>OX401926.1:5763532-8163532 GCA_947859195.1 Drymonia ruficornis | reverse complement strand
AACAGTAACAAATCAAAAATATCTTATAGTCAACAATTAATACAGGTAACGACACTTATGTACAGCTAATTAAATTCCTATAAAATGGCAGTTGGTATGTAAGTTCAAATACATAACTGAAGATCAATTTCACGCCTTTCCCGTTGATGGTGATCTGCGATTAAACAAAATTAAATATCGTTATTACTCTCAACGTTCATTAAAATATTAGGATAACATAAAATAAGGAAGATGTACAATTTCATAATTATTAAATTACTAGGTAACAACACAAATAGTTTGTGCAGTCTCCAACCAAAGTGGAAATAGACTAAATCCAAACCTCCAGTAGGAGACGGCACTAGTTACTAGTATAGTAACAAGTAGTTACTAGGATACTATAAAATGAGGAAGATAGTTGAATATTTTTAGAACATAACCCAATTTAAAATCTAAGGAAAAGGTCAGACAGTCGCGTACTAACATAAAATGCAAAAAAGTGGTAGGTGTACTGACTTGCCAGCCAGCATGTCCTGTATCTCCTGGAAGCTCTTGCCCTTGGTCTCGGGCACCACGAACAGGCTGAAGAGGAAGGAGGCCACGCAGCATCCGCCGAAGATGAAGAATGAGCCGCCCATGCCGAGAGCAGTAGCCACGCTGGTGAAGTACCTGCGGAACAATTTACAGCACGTCTGAAACCCAGGCTATCCTTTTTCTTCCACAGCTTTCTGCCAGGGCAATTTCTGGCCACGACTTTTCCATAAAAAGTGTGCAAGTCATTTGGCAAAGGTTTATAATTGCCAGACTTACACACCAACTGTATGGCCCCAAACTAAGCAATTCTTGTACTATGACTACCATACTATGTACTGGGGGCGATCCCAGGTGACACCAAGACCAGTTTAGTACCCACTGAAAATACTACTAGAATAAAGAATGTAACGTCACGACTTTTATCCCCATTCGGGGGTAGTCAGAGGCTTGAGTGGCCATACACCACCACATTGTGGAGGTATTAACCAACTCAAAGCCCACGTTTCACCAGATAGTCAGAACCCAACGTGACAGGTGGTGAACCGTGTCGCCGTGTATATGTCGTCGCCAACTGGTTTAATAGGCCATTCAATTGGGCAGCTAGCCCGTTCATTAAACGCCGGCACTCAATACAATGACTAAAGGACGCCTAGGCAAATTGTTGAATGCAACGTTTGATAAAGGGGCTAAACGTTGCTTAGCCACTTGGGTGAATGACATTTGTGAATATTGTTAGGGTGACCATGACGTCTATGACAAAGTCGACGGAGCCCCGCTTCGCGGGGCTCCTATTTCTGCGTTCGGGGTCATCAGTAACCTAACGCTCAATTAGTTTAAAATTCGGTTCCGCCTTATTATTCGTAGTTACATCCATGTTATGGTCTTGTTTACTATTAATAATTATCAATTGAACTTTTTAACACACTATAACATCACTAAACACGGTAATTCGACAAAAAAACAATACACATTTAATCAGCTGTTGACAAATAGGGACGCCATATTTGTTAGATGACTACTGGCGCTGCAGTGGCGGAAAAAGGAATTAAATTTAAATGACCCGGCGGCTTTTCTTTCAGCCTTCTCCAAAAGGCTAGCTTTCAACCAGCCAACTCGTTGGACGTTTTGCTATATGTGTCAATTCAACGAACGGCCTAGGCGTCCAATTGAGTGTCGGCGTTTAATGAACGGCCTAGCTGCCCAATTGAATAGCGTATTAAACCAGTTGGCGGCGACATATACAGGAACTGACTATTACCTAATCCCGAGGGATAGGTAGGTTTCCTCACGATGTTTTCCCTCACCCTCACCTCACCTGTTGTTATTTCTTACCTTGACACAACAAAAGCGGAAATCCAACACACCGCCGTCGCAATGGGCGCAGCGATGGCCTTCACTTCGATAGGGAAGAGCTCCGACATGACGGCAAACGGCAACGGCCCCAGGCCCCAGCAGTACGTCAGTATGAACAACACTAGCGAGAGTATCGGTAGGAACCCAATACTAGATACTACGGGACTGTTGTGTGCGTCCAGAGCGAAGTACATCCCTAGAAGACCCTGGAATTGCAGACAATTCACAACTTTAATACCTACTCCTTTTTATAGGACTGAGGTGGCGAGCAAGCGTACTGCCCGCCTAATATTAAGCAGTTACCGTAGCCTATAGATGCTGGCAATACCAAAGGCATTGCTGGCACTTTGCCAACCTGAAAAACAGTTTAATAGGTGCGTACACATGCCGCACATGCCTCGCCCGAGCACTCATATTATGACATTATGTCTATACGTTACCGTGTCAAAAGTGAGTGCTCGGGTGAGGCATGCGCCTGATGTAGACGCCGCCATTAACATATGATCTTCTTCCAACTCCTCCTATTCTTTCTTCCGATTAAATTCATGCGGGTTCCAAGATAATTTAGCTTTTCCCCGGGACTCGTCGAGTGGCCAACCTTGGCGTCATCGTTGGACACCATTGTCGATCCTGGCTTATAGGAGTAACAGTGGTTGGCGTGTATGACGGGCCTAGTCCCATTATAAAAAGAAATATACAATGGTGTTGCTTTCGTGCCCTTTTTATGAAACATTTAAGCTTACAGATACGATATAGGTACTGACCAGTCCAATAGCAGTTCCGGCTGAGGAGATCATGAGGAGCATCCTCCGGCCGAGCCTGTCTACCACGAACGGCGTCATGAATGATGCCACCATCTGCAAATTAAGATAGGTTATTAGCATCTTAGCTAACTCCCTGTTATACCTGCATAAAACTAATTGGTGATGGTGTTGGAGTTGGTCTTGGTGTTGGTTTTGGTGTTGGGGTTGGTGTTGGTGTTGGTGTTGCTGTTGCTGTTGCTGTTGGTGTTGGTGTTGCTCTTGCTATTGTTGTTGCTGTTGCTGTTGGAGTTGCTGTTGCTGTTGCAGTTGCTGTTGCTCTTGCTGTTGGTATTGGTGTTGGTGTTGGTGCTGCTGTTGGAGTTGGTGCTCGTGTTCGTGTTCGTGTTGGTGTTTGCCGTGTTTATGGTTTTAGGTTAGTTAATGCTACCTAATTACCTGAACAAAACCAATGATGATGGTAGCAATAGAGGAATCCAAATCGGTGCCGGAAGCCTCGAAGATGGTGGTGAGGTAGAACAGCACGGCGGTAATGCCGCAGAACTGCTGGAAGAACACCAGGGCGCAGCTGATGTAGAACGCCTTGAAGTTGCTGCCACGGAACACGTCAACCAACTGGAAAAACCAAAGCCAGACTAAATACACCAACTGCCCCAAACTAAGCTACGCTACAATGGACTGGGGTTGATTCCAGCGACACCCAGACCAGCGCCCCGAGTCCTTTATCAATTTATCCATTGCGAAACCATTGGTCTCTAATCATCTTCGTGAATTCTTTAATGATTCTTTATTGTGAATTGCAAATTCTTGGCGGTCGCCATGTTGTCGGCCAGAGTACTGCTAACAGATGGCCGACACCGAGCCCGAAATTGCCCTGTGCAGTGAGCTGAACTGATTCACATCAATAGGTCCATAGGACCAAAGTCGTTAGATAAAGGGTGCTCTTCTTCTGACATGCTGAAGGCAGCAACCGGCTTTGTTATTATTACTAAGAATTCCACATCATCCAATCTTCCTCACAAGTGGACTTGGAATAATTAATAGTAGCTTCACTGAGCGAATAGTATCTCAAAATACCCACCTTAGCTGTCCTCTGCATCGACATTTCTACTTCAGCAGCCATTTTATCGAGTTCTGTTTGTACCCCGGCCAGTGTCTTGCCCCTTATCACCGCTAAGCATTCACCAGCTCTCACCCGATCGCCTGTGAAGTTTTGACATTGTAACTTTGCAACCAGTGTCCCTTTAAACGATTTTCCCTCCACTCCTGGCTGAGTACAGGGCCTGTACTCCACTCATTGCCATATAATGTTACGGATCCACGCTTCTTAGATGGGGAGGCGAGCGTGCAATTCGTGGATTTGCACGAGCGTCGTCCAAACCTAGTAGATTCGGTAGATGAGATGATAGGATGAATACATTGTTCTAGATGTTTCCACTTTCAGCGGTGGGGGAAGCGTATACATGAAAAAAATATTTTTTTTTGTATAATAGCAATGCCTTAAAAATACTCAAGCGTGTCGATATTGATAAATTGAAAAAAAATATTACTCGAGCGCGTCAGAATTTGTAAGCATCTATAGGCTACGGTAACTGCTTAAAATCAGGCGGGCCGTACGTTTTTTTGCCACCGCAGTCCTATATTTAAAAAAAAAAATCTGAGGGGGTGAAAAAGTGAAACTTCCAGATGCTCCCATTTCTTAAACTGACGATCAAATTAGCAAAACTGACACTTTTGACACTTCTTAGCTAGTAATGAATCCCCCTTATCTTAATCTGACGAGTTCGAGTATGTTAAGATGGTCAATTTTTTTTTTTGGTTCCCCCGAGCAAACCCACCAATATTAAGGGCTCATATTTTTTTGAGGTTATTATCAATATGTAAGCTATCTGACGCGTTCGTGCAAATCCAGAAACCCCTTCTACGGCTCCCCATCTATCTTTCGTTTCATCTACATCACGGTCATCTTCTTACTTAATCACGTCTCTCAAGCAAAAGATTACCTTTGGAAGCTCGCTTCCAACGCTTCCACTCACGTTCGCTGGCCATAATATGAAAGTCTAGACTTTCATGTGGCCAGTTCAATGGGCTGGCTCAACCGGGGTAGTCACGCTCTCACAGAAGATCGGCGTAAAGTATCTATTAGAGCTGCATTTCGTACGATGATGGAGAATCGGAAGCTCCCTCCCTTCCCCTCCCTCTGACCCACTCCCCTTCAGGTCTGCAACGTGCGAACGATGCCTTTGGTATTGCAAGCAACTATAGGCTATGGTAACTGCTTAACATCAGGCAGGCAGTACGCTTGTTTGCCATCTTAGCGCCGCCATACACGCACTGCATTTTGCTGTCGAAAGCGACAGCTATATTGCAGTTGCATAAATGCAGTCCGTGTATGGCGGCGCTTAGTCACATAAAAAGAACCTCTCTCAGCATACTTTCCTTAATCTACTCCGTACCATGCGCTACTTACTCTTGCTCAAATAGTAAATAGGAGACTCAGGCATGAAGTAGAAGGCAGCGCAGAAGATGGCGACGCAGGCGGCGCCGACATACGCGATGGTGTAGTACGAGATGAAGGGCCCGATGGCGTATACCAGTAGATAGCCCATCACGATGAACATTTGAAGGAAGGATCCGAGAGCGCCGCGGCAGTCATCCTAGATGAGATAGGTTGGAAAAACATTTATCTATGTGCATAATTTACAGTTCGCTGACGGTGAGGGAAAACATCGTGAGGAAACCTACTTATCCCTCGGGATTAGGTAATAGTCAGTTCCTGTATACACGGCGACAAGGTTCACCACCTGTCACGTTGGGTTCTGACTATCTGGTGAAACGTGGGCTTTGAGTTGGTTAAAACCTCCACAATGTGGTGGTGTATGGCCACTCAAGTCTCTGACTACCCCCAAATGGGGATAAAAAAGTCGTGACGTTATATTTATATATAACATTTAATCCTATAAGGGTGTTTTTATAGTGACGCCTTTTAGTCATATCGAGGCGCGCTCTCTTTCTCATTACTTAGGGCCTCCACAGACTTGCTACTTTTAGCATCGGTATCGGCGATTTTGTGACGTATCGATGCTGCGTCGCGTTTCTTCGAGCGCGGACGAGCGAGACGCAGCATCAAAATCGCCGATCGCCGATGCTAAAAGTAGTAAGTCTGCGGAGGCCCTTACATAATAAAACGATCGGTAAACGATCGGAGGTTAAGCAACGCTTGGCAAGGTCAGTCAGAGCCCACCCCCCATTCCCTTCCCTCTGTCCCACTCCCCTGCAACTTGCCGGCCGGCAACGTGCGAGCCATGCTTTTATTGCAAGCATCTATAGGCTACGGTAACTGCTTAACATCAGGCGGGCCGTACGCTTGTACCTGTATACCTATCTTGTCACAGCTTGCAGTGCTAGGCCTCGCGCTGGTAAAATAAGTAAAAGTTAGGTAGTTTAAGAACTGCAAAGGAAAAAAGTTTATCAATAAATACCTATCGCCACACTTACATACTAAATGTATGGTCCCAAACTAAACAACGCTTGTACTATGGCTACCATACAATGGACTGGGGGCGATTCCAGTAACACCCAGACCAGGGCAAATTACGAAAGGCCGTTTCCTCTGGCGGGAATCGAACCCACAACCACCCGATGCACTGTGCCAAGCGCTTGTCCAACACAACACTCAACAAGGCAGTCATTATTGCACTTACCGTGGCAATCTCAGCGCAGTACATGGGCGATATAGTGAAGAGCATGCCCACGGCGAGCCCCCAGCACACCCTGGCTGCGTAGATCATGCCCACACTGTCGGCCACAGCCACGAGGGTCCAGCCGACGAACAGCGGGATTGCCGACGAGAGGAGACCCCATTTGCGACCAATTTTAGTTGCTACGTAACCACCCATGATGGGACCTGAGTGATAAAGATACGGGATGTAGTATTTCATGATTTCTGAATCAAGAAGCAGTGATTGAAGGCACTCTTTGGACCACAAGATGCTATTTGAAGGTTTAAGGTTGGCACTCATCTATCAACTCGGCACCCGACCAGCACCGCCTCGCAGCTCGGCGTCCACTCGTTGTCGACAGGTGGTCCGCGGGCGGACGCTGCTTTTGGTCAGCGCGTGGTTCACTTATTTCCGGTTCAGTTAGTGGATGCCGACCGACGAGGCGGTGCTGATCGGGTGCCGAGTTGATAGATGAGTGCCAACCTTTATAATCCTATCCTATCCTATCCTAATTGATACGTAGATAGTGTAGGCTCTGGAATAAGACATAGGCTAATCTTACACATCAATTACGACGCGGGCGAAGCCGCGGGGCACAGCTAGTAAATACTTATATTTATAAATATCGCCATAATAACACACCAACTGTATGGTCCCAAACCAAGCAACACTTTTGCTATGGCTACAGACCATGGCAAATACGTAAAGCCCGAAATTTGTCTCTGGAGGGAATCGAACCCGCAATTATTCGACGGCCTACGCGTCTGCGGCAAGCGGTCATCAAGGCTCACTTCCGGGATGATCGGATTTCGTGTGCAAGTTGATGAGTTGAACGGTGAGCGTGAGGAAACTTGCATCTACACTGCAACCTCTCAAGAGAACACAATCTGTCTTTCGAAAACACCAACCCGCACGAGGCCAAAGCTCGCCCCCTCACCATCAGCATCATCATTTCAGCCAAAAGACGTCTACTGTTGGACATAGGCCTCCCCCAAGGTTTCCACGACCGGTCCTGTGCCACTTGCATCCAGTGGTTTCTACATTGTCTATGACATAACTAATTATGTCATAGACAACATCATTGGGATCGAAAACCATCAACGAAGTGGTTGTACTGCAGAGGTTAGACCAGGGGGGTTACTCCTAAATACGTCACGATTTACGATCAAAACAATGTCAAATCGTAGAGAAAAACGAAAGAAGAAATGTCAAATCACGACAATCCGTCAGCCGAAACGTTAGGTTCGTATTTCGGAGTAGGCCAGCTGGTCCTATCTGATGGTGTATTGCAAAGGTCGTTACCAAATATAGCGCCGAGAGTGAGCAGAGACCCGATCCATGCGATTTGGTCAGGCGTGACGCGGTCGGGCAGCGGGCTGGTCGCGGGGTCAGTGAGCTTCAGGTTCACTGGCGACGTCCACCCCATGCAGTATCCCGTAGAGGCTATCGCGATGTTCGCTGCAAGAAACGATTTAATTAAAATAAATCCAGTCATAGCTATCCAACATGATGAAGTTTTTAGGGTTGCGTACCCAAAAGGTGCCAACGGGACCCGATTACTAAGCCTACGCTGTCCGTCCGTCTGTCTGTCAGCGGGCTGTATCTCACGAACCGTAATAAGTAGAATTGAAATTTTCACAGAAAGTGTATTTCTGTTTGCCGCTACAACAACAAATACTAAAAATAAAATAAAACTTAAAAATAAAGTAACTTATTTGTCTTCTGGTCGGTTTCCATACAAAAGACTTCAACGTGTGACTCTTAATATCACCGTTTTGGGGATGTTTCTTTATATTCTATTTCTGTCTATTCTATTCTGTCCCACTCCTGGGCAAACGCCTCCCCTTTTTTCTTCCACACCACTCTGTCCATGGCAATTTCCGGCCACGACTTTCCCAAAAAAGTGTCCAGATCATCACACCACCTTCTGCTGGGTCGACCCCCAATTAAAGAAATAAATAAATAAGCATCGCCAGACAAACACACCAACTGTATGGTCCCAAACTATGCAAAGCTTGTACTATAGGTACGGTACAATGGACTGGGGGCGATCCCAGTGACACCTAGACCTGGGGGCTTACCACCACCTCTTATAGCAGTTTTGTTTTAACGTTTCAGCGACTTTTTGTGCAATGACGTTTCTTATTGTCATGAATACACAATAAGGTACGTCATTGCACAAAAAGTCGCTGAAACGTTAAAACGTTCCTGTAATTGAATCGCGATAAGAGTTCGTGGTAAGCCCCCAGAGCAAATTACAAAAAGGCCGTTTCCGAAATTTGCCTCGGGCGGGAATCGAAGTCGAACCCATTCCAGTCATTCAATTTATTGCATTCTAATATAATACTAAAATTATAATTATGACAGTATGTTTAGACAAGGTATTTAGCGTAGTATTTGATGAAGCAACATTGTTTAAATAAGCTACAAATTCTTATCTGTTATAATCCGTGATATAATTTTTTACTGTTGTTATGTCAATAGGTAAAATAATCGTGTATCTCTTTCATCTAAAGCCCGGTAGATCTTCACATTCTGTCAACTTACCGCGGTTCCATCATGGATGGGTGACCGATTAACCTGACCCGGCCAAAAATTGACACGTGTGGAGGTTGCAGCATCCTATGGATCCGTCCATCCAATCTATAGTCGAATGCCAAGTGTCCACAGGCAAGAAATCTTGCACAAGTTGACTTGCGCAAGCGACTTCCAATGTGTAAACGCTCGCGCAAGTGGACTTCTGCGACTTGCCAAATTTGCTGCAAGTCCCACGTGTACACGGTTTGTGTAAAATTGCAGTCAGTGGAAACAAATCGGCAATTGACTTCTGCAAGAAATTGCGGAAGTTACTTGCCAGTGGACACTTGGCATATTGCCGGCCACACACCTAATGATATACTTGCGCAAGTCTAGACTTGCACAAGTATACTGTAACGTGTATTGTAATACCGTGTGTCCACTGGCAAGTAACTTCCGCAATTTCTTGCAGAAGTCACTTGCCGACGCGTTTCCACTGACTGCAATTTTACACAACCGTGTACATGTGGGACTTGCAGCAAGTTCGGCAAGTCGCAGAAGTCCACTTGCGTGAGTGTTTACACATTGGAAGTCGCTTGCGCAAGTAAAGTTGTGCAAGTTTTCTTGCCAGTGGACACACGGCATAATACCGTGTGTCCACTGGCAAGTAACTTCCGCAATTTCTTGCAGAAGTCACTTGCCGACGTGTTTCCACTGACTGCAATTTTACACAACCGTGTACATGAGGGACTTGCAGCAAGTTCGGCAAGTCGCAGAAGTCGACTTGCGTGAGTGTTTACACATTGGAAGTCGCTTGCGCAAGTAAACTTGTGCAAGTTTTCTTGCCAGTGGACACACGGCATAATATATTGAACAGTTAATGCGCAATATTTTCCAACACAAGTTCCAGTATACTTGCGCAAGTCTAGACTTGCGCAAGTATATCGTTACATGTGTTTGAGGCTTTGGGTATTTATCGTGTAAAATGCTTACCGCTAAATTGATCGAAATTTTTAACTACATAGTTTTCAAAGGTTTTACAAAGCATTTCTAGGAACAAATGTGATTTGTAATGCTGTTGTGAGTCCATCATAATTTTCTACAAATTTGGGGGGTGCATGTTTAGGGAGGTATCATACCTGGCGACGGACTGGCGACCGTCGCCAGTCGGTCGCCAGGTCTTTGGTCGCCAGGTATATTACCTGTCATATTTTGACATATTTCAATACAACTTGTTTGGATACGTGGCTGGCGACGTCGCACGTGTTTAACCTTAGCCAACTAATGACATTTCAAAACGAATAGTTGGCTACTCTGGCTGGCGACGCGCCTGGCGTCCCGGTGTGTTATGGCCCTTAGCATTCGTCTTTACAGTTTCCCGTAATTACACAAGTCTGTAATCAACGTAGTTAAGTACCTACTTACCTAATAAAGGGTAGTTTTGTTAATGCAAACAATGTTTTAATTCCGTTTTATTTGCGATACGCGGTTTACAACTGCGTTAATACGGTGGTAATTAGACGACGTATGTAATATCTACCTTTATCGCCGGCGAGGAAATGACTGCTGTTATGGCCGGCGCATACTGGGTACGGCAGGGGAGAGGATTTTAATTTTTATTAATCGAATTTAATACTTATCCAATCGAAATAAGGTATATATTTCAACGCTCGGTGATCGACCTTGGAGCATCAAGGAGCAGTTTTCTCGGTGCACCAAAGAGCACGCCGGAGCACCTTATTTCGATTCGATAAGTATTAAATTCGATTGATAAAAATTAAAATCCTCTCCCCTGCCATCTCCAGTTTGCGCCGGCCATTATTATAGATGGCCGACAACATGTTGATTGCCGAGAATTACCGATTTAAAAATAAGTATTAAGTAATCATCAATGGTATAAAATTGGTTGGAAATTAGCAGACGGGGCCTTTGGACCATAGGCCATGTATTTTGTTGTGTTTTTATTTATAATATTGTGTTAATGCCTACCTGCTCACATAGCGTTGCTGTTTTGAAAATGTACACATTTTTTTATTTTTTATTAATACAGTACCTAACCTAACGCCAGATTTAAGACAAACCAACTGTATGATCCCAAACTAAGCAACGCTTGGACTATGGCTACCATACATTGGACTGGGGTCGATCCCAGTGACACCCAGATCAGGCCAAATTACGAAAAGGTCGTTTCCGAAATTTTCCTCTAGCGGGAATCGAACCTGCAACCACCCGATGAGCCGAGCGGCCAACGCTCTAACCACTGCGCCAAGCACAGTCAAGCGGTCGTCAAACTTATCTTTATTTTTACATTTAATTTAAATTTAGAACAACTGCAGTGTTTAACTATGTCAGTGGAATATTTTATCTGTACCGTTTTTTATAAATGAATTAATCCACTTTATTTTTAACTTGAAGAAAAATTAATTCTATCATAATGAGACCATCGTTATCGTGAAATAGGTGCACATTACCTACTTTTGTGGTAACCACCATTATTCTTTGTATTTTTTTCTGAATTGTATTTATAATGGACCAAAGTTATCACCTAAGTATATTTTTTCTTCTGATTGTAGTTTTAGTTTTGTAATATTGTAAATATCTACTGTTTATTCTGTTTTAATATTCTTATAAAATTGTATAAATACTTTTCTAGGTATAATATTATTTTTTGCATTAAGTATTCTTCGTATGTTATTTTATTAGGTAAGTACGATTTTATTCTTCTTAATTCTACGACTATTATTAAATATTTTTTTATAGGTAGTATACTTACCGACTCCGGCTATGACGTACTGCCGCCAAAGTTGTCCTTCCTCCATGTTGCGCGCGCGCTTGACTGGCGCTGCTACGACGGATCAACCTCGTATAGGTATTAATTCATATCAACGCTTCGCTCTCGTTATCTTACTGTCTTTTCATCCTGCTATCCTAGTACTATTCCACCAAGCCAACTAGGAGCTTGGATGGAATGCGGCTTCCCCGCCCGCACACCCGCCACCGCCTGCGGCTTCCCCGCCACACCTCCCGCACACCGCCACCACCGCCTTGTGCGGGTGACGTCACATTTGACAGGCGCCTAGTTGGCTTGGTGGAGTAGTAGCTAGTTCTATTGCGCTAGCTATGAGCCGCTCATAGCCAGTTTCAATCACTGAATAACGATCGGAGGTTAAGCAACGCTTGCCAAGGTCAGTCAGAGATGGGTGACCATTTTGTGGCATTTGAACTGAGTGTTTCGGAGGGCACGTAAAAGGTCGGTCCCGGTTGTCATCTAGGCAGCAGTCGTTAAGGCTTGTCAGAGGCCTTCGGGCGTTCCATGCTTCGGAGGGCGCGTAAAAAGTCGGTCCCGGTTGTTGTCATCTAGGCAGCAGTTGTTAAGCCTTGTCAGAGGCTGTCAGGGTTGAATAACTCTGACCCCAGGTCATTAACCATACGATAAGAAGAAGTAGTGAGCCGCGCATAGCCAGTTGTAATCACTGATCGGTTATCGATCGGAGGTGAAACGACGCTTAGCTAGGTCAGTCGGAGGTGGGTGCCCGCCCTCGGAGAGCACGTGTCGCCGTCTGTCCTGTGTTATCTCTTGCGCTAGTCTCCGTTGAGATTGGCCGTGGCCAAAATTCGGCCAGTATTTTGGTCCTAAGCATGGAGGATTATACCTATAGGGGATGAATCACACGACTAGTTTAGGACAACATTATTATCCAAAACATTTTTATTTGTAACAAAATATTATTATTAAACTTTATTTTTATATATTACTTAATTAAATTAACTTATGTAACTAGCTACATTATCTCAACAGTTCCCGTCTACCCGAGTCTGGCGCACTAGTTCCTACCTTGTACCTAATTGTTCCCAATTCGTACTTAAGTTATCGACTAGGTTGAGTACCTACTAAAGTAACAGTAGTCATAGCCAGGATTATATAGAAAACATAATAATTTAAGTAAAACCGAACCACAGAATTGACTATGTATAGAAGAATCAGTTTGCGACACCATAAACTTATCCATTTCGGTTGTGAAAGGTGGCCATTGACATCATGAAGACAGCAACAAGTTTTTTATAGTACCTACCTACCTTCTGTACACAGGGTATCTATAGTCCGCGACAGGTCGAGATGACATTCGGGTTATGAGCTTTTGACTGACTATACATACATTGATTACTAAGTACTTATAATATAGATTTATAAAAGGTACACGCGCCTTCACGGAAATAGTGATGTGTCGAGTACGCTATTTTTGGTACTCGAGTATTCTGGTACTCGTTAAAAAAAGAATCGAGTAAGTACTCGAGTCAGAGGACTCGGACAAGTACTCGAATACTTGTAATGAGTACTCGAGTACTTAATAGGACTCGAGTACTTTTGTATTATGTATTTTTAACCACTCAAACGTCCTAGCTTCACATTTAATTACTGCGTTGTACTTGCACTCGTGAAAATTGGAGAAAATGGCGAAAATTTTGGCGAGAGCCCCGATTTATAACATATTTTCTAAAAAACTACAACTGTTACAGCAAGTACTCGGAACCCGTATTCGAGTACCGGGTACTCGAGTTCTATAATCTGAGTACTCGAGTAAGTACTCGAGTCAGGCTGTACTCGGCACATCTCTACACGGAAATAAAAACTTACAATTGTAAATATATGTAATGTAACCTACTTAAGTAGTTCGCTTACGGTGAGGGAAAACATCGTGAGGAAACCTACCTATCCCTCGGGATTAGGTAATAGTCAGTTCCTGTATACACGGCGACAAGGTTCACCACCTGTCACGTTGGGTTCTGACTATCTGGTGAAACGTGGGCTTTGAGTTGGTTAATACCTCCACAATGTGGTGGTGTATGGCCACTCAAGCCTCTGACTACCCCCGAATGGGGATAAAAGTCGTGACGTTACATACTTATTTAATTGAATTACTTATATTCATTTTCAAACTACTTCACTGAATTACCTATGTGTTCAAATTATATAAAAATGGGAATAGCAATTGTAATTTAATCCTGGCTTAACTATTAACATTGTAACTTAACTTAACTTAACTTTTAATTTGGCATTAGGCAGAGATTCCATAAACTTGTGGGACTAGGCCAATGGATTGGGCCTTCTCCAGTTTCGATGATCTGTGAAAGCAGAATAAAATATTTAAAAAATACAATATGACTGCTTGGCGCATTGGTTCGAGCGTTGGCCGCTCGGCTCACTGCATCGGATGGTTGCGGGTTCGATTCCCGCCAGAGGCAAATTTTTAAAACAGCCTTTTCGTAATTTGCCCTGGTCTGGGTGTCACTGGGATCGCCCCCAGCCAGGCCATAGTACAAGCTTTGCTTAGTTTGGGACAATACAGTTGGTGTTTTTTTTTCGCATCAATAAGTAGGTACTGACTTGCCAGCCAGCATGTCCTGTATCTCCTGGAAGCTCTTGCCCTTGGTCTCGGGCACCACGAACAGGCTGAAGAAGAACGCGACCACGCAGCATCCGCCGAAGATGAAGAACGAGCCGCCCATGCCGAGAGCAGTAGCGACGCTGTTGAAGTATCTGTGGACATGCGAAAGTTGGTATAATTCTGCCTGATCTAGGCTTAGGACTCGTAGGACCAAGAGAGATGGAAGACCTTGTTTTTTCACGCAACTACCGCGGAAGGTTATGATATTGACCAATATGTATAGTTCGCGACAGGTCGAGATGGCATTCGGGTTATGAGCTTTTTGCAGAATAAAATCCGAATCAAAATTAGCAGGACCCGATAAACAATTAAAATCGCCCACATAATTATTAAATTAAATTATTTTGTTGCGTTGCGGGTCCTGCTAATTTTGATTCGGATTTTATTCTGCAAAAAGCTCATAACCCGAATGTCATCTCAACCTGTCGCCTACTATATGTATGTGTATATGTTCACCTGTCCCCGCATAACTTCCAAACTACTTATCATAGTTTGACAAATGAGGTAGCGTTGGGAGCGTCTTGACCGTTCGCTGGTTATAGGCTGTGACGTCGCACTTAATTTAATATGGCGCCCTCTAGAGGACATAATGTCATGAACTAAAAAAATCTAGAGCGTGTAGAATAAATGAAGAAATTAAGTAGAAACTTACCTGGTAACCAAGAACGACAACACCCAGCAGAAAGCTGTAGCAATAGACGCCGCGATCGCCTTCACCTCAATAGGGAACAGCTCTGACATCATAGCCCACGCCAGCGGGCCCAGACCCCAGGAGTAGGTGATGATGAAGAGCACCAGGGACAGGACCGGCAGGAAACCGATGCTGGACACCACTGGACTGTGGTTTTCGTCCAAGATAAAGAACGTGCCTAGAAGACCCTGGAATAAAGGTAAGCATAATTTAGCACTCAACATATCTGTCAGGCCTCCACAGGTGGTGTATGGCCACTCAAGCCTCTGACTACCCCCGAATGGGGATAAAAGTCGTGACGCATTTCTTTTCATTTTTTCATATCTGTCAAGCTATCATTCGAAGTGATACAGCAAAAAAGTTTCTGTGCGGAAGCGGAGGCAACGCCATTGTGATTAGTTGGGAGCGGCAACGCATTATGATTGGTGTACGTACCTATCGAAAATAATAATGGATTGTGATTGGTGTATCGAAAATAATAATGGATTGTGATTGGTGTATCGAAAATAATAATGGATTGTGATTGGTGTATCGAAAATAATAATGGATTGTGATTGGTGTATCGAAAATAATAATGGATTGTGATTGGTCTATCGAAAATAATAATGGATTGTGATTGGTGTATCGAAAATAATAATGGATTGTGATTGGTGTATTGAAAATAATAATGGATTGTGTTTGGTCTATCGAAAATAATAATGGATTGTGATTGGTGTATCGAAAATAATAATGGATTGTGATTGGTGTATCGAAAATAATAATGGATTGTTATTGGTGTACCGAAAATAATAATGGATTGTGATTGGTCTATGGAAAATAATAATGGATTGTGATTGGTCTATGGAAAATAATAATGCATTGTGAGTGAGTGTGACCAAGGAAGTTTTAATTCTAGTGTGACTTATGATGATGCTTTTGGCCTAGAGTGCGGACTCGAGCCATATCACACCGGGAAGCCATGGCGACGTCGCCGGCCGGCCACGTATGCAAACAATTTGTATTGATGGTGACGTCGCCAGTCCGTAGCCAGGTATGTTTCCGTCATACATTTAGTTGGATACGGTAGCTGGCGACGTCGACATGGCGTCCTAGTGTGCTATGGCCCTAAAGGGTCGGTCCAGCGGGAGCGACCATCCGAAATGCGAAACAAGCACTCACCATTCCTAGAGCAGTTCCACAAGTAGATATGAGCATCAGAATTCTGCGTCCCAGCCGGTCTACCACCACAGGTGTGATTATCGATGCTACCACCTGGAAACAGAAATTACAGGTTTTATTATTGCAAAGGATGGGATACCGCAGACGGTGCACCTGATTGTAAGTGGAAACCACCTCTCAATACATCTGCAACTTAAGGGCAGCCCCGACTTCTTAGGGACCCGTAAATATGTCCTTTGAATATGTCCATGGTTCCTCCAGGAAATCTTCGCTGAGACGTCAGAAAGTTGAGAAACTTCCTGGCGGAGCCTGGATAGCTGGAATGACTCCACACACAAAATAGGCGCAACTAGGCGTCTATTTCTGGACACCATTTGTGGACAAGAAGATAGGTCTCTGTTTGGCCCTTACCTGAACACAACCAATAATAATAGTAGCAATAGACGGGTCGAGGCTGGAGTTAGCGGCGTCGAAGATCGTGGTCATGTAGAACAGCACAGCGTTGATGCCGCATAACTGCTGGAAGAAGACTAGGAAGCAGCAGATGTAGAACGCCTTGAAGTTGCTGCCACGGAACACGTCGGAGAACTGCAAGAGAGAAAATCAAACGTAGGTCATTCGTCCGCGGAGATATGCACTAACGCGAAGTAGATGCGACTACTCTTATGAAGTCGGGAATAGAATCGAATTTCGGTAGCGACATGTACGGACACAAGTCTGTGATACCCTATTCTGGGCAAAGGCCTTCCTTTTCTGTCTCCACAGGTTTCTATCCTGGACTAGCAGTGGTCACATTTTACCCGCAAAGGTGTTCAAATTCTCGCACCACTTCGCCGTGGTCTGCGCTGACCTCAGTGACCATCCAGGTATTGATGCGATTTGCTCACCTTTGCGGATCCTATCGTAGAGTCAGTCACGAAGCTTCGAAAATATTACTAACAATTCAACAGTCTTAGGGAACGTTACCCATAATACGTGACGCATTTTTTTTATTTTTGCCCCCCTCCGCCCCTCGGTGACCACCCGTAGTATATGCCAAACCCCCCCCTCCCCCTCTAGTTTTCACGTAGTTAATAATAATATAATATCCTGGGACATTTTTTACACACGGCTACCTGATCCCAAACTAAGCAGAGCTTGTACTATGGAAACCAGATAACTGATATTACTACATATACTACTTTTTTATTTGTAAATACATACTTAATATACATATACACCCAGACTCGGGACATACAGACATGTTCATGCACATAAATGCATGTCCCGGGTAGGAATCGAACCTACGACCTGCAGCGTGGAAGGCGCCTCCGCGCCAACCACGCCAACGGGCCCGTCAGTTATTCATAAATGTGGTTTTAAATCATTTTTGTAAAGAAAAAGTAAAAAAAAATTGACTCGATTTTTTTTGGAAAAAGCGCGAGGTTTCCCTACGGATATTGACTACGTGAAGAAAACTTTAACCCCTCCACCGCCCCTGTGACCATGCGTGGTATTTTGCAGACCCTCCCCTCCCCCCCTAAACGGGTCACGTAGTATGGGTACGTTCCCTTATCATTAATTGTACAACTGATGGGTGGTGTGTTGGAAAAAGTTAGCGTACGTTTGCGGTCTTCTCCATGGATGCGCTGATTTCGGCTGCCATCTTGTCGAGTTCAGCCTGCACCCCTGCGCGTGACCTGCCCCGGATGATAGCCAGGCATCTGGCAGCTGAGTCCACGTCATCTGCAAAGTAATGTCCCTTGTACCTTAGCTTTTTGCCACCTGGCGACTCGCGGCGCTATATTGCAGTGGATTGAAATTGACGCTGGTCAGATCAGACAATCTCTCTCTCCTATTTCGATCTCACGATTATAGACGCGTCTGACAACGTAGTCATAATGTCATAATCATAATATCTGATTGCTCGGGCGCGACTGCTCGTGAATTGTGGACGCGGCCAATTAGTATTTGCAGTGACATTAACAGAAGTAAAGTGACAGATCACCCCACACTGTGTCACCCTAGTCCAGTCAACCGAAATTTGGTGAGCTGAATTAAGTTCGCCTCTATTGTGTGTAGCGTTTACTTACTTTTAGACAAATGGTATATAGGCGATTCTGGCATAAAGAAGAATAGCGCGCAGAACAGAGCGACGATGGCGGCGCCTACGTATGTGATGGCACTGAACGTGACGTAGGGCCCCACGGTGTAGATCAGTTGGTAGCCGACTACCACGAACACCAGCAGGAAAGAGCCGAGGGCTCCCCGACAGTCGTCCTGGGGAAATAGATTGGTATGGTTAGGGACTGTTCAGAAATTGCGGAAAGCCAGGACTCTGTCCAGCATACGTGTGGAGTGCGGAAAAGCACATCCAGGTCCACCGGATTTAGCGGTCCTCACGTGGCGTCCGGCGGTAGCCTCCTTCTGCAAGACTGTCTGTCTCAGAAGCAGTCCACCGATGGGGATCAGGAGCTTACCCCGCTTGATGACAAAGAACTGGTATCTCGTCGGGGCCCTGGTCACCAGGGCCCAAAGAAAAGGGCTGCCCTCGAGTTCGAGGACATCCAGGCTGTGCTTTGGATGTTCACTGACGACGATGACCCTGATAAGGATGGTGGCATGGGTGGCTCCAGACCTTTCTTTCGTGGTCTTTTCAAGGCAATATGAATACAGAGACCAGGTTTTGACCATAGCGTAAAACTTAAAATGATAGACCTACCGTGGCAATCTCAGCACAATACATGGGGCAGAGAGTGAACGTCATTCCTGCAGCGATGCCCCAAAATACCCTGCCAGCGTAGATCATGGGCAGGTTGGTGGCCGCCGCGATCAGTATCCAGCCAACGAACAGCGGGATGGCTGAGCTGAGGAGACCCCATTTGCGACCTACTCTCGACGCTACGAAACCTCCGATGAAAGGACCTGGAAATTTTAGGAATTCAGGATGTTTATTCTGTACAAATTCGCTTAGTCCATAAATTATGTGAGGCATTTATGGGGGGGGAGGGGGTCGAGCAAAATCTCACCCAAATTTTACGTGGGGGAGAGGGGGGGTCTCGGCAAATCTCACGTAATTTTTTTTACCGCAAGAAACAGTGTAAAATTGCAAGAAAATTGGGTATTTTTTTTTTAAACTAAACTTATTTTTAACTTTTTGTTAAATTAAGTAAAACATATTTCTTCTCTAGAATATAGCTTTTGAAAAATCTCACGTGAGATTAGAGGGGGAGGGAGGGGGTCGAGCAAAATCTCACGAAATCTCACCAAGGGGGGAGGGGGGGTCGAAAAATCTCAAAAATCACCTCACATAATTTATGGACGCCCTCATACCCAAGGATATACACTCCATATTTACAGGATACGGGAAAGTACCAACAGCGTCCTGAACACAATTTCGTGTAGAATGGACGCGGACAGTGCTCTCATGAAGCACTGGACGAGAGCGCACGTAGCTGTCGCACGTCCCTTATAACCGTCCGTAGACTTGTTTTATATATTTAGTTTGTTTTGTGCTACCTTAATATGGATCTTTCCGAAATAAATGATTTATTATTATTATTATACCCACGTAGCGTCGTTACGTCGAGGAGTATAGTTTGTCGTGGACAATGGGATAAGTACCTACGATGTCTAGGTTGTGCAGTTATCAACAGATTTCTCGGGTCAAGGATGATGAAACTGAGGAGGAAGTCGGCGGACGTGGGTCACCGCCGCTCGTGCACTGTGAGGGTGCAGTGGGAGTGACTATCTGCTCCTCTCCGGGACGAGCTGTAAGGGCCTCCGCAGACTAGCTACTTTTAGCATCGGCGATCGGCGATTTTGATGCTGCGTCTCGCTTGTTCGCGCTCGAAGAAACGCGACGCAGCATCGATACGTCACAAAATCGCCGGTTGCCGATGCTAAAAGCAGCTAGTCTGCGGAGGCCCTAAGCTGTAGCCAATTGACTGCAGTTCATATACGGGCTGGCTCAACCGGGGTAGTACCACCCTCTCTAGGGTCGGGTCAGCGGCAGAAGATGGTAAAGCAGCTATTACTGTGTGTTTGTACGATGAGTGTGAGAGCCGGAAGCCCCTCCCTCCATCCCAGTTTAGGTCAGCAACGTGCGAGCAATGCCTTTGGTATTGCAAGCACCTATCGGCTACGGTAGTAGGCTTGTTTGCCACCTCCGTGCTATAAAAAAAAACGAGCTGCCATTGGGAACGCGGCGGAGGGGAACCGGTGTGTTCAGAGATCCCGGAGCCCCTCCGATGAGGGCAGCCATTGGAGAGAGGATCATCTCTCTGAGAAAGGTCTGGGCATCTTTTGATGATTTTCCCGTCAACAAAGTCCTACTCACCGAATATAGCTCCAACAGTGAGCAGGGAGCCGACCCACGCGAGCTGATCAGGATCCAATCCAGTACCCAGCGGGCTCTCGTCGGCGCTGGCGAGCTTCATGTTCACTGGCGACGTCCATCCCATACAGTAGCCAGTTGCCACGATCGCGAGATTCGCTGCAGAGGAAGAGTTACCACAATATGACGACCGGTTGGCGCAGGCTTACTGCATCGGGTGTTAGCGGGTTCGATTCCCACCAGAGGCCTTTTCGTAATTTTCCCTAGTAGGGTTTCACTAGGATCGCCCCCAGTCCATTGTATGGTAGCCATAGTACAAGCGTTGCTTATTTTGGGACCATACAGTTGTATGAGCAAGACAGATATACGTTTAGCTGTCTATGTGCATAATTTACAGTTCGCTGACGGTGAGGGAAAACATCGTGAGGAAACCTACCTATCCCTCGGGATTAGGTAATAGTCAGTTCCTGTATACACGGCGACAAGGTTCACCACCTGTCACGTTGGGTTCTGACTATCTGGTGATACGTGGGATTTGAGTTGGTTAATACCTCCACAATGTGGTGGTGTATGGCCACTCAAGCCTCTGACTACCCCCGAATGGGGATAAAAGTCGTGACGTTACATTTTATAATAAGCACCAATGTGTAGTCAATGTATACTCAACTCGTACAACCTGTTTTCATGATACAACATACAATACTACAGCTGCCTTAAATAAACCTAAAATATTATTTCAGATTTTTGTTTTGATACAATGTATATTATATTATTATAATAATATGATTTTATTATTTACTCTTATATAGCTAGCTCGATAACCTCTGTTATCTATGTTAAATTATATATTTTTACTTACCAATTATTTTATTATCGCGATACTTAATAACAT
Source organism: Drymonia ruficornis (assembly GCA_947859195.1). Taxonomy (NCBI): domain Eukaryota; kingdom Metazoa; phylum Arthropoda; class Insecta; order Lepidoptera; family Notodontidae; genus Drymonia; species Drymonia ruficornis. The sequence goes on along the minus strand of OX401926.1, from coordinate 8,142,163 downwards.
AAGTTATATAAGTAGGTACCTCATTATAAATGTTTCTAAAACGACCACACTCCTAAGTCGAAGACTTCCCATGTCGCCTACTCTCCTATGGCGTCCACTCCCCTAGGTCGTCCACTCCCCTAGGTCGTCCACTTCTCATGTCGCCCACTCTCTCTTTTCGTCCACACTCCTAAGTCATCTAATTCCTAAGTCGTCCACCCTCCTAAGTCGTCCACTTTCTATGACATCCACTCTCCTAAGTCGTCCATTTCCTAAGTCATCCACTCTCCTAGGTCGTCCACTTATTTTGTTGTCCACTCCCTAAGTCGTCCACTTCCTATGTCGCCCACTTCCCATGTAATCAACTCTCCTCAGTCGTCCACTTCCAAAATCGTGGTATCTAGCATAAAGTCACAGATTTTATGAATAAAACGTAACTAATTGTACAATATTCTTCTTCCCAGCCTTTGAATGGGGTCGACTTTCAGTCTATCATCTCATCAGCGGCAATCATTTGGCCGATTACAGATATTTTATTTGCCCGGAGCGATTGCCATCTGTCGTCCGAGACCCAACTAGTAGAACTATCAACTACCTATGGGTAACCATTATTTTTATTAGATTTTCCATCGCAAGATTCGGAATGCCCGCCGGCTGTACTAGACTAGGCTCGCATCGGGTGGTCAAGACTTCGATTCCCGCGTGGGAATAATTTGCGATACTGGATTACTTGCAAAGTATTTGAAATACCTCGTAATACATTTTTTTTGGCGGATAAAAAATCGGTGTTCGAATTTCGATAAAAATTTGCACCATTTAATTATAAGCCCAACTCATGCGAACCCCAAAGTATCATTACGTACTCGTGAGACACCCTGTATAAGTTTCAGTTGAAATTCAGTACGTACCGATACCCGCGATGATGTACTGCCGCCACAGCTGTCCCGCCTCCATGGTGCGCGCGCGCAAGCTGACTGGCGCGGCGCAGGCCGTAAGCGACCCTATCTACCATACGTCATGTAAGGTCAACCCAATTTGGCCTGGACCCCCAAAAATAATAACAGATCATAATTGTATTATCTTCCACTCTCGCTATTCATACACCCGTGTGTATAGGTACTTCTTCTTAACGTATGGTTAGGGGCCATCCATAAATTACGTCACACGTAAAGGGGGGGAGGGGTCCTAAGTTAAGTGACGTCACATTTAATAATAAAAAACCCCCGACAAAAAAAATCCTTTAAAAAGATAAAAATAATACCTGAATATTTTCACCCAAGCGTCGTCGTTGCGTCGGGGGACCGCTAAGTACGCCGGTCATGGTTATAATCTACAGGTTACTCTAAATGTAATGTACTTAGCGGTCCCCCGACGCAACGACGACGCTTGGGTGAAAATATTCAGGTATTATTTTTATCTTTTTAAAGGATTTTTTTTGTCGGGGGTTTTTTAAATTTTTAATTTAATTTTTATTTCATGCTTTTTTAAACTTATATTACCGGTGTACTAACTGCCCAGCTTGTATTAGCATGTACTCGTCAAAACGCATCGTATGAGCCCAAACACAAGGTAGATGCCGTACACCGTTGAGGAGTTCTTCTGATGATACCTGCGCATGAGGTCAAGGTTGTCATACTTTGTAATATCATTGACAAGTGACAGGATTTCAAATTTCGTATCGATCAGACCTGTGGAAGTTGTTTATATCTTTTCATCAACTAGAAAAGAGCTGATGGACTTCAAACGGCTGAGCAGATTTTCTTGAAACATAGCTAAGAACACTCTCGATTAACTCACCTTTCAAACAAAAAAAACTAAATCCAAATCGGTCCATCCGTTCAGACGCTATGATGCCACAGACAGACACACAGATACACAGATACACAGATACACAGATCCACAGATACACAGATACACAGATACACAGATACACAGATACACACGTCAAACTTATAACACCCCTCGTTTTTCGTCGGGGGTTAAAAATATATCTAAGTATTAAAACCAAAATTTGAACTGTAACCGAAAATTAGATTTTATTTTTGAATATTTCTGAAAATTGAAAAAATATGTTACGTCACTCAGGGAGGAGGGGAGGGGGGTCGCAAATGTGTAGAGCTGTGACAAGGGGGGGGTCTAATAATTATTAAATTCGTGTGACGTAATTAATGGATGACCCCTTAGTTCTGACAACAACCAGGAGCGACTCTTATCCACCAAGCCAACTAGGCGCCTGTCAATTGTGACGTCACCCGCACAAAAAGACGGTGGCGGTGTGCGGGCGGCGTGCGGGCGGGAAGCCGCAGGCGGTGGCGGGTGTGCGAGCGGTATGCGGGCGGGGAAGCCGCATACCATCCGAGCTCCTAGTTGGCTTGGTCGAGTAGTACGTGCTCTCTGAAGCACGGAGACTCTCGGTTCGAAATCTCACTAGATGGTCACCCATCTCTGACTGACCTTGCCAAGCGTTGCTTAGCCTCCGATCGATCACCGATCAGTGATTGCAAGTGGCTATGACCGCATATACCCACTCGGCCTCGAGTCTTTTAACAAGTTGTTCATTGCCAGAGGACTGCTAACAAATGGCCGACAACATGCCGACAGCCAAGAATTTGCAATTTATAAGAAGAATAGATGAAGATAATATAAAGTGGTTTTCAATGGACAATTGTTAAGAGACTCGATGCCCTGAACAATAGATTATCTATGAGGTCTGCTTATGTTCACTAGTCTGACTGCCAACCGATTGCTGCGAATAAATCGCGCGAATATTCCGCGGCTTTGTCTTGGCGCTTTTGCGGACTTCAGTCCGGCCCGCCACGCAGATAACTTATTACCTCTCGGAGAAGTGAATACATATTCATCAATCTAGCTTGCCTTCGGGGAAAGCTGGTGGAATCATAACATTATTTCTTTTGATTCAATTCGTTTTGATTAAAAACCTGGCAAGTTCCAGAAAAACGGGCTAATTTTTATTTTTAGTTGTGATGTTGATCTACTTCTATGAGAAACAAAAATCAATTGTGTTTTTTAATTAGAAAGTTACAAAACACATGGTCTGGCGGGCAACTGATTGCAAACAAAAGTATAAGTTACGCTCATATACTGGGTGAAATCGAAATCGTGGGCAATATTTTAAACGGTGATTCTACACATGATTTAGAATATTTAGGGAATATTAATCAACAAATCAATTGATAAAAACTTATTACCCAGGCAAAGTATAACAGTTAAATGGTTTGCTTATTTGCTTACCCGAACAATATTTTTTTATCAATAGATTTTTTTATTTGTGTTCCCAAAATATTCTGAATCATGTGTTGAGTCATATTTTCAAATATTGCCCACGATTTCGATTTCACCCTGTATAATAGGTACTTATCTCTTTAGTGAATCCACGGGTGAAATAAGGTTCTGTAAAAAAAATACTCTTACAAAGGGAAATCCTCTAAAGGAATACAGAAAAACAACACCTTATTGAAAACAATTTATTCATAATAAAATACACTTATTTACAAAGCTTTTATTATTAGTTATGTACTTACAATTAGCTATCACAATAATTCAGTATTATCACATCACTTCACAAATATTTTATGGTTATTTAGATGTATTTGTGAGTTTAGACCTTCTCTGGTCTTAATGATCTGAAAAAAAGGAAGGAAAACGATGTTAAAAAAATTATAATATTAAAAGTTAATTGTGTTTAATCGCCATTGTGTGATGTGGCTAATTTACCGAACTTTAACACGGAGTGACTATTGTCTATTTTAAAATACCAAGTCTCAAACTATCTACGTGTTATAATTATAATATCTATAGGCTTTGGTAACTGTTTAATATCAGGCGGGCAGTACGCTTGTTTGCAACATTAGTCACAAAAACATTACTAAAACAGTTTTTATAAAATCGACAGATACTGACTTTCCGGAGAGCATGATCTGTATCTCCTGGAAGCTCTTGCCCTTGGTCTCGGGTACCACGAACAGGCTGAAGAGGAAGGAGGTCACGCAGCATCCACCGAAGATGAAGAACGTGCCGCCCATGCCGAGAGCATTAGCAACGGCGCTAAAGTTCCTGCGGATATTAAGAAATCACCTTGTTAAGAGATATGTTCTGAACTGTGAAATACCAGACGTAAACAAGCTGTTAATCTATGAGATTTTATGATATCCTGGCGAACTGGCGATACCAAGGTTTCCAACTATGCTACAGTAGCGGCATTTTACGATAGCCGGTTTGACATGTGGGGGGGGGGGGGGAAGAAAATGAACCTTATTATAAAGGAATAAGACTGGCCGTTTAAAAAAATAAGAATGTCAAAAATTTAATGCGAATATGAATTTTATTCCGTTATAATAAGGTTCATCCTTTCCCCCTCCCACATGTCAAACCGGCCATCATAACGTACCGCAGGTATAAGAGATATAGAAGCTGTACTCAAAAACTAGGAAAACTACACTTCAAAATTTTGTTTTCAGTTTGATATCAGTTTTCGATGATAATTATTGGCAAAAAAACATTGGAAATCTTAAAGACTACTGCCAGATCGAATAAGAGGTGACACATTAAAAAGAAATACGGGTGCAATTGATGAGCTTAGCTGCATCGGATGGTTGCAGGGTCGATTTCTGTCGGAGACAAATTTAAGAAACGGCCTTTTCGACATTTTCTGGTTAGGGTGTCACTGGGACCGCCCCCAGATTATCAGTTATTATTGGAAGATTACTAAAAATCTCTCACCTGGTAACCATGAATGATAACACCCAACAGAATGCAGTGGCAATAGGCGCTGCGATCGCCTTCACTTCAATGGGGAACAGCTCTGACATGAGCGTCCACGCCATTGGGCCTTGACCCCAGCAGTAGCTGATGATGAAGAGCACCAGGGCCAGGACCGGCAGGAAACGGATACTGAATACCACTGGACTGCCGTTGGCGTCCAAGACAAAGTACGTGCCAAGAAGACCCTGGTATAAAAAAATATATTAGCCCTTATAACGCTCCACTCCTGGGCATGGGCCTCCCCTCAATTCGAGGGGGGTTCAGGCCATAATCCACCACGCTCGCCCAGTGCGGAAAGGTGGATTTAACATGTCTTTCGGAAAAAAACCACACTGCTGGCGTAACGATACGGCAGCAAGATCATATATTCGTGAATAACTCCAAAACGGCTATAGGCACAAATTTAAAATTTTCGGCACATTTATAGAAATAAAGAAAAAGAAAGAAAGAACACTAATTATCTGTATCATTCAAATTTTGATTGGACCAGCAGAAAAAACCCCACTGCTGGCGTAACTCACTCGAAAATTTGTTAGATTTCCAAAGACATGCAGTTTCTTCACGATATTTTACTTCACCGTAAGCAAGTGATAGTCATATTAAGCCGGGGTTTGTATCCTGGATCTTAAGACCGCAAGACGTGTGCTTAACCAATCTGCTATCACTGCTAGAATATAGGTTCCAAATGTATTTTACGAATATCCCTTTTATTTGCCAACCTGACTTCAAGAGAAGCACTTACCATGCCGATAGTAGTTCCGCAGGAGGAGATCCTCAACAGGGTCCTACGTCCAAGCCTATCTGCCATTAGTGGTGTGATGAGTGACGCTCCCACCTGAAAGTTTTTTTTATAGGACTGCGGTGGCAAAAAGCTTACGACTCGCCTGATGTTAAGCAGTTACCGTTAAAGTTAAAAGTTCGCAGTTAAAGTTATTGAAATTATCTCTTTCATGTAGTTTTTATGTTACTAAGGTGACAAACAAGCGTACTGCTCGCCCGGTTGCCTATAGATGCTTGCAATACCCAAGGCATCGCTCGTACGTTGCCGACCTGAAGGAGAGTAGGCCAGAGGGAGAGGAAGGAGGGATTGGTCTTCCGGCTCTCTTACTCATCGTACGAAACGCAGCTGTAATAGTTAACTTACGCCGATCTTCTGGGAGAAGGTGGTACAACCCTGGTCGAGCCAACCCATATGCTGAGCATAAGGTGCAGTCGTTATGTGGAGCTGTTAGGGACAGACATTGCTCGCGTCACGATTTCTTGCCATAAGTTTTTGCTGGCTTTGTACATCTCCATCTTCGCGTACTAGTAGGATATTATAGAATATTCTCAGATGAAGATAATATAGGTTTCCATCGGCCCCTACCTGGACACTACCAATAATAATAGTAGCAATAGACGGATCAAGGCTGGAGCCAGCGTCTTTGAAGATCTTGGTCATGTAGAACAGCACGGCGTTGATGCCGGAGCACTGCTGGAAGAAGACTAGGCAGCAGCATATGCAGAACGCTTTGAAGTTGGTGCCACGGAACACGTCGGAGAACTGGAAAAAGAGATAAACGAGGTTCGCCTCAGAGGTAGCTAGTTGTCCAAGTTGGTGGACGATCAGATGTACCCATCGTGATTAACAAACAAGCGATGGTTGTATTGAAACATTAATACTGAAAAAAGGTTCATAAAATCTATTAATTGAATTGAGATATATAATTTCCCGATGTGTTTAGCAAAATACTGCGCACACTTCGCTAAGTACAGATCAGGGTCCTAAACGATGACCCTGTTAGGGTTTTCCATTTATTTGCCATACTCAAAACTAGTAACAGTTCGGAAACATTTTGCGTGACTTTTATTCAAGTAACCATGCTTACAAAAAGTAAAAGCAAAAAAGATCAATCAATAATTAAATAACATACGTTAACGGACTTCGTCTTGGACGCTAGCACTCCACTTGCCATCTTGTCGAGTTCAGCCTTCACTCCCGCGAGCGACTTGCCTCGGATAGTAGCCAGGCACGCAGCAGCCGAGTCCACATCGCCTGACCAAACATATCCCTTGTTAATGACGTGGTATTGCTACGGATACGCGGACAAAAGCTTTATTTTCTTCCACGTTTCCCCATTTTTGAGGATCTCCTTACAACTGGGTCATGATCGTCCTGTGAACCGATTTGTGAAAGCCATTCGTTATGGTATCAGACTATGTTGTTGTACCCATACTCTGACATCTCGTCTGTTAGGCTCGTACTAATAAATGCATCTCAAAGTTGAGATCGATCTTAAGATGTAGTTTTGAGGTTTAATGTATGGAACATCTGACAAAACCAGCTTCTTAAGATCGATCTCAACTTAAATTGTGCTTTTTTGACTTTCCAAAGCAAACTTTTCTAAAGTTCTACTTACCCTTATACAAATGGTACATGGGCGACTCAGGCATGAAGAAGAATAGGATACAGAATGCTGTGACGATAGAGACGCCTACGTAAGCGACGGTACTATACGAGACGAAGGCTCCAACGGTGTAGACAGTCAGGTAGCCAATCACCACGAACACTTGCAGGAAAGAGCCGAGAGCCCCTCGACAGTCGTCCTGAGGAGGAAGACAAATTGGAATATTTACCAAATCCAAGTGTCGTTAGAGTTGGAGGCCAAATGGTGACTGCTGACTACCTTATGCCGAAGTGATTGAGTTGAGTTGACCAAATGAAGGTAGAACCACACAAAGTTGGGAAGTTCTTTTTATTGATTTTAATAAGATGCAAGAAACCACTAACACATTAGCAAATAACGATAAAATAAACCCAGAATGTTATATCCCAAAGTATCTATTAAGTATAGTCCTTTTGGAGGCTTTTAGCGGCAAGCAAACTTACTTACCTTGCTATTATTATTTTATTAATTTTATTTTATTTACAGCTAATTTTACAGAGTTAAAAATTACATACAAGCTTCCACAGAGCCATTGGTTGTGAGTTTGTGTAAATGCAAAATCTGTACGTTTGTATGACCTATCCAATTGAGACATTAAAGTAGAGTATTACCGTAGCAATCTCAGCGCAGTACATAGGGGAGATGGTGAACAGCATGCCCACAGTGAGACCCCAAGAGATCCTGCCAGCGTAGATCATGGCCGCGTTGCTGGCCGACGCGACCAGGATCCAACCGACGAACAGCGGGATGGCTGCGCTGAGGAGACCCCGTTTACGCCCTATCCTTGACGCTGCGAAACCTCCGATGAAGGGACCTAAAACAGCAATCATAACCAAACTAAAACATTGAACGCTTACAGTACAATGTGGTTCAAACATTTTCGAATCTGGGATTCTCATGGGATTCTCTGGGATTCTCTAGGATTCTCTGGAATTCTCTGGGATTCTCTGGGATTCTCTGGGATTCTTTGGGATTCTCTGGGATTTTCATGCGAATTCAATTTCGAATTTTAAATGTCGACACAAGAAATTGCTACCGTGTGGACGCAATCGACAGAAGTGTCGAATGTCAGTGTCGTCGTGTAACCTGATGTGTAGTGCGTGTGATGTATCTAGTGTATTGAAAAACAATCGAAGAGAGATTCGGGAATAGGCTGACCCAGAGCGAATTGACGAACTACAGACGTCTTTCGAAGGCGCAGGTTTCCTCTACGGTCACTCACCGAATATAGCCCCAACAGTGAGCAGGGAGCCGACCCACGCGAGCTGATCAGCAGTCATCGCAGTACTCAGCGGGCTCTCGTCGGGGTTGGCGAGCTTCATGTTCACTGGCGACGTCCATCCCATACAGTAGCCAGTTGCCACGATCGCGAGATTCGCTGCAGAGAAAGGTTACCACAATTTGACGAACGCTTGACGTAGTGGTTCGAGCATAGGCCGCGGTTCGCTGCATCATTGCAGGGTCGATTCACGTCATATTATGACATTAACGGCCGAATATACTCGTATGCAACTCAAATTTTAGAGCTCCTTAACTTTGACGCGCTATAAAACATATGACAATTATCTGTCTCTACTCTACTCTCTACTCTTTCTGTCAGCGTCTCAAACTACTAAATGGGACTTAAATATTTGAGTAGCCTTTGAGAATTCGGTCATACCTATGCCTACGTGGTCAGACGTTGTTTTGAACTGGAACCTTTCGGTTAACAGAGCGTCCTCTCTTACCACTAAACTATTGTCGCTTATTATTAAAATTATATTAATTATTATATTTTTTTCTGTCTTATACTAAAATAATTAATGTTTAGAAATCAATTAATCGACCGCACTTTATTTCTTGGATGCGCGACTTAGATAACCTTTTAATAGTTCCCGCTGTCCGATAATCTTTGGCACTTCTTTATCATTCGTTTTATACGAGTCCAAAATATTATGTAACACAATCTTATAACAATATTTATATAAAACATTTTTGATGGTTTTTATTGATGTATTATTTCAGCAGATATGTGGTATCTTCTAGCATCGCTATCATTAAACGTGTGCTGATTAAATAAATAGTTAAGGCATTATTCACCAGATGAGGCGCCGTATTGGTAATACGGACATGTTTTCAGCATAAAATTTCGCGAGCAACTGATACGTACTGTGTCCTTGGACTCCGTTGCGTCGGACAAACTATTTTGGACAGTCTCCCTCCTTGGTGGTTATTAAATAAAATTACCTACCCAAACCGACATAAACGACCTAGGTTTTTCTAGCAGGATTCTCCTGTAAAAATTCTGGGTTAGATATTTCTGGCCTAGTATGTTGGCTCGTTTAATAAATGCATCTCAAAGTTGAGATCGATCTTAAGACGCCGTTTTTGACAGATGTTCCATACATTAAACGTCAAAACTGCATCTTAAGATCGATCTCAACTTTGAGATGCATTTATTAATACTTGATACCATGCAGTACGTACCGACGCCTGCAATGATAAACTGCCGCCACAGCTGTCCCGCCTCCATGGTGCGCGCGCGCAGGCTGACTGGCGCGGTGGCGGCTCGGAAGCGACCCTATCTACCATACGTCATGTAAGGTCAAACTAATATGGCCCGGACCCCCGAAATATAACAGATCGTCACTTTACTATCTACTACGCACCCGTTCATACACCCATGTGTATACTTCTCCTTCTCCTTATCGTATGTTAGTGGCCAACCTGATGTCAAAGTTGTTCAAGTCGCCCGAAGGCTTCTGACAAGGCTCAACGACTACTGCCTAGATGACAGTAACCGGGGCCAACTTTTTACGTGTCCTCCGAAGCATGGAGATGCTCAGTTCAAATGCCACTGGATGGTCACCCATCTCTGACTGACCTTGCCAAGCGTTGTTAACCTTCGATCGTTTACCAATCAGTGATTGCAGCTGGCTACGAGTGCCTAGGTATACTAAACAATAGATTTTATTTTTGGGTCTGCTTTTGTTCGCTCGTCTGCCAAACGACTTCTGCGAATAAACCGCGCGAAAATTCCGCGGCAGTTGGTTGAAGTCTACGGTTTTGCGGACTTCAGTCCGATCCGATACAAAGGTATTGCATGACGCAGTTAGAAGTAAATTCATTTATTATTAAGTGTTATTATATTATATTGTTGTGATAATTCAGTGTTGTGTTGGATGTTACTTATTAGGGGGAGACCCCACCGCAGCGCATGGAGAGGCTACGCACGAAATGACGTCATCCATACATTTTCTTGCAAAACGTTGCCGTGGCCGTGTGCGTGGCCTCTCCGTGCACCGCGGTGGGTTTCCGGCTTTACCCTGTTGGTAAATTAAAATAAAAAAACATAAATTCACGCAAATTGTATAAAACAAACATCAATGATTTATTATAATCCGAAAATTATTTATCGTCATCATTGGCTATGCTGTTAAGCTACCAGTAGAATTAGATCGAATTAGTTAAAATTAATAAATGAAAATGATTCGGGATTAAGTAATAATTTCAATAGCATAAATATTCTATTTGTGAAAAATATCTAATCTGAATTTTATTGTCATTAGGTAAACACACAACACGGGAGTAATAGCCGATTGGTTAAGCACACGTCCTGCGGGCTTTAGGTCCAGGGTTCAAACCCCGGCCCGCACCTCCGGACTTTTCAGAAATGATTTGTGGGCTAGGGCTATTATTATTATTAGTTACTGAATTACGTCGTGGAAAAATGTTAGATACCTACTGTTATCAAAATATTTTAATTATCAAGGTTAAATGTATTTATTTTAGAATTTTAATGGCAGATGGTTCTGACTCGTCAGACTTTATGATTAATTTATGTTTCCGTGACGTGACGATCATAATTTTTTGGTATCGACATTCAATAATAATAATAATATCCTGGGACATTTTTTACACACGGCTACCTGATCCCAAACTAAGCAGAGCTTGTACTATGGAAACCAGATAACTGATATTTCTACATACTACTTTTTTATTTGTAAATACATACTTAATATACATATACACCCAGACTCGGGACATACAGACATGTTCATGCACACAAATGCATGTACCGGGTAGGAATCGAACCTACGACCTGCAGCGCGAAAGGCGCCACGCCAACCACGCCAACGGGCCCGTCAAATAATAAATAATAATAATAAATAAATATCGCCAGACTTACACAACAACAGTACATGGTTCCAAAGTAAGCAACGCGCAACGCTGTACTATTGGGTACCGTACAATGGACTGGGGGCGATCTGTGACAACGAAAAGGGCGTTTCGAAATGTGCCTCTAACGGGAATCGTACCCATACCACAACTACCGCAATGCAGTGGTTGTGGGTTTCAAACCCCCATAAGGCAAATTTCGGAAACGCCCTTTTCGTAATCTGACTTGGTCTGAGCGTCACTGGGATCATCCTCAGCTGATTGTACGGTACCACAGAGTAAAGACTAAAGAAAGAGGTGCCCTTATTAGATATATGTAAGAAAAAAAACGTGGTCATTGTTTTTCATTTTCATTGTTCTATCTACCGGTAAATAGTTGACCTACTCGCTTCATTATATGTCGATGTTAGTACTAGGCCGACCACTCGGCCGAGTTGCTTAGGGCCAGTCCCCTTAGTAATTGGTCCATGTACGGTACCCATAGTACAAGAATTACTTAGATTGGGATCATACAGTTGTAGTGCAGTTTTTGTTTAGCGATATTTATTTATTTTATTAATAGGTAAAGAACACAAAACATCATTATAAAAACAATTTATTCGTAACAAAATACATTATCTTTGCGTTTTATATATAAAAAATCTTAATATTATTATGTACAATAGCTATCACAATAATTCAGTATTATCACAACGCGTCATGTCCACGTTGTAGAAGGCAGATTTGGGCATAAAAATATTACAATTAATTAATTGCAATTGAATTTAATTGTTACAACTGACAATTAATTGTTATTTGTTTGAGATTGATAGACAAATCACAATTAATTGTTAATTTTGACAATTAAATTCAATTGCAATTAATTAATTGTAATTATTTTTTGCCTAGCTCTGGTAGAAGGTACATTCGTTTTCACTAATTTGTACTTGGTGTAGGGACTTATATTTAGCCTAAGTTACAATGGGCCTCGTCAGGACAAATTGGAAAAATGGTTACCATTTATCATAATTAATTAAAATACTATGTAAAAATATCTAAAATAATATTGACTAAAATATAGTTAATAAAAATAAATAACAATTAATACGTAAATAAGACAAAGTTTATCTTTAGGAATCAAAAAATGGATTTAAAAAGTGATCATAATAAAATGTTTGGGAAACAGTTTTACATGTTATAGCGCCATATTGGAATAGTTAAAGTTTATTGTGTGACTTAGTTTCTGGATATTATAAATATATAACATCCTAAATTCGGGCACGGGGCGTAATAGGCCCTAATAGGGGCATACACGCCATTTGTATAAATAACATTAAAAATATAAGCATATAAAATATTTCACTAGATATGTCAAAATCTTATAAAAATAGCAACAGCACACCCAGACAAATTCGGCTATTCAAATAAATTAATGCTAACTAATTTATCATAATAAATAGGTATATGGTACAAATTCGATTTATTTGTGAGTTTAGGCCTTCTCTGATTTTGATGGTCTGAAAAAAAAGGAAAAAATATTAAAAATAAGAAAGAAAAAAAAAAAATTCGTTGTGGTCTAATATTATTTGTCGACTTTTTGGCGGGAAGTGGAAAAGTGATGTTGTCATTTTTGTTTTAATTTCCAAAACTTGTTTTCGTGTATTATAATGTGTAATGTTGGTGGAATATTAATCATTATAATTATGTTCATAAATGTGCGTGAGTGTGGGCAATTGGAACAACAGTGATGAAACATGGGTTTCGGCTTCTCCCAAGAAGTCTGGTAAATTGTCAGTAAAGTATCCGCCACTTTACTCATAGGGTTTGGGGGGGTATTTTAGGCCTAGCCAAAGGTCTTCCTGTGCTTGACGCAGCAAACAATTTTTAATCTATTTTATGACACTGGCATATGCGAAAAGCGACGCCATAACGAAGAAAAAATAAATTATTTGTCTGATATTACAGTTAATAAAACGGAGCTTTTGTCGTAGGTATATTTTAAAATAACAACCGCTAAATTTCTAGAGATTATTACCCAGTTTACTTACAACTGTTTTACAAAGCATTAATAGGAACAAAAATGATTTGTAATGCCGGTGTAAATCCATCATTACTTTATAAACATTTGGGGACAAGTCTCTACCTAGGAGTATTTTTCAAATTTTTTATACCAAAAAGTTTTATAATAAAATAAACAAATACTGACTTTCCGGAGAGCATGATCTGTATCTCCTGGAAGCTCTTGCCCTTGGTCTCGGGCACCACGAACAGGCTGAAGAAGAAGGAGGCCACGCAGCATCCGCCGAAGATGAAGAAGGTGCCGCCCATGCCGAGAGCAGTAGCGACGGTGTTGAAGTACCTGTACACAATGGCGAAAAAGCATTAGACAAAGGGAGATGCCAGTGTCCACACAGCATCTGGCTATATGGAAGTATTAGCTAATGCGAGGCACACACGATGGGCCCCGGCCAGATGAATCAGCCTCCTCATCAACACCTCTCATTGCAACTCAATATCGCTACCCTAATATATCTGCCATACCTATTATTTCTACTTCTGTTTTTATTATTTATAGTTTTAATTGTATTGTTTTGGGTACGAGTGTTTTTAGTTTTGGTTTTAGTATATTTTAAATTTGTTTGTGGTTTGCGCCCGTGGGGTCGCCAAACGGGCCAAATGGAAGACCAGCGCTGGTCCTTGTCGATCAGCACATGCTGAATTGGGTCCGTTTGCGGCGAGCAGAAGTTGTGTGTGTTTTTGTTACCTACTTTTTAATTTAATTTTACTTTAATTTCATTTATATTTTTTTTATTTTTTTTACTTTTTACTTTGCAACTTTTCTGCTTATCGCAATAAAGTTTTTTCTTTCTTTCTTTCTTTATTATTGGAATCAAGTACCAGCTCACGAGTTTAGGTCCAAATAGTCAAATTGCTATCCGCAGTGCTTTACAAGTCTTCCATCAGTTGTAACAGCCTTATTTCTGTGGCAATCAGCCTACCTTATTGTTATTTTTTTTGGTTCTTTGCTACGGAGGGAAGTGGATAATCTTCTTCCAACTCCTATCCTTTCTTTTGATTAAATTCGTGCGGGTTCCAGGACAATCTAGCTTTTCCCCGGGACTCGTCGAATATCAAACCTTGGCGTTATCGTTGGACACCATTGTCGATCCTGGCTTACAGGAGTCACAGTAGCGAGAGTGTGTGGTGCGCCTAGTCCCAGAATTTTACACACATATAAATCTATGACAGCGATTGATTTAGTTGCAATAAAATGTAATGGTAAAAGGTTCCGCTGGATTCGGCCAAACGTGTGGCGCCTCACACGCCTCTCAGTCCGACAGTCCACTCAATTCATCTATACAATGATGAAGATCAAAGTTCATTATTCCATGACAAGCCGCCTCCGGACCGACCAGTTCGGGTTTAGACGGTCGGACTACGCCCCACAGTCCTGATATCTTAGAAACTTTAGAGACTAGTGCTGGGGACTACCAGATCCTATAAGGAGTAGCACCTAACGAAGACATGCATACAGGGAAGTTACAGAAAAGATCTCACCTAGTAACCAAGAACGATAACACCCAACAGAAAGCAGTGGCAATAGGCGCAGCAATCGCCTTCACTTCAATAGGGAACAGTTCCGACATGACTGCCCACGGCAGCGGGCCCAGACCCCAGCAGTAGGTGATGATGAAGACCACCAGGGACAGGACTGGCAGGAAACCGATGCTGGACACCACTGGACTGTTGTTGTCGTCCAAGATGAAGAACATGCCTAGGAGACCCTTGAATCATAAAATAATTATCAATGAAAATATATTTTTAATAAGCTCAAGACCGCGATGTATGGAAGAAGATGTCTTATAGAGAAGCACCTTTACAAGCACTTACCAAGCCGACAGTAGTTCCGCATGATGAGATCAGCAACAGGATTCTGCGTCCAAGCCTGTCCACTACTAGAGGCGTGACGAGCGACGCTCCCACCTGGAAGAGATATACATTTTATAGCTAAAGCAAAAACTACTTTGGTATGGCTGGAAGATCTGGACTCTTCTTTCAAAGATGATAAACCACCAAACATATTGAAAAGGGGATTGCTATACCATCTTCTATCAGTAGGATATTACTAAATATTAACAGATGAAGGTCACAGAAAATTACAAGGATTACCTGAACACTACCAATTATAATAGTAGCAATAGACGAATCGAGGCTGGAGCCAGCGGCATCGAAAATGCTGGTCATGTAGAAGAGCACGGCGTTGATGCCGCAGAACTGCTGGAAGAAGACCAGGAAGCAGCAGATGTAGAACGCCTTGAAGTTGCCGCCACGGAACACGTCAGCTATCTGGAAGAAGAAAAAACCAAAGGTTCTGAAAAACCGTAAAAAAAAACAATAAGTCAATGGAGATATAAGATACTGCACTAAGTCGTAAATTTCCGCACTGGAACATCTTGTCTTGAATCCCCCTCGCATTGAGGGGAGGCCCATGTCCATGGACGTTAATAAGGTCAATTTATTGTTATCACCTTTTGCATGTACCGGCCACACTTCGAAACATAGGGCTTGGATAATTCCTCACATAGCAAAAGTGTTTACTGACCTTTGGATCAAAAAACCGGCCAAATGGGTGTCGGACTCGCACTTAAATCTGTGCGTAGAATGTAAACAAGCATCGCCAAAATTGTGATATTTAGAGTCACACGTTAAAGTCTTTTGTATGGAAACCGACCATAAGACAAATAAGTTAAAAATATTACGTTTTTTGTATGGGGACCCCTTTATTTTTAAGTTTTATTTTATTTTTAGTATTTGTTGTTGTAGCGGCAACAGAAATACACATTCTGTGAAAATTTCAAGTCTCTACCTTTTACGGTTCGTGAGATACAGCCCGCTGACAGACAGACAGATAGACGGACGGACAGCGTAGGCTTAGTAATATGGTCCCGTTGGCACCGTTTGGGTACGGAACCCTGAAACTATGCCCTGAACATTGGCATGGTAGGCATGCTTACACAAATATTCTAGAAATAAGTAATTACCTAGGTCCTAGGTATTAGACGACCGCTTGGTACAGTGGTTCGAGCGTAGGCCGCTCGGCTCACTGCATTGGGTGGTTGCAGATTCGATTCCTGCCCAGAGGCAAATAGGGGAAACTGCCTTTTCGTAATTTTCCCTGGTCCTGGTGTCACTAGGATCGCCCCCAGTTCATTGTACGGTACTAATATATTACAAACTCTGCTTAGTTTGAGAGTATACAGTTGGTGTGTAAGTCTAGCGATATTTTTAGGGTTCCGTATCCAAAGGGTGCCAACGGGAACCTATTACTAAGCCTACGCTGTCCGTCCGTCTGTCTGTCAGCGGGCTGTATCTTACGAACCGTAATAGCTAGAGACTTGAAATTTTCACATTATGTGTATCTCTGTTGCCGCTACAACAACAAATACTAATAAAGAATAAAATAAAATTTAAAAATAAAGGGGTCCCCATACACGAAACTTGATATTTTGACGTTTTTATTCTACGGTGGTACGGAACCCTTTATGTGCGAGTCCGACACGCACTTGACCGGTTTATTTATTTATTTTTAATAGCACATAGGTAAATAATGTAACATACGGTGGCTGATTTCTCCATGGACGCGCGAACGTCACTGGCCATCTTGTCGAGTTCGGACTGCACTCCCGCGAGCGACTTGCCTCGGATAGTAGCCAGGCACGCAGCAGCCGAGTCCAAGTTATCTGATGAAACACATCTCTGGTTAGGGCTTAAGATTAATTGTAGCTTAAACCACGGGAGACAGTTTAAAGTCCCGTCTTCCATATAGAATTGATAGTTTAAACCCTTATTATTTGATCAACTACCTTTTATCTTACATCCTTTGGATCACTAAAGGCCGTAAGATCAATAATTATTTATAGTTTGACCGCAACCGCTGTACCGCGCCTTAGGTACGCGAGCGGCATGACGGGGGGCGTTTTCCCACTCCCCACCTCCCCAAGTACCTAAAGCGCGGTACAGCGGTTGCGGTCAGACTATAGTAATTATTCAAGGGTTAAGGAGGCAAACCACTTGCTTCTTATTCCTGGTTCCGTCAATAAGATTGGAGTTTACCTACAACACTAACGGACAGTAGAGCATATGTCTGTTACCAGTACATCAAACAATCGCTTACTGTTCCAACGGTCCGTTAGTGTGTTGGAGAACACGGCCCTAAGTATAAGAAACTCTTTTTAAATGTTACCATAATAATATGCGCTAGGAACCGTTTGGTGAAACCTACAGTATTCTTTGTAGGCTTTATAATATTGGGTCATAATTTAAGTGTGCGTTTCCACTGACGCGGAGCTGGGCGGAGTGGAGCGGAGCGGACCGTGAGTAGGCCAATCACAGTGCTCTTCTCCGCTCCACTCCGCCCAACTCCGCGTCAGTAGGAACGCTCCCTTCTGCCTTAATTTATAAAGTAACTGCTTGATAATTTGCCTTCTTAAAATCAATTTTACTCTTCTGAATTCTACTTACCGTTAGATAAATGGTACATGGGCGATTCAGGCATGAAGAAGAATAGGACGCAGAAAGCTGCGACGATGGCGACGCCCACGTAAGCGACGGCGCTGTAGGACACGAAGGGCCCGATGGCGTAGATCATCAGGTATCCAATCACCACGAACACTTGGAGGAAAGAGCCGAGAGCGCCTCGACAGTCGTCCTGAGGAGAAGAAAATTTTGATTTTGATCAATCATTGTTCGATCCCCATTCCGTTTTTAGGGTTCCGTACCTCAAGTGGATAAAAATAATAATTATTATTAATATCCACTTGAGGTACGGAACGTTTTTCAAAAATAATATACCTACCCAGTGTTACCCGGAATGATGTAAGGATTCTAACGATACCCCATACATCCAATTCGGTTCAGGCATTTATAAGTTATGGTGGAATAAAGAATCTCACATACATACATACATACATACATACATGAACCCTAAACACATATACACTCCTTTTTTTGGGCAGTCGTGTTAAAAGGAACCCTTATAGGATCACATTGTTGTCCGTCTGTCTGTCTGTCAAGACGTGCACAGTCCAAACCGATGGTGTTACAAACATGAAATTTAAACAGTAGCTAACTTTTACAGCGTAGAAGAAGAACATAGGAAAGATTTTGGAAAATTCCATCCCTAAGGGGTTAAAATAAGGGGTGGAAGTTTGTATGGGCCTCCCAATTTGTACGGAACCCTCAGGGCGCGAGTCCTACTCGCACTTGTCCGGTTTGTTATGGGACTGAGGTGGCAAACAAGCGTTGAGCCCGCCTGATGCTAAGCAGTTCCCGTAGCCCTTAGATGCTTGCAATAGTAAAATCAATGCTCGCACGTTGCTGATCTGAAGGGGAGTGGAACTGAGGGGGGGGAAGAAGGGGGAGTTGGGTTTCCGGCTCTCTCACTCATCGTACAAAACGCAGCTGTAATAGCTACTTCACGCCGATTTTCTGTGAGAGGGTGGCACTACCCCGGTTGAGCCAGCCCGTATATGAGATGCAGTCGATTGACTACAGCTTGGCTCTACCACCAAGAAAATTTGTAGAGTCGGAGGTAGATGGAAAAACCGACGTAGATAGGTAGATAGATAACTCTTTATTAATCCACCACTAGAAAACAAACATACATATATAAATTATTACATAATTTACACAAAAAGCGGAAAAAGGGCGGCCTTATCACTAAAAGTGATCTCTACCAGGCAACCTTAGGATGGAGAGGATCTAAAGAAAAATAATACGTAATTAGGTAAGCCAGAGTAGACTTGATTATTACGCACAAAAAGCTAGGAACAAGAAAGAAACCCTAGCCTAGATTGGCATTGTGAAGTATTTGGTTGATACTCGCTTGGCGCAGTGGTTCGAGGGTAGGCTGCTCGGCAAACCGCATCGGGTGGTTGCGGGTTCAATTCCCGCTAGAGGCAAATTTCCTACACTGCCATTTCGTAATTTGTCTTGGTCTGGGTGACACTGGGATCAGACCCCCAGTCCACTGTAGTACAAGCAATGCTTAGTTTGGGCACAGAATAGATACTTTGCGGCCATAAAGTTGATGTGTAAGGGCCGGGCCCCATTAGCGCGTTGCGTTGCGTCGTCGCAAGATTTTGTACTGGAGCATCACCCTCCCCCGCTTTGTCTCTCGCCCGTCGACCCTTTGATCCGTTGCGACGACGCAGCGCAACGCGCTAGTGGGGCCCGGCTCTAAGTCTGGCGATATTTATTTATTTATAGCCAATCAGGGTAGGCTGAAAACCAGGCGGTTTATCCTATTGGGTGGAGCCCCAATAGGATAAGGCTAGGAAAAAGAAGTTAAACATGATAAAACTAGAGTCATACCCACAGAGTAAAGACTAAAGAAAGAGGTGCCCTTATTAGATATTTGTATGAAACAAAACGTGGTCATTGTTTTTTCATTTTCATTTTACTATTTACCGGTAAATAGTTGAACTACTCGCTTCGTTTTATGTCGATGTTAGTACTAGGCCGACCACTCGGTCGACTTGCTTAGGGCCAGCCCCCTTAGTAACTGGTCCATGGTCATACCGTAGCAATCTCAGCGCAGTACATAGGGCAGATGGTGAACAGCATGCCCACAGTGAGACCCCAGAAGATCCTGCCAGCGTAGATCATGGCCGCGTTGGTCGCCGCGGCGACCAGGATCCAGCCGACGAACAGAGGTATGGCTGAGCTGAGGAGACCCCATTTGCGACCTATCTTTGACGCTGCGAAACCTCCGATGAAGGGACCTGCATGGAATCATTTATTATAGAACACAAGCGACTATCTGTATAGGTGCATCTAGATGAGCCGAGCAATGCGCTTAGCCTAGGGGCGCGCTGATTGCCCCGCTCGGTGCTTGTGGTCGCGGCCAATTAATACAGAGAAAATGCCACAAAAATTTATTAATCTGATGAATATTTCTGTCCCTAACTTTATTGCCGACTTAAATTCAATCGCTAGTCTAAAGCCCGCCACATACATACGGAATTTTCCGTACGGAATTGCGTTTCGAAATATCAAATCGGGGATTCCGAACGCAGTAAATCCATCCAAATGTATGGAGGTATCGCGTTCGGAAACCCCGGTTCGATATTTCGAAAGGCAATCCGTACGGAAATTCCGTATGTATGTGGCCGCAATAAGATGGCAAGAGAAAAGGGCTGATGTCTCTCTCATCATTCATTGGTCCGACGTATACTCTACGACTCGGACTTATGTAATTTCCATACATGAAGCGTAGCAATCGCTACGCTAAAAATCTGCAGAAACGATTGTAAACGAAGCCACTTGGCTATGGGGCTAAATTTTTAGTCTTTAGTTGAATAAGTACCTACTTACTTACTGTTAAATACGTACAATAGGTATCAACTATCCATCATTATTTCCTTATCGTACCACGAATCTGGTCGTAAAATTCGATAAGACTTATTGTATACTAACTCAGTAATAACTACTTGTAATAAAGATTACTCTACTACTCACCAAGCCAACTAGGAACCTGTCAAATGTGTCGTCACCCGCACAAAAAGGCGGTGCTATCAAATGTGTCGTCATCCGCACAAAAAGGCGGTGCTGTCAAATATGTCGTCATCCGCACAAAAAGGCGGTGCTGTCAAATGTGTCGTCATCCGCACAAAAAGTCGGTGCTGTCAAATGTGTCGTCATCCGCACAAAAAGGCGGTGCTGTCAAATATGTCGTCATCCGCACAAAAAGGCGGTGCTGTCAAATATGTCGTCACCCGCACAAAAAGGCGGTGCTGTCAAATGTGTCGTCATCCGCACAAAAAGGCGGTGGTGTCAAATATGTCGTCATCCGCACAAAAAGGCGGTGGCGGTGTGCGGGGGGTGTGGCGGGCGGGAAGACGCAAGCGGTGGCGGGTGTGCGGGCGCGGTATGCGGGCGGGGAAGCCGCATCCCATCAGAGTTTCTAATTGGCTTGGAGTAGGATGTTCACTCACCGAATATAGCTCCAACAGTGAGCAGGGAGCCGACCCACGCGAGCTGATCAGGATCCAACCCAGTACCCAGCGGGCTCTCGTCGGCGCTGGCGAGCTTCATGTTCACTGGCGACGTCCATCCCATACAGTAGCCCACTGCCACGATCGCGAGATTCGCTGGAAAAGAATAGTTACCACAATGAACATTTCTTCTTCTTCTTAGTGCTTTGTTAGGGGCCAACCTGGTGTCAAAGTTGTTCAAGCCGCCCGAAGGCCTCTGACAAGGCTAACTGCTGTCTAGATGACAAAAACCGGGGACTTTTTACGTGCCCTCAGAAGCAAGGGGGCTGAAAGT
Source organism: Drymonia ruficornis (assembly GCA_947859195.1). NCBI lineage: Eukaryota > Metazoa > Arthropoda > Insecta > Lepidoptera > Notodontidae > Drymonia > Drymonia ruficornis. Next base: position 8,120,510 of record OX401926.1, on the reverse strand, counting down.
CCAACCCCTTTATCTCCCTGTGTCCCACTCTCCTTCAGGTCAGTAACGTGCAAGGGTGGCCTTTGGTAGTGTAAGCATATTATATAGGCTACGATAACTGCTTAGTCAAGCGGGCTGTACGCTTGTTTTCATCCTCAGTTAAACTTTTTTTTGTTTGTCACCTTTGTCACATAAAAATAGGGTAGGGAAAGTGACAACACTATTCATGGCGTCATATATAACGGCCGCAATATAACATTGGCTATGTAAACTGTGTGTAAAGTTAGGGGTTATGCACACATGCAACTTTTGCGGCAACTGGCAACTCGCAACTAGCTGTTTTCATATAAAACAATCGCGAAACAGTTGTGGAAATCGCGGCAACTCTTGCTGCAACTGGCAATTGTTTGCTGCAACTGCCAAAAAACTATTAAAAAGTTTATAGTTTCGGCAACTAAGTTGCTAGTTTCGGCAACTAAAGTGGCTCCATGTGCATAGCCTCTTAGTTGTATATTTTTTATATATAAACATACTGGAAGAAATTCTCTAATTGATACTGAAAATTGTATCAAAATCTGTTAAGTCATTCAGGAGCACTATGCGGACAAACAGACAGATGCGGACAGCGACTTTGTTATGTATTATTTAGAGATTAATAAAAACTGCCACGTCGCAACCTCCACGTTTTATATTTACAAGCAATTAATGTTTACAGCACAGGTTTTATAGGCTGAATACTGTAAAGATAAATAACATTTTACGATTTAAGTGTGCGTTATTATGTTAAACTAGAGCGCTATCATTTATTTATTGAGTGACTCAAGAGTACAGTTAAATATACCTATCATAATATTATTTATAGAATCTTTTTAACCATCGCTGAAATGTGTTTTTGCATATGGTCACTCTCGCAATTAATTTTCCCACAATGGCCCCTTTCCCAAAACTGTCCCTATATTTTCCTATAATGGCCGCTTTCCCAATGCCAAATTCCGTTCTTTCGAAATTTCGAAGCGTCGCGTCGACGTAAAATCGTTGTTTCGAGTTAATCAACTATCGAGTAAGTAAAGTTGTTCGAGCAAACGCCTTTCGATTTCACGTATCCCCATCCAAGGGATAGCATTGTTAAAGTACTCACACACACAGTCGGTACATAACCTTAGTTAAGTCCCACTAGTTCAATATGTACCGACAAACAAATACTCGTTATTTAAGCTTTATATAGCGGCAAGCCCATTGACTGGCGGCCATAAGGGAAGATATACTTATTGACCCCGTGTGTTGCTAGAACGTCACCACACCCTCGATTCTCTTAATAACTGATCATCACATAAAACCCGACTACTGAAAAATCGTGCTCTAAAAGTATGAAACAAGAAAATATTCTCATCTAGATGATAGCCGTGGTCCGTGCTCATATGCCACTTTGACCTAAAGGGCCTAAACGGTCTAGGGCTATCCTCCAGATGAGAATATTTTCTTGTTTCATACTTTTTAGAGCGCGATTTTTCAGTAGTCGGGTTTTAGTTTTTAAACTTACTTTTTATTTAATTATTTTGGAGTTATAGGTAACAATATATATTTGAAATGTGCTCATCAAGCTCTTTCGTTTTATACCCCACACGGTTTCATTAAAAATATTTTTTTAGTTCATGACATTGTCCTCTAGAGGGCGCCATATTCAAGTTTATATGACGTCACATAGCCTATAACCAGCGCGCCATTAAGCCGCTTCTAACGATACATCATTTGTCAAATTACGACAAGTAGTTTGGAAGTTAGGCGGGAACAGATGCACATACATACATACATACATACCGGTCAAAATCATAACCCTCCGCCGTAGTCGGGTAAAAACTCTATTTGACGAATATCCGATGGAAGGTCAGTCAAAACGGTATTGTTGGACAGTATTTATGCTTAAAAATTTCTGATGAACAAGTAATATCTTCTATCTACAGGTACGGGGGTAAAATATGAGAAAAATATTGTCCCAAAAAATCATGAGACTTCGTGCGTTTCCACTGACGCGGAGCTGGGCGGAGTGGAGCGCAGCGGAGTGGAGATTTCGAGCACTGTGATTGGCCAATTCACGGTCCGCTCCGCTCCACTCCGCCCAGCTCCGCGTCAGTGGAAACGCACCCTTATAGTCCCCATAACGGTTGACAATAGGCAATGGTTCGTGTACCATGTACTGCTGACCGTCGCGAGAAGTTACCGTGAAGTTCAATGTCAATGCAAATAACTGCGCGACAATATTCATACATTATTACTTACTAGTTGTGCCCCCGACATCGTACGCGTAAATTATAGATAAAGATTACCCGCGTTTAAGCCCGCGTGGAATGTAATGGGTTTTTATTTTTTTACGCGATACCCTAATTATTCTTTTAAAACAAAAGTAGCCGAAGTTACCCCTTATAAAATCAGCTAGCTGCCAGTGGAAGTCACGTTAATATCGGTCCAGCTGTTTCGGAGATTACCCGGAACAAACATCCAAATAGGCAGACAAACATTTAAAAAATTGTGTTTTTGTTATCGGTACCGTATGTACTTTAATAAGCAGCTAGTAAAAAAACTGTTATTTCGATGTTACAAACAGACACTTGAATTTTATTTTTTGTATGTATAAATAGATTATAACTTGTCGTCATCATATAGAGCGAATGAGCTGTTAGACCGAATATAGCAACGGGAAGTGCTTCTGCAGCTCTATTAGATAATGACTCTATCATTGTTATACTGACCTCACTGTGATGTGCTATATTTGTTCAGGTAACGCGATTTGTGATGAAGCACAATCATCCACAATCTGTCGCTACCCACATCTCCATCTCTACCACGTTTCTATAACTCTACCGCGATTTTTTACATCGCCGAAGCGCCTAAGGGTGCGTTTCCATTGACGCGGAGCGGGGCGCAGTGGAGCGGAGCGGACCGTAAATTGGCCAATCTCAGTGCTCGAAATCTCTACTCCGCTCTTGGCCCATCACAGTTGGCCAATCACAGTCCCCCGCTCCGCTCCACTCCACCCAGCTCCGCGTCAGTGCTAACGCACCTTAACTGCTGAACGGCCGACTCTACTCCTGTCATAAAAATAAATATTTAATCTAAATAACACAATAATTTATAGCTCTATTTGTTTTACAGATTACTTATAAGAAAATAAACTAATAGCGGGATTATTTGTACAAATAAGAGATATATTATCAAGGTGCATTGTTTACATAAGTAATAAATAGGTATACCAGCAGATAATACATGTTATGCATATTCATTATCATTAATGCGATTAAAACTCTCTTATGCAGTAAGAGTGTTACAATACCTATCGATCGATGGTCGAACGATGGTCGGTCAATGTTCGATCGATGTATGAAATAAATAAAATAAAATAAATATCGCCAGACTTACACACCTTGTATGGCCCCAAACTAAGCAACGCTTGTACTATGGCTACCATACAATGGACTGGGGGCGATCCCAGTGACACCCAGACCAGGGGCTTACCACGACCTCTTATCGCGATTCAATTATAGGAACGTTTTAACGTTTCAGCGACTTTTTGTGCAATGACGTACCTTATTCTCATGACAATAAGAAACGTCATTGCACTTAAAGTCGCTGAAACGTTAAAACAAAACTGCTATAAGAGGTGGTGGTAGGGCCCCAGGGCAAATTACGAAAAGGCCGTCTCCGAAATTCGCCTCTGGCGGGAATCGAACCTGCAACCACCAGATAGTGAGCCGAGCGGCCAACGCTCAAATCACTGGAGTAGTCTTCTTCTTATCTTATCTTATCGTATGGTTAGCGGCCAACCTGGTGTCAGAGTTGTTCAAGCCGCCCGAAGGCCTCTGACAAGGCTTAACGACTGCTGCCTAGATGACAACTGCGACCGACTTTTTACGTGCCCTCCGAAGCACGGAGACGCTCAGTTCAAATGCCACTAATGGTCACCCATCTCTGCCTGACCTTGCCCAGCATTGCTTAACCTCTGATCGTTTACCGATCAGTGATTGCAACTGGCTATGGCTATAGAGTGGAGTGGAATTCGTCGATCAGCCAAAGCTTACCACACCAATCGATCGTCGTCCACAGTGTTGCCAGATGGGTGGGGTTCCCTGCAAGTTCGGGGGCATTTTTCACCTTTGGGGGAGATTCGGGGGGACGGATTCTTTGGGGGGATTTTCGGGGGGAGAAATAAACACGGAGGATCATCAATACATAGTTACTTTCATTTTTCAGTTATCAATTCTATCTATTAATTCAATTAATTCGTTATCGTTTTGTGACGAAGTTATTAGGAAAGAGTACCTATTTTTGCTTGATATCAACAATTTAAATTAAAAATAAAAATACAAATTTAAATTTCAAATGAGTAAAAACTGTTTTGGGGGATCTTTTCTCAAAAAGCTAATTTTCGGTAGGTTTTTTGAAAAAAAAATGGGGGGAACTTCACATGGTCTTCTGGCAACACTGGTCGTCCAGTCATCGATCAAAGGTCGTTCGACTAGATATTGTGACATAATCCGTAACAAGGCTTGTCTTGTCACACGTGGCGATAATACAGTGTTTCAAGAGTACGAAATAACACGATAGCTGTTCTTCGATGCTTAGTGAAGACAGACTATATACGTAAGGGGGCGTCCATAAATTACGTGAGGTGATTTTTGTGATTTTTCGACCCCTCCTCCCCCTCTAATCTCACATGCGATTTATCATTAGCCGTATTCCAGTGGAGAAACATGTTTTACTTAATTTAACCCAGTTTGCTCGCAATTTTACATTGTTTCTTGCGGTAAAAAAAATTACGTGAGATTTGCCGAATCCCCCCTCTCCCCCACGTGAGATTTGATGAGATTTGGCTCGACCCCCTCCCCCTAAATGCCTCACGTATTTTATGGACGCCCCCTTTCCTCGGAAAGCGGTACCGACATATAGCGGCCGTAATACTTATAGCGGTGAATGACGTTACTAGAACTCACTAGGACACTCTCTAGGAAACCGCTCAATTTAGTTTACATAGGCAACGTTCTAGTGACGTCATTCACGGCCATTCACGGCTATATTACGGCCTCTATATGACGGCACCGTTATCGGAGGAAACCATAGCTTTAGTGACTATAGACGTAACTATAATTAGTTTCTGAGTGATGGGCCTTTGTTGTGGCAACTTTTGTGTTACGGCCTTAGAACACATCATATGGCATAGAAACCAATGTAAATTTATAGTTTGTGAAAATCTTACATAGTTTTTAAGATATTACAATTTTTGAAAATTGGCGGGGAAATATACTTCTCATCAAAAAAATCTAAACAGTACTGCAAGTACTATTCAGGCATTAAAATTTTAAAAAATGATTGATATCATTAAAAGAATAAGCCAATTAATAGCTGGCAGTTTAGTCTACACAATGGTGTACTACAATTCCAAATTTGAATTTAAATTTTAGAATTTTCATCCAATAAATGAATGCAGGTGTTTCGATTTTTTTGATGTAAAGTGTATATTCGAAAAAATAAAGGTATTCGAATTTCAATAAAAAAGTTATAAGTACCATTTAATTCTAGTCCTATCAACTACTGGGTGAAATCGAAATCGTGGGCAATATTTTAAACGGTGATTCTACACATGATTCAGAATATTTAGGGAATATTAATTAACAAATCAATTGATAAAAATGTATTACCCAGTTAAATGGTTTACTTATTTGCTTACCCGAGCAATATTTTTTTATCAATAGATTATTTTATTTGTTTTCCCAAAATAATCTGAATCGTGTGTTGAGTCCTATTTTAAAATATTGCCCACGATTTCGATTTCACCCTGTATATTTCGCACTTTGGAAATACTCTGTATATCTAAGTACTAATCCTGACCACGTCTTAGTAGGAACAAATACATATTTATCATTATTTATCGACGCGGATAATCCTTTTAACACGAGGTTTGCTATCATTTATCTTTTATCATCATAATGACATGCACACTGTGTCATAATATTGTTTAGTTAAGTAGCTACACTTTACTTGATTATGTAACAATTATTAAAAATATAGTAACGTCACGACTTTTATCCCCATTCGGGGGTAGTCAGAAGCTTGAGTGACCATACACCACCACATTGTGGAGGTATTAAGTCAACTCAAAGCCCACGTTTCACCAGATAGTCAGAACCCAACGTGACAGGTGGTGAACCTTGTCGCCGTGTATACAGGAACTGACTATTACCTAATCCCGAGGGATAGGTAGGTAACAATTATTATTCCTGTCTAAATGGATTTAATATACGGCCTTCTTCTTCCTAGCCTTATCCCATTATGAGGGGTCGGCTTTCAGTCTACCCTGATTTGGCTGATCACCGATGTTTACACGGAGCGATTGCCATCTATACATATACATATACACCCAGACTCGGGACATACAGACATGTTCATGCACACAAATGCATGTCCCGGGTAGGAATCGAACCTACGACCTGCAGCGTGAAAGGCGCCTCCGCGCCAACCACGCTAACGGGCTCGTAATCCAAGGTCACACGATCGAAAGGGCCAGTAAATAAGCGAGCCTATGTTCCACTGCCCTTCAGGGTGCCGAGTCGCTTACCCATTAAACTGCCACTGTAGCGTTTGACTATTGTGACCGAACCTAACCGACCAATCAGAGTGTCGGTCACAATAGCAAAATGCTACAGTGGTAGTTCAATGGCTCAACGACTTGGGGCCAGGTTACCAACGCCCGAGCGACACCTTTGGTATTGCATCTAAAGGCTACGGCAACTGCTTAACATCAGGCGGGCCGTATGCTTTGCCACCTTAGTTATTATAAAAAAGACAATTTCATCTGTTCCTGTATATATTTGTAAATTAAACTAAGCACCTACAAATTGCGTACTTAAGTACAACGTGCAGGAAGTCGAATATTAAAATGTAGAGTCGCAATTATTCTAAAAAACTCGCTTCATGTGATTTTAAGTTAATCCGTTGTTGTACCTACGTAAATACCTATCTTTAATCGTTATCATCATATAATTTTTCCATCGACAGTTATCATTTTTAATAAATAAAGGTGTGTGCAGGTCGGCCTACATTTCGGCTGACAGGTACGAAAAATAGTAGGTAAGAAAAGAAAAAAAAAAAAAAAAATTATATAACGTCACGACTTTTGTCCCCATTCGGGGGTAGTCAGAGGCTCGAGTGGCCATACACCACCACAAATGGAGGTATTATGTCAACTCAAAGCCCACGTTTCACCAGATAGTCTGAACCTAACGTGAAAGGTGGTGAACCTTGTCGCCGTGTATACAGGAACTGACTAAAAAAAGTAGGTAAAAAAAGCAAATCCCACCAAAAACATAATCATGTAAAAAATGTTGCCAAAACGAGACCAGACCGCACACTGTTAAAAAGTTATCAATTCTCATGTATAGCCAACCTTCTAACTCCACACGCCCTAACTCTACAAGCCCTAACTTCACAAACTCTACATCTTAGTCAAAATATGTGGCTTGGCCGTTTCGTTACTACAAGAACTATTGTATATAGTCTGATTTTTAATTAGACGAAGTAAACTGAGAGGTGCAAATGTCACGTTTCGATATAAATAGAACAAATAAGGTTCAAATTCACAGAACAATGACATTTTCAGCTGTCAGTTTACTTCGTTTAATTAAAAATTGGACTATAAGTAAGGGCCTCCGCAGACTAGCTACTTTTAGCATCGGCGATCGGCGATTTTGATGCTGCGTCCCGCTCGTTCGCGCTCGGAGAAACGCGACGCAGCGTCGATACGTCACAAAATCGCCGGTCGCCGATGCTAAAAGTAGCTAATCTGCGGAGACCCTTAGTGTTGTGTTGTGTAAGTATTCAAAAGTTACGTGCAGTATCCATAGCACTGAGATTAAGTTAGCCATTGTCAAGTCCTTTGTTGTCGATGTTAGCAAATTTTATTTAGCAAATGATAATAAATAAAAAGTTGAAATGAAATTTGCGCATGAAATCCTCGTTCCGAAAACCGACCGTTTCATCATCATTTCAGCCAAAAGACGTCCACTGTTGGACATAGTCCTTCCCCAAGGTTTTCCACAACGACCGGTCCTGTGCCACTTGCATCCAGCGGTTTCCCGCGACCTTCACTAGATCATCGGTCCACCTTTATTTACCTTTTTTTTCATTTGGCCAACTTTATTATCATGATGAACTTTTAGTTAATGTTAAATTAATTAATTATTATTGCATAACAATCGCTTGCGATAGCTCTTCAATGAGAGTATTTATATAGATAATGTAAACATTATCTGTACTAATCGCATTTACCAATAACACGGTCTCCTTCACTTGTCGATACGATGACACCAAATGACACCAATCATTATACATTGACCTAACAGTTCATTATGAATGTACACATGCATACATTACTGAGACAATGTTCAATCCGAAATTACAATTGACGTACTTTACTTCGACCCAAATGTACTATTTCTAAATCTAAGGGTAGGGACCTAAATGCGAAAATTTCCCGACAATATTTAACGAAAGGATTCCGGTCTATAGAATTTGCATAGGTAGGCGAAATGTTTTTGTTTTTTAGCTCTTTTAACGTTCCACTCCTGAGCACGGGCCTCCCCTCAATGCGAGGGAGTTAAAATTAGAATAAATAAAATAAGACCGTGGAATTCACTAGATTTTTCACCTCTGAAAAATTGCTAATAATTTTTGCGCGCATTACTTAGGTATTACTTTTACATTCTGAACTTAATTAAGTGAAATGTATTTTTTTTTTTTTGACAATTTATTAAAAATTAAGGGACTAAATTACGTAGAGTTTATATTCTCATGAACAAAACATTTAAAAAAAAAATGTGATTCGTCGTCCGCAACAAATTTTTTTCTTCCACAATTAGACGATAAAGTTTTCACTTGACTGCATCTTAAACATCACCACGTTAAGAAGTAGGTAGGTAGGTAGGTACTATCGATAAAATCAATTAAACGCTTCATAAAAATCATTACAACACTGATTATTTTCAACCTCACTATTCCATGAGCTGTAAACATGCGCACGTTTCGTTGTTTTCAAACACGGAATTGCTATCCGTCGAAATTGAAAAGTCGATTTTCCGGATACAAAATCCTACAGCACCACGACAACTTAATATAGACGGATTATAAATAATTATTTAGGAAGTTTCATTTTTCATATGTTTCTAATCCAAAAACTTTTCAAAAATGGAACATCACTCGAAAGAAAACTCGTGCGCGAGATGCTTTTTTTAAACTGCATTTCATTTTTAGAATAATAGGTACCTTAAATGGTCCTACGAAGTACCGTATGCTTGTTTGTCAACTTTGAAGAATAAAAAAAAAGTTAAAAAAAAAACCGTTTATGGTACGTACCGACACCGGCGATGATGTATTGCCGCCACAGCTGACCCGCCTCCATGGTGCGCGCTTGTTGGCTGACTGGCGCGGCGGCGGCCACCGGCTCGTAAACGTAGTCCCTATCTGCCATACGTGATACGTGACGTGACGTCACACCGATGCGGGCTACGTTTTGTTACGTCGTTTGGGGTGGGCAAATACCACATGCAGCGCCAAAGCTGTGAACAAATCAATCGGTTCCATATTAGGAATGCTCTGTTGTCACATGTGCGGTCTGCTGAAGTTCGATGCACCTATGGATATTGTTTTTAGGTTTCTCAGTTAAGATCATCGACCTCATAGCCTGTAGATGCCTAATACCTATTCATTCGCAATTAAAACTATTCTGTATAAATAAATATCGCCAGACTTATATACATAAAGTCCCAAACTAAGCAACGCTTGTAGGTACTACCACATGGACTGGGCGCGATCCCAGACATACCCAGACCTGGGCAAATTACGAAAAGACCGTTCCCGAAATTTGCCTCTGGCGGGAATCGAACCCGCAACCACCCGATACAGTGTGCTAAGCGGCCGACACTCAAACCACTGCGCCAAGCGGTCGTCATAAGAACTTTCATCCACTATTTAACCATGAATTTTCCAGAATACGTTATTTAAGCTCATCTATGTTATATATGATTGACGCGTTCGAATTATAGTGCTGGCGCAGAATGTTGGGATGGGAATATCCTGGACTGAACGCCGGACAAATGAGTCAATCCTCAGCTAGCTCCAAATAAAGGCGCGTCTTGCTACAATCAGCTGGCAGAGAGTCCTCAAGTTCTTTGTACACACAGTCAGGCGAAACCCAGACAGTCTAGAGAGGCTGATCATCACTATGTCAAGGAAAGAGAGGCAGGGGACACACCACCCAGGAAGAAACAGGGGTCGCCTTGCAAAGATCTATACGAATGGTGCAAAATAGAGAGATCTTCTAGGCTATTCTGTAACGTCATACTCACTTCGCACGCGTGAATTTTCCAGTGAAATGTCAAATTTCAATACAAAATTTGACATAACACCTGCAAATTCACGCGTGCGAAGTGAGTTTGTCGTTACAGAATAGCCTAGCTGGTGAGAGATGATGGCACAGGCCACCATAATCACGTCCTGGGTAGCTATTCTGTAACAACAAACTCATTTCGCACGCGTGAATTTTCCAGTGAAATGTCAAATTTCACAACAAAATTTGACATATAACTGAAGTGAGTTTGACGTTACAGAATAGCTACCCTGCAGTCATGAGGATACGATAACGAAGAAGAAGAAGTATACGACGGGCCCGTTGGCATGGTTGGCGTGATGGCGCCTTTCACGCTGCAGGTCGTAGGTTCGATTCCTACCCGGGACATGCATTTGTGTGCATGAACATGTCTGTATGTCCCGAGTCTGGGTGTAGTATGTATTTACAAATTAAAAAAGTAGTATATGTAGTAATATCAGTTATCTGGTTTCCATAGTACAAGCTCTGCTTAGTTTGGGATCAGGTAGCCGTGTGTTAAAAATGTCCCAGGATATTATTTATTATAAGGGACTACTGCACAAAATACCATGCTCCTAGATCCACAGGTTTAGGCTGTGCACTTTCTGTCAGTCAGATGATCTGTATTTTATACTAGCTGTGCCCCGCGGCTTCGCCCACTTAGAAATTGGATTAGGCTATGTCTTATTACAGAGCCTACATTATCTACGTATCAAATTTCATTAAAATCCGTTCAGTAGTTATGGAGATACGTGGTAACAAACATGCACATACACTTTCGCATTTATAATATTAGTAGGATAGTAGAATGCTATAATTGCATGCAGTCATTCATTATTTGCTCTAATTTCAAATTGAAATATTATTGCCCATCTATCTTAAAGTTTAGGCCTGTTTCATTCATAAGGCCTGATAGAGTCCTGTCATGGATGGAAACATACAATAGTTATTTCAATAACCTTATCAGACCTGCAGGGCTATTACGTATGTCAGTTGACAACTGGCTTCGGTTGTTCACCGAACTTTGATGGTAAATTGGAATGACACAACATTGGTATTACGTATTTCTTGCAGGACTAACCTAACCCAAACTCACTGTACCTTGATATCCATTCACCGAAATACGTAATACTAATGTCATGTCATTCTAATTTACCATCAAAGTTCGGTGTACAACCGACGCCAGTTGTCAACTGAGATACGTAATAGCCCTGCTGATAATATATTTTATTTATTACATACCATTCGGAATGTGTATTATCCGGTATCAAATTACTATAATACTCGTATTATAAGGATTATCTGTTATTAGTAATGAGGCTATAAAATTTAATAATATCAGCAATTTTATGTAACTAACGTGGCAAATAAGCTCACGGCCCGCTTGATGTTAAGCGGTTACTGTAGCCTATAGATGCTTGCAATACAAAAGGCATCGCTCGCATGTTGCAGAACTGAAGGGGAGTGGAACAGAGGGTACGAAACGCAGTTGTAATAGCTACTTTACGCCGATTTTCTGTGAGAGGGTGATACTATGCCGGTCGAGCCAGCCCGTATGAGTTGCAGTCAATTGTCCTTAGCGACCGATATAGCGATGAATTTTCATCTATGTGCATAATTTAAAGTTCGCTGACGGTGAGGGAAAACATCGTGAGGAAACCTACCTATCCCTCGGGATTAGGTAATAGTCAGTTCCTGTATACACGGCGACAAGGTTCACCACCTGTCACGTTGGGTTCTGACTATCTGGTGAAACGTGGGCTTTGAGTTGGTTAATACCTCCACAATGTGGTGGTGTATGGCCATTCAAGCCTCTGACTACCCCCGAATGGGGAAACAAGTCGTGACGTTACATTAAAATTTATATCGGTCTTTTGATTATGCTCTGAACTTAAGCATTTCTTGTGATAATAGTATATTAACGTTGATTCAGGATATAAGCTATCACTATACCAAGTTTGATTAAAATCAATCCAGTGGTTTCTGCGTGATTTAGAGGCGTACAAACGATTGTAAACATGCGTTTGATCTAATTTTCCATTGCGATTATTTTATCAATAATTATATCATACATTAACAGTGTTTGTGATGATAGTTTCCAGAAAAATAAACGCGGAATTGTTTAATCATAAGATCCCAATCAAAGCAGATAATTACTGCGGGAAATTCCAAATAGTGACGATTATTATTGTTGTTCCTGAGTTTAGCGATTTCCCGCATGGTCTAATCTGTTTACAAGAGTTAACTTCTATCAACCGTTATATGTAGGTGCCTTAGATTGATAATTGGTCTCCGCGAGCGCGCGCGACAACTTCCAGAAATCGATGGTAGAGGTAATTCAGTCTAAAAATGCACGATCCTTCAATGTTATTTACCTCTACATACATGCTGTACGTATACGCAATACACGCAACCTCGATATCATGGGTTCTTTACCATAGATAATTCATATCAGTAGCTGTTCTTGAAGTAAAGCGTTGCTATAAATATTTATTTTCACACATTTAAATAATCACGAAACGACTCTAACTGGTACCTGGGGGCTTACCACCACCTCTCATAGCAGTTTTGTTTAAACGTTTCAGCGGCCATTTGTGCAATGACGTTTCTTATTGTCATGACAATAAGGTACGTCATTGCACAAAAAGTCGCTGAAACGTTAAAGCGTTCCTGTAATTGAATCGCGATAAGAGTTTGTGGTAAGCCCCCTGGTCTGCAGGGCTTTAGCACGCGCGCCAAGAAACGATTTTTGTCATGCATTATGTCGCACCGAGTCGCTCTCTCTTTAGGACCTAAAAATACCAAAATACCATCAAAATGGGGCTGCAATGCAGTGTAATGTACGCCATACATGCTAAGGTCTACCGAAGATGTTACCTGCGCAGGTATGCCTGCGCAGGTCGGATATCGTCTGTGGGGACGTTCCGGTGTACCGGAGCGGTCTTCAAACGAATTGATTTACAATGTTGTTTCAATCGCCTGCGCGGGTTAAAAAAAACTGCACAGGTCTACCCTCCGGTCTACCTGCGCAGGCATATCTGCACAGGTAGGCCTCTCCGGTACACCGTAGCGTGTTTGGCCAGCATTACTCTACGCTGCCCACCCATTAGGGGAATACAGTGCGATTGTAATAATATTGAAATTGGATTACATGCTAGTGTGCTGATAAACTTATTATTCATTCCGATAACTGGTCGCGATAATAGCACAGTTTTGATAAATAGCTCACTTAGGTAGTAGGTAATAGTTTAATCCGATTAGGTACTTTGGATTTAATTATTAATCAAGATTACTTAGGCACTTTACAATTGGATATTAACTGCTTATTTTTTTAATGGCGAGGTCCTAAATCATAGACTAGAGGTTGAACATTTTAAAATTGATGTCAAGTAAAAAGACAGGGGGCTTACCACCACCTCTTATAGCAGTTTTGTTTTAACGTTTCAGCGACTTTTTGTGCAAGGACGTTTCTTATTGTCATGACAATAAGGTACGTCATTGCACAAAATGTCGCTGAAACGTTAAAACGTTCCTATAATTGAATAGATATAGATGTAGCGTTTATGAATCGTTAACAACAATATTTTAACGTTACCAACGGTTCGTAATGTTGCTTCCATTGAGAAGAGCCGGCAAGAAACTCAGTGGTGACATTTTACAATAGAAAAATAAACAGCAACGCCATGTGGAAAAGGCATAGATTTATAAAAGTTGCACGCGCGCGCGCGCGGCTTCTCTGAGACAAGACAAAGCCATAGATGTTTCATTACAATCAATAAATTAATAAAATATTCCCAGCGTGTCTATGATTCAAGATCAGTTACCGGAAGTGAGCAAGCGAGATGACAAATGGCGCGATCTAACTTCCACTTTCCTCGTTCCTTATTGAAACACATTTCACGTCACTACTAGTTTTCCTTGACGTGATTTCAATATTGTAACATACAATTATGAGGATACATGATAATTATTAAAAGGAAATGAATCCTTATACAGGTTTTAGGTAAGACGAGGGACTGATTAATGGATATTCGATTCCCATCACATCGTAAGGAACCTACCTATCCCTCGGGATTAGGTAATAGTCAGTTCCTGTATACACGGCGACAAGGTTCACCACCTGTCACGTTGGGTTCTAACTATCTGGCGATCGTGGGCTTTGAGTTGGTTAATACCTCCACAATGTGGTGGTGTGGCCACTCAAGCCACTGACTACCCCCGAATGGGGATAAAAAAAAAAGTCGTGACGTTACATTTAATTTTTTCGATTCCCATTCCAAATATGTAAAAAAAACTTAGTTTTTCATGAATAAGGTACCTATTTATTTTATTATTTATTATAAGTATGAAGGGGCGGAAACGGATTAAGGCCATTTACACGTGTAAATTTCTTTAAATAAAGCAGCTCAAAGTCGCCCACTAGCGTAGTGTGGCCCACGTTGAGAATCTTTTCCAATATTTTCTGTAAATTTAGTTTTTTTTTTTACCTATTTTCAATAACTTATTTTTAGCGTTCGGTACCTCAAAAGGAAAAATCTGAACCATATAGGATCACTTTGTTGTCACTGGTATTAGTAATATAATTTTTTTACAGTAGGTACCTGTTATAGTGTAGAAGAAGAGCATAGGTAGGATTTTGAAAAATTCCACTCCTAAGGGGGTTAAATGAGGGGTGAAAGTTTGTATGGGGGTCCCATATTTCTGAAGCTAGAAACCTGAAAATTTGTATTTAGGATACTCATTACAAATAAAACATTGAATTATCAGCGTTTTTGAAAATACAATGCCTAAGGGTGTATAGTTCCGAAAACAGGCGAAAATCGTCGAGACGAATCTGAGGATGACTATCTACAAATATAATAAAATTTGTACGGAACCCTTGGGGGCCCGTCCTACTCGCGCTTGTCCGGTTTTTTATGAATGCAGATTATACCCAGGCCAGGGGTTGCCACCTACGTTTTAGATAAAGAAAGCGTAATTCTAATAATACCTATAATACCTATTAGTGATATCCGTCAGTAAGTAGATAATCCTAATGTATATCCGTTCACGATTTCTTATCACGACGTGATTAGAGAGGATTTTAATAATGGTGGCTTTTTGTGATCTTAAGTTTTTTTTTTAGGGAACTGATGTTGATAACAAGCGTATGGCCCGCCTGATGTTAAGCAGAAACTATAGCCTATAACTTCTTACAATACCAAAGGCATTGTTCGCACGTTGCCGACCTGAATTGGAGTGGGATGGAGGGAGGGAAAGGGGGGGGGGGTATTTCTTCCGGCTCTCTCACCCATCGTACGAAACGCAGCTGTAATAGCTGCTTTACGTCGATCTTCGGTGTGAGGGTGGTACCCCGGTGATACCAGCCCGTATATGAGCTGCAGTCAATTGGCTACAGCTTGGCTCTGCCACCAATAAACTATAAAACAGTTATAAACTACAGTACGTAATACTGCAACAAGGCTTTGGGAATAATAGTAAGTACCTAATTAATTATTGCTACTTATATATATATATAACGTCACGACTTTTATCCCCATTCGGGGGGTAGTCAGAGGCTTGAGTGGCCATACACCACCACATTGTGGAGGTATTAAGCCAACTCAAAGCCCACGTTTCACCAGATAGTCACTACTTATGCTGTAAAAATATATTGCTAAGGGAAAAACTGCAGGCGTTCCGGAAAATCAACGCTTTTAGCAACAAAATACATTGTTTTGTTGTGACGAAAGAAACTATATTTTATTCCCATGTTTATCTTATTTTCAATATAAGTATAGGAGTAGTAATTAAACTGTTAATTAACCTCAGACGTGAAATTCATACACCCAAGTGTATATTGTTTTTTTTGTAAACCTACATTGTTCCACTGATACCTCAAACATTATGTGAAATGTACAGTCAGCAACGAAAGTCGCTGAACATTCGGAATTTTTCAAATCGTTTATACTCTTTATTCTACAAACGTTGGTAAACCTTTATAAAACCAAACAATAGCAACATGTCTACATTTTGTTTCGATAAAGAAAAATTATGGATTTGATGCAAAACAAAAGTGTGCAAGCTATTTGAAAAACTGAGAATGTTCAGCGACTTTCGTTGCTGACCGTACCTAACCCATTTTAAATGAAAGTACAAAGTTGAAAAAACAGCATAGAGTGGGCAAGCCTAGCTGACCGACTGCAGCGAACAATTCGCTTGAATAATCCGAAATAATCTCAATGGCACAGTAAAAACAAACTTTATTCACTACTGTACCTACAGTCCGTTTTTCCTTAAATGACTTAAATGGTAAACAAAGATGGCGTCCTAGTAACCAAAGACAATTGATAGTGTTGGGACATTATCGAATGAACAAGTGAACAAATATACTCAGGAAGTTTGTAACTGAATGATTTTCATGATGTGAGATTTCCTGACAATGTGGTTATGACTATGGGAATTAATAGCGTTGACAGTAATGTTTTTGTAGTAAGCTGCCAGAATATCCTTCATTATCATGATCAAAGAAATAATTTCTCAAAACAATCTTAGCCAACATATAAAGAAATAAAACGACAAGATATTTTTATCTTTTTTATTAATTTGATTCACTACAAGTTACTTCACTCGAGTCTTCTGTTTCGGATACGTGAACAATAAAACTGGGGGTCGGCGCGTCTGATGCAGCATCTATTAATCCGTCAAGCTGCATCATTTTATCTTCTTCTTTTATTATATGACTAATGCAGTTGTTCCAGGACACCTACCAATTTGGCTTAAGCCTTCTTTGATCAATTCCTTGACTTCAGCCATTTTGAAGGTTTTATTATTTTTGCCAACATGAGTTTTTAACTGTGACCATATTAATTCGATCGGATTTAATTCGCAATGATAGGGCGGAAGGCGTAAAACAATAATATTTTTGCGGGCTGCCATTTCGTCCACAACTTTTTTACTATAATTGTTTTTGCTAAATTTACTTAAAAGTTGCGCTTTTATTTCTTTTTCTTCGAAATTAATTTTTATTATTGTTTTAAAAATTATAGGTACAGTTCACTCACACTGGTCGAATCATTCATCCGCTTATCGCATCACTACAATCCAAAGACAAACTCGCATTTAGAAATGTCAAGTTGTGATGATCATTTTTAATCTGTTGAAATGGATTCTGATATTTTTTTGATTTTATGAAAATTAATGTGTTTGAATAGTTAATTTGAAGCAGTTTTTGGTGTAATTCATACCATATGTGTTTCTTCTAATAATCAAGACGTTCATAACTTAGGTAAAGGTTGTGATTGATGCCAAAACTCATGATTTTCGTAACCAGGACGGTTTGTTATGAGTTTAAGACATTTTAGAAAAAACAGACTGTACTGAGCACATTTAAAAAAATCCTGTGAAAGTCTGACGAACTGTTGCGGAAAAAACACAGTTTTTTTTGCCAGATCCTAATCTCGGTATGACGGAAAGCTACGTAAAGAGTATTCGGTTAGACGAGGGACGTATTTAAGCCCATGATAATTATACGTGGACATGCTTACACGTAACTAGAAAAATATAAATAAAATAAAATACTAATAAACGGAGAAAACTTATCAAACACATTGTAAAAAGTTTCGCAACCCTCAACCCTCACGATAGCGGGCAACCATGAGCTTATACCATACCATAAAGGGAATTTACTCGTGTAGTGCAGATAACCTTAATCCGTATTCCCTTCATAGTTAATTGCATTCATTTATTTTTCATTAATTCTTATTGGATAATTGGACCAAGAATTAAAGTAAGAATCGAATACTGAATACCCTCCTTCAATATGACCCTCGTCTTAACTAACACTGTATCGAGACATAATCGATTTTCAATGGTGTATGGAATTACGCATCTCTACCAGCGGTTAATATACACAGTACATTACATTAATGCTGTTTTGAGTGCGGATAATTCTTGCGAATTTTCCGCGGCTGTCGGTCGGAGCCTTTATACCTATTTCGCTTTATCTGCGCCCGCGCGTCATGGACACTCGTGTCGAGTGTTTGTTTCTAATAAATTATGTGTAATAAATAAATCGCGTTTGTGATTTAAAATCGATATTCCTAGATAAGTATGAAGGCGCTTAACACAATAAACCTATACATTTGATTTGATCATAAATTAGGTAAGTAATCTTTTCTTGTAGGTATTTAATTTCTAGGTATGTTATGGCGGTATCTATGACTAAACATTATACAGGGTGGAAAAGTGCGATTGGTTCAGGGAAAGTAAATAAAGTACCTATAAAATTTTACTTGTTGGAAACATTCCTGACCATTCATTATAGATAACGGTTACCCAAAATGAAATAACTTTTTAAAATGAAATTCGAGGAAATGCAGTTAGCATTCTTGTCATGACTAATTTGATTAGGTTTTTTTATTATGACTTCGTTTAAACAGGGTGAATTCATAATTGTTGGCAATAATTTTAAACCATAATTGTATAATGTTATAAAGAATATTTAAGGGATATTTATTAATCAACGAACACGACAAGGTTCACCACCTGTCACGTTGGGTTCTGACTATCTGGTGAAACGTGGGCTTTGAGTTGGTTAATACCTCCACAATGTGGTGGTGTGTGGTGCCACTCAAGCCTCTGACTACCGCCGAACAGGGATAAAAGTCGTGACGTTACTTTAATCAACGAATCCATAAATTAAAAATAAAATTGAAATAAACCTGAACAAAATTGCGCCGGTTGAATGTTTAGGTAAACATATTGTACTAAATTAATGTGTATATTTTTATTTCTTTCCTTTAATGACCTATTGTGTAATGAAAATAAAGTTCAAGGTTTTAAAACACTAGGTCGATATCAACTCATTCCTAGTCTTTTATAGATTTATTCGAAAATTAATTTATAATTCCGATGCGTTTACTTATCCCAATCCCATGATGTAGAATCATGGTAAATAAGGTATAGTGCGAATTCACCCTGTATGAATTACTATCGGCATTTTTTAAAAATAACGAAAAATAACTTACGTTTCGTGAAAAAAGATGGCTGGGCACAAATTTAATGTTTTACTGCATTAATTTTCTTCTTGCGCCTAAACCTGGCATCGACACCGCCGTTTGCAATCAAATGATATACCCTATCGCTTAATGCAAGATTAATTAGTGCTATAGATAAAATGATTGATTAATTAGGTAGGTACTTGGCGGGCGCATGTGTACACGCAAACGAAAAGTCACGCTTAAATAGCGAATGAACTGAAAAGTTTTCAGTGTAGTTACAGCAGATAATCGCCAATTCAACGAATGTGACCGAAAAACTTTCTTAAGCTAAATTGGTACATACCTGGGGCCCTACCACCACCTCTTATAGCAGTATTGTTTTAACGTTTCAGCGACTTTTTGTGCAATGACGTTTCTTATTGTCATGACAATAAGGTACGTCATTGCACAAAAAGTCGCTGAAACGTTAAAACGTTCCTATAATTGAATCGCGATAAGAGGTCGTGGTAAGCCCCCTGTTATAGTTTGACTTCGGCCTATAGTTATGGACAAAGAATCCCACTAATCCCACTAATATTATAAATGTGAAAGTTTGGATGTATGGATGGATGTTTGTTACTCAATCACGCCAGAACGGCTGAACGGATCTGGATGAAATTTGGCACAGGGATAGATTATAGTCTGGAATACCACATAGACTACTTTTTTTAATTATGCGCGGACGAAGTCGCGTGCAAAAGCTTGTATTATAAATGTGAAAGTTTGGATGGATGATTGTTACTCAATCACGTCAGAACGGCTAAACGGATGTTGATGAAATTTGGCACAGAGATAGATTATAGTCTGGAATAGCATATAGGCTACTTTTTATCCCGATAATATGTTCCCGTGGGATAAATTATGCGCGGACGAAGTCGCGGGCAAAAGCTAGTTTGTAATAATAAGCGTTTATAGATGTAGTTATAGTTTGAATTTGGTCAATTATGGCCGGCGCACATAGAGCACGGTATGGCATGGCATTTTATTTTTTATCAATCGAATTTAATACTTATCCAATCGAAATAAGGTATATATTTCAATGCTCGGTGATCGACCTCGGAGCATCGCGGAGCATTTTCTCGGTGCACCCGCTGGAGCACCTTATTTCGATTGGATAATTATTAAATTCGATTGATAAAAATTAATATGCCATGCCGTGCTCTATGTGCGCCGGCCATTAGTTGTCACGACTGTTTACTGCTATCCATACCATCGCGAGACTTCAAGTTTAATTTTTAAGTAGGAGGTATAGTTACTAAGTACGATAATTGTTTTTGGTGAATAACTTTGGTAGAAATTAAACTCGTTTTGAACATGTGTCTAGTCAAATCACCATTGTAATTTATTCCGGCCATAACTCGTGTTTAGGTACCTCATGCTTAACCATTTGTAAGAGGCTTAAGTGTTAAAAAGAAAACTAAGGCCCGTTTTAATAAATCGATCTCAAGATTGAGATTAAGATGCTGCTTTTGACAGATGTTCCATACATTAAACGTCAAAACTGCATCTTAAGATCGATCTCAACTTTGAGATACATTTATTAATACGAACCTTTGTTACTAATTTAGTAGCAGGTACTTAAGTAGTTATTTTATTTGAACAAAGATGAGTGAGTGACAATGGGCGAACACACGTTATCGCCAGGGGCAGAGTCGCATTTCCTCGTTGTGCATAATTATAAAGTTACTTCTATCATTGCTAGTTTCATTGTTAGAATCTCATTTGATATTGTAATGTTTTCATGTTATGTCCTTGTTCATATCCTGACTGTACTAAGGCTAACTAGATAAGGAAAACTACTCTATAACTTAGTCTTTTGATGAAATACCTATTATTTCCTGTGCAAATTAGTGCCTGCCTTTCCTTTTGGGGAAAAAGTCACGCCATTTTATATTTAAGACTTTTTAATTCATCATCATTTTTGGTGCAAAAATATCATAATTATGTACATAATTATTTTAATAAATATTTAACAAAAAAAAATATTTTATAAAAACTGTACATATTAGTCCGGGTTCCCTTAAACATTTTAATTTTATTAGTATCAAGCAAATTTTCCGTGAGTAGCTTCATTTTGATGAGACGCCCAACAATTTCTGTACAAAAAATCTTGATTGTGGAAGGTAAGAGGGGTGATGATGATGATTTGATGATTCTCAAAAAATTATTACTGTTTTTTTTTGTTAAATCTGATACTAATTATCTAAATTATTCGAAAAAATATTTGTCCTACAAAATGTATGGTTTGATTTAAGAGTCCCCCCTTCCAACATGTATCGATAACAAGGTCATCAAAAAATGATTACTAACCAGCTGATATGATATTTTTTTCAATAATTTAGATAATTATCGTTAGATTTAACAAAAAAAATACCCAGCTAGTAATAAATTTTTGAGAATCATCATCATCATCATCATCACCCCTCTTATCTCCCACAATCAAAATTTTTCGTACAGAAACTGTTGGGCGTCTCATCAAAATGAAGCTACTCACGGAAAATTAGCTTGATACTAATTAAAAAAAATGTTCTAGGGAACCCGGACTATATACCAACATTATACATTCACGAATAATATACCTACTGAAGTCAATTAAAGTACTATGAGAAAATAATGATAATAATTTAATTGAAAAAATAATATACGGATGAATTATCTTTGCAATGAAGAGTATGAATGCTTTCGCTTTGAAAAAAAAAATGTAACAAATAAAAAAAAGTTAACTTACTTGAAATGTCAAGATTCCACCGTTCAGACACTAGCCCATCGACGTAATACCTTGCACTAGCCACAGCCACTCAATAGCCACTGAAACTGGACTGAAGTCTGAAACTGAGTGAACTGATCTGAAGTCTGAACAAAACGCCCACTTCGTTACATTATCCATGACGAGACACAAATGAATCAGATTTATAACGGCTACAGATTCCGTAGTATGTTTAAATGTGTAAGGGCACTGACTTACTACTGGCAATGTCAAATATGAATTCTAATTTGAAACAGTTTCTTCCGACTACAGGCAAAGAAACTGACACATTTAAACAAATATTGATGAAGGCAATATTTGTACATAAATACATCTTTTGTATACTTGTTTGTAGACTAATAAGTGGAAATAATTGGGCAAAATGGTAAAGACTAACAGGTTTAAAATGACAGCCGTCAAACTCAGAACTAATTTAACCCTCTGGCGGCCGTAGTCGGCAAAATAGGATAGTTTTGTCGGTTTTGTGAAAAATGGAACCGACTCTTTTACTATCTGCAGTGAAAGATAACACCAAATAATGACCAAAAGCAAACTTTAATAAGTTCAGTTTCAAACGTAACCTTCTTTATTCCGATAGTTTTGATTCGATTGTGTTATAGCAAACTCGTTATGAACTCGTGTCTAGTCAAATTTCCCTTTGAAAACATGAACATGCATAGATATGTGGTGTGGTATATGTGGTTAGGGTGACGGTGAGGGAAAACATCGTGAGGAAACCTACCTATCCCTCGGGATTAGGTAATAGTCAGTTCCTGTATACACGGCGACAAGGTTCACCACCTGACACGTTGGGTTCTGACTATTTAGTGAAACGTGGGCTTTGAGTTGGTTAATACCTCCACAATGTGGTGGTGTATGGTCACTCAAGCCTCTGACTACCCCCGAACGGGGATAAAAGTCGTGACGTTACATTATATGTGGTGGCATAGCTGCCTGAATTAAATGAATAAATTAATTAATTCACTTTTCTTTTAATAACAATGTCCTCCGTGAATCACACCATACAAGTTTAATTTTATAGTTCCCTTCGCTGCTATTGGTAGTTTCAATAGACACATACTTACAATTCATTATCAACATCCTAAATCGGGTATCCTGCTCTATATTTATATTGTTGGTACAGAATGTAGTATCTCCGTTATCTATATATGTATGGTTTCATTATCTAGGGATCTCTTACTGTGGAGTACCTTATCATACATTGAGACCCTCGAAGCGCTGAAAATGTCGCCAACTTTCAGGGAACCGCCACACGTTGGGGCCATCCATTAATTACGTCACACGAATTTCATGATTAGACCCCTCCCCCCTTGTCACAGTAGGTCACATTTGCGAGACTCCCCCCCACCCTGTGTGGCGTCACATAGTTTTTACAATTTTCAGAAATAGACAACATTTTTCGGATACAGTTCAAATTTCGGTTTTAATACTTGAATATATTAGATTTTTAAATGTGACGTCATTTAACTTAGGACCCCTCCCCCCCCTTGTCACACAATGTCACATTTCATCGACACCCTCTCCCCCTTTACGTGTGACGTAATTTATGGATGGCCCCTGACTGCCAATATACTTTCATATTTCATCATCATGATGATGATCAGGCTACCTTAAATTGGCAGATTAATCTACAATGTAGAGTTATCTGCCAATTTAAGGTAGCCCTCTATGTAGAGTCTATATAGAGCTTCTACGCTCGTCAAGAACTAGCTAGCAGCATTTTACAACCTTTTTTAAACGTCGGACCCCTAAGAGATTTTATAATGATTGCCATGCCCCTATCGGAAACCTCCTTTTTTATTGAAATGGTTTAATTTTTATTTCGTCCTCGGACCTCAGATAGGTTAAGCAGGTTGGGAACCATTGAGCTAGTAAGAGCATCCAAAGGGTTAGATCCCTTGTCAGAGTTTTTCAGACTTCTGACAAATTCTTTATGCTTCTGACATTTCTAGACACTGTAAAGAGGTCTTCTATTCATTTCATAACCTCTTCTGACACGCTTCTAATATACTATAGCATTCTTACTACCTATATGCTTAATGGCCGGCGCGCATAGAGCACGGCATGGCATGGCATTTTATTTGTTTATTTATTTATCTATCGAATTTAATACTTATCCAATCTAAATAAGGTATATATTTCAATGCTCGGTGATCGACCTCGGAGCATCGCGGAGCATTTTCTCGGTGCACCCGCTGGAGCACCTTATTTCGATTGGATAAGTAAAATTTTATTGATAAAATATAAAAAAAAATTATTGATAAAAAATAAAATGCCATGCCATGCCGTGCTCTATGTGCGCCGACCATAAGACTGACCCATGGTCCTTTGTCGATCCATAGGAATTAATAGAAACGGCACATTGTTTGTTAGACCCATACTTAAAGGTCTGAATTCTATTATGATTCGGCGACCATCAGGGTTTATGAACCTATCATTTTAATGTATGCAAATAAAAGAGTATGTAGGTATAACATAAGCGATGTACTATTTATTTATACTTATAATGATTTAGCATGTTCAGAATGTATGAACAATGTAGTTACCCTTTGTAACGAATAATGCATCGAACTCAACCGAAGTAAATTCGTGTTGTTTACTGATTTAAATAAATGTTTCAGCTAAACAACGTCACTGAATAATTATCATTTGTTTGTCAGTGTAAATAATTGAGATAAAATAATAATATTTATTGAAACCAACAAAGCAATTATCAATTGTTAGAATCTACCACACCGCTTTGCTTACGACCATTCAACCCATAGTTATTCATAAGATGACAATAACAATCATTGATCAACGATACATTTTAACTCGAGTGTGACAATTAGCACGTCTGTTTACCCCGTAAGGAATATAACGTGAAGATACCATGTTTGGTGCATAACGGGGAACTGTATATGGACCTATTCACAATTAGGTGATGTCTAGGTCAGGCGCTGATAACAGGAAGGAAAGTTACTTTATAAAATGTGGTTATTATAACAAGTGGAAGATATGACACATCTACATTGGAAATCAAATGGTATGTTAATAATTTCAGGCGCTTTTGGGGAAACTGCCGACATCACCACCAACAACAATAATAATATAATAAATAAATGAGTATAAATATATAAATTATAGGTAAATTTTAGTAAATATAAGTCAGGTTTTGGTATTTCAAGCATCTATACTCTATAGGCTACGGTAACTGCTTAACATCATGTATGTATGTAGTTGTATTAAAGGAAACAGTAAGTTCATGTATGAACACAACGCCTTAGTCCAAATAATGGCAAATTGTTTTCAGATAATAAACTGCAACGCAGTGCCCCTAACCCAAGGAAGCTAATAACCCTATGTGGCATCTATGGTATGTGAAGATATCTTTAGTATCTATACGACCTCCTTCAACGTTCCCATAAACAAAACATTTTAAACAAACAAGAAAATCGAACGTCAAATTTTCCATTCCACATCAAATTGCGCCGTAAAATGCAAATAACATTCGGTAAATTAAAATTATTCCGAGTGCACATCCCGCAACCATGACTTGCCAGCACCATAAAAGCTCACCAGCACCCAAATTGAAGCTAGAAGAAGAAATAGCAATCAAAGGAGCCCATTTACTAGGCCCGAGCGTCGAGTCCAAATTCGATGAACTAAAGTACGAAATCGTCCACAAAATCGATAAGGAGTTAATCGATTCACAAAACGCTAGAGATTTCATATCACAGAAGTATGATGAGCTTTGCAACAAGATACAGTTTCTGACGGAGCTGGATGCTACCGTGACAGGGTTCAGGAGTGATGTCAAAACGATTGAGAGACAGATCTCTCAGCTCTCGGGCCGGGTGGACGATATCGAGAAGAGGACGATATGTAACGAGTGCCCGTCACTAACCAGCTCCATGTTTTGACAAGTTTTTGATTGATAAATGTTTTGTTTGTCTGTTCAATAGATGTTTTTTCTATGTTTGGCTTTGTAACCCATTTCATCATCATCATGTCAGCCAAAACACGTCCACTGTTGGACATAGGCCTCCCCCAAAGTCTTCCACAACGCCCGGTCCTGTGCCACTTGCATCCAGCGGTTTCCCGCGACCTTCAATAGGTCGTCGGTCCACCTTGTGGGGGGCTACTCACGCTGCGTCTTCCGGTACGTGATCGCCACTCAAGAACCTTTCTACCTCATCGGCCATCAGTTCAACTATATTTTTCCAATGATAATTAAAGAGTTTATTAGGTAGGTAGGTAAGTTTATGCACAAAAACAACACAATTCTTCATAAAATTTAATTAAAACAAAATTAACAACAATTACTGGCATATATACAACTATTAGTTTAACTTGTTGGAGCAACGGAAGCTACAAACCTAAAGCTGGTTCAATCATATCTATTTAAGTAGGGTAATTACCGCCCTTTGATCCTCATAACCAGAGTCAAGCTTTCGTTACGCTTCTACAAGATAACACCTACGGACAAAACATTTGGCTTTTTTACTTACTAATTAGTATTTACAATTTAAATATTTTATTGTTAATTTTCGATCTTGTGATGATTATTGCTCAATTGCTGGTGCGAGAGTATAAAATTATGTCGCAAGAATGAGGACTTAAATTAATTAATTAATTAAGCGCTGGTATGCTATTCCAGACAAGAGAAAATCAATTGTCTAGCGTAGATTTGCGATCCAGCATACCAAGAGTTAAACTTAAACGTAACTCAAATTTAAGCGGTGGTAATTCAATGCATCATATGAAATGCAAAACAACGAACAATGACTCAAACACTGTTTAAGAACACGGCCATTGAATAAAACTGGTGGTACCAATTATCACTACCATAGTATCCCCAATGGGGATGAGTGCATGATAGTAAGTGGAATTGTATCGTGCACTTAATCCTACCAGTGGGTAATAAGTGGAATTGAATCGTGTACTTAAGTTTACCAGTGGGGTATAAATGGAATTGAATTGTGCACTTATTCATACCAGTGGGTATAAGTAGAATTGAATCGTTCACTTATCCCTACGTGGAGATACTTTGATAGTAATAATTGAACCACCCGAATAAAACCCAACACACATCGCATGAGTATTCTAAGTAATAAAATAACAGACATATTATTCACAATCTTATAGTAACTTAAATTTAATTCATTCATTCTATGGTTCACAAACTATTAATCCAGCTAAAAGTTTATATAAAAATCAAGAATAATTTATATTACTTCCCATTCCCATTCATCCATAATTTTATATAAATTATTATAAGTTAGCCTTTGTACTTACTACTTAAGCGTTTACATCATACAAAAATAAATTTAAATATACATTTAACAAAATAAAAATACCTTTGTGCTATTATTTTACTCATTCAAAGTATTTTGAAGGCACTTGTGGCGTATTATTATCGTAAACTTGTTTCAATAATATAAATTTAATAGAAACTTTTGTACAACCATTATTAAAATAATATTACATAATAATATTTAAAAAAAACTTTTGAGTATAATAATTCTCTAAATAATTTCTTTCCTATGAATCGTAAGTTCCATAACATAACAAGAACTTTGGCATAGCACTGATTAATCTAAGAAGGCAACAAAATGTTGCACAATGTTCCAATCGTGCTCGATTGGAACATTGTTCGCTTTTGATCATATTGCTCAACTTTCGATCAATATAATGCAATTTTCAAGCAACATTGTAACAGACTATTCAGAAGAACTGCATTCGGACTACAAGCCAGATGCAAAATTGCAGTTTATATGCAATTTTGGTGCAGTTGCCGACTGAAAGCGAACTGCATCCAAACTGTAGTTTTCCATGCCGCTTAGTCCTGATGCTTCTCGTCTGAATATATCCTTAGGGTTGCTCAACTTTAATCCCCTATTTTTTATAGCCTAAGAAGGCACACGTACAGTCTACAGTCCACCTGCTAATAAGTGGAGACTTAAAAATAACAAATTAAGCATTCTTTCCACCCAAAATAGCCTGAATTTGCGACACAGTCTTCCCCTTAGTCTCGGGAATCAAGAAGAATACAAAGAACACACACACAACCATCACAGCCGCAAAGAACCAGAAGCAACTGTAGATTCCGATCGCGGTCTTAACGATCGGGAAACATAACGTCACGATAAACACCAACAGCCAGTTAGTGATCACCGTGAAACCCGTCGCCGTAGCCCTGAATTCCACCGGGAACAGCTCAGCCATCATCATCCAGGGTATAGGCCCGAAGCCCATGGAGAAAGAAATGATGAACAGCACCATACAGAGCAGCGGTAACCAACCAACTGAAAGCACATTGTATTCAAGAGCCTCCTTCAAATAGAAATAGACACCTAGAACGACTAAGCAGAAGCCCATAATGATGCAACTCTGGAGTAATAAGATTCTCCGGCCAGCCTTCTCCACTAGCAGGGAGGATATGCAGGTGGCGATGGTTTGGACCACTCCGACGATGATGGTTGCGATGGAAGGATTGATGTTGGAGCCGGCGGATTTGAAGATGTCAGTGGTGTAGAAGATGACGGCGTTGATGCCGCTGAACTGCTGGAAGAACATGAGGCCGAGGCCGCAGATGAGGGCGGCGCGCGGCGCGCGGTTGCGGACCAGGGACAGCAGCCCGCCCAGGAACCCAGTGCGTTGACGAGATGCGTCATCCACCTGGGGAGTTCACATTCATTAAATCAATATCGCCAGACTTACACACCAACTGTATGGTCCCAAACTAAGCAACGCTTGTACTATGGCTACCATACAATGTACTGGGGGCGATCCCAGTGACATCCAGACCAGGCCAAATTAGGAAAAGGCCGTTTCCGAAATTTGCCTCTGGCGAGAAACCAACCCACAACCCGATGCAGTGAGCCGAGTGGCCAACGCTCAAACCACTGCGCAAAGCAGTCGTCATTGTCATCATCATGCCAGCTAAAAGACGTCCACTGTTGGACATAGGCCTCCCCCAAGGTTTTCCACAAGGACCGGTCCTGTGCCACTTGCATCCAGCGGTGTCCCGCGACCTTCACTAGGTCGTTAGTCCGCCTTGTGAGGGCCTACCCACGCTGCGTCTTCCGGTACGTGGTCGCCAATGAAGAACCTTTCTGCCCCATCGGCTAGCAGTTTTTCGGGCCATGTGCACTACGTTTGATAATAATAAATATCGCCAGACTTACACACCAACTGTATGGTCCCAAACTAAGCGATGCTTGTACTATGGCTATCGTGCAATGGACTGGGGGTGATCCCAGTGACACCCAGACCAGAGCAATACGCCCAGATGTAGACTTTCGGGTCTTCTTTTTATCGTATGGTTAGTGGCTAACCTGTTATCAGAGTTGTTCAAGCCGCTCGAAGGCAACAAGACTAAACCGGGACCGGCTTTTTACGTGCCCTCCGAAGCACGGAGACGTTCAGTTCAAATGCCACTAAATGGCCACTCATTGCCTGGCCTTGCCAAGCGTTGCTTAATCTCCGATCGTTTACCGACCAGTGATTGCAACTGGATATGAGTCTTTCGGGTCTACTCACGTCCTTCTGCATGTCCTCGAGTTCAGCGGTGAGGTCTGCGTCGGGGCCGCGCAGCCAGCGCAGGGACCGCTCGGCGTCGCGTCTGCGGTTCTTGCTTAACAAGTACTGGGGCGTCTCCGGCATCCACCTGCGACCAGGAACAACAAGTAATGAAAGAAAAGAAAGAAAGAAAGAAAAACTTTATTACGACTAGCAAGACAAAACAATAATAATAAATATAAAAAGAAAGAAAAACAATAATGAGGACATATTTCTTTTTTTTAATATACATTTCACGTATCTCGTATCTCTGGCCGTAAGCCCACCCTCCCTCCCTCTCCCTCCATCCCACTCCCCTTCAGGTCGGCAATGTGCGAGCAATACCTTTGGTATTGTAAGCATCTATAGGCTACGGTAACTGCTTAACATCAGGCGGGCCGTACGCTTTTTTGCCACCGCAGTCCTATTTAAAAAAATAAACAAACTCAATCAATACCAGCTTCTTTGATCAAAACCAATCCCAAAGCAGTAGCAGAAATAATAAGAAGTTTGGGGCGGGCATTGTTTGGGATTACGAGGATCGGGGTATTCGCAATATGACTTGACTAGGTTCCTATCAGGTTGTCTCATAGCGTCACTATGCAACTTTGCCAATGCAATTCATTTTTCTGATTTTCTTGCAGGATCAGTAATAAGGGAAATATTACTTCAAATTGGACTACATATCCTGACGACTATATCTCGAAAGGAAAATGTAGATTGGGCTATAATCTCAGTTTACCCAATAACTTACACACAGTTGCATACCTACAATCAGGGCCCCAAGTCGCTTAGCCATTGTGGTGTCACTGTGGCGTTCTGCTATAGAGATCGTACCTTTGATTGGTCGGTTGATTCTGACCAATCAGAGGGTCCATCACTATAGTAGCTTAATGGCAATGGCAAAGCAACTTGGGGGCCAGTTCCTTCAAGTCTTCAAACAAAGCACAAATGGAAGTCTCACCAGAACACAGCGACTAGTAGCACAGGGAAGACCGCGGAGATGATCGAGAGCAGCCTCCAGCCCGCCCAGGCGCCCACCACGTACGTGAACAGGATGCCCACGGTCAGGAACAGCTGGAAGAACGCCCCTAGCGCCCCCCGGATGGACGTCTCCGCCACCTCGCCGATGTACATCGGAGCAGCCACGCAGATACCACCTGCGGTAACAGAGAATACGTTAAATACTCTGTGTAGAAGGTCCGACCGAGATCAGTTTATCTCGGCCGAGACCGAGAACGAGAATAAAATAAATACTCGGCTGCGACCGAGACCGAGAAATGACATGTCAAATAATCTGTGTAGTAAGGTCCGACCGAGATCATTTTATCTCGGCCGAGACTGAGAACGAGAAAGAAATAAATTCTCGGCCGAGACTAACACCGATAAATGACAAGTTGAATACTCTGTGTAAGGTCCGACCGACATCAGTTTTTTTATCTCGACCAAGAGCGAGACCGAGAACGAGAATAACATAAATTCTCGGCCGAGACCGAGAAATGATTATGTGAAATACTCTGTGTATAAGGTCCGACCGAGGTCAGTTTTTTTTAAGAGGCAGTGTGAATGTAGCGCCTATAACAGATAAAGTAAAAAGTAGGAGGTTGGAATTGTTTGGGCATATCCATGTGATGAGAAGGTATAAAAAGCATGTGACTAATGGCCGGCGCACATAGAGCACGGCATGGCATGGCATTTTATTTTTTATCAATCGAATTTAATACTTATCCAATCGAAATAAGGTATATATTTCAATGCTCGGTGATCGATCTCGGAGCATCGCGGAGCATTTTCACGGTGCACCCGCTGGACCACATTATTTCTATTGGATAAGTATTAAATTCGATTGATAAAAAATAAAATGCCATGCCATGCCGTGCTCTATGTGCGCCGGCCATAAACAAGTGCAGAATATTAATGTGGAAGGATACAAAGCGAGAGAAACAAGAAATGATGGATGGATTGTATAAAGAGTGATATCAATGAGGTTGGGGAGGGATATGTAAGTATGACAGCAAAGGGTTATGAATGGAAGTACAAGACATACTGCGCTGACCCCAGATAACAGGAAAAGGAAGCAGATGATGGAGGATGGGTCAACTTTTCTTAATCTTACCAGTTCCGAGTCCAGCGAAGAACCTCGCAGCGATGAGCATGACCGCTCCGTTGGCGAAGATGGTGAGGAGCCAGTTGAGCATGAACGGCCCGGCCAGGATCAGGATGGTGGGCCGCCGGCCCGCCTGCTGGGCCAGCATGCCCACTGGCAGCGCGCTCAGGGCCGCGCCGATCGCGAGCACGGACGACACCAACGATTCTACAGAACAGAGAAGAAACAATGCTGGTAGAACCAACCTGTAGCCATTTGACTGCATCTCATATACGGGCTATTTTTCTTTTTGGGACTAAGCCCGCCACACATTCCAACCACTGTTACACCTGTAAGCCAGGATCGACAGTGTCCAACGATGACGCCAAGGTTTGACCCTCGACGAGTCCCGGGGAAAAGCTAAGTTGTCTTGGAACCCGCACGAATATAATCAGAAGAAAGGATAGGAGGAGTTGGAAGAAGATTATTCACTTCCCTCCATAACAAAGCGGGAGACAATAATAACAATATAGGCTGGTAGCCACAGAAATAGGACTGTTACAACTGGTGGAAGACCAGTTGTAACGCACCACGGACAGTAATTAGACTATTTGGACCTAAACTCGTGAGCTAGTTATACTTGATTCCAATAATAGGTATGTCAAAAGCGCTTGAACGCACGGAAGTATACGGGCTAGCTTGAACGGGATAGTACCACTCTCTTACAGAAGATCGGGGTAAAATAGCTATTAGGGCCTTATCACACTAGCGGTTTCAAAGCGGAACGGGTGCGCAGCGTACACGTCGCGGGCGCGCAGCGAGCTCGCCGTGGATAGCGCCGCGGATGCTATTTTGTACACTCTCAAACTCGCCGCGCAAAGGTTGCATATTCGCTGCGCGTCCGCTTTGAATCCGCTTTTAAACCGCTAGAGTGATAAGGCCCTTAGGGC
This sequence comes from Drymonia ruficornis, assembly GCA_947859195.1. Lineage (NCBI taxonomy): Eukaryota > Metazoa > Arthropoda > Insecta > Lepidoptera > Notodontidae > Drymonia > Drymonia ruficornis. The sequence continues at coordinate 8,087,755 of OX401926.1, read as the reverse complement.
CTCCGCAGACTAGCTACTTTTAGCATCGGCGATCGGCGATTTTGATGCTGCGTCTCGCTCAATACGTCACAAAATCGCCGGTCGCCGATGCTAAAAGTAGATAGTCTGCGGAGGCCCTTACAGCTGCTTTTATGAGTGAGAGAGCCGGAAGCCCAAACCCCCCTTCTCCCCCTCTATCCGATGTCACTCTGTCGTGGGATATACTAACCCACCATCTCAAAGAAAATATCGAGAAATCAATAAACAAAATCGAGAGTGATTTACGTAACGATTCCCATATGTTTCTAACAAACACAATGATTTATAATTTATATACGTCGTTCGTCGGCCGAGACCGCGGTGGGCGTAGTTGGCGCGCCTCTTAAGTTATTAATAGCTTAACCAAACAGCACACACCTCCCGTATGTTACGATATGCCTGTTGTTTCTTGTAGCCAAAGCCAAGCTGTAGCCAATTGACTGCAGCTCATATACGGGCTGGCTCGACCAGGGTAGTAGCAGAAAGATGGAATATTGTTTGTGTGCCAGAGACTAAATTCGGAAACAGCCTTTTCAGAATTTTCCCGGGTCTGAGGACCTACTGTTTTACAAACGAAAACGAAATTTCGGACGACATTCGCGTATTTCTACTACGTTTCTCATTGATTCGGACATATCTTACGAACCAAATTGTTTGACGTATGGACGTATAGATTCAACGACGTTGACGAAGACGTCATAAAATTTTCATTCGTAAGACATGTCGGAATCAATGAGAAACGTAGTAGGAAATACGCGAATTTCGTCCGAAATTTCGTTTTCGTTTGTAAAAGAGGCCCTCAGGGATCGCCCCCAGTACCTTGAACGTTAGCCATAGTACAACTAGTCATAGTAGTCTGATTTTTAATTAGACGAAGTAAACTGACAGGTGCAAATATCACGTTTCGATATAAATAGACCAAATAAGGTTCAAATTCATAGAACAATGATATTTTCAGCTGTCAGTTTACTTCGTTTAATTAAAAATCGGACTATAGTCGTATTACTTAGTTTGGGTCCATACCAGAAGGAGGATTATTCTTGACACAGAAGATCAGCGTAAAGGCTATTACAACGTTACGTACGATGAGTGATAGAGCCGGAAGTATTCCACAACATCTCTATCTCTATAAAAATATGGCCGTAAAATGTAGCATCACTTCCTTTGTAAATAACTTGTCTTCCAGTAAATAATCCTGCCCACGCGCATCGCAGCGCCGGATATAACCAGTTAATATGTTTAAAAATGTAGATCAGCTGATATTTGGCTATGAACTATCGTGACGTTGGCGCCAGCCGTCACGAGACTCGAAATACATTATCCAAAACAATGTTTTTCAGCGATTTTCAGACTCGTTATTATACCAATATTGTTGGTGATACAGCCAATCTGTAGCCCATTGACTATTTCTCATATACGGACTAGCTCGACTGGGGTAGTACCACCCTCTCACAGAAGATCGGCGTAAAGTTACAGCTGCGTTTCGTGCGATGAGTGCCGGTAGCCGAAGCCGAAACGCAGTTGTAATAGCTACTTTACGCTGTTTTTCTGTGAGGCGGTGGTACTACTTAGCTCGAGCAATATATGACTTGCAATCAATTGGCTACAGCTTGGCGCTACCACCAATAAGTATATAATAATTTATCATAATTGCTATTTACTAAATATAAAAAAGTTAAAAATATTCAAGGGCAAAGAAAGAATACAACGCATTGATCACCCATCAACATTCCAATGATGCGCCGGCGCCGATCCAAAATATTCTTACCGCTGAATCACCTCCACCAATAACGAAAAGTCAAACGATTTTTGTCTTTCTTTTAAATGCGTTCTTTGACCGCTTTTCAGAAGTGATTTTATAGTGATTTTATTGATTTTATTAAGTAGATATATATTTTTATTTTTATTAGTCCTTTTCTCTTGGGTAGCCAGTGGCCTTTTCTCTTGGGTTTGGCTGAAAATCAGCGCTGGTGAGCATCACATGCTGAGCCAAATACCTTTTCGGCACAGTTCGCGCTGACCCCTTTTTTTTCTGTTTCCTCTGTCTATGTGTTGCGAGTGTGTCGAATAAATGTTTCTTTCTTTCTTTTTTAAGTGGGATAATGGTATGTACCTACTAGTTTTTATTGGGCTATGCCCGAACTTTTGGTAGGTTTGCGTTCGGACATAGGTCCAACCATCAATTATCGGTTTCCGCGAGACGCAAATTTCCAGTCTTTTCGTAATTATCTGAGTGACACTGGGATCGTCCCCCAGTCCATTGTATGATAACATTAGTAACCATAGCACACAAGGTTTGGGACCATACAATACGGATTTGATACACTGGCTGCCTTAGGCCTATGGAGGATTGCCGCCCTTGCTCCCTGTAAAACACGAAAAAATCGCCTATTTCTGCCGCCCCCCAAATTTTACCGCCCGAGCCTACTCGACCTATAGGGAAATCCGCCCCTGGTTGGTGTATCATGCCGGAACCACATATTGGATATATTTGCACCAAGTTTTAGTCTTGAAACCAACGCATCAATATGATCTGTCCAAGACCGATACTAAACCACCAAGCCAACTAGGAACTCGGATTGAATGCGGCTTCCCCGCCCGCTTACCGCCCGCACACCCGCCACCGCCTGCGGTTTCCCGCCCGCCACACCTCCCGCACACCGCCACCGCCTTTTTGTGCGGGTGACGTCACATTTGACAGGCGCCTATTTGGCTTGGTGGAGTAGTCCACACATTGGTGGGTTGGCTCCAAGACCACAACTTCGTGTATACATCCAATGTGTGGTCCCGGCTTCAGTCCGGCGATTTCTTGTTACTATAGCCATTAGATGTGTCCATATGGCGCGCATGCCTCACCCGAGCACTCATATTATGACATTACGTCTATGCGTTCCGACGTCAAAAGTGAGTGCTCGCGCGAGGCATGCGCCTGATGAAGACGCCGCCATTGAACAATTGTAATGTATTGGGCTTCCGCCAGCGCTGCTAGCGTCGATGACCGAATGAGATACTATCGCAGGCCGGATGATGACGTTATTTCGCATGACGATAGTGCTCTGGCGACTCTCACCTATGACACACACATGGCATTTGGCTACGTTAGGCCGCGACACGCGCCGATTGTTACATTAATGTTTAAGTATTATGCAACCTGTGCACCATGACGGGCGGACGGGCCCGTTAGCGTGGTTGGCGCGGAGGCGACTTTCACGCTGCAGGTCGTAGGTTCGATTCCTACCCGTGACATGCATTTGTGTGCATGAACATGTCTGTATGTCCCGAGTCTGGGTGTATATGTATTTACAAATAAAAAGTAGTATATGTAGTAATATCAGTTATCTGGTTTCCATAGTACAAGCTCTGCTTACTTTGGGATCAGGTAGCCGTGTGTAAAAAATGTCCCAGGCTATTATTATTATTATTATAGTACTGCACCACCAAGCCACCTAGGAACTTGGATGGAATGCGGATTCCCCGCCCGCACACCCACCACCGCCTGCGGTATCCCGCCCGCCACACCTCCCGCACACCGCCACCGTCTTTTTGTGCGGGTGACGTCACATTTGACAGGTTCCTAGTTGGCTTGGTGGAGTAGTACCTACAGTAATAATATCCTGGGACATTTTTTACACACGGCTACCTGATCCCAAACTAAGCAGAGCTTGTACTATGGAAACCAGATAACTGATATTACTACATATACTACTTTTTTATTTGTAAATACATACTCAATATACATATACACCCAGACTCGGGACATACAGACATGTTCATGCACACAAATGCATGTCCCGGGTAGGAATCGATCCTACGACCTGCAGCGTGAAAGGCGCCTCCGCACCAACCACGCTAACGGGCCCGTCAAAACAGCAACAGCAACCTCGGCCTCAGGGGGTCCAATAGCGACACTATGCGACATTGCCAATGCAATTCATTTATTTAAATTTCTAGCAGAATCCGTAGCAATTCCGCAAAATTTCTGTAAAAAAGCATTTTACACCATTCGTAACCGTTTCACAGAAATTTAGCGGATTCTGCTGGAGGGTCGGAAAAATCAATTACTTTTGCAGAATTGCAATGTTACATGCTTTTGTAGAATTGCAATGGAGCATGCTTTTGCAGAATTGAAATGTTACATGCTTTTGCAAAATTGCAATGTTGCATGCTTCTGTAGAATTGCAATGTTGCATATTGTCGCTATTTGACCACTTGGTCGTACCTTAATTAATTTAAAAGGGTTATGTCTAACAGTACCTACCTACTAATACCAGTATATTTGTTGAATCATTATTCATTTTACCGCATTTTCCTCATGCATTCAACATTATACCTACATTGCGGGCGAGCTGGGAACCCAGTTCTAAGCAGCCATATTTATAACTAAGGCAAACATTACATGCATGCATGCAGTTTAATTAATTAATTAAGCTATTATTATTATTTGTTTATAACGGCCACGGCCACGGCCGGTGTGGTGGTGTATGGCCACTCAAGTCTCTGACTACCCCCGAATGGGAATAAAAAAGTCGTGACGTTATATTTATTTTATTTTTATTTTTTTTTGTTTATAACGGTCCGATTACAATGTTTAGGTTCTCTCATGGACCAGTTACTAAGGGGACTGGCCCTAAGCAAGTCGGCCGAGTGGTCGGCTAGTACTAACATCGACATAAAACGAAGCGAGTAGTTCAACTATTTACCGGTAAATAGTAAAATGAAAATAAAAAAAACAATGACCACGTTTTTTTTTTCATACAAATATCTTATAAGGGCACCTCTTTCCTTAGTCTTTACTCTGTGGGTTCTTTTTCCCAAACAGCGGGAAACGGCAACGCGGCAAGCCCAGAAAAAGATGGTGGGATGAGCTGGACTCGTACTTGACGGATTGGTCCCGAGTTCCCATAGACCGGAGCAAGTGGAAAAAGGGAGGCCTTTGCCCTGCAGTGGGACAGTACATGCTAGAAATGAAATGAAAATTTTATCTAGATTACTTTTTAAAACTTTCAGACGGAATCTTCAGATAACTTATCCAACAAATAAAATCATCAATCATTATTTTAACGGCTGAACAGAACTGAAGGGCTAGACAGGTGGCTGACGTCTACAAGCGTTCCTTCAAATCGCTACGCTTCATGTATGGAAATGACATAAGTCACGTGCTCTACATAGCAACTTGTTGTTGATCTACATAGCGACGTTTGACATTTCCATAAATTGTGAAGTCTATTCTATTCTATTCGATTAGCGTTCATGCCACTTGGCTAGCCCCTCTGGGTATTGTAATATTCCAGCTGCAATAAGGGCTTACCTCATGGATGTATTAACTCAGGATGCGCATCGCATGATCTTCCCCTCTAGCTTTTTTTTATAGGTACTAGACCAAAAATCTCTGACACGTATATAAAAACTGTTTTCGAAATCGATTTGATCAGAGTAAGTATCGTTTTCGCGGTGTAAGGTGCTCCGTGAAAAATGCCGAATTGTCCCATTAAACATGTGCAAAGAAATTACAAAAAATAGTAATACACAAAAAGATGGGGTAACATTTCATATGTAAGTATTTTTGATGTAATTAATGCAATTTTTCTATTAAATTCATTAAAATATTAAATGTCATAAGAATCGAAAACATTATCGATACAATTAATCGAGTACGAATTAATCGAATAGTCTACTGTGACCATAGACGAATCTTTTCTACCCTGGCAACTGTATTTTTTTTTTTGTCAAATAATTGTCAAGTATTTGAACTTTGTAAACAAACGGATAAATACTGAATTACGCGGTGATAAACCAGTCGCAGAACGTTAAAAACGATTTACAATGAATAAATCATTAGTAATTCAACAAGAGAGGTGATTCACAAAGTTTACAGGCGGTGTCTCGCGGAATTTGAGGTGCAAAATATTTTGTCAGAACTCGACCATGTTTACCAAAGAACCGCTGATATTATAGGTATATAAGCAGTTTATTTTACAGTTTTTAAGTTAAATAATGTGTTTATTGTATACAAAGGCAGGCTCAAAGCTTCAGTTTACAGGTTTTTCAGTAAATATACATTGATCGCTTAGAGGTACATTCGATTGAACACACTTGATACTTGGTATTATTTTTATGTGTTGCTTTCATCTCGACCAATACATAAACTAAGGTTGCTTTATTTTTCTATGTTTGCTTGTCAGTTAACATCGTTACTTAATTACTAAATAAACAAATAATCTTAAAGCATTAAAGAAATTATCTTTTATTGAATTATTTTATTTTTCAGGTACCGTTAGAAGAATAGTCGAAAATTGCTCTTTACGATGACATTAATCGATTAATAATAAATCTTCAAGATGACAATGACAAGCAATGCTGTGGAGACTGATGATGATGAGTTGATGAGGCAGCGGCAGGCCCACGCCAATATATGGATTTATCAGGAGTGGAATATTTAGACCAAGATTAAAATAAAAAAATAATTAAAAAACGCAGTAGCTATGATATGTTTGTTTTATTTTCCTAAAATACAAAAAAAAATAACTAACTCATGTTGAAACAAAAACACCCACTATCGAAACAATTCAGATAAATACGATCTCGATAAATTCTTGATCTTGATAAACGGAATCGAACCTGACACTGCTCCGGGTCCATATGACCCAGAAGCAGGCAGCGTCTGCTACTGAGGCGATGAATCACATATGGCATAAATATATGTATAACAAATATTATCTTATTGACCAACATCAAAGAAAACTTAAAAGTGCTTGCGCTTGCATTATGAATAATAAATAATATGGAAAATAATAAATCAAGTATCAAAATTATTCAGTCGTATTAGTAAATGTTGCAAGAATGATTTTGAATTAAATACTTTTTGATTTGAACAGTGTTGTAGTAGTGTTTATTTATGATTGCAGACCGGTATCGATAAAAATATAATATACTAGCTTTTGCCCGCGACTTCGTCCGCGCAGGATTTAAATTAAAAAAAATCCGTTTCTGTTTGCTGGAACCCAAATCCCGTATCCATATATCCCTGATTCTGTATCCCATATTCCGTATCCCTTATCCTGTATCCCGTATCCCGTATCCCGTATCCGTATCCCGTATCCCGTATCCCGTATCCCGTATCATGCATCCCACATCCCGTATCATGCATCCCACATCCCGTATCCCGTATCCGTATCCCGTATCACGCATCCCACATCCCATATCCCGTATCCCGTATCCCGTATCAGTATCCGTATCCCGTATCACGCATCCGTATCACGCATCCCACATCCCACATCCCGTATCCCGTATCCCGTATCCCGCATCCCGTATCTCGTATCTCGTAACCCGTAACCCGTATCCCGTACCGCGTATCCCGTATCCGTATCCCGTATCCGTATCCGTATCCGTATCCCGTATCACGCATCCCACATCCCGTATCCCGTATCCGTACCCCGTATCACGCATCCCACATCCCGTATCCCGTATCCCGCATCCCACATCCCACATCCCGTAACCCGTATCTCGTATCACGTATCCCAAATCCCGTATCGCATATCGCGTATCCCAAATCCCGTATCCCATACCCCGTATAATTTTCAAAAACGCAATACTTTTTCCTTTTTTCTATTCACCAATATTCATAATTCTAACTACAAAAATGACGAACTTACATTCAAACTTTCATCCCCTATTTTACCCCCTTAGGGGATGTATTTTGAAAAACACTGAAATTAATATTGTTGATCTTTAAAAAGTCACCTAATCACCAATTATTATAATTCCAACTTCAAAAAATGACGAACTTCGATACAAACTTTCAACCCCTATTTTAACCCCTTAGGGTTTAAATTTTAAAAAAGCTGTAATTATTATATTTAGTACGAAAAAAGAAACCTAAACACAAATTTTCATTATGCTTACCTCAGAAATGACGAACTTCCATACAAACTTTCGTCCCCTATTTTACCCCCTTAGGGGTTGAATTTTCAAAAACGCAGCAATTCAAGTTTGTTATTTTTGAAAAGGAACCTAAACACCAATTTTCAAAATTCTAACTTCAAAAATGACAAACATCTATAAAAACTTCCCAACTAACTTTCATCCCCTATTTTACCCCCTTAAGGGATGTATTTTGAAAAACCCTGAAATTAATAATGTTGATCTTTTAAAAGTCACCTAATCACCAATTTTTATAATTCCAACTTCAAAAAATGACGAACTTCCATACAAACTTTCAACCCCTATTTTAACCCCTTAGGGTTTAAATTTTCAAAAAAGCTGATATTATTATTTTTAATACGTAAAAAGAATCCTAAACACAAATTTTCATCATGCTAACCTCAGAAATGACGAACTTCAATACAAACTTTCGTCCCCTATTTTACCCCCCTAGGGGTTGAATTTTCCAAAATCGCTTCTTATTGCTTGCCTACGTCACAAAATATATATACTATCCAAATTTCATGTCTCTAACTTCAGTAGTTTCGGCTCGGCGTTGATGAGTGAGTCAGTCAGTCAGTCAGTCAGTCAGTCAGTCAGTCAGCATTTCCCTCTTTATATATTAGTATAGATATAGATATAGATATAGATATAGATATAGTGTATAATAAACCTTGGGAGAGGCCTATGTCCAACAGTGGACGTCTTTTGGCTGAAATGATGATGATGATGACATTAGTATAATAATACCTATTACGTTTATACGTACCTACCTAACAAAAGATATCAGCCAGGCCAGTGGCAGCAGATGGCGCTGGTCGAGTGGGAGTGGGGGGGGATGAAACAGCTTATTTGGGAACATTAGGTACTTATTTTTGAGATAATCTCATTTTCAAGGAACTGAATTGGGATGTACCCGGAATCATCTTGTTTCCGTTGAATATTTACGCCTCGTGAGTTACTCATTATTTCTTGTTCAGCTGTTTCAGTAGAGATAATTCAGTATAATTCAGTAGATTATAATGACAGCTATAAATGTAATAATGAGTATATGAAACTATCGATATAGCTTATTAGAAATATCGATAGTGGTATTCACCCTATTACACCGATGGTCCTACGGTAGTAAAATTTTGTATGTTGACGTATTAGATCTTTTAGTGTGCGTAAAATATACTAGTGTTGCACATTTCTTTACGTGTGCGTTTATAATGACACAAAATGTTTTGAGTAAGTGTGCGTCAATTTTAATGTAGTGGTTACCTCCCCTCCCCCAAGAATTGACAGAACATTTTGTTCGTTGAATTATGCGTGTTGCGAGTCCATTTTGTTACTTTGTTCAAGGCTTACCTATTTGTCATAAATATTACCTACGTGACGTATTTCGAACAGGAAAAAGACCAGTCGATGCACATATTGGTTGCATATTGGAATAACCGACAATCCTACAAGTTTTATAATTATAATTTTGCTGGTAAAACGTGGCCACTACAAGCCCAGGATAGGGACCTGTGGAGACAGAAAGGGGAGGACTTTGCCTAGCAGTGGGACATTTAACAGGCTATTAAAATTACCATCTACCCCACCTTCGTTTAGAGAGAGATTAGGTAGTAAAAGAATATCGTCTTGCTAACATACCAACTGGGCTTGAAGTCTGCTAACTATTAACTATTGAAAAACCATTGACCCCTATTATTTATCTGCGTATTCGTATATTCTTGGAGGTCGGCATGTTGTCAACCAGAGAACTGCTATCAGACCAAGAATGTACGAATTAAAATGAAGAATTCACGGAGATAACATGAGATCAGCAGTTTTCCAATCGTGAATAGTTAGCAGATTTGGGACACTGAATGGTTCGTGCACAGAATACCTTTGGTATACCTAGAAGAATCACTCTGCATTTGAAAATCATCATCATCATCTCAGCCGAAAGACGTCCACTGCTGGACATAGGCCTCCCCCAAGGTTCGCCACAATGATCGGTCTCGCGCTGCCCGCATCCAGCGGATTCCCGCGCCTCCACCAGGTCGTCGGTCCACCTTGTGGGAGGCCTACCCACGCTACGCTTTCCGGTGCGCGGCCGCCACTTGAGAACTCTTCGGCCCATCGGCCATCCGTTAAAAAATGGTTTGGTCAAAAAGCAATACTTACCATCACTCGTAGACAGAAGGAAATCGGCAGGTTCTCCAAGCGAGTTGATCAGCGTTTCATTGGCCGCGGTGAGGTTGGCTAATGCGGTGAGGTTGGCCACTCCGGTGAGGTTGGCTACTCCGGTGAGGTTGGCCACTGCGGTGAGGTTGGCCACCGTGGTACCATTGGCCACTGCGGTGGCGTTGGCCACCTCAGTGCTGTTGGGTGTCGGCGGCTTCAGATGCGGCAACGCAGGCGACGTCCACGCGAGGATGGTCCCGGCGATAACCGCACCAATAGCCGCTGTCGAGTTAATAATTTAACTATAGTTCATCATTATCTGGCGACCGTTACGAATCGGGTGGTTGCCGGTTCGATTCCCACCAGATGCAAATTCTGGAAACGACCTTTTCCTGATCTGGATGACACTGGGATCGCCCTCAGTCTATTTTATGGTCAGCTATCTGCCAGTGAAAGTTCCGACCAAATTGGTCCAGCTGTTTCGGAGATTAGCCGGAACGAACAAACAAACAGACAATTTTAAAATTGCCGTATATATTTTCATATGTATATACGTGGTAGACTATAGCCTCCGCAACGGCAACGGTACAATTTTCATGAAAGATGCAATACCTAAACCCATTTGGATTGATGCAGATAAACATCCAGAGGAATAATCTTAAATTAAATTCGACGTGGAATCACTCTGCGGGTAGGTCACGCGCAGAGGTGATCTATTTTTGGATGCGCACGCGTTGGCCTACGTTAATAAGGTTGTTAACATTACTATTTTTGTTTACTCGCGATATTTACGTGTTCATTTTGCTATTATACCTACGTCATGAATTAAAACTTTTTTTTGCGTCTTCAATCAAAAATCTATTCTTGGTTCATCCTACGACAAATTTTAGTATTTTTCAATTTGTTATTCATCATAAAGCGTACCTTTTCCAGATCCTACAACTATTATTTTCTTCGTTACAAAGAGAACCTTATTTACCAAATAGACATCTTGGAGTTTCCGAAAAACCTATACATGTACCGAGAAATATGTTTTGTAGAAACAGTGTTTCACTGAAGTCTGTACTAGGTACACAGAGATTCGAGGAGTTGGTATATTTCTAGTGATATTAACGACGTCATACCTGCGACCGCAGCTATGTACTGGTTGGTTTTCCTCGTCTGCCCGCCCTTTTCCTGGACGGACAGCATGTGCATCGTCGGCCTCTCCATCTCTGAAGCCTTATGCTAGCCTGGTAGATCAACTCTGAAACAATAATGAAATTTCTCGTTAAATATACATAAATTTGACTTTTTTTCTGTGGTGGTGGGCAGCTGGCGACTATAAAGTCCTGGGTTCATTAATCAAATCGAGTTTTCAGTAAGGATATTTTTAGTAATCTTTCTGGAGTGGATACGAAATAATCTTCTGTAAATAGCAGTAAAGTTACTTGACTCTTATTAGGTACATAAGAATACTTCTACCACAAGTAAAAAATCCTATTCCTATGACGTAGTATTAGGGTCCCGATTGTATGACACAGGGACAAGCGAGATACCTATAACAAAAATAGAGGGCGATGCTTTCTATTTACAGGTACCTTTATAGACGTGTGAAGTTGGTGCAGTGGACTATGGTCCGAATCCCCCTCGAGACTCGCCCCCAATTACATTGGGATCAAAATACTTTGTCCAAATCTGCCTACCTCTTCGGGAAAACAGGTGTGATGTTATCCACATAGCAGGTTCGGCCTTGCGTAGGTCGCCGTATGTTAATACTACGGTAATAAATGCTAATTGGTTCTGCACATAGCGAGATTATAGGTAAATAATGTATAAGCTATATCCCCACTACTATTGCGACATACAATTATCTCATTCCGTTTCCGAGTAAATAATAGACCTGTCTAGGAGTGACTAAGGGCCACCGCAGACTTGCTACTTTAGCATCGGCGATCGGCGATTTTGATGCTGCGTCTCGCTCGTTCGCGCTCGAAGAAACGCGACGCAGCATCGATACAGTCGCAAAATCGCCGGTCGCCGATGCTAAAAGTAGCAAGTCTGCGGTGGCCCTAAAGTATTATGTAGCTATGCGACCTAGTACAGGTCGCGGGAAAGCTGGATGCAAGCGGCACAGGACCGGTCGTTGTGGAAAACCTTGGGGGAGGCCTATGTCCAACAGTGGACAACTTTTAACTGACATAATGTTAATTATGATTCAATGTAGCCCAACTCAGCTTGGGGCTGCATTGTATACCACCAACAGTTCCACCCGCGTGGTACCTTCTTCGAGATATCTAATAGTGTAGCTTCTATCAGTGAAATAATTTTCAGAATCGGTTCAGTCGTTCTAGAGGGCCTACTCTGTTTCAAACGAAAACGAAATTTCGGACGAAATTCGCGTATTTCCTACTACGTTTCTCATTGATTCCGACATTTCTTACGAACGAAAATTGTTTGACGCCTTCGTCGTCGTCGAATCTACACTTCAAACAATTTCATTCATTTCTTTTTTTTTTTCAAACTTACAAACTTTACAGAACCGTAAAAAGAACTAAAAAAAATGTGACCATGATTGAGCTCCGTTCTCCTGGTAATGAGTTTCAATCGAGACGAGTTGGACCCTGAGTAGTCCTTATTAGATAAACATTACGGACTATTACGACCGTATCGAAGAAACACAATCTCCGTGCTTCGGAGGGCACGTTAAGCTGGCGGTCCCGGGTGTCATTTGAAGATCTTTGACAGTCGTTACCGGCAGTCAGAAGCCTGAAAAGTCTGATAAAAATGGTATTTCCATTAGGTTGCCGATAGTCCCACTAGTTGGGTCTCGATCAGCCAAATCAGGGTAGACTGAAAGCCGACCCCTCATAATGGGATAAGGCTAGGAAGAAGCAGAAGAAGAGATCGGAGAAACACAATCGATCTGTCTTGACCGTTCTGTGTATATACGGTCGATTTTAAAAATAAATTCGGTCTAAATTCGACCAAATAAATGAACTATCGGGTAAACGCGTTCGATTTATTCGACCAAACGAAAGCGAAAAGCATTCGAGATATCGTAGAGATCAAATCACGTCGTCAATTTTCGTCTGGATTTCACTAAGTAAAAACTTACTATAAGTCTGACCGCAACCGCTGTACCGCGCCTTAGGTATGCGCGGGAAGGTGGGGAGTGTGAAATTAGGTATGCGCGGGGAGGACTCGGGGAGATGGGGAGTGGGAAAACGCCCCCGTCTCGCCGCTCGCGTACCTAAGGCGCGGTACAGCGGTTGCGGTCAAACTTATAACATCTAGTTTATTGGCCTTTGGGGCCATCCATAAATTACATCACACGTAAAGGGGGGGAGGGGGTCGACGAAATGTGACATAGTGTGACAGGGGGCTGGGAGGGGTCCTAAGTTGTGTGACGTCACATTTAAAAATCTAATTATCTAAGTATTAAAACCGAAATTTGAACGGTAACCGAAATTTTTTGAAAATTTCTGAAATTTGAAAAAATATGTGACGTCACACATGGAGGGGGCAGTCTCGTAAATGTGACCAGCTGTGACAAGGGGAGGGAGGGGTCTATAATCATGAAATTCGTGTGACGTAATTTATGGATGGCTCCTTTACTCACATCACTCATTCTTCTCCAATTTCTTTTGCACGCAAGTGCACTAGTGGGTGGCTATATTTACACGCCACTCCATTTAAACGTCACTGCTGATGTCAACGTAAGGAATCGGTGTAAGTTCTATGGTGTAAGTATCTTAAGTTTGTTTTACTTAATTTGGAGTTAAGAATGACGTCAATGATTGACGTAAGTCCTCACAAACTTAAGCAATGTTTGGTCTTGTAACCATAAGTTTAAAAACTAAAACCTGACTACTGAAAAATCGCGCTCTAAAAAGTATGAAACAAGAAAATATTCTCATCTAGAGGATAGCCGTGGTCCGTGTTCATATGCCATTTGGCCCTAAAGGACCTACACGGACCACGGCTATCCTCTAGATGAGAATATTTTCTTGTTTCATACTTTTTAGAGCGCGATTTTTCAGTAGTCGGGTTTTAGTTTTTAAACTTACTTTTTATTTAATTATTTTGAAGTTATAGGTAACAATATATATATTTTTGAAATGTGCTCATCAAGTTCTTTCATTTGATACCCCACACGGTTTCATTAAAAAATGTTTTTTTTTTTAGTTCATGACATTATGTCCTCTAGAGGGCGCCATATGCAATTTTATGTGAGGTCACATAGCCTATAACCAGCGCGCCATTAAGCCGCTTCTAACGATACCTCATTTGTCAAATTACGATAAGTCGTTTGGAAGTTAGGTGGGAACAGATGCACATACATACATACATACATACCGGTCAAAATCATAACCCTCCGCCGTAGTCGGGTAAAAATAGTTTGCGAATGTCAGTTAAACCAAAACTTATGGATGTTTTGAACGCAAATATTAATTTAACACACAATGTAACATTAAGGAATAATCAGTTGGAATGAACTGGTAAATATTTGTCACTATTTTGAGGAAACAAACTTTGTGCCAAGAGATTGTCAACTTTGTACCTAATCGTTTATGTAAAGTTTGTTATTGAGGAAATAATAATGGCAAAGGTCATAATTTAACCATGAAAATACTTCATCAAAGTTTTAAAATCAACTAAGACACGTTTATTGGTTAGAGCCAAAGCTGTAGCCAATTGACTGCAGCTCATATACTTATATACGGGCTGGCTCCAGGGTAGTACCACCCTCTCACAGAAGATCGGCGTTAAGAAGCTATTACAGCTATTGACGGGCCCGTTGGCGTGGTTGGCGCGGAAGCGACTACTACTGGCCCTAAAATCTCAACATTGTCATCTGATAAGCAATCTTGAAAAGTACTATCTATCAAGTAGGTATCGGAAGTCTCTATCGTGAGGACCGGCCTTCAATAAGCCTGAATGTGAAGCAATGAGATAATTGTATGAAGAGTTTGCTAAGGCTCAAAACGATGAGTTTACACAAAATTTTGTAGAAAACAAGTTAAAAATAAGTTGTTTTCAACCTAAATTGTCTGTCTAGGAGTGACTAAGGGTTACCGCAGACTTGCTACTTTTAGCATCGGCGATCGGCGATTTTGATGCTGCGTCTCGCTCGTTCGCGCTCGAAGAAACGCGACGCAGCATCGATACAGTCGCAAAATCGCCGGTCGCCGATGCTAAAAGTAGCAAGTCTGCGGTGGCCCTAAAGTATTATGTAAATTGTAAATTGTCTCCATATCGGCTTACAAATAGACGTGAAATCTACTCCTTTTAAACTATATGTATTTGACCGATTAGGACATTAAAACAATATTCAATACCAATCTTAAAATCGCTACAAAAGTCATCGTCTTTTAAATACCGTAGCGGTCATCAGCCGCATGTAAGTGCACTCTTAAGTGATGTCAATATTAATTGGTTATTGAAGGACTTTCCTCCGAGGCTTTCCTCAGATACGTATCTGAAACGAATCAGTTTTATTTGTTTTTTACCTATATTCAGCCACAGATGTCTTTTGTTTTAATTTATTTCACCAAATAACTCAATTTAATCATCAAGTAATTGAGCGTGTGAGTATTATCTGCTGTTTTGCTGGCCCTAATCTAATAAAGCTAATGGGTCGATTAACGTTCACGATTGCAATCTAAAAAGCAGGCTTAAGCAATACTATTCAGTTATTTAGCAAGTGTTTTCGATAAAGATTCAGTAAAAATAATTTCTTTCATTATTTAACTAAAATGTTGTCAAAGTTGGGCAAAATTTAATTGCAACTAATTAATTGCATGTAGTGTCACAATTAACAATTAATTTTGATTTGTTTGTCAATCGCGAACAAATCACAATTATTTGTTAATTGTGACACCACCTGTAATTTGCAATTAATTAATTGCAATTAAATTTTGGCCCACTCTGAATGTTGACGACCGCTTGGTGCAGTGGTTTGAGTGTTGGCCGCTCGGCTCACTGCAACGGGTGCTTGCGGGTTCGATTCCCGCCAGAGGCAAATTTCGGCAACGTTCTTTTCTTAATTTGCCCTGGTCTGGGTGTCACTGAGATCGCCCCCAGTCCATTGAATGGTAGCCAAGCCATAGTACAAGCGTTGCTTAGTTTGGAACCATACAGTTGGTGTGTAAATCTGGCGTTATTATCCAAGATAAGCTGGCCTCACATAATTACCGGTGTCAATATTATAGGGAGATCAGCCCCCTTAGCCAAATGGCTTCGTCTACGAGCGTTTCTACAAATCGCTACGCTTTATGTATGGAAATAACATAAGTCATCTACTTATCGACTTGTAATGTCACCATGTAATGAAAATGTTACCATAGAGTCTAACCATTGAATGTAACGTCACGACTTTTATCCCCATTCGGGGGTAGTCAGAGGCTTGAGTGGCCATACACCACCACATTGTGGAGGTATTAACCAACTCAAAGCCCACTTTTCACCAGATAGTCAGAACCCAACGTGACAGGTGGTGAACCTTGTCGCCGTGTATACAGGAACTGACTATTACCTAATCCCGAGGGATAGGTTGGTTTCCTCACGATGTTTTCCCTCACCGTCAACGAACTGTAAATTCATCCATTGGTGCATGCCCCACCGGGGATCGAACCTGGGACCTTCTGATTGTTAGCCCAACCTGTTCACCCCTAGGCTACAGTCCCCCTACTGTAACCATTGAGTGACTACCTAACCTACTTATTCCATAGACGTGCAAACGCCCGGGCCCGTAAGTAATAATTATTTTTGACTAATTACCATATGTTTATCTTTCTTAAGATAATGGTATAGTGATGTGACTGTGTCCTGTCTCCGTCTACACACAGTAGGGGAACAGAAGGACTATTTTAAGCGTAGCAGACACATATGGACACCACTTTAGTTTGACCATGGACCAATTACTAAGGGGACTGGCCCTAAGCAACTCGGCCGAGTGGTCGGCCTAGTACTAACATCGACATAAAACGAAGCGAGTAGTTCAACTATTTACCGGTAGATAGAACAATGAAAATGAAAAAACAATGACCAAGTTTTTTTTTCATACATATATCTAATAAGGGCACCTCTTTCTTTAGTCTTTACTCTGTGAGTTTGACCTACATTTTGGTCCACGCATTGTTAACATATCTATTTCCACCGCAAACAAGAGATACGACCATTTGACACGAGAGTACATAGCTAACAAAACTGGCATTATACCAGAAATATGATTAATTAATCATATTTAATTATCTATTGTTATTTTACTGATGCCACTTTTAAATAGTATACAGGATGTTATGTAAGACGAGGGAGTATTGAAAGAGGATATTCAGTATTCGATTCTCATTCCATATGTAAAAACATATTGCCTTAATTTTTGACCGAATTATCCAATAAAATATGAATGAATAAAATAAAGTAAGAAGGGAAATCGAAGGTCATTTACACCTTTGATAAGATAGCTCATATACGGGCTGGACGGGGTAATAACACCCTCTCACAGAAGATCGGTGTAAAGCAGCTATTACAGCTGCGTTTCGTACGATGAGTGAGAGAGCCGGAGACCCAAGCGCGGAAGCTCTTAAACTCCTAATAATTTTGTACGGAATCGTCCTACTCACACTTGTCCGGGTTTTAATGGATTAGGCCCGACACACACTCTCACCAAACTGTTACCGTATACTGACCTATAGGTGGTTATCCTGAAGTACTAACGGCTCTGTGCCGCGATATTTGTTTTAAAAATAGCAATGTTGATACGGCACGTGTGGGCTGTCATAATAATTTAAACCAGTACGGGTTTGAACCTTAAATACATATTGTTGGTGGATTATACCTTCTTCTTCTTATAGGGTTAGTGGGCAACCTGGTGTCAGAGTTGTTCAAGCCGCCCGAAGGCCTCGAGACTTATGCTATGGGTTCATCCAACAGCGGCGCCATCATATAACAGCAGCACTAGAACATTGGCTACGTAAACAGGTAGCGGTCTAGGAAACCGCGCCATTTTGTTTAAATAGCCAACGTTCTAGTTACGGCCGTTATATGACGGCGCCGTTATTGGAGGAACCCAGCGCTTTAGCGACCGACATCCCTGGCGACCGACTGGCGACCGTCGTCAGTCGGTCGTCAGGTATGTTACCTGTCATATTTTGACATATTTTCACTTGGTTACGGGGCTGGCGACGTCGCCATGGCTACTAGGTGTGTTATGGCCCTTGACTACTGCCTAGATGACAACGACCGGGACCGACTTTTTACGTGCTCGAAGCACGGAGACCCTCAGCTCAAATGCCACTAGCAGGTCACCCATCTCAGACTGAACGTGCCAAGCGTAGTTTTGGCTACAGAGGGCCTACTCTGTTTCAAACGAAAACGAAATTTCGGACGAAATTCGCGTATTCGTCTTCGTCGTCGTCGAATCTAAACGTCAAACAATTTTCGTTCGTAAGAAATGTCGGAATCAATGAGAAACGTAGTAGGAAATACGCGAATTTCGTCAGAAATTTCGTTTTCGTTTGAAACAGAGTAAGCCATCAGTTTTGCTCTATCATCTGTAAATCTCAAGTCAAGTACCAAGTTCATGTCTCTTGACTCTCCTATCTTTGCTATCACTACACGATAAGCATCCGGCTACCGTATTTAATACAACAGTTATCCAACATAATCCTATTCAAAAGTGTAATAAAACGCGATAGCTGTAAATCCTTTTGCTAAGTAGATACCAATAAATTGATTAAACATGCTAATAACTACTGCAGCTCATACTATTATCGGAGGTTAAGCAACGCTTGGCAAGGTCAAGCAGAGATGGGTGACCATTTAGTGGCATTTCAACTGAGCGTCTCCGTGCTTCGGAGGGCACGTAAAAAGTTGGTCCCGGTTGTTGTCTTCTAGGCAGCAGTCGTTAAGCCCTGTCAGAGGCCTTCGGGCGGCTTGAACAACTCTGACAATAGGTTGGCCACTAACCATACGATAAGAAGAAGAAACTCATACACGGGCTGGTTCACCGTGGTAGTACCACCCTCACACAGATGAGTGAGTTAGCCGGAAGCCCAAAACCTCCCCTTCGCCTCCTGTCCTATCCTCCTTCCGGTCAGCAACGTACGAGCGATGCCTTTGGGTTTACAAGCATCTAGCTACGTTAACTGCTTAACATCAGGTGGGCCGTACGTTTGATTATCACCTTAGTCAGATAAATACAAAAACCGGCCAAGTACTTGTCGGACTCTAACATAAAGGGTTCCGTACCACCGTAGAATAAAAATGTCAAAAATATCAAGTTTCTTGTATGGGGACCTACTTTATTTTTAAATTTTATTTATTTTTAGTATTTGTTGTTGTAGCGGCAACAGACATACACATTCTGTGAAACTTTGGGTACGGAACCCTAAGCAAGGTATTCCGGAATTGTTCTGTGTCAATATCAAAAACAATTAAGAATAATTAAAATGTAGGTAATCAAGGCCATTATACCCACTTTTGCATAATTATAATCTCCTATATGCTGAGAAATAACCTTAAGGTTTTATATAATTTCCATACAATAGGTAGTTCCATACATACCTACCTACGTATTAAATTATTTTTTATCAAAAATAACTAAATATTATTTAAAGGTACCTACTGACGTAGTTATAACAAATTTTAAAGTAGTGACTTTATTGAAAAAGTTGCTTCTGCCCGTGACATCGTCCGCGTTCATTTTAGAATTGGGTTTTTGATAATCCCACGGTAACCTAACATTTTTCCAGGGCACAATGTATCCTATATATTAATCCAGGTAATAAACTATCTATGTGCCAAATTTCATCCAAATCCGATCAGCCGTTTTTGCGTAATTGAGTAACAAACACCCCAACATCCAAACATCATATAAAATTTTACAATTACAATATTAGTATGATAATAAAATACAGATTTTTAGAACATACAATACTTCTGTTAATATAACCGGTGTTGTAAAATCAATAATCAAATACATATTGCGTTATAAGGCCATATTTCACTAGCTATCAACTTATCAACGATTACGCTTAACAGATAACGTAGTAACGTAGTATCACACGTTCTAAAGGATTGCCAAATCTATTGTAAATCATCGCTAAATACCGTTACATCACTGGAATGTATTTTTTTATAAACATCATTAATCATTTAATAATAATATAAGCCCTTTTCGCTCGCTAGATCGCTCAGTACAATCGAGCTGAATGCACACAAAATTGATCTGTATTTATATGAAACGAGAATCACTACCTTGCCGTAACACAGTTTTTTAACTAGCACGGGAGGTAAAGTTCTTGAATTGTATACTTACCTACCATCGCTTTATGTTTGTCTTCCAAATTTCTGTTTTACCTGTTATTAACTACCGCCTACTCCTAATATTAATACCTACAGAACTGTTTTTTGTAAGTTTTTGTTTTGATGAATAAATTTATACTTATACTTTTACCTCCCCTCAATCATCATCTGTCTTATCTTATCTCATTATCTGGGATCGGCGCATAGTAGGTATGTCATATTCTTCCATTCATCTCGCTTTGCTGTCATACTTACTTACATCCACTCTCATCTCAATCACTCCTTAGGGCTGTATCGCACCTGGCGACGGGTTTGACGACCGTCGCCAAGTAGTCCTGTCATATTTTGACATAATTCAACACGAATTATTGGCGACGGTAGCCAGCGACGTCGCCGGCCACGTATCCAAACAATTGGTATTACCTGTCAAATTCAATACGAATTCGTTGGCGACAGCGGCTGGCGACGCGCTTGGCGTCCCGGTGAGATAGAGCCCTTATACAATCCATCCATCTTTTCTTGGGTCATCCTCTCGCTTTGTATCCTTCCACATTCATATTCTGGGGGCTTACCACAAGCTCTTATTGCGATTCAATTACAGGAACGTATTAACGTTTCAGCGACTTTTTGTGCAATGACGTACCTTATTGTCATGACAATAAGAAACGTCATTAAAACGTCGTTAAAACGTTCCTATAATTGAATCGCAATAAGAGCTTGTGGTAAGTACCCAGCACTCGTTTAGTACCCTCATTGCGAAATGTATAATAAAATATCGCCAGTCTTACACACCAACTGTACCTATGGTCTAAGCCAGTGGTGGGCAAACTTTCTTAATGGAGGGCCAAAAAGTTTAAGAAATTTCAGAGGATGGCCAGAATTATAGGAAAAATGCATTGGACGTTTTTAATCGTAGAAAAACATTACACGCCGCGCCCCGCGACCCGCAACACAATCATGAACTACGCGGCTAGTCTAGCTGGCTCCTTTACCTACCTATGCGTCTATTATTGTACTAAGTAGAATCTACTTTATACTTCTGGACCGTCAAAATATAATTATCACGGGCCATATACTATTAATGTCGAAGGACCGTCGGCGGGCCGGATTAAATGCCTTCGCGGGCCGGAGCTGGCCCGCAGGCCGTACTTTGCCCATCACTGGTCTAAGCAATGCTTGTACTATGGCTACCATACAATGGACTGGGGGCGATCCCAGTGACATCCAGGGCAAATTACGAATAGGCACTTTCCGAAATTTGCATCTGGCGAGAATAAACCCACCAACCACCACCACCACCAAACGGTCGTAAAAATATAAAGTTCCGAGTTTCTGAGTACCTAATGTTGAGCGATAATGATATAACTATGAACTTTACACTTTGCTTATCGTTTTTAACTTTCAGTTTCTGCTTTTAAATTAATACATACGACAGATACGCTAGTAACGTGGTCCTAAACAACGGTTTTATCATTGAGTACGATAAAGTAAATAAATATGAGATTTTTTACAGTTTACGTGCCCACATTTTGACCATTGTTACACAACATTTATGTATTA
This sequence comes from Drymonia ruficornis, assembly GCA_947859195.1. Lineage (NCBI taxonomy): Eukaryota > Metazoa > Arthropoda > Insecta > Lepidoptera > Notodontidae > Drymonia > Drymonia ruficornis. Next base: position 8,065,813 of record OX401926.1, on the reverse strand, counting down.
TTTAAGCAGATATGGTACGTTCTAACATGGCCATCGAACTTGTGCTCAGCACCCACTACATGCAGAAATATCCACACATCTGTTATTGTAATCGCAGTTTGACAATTATTAACATATTCAATACATAAGAATGCTTTATTCGGCAGAAGCAATATCGTCATGTTTTCAACATTATTTTCAGCGAACGACTGAGTCGTAGGTACTGTGTCCACGCTTATACACGTGTCTTCCTCTTTTTTGGTAATGTCATTGTTCCACAAACATGTTTTGAATAAGATTTACGATATCTCCGTTAGTTACACTGATAAACAGTTTTATCGTGTTTTCTCTGAATAAAACAGAATAGGATTGTTGTATGTTGGATTTGTGTGATAGGCTACTGTGATGATAAAAATGTCAGTGTAAGATAAATGAGATGGAGGATCGAGGAAGATCAACATTAAACGATTTAATTTACTTAAATTTATAAACAAATTAAAAATATTGAAGTTTTGTTTTCTGTTTTATTTAAATTACTTATTTCCGATAAATAAAATATTAAAAAAAATAACATTTGATATTCAACACTCATTATTTTTTGGAAATAATTTACTATTGCTCCTATGTATTCTTACCATTTTTTTTTGTCTAATTTATACATACTTACTAACTTTTTATTCAAGATTGTATCTCAATAAAAAAATACAGATAAGACTTTTATAATCTCGCTGTAAATCAAAACTTTGTTCGGTCAGAAATGTAACCGTAGATAACGATTACAAATAAAAATATTTTAGTAAGGTACTGTTTTTTTTAAATTAATCTCGCGACATATTTAGGTACACATGATTATTTAATAGCAAATCCAGATAGGTAGTTAATTGCATAAACATTATGTACATTACAATGTAAACATTTGAATAAATTACAATATGTAGTATGCTTACACATTTTACATCCATGTTTTTTGATAGATTTTCCTTGCGTTAACATAAGAACTAACGCGGTATTAAAGATCTTGAAGAATATAGCTTCACAACATGAAACTCTAACCAAATCTAATAGTCAAGTAACCCCAAAGAACCCCAAGACATGGTCCCAAATTCTGTCACCGAGTCTTAATATAATTATGAGAGAAACAATACTTTTGCTCATAGGTAAGTAATTTAGGAATTTAAAAATGATCCGTGCCTAATCAACCCGTATTCTCAACTAGAGTGAGTTATTTTATTGTTGAAAGTTCCATAAATCTTCCATTGACCATCCGGCCTCGGGAGAACCAATTATCGGCGTTTAGCGACTAAATTAGTGACTGCATTACTTATTAACTACTGTTACTTCGCTTGTCACGATGCTAAGTCGAAATAGGTACATTTAAGGTCCGACCAAGAATAGTTTTTTTTACCTAGGCCGAGACCAAGACTAAGAATAAAAAATCCTCGGCCGAGACAAGACCAAGAATGAAAAAATTCTCGGCCAAGACAGAGTCCGAGACATGACATAAATCGAGCAAAAACTACCAAAAGACCGAGCGAGATTGCGCGCCAACTTTTAAATTACACCCCCTAAAATTGTCGCCGAGAACAAGACCAGACCGAGATGTAAATTTTAACCGAGACCAATACCAAGATCTCCCTAGGATCCAACCTTCATATGCTGGCACACAGTGCCGACCGCAGATATGGGAAAAGGTAGATGATAAAGTTCTTGCAATGACACTGCACTTGTTTTATACATTTTAGTTCGTTTTTTGGCAGGGCAGTCGTGTTTTTAATTTTTTTAATTAGTTATTTTTATTTTATGCATTTTAGTGACAGCAGCCAAAAATGACATGTTTGTTTTGCATGTACACCCTACCTATGTTTAATGATGTCTATAAATTCTACAGTTTTGGAATGTGCTCATCAAGGCCTTCAATTTGATACCCATATTGTAATAATGGAAGAAAAAACATATTTTTTCACATTTGAAAATTGAGCCATAATGCCGCCATATTGATTTTTTCAAAAATAATTTACCCAGTGTTACCCGGAATGATATAAGGGTTCTTAAGATACCATACACACCATACATACATCAAATTTATAAGTTATGGTGGAATAAAGAGTCTCACATACATACATACAAAAAAACATACATGAACCCTAAACACATATACACTCCTTTTTTTGGGCAGTCGTGTAATTATCTAAATGAGTGGTCAACTCTCTGAAATTTGTTACGCTGTTGGTATCATTCACTTGACATTTATTTTATCAGCTTCGTCATATTCACCCACATTGATAAAATAAAATAATTATTTCAATTACTTACAAATTATTTTTATGGTCGTATCTTAAAAGCAATTAGGTCTAGGTCAAAGAAAGTCTAGGTATAGTAGAGGATCAATATTTTACCCTCAAATGATTGTACTTAGGTCTTAGGTAAAATTCGAACAAAAACATCAATTTTAAAAAGATTATAATAGCTAATATTTTTCCGGATGACTGCCAACTTTTTACCGCATTACTGGCGTCTACACAATGTTTTCTTCAGCGTTTTTGACAAACTTGCCAACAAGCACGTAATATTTTATTTTAGAAGTTAATTCTTTCATATCGCATTGTTCTATTCAAAGTCATACAAATATCCTTTAAAATTTAACGTGTTTACCTAATTACGCGCTTTATATTTTTTAATTTAGAAGAAGTTAGATAAACGTACCAGAAACAAGTTAACGTTTTGTAAATGTTTCATTTTTATGTGTTCCTACATCATGCCACCTTTAAAACTTATAGGTACTTTTAAATTAAACAGTTGAGATTTTACAATCACATATAGTACCTAACTAAATGTATTTACAAAACTATTTTTTCTATAATTTAATACACCCATAAACAATAAGAAAATTGTTAACTGCGCTAAGTACACCACTCCAAAATTATCAACATAATACAAAAAATACGTACTTATAAAAGTACCCACTAATTTAGTTAGAAAAATATTTATAATTATAGTTATGTTATGCTATGTTAGCAACAAATTATTTAAAAATAATACTCACCAAATTAAAAATAAAATCAACTGCAAAATATCAAACAACAAACACAATCCACATAAACACGAAAAAGAAAAACGTAGCGTTCGATTTTTAAATTACGTAACGTGCGTCGTGTTGGCGCGCTCCTCGGGACTATCTCGGACGCGGCGCGCGCAGCGTCCACGCGATTTGGAGGACTGGCCCGAATTATTTTAAAAGTACATGGGTTACTCCATACTTCCGTTGTTTATACTTACTACGTAATGATTTCTGCAACTAGACGTATTTTAGATCATATAAATCGTATTAGTAGACTATAATAATTACAATTTACAACCATTGACTACCTATAGTACATAGGTAACATAATTACTACCTACTCGTAGGGAGTTACAACTTTTTTTAAAAGTACTGGCTGTTAACTATTTTGACTTTAAAACCTTTAACTCAAAAAAGTTTATAATGTTGTCATTATTTCACAAACCTTCTTCGAGCAAAATCGGATTTTTCGTACTGCAAGAGCTACTAGACATACAATGTATTATTACCCGGTATTATCGTCATTATATTTGTTATTTGACCGTTGCCATGGAAACGTAACAAACAGGTATGTTTATGGTTCGTAAAAAAACTGATTGAAGGTTAAAAACGAGTTGGTCGTGCCGTAGCCATGGAAACGTAAACAGAGAAAATACACAACTATAGATATAGTTCGTAAAAATATAAATATAATTGTATTAATTGTTATACCCACTTAGCTAGTTTAGTTTAAACTAATAGTCGCATTTTTGAGTAAAGCACTATACAAGCCTTGGTCTCTAATGAGTGTACTGTTGACCACGCTATACTGGCCTCAAGCTAAGCTTCGCTACGCTACGCTCACGGCCTCCAAGCTTGGTCATCATTAGCAACCCTTGCTGGCCGAGCTATAAAGGCCTCGACCTTTGGTCTCGGCCTTTATTTTAGCTTGTCCATCAAGTGTTGCAATGCTGACCGCGCTGTGGAGGCCTGGAGCTGCGCTGCGCCGCGCTTTCGGCCATCAACAACGCGGTCAACAACACACTCATTAGAGACCGCAGCAGTAATGTACTATTATTTTAACGTGCCTACCTACTTACCTCATAATAACTATTAAATTATTTAAGAGTTACCTATTTTTTATCGCACCTTCACACGTTTTTAATGATCCGATCTGAAATTAGGCACTGAATTAATAACAAACAGTATCGTTCAATCCAAACTACTGATAAAAAAAACTAACAACTTTTATTAAATCCAGCCAGCTATATTAAGCTGGGGGTGTGAATAAACTGACCATTGCCTGTTACCATTAATTTATACTTATTCCAGTCCTGATGACGTCAAATGCGTACATGATTTGAATCACACAAAGCAGAATACACAAACACAAGTAAATCCCTATGGGGAAGTCCATATTCTAATGCGATAAGGAACACACATAATATACCTAATAGCTATACCTATTTTACCTATACATAGGATCTACACCATACACCGCCGTACTATACTACCTACTATCTCGCCCATAGACAGTAGGATTTTTTTATTAATCCCGCCTGCGCCCGCATTCCCTGAAGATTTTATTGGTGGTAGAGCCTGTAGCCAATTGACTGCAGCTCATATATGGGCTAGCTCGACCGGGGCAGTACCGCCCTCTCACAGAAGATCGGCGTAAAGTAGCTATTACAGCTGAGTTTCGTAGGATGAGTGAGAGAGCTGGAAACCCAATCCTTCTCATCCCGTCCACTCCGTCCCACTTCCCTTTAGGTCGGTAACGTGCGAGCGATGCCTTTGGTATTACAAATATCTATAGGCTACGGTAACTGCTCCGCTGCTGCTGCACCGCTCAGCAATAATCTAAGTTGGAAAGCTGATTCGCACATGCACGCATATCCGAATATCAGATGCGGGCCAGGATTTATGTTCCAAAGCACGTGTTTAACTAAGCTGTCCCAGCTTCGGGTTAAAGAAAATGTACGCAGCTTAAAACTCAACACTGTTACTTGAAAAGCGCCTACAAATATTATCAGGCCAACAATTTGCTATGTATATTTTTAGGAACTTTGGCGAATGAAGACTATCGTCACAAATAAGTGAATGTGATTCCCAAACCTATGTATTATATTATAAGTGCCTATAATTTATTGTTTTGGTAGATTTGGGCGAAAAATTACGTAAAACCTTATGCGGAAAATAAGAACCTGTCCATGAAAATTTCCGAAATCCGATAAAAACGTCAACTGTCAGGCAACATTCAGTAATGTCAAATCGATTTTGACAATTCATCATCAGCGGGCTTAGCATGGCGGTGCACGACAAGAGATTTTGACACCTCCCCGCGGGCTCTAGGCGTGACATAACCGTGTTGTCTTATGGGCTAGCATGGTGCGCCGTGAAAAAACCAAGAGATGTCAGAAAACTCGTTTGACGTATAGATAAAACTATGTTGTCTTATGTGCTAGCACAACTTGCAAAAAAAATCCACGATGACACCGATTTGACAACTCATCAAAGAATATTCTTTCACAGTCGAAGAGAGGTACTGACAAAATTTGTGAGACATACTTTATATAAAGAAAGACTATTTTATATTCGAAGTTAGAAATATGCAAGCCTACAGTAATATTATTTTGGTCAAAAACTTCAGAGGCGGCATATAAGGGACGCCAATAATACCTTTGAGCTACCAAACAATGAATTTATTAGGCTATACCTAGTTGTTCCCCGGGGCTTCGCCCGCGTGGAATTGGATAAACCTACGTCTTATTTCAGAGCTATCTACGTTTCAAATTTCATCACAATCGGTTTAGTAGTTATGGAGATACGTGGTAACAAACATTCACACACACTTTCGCATTTATAATATTAGAAGGATTTAACATAAGCAAGGATATGGCTACCTATTTGTGTAGTGCATTACAATTGGCGCTCCAATTCGACTCGTTGTGACTCTGCTCGTAGGTGATGAGTTTTAAATAAAAAAAGAACAAGTTTTATCAATATATTTTATTTCATAAAGCGAATATTCCTAGTTTTACGGAAAACAAATCACTTAGATCACTATGGCAGTTCACAAATTTGAAAAATGTATCAGCCATGTACAAAACAATATACTTTGACATCATAAGATAAACCACATCTTAATCATCACCTAACACAGCAGGCAATAAGTGTTCAACATCTAGTCTCTTCTCCGGGCCTATATCGGTGAAACAGTCATGTCCAATTGTGTCTAATACCGTTTATGTGGTATCAGACACAATGAAAACATCTACTGTGTTGCCCGTCTTGGCCCGGCTTGTATTGGCGTCGGCGTTCTCTTTCCTCGTCTTCCGCTTTATGTCCCGCCATGTCTGTAATAATAGACAGTTCAATATCCAATACAACATTTAGATTTTTTCATAAATATATACAAAAATAGGTACCCATGCAACTTTTGTACGCACGCTTGTATTTAGAGCTGTATGTATGTACTTGCCTGCTTCTACTGTTCTACCGGTTTGCCTGGACCGTGTTACCGTAGTAGCCCGCAAAGCTTCCCAATTAGTTTGCAATTCTTTAGTATACTCCCCATTGGTGAAAGTTTTATTGGAGGACATTAATCAACTAAGATTTTGATTTGTGCACTGAAAAAATAGATTAACATAATAAAACATGAGTACGGATTCAACGGCCCCTAGCCAGCGTAAATTTAAATCTATGAACGAATAGGTACTTACTTATAGTTTTTTGGGCTCCCTATCGGTTAGATAGTTATAATAACAATAAAAACCTAACAATAATATTTACCTTATTTATATTTACTATCACGGTTGTCTGTAATGACAACTTCTCTGTCAGGCTATTACTTCTTTATTTTCTTTAAATGTCAATAAAAATCAAAAATTGTATTCGGCCAGTGAGCTAACCAAATACAACCTCCTTATTATATGGAGCAAAGAGCGACAATGAATGAACAAAATGAACCAAGGAGCGATAGATAATATGTTATCTGTAGTCGTTGTCTTGAAACAATCTTGGACTGTGTCACGACGTGAAATGAGTCTCTCGTGGCAACCATGCTAGCACTTAAGACTAAAGTGACGGGTCAACAAATTCTGTCGACTCCCGCGTGAAAAAAGTCTTGGTAAGCGGTGCTAGCCCCGCAGATCAGAATTTGCGAAGGACCTATTTGAAAGATTGATTTATGACATTCGTTCATTCATTCGTTCATTCATTCGCAAAATATATTTATTTGCAAGATTGACGTTTATTGACCACGTGTTAATGTTTACATTTTTTTACAGCTTCACGATGAGAAATTATTATGGGGTTGCCAGCTAAGGGTATTTACCCTAGACTTAGGATTTAGGGTAAGAAGCGAGTTCTTTTATTTTCGAGTAATTTGTAAGAGCATACCTAGTCTGGGATCTGGATACGCTAAAAATAATTTTGATCCTTGTACTTAATTATAGGTAGGTAAGGCGGCTACTCACGTGCAATTTCGTATTCAATCCGTTGATTCAATGTGTTTAAGCAGTAGTAGAAGAAAGTAGACGTCAATTTGCCTCCGCATCGCGCAACCTGTCAAATCAAGTCAAGTTGAATCCACGGCTTAAAGAAATTGCACTGTGAGTAGTTGCTCTCAGTAAACAGATCATACCAAAAACAACATTTTCCCGATTGACATTATAAACATACCCCGTATACCTATATCGCAGGATAAATTAGTTGAGTTTTTGGTTAAAGAGAAAGTCAACTTTATTAACCTTGTATAAGGTCTATGATACCTTGACAATTCTGTATATTGGAAATGAGCCGAGCGAGAGGGCCAATGTGGGATCGTGTCCTTTTCACTCAGAGTTGCCAGGCTAGGGTGACAATAAAACCACATGAATTTGTCGTCCACTTGGCGTAGTGGTTTGAGCGTAGGCCGCTAGGCTCATTGCACCGGTTGGTTGCGGATTTGATGATTCCCGTCGGGGCAAATTCTGGAAATGGCCTTTCCGTAATTTGCTCTGGTTTGGGAACTATTCCAGTCCATTGGGCGGTAAATGTAGTTCAAGCGATGCTTAGTTTGAGACCATACAGTTGGTGTATTAGTCTGAATATATTAATTTATTTATCCATTGTTTACAATGTTTATTTTATTTGTACAGTCAAAATTGTATTATTATGTGGACACCCTAGTAGAAAGGAACACTGTACGACAATAGGCCTCTCACTCGGTTTGTGCAGCAGTTAGCTGTCTAGTGTTTATTTAGGTTGAAGACATACCCTCATACATTGAGAGCCGGCTCTCATCTGCCTGGCGGGTACCCACTACCCAGAAGCAGCTGTTGCACGCCTAGTGGTTCTCATCCGATGGGTACCCGGTGGGCATACCTGCACAATATATGGACTGATATAATATCCCTAGTTGTATGCCAGAAACGCCCGCCCGCCCGAATATTAAATTAAAGAAATCACCGTTTCACAATGTATGCCATTCTAGAAAAATAAGAGGTACCAGATGTTAAATAAATTCGGTAGAAATGAAAAATTGTGAAAAATATTTGTTTACAAATAGTTAAAACGAACTAGAAGAAAAATGTGTTTTGTATCTCGCCTTTAAAACGAATAGAAACTCTTTTAGTATTTTTTTTAATTCTCGGGGGGGATTTCGAAAAAACTGGGTGGAAATTCACATAGTCATCTGGCAACACTGGCCACCGTATAAGTGCTGCGTTCCATTCACCGTAATTTTTGTTATTTTCGTCCACAAAAAGTGTTAAAAACGATAATTTTGATCACTTTCAGTACAAGTTGGTGCGAGTGGAACGAGATTTGTGGACGAAAATAACGAAATTTACAAAATTAACAGTGAATGGAACGCACCAAAGGCCGGCTGCATACAGATCATGTGTGGCCGGCCTAAATCCGCCTAAATCCATCTTCAAAATAGACTCGGCCCATTTTTTGACAACTTCACGATGAGAAATTATTATGGGGTTGCCAGCTAAGGGTATTTACCCACACTTAGGATTAAGGGTAAGAAGCGAGTGCGTTTATTTTCGAGACATTTGTACGAGCATACCTAGTCTGGAATCTGGATACGCTAAAAATAATTTTGATACTTGTACTTAATTATACGTAGGTAAGGCGGCTACTCACGATGCAATTTCATATTCAATCCGTCGATTCAATCTGTTCAAGTAGTAGTAGTACCTAGTAGTAGAAGAAAGTAGACGTCAATTTGCCTCCGCACCGCGCAACCTGTCAATTCAACTAAAGTTGAATCAACGGCTAAAAGAAATTGCACCGTGAGTAGTCGCTCTGAGTAAACAGATCATACCAAAAACAAAGTTTTCCCGATTGGCATTATAAACATACCCCATTGACCTATATTACAGGATAAATTATTAGAATTTTTGGTTAAAGAGAAATTCAACTTTATTAACCTTGCTTAAGGTCTATTATACCTTGACAATTCTGTAGATAGGAAACGAGCCGAGCGAGAGGGCCAATGTGGGATCGTGTCCTTTTCACTCAGAGTTGCCAAGCTAGGTTGACCATAAAACCACATGAATTTGTCGTCCACTTGGCGCAGTGGTTTGAGCGTAGGCCGCTAGGCTCATTGCACCGGTTGGTTGCGGATTTGATGATTCCCGTCGGGGCAAATTCCGGAAATGGCCTTTCCGTAATTTGCTCTGGTTTGGGAACGCTTCCAGTCCATTGGGCTTAGTTTGGGACCATACAGTTGGTGTATTAGTCTGAAGATATTTATGTATTTATCCATTGTTTACAATGTTTATTTTATTTGTACAGTCAAAATTGTATTATTGTGTGGACACCCTAGTAGAAAGAAACACTGTACGACAATAGGCCTCTCACTCGGCTCGTTTTTTGTGCAGCAGTTAGCTGTCTAGTGTTTATTTAGGTTGAAGACATACCCTCATACATTGAGAGCCGGCTCTCATCTGCCTGGCGGGTACCCACTACCCAGCAGCAGCTGTTGCACGCCTAGTGGATCTCATCCGATGGGTACCCGGTGGGCATACCCGCACAATATATGGGCTGATATATCCCTCGTTGTAGGCCAGAAAGGCCCGCCCGCCCGAAAATTAAATTAAAATAAATCACCAATTCACAATGTATGCCATTCTAGAATAAGAGGTAGATGTTAAATAAATTCGGTAAAAATGAAAAAATGAGAAAAATATTTGTTTACAAATAGTTGAAACTAATTTAGTTGAAGAAAATTTTGTTTTTGTATCTCGCCTTTAAATTTTGTAACTGTTTTGTCTTTTTTTTTTTTCGGGGGGATTTCGAAAATACTGGGTGGAAATTCACATAGTCATCTGGCAACACTGGCCACCGTATAAGGCCGGCGATTGGGCTTTTTGGCGGGAAGTGGAAAGTCATGTTGTGATTTTTGTTTTAATTTCCAAAACTTGTGTTTTCGTGTATTATAATGTGTAATATTGGTGGAATATTAACCATTATATGGTCATAAATGTGCGTGAGTGTGGGCAATTGGAACAAAAGTGATGAAACATGATTTTCGGCTTCTCACATGAAGTCTAGTAATTTGTCAGTAAAGTATCCGCCACTTTACTGATAGGGTTTGGGGGGGTAGAAATAAGGTAGTTATAAGGTAGATTTAAGGTAGTTATAAGGTAGAATTAAGAAAAAAATGTAATAAAAGTATACTGATGTTAGGCTCCAAAGGGCTAGTTCCCAGGGGCCGTAAAACTAATCTTATAAAAAAAAAAAAAAAAAAATATAAGGCCGGCTACATACAGATCATGTGTGGCTGGCCTAAATCCGCCTAAATCCATCTTCAAAATAGACTCGGCCCAAAAAATGTAAACATTAACACGTGGTCAATAAACGTCAATCTTCAAAATAAATCGATTTTCTATCGTGGTTGCTACGGACGCCATAAATCAATCTTGAGAATAAACAAATAACCTATAAACGAATCTTCGAAATAAGTCCTTCGCAGAATTTGCACGTGCGTTTTTAGTTTATTTTTGTGTATAAATAACATAAATGTCCAAAAAATGCAACATGAATTCTAAGAAAATAGCTAATACTCCATCACTCGCTTACACAAGCAATCCCGACTACAGGAAACCGCCTAAAATCGCCAATCCGGTATGTAACCTATGCCATTGTTTTTATCTTGAATTAACTTCATAAAGTCCTGAAAAAGGTCCTTGTAACTTAATCAACTTGATTAATACGTTATTATCCTTCGATTACAGTACCTACAATGCCTCGGAGCGCCTCATATAGACTCTTTCAACTACATGTTACAAGATGGTTTAAAAGCAGCCATAGCCGACCTGGTTCCCGCTGAATTCGAGCTGCCTGGTAAAGAGAGGGTCAAAATTACCATTGACGAAGCACTATTTGCCAAACCATGCGTTCCTATGGATACTGTGGGGGTGAAAAACCAAAGGGTGTTGCCAACTGAGTGCCGGCAACGAGCTAGTACTTATAAGGGTGATTTTAAGATTAGGATGACGGTGACGATCGATGAGAAGAGTGTGACAATTGATAGGTCCCTTGGGTGTCTGCCGGTAATGATTAAGGTAAGATTATGATGATTTTAAGTTAGAATATTTAGTAAATTAGTGAGTTTAATATTAGTTATCTAACAAATTTTCGTAAAATCCACCAACCCGACTGGGCCAGCGTGGTGGATTATGGCCTAAATCCCCCTCGCATTGAGGAGAGGCCCGTGCCTGGGAGGAGTGGGATATTAAAAGGGCTAATATTATTAATATTGGTTAGATTGTTATTATTTTGATTTGCAGTCAAAGATATGCCACTTAGCGGACCTGTCTCCTGAGGAGTTGGTGGAACATAATGAACATGCTGACGAGTGGGGAGGATATTTTATTGTTAAGGTATGTACCTACAATAGCTTCAATAGAATAGTGAGATTTTTTACCAAATAAAGTCAACCCAGAGCATTTTTTATTGGTAGTAGATCCAAGCTGTAGCCAATTGCCTGCAGCTCATATACGGGCTAACTGACTCGACTGGGGTAGTACCAGCCTTCCACAGAAGATCAGCTATTACAAGTGCATTTATTACGGAGAGAGAGCCGGAAACGTCCTCTCCCTTCTGCGGTCCTACACCCCTTCAGGTCGGCAATGTGCGAGCAATGCCTTTGATATTGCAAGTATCTATAGGCTACGGTTACTGCTTTACATCAGGCAGGTCATATGCTTGTTCGCCACCTCAGTCCTATAAAAAACTTATTGATGCTATTTGATTTAATAGTCCTGTAATGACTGCTATGCCTAATTTTTAACCCCCGACGAAAAACGAGGGGTGTTATAAGTTTGACGTGTGTATCTGTGTATCTGTGTATCTGTGCATCTGTGTATCTGTGTGTCTGTGTGTCTGTCTGTGGCATCATAGCGTCTGAACGGATGGACCGATTTGGATTTAGTTTTTTTTGTTTGAAAGGTGGGTTAATCGAGAGTGTTCTTAGCTATGTTTCAAGAAAATCTGCTCAGCCGTTTGAAGACCATCAGCTCTTTTCTAGTTGATGAAAAGATATAAACAACTTCCACAGGTCTGATCGATACGAAATTTGAAATCCTGTCACTTTTCAATGATATTACAAAGTATGACAACCTTGACCTGATGCGCAGGCATCATCAGAAGAACTCCTAAACGGTGTACGGCATCTACCTTGTGTTTGGGCTCATACGATGCGTTTTGACGAGCACATGCTAATACAAGCTGGGCAGTTAGTACACCGGTAATATAAGTTTAAAAAGCTTGAAATAAAAATTAAATTAAAAATTTAAAAAACCCCCGACAAAAAACAATCCTCTAAAAAGAAAAAAATACTATCTGAATATTTTCACCCAAGCGTCGTTGCGTCGGGGGACCGCTAAGTACGTCGGTCAGGGTCATAATCTACAGGTTATTATTAACTGTGTGCTATTACCCCAGGGTCACGAGCGTCTGGCTCGCATGTTGCTGGTCACCAGACGTAACTACCCTGTTGCCGTCAAGCGGTCCGGCTGGAGGATGAGGGGTAACCTTTTCTCAGACTTCGGTATAATGGTCAGATGCGTCACATCCGATCAGACGAGCACTGTGAGTATTGTTGATGTCTCTCTGCCTTATTTCATTAAACAGTAAAGAATTTGAGAAGTATTTACAAAAACTACATGATAGCTATTTATTTATGTAGGCCGAACGGCCACAGGCCAATTACATGGACTACTAACAATTATAACATTACCCTCCTTGCGGGGCAGTTGGTTAAAAATAATAATCATTTAATAACCAGTCATGCATCTTTCTCGCAAAACTTCAAACACACTATCCAAATTCTCGCCCATACATGTCATTCATTCATATCATTCTCGCTATGACTCAGATTGTTAAGAACTTCATTTGAGTACATTTGCCGACAGTCCACAATATTTGGGTGCTGTTCATCCTTAAAACTCCACTCAAAAGGTCAGTGCAAACAGACCAGAGTGTACATGCAAATAATAAAAAGCGCCAAACTAACACTAACTAATGGTATGGTCCCACACTAAGCAACACTGTACTATTGGTACTATACAATAGTCTGTCTCCCAGTGGCACCAAGATGGGTCAAATAACGAAAAGTTATTTTCCGCCTGGCTGGAAAGAGGGTGTCGTAATTACGTAAGGTGATTTTTGAGATTTTTCGGCCCCCTCTCACCTTGGTGAGATTTCGTGAGATTTCGCTCGACCCCCTCCCTCCCCCTCTAATCTGAGGATGAGATTGATCGTGAGATTTTTCAAAAGCTATATACTAGAGGAGAAACATGTTTTACTTAATTTTTTCAAAAAAAAAAATAAGGTTAAGTTTAGTTTAAAAAAAAAAAATATTTAACCCAGTTTTCTTGCAATTTTACACTGTTTATTGCGGTAAAAAAAATAGCGTGAGATTTGCCGAGACGCCCGCTCTCCCCCACGTGAGATTTGGTGAGATTTTGCTCGACCCCCTCCCCCCCATAAATGTCTCACGTAATTATGGACGCCCCCAAACCGTCTAATGCAGTGAGCTAAGCAGCCACTCAAACCATTGCACAAAACATTCCTCAAATAAGATTGTTTTCTCCACAGAACAACGTTCTCCACTTCTTAACGAACGGCACGTGCAAGTTGATGTTCTCGTACCGCAAGATGATGTACTACGCGCCGCTGCTGCTCATCATGAAGTGCCTGGCGGACTGGCCCGACCACTACATATACAGGCTGCTGCTGCACGGGAAGAAGAATGATTTGTACTATGTCAAGTGAGTGTGTTTTTATTTCTTAGGTAATAAAAACACGGTAATCCACCTGATGTGGTAACCATCGCCCAGGGCCCCAAGTATGCTAATTTTTAGGGTTCTGTACCCAAAGGGTGCCAACGGAACCCAATTACTAAGCCTACGCTGTCTTTCTGTTTGTCCGTCTGTCAGCGGGCTGTATGTCACGAACCGTAATAGGTAGAGACTTTTCACAGAATGCGTATTTCAGTTGCCGCTACAACAACAAATACTAAAAATAAAATAAAATTTGAAAATAAGGAGGTTTCCCATACAAGAAACTTGATATTTTTGACGTTTTCATTCTACGGTGGTAAGGGACCCATTATGTGCCAGTCCGACACGCACTTGGCCGGTTTTTCTATCTCCATTCTCCATGTTTTCCGACAGTTGCATCCAGAACATGCTCCGCGAGCTCCACGAGGAAGGTCTCCACTCATCAGAAGAGTGCCGTTCCTACTTGGGCCGGATGTTCCGCCCCAAGCTTTACGAACTCCCGCCCTGGACCACAGACCTGGAGGCGGCTGACTTCCTGCTGCAACGCTGCGTGTTAATACACCTGCCGGAGTATAAGGACAAGTTCAATGCCCTGGTGTTCATGGCCCAGAAGCTTTATGACCTGGTGCAGAATAAATGCAAGGTATATTTCTGAAGATGCAGCGTGGGTTGGTCCCCTAAGGTGGACCGACGACCTAGTGAAAGTCGCGGGAAACCGCTGGATGCAAGCAGCACATGACCGGTAGTTGTGGATACCTTGGGGGTGGCCTATGTCAAACAGTGGCCGTCTTTTTGCTGACATGATGATGATAATGATGATATTTGTGGTTTAAGACGACCGCTTGGCGTAGTTGTTCGAGCGCTGGTCACTCGATTCACTGCATCGGGTGATTGCGGGTTCGATTCCCGCCAAAGGCTAATGAAACTGCCTTTTCGTAATATGCCCTGGTCTGGGTGTCACTGGAATCGCCTTCAGTACATTGTATGGCAACCATAGTACAAGCGCGTTGCTTAGTTTGGGACCACACAGTTGGTGGTATTGGTGGTAGAGGCCAAGCTGTAGTAAATTGACTGCAGTTCAATATATGGGCTGGCTTGACCGGGGTTGTACCACCCTCTCACAGATTACATTCAAACATTACCTATTTTGTAGTTTCGGATTTGTGGATCCATGCATCTTTGAAAAATTCACCCTGTATACCTCTTGGTAACTATTTATGATGTCATTTATCACCCCCACCAACCCCTCTCCCCCTCTCCAGGTGGAAGGTGCGGACGCGGTGATGATGCAGGAGCTGCTGGTGGGCGGGCACCTGTACCTGCAGGTCCTCAAGGAGCGGCTCCAGCAGCTCGTCACCATCGTCAGAATACAGATACAGAGGAAGGCGAAGACCACCAAGAAACTTGTAATAGGACAGGTGAGTTTCGTTGTGGAAAACCTTGGGGGAGGCCTATGTCCAACAGTGGACGTCTTTTGGCTGAAATGATGATGATGAGTTCATATCTGGATTACTTTTAAAATTTACGCCATCCATCTCAATCATTAATACTTGTTGGTGTGTAAGGGTATCTATAGACGGACTGCTTGGAGCAGTCAGTGCCGACAGCTTCAAGCGGTCGCTGTTGGGCGATCTGCAGATTGAATACGAAATTGATATTCCCAATACACGGACTGCTCAAGCAGTTCGTGTCATGCAGTCGCAGCTAAAAAATCACACAACTGCACAAGGACTGCTTGGGGCAGTCGGATTGACGTCGATTCCGACCGCAACTTGACTGCTCTCGTGCAGTTGGTCTCGACTCCTCCAAGCAGTCCGTCTATGGCGGCCCTAAGTCTGGCGTTGTATTTTTCTAATATTTCTTGTTTGTCGCTAGCACGAGCTTCAGCAAATAGTACGAAGCGCCGGCAACTTGGAACAGAAGATGGAGACGTTCTTAGCGACCGGCAACGCGCCCTCGAACAACGTGAACCTAGCGCAGTACAAGGGACTGACCATCGTCGCCGAGAACATCAACAGGATGCGTTACATGTCGCATTTCAAGTGAGTCACCATTGCAGTTATACGTGTTGAGAGAGCGATGGACGCGTTCCTAGCTACATCCTTCTTCCTAGCCTTATCCCATTATGAGGGGTCGGCTTTCAGTCTACCCTGATTTGGCTGATCACCGATAATTACATGCAACGATTGCCATCTGCCCTCCGAGACCCAACTAGTGGGACTATCGGCAACCTAAGGGTAAGACCATTTTTGTCAGATCTTTCTGGCTTCTGACTGCCCGTAACGACTGTCAAAGATCTTCAAATGACACCCGGGACCGCCAGCTTAACGTGCCCTCCGAAGCACGGAGGCGGTCAGATGTTATAATTCGGACACCCATCCAAGGCCCAACCGAGCTGAACGTGGCTTAACGCGCCGATGTATCGGGCGTCTTACCAACTAGGCTACGACCTCCTAACATAAACCTAAACATAAACCTAAACAAACCTAAACATAAACCCAAACCCAATAGCGCCCCCAAGGATACACACTAACCGCCGCTCTGCTTGTTGACAAAGCCTATTACTCAATTAAATAATACATGGAGGACCTCACATTAAAATAATTTCCAATAATATTTTATCCGACATTTAATAATAATTAATAATTATTATTAATATACAGGATGTCCCAAAACTTTGCCTCATGGAGGGGAAGTACCTTAAATATTGTAGATAGAGAATTTTACTGAATGAAGACTTCATTTTAATTTTAAAAACAATACGAACTGCATTCAAAGATTTTTGAAAACTCGCTTGCCACACTTGGGAATCGAACCGGTTAAAATCCGAAAAAATAACATCCTGTTCTTTTATGGCATCAATCAATAGTATCAATGATAAGAACCAAATCTCTCTAACAAACATGGTAAATTAAATGAAAGGAAAACCATGAAATCTAAACTTATAAATTCATGAATCCAAAGATAAAGTGTATCCACAAAAAATGGAGCTAATTTCGAGCAACAAATTAGTTAGTTTACCATTTTTTATTCGTTCAATTAAAATAAGTGAAGATTTTATGGTCTCCTTTCATTTCGAAAACTCGCTTGCCAAACTCGGGAATCGAACCGGCTAAAATCCGAATAATAACATCCTGTAATTTTATAGCATCAATCGATAGGGTCAATCATAAGGATAAAATCTCTTTAAGAAACATAGTAAATTAAATGAAAGGAAACCCATAAAATCGTTACTTATTTTAAATTTCACTTATTTTAATTCTTATAAGTTAAGATATCACGGTTTGCCTTTCATTTAATTTCCCATGTTTGTTAGAGTGATTTGATCCTTGTGATTGATCCTATCGATTGATACCATAAAAGTACAGGGTGTTATTTTTTCGGATTTTAGCCGGTTCGATTCCCAAGTGTGGCAAGCGAGTTTTCAAAAATCTTTGAATGCAGTTCGTATTGTTTTTAAAATTAAAATGAAGTCTTCATTCAGTAAAATTCTCTATCTACAATATTTAAGGTACTTCCCCTCCATGAGGCAAAGTTTTGGGACATCCTGTATATAATATATATTTATATATATTATATAGATATGTTATCCATACCTTAGTATGAATCCTTATCCAAATAAATCATTTCGTATTTGAGACTATTTTAATAACTGTAGGTTACTTTTTGAATTATTTAAATCGGACATTCCATTCAAAAGATATTACGAATTTAAAAAAAGTAAGTTTAAAAACTAAAACCCGACTACTGAAAAATCGCGCTCTAAAAAGTATGAAACAAGAAAATATTCTCATCTAGAGGATAGCCGTGGTCCGTGTAGGTCCCTTAGGGCCAAATGGCATATGAACACGGACCACGGCTATCCTCTAGATGAGAATATTTTCTTGTTTCATACTTTTTAGAGCGCGATTTTTCAGTAGTCGGGTTTTAGTTTTTAAACTTACTTTTTATTTAATTATTTTGGAGTTATAGGTAACAATATATATATTTTTGAAATGTGCTCATCAAGCTCTTTCATTTGATACCCCACACGGTTTTATTAAAAAATGTTTTTTTTTGTTCATGACATTATGTCCTCTAGAGGGCGCCATATGCAATTTTATGTGACGTCACATAGCCTATAACCAGCGCGCCATTAAGCCGCTTCTAACGATACCTCATTTGTCAAATTACGACAAGTAGTTTGGAAGTTAGGTGGGAACAGACGCACATACATACATACATACATACATACATACAAACAAACATACATACATACATACATACATACATACATACATACCGGTCAAAATCATAACCCTCCGCCGTAGTCGGGTAAAAAAGGCGTTAAAACGGGGATTAAGGTTTATATGGAAGTTCGTCATTTTTGAAGTTAGGATGATGAAAATTCGTCTGGAGGTTTCTTTTTAACCGACTTCAAAAAAGGAGGAGGTTCTATGTTCGGCTGTATGTGTTTTTTTTTTTTTTTTTTTTTTTTTTTATGTATGTTCACCGATTTCTCCGGCATTTATGAACCGATTTCAAAAATTCTTTTGTAGTTCGGTAGACCGTAGCTCCAAGTTGGTCCCATAAAAAAATAATTCCTAGAATCAACCCCTAAGGGGGTAATTTTGGGGGGTGAAGGTCGTCAAAAAAAAATTTTTTTGTCCGATTGACTTGAAACTTAATATGTATATTTTGCATAACAAATAATGAAACTCATGTTTCAGGATTTTAGAAAAATCCCCCCCCCCCCAAGGGGTAAAACGAGGTGTTGAAGTTTGTATGGAGAGTTGCCGTTTATCTCTAACGTTTATGAACCAATTTTTCTTTTAAAAGTGTTATTTGGTAGGTGACTAAGTCGTTTTGGTCCCGTAAAAAAATCATTTCGGAAATCTACCCCCAAAGGGGGAAACTAGGGGTAGAAGTAAGGTAGAAAAATATATTTGTGTCCGATCGACTTGAAACTTAGTATGTATACTCCATATATTAAATTAAGAAACTTTTTTTTTGGAATCTTGGAAAAGTCACCCCCAAAGGGGTCATTTGTGGTGATAAAGTTTGCATGGCGCCACTAAAAATCATGAAATAAAATTATTTTTATAAAAAAAAAAAACCTACTTAAAAAAACCTGGAGCACTAATAAGCCTGAAATAATATTTCAATTACCACCACTGCCTACCCCTTCGGGAAAATCAGGCGTGATGATGTGTTATCGAGTATTTGGAGTCGGTGCCAATCTTGGTATGCCGAGTCTACCTACTATAAAAGTAAGACGATAGACGGCGGTACAGATTCCGGCTAATCTCCGAAACGGCTGGACCGATTTTGATGGGACTTTTACTGGCAAATACGATACGGGATCGGGAATCCAGACTGCGGGATCTGGGTTACGGGATCCGGGATATACGGGACACAGAATACGGGATCCGGGATATCCCGAATACAGGAACCGGGATACGTGATCCGGTAAACGGGATCCAGGATCAGGTAAAAACGGGAAACGGGATTCGAGATACGGGATCCGGGATCTGGGATCCGATTTTTTTTTTCATTTAAATTCTACGCGGACGAAGTCGCGGGGGAAAGCTAGTATATTATATTTATATATATTAATAATAATTGTACTCACTTTGACATGTTTCATAAATTTATTTTGTAGTTCCTGTGGCTAATGTTATTTTTTATTATTAGGTTGACATTTTAAATTTTTGGTATGCTTGAAGCTATTGCATATGGTGAAACAACTTAAAATGTAACATCTTCTGTGAACCCATATTACGCAAATAAAGAATTGAATTGACGTCGCGCAAAGATAGTCCTTTACACAAAGCTTCTAAAAACGTGACACTGCCGTAATAAAATTAGGAACTCAAACTTCGATCACATTAGCAAAATAGTCCGACTGCAATCGTAAAATAATATCCGCAACAAAACAAAATCACATAGCAACATTGAGGGTAGGTAGAAAACAGTAAAATTTCGTCCAACCTTCAACCCAAATAGCAATATCACGCATACCCGCACTTTCTCTGTCAATGTACCGCGTGTACCCTCTCTAGAGAACACGGGTACCAATAAACATGGTTCGACTCACCGGATTCTGCTTCATGCAAACCTGCGACCACCATCGCCGTCCCGATGCCGCTCTACGCCGTTGACTGCCACACCGTCTGTCGATACTCGCGTCGCAGCCATCCGCTTGCATGTAGCACCGTATCACCACACAAAACACTTTAAACGATACCGAACACTTCACACACAATAATTCAAACGTCCGTTGCGACTTAGCGAATCGCATTATGTTTTTAGTGCACCGCCATTTTCTCTTTTTTTTTTATTGTTCAAACACGTGGCACTTTTAATTTTTAAAATCAACGAGAATTAACACTACGACTTGGAAACTGAAGAAACTGCCAACATTTAAATTTCTACGCGATCATCAACGGTTTTAGCCATCGTTCGATCTCACTTCTGATGTCGGAAAAGGAATGATGGGGCCGTCGCTTTTTCGGATTGTGGGCATTAAGTGGGTATAAAGATGACTAATAAGATATCGAAATGGCACGACAGTTTCCAATCGCGTGACTCGACTGCTCGGCGGAGCAAAGCGTACTGTGCTCTCCGCCGATGCCGGTCTATCCAAGTGGACTCTGTCCAAACGCCTACAGATGGCGCTTGCGTCCCATTTAGATCGTTTCAATACTTTTTAAAAGTCGCTGTGCCGTCATAATATATAATAAATATATAAATATTTTCTTGTTTCATAAAAATAGAGGTGATTTATTTTTTGTTAGTTGTATCATGTTTTGTAAAAAGTCATAAAACAAAAGTTGTTGTTTATGATGTCAGTAATATAATCCTGCAGGTTGTTAACGTTTTACTAATAACCCTGTATACGAGTACACCACTTTTTCGCCAATGGTATTAAATCTCAAAAAAGGGAGCGAGCTTGCGACATATTTCTTAGGCACATTTTTTGTTTTCAAGATGTTCTAAAGATAGGGTACCTCCTGTATCAATTCGCCCTTTAAACCCTTGAAAAAATAGGGTAGATAGGATTTCCCCCTCAAATATATTTTCAAAAAATTTGTCGTCTTCACCAATACCCTGCCCACTTCAGGCGATTGCATGAACGTGCTACTCTACCAAGCCAACTAGGAACCTGTCAAATATGACGTCACCCACACCTTGCGGCGGTGTGCGCGTGCGTTCGGTGTGGCGGGTTGGGAAGCCGCATTCCATCCGAGCTCCTAGTTGGCTTGGCGGAGTAGTGAGTGGGTGTATGTTACCGGTGGTGATGGTACATGGTACCGGCAGGTCGATCCACCGCGGGTCGTTCTTCATGGAGATGCGCACGACGGAGGCGCGCCAGCTGCTGCCGGACGCGTGGGGCTTCGTGTGCCCTGTACACACGCCCGACGGCGCGCCTTGCGGACTGCTCAACCATCTCACCATGACCGCGCAGGTACACGCACGCAAAATAATTCCCACTGTCTATGAACACAATAATATCCTGGGACATTTTTTACACACGGCTACCTGATCCCAAACTAAGCAGAGCTTGTACTATCGAAACCAGATAACTGATATTACTACATATACTACTTTTTTATTTGTAAATACATACTTAATATACATATACACCCAGACTCGGGACATACAGACATGTTCATGCACACAAAGGCATGTCCCGGGTAAGAATCGAACTTACGACCGGCAGCGTGAAAGGCGCCATCACGCCGACCACGCTAACGGGCCCGTCAATATTCATACGTTTATTCATACTTTTAAATTGAATATTGAGGCGCTCTTAGCCAGCTCAATCACTTATCGGTAAACGATAGGAGGTTAAGCAAAGCTAGACAAGGGCAGTCAGAGATGGGTGACCATTCAGTGGCATTTCAAACTGAACGTCTCCGTGCTTCGGAGGGCACGTGAAAATCGGTTCTGATTGTTGTCATTTAGATAGCAGACGTTATGCCATTTGGGTGGCTTGAACAACTATGACACCAGGTTGGTCACTAACAATGTGATAAGATGAAAAAAAGACGTTTACATGTATTATTTTTGTAAATAATCATTGTAAAGCAATTCGTCCACGACACTACTCAAAAGAAACTGGTTAGTAATTAATTAGTAGCACGCGACTCGACATGCTGGTCGCACGCGACTCGACATGCTGGTCGCACGCGACTCGACATGCTGGTCGCACGCGACTCGTCATGCTGGTCGCACGCGACTCGACATGCTGGTCGCACGCGACTCGACATGCTGGTCGCACGCGACTCGACATGCTGGTCGCACGCGACTCGACATGCTGGTCGCACGCGACTCGACATGCTGGTCGCACGCGACTCGACATGCTGGTCGCACGCGACTCGACATGCTGGTCGCACGCGACTCGTCATGCTGGTCGCACGCGACTCGACATGCTGGTCGCACGCGACTCGACATGCTGGTCGCGCGCAACTGATTCTGATATACCTTTTCTGCACCGCGTACTTGAGTGATTGTGTTTTGTTTTTTGTATGGAGCTTGGAGAGTTACAAACCGGTTGCGTTTCTTTTGAGTAGCACCGTGGATGAATGGCCTAATAAGAATTACTGTAGAAGAAGAATGGACATCTTTACTTGTTTTTATTTATCTGTATTTATCTATTTAGGTAACACAACATCCGGACCCTAAGCAAGTGGCAGCTCTCCCACGAGTCCTAGAAAGATGTGGTATGTATGTATCTTACTTAATAGAAACAAATTGACTTACTTACTGACTGACAGACAACACACAGCCTTTATTACACACAGTACATTACCTTATGTAATGTAAAGGAGCAATAAGAAATATTTTTTGAAACATCCAGTAAAAGCATGAACCTAATACTCAAGGACTGGGTCTAAGCAGCTAAGCCGCGTTGCTTAAACATCGCACAACTAGGCCGGTGACGTAATCACAGTAGGCGTGGCTTTAGTCAGTGTGCTGTTGGCGTTCGTCCTGTGCAGACGTCTTGCCAACGTTCGCATCCCAAATATAATTATATTCGACACTAGATGGCGTCCCTTTGTACGTAATTTTTCATGATCATACACTTAGTGACATCTAGTGCAAATAATTAAACTACGTACTAACATCGACATAAAACGAAGCGAGTAGTTCAGCTATTTCCCGGTAGATAGATGCCACGCATTTCTTAACCCCCACCACCCGCGCCATCCCGTGCAAATTACCACGCGTTGTTTAATAGAGAAATCTAATAAGGGCACCTCTTTCTTAAGTCTTTACTCTATGAGTAAAAGGGTATGCAAAGTTTGTATGGAAAATACCATCAGACACACGGCTAGTAAATTAGGTAAGCAGGGTTCCAACTTATTAAGAGAAATATGTCGCTTGTTAATTATTGAGATAAGTTATAATTAAATGTATTACTTCACACACTAAGCATTGATTTGCCTATAATCCAATTGATTTGTTCAGATTTCTCGCGTGACTCAGTCGGAACTTCCAACATCAAACAAAAGCGCGCTATGCGTCTGATGTAGACCAAAGTAAACAATTATAGAGAGGGACCCACCACTCACCCTCGGCTAATAATAATGGCTGGGCAGCGACTGAGCCCCCAGTCAGTCACTCAGTCGCAGCCCAGCGATCCTGAGGATGCCTCGTTGAGAGGAGAAACACGTGTCGAATTTATTTTGGATTCGCTTTGTCTGCGGAGAATTGCTAATTGTTAGGGTCCATGACTCATGACAGACATACTCTCGACTGACAGGGGTTCGGTCTTGTTGGCCTCTTCTATTATCGGTCAATTCATTTGGTTTATAATTTTGGAGGTTGACAATTCCGAGGGTGAGTGGTGGGCCTCTCTATAATTGTTTAACAATGGATTTCCGCAAAGTTACGCCTGATTCCATCAATTATTGTAGACCAAAGTATTTGATTCAGTAGATTCCACTCCCTCACAAACAGGGGGCTTACCACGAACTCTTGACGCGATTCAATTACAGGAACGTTTTAACGTTTCAGCGACTTTTTGTGCAGTGACGTACCTTATTGTCATGACAATAAGAAACGTCATTGCACAAATGGCCGCTGAAATGTTAAAACAAAGCTGCTATAAGAGGTGGTGGTAAGCCCCCAGTACTTGTTTAAATTCGTCGTAGATTAAATCTGGGTCTATGTTCCCTGCAGGCATGGAGCCCATCAGCTCGGTATCTGGCACACCACTATCAGCGGACGTGTACAAGTACCCGGTGTTCGTGGACGGGCGACTGGTGGGCTACCTGCCCGAAGACTCAGCTCTCAAGTCCGCGGCGCATCTCCGCACGCTCAAGATACGCGGTGAGGAGGTGCCCATCACTACTGAGATCGTTGTCGTGCCTAAGAAACAGGTCAGTTGGTCCATTCATGTTGTTTTTAGGGTTCCGTACTTCGAAAGGAAAAACGGATGCTATAGGACCACATTGTGTGGTCGCTGACTGCTGGTGTCTGACCGCAACCGCTGTACCGCGCCTTAGGTATGCGCGGGGAGGTGGAAGGAGCAAGACCAAGAGCGGTGACGGCCGAATCACGAAATGGAGATACTGCTTCGCCCCCGTCTCGCGGCTCGCGTACCTAAGGCGCGGTACAGCGGTTGCGGTTAGAATATAGAATCAAGAATTTTGACAGTCAGCAACATAACCCACTCAATTTTTCAAATCGTTAAATCCATAGAGATTTTAATTAGAAGAGACGTTCTTAGTACATATTTCTATGAAACAACGCGTGGTAATTTGCGCGGGATGGCGCGGGTGGTGGGGGTTAAGAAATGCGTGGCATCTATGTACCGGGAAATAGCTGAACTACTCGCTTCGTTTTATGTCGATGTTAGTACGTAGTTACTAGATGTCACTAAGTGTATGATCATGAAAAATGACGTACAAAGGGACGCCATCTAGTGTCGAATATAATTATATTTGGGATGCGAACGTTGGCAAGACGTCTGCACAGGACGAACGCCAACAGCACACTGACTTAAGCCACGCCTACCGTGATGATGTCACCGGCCGAGTTGTGCGATGTTTAAGCAACGCGGCCGAGCTGCTTAGACCCAGCCCTTTTAGTATTAGGTTCATGGTTAAATCGGTGTATTTTACAAACGATGGTGAATATCATCAAAACAAAACACTATAGCAATATGCCTAAATTTTGTTTCGATGATGGATTTGATAAAATAACTTGAGAAATGTTTGCTCTCACATACAAACTTTCAGCCCCTATTTCACCCCCTTCAAGTTTTATTATCGCAACAAAATGTGCTTATATCCTTCTTATCTATCTAATAATGTAATGTAACGTCACGACTTTTATCCCCTATCGGGTGTAGTCAGAGGCTAGAGTGGCCATACACCACCACATTGTGGAGGTATTAACCATCTCAAAGCCCACGTTACACCAGATAGTCAGAACCCAACGTGACAGGTGGTGAACCTTGTCGCCGTGTATACAGGAACTTATCTTCTTAGGATCTTGGTTATCTATCTCTATACTAAAAATCATCAAAATTGGTTTGACGATACGTCACAGACGGAGTTACTTTCGCATTTATGATTTTAAGTGTAGATGTTCTTTGCGGAACTCAGATATGTGCTCAATACGCGGGCGTGTTCCTGATGACGAGCGAGGCGCGCATGATGCGACCGGTCATCAACCTGGCTACCGGCCAGCTCGAGCTCATAGGCACCATGGAGCAACTGTATTTGGACATCGCGCTCACCACCGCGCAAATACACAAAGGTAAGCATGGGACGTTAAAAAAGCTAAATACACTCATCAAAAATGTCTAAGCAACAAGGGTATTACTAGTGTTTATTTTAAATTCAATAGTTTTGGTTTTAGATGTTATACATCAATAGAAGCGTAATTTAATGCTCATTTTAATTTAGTAATTTAATAAAAGGCTTGCTAGTGAAAAAAATAATGTTGTTATGAAAAACTAAAATATTGCTGAAACTGAAACAAAATACAATTTCCTGTATTTAAAAAAACAATCAAATGCATAAAATAAAATAATAATTTAGCCCCTTTAACGTCCCACTGATGGGCACGGGCCTCCCCTCAATGCGAGGGGGATTCAGGCCATAATCCACCACGCTGGCCCAGTGCGGGTTGGTGGATTTCACATGTCTAAAGACATGCAGGTGCAAATGCATAAATAAAAATTAAATAAAAAAACCATTCCTAGCAATCCTACTAATGCTTTAAAAGTGTGTGAAGTAGTTTTTTCTTAATATTTTGTTTGAACAGGTAAAACGAGCCACGTGGAGTTATCGCAGACGGCGTTCATGAGCAACCTGGCGCAGCTGGTGCCCATGCCCGACTGCAACCAGTCGCCGCGGTGAGACTATACAATACATTAATTATACGTTTTGTAAAATTAACAATGCGTTTAAAACAGAGGGCCTACTCTTTTAAAAACGAAAACGAAATTTCGGACAAATTCGCGTATTTCATACAAAGTTTCTCATTGATTCCGACATTTCTTACGAACGAAAATTTATTGACGTTAGATTCGACGACGACGAAGACGTCAAACAATTTTCGCTCGTTAGAAATGTCGGTATCAATGAGAAACGTAGTAGGAAATACGCAAGTTTCGTCCGAAATTTCGTTTTCGTTTGTAAAAGAGTAGCCCCTCAGACATGATTGTTGACTGTTGAGCGTTCGTTACCGAAATTACCTCTTTAAAATCGCATAATTCGCAAGCTTAGTGGACTGCGGACAGCACGTATTAGCTGGTATTAGCACGTTTATCGGCGTAAAGTAGCCGTTCGTGCGATGAGTGAGAAAGCCGGAATTTGCGGCACTGGATCGTCCCCAGTCCATTGCATGGTATCGTTGCGTAGTTTGGGACCATACAGTTGGTGTGTAAGTCTGACGATACCTATTTAATAACAATAATAATTAGCCCTATTAACGTCCCACTCCTGCGCACGGGCCTCCCCTCAATGCGAGGGGGATTCTGGCCATAATCCACCACACTTGCCCAGTGTGGATTGGTAGATATCACATCTTTAGATTTTTTTTATAGAATTTCGAAGACATGCAGGTCACCTCACGATGTTTTCCTTCACCGTAAGCTAGTCATAATCATATTAGAAGTTACGATTCGCACATAGATTTCGAAAAACCCAGAGGTCCGAGCCGGGGTTCGAACCCTGGTCCTTGAGCACGCAAGACGCGTGAACGAATCGGCTATCACTGCTAGTTTTTTTGGTTTTTTTTTTGTCCGGGCTCTTTTTGGCCCGGCCCGCGGTCACCTTCTGAAATGGGGGTCAGAGATATTTTAAAGCTAGTTGTAAATAATATGTGCACAGTTTCATTATTTAAATCATTATTCATTATTAATCATTATTTATAGCGACTGTAGCCTAGGGGCGAACACGTTGGGCTGGCAATCGGAAGGTCCCAGGTTCGATCCCCGGTTGGGCATGCACCATAATTAATTTACAGTTCGGCATGCATAATTTACAGTTCGCTGACGGTGAGGGAAAACATCGTGAGGAAACCTACCTATCCCTCGGGATTAGGTAATAGTCAGTTCCTGTATACA
This sequence comes from Drymonia ruficornis, assembly GCA_947859195.1. Classification (NCBI taxonomy): domain Eukaryota; kingdom Metazoa; phylum Arthropoda; class Insecta; order Lepidoptera; family Notodontidae; genus Drymonia; species Drymonia ruficornis. Next base: position 8,037,948 of record OX401926.1, on the reverse strand, counting down.
CGGCGACAAGGTTCACCACCTGTCACGTTGGGTTCTGAATGTCTGGTGAAACGTGGGCTTTGAGTGGATTTAATACCTCCACAATGTGGTGGTGTATGGCCACTCAAACCTCTGACTACCCCCGAATGGGGATAAAAGTCGTGACTTATATTTATATTTATTTTATTTTATTTTTATGTAAAACACATATTTTTAATAACAATACATAAAAGCAGATAAAAGTGTACAATAAAAGAGTAGCTTGCCATATTATCAGACTAAAAATAAAATAACAAATTAACAACAACTTGCTGGCGATAATTATTCATTTATATTCTTCCAGTAACATGTACCAGTGTCAGATGGGCAAGCAAACCATGGGCACGCCGATCCACACGTGGCTGACCAACGCGGAGACCAAGTTATACCGGCTGCAGACGCCCGCCACGCCGCTGTTCCGGCCGCTGCACTACGACAACATCGGCCTGGATGACTATCCCTGCGGGACCAATGGCATCGTCGCAGTCATCTCTTATACTGTGAGATTATTGCACTTGGTACATTTTAAGGTGGTAGAGCCAAGCTGTAGCCAATTGACTGCAGCTCGTATACGGGCTGGCTCGACCGGGTTAGTGCCACCCTCTCACAGAAGATCGACGTGAAGCGACTATTACAGCTGCGTTTCGTACGATGAGTGAGAGCGCCAAAAGCCCAACTCCCCCCTTCCCCTCCCTCGATTCCACTCCCTTTCAGGTCGGCAATGTGCGAGCATTGTCTTTGGTATTGCAAGCATCCATAGGCTACGGTAACTGCTTAACAGGCGTGCCGTACGCTTTTTTGCCCCCGAAATCCTATAAAAAATAAAACCAACATCAGGATCTTTTTTTATGTGACTAACTTGGCAAAGCTGTAGCGACCTCACATCACGCTACATACTAATATTCACGACCCAACCAACAGATGGCACTGAGTGCACGATCCAGGACAACATAGAAGTCCTGAATCACGATATCAAGATTCAGGAGGCACATCTATATAATACAGAGTGAATTTTTAAGTGTGCCAAATCCAAAACTAGAGGAATAGCGAAAATTGCTCAAAGGAGTCTCGGGCCCGATTTTGTTGAAAACTAAAATTAAAACTGAAGGGGATTTTTGAAAAATCAATATTATTACACCATTCGATAGTGTCGCTAATAAGGATCGAGTTCTGGGAAGTAATGACTTACGGAAAACTTGAGGAAAGGGCAATTTTTAAACAAAATACTTTTTTTATTTTTCTTACGCTACCTACCTCTTAAACTTTAACTCATTAATTGCCTTTAACCCCGAAGAGATAATAAAAAAATGAAATTAGAACATAATGTTGTAAAGATGACGATGCTGCATTTCGAATAATAATCATTTCCACATAATTTATCTTGACGCCCCTAGTAAATTCCTCCTTCAAGCCTGAATCATTACAAATAGTGATGGGATGTTCTCGAGAACATTCTCACCCTCGGAAACTAACTCGTGAGAATTTTCGAGAATTTATCTTCTGTTGCATGTTAAACTTGGCATAAACCTCATGAAATATGTAAGTATGGTGGTTTTAATTGTTTTTAAGATTGTAAGTTAGGATAACGTCACCCAAAATATAAGATTCTCAAAAAATCTCACGAGTAAGTTTCCAAGGGTGAGAATGTTCTCGAGAACATCCCATCACTAATTACAAGACTCACTCATGTTCTGCCATTCATTCTCTTTCTAACACGTGACTCTATCACCAGGGTTACGACATGGAAGACGCGATGATAATCAACAAGTCAGCGTACGAGCGCGGGTTCGCGGCCGGCGCGGTGTACAAGGCGGACTTCGTGGAGCTGCAGCACGCCGCCAGCTACTTCTGCCGGGACCCCAGCAAGCCGGAGCTGGCTCCGCACGTTGATGATGATGGCCTGCCCGCTGTTGGCGCCAGGGTCAAGCCCGACGACCCCTTCTACTGGTAAGGACCCATACCTGTACAAGAGATTTATTATGGTGCCGCCCACCAACCCTAAGGGCTATAAAAGGAGGCACGCTATACCTGGCAACTGCTTACGAGGCGTCAGGGACCAGCAAGCCGGAGCTGGGTCAGCATGTTGATGATGATGGCCTGCCCGCTGTTGGTGCCCGGGTCAAGCCAGATGACCCCTTCTACTGGTAGGTATTTCCATCGAGGTAGGTGTAGTAGATGACAGCAGTGGAGTTTTCATTGATGAGGATGGCCTGCCCGCTGTTGGGTCCAGGGTCAAGCCAGATGACCCCTTCTACTGGTAAGTAGATCTACTGGGTTAAGTGTACTAGATAGCAGCAGTGGAGTTTCCATTGATGAGGGAAGCCAGCACGTCGCCAGCTACTTCTGCCGGGACCCAGCAAGCCGGAGCTGGGTCCGTATATTGATGATGATGGCCTGCCCGCTGTTGGCGCCATGGTCAAGCCCGACGACCCCTTCTACTGGTAATTTCTTCGTTTTTTTTCAGCAATACGGGGGGTTCCGACGTCGAAAATGAGCCAGATCTAGCGCCCATAACGCTAAGTTGGCAACAAATCATTCAATCACCATTCATACTACTGGCTATCCCTACGCATCTCAATTAATTTAAGTTTTATATTGGTTTTTGTGCAGTGGTAGCCGATTGGTTAAGCACCCGTCTTGCGGGCTTAAGGTCCTGGGTTCAAACCCTCGCTCACGCCGCTGGATTTTTCGAAATCTATGTGTGAATCATAACTTTAATATGATTATTACTTGCTTGCGGTGAAGGAAAACATCGTGAGGAAACCTGCATGTCTTTAGTCATGTGAAATCCACCAATCCGCACTGGGCCAGCGTGGTGGATTATGGCCTGAATCCCCCTCGTATTGAGGGGAGGCCCGTGCCCAGCAGTGGGACGTTAAAAGGGCAACATTATTAGTTATATTATTATATTGTTTTTGTACCAAAAATATACTGAATACGACATGCTTGTTGTAGCTACTACGACGGCGAGAAGAGTACGTTCGTGGTGTGCAAGTACCACGGCAAGGAGGAGGTGTTCGTGGACAGCGTGCGCCTGTGCGGGGACTTCAGCGCGAGGCCGCTCAAGAAGGCCTGCATCATGCTGCGGCTGCAGGTAATCCATGCTACCAAAGCACCCTCGAATACTTATACAACGTAATTTTAGGGGTGTTTAATTTGGTTAGCGTATAATGCTATATTCTCAAAACGACAGATGAGTTCGCAAATGCTAGATTCTCGAAATACCGGTTTCTAACAATGACAGAATTTATAAATGCCAGATGCTATAAATGCATGGATGTATTAACTCAGGATGCGCATCGCATGATCTTCCCCTCTAGCTTTTTTTTTATAGGTACTAGACCAAAAATCTCTGACACGTATATAAAAACTGTTTTCGAAATCGATTTGATCAGAGTAAGTATCGTTTTCGCGGTGTAAGGTGCTCCGTGAAAAATGCCGAATTGTCCCATTAAACATGTGCAAAGAAATTACAAAAAATAGTAATACACAAAAAGATGGGGTAACATTTCATATGTAAGTATTTTTGATGTAATTAATGCAACTTTTCTATTAAATTCATTAAAATATTAAATGTCATAAGAATCGAAAACATTATCGATACAATTAATCGAGTACGAATTGATCGAATAGTCTACTGTGACCATAGACGAATCTTTTCTACCCTGGCAACTGTATTTTTTATTTGTCAAATAATTGTCAAGTATTTGAACTTTGTAAACAAACGGATAAATACTGAATTACGCGGTGATAAACCAGTCGCAGGACGTTAAAAACGATTTACAATGAATAAATCATTAGTAATTCAACAAGAGAGGTGATTCACAAAGTTTACAGGCGGTGTCTCGCGGAATTTGAGGTGCAAAATATTTTGTCAGAACTCGACCATGTTTACCAAAGAACCGCTGATATTATAGGTATATAAGCAGTTTATTTTACAGTTTTTAAGTTAAATAATGTGTTTATTGTATACAAAGGCAGGCTCAAAGCTTCAGTTTACAGGTTTTTCAGTAAATATACATTGATCGCTTAGAGGTACATTCGATTGAACACACTTGATACTTGGTATTATTTTTATGTGTTGCTTTCATCTCGACCAATACATAAACTAAGGTTGCTTTATTTTTCTATGTTTGCTTGTCAGTTAACATCGTTACTTAATTACTAAATAAACAAATAATCTTAAAGCATTAAAGAAATTATCTTTTATTGAATTATTTTATTTTTCAGGTACCGTTAGAAGAATAGTCGAAAATTGCTCTTTACGATGACATTAATCGATTAATAATAAATCTTCAAGATGACAATGACAAGCAATGCTGTGGAGACTGATGATGATGAGTTGATGAGGCAGCGGCAGGCCCACGCCAATATATGGATTTATCAGGAGTGGAATATTTAGACCAAGATTAAAATAAAAAAATAATTAAAAAACGCAGTAGCTATGATATGTTTGTTTTATTTTCCTAAAATACAAAAAAAAATAACTAACTCATGTTGAAACAAAAACACCCACTATCGAAACAATTCAGATAAATACGATCTCGATAAATTCTTGATCTTGATAAACGGAATCGAACCTGACACTGCTCCGGGTCCATATGACCCAGAAGCAGGCAGCGTCTGCTACTGAGGCGATGAATCACATATGGCATAAATATATGTATAACAAATATTATCTTATTGACCAACATCAAAGAAAACTTAAAAGTGCTTGCGCTTGCATTATGAATAATAAATAATATGGAAAATAATAAATCAAGTATCAAAATTATTCAGTCGTATTAGTAAATGTTGCAAGAATGATTTTGAATTAAATACTTTTTGATTTGAACAGTGTTGTAGTAGTGTTTATTTATGATTGCAGACCGGTATCGATAAAAATATAATATATATAGTGTATAATAAACCTTGGGAGAGGCCTATGTCCAACAGTGGACGTCTTTTGGCTGAAATGATGATGATGATGACATTAGTATAATAATACCTATTACGTTTATACGTACCTACCTAACAAAAGATATCAGCCAGGCCAGTGGCAGCAGATGGCGCTGGTCGAGTGGGAGTGGGGGGGGATGAAACAGCTTATTTGGGAACATTAGGTACTTATTTTTTAGATAATCTCATTTTCAAGGAACTGAATTGGGATGTACCCGGAATCATCTTGTTTCCGTTGAATATTTACGCCTCGTGAGTTACTCATTATTTCTTGTTCAGCTGTTTCAGTAGAGATAATTCAGTAGATTATAATGACAGCTATAAATGTAATAATGAGTATATGAAACTATCGATATAGCTAATTAGAAATATCGATAGTGGTATTCACCCTATTACACCGATGGTCCTACGGTAGTAAAATTTTGTATGTTGACGTATTAGATCTTTTAGTGTGCGTAAAATATACTAGTGTTGCACATTTCTTTACGTGTGCGTTTATAATGACACAAAATGTTTTGAGTAAGTGTGCGTCAATTTTAATGTAGTGGTTACCTCCCCTCCCCCAAGAATTGACAGAACATTTTGTTCGTTGAATTATGCGTGTTGCGAGTCCATTTTGTTACTTTGTTCAAGTATAAATGCCATATTCTCAATATGCCAGAAGCTATAAATGGCAGATTCTAAAAATTTTAGATTCGCGACATGACACACTTTTAGTGTGACTACATGGGGTTCTTCAAAGGTCCCAAAGGTCAGCGCCGCATTTTTCCTCCTTAAGTAGCAGATGTCCTGGGCGGCGGCTTCCACTTACCATCAGGTGGACCGTCTGCCAGTGTGCTCTCCTAGGCAATCAAAAAACAGAGAAAAAATATTGAAATACTAGCTGTGCTCCGCGGCTTCGCCCGCTATGAAATTAATGTGTAAGATTAGCCTATATCGTATTCCAGAGCCTACACTACCTACGTTTCAAATTTCATTAAAATAGGTTTAGTAGTTATGGAGATACGTGGTAACAAACATTCACACACACACACACACAATTACTTTCGCATTTATAATATTAGTAGAATAGAATTTTGTATCAGGGATATTGTTTTGCCCACAGCGCAACCCAACAGTGGGCGACAAGTTCGCGTCCCGAGCTGGTCAAAAGGGCATCTGCTCCCAGAAGTGGGTGGCGGAGGACCTGCCCTTCACGGAGTCGGGGCTCATCCCGGACATCCTGTTCAACCCGCACGGCTTCCCGTCGCGCATGACCATCGCCATGATGATCGAGTGCATGGCCGGCAAGGCCGCCAGCCTGCACGGACATGTCAGTATTATCATTATATCTTGTCACTATTATCATTAAAATTTATCATTATATCTTGTCATTACATCTTGTCGGTTTTGCCATTATATCTTGTCAGTATTGTCATAACATCTTGTCAGTATTGTCGTTAAATTTTGCCAGTATTATCTTGTCAGTATTGTCATTATATCTTGTCAGTATTGTCATAATATCTAGTCAGTATTGTCATTATATTTTGTCAGTATTTTCATTAAATATCGTCAGTATTTTCATTCACGTTCAGTATGTGTATATTCTTCACGTCGTATCACTGTTAGCATTACACCTTGTCAGTATAATCATTACATCGTGTTAGTATATTCAATTATTCTTTACACTATGTCAGTATCAGACCACCTCAAGAACTAATAACTACAAATCTTTTACGTAGATATGTGAACTAGCCTGTCCTCTAAAGAGCACTATACACTGAAGCCGCCGTCACAACACAACAAACAAATAAGTCGGCGGCCTCAGTGTATAGTACAATATGTTAAAAAAACCCTGTCCGACCCGAAAACGTATTGATGGGTTACCCATTATTTACATGTTTTTATTTACTTTGACTTCATCCCAGGTCCACGACGCAACCCCATTCCGCTTCAACGAGAAGGACACGGCCATCAACTACTTCGGGCGGCTACTGGAGGCGGGCGGGTACAACTACTTCGGTACCGAGCGGATGTACAGCGGCGTGGACGGCCGCGAGATGACCGCAGACATCTTCTTTGGTGTTATACACTACCAGCGGCTGCGGCACATGGTGTCTGACAAGTGGCAGGTAACGTATCAATTTCTTAATTTTACACCGTCATTTCTTTATAAAGTGAAAGAGATCACTTTATAGTCATTGCCTTATCTCTCTTTTCCTCTCTCTATAACCGTACTGCCATTTTCGTATTTTCTTTCTGTGCCCTCATCACTTTATTTATCGTCATTTCCTTATCTCTCTTTCCCTATCGCCATCACTTTACCGTCATTTCCGTAGATAAATAAGTTTAATACTAACTAGAACTTTTTGAGCCTAGGACGTTTTGAGAACGGGACATTTTGAGAAAGTGATATTTTAAGAAAGGGACATATTAAGAAAGTGGTTTTTTAAGAAAGGGACATTTTGAGAAAGTGATATTTTAAGAAAGGGACATATTGAGAAAGTGGTTTTTTAAGAAAGGGACATTTTGAGAAAGTGATATTTTAAGAAAGGGACATATTGAGAAAGTGGTTTTTTAAGAAAGGGACATTTTGAGAAAGTGATATTTTAAGAAGGGGACTTTTTTGTACGGGATATTTTGAGAAAAAAATATTGCGAGACATTTTGAGTAATATTGTTTTCTCAAAATAATTCCGAGATTAATTTCTAATTTACGAGACATTTTGAGTAATGGATATTTTGAGAAAGGGATATTTTGGAAGCGGGACATTTTTTGAAAGCGACATATTGAGAACGGGACATAATTTGAAAGTGACATTTTGAGAATGGGACATTATGAGAAAAGAACATCTTGAAACAGGACATTATGAGAATGATGCTTTTTGAAAACGGGACATTATGTGCAAGGGACATTTTGAGTACATCGGGACGTTATAAGAACGGGACATAACGAGGTCATATGATACGTTGTACGTGTGTTAGGTGCGCACGACGGGCGCGGTGGACGCGCTCACGCGGCAGCCGGTGAAGGGGCGGCGCCGCGGCGGCGGCGTCCGGCTCGGCGAGATGGAGCGCGACGCGCTCGCCTCGCACGGCGCCGCTTTCATCTTGCACGACAGGCTCTTCCACTGCTCCGACAAGACTCAGGTACCTCTACACACGGCCAACACCCTCAACTCTACATAAACTTATCATAGTGACCTCTACTACCAGCTCATAAACGGGCCGGCTCGACCGGGGTAGTACCACCCTCTCACAGAAGATCGGCGTAAAGCAGCTATTACAGCTGCGTTTCGTACGATGAGTGAGAGAGCCGTAAGCCCACCCCCCTCCCACTCCCTCCATCCCACTCCCCTTCAGGTCGGCAATGTGCGAGCAATACCTTTGGTATTGTAAGCATCTATAGGCTACGGTAACTGCTTAACATCAGTAGGCGGGCCGTACGCTTTTATGCCACCGCAGTCCTATAAAAAAAAAAAAAACCTTGCGATTACAAAAAGTGGCACACTGTACCTGGCAACCCCGTACGAGGCGTCAGGGACCACGGCAGGGGGGGTCCATAAATTACGTGAGGCATTTGGGGGGGAGGGGGTCGAGCAAAATCTCACGCGGGGGAGAGGGGGGTCTCGGCAAATCTCACGTAATTTTTTTTTACCGCAAATAAACAGTATAACGTTGCAAAAAAAATGGGTTAAATTAAGTAAAACATGTTACTTCTCTATGGTCTGATTTTTAATTAGACGAAGCCAACTGACAGCTGAAAATGTCGAATTTGAACCTTATTTGTTCTATTTATATTGAAAAGTGACATAAGAACCTGTCAGCCCACTTCGTCTAATTAAAAATCAGACCATAGAATAATTATAGTTTGAATGCAGTTTTACAGTTTTGGAAATAAAGTAGTGCGACCTAAAGAGTAAAATAACTATCTTAAGTAAGGTAGTTCCCAGTTACCAATCGTTTCCCACCTTGTATATTATACCCCAACTAGCTTTTCCCGCGGCTTCGTCCGCGCATAATTAAAAAAAAAGTAGCCTATGTGCTATTCCAGATTATAATCTATCTCTATGCCAAATTTCATCCAGATCCGTTCAGCCGTTCTGGCGTGATTGAGTAACAAACATCCATCCATCCATCTAAACTTTCACATTTATAATATTATAGTGGGATAGGTGTGTAGTATAAAAAGTCGGAATAATGTTAGAATATCACTAATGTATTCCCCATCCTCAGGCGATCCTGTGCACGAAATGCGGCACTCTGCTGGGCCCAATAGTGGGCAAGGCAGAGGGCAGCAGCGAGACTTGCCGCCTCTGCGGGGAAGGCCACCTGGCCACCATCGCTATCCCGTACATATTCAAGTTCTTCGTGACCCAGCTCGCATGCGTCAACATCAACGTTAAAATTAACTGTACTAAGAGTCTGCCTATGGTAGGCTGCTGAGAAAATTATTATGTAATAAAAACCTGTAATAAACTAAGAATAATTCATAATTATATCGGAGTTTTTCTTGTGGGGCAGTTCAAGTGAACAGAATTATACGGCACTTTTAAACGAATTTAGCGAAGCTATACAGCTAAGTCGTGATTACAAAAAAAACCCTAAGGCCTAGGCCGCATCGCGGTTATATCCGCGCTGTTAAAACCGCGTCCTATGGAATCATGAACCGCAAGTGCGGATAGGTTCATATGATTCCATAGGACTCAGATTTAACGCGGTTTTAACAGCGCGGATATAACCGCGGTGCGGCCTAGGCCTAATGAGCTGCGCTTGCCTTCGTCTTATAGTGGGGCTCCATGGTGTGCGATATCGCGGACTACCTCGCGCACGGCCGACGACCGCGGACTTTCACGAACCGCGCACGAGGCTGTTTCCACGGTGCGCGATATCACGCACCCGGTCTGTGATTGTGTAATTCCAAAATGCAAAGTGAAAGAGAACATGTCGCGGACCCTTTCAAGTTACATACACTTTTGACATGCTCGTCCGTGAAAACGCGGACGGCCACGCACGAGCGCGCACCGCAGCTTTGAAGTTACCGACTCGCCGCGGATCGGGCGCGCGGCGACGAGCGTGTCTGCGCTACAGCGGACGACCTAGGCTCCACGGTGCGTTCGTGCGCCTGGTGTGTAAGTCCGCGATATCGCGCACCGTGGAGCCCCTCTTTATCGCGCGTCACTATTTTGCCTTTTATCGTCGCGCGCACGGAGTATTTGCTCCGTGGTCGCGCGTCTCTATGTACGAGACATTGTCTCTCGTTGCCAAACGTAACCTAAATGGTTATAAATTTCAGGCATACACACATAGTAAAGTGATTATCCCAGAAATATTTGATTAGTAAAAATGTTTCTCCTGTCTTTGGGTAAATATTGAAAATATTCCCGATATCCGCGAATATTTGGAATTTTGACTACAATTTGGAAATCAAGTGGGCTAGCTTATTAACATAGTTACAATATCCATGGCTTCTTAACCTACAATAGGACCTTTAACTGTTGAAAATAGGTACCTGTCATGGAAGTGGTAAAATAAAACACAGAGATAATCCTAAAAATATAATCATTTGAAAACACACAATTACAAAATCAATCTTCGTCCATCGCGATGGCCGCCTCCTCGCTGCCCTGTTTCTTCTTCTTCTTCTTTTTCTTCTTGGCGCTGGCCTCCGCCTCCACGGTCTGCTGCAACTCATCCATGGCCTCTTTCATCACCTCAATATTCTTCTTGGGAATGTCGCCGGTCTCGTAGAACTTGAGCCGATCCTCGACTTGCTGTCGGAGTTTCTCACCGAATACTGTTGATTGGATTTCTGTGGAGGGAGTTACAATTATAAATTCACGCCTGTGTTTGTGGAATAAGTAAGCACTATCTACCGTATACATATAATAATATATCCTGGGACATTTTTACACACGCATTTTTACAGCTTGTACCATGGAAACCAGATAGGTAGCTGATATTAGTACATATACTACTTTTTCATTTGTACACATACATACAAATACATACTTAATATACATATACACCCAGACTCGGGGCATACAGACATGTTCATGCACACAAACGCATGTCCCGGGTAGGAATCGTACCTACACATGAACTTTTGGATTTTAACTTATTGCCAATATATGCTCGCCTTACGGCCATACCCTCTCTTTGGTTTTGCCTTACTAGAGACAGAATATTCTATCTAGTTTTAGCTTCCCAATGGACATGCTAACAATAAGTAATGCTAAAATTCTAGGCTTTTAAATAACACCCACTAAGGAATCGGAGTCTTGACTAGACTCACGAAGCAACTTTAAATTTAAAAAAAAATGAAAAATTTCATAAAGTATAGAATATTTTAATTTGTTTCTAAAGATATTTGTAGCAATATCAATAAGTTCACATACACAATGTGATTGTATGTGTGTGGATATAATTGCATATACTATAGCACAACTATTATTACCACAAGTCAATTATAAAACACTTGCAATAGATCAAAGCGTGCACAAAAGAAAAAGCAACCATTCGTGGTCAGCCTAAGGGCGAGGCCCCACTAGCGCGTTGCGCTGCGTCGTCGCAACGGATCAAAGGGTCGACGGGCGAGAGACGAAGCGGGGGAGGGTGATGCGCCAGTACAAAATCTTGCGACGACGCAACGCAACGCGCTAATGGGGCCCGGCCTTAAGCCAGCCTACCGCTCTCGGCTAACTTCACTCAGAAGTACAGTACTTTGTATGAGTGAAGTTAGCCGAGAGCCCATCCTATTATTTTAATTGCGTGGTGTGTTACCTGAGAAGCAGTCAATGCGCGAGGCAATGGAGCACTTGTTGGCGAGGTAGCGGCTGATGCGGCCTTTGTTCTTGAGTCCGGCGCGCCCGATGAACGTCGAGTGGTACAGCAGCCCGTACTTGGGCGTGTTGGACCGCGTCTTCAGCGCGCGGAACAACGCCTTTTCCGCACCTGCACAACATAACCACACTTTAGGCTATGATTCATTCTAAGGCCATGTTGGGCCAGGTACACGCCGTTACTCAAAATAAACAGACCTTTTTTTATATAGTCCTGAGGTGGAAACAAGCGTACGGTCCGCCTGATATTAATCAGTTACTGTAGCTTATAGATGTTTGCTATACCAAAGGCATTACTCGCACGTTGCCCGTCTGAAGGGGAGTGGGACGGATGGAGGGGATGGGGGTTGGGCTTCCGGCTCTCTCACTCATCGTATGACACGCAGCTGTAATAGCTGCTTTACGCTGATCGTCTGTGAGAGGGTGGTACTAACCCTGTCGAGCCAGCCCATACATGAACTACAGTCAATTGGCTACACGCTACAGCTTGCCTCTACCATCAACTTTACCTGCTTACCAGCTCCACATAAAAACACACAATCACTCAAGTACGCGGTGTAGAAAAGTGTCACGAAACCAATCGCGCGCTTTGTATTTATATTTGTAGCAATATCAATAAGTTCACATACACAATGTGTTTGTATGTGTGTGGATATAATTGCATATACTGTAGCACAACTATTATTACCGCAAGCAGATGAAATAACACTTGCGATAGATCAAAGTGTGCAATTTTAAGCTTCAAACAAAAATGTAAATGTCACAAAACTGCAACGTGGCGCCGCCCTGGTGGGAAATACTTATTTGAGTGATACCATTGACAGTATTTTTTGGGTGATACGATTGACAGTTGATTTATTTTTGGGTGATACCATTGACAGTTGATTTATTTTCGGGTGATACCATTGACAGGCGATTTATTTTTGGGTGATACCACTGACAGTAGATTATTTTCGGGTGTTACCATTGACAGTTTATTTATTTTTGGGTGATACCATTGACAATAGATTATTTTTGGATGATACCATTGACAGCAGACTATTGTTGTGTGATACTGACCGAGGATCTGCAGCGTGGAGGCGGGGTACTTGGCGAGGCTAGTGAGCGAGCCCGCCTTGGAGATGAGCCGCGCGCCCACCTGGTCTCCCACCAGGGTCGTCAGGTTCGGAGCCACCGACTGCATCTTCGTGTGCAGGTACTCCGATATCTGTCTCCTGCGGGCCAATCCAACATATTATTATTATTATAATTTTAAGCTAATAAAGACTCTAACCCCCATGTCAGAGGGAGATCGCGGGCCGGGCCAAAAGCGCCCGGACAATTTATAAAATAATAAAAAATTAAAATTATAAGAACTAGTGGCAACAGGTTGGACAATGACCTGGTGGATCCAAATGGAATCACCATCGATTTGTGGAAACTATAGGACTAGTGATGAATTAAATCAGAAAATGAGACAACATGTTCTACCCATTCGTGAATCTATGGATGTACCCAGCTTTTGGCGTAGGGGGACATCACAGAAATCATAAAACAATGCCATTTCTAGCTGTCAATTAACTTATAGGCCACATACTCAAAGGGTACTTAAATATGCAAGTCACACTTAGGAGTTTGAGACGTCGTTATCTGTCATTTATTGTATAGAGCGTCAAAGTTAAGCAGCTCTCAAATTTGAGTTGCGTACGAGTATTTGGCGGTTAGTCTAATAAATAAATCGACTAGCTCCCACATACCTGTAATTACTCAACGCGACCACGCGTCCAGCGAACATCTGTATGTTAATCAGGTCCACGGGCGATATGTCCATGCCCATGGACATCTTGGACGCGTCGACGATGGCCTGCGCCTTCTCGGAATCGCCGAGGATCTCCGTGAGGGGCTCCAGCGAGCCTTCGCCGAGGGTCTTGCGGTCCTTGATGTACTCCGCGCACCGAGTGTACAAATGGTTCTCGGGCACTATGTTCACCAGCTCCGGGAAGTGGTAGGAGTACCACTCTCTGTGGACGATATTCTATCTGTATTCTTCTATTTATACAGGGTTATTGGTAAAACACTAACAACCTTGTAGGGGCGTATTACTGACATCAAAAACCACAACTTTTGTTCTATGACTTTGAACAAAACAAAAAAATATATAAACAAAAACTTACTTTCTAAAATATATGAAACATTTTTTTTTTCTCATCTATAGGAAAGCCATGGTACGTGGTTGTATTCCACTTTGCCCTAAAGTACCTGAACGGACCACGGCTATCCTCTAGATGAGCATATTTTCTTGTTTCATACATTTTAGAGTGTGATTTTTTGTTAATTTTTTTATTGTTTTGTAAAAAGTCATAGAACAAAAGTTGTTGTTTTTGATGTCAGTAATACGCCCCTGCAAGGTTGTTAGTGTTTTACCAATAACCCTGTATACATGTTATATTGAGCAGTTGCCAACTTGATGTCACTAGATTAAGCGACTTTGTGACATTTAGAGACTAAATAACTTAGCTTCTTTTACTGCTGCCTTTTTTAATTAGGTATTTCTTAAAAAAACATAACTCTATTTAGGGCCTGTTTCAGCATAGTAAGATATCCAACAAATAAATAAATGTGACTTTTTGACAGATATTGTATGTAAGAACTGTAGATAAGTGTTATATGACGAGTCTAAAGCAAGCTCTTCATAAGAATTTATTTTAACTGAGCTAAGATGATACATTTCTCGATCTCAAGTCGGTAAGCAAACTTTTTTTGTGGTTTTTTTTTACTGAAGAAACAATGAATGCTGTAGCTACAGGTAAAGGTGCACTGAGTACAAGTTAAGTGATTGGGATGTTAGAAGTAGGGGGCCATCCATTAATTACGTCACACGTAAAGGGGGGAGGGGGTCAACGAAATGTGACATTGTGTGACAAGGGGTGGGAGGGGTCCTAAGTTTTGTGACGTCACATTTAAAAAGCTAATATATCTAAGTATTAAAACCGAAATTTTAATTTTTAACGAAAAATTTTAAAATTTCTGGAAATTATAAAAAATATGTGTCGTCACACAGGGAGGGGGGGTCTCGCAAAAATGACCAGCTGTGACAAGGGGGGAGGGGTCTAAAAATCATGAAAGTCGTGTGACGTACTTAACGGATGGCCCCTAAAAGGTACCATATCTGACTAATGTACATAATTTTATTGCAATTTTATCCGAACCTATGTTTTTTCTAATACAAAAAGTTTTCTAGTTTTGTTATCATAGTACAGTGGTCATGTGTACCTGATCCGCATAGAGAACGTGTTGACATCTTTGTCGAGCTGGTCGAGCAGCGCGATGGACTGGATGATCATGTTGTCAACTCGGTGCACGTTGAACTTGACGCGCGCGCGCGAGTACGAGTGGCCGAGCCCGAGCTGCGCCACGCTGCACGCCTTCAGCGTCAGCCCCTTGATGAGGGCATGGAAGTGGTGACGGATACCTACGAGATATTTACGAGATTATTAACACTAACATCAGGCGGGCCGTACACTTGTTCGTTCGCCATCTGTCCTATAAAAAAATACTACATGATTGATGATTGGTCTATGGTAGGTAGGTAGGCGAGCATGAGAAAGTGCCACCATGCCACCTGTAAATACATTTTTTTAGTCTCCTTTTTTCTTAAAATTGGTCTCTTAGAAAGGAGATTCACGTGTTGGGATGTTGTATTCCTGTCTTGTGTGCAGTGTGGCGTGGTGCGCCTGTTTTGTGTTAGAGGGTGGTAGGCCGGTTACTCCAGCCATCCCAGCTCCAACAGGAAGTTCCCCAGCCATTATAGGAACACACAAGATGACATTGCATGTCATAATATATTCTTAATCATTGTTATCTGGTGAAGGTCGCGGGAAACCGCTGGATGCAATGCAAGTGGCACAGGACCGGTCGTTGTGGAAAACCTTGGGGGAGGCCTATGGCCAATAGTGGACGTCTTTTGGCTGACATGATGATGATGAATGGTCATCTCACCCCTGAGTATCTCGGGAACAGCTCCAGTGTGTGAGCACGGTATCTCGAGTGCCTCGCTGATGGCCGCGCCCAGCTTGGGGTCGAGCACCCCGAGTGTGCATTTGCTGCGCTTCTTGCGCTTCGGTAGCGCACCCTCCAAGAATAAGTTCAGGTCCTCTGGCAATACACCTGCGAGAAATATGGAAAAATTATATTTTTACAGTTCTGTACCTTGTTGTCCCGTCTATCTGTTTGTCATTATTAAAGTAATAAAAAGTAAGAGGAAGGCGTCAAATTGTTACTGCGGAAAATTTGCACTTATTCTGCACTCCAAATATAAACGAAGATTATTTATTTTTTCCAATAACCTGGGATTCTACAGCAGTGAGTTAGACATCATTGCATACTTACAGCAAAAACGGTGTAGATAATTCGTGTGAATTTTCGGGGCAGTTGGTTGGGGCCTCAACTGACTCACTAACCACAATATTTCCCAAAACAATGAGGTCGCCCATGCCTGACTAAAATATTATGCATTGTTTTTTTAGCTTTTAGGTGCTCACTAGGAAAGGATTTTACTCTGCGCGGACGCAGTCGCACCCAAGGAACAACACACCTATAGAATATTTTACTGCAATTGATAACAGTGACGCTAACCTTCAGAAACAGCATTTATATTTTCCAAAGCGACCACCGCCGATTTAAAAGGTTGGAACGCAATAAGCGTCACAACTGAGTTGAATCTCTGCAGATCAGTCACAGACTCCTCGACCTGCGGCAGGAACGCCGCCAGCTCCTCGAACTCCGTCACGCGGAAGAGGGCGAAGCCTGCGCTATGTTCGTACAAAACGTACAACTTACTCTGAAAAATACACCAACATTATCACTTATTTCGTTCATAAATATTAAGTAAACGATTTCTGAAATATTACGCACCATTTTGATGTGATTTTATACAATTTCGTCTTTCATTTTTTGAGGAGAAACAAACACGTGTGTTTTGTTTGCTCGTCCACAATGTAAATATTTTTTTGAGGTTAGGTCGTTTCTTTACACACAAATTTACAAAATTAATTAAGGCCTAGGCCGCACTGCGGTTATATCCGCGCTGTTAAAACCGCGTTAAATCTGTGTCCTATGGAATCATCATGAACCTATCCGCACTTGCGGTTCATATTATGATTCCATAGGACGTGGTTTTAACAGCGCGGATATAACCGCCGTGCATCCTAGGCCTAAGTCATTCGCTCCAATCTGTCTGATACAAACTCATTTTTAAGTTATGTAAAAGTAGGTAGTCGTAGTCCATAGTAGTCTGAGTTCTGCACTTCATAAACAAATCTGATCTTTTTGAGAATGTAGCACTCTGTAATAAATGCTCTGTGTCTATAAAAAATCTGGTAGTTTTAGATACCTAATTCCCACTTCATTTGAATACCAGCAGGCACGTGTAAAGGAACGTTTTTTAATCGTTCAGAAACACCACGCCAGTTTTTACCCGACTACGGAGGCGTTATGATTTTGACCGGTATGTATGTATGTATGTATGTATGTATGTATGTATGTATGTATGTATGTATGTATGTATGTATGTGCATCTGTTCCCACCTAACTTCCAAACTACTTGTCGTAATTTGACAAATGAGGTAACGTCAGAAGCGGCTTAATGGCGCGCTGGTTATAGGCTATGTGACGTCACATAAAATTGCATATGGCGCCCTCTAGAGGACATAATGTCATGAACTAAAAAAAAAATATTTTTTAATGAAACCGTGTGGGGTATCAAATGAAAGAACTTGATGAGCACATTTCAAAAATATATATATTGTTACCTATAACTCCAAAATAATTAAATAAAAAGTAAGTTTAAAAACTAAAACCCGACTACGGAAAAAACGTGCTCTAAAAAGTATGAAACAAGAAAATATTCTCATCTAGAGGATAGCCGTGGTCCGTGTTCATATGCCATTTGGCCCTAAAAGACCAACACGGACCACGGCTATCCTCTAGATGAGAATATTTTCTTGTTTCATACTTTTTAGAGCACGTTTTTTCCGTAGTCGGGTTTTAGTTTTTAAACTTACTTTTTATTGCTTATCATAAAATTTCTGAACGAAAGTGGCTAGCGATGTTCTTGTCCATCGACTTCATCGTCGCGATTATCGTCTAACTAAATTGACTTAGATCATATAACTGATGCACTGAAATAACATTTTTTTTTAATAGAAAAAGCTTTCACACAATATTTTATATGTAACCGCGGCTACACACTCTCTAGGAGGCATGAGGAGTCGACGCGAGCACGAGAGATTGCGCCCTCGCCTCCTCTTGTATGTTTCGCCTCGCCTCCGGCGTGCTCCACTCCGTGTCGGTTTTTTTGACCGGAGTCAAAGGACGCGTGGCGGGAGGCGGGCGAACCAAGTGTTGGGAAAATTAAATTTCAGAACAATGAAAAATTTACAATTAATAATTGTTAATTTTTGGAAGTCACAATTAGTTAATTGTAATTGTGACTTCCAGAATTTCCAATTAATTAATTTTAATTATGAGTTCCAGAATTCCCAATTAACAATTAAATAATTGTATTTTTACAATTAACAATTAAATAATTGTATTTTTTACAATTAACAATTAATTAATTGTATTTTTTACAATTAACAATTATTTAATTATTTTTTACAATTAACAATTAATAGTAAAGTATCTAATTCTATATGCCTATTTATCTATACATGCATCCACCTAAATAGATATCTGTGTACATGTACCAATTGTACGAGGCTAATAAATGTAAGTTGTAACCGATTTTTTCACAGGTAACAAAAAAATTGCAATTGATTTTAATTGAACCTCACAATTAATGTACTTTAATCTAAATAAATTAATTGCACAGTGCAACAATTACGATTAAAAGTTTAATTGATTGAAAATTTAATCAATAATTAGTGCCCAACTCTGTCACTGAATAAAACGAGACTGTGGATGGGTAGCACTCGTGTAGCCTCCGAGTGGCGCGTCTCGCGCGAGGACCTCCACAAGGCGTACTCGCGAGAGTGTATACCTACGCCCCATAATAATATTATGTTTTATCATCGTTACAAGTTGGTTTGCGTGAAAACGGGATGCCGTTAAAAAAAAACTTTTTAATAAAAGGTATAAATATATTAAAATACTAACAGTGTTATTACAAAAACTCGTTTTTTAACTTTTGTAGTTTTTCATAATTCATTTTCAGTTCTTTTTACTTAATCTTATTTTAGTCGATTATAATTAGCTACTAAGATCATCTACTAAATACTGCATTTGGACATCACTACGACGCGTCAACAATCAACGGAAACTTGAATCGTTTGAATTGGACTTGTTTTACGTATATTTTTGCTGCTAATTCTAATTTTCACAATGATTTACATTGAAAAGTATTCAGTAACATGAAAGTGTGACTATATCGTGCTGTTTTGTGGAATAGTGTAACAATGGCTACGACGCAGCGAGACCTCGTTGTTATTCTAAAAAGAGAGACTGTTTTGAATTTGGAAATGCTCTGCAAAGTGCGTCCGATGTCTACAGATCTAACCAGACAGATATTCAAAGAAAACGCTCTTGAAAAACCCACACAGAGTTTGTTCAATCACTTGTCTCACTACTTGGTGTTTTTGATCGATATTCAAGCCTTCAATACGTTGCCATGGCCTCTATACGACTCTAAAACCGAACGTGAGTACAGAAACAAGGTTTCAGCCTTCATAAGTGACTATAGCAGTAAAGGATTGCTCGCTCCGGTCATGTCCTCCTATCTTGTGAACCCTAGTTGCTATAAAGTTACAGTTCTGATGTTCCAAATGTCTCAGTTGGCTATCCAAAGGGTGCTGGTCACCAAAATGACAACAGACAGCCAGAGGAATAGATATAGTATGACCACAGACAAATACAAGGCTCATGATCAAAGTTTCATCGAGGATGTTGAGAAAGAAATCAGTAAAATGTCAAGGAAGTTGTATGTGCATGCTCGGAAACGAGAAATAGCTGTGAAGATCTCGGAGTTGTATAGAACGAGAATAATTGAAGTTGAGGAGAAACTTCAAGCAGTGAACTGCCAGAAATACTTAGACAACTTGGTTGATAGTTTCCTAAAAAAACATACCGTAGATGATCATACGAAATCAGAGATATTGAAAATAAAAAATGTAAATGCATCATCAAACTTTTTTGATGCGTGGCTTCGCAATACTGATGAAATGATGTCCGAAATGGAGTCCAAATGGGACAGCAAAATGGGTCCCTTCCTGGACTTAGCAAAGAGCACAAGAAATAATTCTGAAATGTTAATAGCTCGGTCCACGGGTGAAGCGGACAAGAGCACGTACATGTTGGAATACAACCCTAATACGGACTACATATGCACCAAAGATCTTCAAAACCAAGTTAATACGCAACAGAAATACATCTTAAAAAATATAGTGAGAGACGATAAATTGAGTTTCCCGAATCTTCTGAGAAGCTATCTTATTGCAATAGGGTTTGTCCTCAAAAATACTGAGATTGATGATGAGATATACAAATTCAATGAGTACTTGGAAGGAGGGAGTAGAAATTTTAAAGAAATTGTCTCAGCAATGAAAGCAATAATGGAAAGGGTGATGAATGCTGAAGATAGGCTTGAGGTAAGCATGCTTGAATTTCCATAGTCTCTATAAGATCCTTATAACATCTTTACCAGGTTCTTTCTTGTTGAAGCTCAATGAAAGCCAGTATTATCTGAAAGAATTTAACCAGTTTTCGAAGCTTGCCAGCATACTTAGCTACTGTGATGGGCTAAATGGAAAATAGTTCAATAGAGTATTCCCCAAATTTATAGAAGGTTATGATGGATTTACAATGGCATTACAAATAATTCCTAGAAATTCTTTGTTAAAGCATTGTAAATTGGCTAAATCTCTATTTTGCAGCTTACCTTCTAAGGCCGTGGTCTCCTATTAAATGCCATCGGCCACTTACAGCGTCACGCGTACGCCGCGTCACAATTTTACTATAGTGACATGAGCGTGTGAAGGAGACCACAACAGTACATTTCTATAGTAAGCATTGTGACGCGGCGTACGCGTGACGCTGTAAGCGGCCGATGGCATTTAATAGGAGACCACAGCCTTATTTGATTTTGTACACAACCTTTGTAATAAAGACATGCTTGTTTACCTTTCAGCCAATGCAACATTACAACAACTCAATATCACTAACAAAGGAATTCACCGAGATACCGCCGCTGCCTGACTTATCAGACCTCAAGACTGGCCGAGACCAATCCCAAATGATGTTTGATACATTCACACCACTCAGTTTATCCAAACACCAGTTCAACCTCCACAGACGAACAAACTCCATGTTCGCTAAACCACAACCCAGGTCTCTAATCGCCCCTCATTACCAAGGCCCAAGAGATGACTTCTTAAAAAGCTTAATATCCTGCCGAATCAGTGGCTACGACCGTCCGAACTCAACAATGCTTAATACCTCAGTAATGTCACAAGTAAGAAACAATGAGACTATCGCAGAATGTTCATCAGGCTTCACCAAACAACAGATTCAGAGGCTACTGTCCACGAAGAAGTCAAGTAGTTCGAAGAAATTCAAGTATAAGACTGACAGACCAAATATAAACATTAAAAAAGGTGGATTATTTAACGAGTCCCAGTCTTCTAATGAGAGTAACGGGCTATTCAGAAGTTATTCATCACCGAATCTCTTCGAGAATAGAGAGAAGAGGTCTAGGATTGGGAAGAAATTCCCAATGATGCAAGATAACTGTCTGTTAGAAGTTTCTGGTATAACGGCCTTGGATAAGGACAGTTTTGGCACCCCTGAAAATGTGGTGCAACTGGAAAGTTCCAGAAAACTTCTAGATGCAACAAGCTTGCCTACTATTGCCATTTCTCCGCCAAATACGTCTGCAATCTTGAAAGAAGACGCTGCCCCAAATAGAGTCCATTTTGCAGATTTGAACTTGGTTAAAGTTCAAGAGAATTTTATTGATGAAACCACAAAGACTGAGACACCGAAAAGCAACACACATTTAATTAGAAAAACTAGTTCCTTAGAGAAGATAATCAATCGGTTTAAAAAGGTTAGAGCGAACGTCTTGCCATCAGAAAATAATGATGAAAATGAATTTAGAACAATACTTGAGGAGAAGGAAAATATGAACACGGTAAATGTGGATGTGTGCACGGCAAACAGGATTCTATTGCCTGATCTTTTAAGTCCAAGTTGTAGTACGATAATGAGGACGTCCATAGATCATTTGGAGCAAGTTTGTATAGATATTGATGAAAGGGAGCGCCGGAAACCGCGGGAAAGTCTCGGTACTGCTTTGGGAGTGGATCAAACATTCTTAGATCAATTTGATTTGATAGATTAAGAGCCCATGAGAATGGCTGTCATGATGAACAGACCTATACATACATATATCGGTCTAGTGATCTAGGCGTCTCCCAAGGCTCGATATTGGGACCTATGAGTTTCAAAAATAACGACTGCTGGTCATATTTTTGGGAGGATAAGATATCTTAAAAGATATAGATAACATGCGAGAAGGCTATTTGATGAAGATTTAAGTCAGGAAGCTGTTTTGCTTGCGGTGAATACTCAAGTATAGCATGCAACGAATTTCGATTCTAGATTCTCATAGAACTACGTCAGCAACGTACGCGTTGGATGACAGGTGTTTTGGTAAAGCAAATACGTGGAATCCGTTACGTGCGTACCGACGTCGACGCGTTCTATCAAACCCACCACAATGTTTCCTGATTAGGTAGTAATAAAGATTTTACTAAAGTAACTATATTTATAAACTGTATTCACAAAAAGAGGTGTCTTGAGAAACATCCGAAAAAGGATATTTATTTTTAATAGCATGAAGTGTTGTAATCTGTTCACTAAGTGCATTCTAAAGCTTTACAATCCAGTGTACATAAATAGTATTGTAGTTGCATAGCGGTTTTGTGTTAGTTTTCTAAATAAAATAATTTTATTATACCTCCGAGTATTATAATTAATTATGGATTTAATAAATAAATACGGTATAAACTTTTAAATATTTAATAAAAAAAATCTTAAGTATTAATAAAGCTACTGATATACATTTTCCAAAAAATATATCCTATTTTAAGCACAATGTCATTATGTGTGAACCTTGTTTCCACGTGTCACACAAATCTGCATGTCATTTGTTTATATAAGTATAGCGGTGCGTAGGCGCAAGTCGCAACGTTTATAATCTTATTTACGTAAGCACAAAACAAAATTCGGCATGCCAACCTTATAATAGTTACATAACATCAAAATAAATAAACTTTCTCCTATGAATATGCAATCTGATACATCTTTGATAGGTACTAAAATTAAATGAATGAAAGTCATAATTAAAACTTCCGCGTCATCCTTCCGGAAACATTAAAAAACTGACTACACAAACTATAGTCGAATTGCTAATGAGACGGAATAAACTGACGGCTATTCTATTTATATCGAAAAGTGACATTAGCACCTGTCAGTTTACTGCGTCTGACAATTCGACTAAAATTCTGAATTACATCTTTTTAAATCTTGGGATCGCTCTCATCCAATTTGACCATCTTCTCTGAAATCTCCCAAAGCTTTTTGGCCCTGCTCATATCGCTGGCCGCTGACGACAACGAACTCTCCCGACAATCCGAGAAGTACTTCCCAGAGACCTTCTCAAGGTTCTCATCGGCAGCCAGCATAACTGTAGTCTGACAACCTTGTTTTGGGGTTTTAAAGAAACACATGTTGATCATGGACAAACCCCAACTCAATGGAGCTGGTACCGACTTCCAAATGCCGGTATCAATCAACCCTGGATGGAGACAGTTCACGGTAACCCCTGACCCTTCTAGCCTGCGTGCTAACTCCCTAGTAAAGAGTATATTTGCCTCTTTAGAAGCGTAGTATAAGTACCCTGGGAAAGTATCCAATGGGTTAGGGTTTTCAAAGTTGACTGACGCGAAACGATATAAAGAAGATGCTACAACGACAACCCTGGAAGGTGCGCTCTTCTTCAGAAGGTCTATAAGGAGATGGGTTAGTAAGAATGGCCCGTAATGATTCGTCTCCATGGTTAATTCGATGTCGTCGACTGATTTCTTCTTCTTGAATGTCTCGGCGTAGCCCGCGTTGTGGACGAGCACGTCCAGTTGCTGTTCTGTTTTATTAATGTCTTCTGCGAATTCGCGGATGGATGAGAAGGAGCTCAGGTCAAGTTTTTTGACGATCACTTTCGTGTTCTTCGTTGAGTCGATGATTTCATCTGGAATTTACGAAAAGGGATTTGAAATGGCATATGATAGTGACATCTCGATTAGTCTTTCGGACTTTGGAAGAGTGGTAGATGTAGATATGGCACTAGGGGACATTTCATATGTATAATCCTCTAAGAATTAGTAATATAAAACCTGATGTTATAATGCCCTGGACAGATATATGACTACCTCCTGCATAGTCTAGTAGTAATACTGCTTAACATCAGGCGGGCCGTACGCTTTTTTGCCACCGCAGTCCTATAAAAAATTAAAAAATAAGTTCTAATGGACTTTGACGCAGTGGATTTTAGCTTGGCAAAACATCAGTGGGCAAAAAATTCCGCCGTCCGGCAATCAAAAAGATTATAATCATTAGCTAAGACAGTATCGTGCTCACATTGTGCGTTTATACCACCTGACAGACCACCCTCTCACAGAAGATCAGCGAAAAGTAGCTAGGTATTACAGCTGCGTTTAGTATGATGAGTGAGAGAGCCGGAAGCCCAACCCCCCTCCTTCTGTCCCATTCCCCTTCAGATTGGCAATGTCTTTGGTATTGCAGGCATCTATAGGCTACGGTAACTGCTTAAAATCAGGCGGGCCGTACCCTTTGCCTCCATAGTTACATCTTCTTATCGTATGGTTAGCGGCCAACCTGGTGTCAGAGTTGTTCAAGCCGCCCGAAGGCCTCTGACAAGGCTTAACGACTGCTGCCTAGATAACAACCGGGACCGACTTTTTACGTGCCCTCCGAAGCACGGAGACGCTCAAGTCAAATGCCACTAAATGGTCACCCATCTCTGCCTGACCTTGCCGAGCGGTGCTTAATCCTAAGAAGAAGAATCTTAATTAATCTTAATTTTGACGGGCCCGTTAGCGTGGTTGGCGCGGAGGCGCCTTTCACGCTGCAGGTCGCAGGTTCGATTCCTACCCGGGACATGCATTTGTGTGCATGAACATGTCTGTATGTCCCGAGTCTGGGTGTATATGTATATTAACTATGTATTTACAAATAAAAAAGTAGTATATGTAGTAATATCAGTTATCTGGTTTCCATAGTACAAGCTCTGCTTAGTTTGGGATCAGGTAACCGTGTGTACAAAAATGTCCCAGGATATTATTATTAATTACCTTTAACTTTCTCCGCGGCCTCCAAATTCCTGCACGCCATGATGACCCTCGCGCCTCTGTTCGCCAGATCCCTGGCCGTCTCCTTCCCAATGCCGCTGGTGCAGCCCGTCACGATCACCGTCTTCCCGTCCATCCTGGTAGGTTTCCAGTACCGTCCGCACGTGTACTTCGCGAAGAGACGGACGGCTAGCAGTAGACCGAATAGACCAGCAAATGCTAGCAGAGATAGGAGTATTAGAATCGGGAATACCCAGAGTAGGTAGCTTGCTTTCCACGCTTCGGCGACGATCATGTCTGTAAAGAAGAAGTTTATGGGTAAAGCCAAGCTGTAGCCAATCGACTGCAATACGGGCGCGACCGGGTAGTACCACCCTTTCACAGAAGATCGGCGTAAAGTGGCTATTACAGCTGCGTTTGATACGATGAGTCAGAGCCGGAAGCCCAATTCCCCCCTTCCCTCTGTCCCACTCGGAGTGACCGCCGACCGCTAAGAATTTACGATTTATAATCATTAAGGCCCCGCTTCCCGGCCGAGCGTTTTCGCCGTCTGGATTGGTCGAGAGCGCACTAACCCCGCCCACTTTTTATGCGAAAATATCGAAAATCATTAATTGTGACGTGAAAAACTATTGCATCACCAAAATCGAACTTATTTTTTTTAGGTATCATCTTTCTCCATCTTTTGGTGAAAATAATATTTAGAAATGCAGAGCCGTTTGGAAAAAGATACAAATTTAAATTTGAAAACTGCTACATTTTGTTTTTTTTTTCACATAGTAAATGAGCATGTAGCACTTTTTTCCTGCTTAATATTTAAAGATGAGGGTTCTATAAATACGGTAATATATTTTTTTCAAAATTTTTACGCCACTGGTCTAAGAGGAGATAGCCTCCAAACATGCCTCGTTAGGTGCCTGTACAGTCTTAAGAATTTACGAAGATAATATTAGAGACCAGGGCCTTATGTCGCTTAGCCATTGTGGCGCCACTGTGGCGTTTTGCTATAGTGATACCTATCATTTGCTATAGTGATATAGTGTGCCTGCATGAGCTACAGTACATCGGATTGACTACAGCTTGGCTCCACCAGCTAGTTCATTGGATCATCTCCAATTATTATGATTAGCGTAAGTATTATTTCCTGGTCTGACTTGATTTATAATGTGATCATAAATACTCTACCATGACGGTGTGACTTGTTTGCAAATTAGGGGCCATCCATAAATTACGTCACACGAATTTCATGATTTTTAGACCCCTTCCCCCCTTGTCGCAGCTGGTCACATTTGCGAGATTCCCCCCCTCCCTGTGTGACATCACATATTTTTTAGAATTTTCAAAATTTTTCGTTAACAATTCAAATTTCGGTTTTAATACTTAGATATATTCGATTTTTAAATGTGACGTCACAAAACTTAGGACCCCTCCCACCACCTTGTCACACATTGTCACATTTCGTCGACCCCCTACCCCCCCTTTAGTGTGACGTAATTAATGGATGGCCCCTTAGTCTTCCTATTCATTTATGAGGATCAAAAGAAGTTTGGTTTGGGCTTTAAGAATTTGGTACCCGATTATAGTCCCTAGTCTAGCAACCTAGACCTATTTGATTGAGTAGAACAATTATATACGACTAATTAGTAACGATGACCCGAATTAACGAAGAATGCGATGTGACATCGTTAAATTTCGTAATGCAATTGTTTGTCGTTGTGCAATACGATTCGAGGGTGTGGTATGCATTGGTTAGCGAAAAGGTAGTGTCATCTTTCATTTGATTTACTTATCTATACAATATTATAAATGCGAAAGTGACTCTGTTTGTCTGTCTGTTACCTTTTACACGATTAAACCGCTAAATCAATTTTGATAAATTTTGGTTTAGAGATAGACAGGACCTTGGAGAAGACATAGGCTACTTTTATCCCGGATAAATGTTAGGTTCCTGTGGGATCATCAAAAAACTACGCAGTTAACATTCTTACATCATAGGTAAGTTCTTATTGACTTACTTATAGTCGAATTGCTAATTGGACGGAGTAAACTGACAGGTATTTGTTCTATTTATATCGAAAAGTGACATTAGCACCTGATAGTTTATTCCGACAATATAGCAATTCGACTATAAATACGTTACGCCTTTATAGAGATTTTTATGCCAGTTTACAAAGGTTTTAACAAGCATTTATGGTACAAAAGTGATTTGTAATGCCAGTGTAATACCAAAATAACTTCCTTGGGGTTAAAGGTGTACTTACATGGATAAAAGTTCCAGTGCCTATACTTTATAATACTAGCCGCTCTAGATAAACCAAAAATTCAATCAAGTTATTTTATGGTATTCGAATTTTAAAAAATACAGCACTATTATCATCTGCAGCACTTAATTAGATTGTTATACTGCGTGTCCTAGATATCACTACACTGTGGCACAAAATCCAAAAACGTTATAGTTCCCAAATATACCAAATTATTATTTTAAATTCTACACATCTTAAAGACCCACGGGCCACGACTGCGGAATAGCCAAAGGTTACCCAGACTGGTTCCTACCTACAAAAAAACTGTTATTATTCTTCGCACGATGCAGTGTCTGACTACGTAATTATGAACTCAGTTTCAAGGTTAATAGGTTTCTCAGTGCAATATATGTTTAATTGAACGCAATTTCGGCTACCTTACATTGATAAAATAATATGGGTAAGCATTACTTTATTATTTGTTAATAAACTTCGGTTTTTTCGACTGTTAAATTCGCCTGTGGAAAATAACTTAGCAATATTCTAAGAGGACACGATGACAGATTTTCTACATTACTGTCTGTATAGGGGACACATAGCTATCTATCTATAAATATAAAATTCAAAGTCCTGACTGACTGATATATCAACGCACAGCCTAAACCGCTGGTCCTAGAGACTTGAAATTTGGAGGGGGTGTTCTTTGTGAAGTGTAGGCATCCACTAAGAAAGGGTTTTTCGAAATTCCAAGTTCCAACCCTAAGGGCGTTAAATAGGGGGTGAAAGTTGAAAGCCGAAAATTGGTGCAGTATTTTTGATAATGCAATCAGTTTCTACCCTTGAGTTTATTTCTGAAGAAAAATATATAATCTGGTTCCTGTAGGCCACGCGGGCGAAGCCGCGGGCGGAAGCTAGTACTTAAATAAACCTCTCTTAATGACTGATAACTTGATTGTATTAAAGTCATTGAATTGCAAGTGCAATAAATAGATGTGTGAATTTTTCGCGAGGCAAAGCTGCTTCGCGAGGCATCCGCGTGTTATAGACACGACTAATAGAAAATACCTACTATGTTCGGTTAAACTTTCTCTGAAGGCCTTTATTCCATAAGTATACCTAGATGATAGACAATCAATTAAGTATTTTTACTTATGTCATTCTGTGGTTTTTTTTATTTTTTTATGGTCTGCGGTGGCAAAAAAGCGTACGGCCCGCCTGATGTTAAGCAGTTACCGTAGCCTATAGATGCTTACAATACCAAAGGCATTGCTCGCACATTGCCGACCTGAAGGGGAGTGGGATGGAGGGAGGGGGAGGGGGGGTTTAACCACCTTTACCTTGGTAGGTTCATTCTTGTCACACATATGCACACGTTATTTTAAATTAGGCAAGGCACTAAAATGATTAATTTAATTAATGACACCTACTTACATACTTACATAGTTTTAGTAGAAATTTAGTTAATTATTTAAGCCGTAACTAATTATATAAATTATAATTCGTGCAATTGTAATTATTATAAGGGAAAGTGGTCTGTAAAGTCAACGAACCGAGGACCCTTTCACATTTTGATGGTACCACAAAAAAATAGGTAGGTAGGTACCTACTGCTAACGCTACGGTAACTGCTTAACATCAGGCGGGCCGTATGCTTGTTTGCAACTCTCCCGAAGAAATCCTCTTAACTAAATTACAACGAAAAGCGCATCAAAATCTGAGGGCCTACTCTTTTATAAACGAAAACGAAATTTCGGAATTTCCTACTACGTTTCTCATTCATTCCGACATTTCTTACGAACGAAAATTGTTTGACGTCTTCGTCGTCGTCGAATCTAAACGTCAAACAATTTTCGTTCGTAAGAAATGTCGGAATGAATGAGAAACGTAGTAGGAAATACGCGAAATTTCGTCCGAAATTTCGTTTTCGTTTGTAAAAGAGTAGACCCTCTGATACGTTTTAGAAGGAAGCGGACTAACTTAGAGAGAGATAAAAATCTACCAATACGACACATTATCTTAGAACGAAATCTAGACTAATTCTGAGTCGTAGGATGTTGATTACCATGGGGATGTTGATTAATTATAATCTATATTCGCACTGGGCCAGCGTGATAGATTAGGACCTGAATCCCCCTAATACCTATCATAATTATAATTTTACCCAGAATATAGGGATACCAAATAAATTAATTTGCTTCCAAATCATATTTCCTTGTGGGACATGATTTCCGCATGATGCTCAAAATCACAGACAAAAAAAGAAAAAGTTTTCAACTTTTTAAAAACTCAGCGAGTTTATGTTTTTTACATTGATTATTTATAGTTTTAATCGCCACTTACTTATTTTAATACAGTGTATTTTGGTAAATATAGCTCCAGTGGTGCCACTGTTAATTTTCTGTAAAGTTTTATGAGTTACTTACCGGTTAATTTAATAAAATAACGTCCACGAAACCACACTACTCAACACTTTCTACTGACACGTGTTATCGACGCGGTAGGCTCGTCAATACTGATGAGAATACCTACGGCATTCCCACTTTACAGGCAGCTTTCGCAACTTCAGAATGACTGTACCACCCATGGACCAGTTACTAAGGGGACTGGCCCTAAGCAAGTCGTCCGAGTGGTCGGCCTAGTACTAACATCGACATAAAACGAAGCGAGTAATTCAACTATTTACCGGTAAATAGTATAATGAAAATGAAAAACAATGACCACGTTTTGTTTCATACAAATATCTAATAAGGGCACCTCTTTCTTTAGTCTTTACTCTGTGGTACCACCACACATAACTTAGCGGCCGACAACGTCTCTACATTTGAATGGAAACAATTTTGTCGCAGAGAATATAACTCTATATCTACTTGGATTATACCTATCAACAACCTACCATATGTGCCATAGATATACTTATATTTTTATATTTTAATTCACCTCCACAGATAGGTACTTTTTAGTTTTACAAAACGACCTATGTATTTACAATATTATTACCTTTTAGACTTTAGAGTATTAAATAAACTTAAATTGCTCAAATCGGAAAACTCAAAGCGTCGAATTTGCGTACGATTAGGGGGCGTCCATAAATTACGTGAGGCATTTAGGGGGAGGGGGGTCGAGCAAAATCTCACCAAATCTCACGTGGGGGAGAGGGGGGTCTCGGCAAATCACACGTAATTTTTATTACCGCAAGAAACGGTGTAAAATTGCAAGAAAACTGGGTTAAATTAAGTAAAACATGTTTTTCCTCTAGAATACCTATAGCTTTTGAAAAATCTCACGTGAGATTAGAGGGGGAGGGAGGGGGTCGAGTAAAATCTCACGAAATCTCACCAAGGGGCGAGGGGAGGTCGAAAAATCTCAAAAATCACCTCACGTAATTTATGGACGGTCCCTTATTCGGCCGTAAATAGGTATAATAAATTATGGTGTATTTTTTAATTCCGGAGACTAAATTGCTAACCCCAAATGTCAAACTCGAAAATAATGCTGCCACATTTATTTATGTAGTGTTGTCCTACCGCTTTTTTCCGGTACCGATTATTTGAACCGTAAAATTAAAAAATG
Organism: Drymonia ruficornis; assembly: GCA_947859195.1. NCBI lineage: Eukaryota > Metazoa > Arthropoda > Insecta > Lepidoptera > Notodontidae > Drymonia > Drymonia ruficornis. Next base: position 8,006,960 of record OX401926.1, on the reverse strand, counting down.
TCGTGCTTATACAGCATGGAGTAGGTATTATAAATAGGTACTCGAGATAGAAAATCGAGATAGAAAATTTTACTCAAAGGAATTATAATAATTGTTTCTTTGTTTTTATGTTATTGTTTCTTTATAAACTAATTACTTTTTTACCTACATAATTGATATATTTTGTAAAAAAAAACTGCGCGTCCATTTTTTCAAGGTTTGTCCTTGAGCCATGACAACGCCTTTTGTTTACCTCATTCGGCCTTCAGCAAAGCCAATGTAATAGAGTTACATTCGCAAATTCGGAATCCGATTCATCTGATTCTGAGTAAATAAATAAAACGCTTACTTAGCTTTGCTGAACTGTGTTGTTACGGGCATGAATCGGTCATGCTTACTCTTATGTCTTTGCTCTGTATTTCGCTATTTTTTATTTAATATTGTGTAAATGCCTGCCTGCTCACCTAGCGTTGCTGTTTGAAATGTATACAATTTTATTTTTATTTTTCTATTGAAAAGAGTAACCATTGAGTTTCTTGCCGGCTCTTCTCAAGGGACGCAATATTACGAACCGGTGGTAACGCTAAATGTTTATGTTAATAACGATTCATAAATGCTACATTTAGCTTACATGTATAAAACAATGTGTTAATGCCTGATTGCTTACATAGCGTTACTGTTTAAATAGTATGTATTGCTAATAAGATTTAAATTTTTGTTCAAGCCAATACAGACTAAATAAAAGTACATGTACTCTGATTTTTATTTTGTGGATTAAAATAAAAACGTCAAAAATATCAAACTTTTGGTGTATGGGGACCCCGTTATTTGTAAATTTTATTTTATTTTTAGTACTTGTTGTAGCGGCAACAAATATACACATTCTGTGAAAATTTCAAGTCGCTAGCTATTCCGGTTCGTAAGATACAGCCCGCTGACAGACAGACATAGTAATAGGGTCCCGTTGGCATCATTTGGGTACGGAACCCGAAAAATCTGAGTATAGACACAGTGAAAGTACGTATAGACATATTCGATAATAAAATAATTCATCTTTAACGTCTATGACTTTGTTGTATGATTTTGTTGTTTACTGTTATAAATTTTAATGATTTCATCGAATTCCAGAAGTTTGCTTGAGGTTTATGCGATTTTGCAGAAAAACTTATAAATAAATAGTAAAATAATATTTTACGGTTAGCTCCGATATTTTTCGATCATTTCCGATTGCTGGACATCACTATTTAAAATTTGCAATAACCATCGACGTAATACCGAGACTTAAAACTTCCTTGGCAATAACCTAGCCACACTGTCATTGTCAAATTAGTCTCCGGAATTAAAAAACAAACCATAGTCGATTTAAGAGTAGGTTTCTACTTAAAAAACCTACCTTACCTACTTAAATTAAATTAAGTAATTTAGTTTATTTTATTGTAAAGATTCGATTGGTTTAATTTCATACTGGCCGTTTGTTAATAAAAAATAATGTGGATGACATTAAAATAAATTAAAAAGAAATGCGTTTTCTTTTTCTTAATTTTTATGGCTTGTGTTAATTTTTTTTTATTGAATGTAAGCCAGTAGCATCGACATAACAGTAGGTATTTCCAGTATTTCATAGGTATTTACGTTTAAACTATCGCGAAAAGAGGATTATTTCGCTTTTCCGAGAACTTTTTTCTGTTTCGTTTAGAATGATGTTTTAAAAACCACAACATATTGAAAAACCAGTAAGTAATGCCGAAATCGATAAATTTAATTCTATAGATAAAAACTCCCTCTTTAATTAATGTCGTTCGAAATTATGTTTGAAATATTTTCCAAACAAAATAAGAACTTTTTATAATGTCCCTGACCACCTCTTTTAGGTTTATTATCGTAGTTGTTACGTTCATAAAGTACGTTTCTACTTGCGTCGCTCGTAAAGACATATTGAACAAAGGTACACAATATTCCATTGTGATTATTTGTGAGATGAACACATCGTGAATATTGTGAAAGCGACGTGCCGTGGTACCGTGTTGTCGCTGGGTGTGACAGGTGCCTTTCGAGCCCTCGGCGTTTTGACATCCGACCGGTTACCGCAGGGCTGTCAAACGTCTAGTTCACAAAAAAAAATGTAATGTAATGTAACGTCACGACTTTTATCCCCGTTCGGGGGTAGTCAGAGGCTTGAGTGGCCATACACCACCACTTTGTGGAGGTATTAATCAACTCAAAGCCCACGTTTCACTAGATAGTCAGAACCCAACGTGACAGGTGGTGAACCGTGTCGCCGTGTATACAGGAACTGACTATTACCTAATCCCGAGGGATAGGTAGGTTTCTTCACGATGTTTTCCTTCACCGTCAGCGAACTGTAAATTATGCACATAGATGAAAATTCATCCATTTAAAAAAAAAAAACCTTCTAAAAAAGCATACAGTCCCAAATTTCGAACTGAGAAGCTGCTTTTCTGAAGTTTTTTAGAATCCTCCTCAATATCGCTACTGTATGGTCCCAAACTAAGCAACGCCTGTACTAGGTATGGCTACGTACATATGGATTTGGGGCGATCCCAGTGACATCCGGAAGGGCGGGCGGACCAGGGTAAATAACGAAGGCCCGTTTCTGAAATTTTCCTCTGGCGGGAATTGAACGCGTAACTACTCGATGTAGTGCGCCGAACGGCCTACGCTCGAACCACTGCGCCAAGAGGACTTCAAATTGATAGACAGAGAGAGGTACATTTCTTTCGCTGTCTATGTAATGAAGAGACTCAATGATAAGCTTATAAAATAACGCTATGGTTTTGGCTCAGTGTGTATTTCCTGTGTATACTTAGCACCTTTTGTGAAAGTTAAATATTACATAACCAATTTAACACGTTAGTTTTCGGTTTCAGGTAAGCACGTGTTTATTTTAACTACCCAACCGATTTCAGGAGCTGAGAAAGTAAGAAATTATTTAAATACGTACCTACGCCACATTTTATTTAAAGAAAGAAAGAAAGAAAAACGTTATTAATTAACGTAACGTTATTAACGTGTTATTTAATTAATATTTTTCTAGTATTTGACAACCCTACTACACCTTTATGCAACGTGTATTTCCGCTAGTTCCGAATTCCGATTGAAGAATTCTTTAACACCAATTCAATTTTCAATTCTTTCGAAATGAAAAGAAAACTTTATTTATAGGGTAAAACTATTAATTTATTTAAGCAGATATGGTACCTCATAACATTTAAATCACGAGACTTGTGAGTTGTGATCAGCTAGGCTATTCTGTAACGACAAACTCACTTCGCACGCGTGAATTTTCAGGTGATATGTCAAATTTTGTATTGAAATTTGACATTTCACTCGAAAATTCACGCGTGCGAAGTGAGTATGACGTTACAGAATAGCCTAGCAGCGCACGACGAAATTCACACGTCTATTATCGCACTCGAAATTCAACAATCATCTTCAAGGCATTTTGATGCTTATTATTCACCAGAAGATGAGCCATAATGGCCACCGACATGTTTGCAACATTATTTTTCGCGAATGAGTGAGTCGTACTATGTCCGACTCCGTTTAGTAGGATATACTATTTTGGAAGGTGGCATAATATGTCTCTCTCTATTTTGGTAATGTCTTTGACCTAATTATTTTTATAACGCTATAATTTCTTGATAAACCTATAGTATTATCTACTAGAAAAAAATTCTCGAATTGACTATTACCTATTATAATTTTGAAAGAAATTTAGAAATACGCATTGCTCTAAATGAGATTAACTGAAACAGTTAAGTCTGTCACAAACGGTACTGTGAACTCCACGGAACAAGGAATCATTGGAAATAACATTTAACTTGAGCCACGCTTCATTTTACCTAATGCTTAGAAAATTACATTGAATTACTGGATCTAGGTGAGTACCTATCGCAGTACCTATTAACCAAAATTACGCGTCAGTCATTACTGTTTACTCTAAAACCAAGTAATAAATTATTTGTTAAGTAGCAATCTAAGATCGGAAGAAACACCGGTATTGGAACAAATTCGATCTCCATTCTATGATATTCTTTTATCTGTGGTTAGTTATAGAAAGCGCGATTTCTATAGAATATAGGTACCGTTGTGGAAACCGTTACGATTGACCGAATTAGACTGACCCCTCAAATTGCATCGCCGTCGCACATATTGTTCGGATAACTGAGATGAGAGAGGTCAGGTTAAAATAGCTAGTCATTATTTGTGATGGAATGCATTTTGTATGATAGATGTATGGTGTTCAAGAAAATTACACTTTCTAATGTTGAACATTTATGCGGAACAAGAATAGTCGATATTATTGGTGGTAGAGGCTCGACCGGGGTAGTACCACCCTCTCACAGAATATCGGCGTAAAGTAGCTATTATACGTTTCGTACGATGATTGAGAGAGCCGGAAACAACCCCCTCCCTTTCCCTTCCCCCAGTCCCACTTTGCTTCAGGTCGGCAACGTGCGAGCGATGCCTTTGGTATTCATCTATAGGTTACGGTAACAGCTTAACATCAGGCAGGCCGTACGCTTTAAGCGGAGTAATAAAAACTCTTTTATAATTATCAAAAACACTGCCCACGACCACCAAAATGTAAAAGTGTCAAATAAACAAAAAAAAAAATGACAACAAACATCGAAATTTACATTGTCAAGTGATCTATACGAAATAAAATAAAGTATAAAATAAAATAGTGTTATAGAATTGCAAAATAAATAGCAAGAATGGCTAACTTCGAATCGCCAATACCGCTCTCCGAGATCGAGTCGGTGCTCGCTTGGGTTGACACCTTCAAGCTGTCTAGACCGAATAAGAAGATCAACAGGGATTTCTCTGATGCTGGTAAGTAACCAAGATCCTGATCCACAATCGATCAATGAGAATCGATACTAGGTCAACAAATCAACTCATAACCAAAACGACAGTTAAAACTAAGCTTTCTTATCAATATAATTTTGAGATCATCGAAATCGGTCCATCCCATGGACTAATTACTAAGGGGACTGGCCCTAAGCAACTCGGCCGAGTGGTCGGCCTAGTACTAACATCGGCATAAAACGAAGCGAGTAGTTCAACTATTTACCGGTAGATAGAACAATGAAAATGAAAAAACAATGACCACGTTTTTTTCATACATATATCTAATAAGGGCACCTCTTTTTCTAGTCTTTACTCTGTGGTCCATCCGTTGCGATTCTATAACACATTTTATATAATGTGCGGCATGTGCGTGTGATGACACACCAACACCAACATGTCGTCACAACAACCGCGCACGGCTTCGCTAGTAATTTGGTCACAACTTCATCAATTTTGGTCGTAGATCAAAAATGTTTGCACTGTACGTTATGGATTTCTTAGCTCTATAAATCTGCATTCTCAATTAAATTCGTTACGAAATCCCATTACCATTGATCTTACGACTCTTAATACTTAATCCTTTGCTGAAAGAAAGCATCGCGAAGAAACGTTTGTCTCTGAAGAATCCGTACAAAACACCAATAGTCCACTGGTCTTGAATGTTATCTTCGGATATTCCTGGCGGTCTAAAGTTGTCAGCCATCTATTAGCATCCGGCCGGCTGGAAAATTGTTAAGAGATTCGAGAACCAAGTCTGAATCGGCCTGGTGGCCAGGATCATTATTGGCTGTTGCTCGCCGTCCGCTTACCGAACTTAAATAATGATTCATCCGATAACTGGATTATCACCAACCAACTACTCAACCACCAACCAAACCCTGAACAATCTATCAACTGCCAAGCACCGCCAAACATGCAAGCAATCAACCAGCTGGTTGGGCTTCCGTCTCTCGCACTCATCGTTCGAAACGCAGCTGTAATATCAACTTTACGACGATCTAGCGATAGCGATACTACCCTGGTCGAGCCAGACCGTATATGAGCTGCAGTCTTAGCTACAGCTTGCCTCTACCACCAATGATCATGATTTTTGCATTAACAGTCCTCCTAGCAGAGATGCTAGGCGTGCACTACCCGAAGTTGGTGGAGATGCACAACTACCCTCCGCGGAACAGCCACTCGCTGAAGCTGAACAACTGGATGACGCTCAACAGGAAGGTGCTGAAGAAACTGAAGCTGAATCTCTGCTGCAACACCATGGAGCAGCTCGCCAACTGCGCGCCGGGGGTCATAGAGAGGGTGCTCGTTATGGGTGAGTTTCATAGCCAAGGGTACACTGGTAGACGGTCCACCTGATGGTAAGTGGAAGCCCGCCCAGGACATTTGCTACTTAAGGAGCAGGGCTCCTCCGAAATACGAAACGAAACGTTTACGGTTGAAGGATGGTACATTTTTCTACTCCGAAAGGGTTTCGGAAGTGTTCCGGATTCTTTCGGGGTAGGGTCCACGAAAGAAGAATCGTCAAATCACGACTATGGAATCCGAACTTTGGATCCGAAAAATCATGGCTGGTTGAAACCGCCTGTCCAAGGTTTGTCCCTCTCAAACAAAATTCAAAATGTTTATTTAGACGTACGGGGGCACTTACAAATTGTCAGTTAAATTTTTTTTTCCTTAATCGGAAGGTTCTAACTTTACGCCTAACATATCTTAACGATGCCCCTTGGTGCGCTTCTAATCCTCGTATGAACTGCAGTTTTATCATCAATTGTCATTTGAACTGAACAAACCCAACTTGTCCAGTCCGGGATAAGGTTCGTCGCGACGAGGAGGCTAACAAGTCCATGAGAGACGGAGAACTGAACGTCTCCAGTGGCGGCAGCTACTATGAAGCCTGCGGGGATGAGGGTGAGAATACTTTAGCTATAAATTTAATCAATCTCGCTCATGTTTTGATAACATTACAGTCGAAATTTTCGAGAGCATTCGTTGGCAAGGTCAGGCAGAAGGGTGACCATTTGGTGACATTTCAACTGAGCGTCTCCGTGCTTCGGAGGGCACGTAAAAAGTCGGTCCCGGTTGTTGTCATCTAGGCAGCAGTCGTTAAGCCTTGTCAGAGGCCTTCGGGCGGCTTGAACAACTCTGACACCAGGTTGGCCACTACCCATACGATAAGAAAAAGAAGTTGCTAATTACCACTGGGGAAAATTTCTGATATGGTCTTTTTCAATTTGCCCTAGTTTGGGTACCACAGGGATAATCCCCATTTCATTACAGTGACCGATGTTATAAAAATGCTTATCTTAACGTCTACAGAGCATGTGCTGATGGTGCCAATCAAGACGAGGGTGGGCGGTGTCCTGGAGACGATCCAGCAGAAGGTGGTGAGCTATGACACGTACTGCACCATGAAGGAAGAGCTGAAGGACGCTAAGGATGTAGCTGATGTCCTCAAACAGAAGGTTAGTCGACCATCCTAGTCATAAGCCTAGCAAATGTAAGCCACCATAGCCGCGAATTAAATGTAGAAAATTAAGTTTAGTATGAATTAAATTGATGTCAAAATCTAAACTACAAAACTCTAGTTAAGGATGAGTGAGAGAGCCGGAAGCCCAACACTCCCCCCCCACCTTCTCCTCTCTCCTTCCCATTCCCATTCAGGTCGGCAAAGTAAGAGCAATGCCTTTGGTATTGTAAGCATCTATAGGCTAGGGTAACTCTTAACATCAAGCCGGCCGTACGCTTGTTTACCACCTCAGTCCTCTAAAAAACGTATCTCTGAAACAGGTGGAACACTTAGACAGCCTGTTAAAGCTGAAAGAAGAACGAATAGACGAGCTTCAGAAACAGCTAGAGAGGAAACAGGCGAGGCGCAAAGAAGTCGAAGTCATACAGAACATTATAGAGGCTCCATTCGACACGGTACCCCCTGCCCCAGTCATAGAGCCACTTCTACCTGTCAAAACTCCTTCACTTAAATCCATAGACTCGAAAAGTAAAATAGAAGAGTCTAGAATACCAGTACTGAAAGAAACCTTGAAAGTTATATCCAAAGCTAGCATCACTGAAGTTAATAAAGTCGATATTGTTGAAATTTGTAATGTAGATAAAGTGAAGTCGGATGTGTTTAAGGAAATTGAAATTGTTGAAGTTAAATCTGATACGTTTGATGTTGAGGAATTCAAAGATAGTGAACCGGGTGTTACGACTATAGAAGAGACGATACAGAATGAGGTTAAGGAGATTAGTAAGCCGGTTGCGTTTATAGAAGATAATATTACTTATGTGAACTGAGATGAGGTTAGTTTAGTTATTAATGAGGTTTGCAGTCTTATAAATGTTCCGAATGCAGATAATAATGTCAATGCAGTTGTAGAAAGACTATGGCTAAAGTAAAAGGAGTAAATCAATTGCTGTGTACAAGCAAAATCATGCCAAATTAAATTTGGTCGAGTATTTTTGCACAACGAAGTTATTGACTAAAATATGGATTTGTTTTCAATGAGACACGTTAATAGCCAAATGTATAGGTTGAATCCATTGCAAAATATAGGTAATTGAATTTGAGACATCGAAAATTTTTCAGAAATTTTCAAAAAATATTGAAATCTTGCTCGTTATTCGTGTAAATTTTGAGATGCTTTAAATTTTCGAGTCTATACAACTTAGGATTAAAACTCATTATTGTGTTCAATGTTTTTACTAGTATTTAGTTTGTTTGTTACTTGTGATTTAGAAATAAAAAAATATACAGTATCTTGTGTTTCGTTAGCAGCGGGTGTTGGCTTGGAATATGTCGAGAAGGCTCGGATGCTGCTTCAATATCTTCCTGATCTCATGATATCTTCTTTGCTTGAAGTCAGCTTTAGGTTGATTGTTTCTAGAAAGAAAGACCACCTTTGTTATTATAATAAACAGTAAAGCTACCTTTATTAATTATTATCTATTTCAACCAATCATAATCACACGACTTTTGACTAAATTTATTTTGGTCAAGTTTAGAGTTTCTGTAGCAACAGAATCAGCACCATTGCTGAAAGACCTTATTTTTAGATGTCAGTTATCTGAATGAATTTATTGCCGGTGCAATTCATTTTGCTGATTTTCTAGCAGAATCCTTAGCAATTTCGCTAAATTTCTGTAAAATAATCCCACATTTTACTTACACCATTCGTGACCGTTTCACGGAAATTTAGCAGATTCTGCTAGAGGGTCGTATAATGTATTGCTTTTACAGGATTGTTGCAATGTTGCACAGTGGCGCTCTTAGACGGCGCCACCTCACCTCACACCCACCTCACACCCACCTCACTCACTCTCACTCACACTCACTCACACTCACTTAAACTCACTCACACTCACTCACACTCACTCACACTCACACTCACTCTCAGTTTACCTGAACTCAGGTAGTCCTGAGTTCAGCCTAGTGGCTAAGGTACGGAGGTGTTACTCACACGTTGTCGTCGCTCTCCTGTCCAATCACCTTGAACCTGTTGAACTGGATGTGCTCCTCGAAGAAGCACGCCTTGCTGATGCATTCCAGGGCTTGTTTCACGGGGAGCAGGTCATCCACTGTTCATCAAGTCATAATATAGGGTCATATGGAAAGATTTTTGTCAGCTACACCGACAACGATTTTACCTGGTCTAATTGAATGGTATCCTGTCTCTAAATTACGTTCAAAATAACTATAAGGGTAACCATGGCGACGTCGCACGCCACCGTAGCCAACTATTCGTATTGAAATGAATGGGAGGTAACACACTTGGCGACGGACTGGCGACGTCGCCAGTCAATACAAATTGTTTGGATACGTGGCCGGCGACGTCGCCTGGCGTCCTGGTGCGTTATGGCTCTTAGGCCGTGGTCTCCTATTAAATGCCATCGGCCGCTTACAGCGTCACGCGTACGCCGCGTCACAATGCTTACTATAGAAATGTACTGTTTTGGTCTCCTTCACATGTCGACGTCACTATAGTAACATTGTGACGCGGCGTACGCGTGACGCTGTAAGCGGCCGTTGGCATTTAATAGGAGACCAAGACCTTAGAGACTCTCCGTGTAGTTTTATGAGATTCTACCGAAATCCGTTGCGTACCTCCTTAATAATAATAATAATAATATCCTGGGACATTTTTTACACACGGCTACCTGATCCCAAACTAAGCAGAGCTTGTACTATAGAAACCAGATAACTGATATTACTACATATACTACTTTTTTATTTGTAAATACATACTTAATATACATATTTACACCCAGACTCCGGACATACAGACATGTTCATGCACACAAATGCATGTCCCGGGTAGGAATCGAACCTACGACCTGCAGCGTGAGAGGCGCCTCCGCGCCAACCACGCTAACGGGCCCGTCAAACCTTACACCCTAACTTCGTGACCGAAGTATATGATGAGCACTTACCATTGAACACTATCCCGCACGAGGGCTGCGGGGAGGGCAGGTTGCAGGTGCAGGGCGGCAGCTGCACGGACAGCCGCGAGGTCTGCGTCATGACGCCGTGTGCGCTGGCCGTCCACTCCGCCAGCGGGGACGGCTCCGGCGGCTCCTGGCCCTCCTTCGCCTTCTTAGCGTCCATCCTTTGCTTCAGGATCACCAGTTGCTCTGGGATAAGAAGAAAGAAAAACATTTTACTCAAAAATAGTACATTACTGCTGCGGTCTCTAATGAGGGCGTTGTTGATGGCCGAAAGCGCAGCGCAGCGCAGCTTCAGGCCTCCACAGCGCGGTCAGCATTGCAACCCTTGATGGACAATAAAATAAAGGCCGAGACCAAAGGTCGAGGCCTTTATAGCGCGGCCAGCAAGGGCTGCAATGATGGCCAAGCTTGAAGGCCGAGAGTGTAGCTAAGCTTTGCTTGAGGCCATCATAGCGTGGCCAAAATAGTACATTACTGCTGCGGTCTCTAATGAGGGCGTTGTTGATGGCCGAAAGCGCGGCGCAGCGCAGCTTCAGGCCTCCACAGCGCGGTCAGCATTGCAACCCTTGATGGACAATAAAATAAAGGCCGAGACCAAAGGTCGAGGCCTTTATAGCGCGGCCAGCAAGGGCTGCAATGATGGCCAAGCTTGAAGGCCGAGAGTGTAGCTAAGCTTTGCTTGAGGCCATCATAGCGTGGCCAACAGTACGTACAGTAGCCAACAGTAAAGCCAACAGCCAACAGTAGGTATTGCGGACCAAGACTTGTATAGTGCTTTACTCAAAAATGCGACAATTAGTTTAAATAAAACTAGCTAAGTAGGTATAAAAATTAATACAATTATATTTTTATTTTTATGAACTATATCTATAGTTGTTTATTTTCTCTGTTTACGTTTATATGGCAACGGCACGACCAACTCGTTTTAACCGTTAATCAGATTTTTTTGTTACGTTTCCATGGCAACGGTCAAATAACAGCAATATAATGTTGGTCATACTCGATAATAATACATTATAATGTCATGTGGCTCTTGCAATACGACAAATCCGATTTTGCTCGAAGAAGGTTTGTGAAATAATGACAACATTATAAACTTTTTTGAGTAATAGTACATTGTTATCCGAGGTGAAAAGTAACTTATTATTGGTGCCGAGACGGGGTATGGCGCCCGAGCGTAGCGAAGCCGCTAATAGTTCGAGGGACCAATAATAAGTTACTAAGTTACTTTAACCAGAGGTAAACACTGTGCTTTTCAACACGAATACTAGGAAAGTAAAAAAAGAAAAAAAGACGAAAAAATGAAAAATACAGAAAAAAGACGAAAAAAGGAAAAAAAAACAGAAAAATGAAAAAAAAGACGAAAAAAAAAAAAAAAAAGGGAAAAACAGAAAAAATTAAAAAAAAAACAGAAAAAAAAATAATTGAACAAAAAGACAAATAAAGAAAAACAAAAAGTAGAGTTGTAGTAGTAGTGGGGATAAAAGTCGTGACGTCAATAGAAATTTGAAAATAGAACTCGTATTTTTTATAATTTGACAGAATCGTCAAGATCGTCGTCAGATCAGGCAAAATCGTGTTTCCAGAAACACGATTTCGCCTGATCTGTCAAAATTTCGACGATTCTGGAAACACGATTTTGCCCGATCAGAAAAGTATCACCTTCTGTCAGCTCTTTAGGCACCTTTCGACCTACTTTCCGCGTATGAGTGATGAAAAACGTTTTACTCAAAAAAGTTTAGAACCTCCACCTTGTGGGAGGTACGCTTTCAGATGCGCGGCCGCCACTCGACAACTCTTCGGCCCCATCGGCCATCTGTTCTACGAGCAATGTGCCCTGCCCACTGCCACTTAACTCACTTTGACGGGCCCGTTGGCGTGGTTGGCGTGGAAAAGCAGTGGTAGCCGATTGGTTAAGCACGCGTCTTGCGGGCTTAAGGTCATGGGTTCAAACCCTGGCTCACACCTCTGGATTTTTCGAAATCTATGTGTGAATCATAACTTTAATATGATTATCACTTGCTCACGGTGAAGGAAAACATCGCGAGGAAACCTGCATGTCTTTAGACATGTGAAATCCACCAACCCGCACTGGGCCAGCGTGGTGGATTATGGCCTGAATCCCCCTCGCATTGAGTGGAGGCCCGCGCCCAGCAGTGGGACGTTAAAAGTGCTAAATTATTATTTATTATATTTTTATATGTAGTAATATCAGTTATCTGGTTTCCATAGTACAAGCTTTGCTTAGTTTGGGATCAGTTAGCCGTGTGTAAAAGAATGTCCCAGGATATTATTATTAAGTTTATCAATCCTGCCCACAGAGTAAAGACTAAAGAAAGAGGTGCCCTTATTAGATATTTGTATGAAAAAAAACTTGGTCATTGTTTTTTTCATTACCATTGTTCTATCTACCGGTAAATAGTTGAACTATTACTCGCTTCGTTTTATGTCGATGTTAGTACTAGGCCGTCCACTCGGCCGAGTTGCTTAGGGCCAGTCCCCTTAGTAACTGGTCCATGATCCTGCCTAACTCTACCAACAGCTTGTTTCAAACCTGGTGTGCATGTCTCGTACTCCTCGAAGGTCTGCTCGAAGTGGGTGTAAGGGTTAGCATGCATGTACGGAGGCAGCGACAGGATGAATGAGTCCACTTTCATGCGCTGGCACTTGTCCATCGGACACTCCTGCAACATAATGATGCAGCTCTGCTTTCCTCCGATAGCGGTGCCGTAATATAGCGGTGAATTACGTCACTAGAACTTTGGCTATGTGAATGTACCGCTCTCTAGGAAACTGCGCAATTTTGTTCACATAGACAATGTTCAATGACAATGTTCTAGTTACGTCATGCACCGCTATATTACGGCCGCTATATGACGGCACCGCTATCGGAGGAAACCAAAGCTTTACTACACCACCAAGCCAACTAGGCGCTCGGATGGAATGGATACCGCCCCACCCGCATACCGCCCGCACACCCGCCACCGCCGCAAGGTGACGTCACATTTGACAGGCTCCTAGTTGGCTTGGTGGAGTAGTAAGTATAAGTATTAGTAGATAGTAGTAAGGGGGCGTCCATAAATCACGTGAGGCATATAGGGGGGGGAAGCGGTCGGATCAAAGCTCACCAAATCTCACGTGGGGGAAGGGGGGGGGGGGGTCTCAGCAAATCTCACTTATTTTTTACCGCTAAAAACTGTGTAAAATTGCAAAAAAAATGGGTTAAATTAAGTTAAACATGTTTCTCCAATAGAATATAGCTTTTGAAAAATCTCACGTTAGATTAGAGGGGGAGGGAGGGGGTCGAGCAAAATCTCACGGCATCTTTCTTACCAAGGGGGGACCGGACGGGAGGGGGTTTGGAAAAATCTCAAAAATCACCTCACGTAATTTATGGACGCGCCCCAAGTTGCGGGTGACGTCACATTTGACAAGCTCCTAGTTGGCTTGGTGGATTAGTATAAGTACTTTGCATTAAGCAGATAGTAAAATGTAATGTAAATGTAACGTCACGACTTTTATCCCCGTTCGGTGGTAGTCAGAGGCTTGAGTGGCCATACACCACATTGTGGAGGTATTAATTAACTCAAAGCCCACGTTTCACCAGATAGTCAGAACCCAACGTGACAGGTGGTGAACTGTGTCGCCGTGTATACAGGAACTAGTAGATAGTATTAAGCTCATAGCCAGTTGCAATCACTGATCGTTAAACGATCAGATGTCTACTTCTCCTTATCGTATGGTTCCCTGGTACCTGGTGTCAGAGTTGTTCAAGCCGCCCGCCTCTGACCAGGCTTAACGACTATGACAACAACCGGGACCGACTTGTTCCGTGCCCTCTAAAGCACGGAGACACTCAGTTCAAATGCCACTAAATGGTCACCCATCTCCTGATTGACCTTGCCTAGCGTTGCTTAACCTACGGCCGACCCGAAGATCGCCCATTTTCCGCTACAGTAAGTACAATTTTTTTTTTATAGGGCTAGCATACAAGCTTACGGCCCGCCTGATGTTAAGCAGTTACCGTAGCCTATAGATGCTTGCAATACCAAAGGCATTGCTCGCACTTTGCCGACCTGAAGGGGAGTGGGATGGAGGGAGGGGAAGGGGGAGGGGGGATGGGATTTCGGCTCTCCCACTCATCGTACGAAACGCAGCTGTAAAAGCTGCTTAACGCCGATCTTCTGTGAGAGGGTGGTACTACCCCGGTCATGCCAGCCCGTATTGAGCTGTAGTCACTATTTACCCTTTCATAGTTGATGATCCTGTCTTTCTTATCCGACTGGAGTGTTGGCACCTTGTTCAAACTATCCGTTCTGTGGATATCACAAAAGGCAAATTTAGGCTCGTATGTATTATAATAAATTCATCTTAGAGCCGAGCCCCACTAGCGCGCTGCGCTGCGTCGTCGCAACGGACAACGCATTGTATGCCACAACTGCGTTGCGACGACGCACAACGTCGGAACGCAAGAGGGTGACGCCACGCCGTTGTATACAACATTTCGTATACGCACATCTCCCTCTAGCGGAACGCTGGACATCATCCCACCGACAGCGCAGCGCATCACCCTCCCCCGCTTCGTTTCTGCGTTGAAACGTCGCATGCGACGACGCAACGCATAAAAGTGGCATGTCGCTATAAAATATATGTAAAACGACGCCGCGACAACGCAGCGACGACGCAACGCAACGCGGTAATGGGGCCCGGCCCTAAAAGTTGAGATCGAATGCTGTTATTGACAGATGTTCCATACATTGAACGTCAAAACTGCATCTTCTTAAGTAAGATCGATCTCAACTTTGAGGTGCATTTATTAATATGAGCCTAAGTAATTCGTTTTTAAGAACAAGTTAGCACTTTACCAGCACTAGCACAGCCGGCCGTGACAAGACAAAC
The DNA here is from genome assembly GCA_947859195.1 of Drymonia ruficornis. Classification (NCBI taxonomy): domain Eukaryota; kingdom Metazoa; phylum Arthropoda; class Insecta; order Lepidoptera; family Notodontidae; genus Drymonia; species Drymonia ruficornis. Next base: position 7,991,765 of record OX401926.1, on the reverse strand, counting down.
GCGAGATTAATCGACTTTATCTCATTCTTTCCCATGCATTATGTAAGAGAGGTATGACTCGGTGCGACATAATGCGTGACAAAATACTTGTCTTGGTGCGTCTGCTAGCACTTAGGGTGCGTTTCCACTGACGCGGAGCTGGGCGGAGTGGAGCGGAGAATAGCATTGTGATGGGCCAAGAGGGGAGTGGAGATTTCGAGCACGTGTTTGGCCAATTCACGGTCTGCTCTGCTCCACTCCGGGCAGCTAAGCGTCAGTGGAAACGCACCCTTATAGTGGTATTTGTATAAAACTAACCCTTAACAATGCTCAAGGGTTGTTCGTGTTATGCGCGGTGGGATATACATTTGATCCCCTATTTAACCCCCTCGAGGGATGAAATTTCAATTGAATTTTGTTTGCTCTGGTGTTCTCGCTTGGTAAGTCAAGACACCACGGTGGCGCAACCGGTGGCGCCGCCATGGTGTCCTAGTGAGATAAGGACCTTAGCTCGGGCGCCGCATGCGGCTGATGTAGACGCACCCATTGGTTTTTAGGGTTCCGATCCCAAAGGGTGCCAACGGGACCCTATTACTAAGCCTACGCTGTCCGTCCGTCTATCCGTCTGTCAGCGGGCTGTATCTCATGATCCGTAATAGGTAGGATCTGCTACAGCAAATACTAAATATTAAAATTAAATTAAAAAATAAAGGGGGTCCCCATACAAGAAACTTAATATTTTTTGACGTTTTTATGGCCGGCGCACAGTGAGGACGGTATGGCATGGCATTTTAATTTTTATCAATCGAATTTAATACTTATCCAATCGAAATTAGGTATGTATTTCAATGCTCGGTGATCGACTTCGGAGTATCGCGGAGTATTTACTCGGTGCACCTTATTTCGATTGGATAAGTATTAAATTCGATTGATAAAAATTTAACTGCCATTCCATGCCGTCCTCACTGTGCGCCGGCCATTATTTAACGGTGGTACGGAACCGGAACCCTTCATGTGCGCGTCCTACACGCACTTAGCCGGTTTTTTTTGTGAGTAAATTCCGAAGATAACGTATGATCATACCCAATCGGAGACACTGATTCGTCCGACTCGTCGTTATCGCCTTGTCTATAAAGAAAAAAAAATGTTTAAAAAACAAAACCTAAATACTATCAGACCCCTTACCTCTCTTATTAGTTGTAGCTAAAATGAATCGCTACCCTAATTACTCATTTATGGTAGCGATTGATAAGAAAATAGGTAGATAGGTGATGCGCTCCGTAAGTGGCACATTAAAACTGGGCCATTTAGCACACCTGGGGGCTTACGACCACCTCTTATAGCAGTTTTGTTTTAACGTTTCAGCTACTTTTTGTGCAATGACGTTTCTTATTGTCATGACAATAAGGTACGTCATTTCACAAAGTCGCTGAAACGTTAAAACGTTCCTGTAATTGAATCGCGATAAGAGTTCGTGGTAAGCCCCCTGTGCTTCAGTCACGCGTTGACGTCGAAAGCGTTGACAGTGCAATTGATGGGTATCAGTGCATTAAACGCCATTAAATTATTTAACATAAAAAAATGTGTGGAGGGTCGTTCCGTAGTTTCGTGCAAAAAGCATATCCAGCCTAATAAACCCATCAGTTATGATATATATTTTAAATATTAATTGCCTAATAGGTAAAAGGATTATCATTTTAAAAACAGCATCGAAAATATTGAACTTTGATTTATTAGTTTTCTAAAAAAGTTAATAAATCAGCGTGTAAAATCATTCCTCTCTGTTTCCAGCTAGGGACCACGGCAGGTTCTTTAATGTTTATTTATCTGCATTTGAATTGATGACTCTAATTAATACGTTATATTGAAGCCAAATTCATGACGTATTGATAAATGATTATGATTATATAATAAACGCAGAAATAATATAAGTAAAGCCTATTTTACAATTTGTCACAATAAAAACGTCATTACCATCCGCACCCAGAAACTGCATAATTTTGTACTCTAGTTATACGTTCCCAACTACAGTTCGGGTCACAGCGTGTGCCTATTGGCCAGCCAGACACGGTGCCCAGGCGAGAAGGACGTGCGTCTATCGCTGATAAAAATATTTACGATTTCCCAATTTTTATAGTGCTTTGTCCAAAAATCTTCTCATTACATTCCTTTGGTTTTACAAGATAAGTAAGTAAGGGAATTATTATTATTATAAAAAATGTTTACCTTTTTAATCCATTTCGTTCATGTTTTACTTTCGATTTTCTAATATATTCGATTACAGAGTTATTCAAGAAAAAGTTAATTTTTTTCATTCCTCTCCATTTCATTACCGTCCGTACCATCCATTTTTTTGCTGGAAGGTAATGAACTGTTTTGGAAGGAAATGAAAGGTTTTAAAATTGGGGCCATAACACACCGGGTAGCCATGGAGACGTCGCCAGCCACCGTAGCCAACTATTCGTATTGAACTGGCGAGGGATTGGCGAAGTCGCCAGTCAATACAAATTGTATGGTGACGTCGCCAGCCACCTTAACGAAACAATTTGTAGTTATTGAAATGATGACAGGTAATACACCTGGCGACTGACCGGCGACGTGGCTAATTCGTCGCCAGGTGAGATACCTGTCATACATGTACCGTGTGGTGCCGGCTTAGAATAGCACCAACCCATCTCATCCCGTATGTGTCGTAAGAGGCGACTTAGGGATTAACCGAAGGATGGGCAGCAGCGTCCTTCGAGTACATATTCCAACTACTGCGATCGCCAACCCGCCTGCCAAGCGTGGCGATTATGGCAAAACCCCCCAAATAAAACGCACAAACAGGGACCGGCCCCCAGTCTCCGGCAGCCTCGCTAGTTCTGGCTAGCGTGGACTTCATCAGTCGAGATCTTTAAAGCTATAAAGCTTGAAAGATCTCGTCTGACGAGCGTAGATTTTACAGTCGAGATCTTTCAAGCTTTATAGCTTGAAAGATCTCGACTGTAAAGTCTACGCTCCGGCCAGCACCAACCCAGATCCAAAACCCCGAAAGCTTTCAGCTCCAACTTCAAAACCGATTCGATGTCCTAGCGTGGAAGATTGTAACGATAAGTTCGTGGAAACTGTCCATACGATCGGGTCAAAGTACTGCAAGGCCAGTCGTACAAACAGAACCAAAAAATCTCGGATCGTACTCTTAAGCTCATGGAGGAAAGGAGTGAAATGGCACTGCCGTCTTCAGATGACGCGTCTGAGTACCGGCAGCTCAATAGACAGATCTCGAAGTCTTTGACACGTGACTTCCGCCAATTAAATACCGAGCGTAATAAAGAGGCCAGAGGCTATCGAGCGGAACAAAGGCTCCGAAGTGTTCGCTAGAGATCTGACTATTGGGCAAAGCCAGCTAACGAAACTGAAGACCGATAATGGCAGAATCGTTTCATCCAAACCAGAGCTTTTGAGGGAGATCGAGAAGTTCTATGAACAGTTATACACATCAATACGGACGCCCGTTACAAACCTGGCGAACGACCCAAGAGATTGTCCCGATTGTCAGATTAACCCGACACTATACCGAAGACATCCCGGATGTCAGCTTGTACGAGAGTAGTATTGTTCTTAAACAGCTTAAGAACAACAAGGCACCGGGTGATAATGGAATAACGGCTGAGCTCCTGAAGGCGGGTGGAAAACCGGTCCTTAAGGCCCTTCAGAAGCTGTTCGGTTCCGTCATACTTGAGGGCAAAAGGCCGCAGGCATGGAAGAGAGGTGTGGTGGTTCTTTTCTTCAAGAAGGGTGATAACGCTCTGTTGAAGAATTATAGACCCATCTCACTTCTGAGCCATGTCTACAAGCTGTTTTTGAGGGTCATAATGAATCGTCTCGCACGCTCGACGACTTTCAGCCTCCCGAACAAGCCGGTTTCCGGAAAGGATTTAGTACCGTAACCCACATATATACGCTGCGACAGGTTATACAGAAGACCGAGGAGTATAACCTGCCCCTTTGCTTAGCGTTTGTGGACAACGAGAAAGCCTTCGATTCGGTCGAGACCTGGGTTGTATTGCAGTCTCTCCAGGGATGCCAAGTCGATTACAGGACCAGAGCTCGAAACCAATCCGTTTGCAGCGAGGTGTGAGACAGGGAGATGTTATCGCTCCTAAACTGTTCACCGCTGCACTGGAAAACGTTTTCAAGGTTCTGGACTGGAATGGGCTGTGCATCAACATAAACGGCGAAATCACTCACCTTCGGTTTTCCGACGACATAGCGGTCATGGCTGAGACTATGGAAGACCTCAATACCGTGCTCGATGGCCTCAGTAGAGCCTCCGAACGAGTAGGTCTTAAAATGAACGTGGACAAGACGAAGATCATGTCGAATTGCCGTGTTGTACCTACTCCCGTGAAGATCGGAGGCTCTACATTCGAAATTGTCGACGATTATGTCTACCTGGGATAAACTATCCAGTTAGGTAGGTCCAACTTCGAGAAATAGGTTAATCGACGAATCCGACTCGGCTGGGCAGCGTTCGGGAAGCTACGCAATATCATCTCGTCTGAAATACCACAGTATCTCAAGACGAAAGTTTGCCACCGATGACCTATGAAACTGAGACATGGCCGCTCACAGTGGGCCTTATTAGGAAGCTCAAAGTCACTCAAAGGGCAATGGAGAGGACTATGCTTGGAGTTTCCCTGCGGGATCAAATCCGAAATGAGGAGATACGCAGAAGGACTGAAGTAACCGACATAGCCCGCAGGATTGCTAAACTTAAGTGGCAGTGGACAGGGCACATTGCTCGTAGAACAGATGGCCAATGGGGCCGAAGAGTTCTCGAGTGGCGGCCGCGCATCGGAAAGCGCAGCGTGGGTAGGCCTCCCACAAGGTGGACCGACGATCTGGTGAAGGTCGCGGGAATCCGCTGGATGTGGGCAGCGCAAGACCGGTCATAGTGGCGAACCTTGGGGGAGGCCTATGTCCAGCAGTGGACGTCTTTCGGCTGAGATGATGATGATGATGACCTATTTCACAACTGTTTTGCCGTGTGTCATGTCTATCCCGAATTTAATAATTTCCAAATTCATTACAATCCTTTTAATTTTTATTACCATCCTGCCCTTATTCATTACAATCCTTAGACATTTCATTACCATCCACTTGTAAAATTACAATTGTCATTTTCTAAGTAACTAAATGAGATAAAAGAGTGCCTCCCACTTTTTACTGATCTGGTGACTATCTAAGCTCAATTAATTAAAAAAAATATACATAAAACAGACTTTTTTTTTTATTCCGCGGAACGTTCAAATTTGCACGAAACGGCGGAATGAACCGTGAGTGGTAACTCGTTCATGTCAAAGACATTCAAAGTAGTATGGGCGTTTTAATTTTTTTTTTATAGGGCTGGTGGTATACAATCGCACGGCCCGCCTGATGTTAAGCAGTTACCGTAGCCTGCAATACCAAATGCAATATGCTTGCAATACCAAAGGTATTGCTCGCACTTTGCCAACCTGAAGATGAGTGGGACGAAGGGAGGGGGGGGGGGTGTTGGGCTCCCGACTCTCTCACGCATCGTACGAAACGCAGCTGTAATAGCTGCTTTACGCCGATCTTCTACCCCGGTCGAGCCAGCCCGGTTATGAGCTGCAGTCAATTGGCTACAGCTTGGCTCTACCACCTTTACCTATAATTTTATTACAACGTAGATGTGACTGTAGACATACTTGGATTTCTCCTCCTCATCTACCTCCTCTTCTTCTTCTTCTTCCTCTTCCACGTCCTCAAACATCGAAGCCTGTAATAAGTATTTCATCAGCATCATCTCAGCCTAAAGACGTCCACTGCTGGACATAGGCCTCCCCCGCGGTTCGCCACAATGACCGGTGTTACGCTGCCCGCATCCAGCGGATTCCCGCACCTCCACCAGGTCGTTGGTCCACCTTGTGGGAGGCCTACCCACGCTACACGCACCGGTGCGCGGCCTCCACTTGACAACTCTTCGGCCCCATCGGCCATCCGTTATATCCGTTAATAAGTATTTATAATAACAAATAATTATATAAGTATCGCTAGACTAACGGCCGAATACTCAAAGGCCACTCAAGTCCCACTTAGCAGTTTGAGTCGTCGTTACCTGTCATTTTTTGTATGGCGCGTCCAAGTTAAGCAGCTCTTAAATTTGAGTTGCGTACGAGTATTCGGTCTTAACACCCCAACTGTATGGTCCCAAACTAAGCAGCGCTTGTACTGGCTACCGTATCATAGGCTGTGGGCGATCCCAGTGATACCCAGACCATGGCAAATTACGAAAAGGCCGTTTTCTGAAATTTTAACTCTGAAATGGCCATAGCTACGCCGATATTTATGAGATGGTGGCAGTACCCTGGTCGAGGCTGCCCGTATATGAGATGATTGGAGAAACGAAAGAGAGACCTTTGAGCAGCGGTAGGATGAAACAGGTTGGCAAAAAGAAATAAAGTAATTTATCTTTAACTACTTTTTTTGGGTTAGGCCCGCCACACTCTCCCACCACTGTTACTCCTGTAAGCCAGGATCGACAATGGTGTCCAACGATGACGCCAAGGTTTGACCCTCGACGAGTCCCGGGGAAAAGCTAAGTATTTGTCTTAAACTATTTGTAAGTATATTATATAAGTATATTGGAAGATTATCCACTCACCCTTCTCTTGCCAATGTTGAGCACTATCTTTGAAGTTTGCACATCTGGCGTGTCCGTTGTGTCCTTTTTCTTCTTGCCCGTTTTTTCACGTTGCTGCATGAAACAGAAGTTATACACCACAATCATTCTATTCACGGTTAGACAAAGGTTCACGGAATTAGACGTACAATGACAGATTCGGCGTATAATGACAGATTCGGCGTATAATTACAGATTGGGCGTATAATTACAGATTCGGCGTATAATTACAGATTCGGCGTATAATTAAAGATTCGGCGTGATAATTACAGATTCGGCGTATAATGACAGATTTGGCGTATAATGACAGAAAAATGAATTGCTTTAGCAGAATTACTACGTGGCGCTCTTAGCCCCTCTGAAAATGTAAAAGGTAAGATAAGGTAAGCAGGTTTATTACCATTTTCTTAACCAGTTTGGTCGTGGATTGTATCTCCATAGAGTCCCTAGCGCCAAGTAGCGCCGTCTTCGGCGTTTGCTGGGTGGTCGGGCTCTTTGACGTGCTGAAAATGATTTAGGTATAAGTACCTACAGTGTTTGTCACGTAAACATAGTCCTGGGACTGACACAGCTGGCCGTGACAAGTCAAACCGCGAGATAAATCCACAGGGAACACCTTCTTCTTATCGTATTAGTGGCCAACCTGGTGTCAGAGTTGTTCAAGCCGCCCAAAGGCCTCTGACATGGCTTAACGTAACTGCTGCCTAGATGACAATAACCGGACCGACCTTTTACGTGCCTGTCGAAGCACGGAGATGCTCAGTTCAAATGCCACTAAATGGTCACCCATCTCTGCCTGACTTTGCCAAGCGTCGCTTAACCTCCGATCGAATACCGATCAGTGATTGCAGCTGTCTATGACCACTTAGGATCTGATATGACTCACAAACAATGTTAAAGTAGGTACCTAATCCAATTGTCTAATGCTCGGGATACACGACTACACTCGACACTTGACACTAGTTTATCTAGTGTATCTCAGTGTAGCGACACCGCCCCTACAACTGTAACAAGGTGTCGTCGCGGTGGTGTACACACGCAAAACCCGATGTATACACCGAGTGTATTAGTATCAAGTGTCGTCGTGTATACCTACTAACAACAGCAACTTATAATTTTATAATATTTTTTTAATATTTTCTACTTCATTATCCTCCTCTCTCCTACTTATTACTTTTGCTGTGCCCTGCTGGGTCCACAATTGGTCTAATTTTATTTAACATCTATTACACATTGTGGAATGCGAAATAAATGAATATGAATATGAATCCCGAGCTTAACATAATTGTATTGTCTTATTATGTCGTTTCAAAATTAGAGACAGTAATTACTTTTATTACATAAAATACTTAAGTACGTAGATTGAGTAGGTACAAAAGTTTCTTACATGATTTTGAGTAAGGAGCCCATACCGCCGCGGATGTCGATGCTTAGTGCCGTGGCCCGCCGCGCGGGTGCGATCGACTGTAAAATAACAGTTATTAAATGTTATGAAAATTAATTAAATTAGTATACTACCTTCATACTAAATGGGGCTTTCAATGCTTTCGTCGGCGATGCGAGACTAAGCTAGAGTTTGCCAATTAGACCAGTTTTAACGTGCCACTTTAGGAGCGTATAACCTATCTACAGTCTATATAAATTTCATAAAAGCGTTAGCACCTCTAAAGACAGTAGGAATTTTTTACCCAATTAAGCTACATAGTTATGCGACCATATCCAGTTAATTGACCAGGGGCCAATAGAGCCAATATGGCCATGCGTAACAATAAAAAAAACCACCTGAAGCACAGATTATACAGTCTGTTAAAAAACCCTGTCCGACCCGAAAAGGTATTTTTTATTTTTGAAAAACAAAAAATCATTTTTTTTTCATTAAGAACCCAGCGCTGTTGTTATTCAGTGGCAACCTCATGTGACCTCACGAAGAACGTTCCCTTACTAAGTTCGTATCGCTTCTCGCTGGCCGTGGTTTAGTATTTTTTTACTTAGAATTAGTTTAGGTACCTCTCTCGGTATCTTGAGGCCGGGTTGTACCTCTGGCGGGGAGTCGCACTCCCACTTGCTGGAAGTGGGCACTCGCGTCAGGTACTCATCCTTAATGGAGTCCACGTTGGAACACTCGGACTTCAGGAACATGTTGCTGAACACTAGGGGGACAGGAACCAATAGGGTACACCGGTGAGGTAGGGTACACACCGTACACAAGTTTTAAGTGTACAACTGGGGGCTTACCACGACCTCTTATCGCGATTCAATTATAGGAACGTTTTAACGTTTCAGCGACGTTTTGTGCAATGACGTTCCTTATTGTCATGACAATAAAAAACGTCATTGCACAAAAAGTCGCTGAAACGTTAAAACAATACTGCTATAAGAGGTGGTGGTAGGGCCCCTGGGCCCTAAGTAGCTTAGCCATTCAACTGCCGCTATTTCAATGAGCTGCTATAGTAATCGATTGGTCGGTTGATTCTGACGACTCAATGGCAATGGCAGTTCAATGGCTAAGCGACTTAGGGCCCAGTAAGGTACCCAGTAGCAAATAAGGTCGGTGACGAAAAAAAGACGTCAATCTGAGGTCAATTTAGGGTCAGTGACGTAAACGTACGTCTTTATGACGAAGACGTACGTCGTAATGCTACTAGGGTGGTATACACAGGTTTTGTAAACGTTTGTTGAACGTTTCAGAGGGCCTACTCTGTTTCAAACGATAACGAAATTTCGGACGAAATTCGCGAATTTCCTACTACGTTTCTCATTGATTCCGACATTTTTTACGAACGAAAATAGTTTGACGTTTAGATTCGACGACGACGAAGACGTCAAATAATTTTCGTTCGTAAGAAATGTCGGAATCTATGAGAAACGTAGTAGGAAATACGCGAATTTCGTCCGAAATTTCGTTTTCGTTTGAAACAGAGTAGGCCCTCAGGTACTCCAAAGTGATGAAATCTGCCTACGTCCACTAGAACGTATAGGTATCTATAAAATAATAATTAAACTCATTGTGAATTGTGATGTAGACTCCTATAGTACATTTTTTTATACTTGTCCTATTTAGTAAGCAAAGATGGCGTCCAGCGAGGCGATTGCGTAACTTTTTGTCAATGTTTCAATTGGTTTCGTATATAATTGACACAGGACAAGTATAAAAAAACGTACTATAGGTATTTTTATTGCATCACTAGCTGTGCCTGCGACTTTGTTACTACTAAATTCACTAAAATTATACAGTTTTCATTACAAATTTATATTTAATATTATAAATGCGAAAGTAACTCTGTCTGTCTGTTACGCTTTCACGACTAAACCGCTGAACCAACTTTGATTAATTTATATATGGAGATAGACAGGACCTTGGAGAAGAACATTGGCTACTTTTTATCCGGGAAAAATGACAGATTTCTGTGGGAAAGCGCCTAAACAAAATCTAATAGCTAATAGCGAATAGACGTTACCATAGTCCTTCCATTTCGCAGGCGCTGTTTTGGCTGCCTTCACGGTCCGCAGCACCTCGCGCCTCCGGTCAGGCTTGAAGTCCGCCATGTCTCCGAACATCACAAATGGCCGGCAGTCGCCATCTAGTCTGTCCCACCAAGATTTCTCGCCTGGCACCTCTGATTGGGTGAGAAGAATATTGTTACCAGCTACTTTTATCCTACCTGTTTTATGGTCCTTATTAATATCCGTTACGAAATCAATAATCCGTTGCGTTCGGGCTTCGAATATTGAATTTCGTTCGGGCTTTGAATTTTGAATTTCGTTCGGGCTTCGAATTTTGAATTTTGATTTATTTCTTAGTAAATAAGTTTCAAAATCACGAACGAACGGAACAGGGCCTAGTCGCCTAACAATAATAAAATTGTCCATTGTAAAACCACTGGTCTATAATAATTATATTCGTGAATTCTTCATTGTAAATCGCAAATTCTTGGCGGTTGACATATTGTCGGCCAAAGGACTGCTGATAGAAATCTGCCAAGAATTTACGATTTACATGAAGAGCTCACGAAGATAATATTAGAGACCAGTAGTTTCGCAATGGACAATTATTGTTAAGCGACTCGAGACCTTGGTAATTTGTCAATAAGGTATCCGCCCCTTAATTGATAGGGTTTGGGGGAGAGGGGTATTGTAGGCCTAGGCAAAGGACTTCAACATACAATAATTTAAAAAAACTTGACACTGGCTATATGCGAAAAGTGAAGCCAAACTAAAAAAAACGTGTTCAAATCTTGAACTTAAGAATGAAACAAAACGATCTGAGTTTGTAATAGGACTCTATGTTGGTCTACCGGCAATCAAAGACTCTCCTTCCTTCTCCTCAGGCTCGCAAGGATCCTCCTTGGGGTCGTCAGCTATGGGCGCTTCGGTCTTCATCAGCCGCGGCAGGTCGAAGAAGTACTGATTCGACTCCGGAGTACCACCCGCGTAGTTGTAGATGAATGACATGAACTGTTGCATTTACAAATACTTTGAGCTACCTATCTCGCTTTTTTAAAATTGGCGGAGACAGAGACAAATATAACGTCGTATTCCATCTTTCCTTATTGTATTCCATAGACTGTTAATGACGTCTCGTTACATGTATGTATGGCAGGCACGCACGGCACGCACGGCACGCTCACATAGCACGTTAGATAGGTATATTTACCTACCTACATGAATTTGCTGTAAAAGGCAGCGAAATCACAAATGGTGCGTTCCATTCACTGTTAATTTTGTTATTTACGTCCACAAAAACTGTTAAAAACGATAATGATGATCACTTTCAGTACAAGTTGGTTCGAGTGGAACGACATTTATGAACGAAAATTACAAAATTAACAGTAAATGGAACGCACCAAAAGTAAAGGAGATTCGTAATTAATTTATGCTACTAATGCTGCGTTCCATTCACCGTAATTTTTGTTATTTTCGTCCACAAAAAGTGTTAAAAACGATAATAATGATCACTTTCAGTACAAGTTGGTGCGAGTGGAACATGATTTGTGGACAAAAATAACGAAAATAACAAAATTAACAGTGAATGGAACGCACCAATAAATGGCCCCCGCGACGCGAAGAATTAATTTAAGTAGGTAACTAGGTATATATATTTTTTTGTTATGGCAGCTGTAAAGTAGGTTAATACCTACCTATTTTTATCCCTCTGCTTGGAAAGCAAACAATGTGCTCAATAAAGATAATAATCTACATAAGAATTATTTTCGGTAAGTTATCAACCAATAAGGCCTAGTTTGATAACACACCTCTTGGACAATTTTCTTCATTTTATCCCGCCATTCTTGATCAATTTTGGACGCTGTTTTATACCCTCGGGACAAATGAAGGATCAGTGACTGGCCCTCTGATAATATATCTTGTAAAGCACGTATGTAATTCGTATATTCTGGAAAAAAGCATGCGTGATAAGACTTCGAGCCGAATCTAAACGTGCGTGTTTGATACCTACCTACCTAATACCTATAACGAACGAACGTGACGATAAAATATTTCATCTTTTTCTATTCCGACAATGGGAAAGGGATGGAGAATAGAAAATGTGCGCGAATTTAGTTTCATTTCACGCAATATTTAAAACTTATAAAACGGGGTTGCCAGATTAAATTCTTACACAAAATTCGACCACGTGGAAATAATTGTATGACTAAATATGACAATGTTTTTTTATGTGTATTAAACCGTATGTACCTTCGATTAGCCGTAGCCTTTCTAATTTACTTCTTCGTCTCTCCGCGCACATAACATACATAAGTCCCGCTAAATTTTTGCACTCCAACTGAGTTTGTAGCGCTGTAATCTTTTCTTGTCTTTCTCTGTACGCTTCTCGAAGCATGTAGGAGGCACGCATTTGCTCGTTTCTTAAAATAATTAAATATTGAATTTTGGTAAATAAATGGGAAGATAAAAGCTAAGCTTACATAACTTTACTTACGATAAAACAAAATCAAATCTATCCTTAACGAAAAGCATTTCTTTTTCTAAACGCTTTTCATATTCCTCACGCAACATTGCCTCTCTTTCTTTCAGAATGGTTTCTAATTCTTCAGGGGAAATCTTATCTGTTTCTTCTGCACCTTTTCTACAGTCAGAGTTACATATAACTTCCTTGGGGCATTCATCCTCCGATGGTTTAGCTTCTACCTTTCCTTTAGACTCTGTAGGTGTGACGTCTTGTTCTTCTCTGATAACTTCTAAAACTTCTGCTGTATCCGCTACTGTGTCCGCTATTGTGTCATCGGTATCAGCGTTGAGCGTTGATGTCATATCCATATTTACAAGTTCTGATAACTGAAGCGAAAGGGTTGAACAGTTTAATATCCATCTGAGAATACTAAATAATGATATTTCTAAATTTGCAGTGCTAATAAGATATTGTTTTAGCTCAGGTTTAATTAGATTTGATGAAGTTAGCCACTGAGTTTACATAAAAACCTGTACGCCAAAACAGAAGAACGCCAGTCTACTACACCACCAAGCCAACTTGGCCCACGGGTATAAATATCAAGTGATAATAAGTCAATGATTCCGCGGTCCATCCCCAACGTAGTGGGCCTGGGCCAATGCCTGGGCACTCCTGTGGCAGTAGTTCCCGCTACGTTGTGGACGGACTGCGGAATCATTGACTTATTAACATTTGAAATGTATACCCGCAAGCCAAGTTGGCTTGGTAGAGTAGTACTACTTCATTAGAATATACACCTTAAGTACCAGCAATCATGAAGGTTTAGCAATGAATACTAAGCTTACCCTAGGACAGCTGTAATTCGCCAAAAGTCCAGCTCCAGACGACGACATAACCAATGGGGTACTAGGAGCAGGAACAGAAATATTAACAACTACCTACTATTTTGAAATTATTTAACGTCATTTTATGTATCATGGAAATTCCGAATCAATGGACAAGTTCAGAAATATGTTTACTGTATAAAAAAGGAAATGCAAGATGATAATAAACTACGGGTAGGGGCGGTCTTTTTTATTTATATATTGGAGCTTCGTGATTATAACCATGGTAAAACCACATGTCAACTATTGACAGTTGGGTAGATTTTTAAGAAGCGTTAGTTGACAACACCAGTTTCTGCTGTCGTGAAGTTCGTAACATGTGATGTTTCGTGAAGTGTTAATTTTTTTACGAAAAACCTTTTTATTTAAACGTGGTGCATATTGAAAGTGTTAAAAAACGTTTATTTGTGCAATTTGTGCTGTACGTGGTGTGTGAATTGTGTTATACGAGTGCAAACATCGAAATAAAAAATACATGGATAAAGCCGTCACCTGAGGTTGTAAAGGTTAGTGCTTTTTTCGTCTGTTGTTTGTCTTAAAATAGATTTCTGTGCGGGTCGCAATGATATTTCAGTTTTGTTTGTGTAACGCCTGCATGTGACTTTTCAGTTTTTTCATAGGACCTTGAACTAGAAATCCATCTGAGTGCCGTGATCAAGGTTAGGTTCGCGCGGGCGTTTCATTTGGCATAATTACCGATTATCAGGTCTAAACGTGCTGTAAGTCGCTTAATTTTCATTTCAAAACCTTAAAGATTGCAATAACGGTCCATCCGCGGTGTGAATAAATGATAAAAATCGAGAAAATCTGTTTCCGTGTAACATAACCTAAAAACTCGTATTTGGTGCATTTTTTTTTGCAAGTGCGGCGATACGGCGGATTAACCGTTATCTGTATCGAGTGGTCTTGTTATTGCGGTTATTAGGAGTTTATAAACCTGCGCGGGTCGCGATCGGTTGCAAAATCGGTTGGTCACGTGAATTTTTTTTTGTTTTCACACGCACTCTTTGACAGATTGGAGATTATTTTGGTCCTTATCTGTGCTGACGATATCGCGGGCTTTTGGCGCAAATAGATAAAATCGTTACGCGCTCGTCAATAACGTAATTTTCCTTGATCTATTCCTATTTGATGTTATAACCTAAAGATGTAAACATGTTGATTGTCAACAATGTTGCCCAGCATGTATTGTTTGTCTATAACCTCTGGGCCACAATTGGATGTAAAATTCAAGTAATCATGAGTGGAATAGTGAATAGTCTTCAGTATAACCAACCGTTCTGTTCTAAAGTCCCCTCAGTGCTATAGCATCTAGTTCTACTGACATTGATTGATATGCAGCATACAGGGTGATTTTATTAATGAAATTAATAGTTTTTATGAATGATAATCTCACACACCCTGCATGTAGGCCCTATCAACCAATAAAAATGAGCCTTTTGTTTTTCGCTGTATTTTTTTTTATGAACTTTAGTGAAATGCTGGTAAGTAACTGTACATTTCTTGCTGACACTAATAGTGTATTCATTGTTTGATGATAGTTAGTGAAATTATTTTTCTATACTTGATCAAATCATAAATAAATATTGCCAGACTATCACACACACTGTATGGTCCCAAACTAAGCAATGCTTGTATTATAGCTACCATACAATGGTCTAGTCCATCCCACGCAATCTCACTCCTAGACCAGGGCAAATAATGAAAAGGCCATTTCCCAAATATGCCTATGGTGGGAATCGAACCTACAACCACCTGATGCAATGAGCTGACGGACCACGTTCGGTCGCTTGGTGTAGTGGTTCAAGCCGGCATCATTGGGATCACCCTCAGTCCATTGCTGCCGTCCAATAGCTGAAAGACGGCAAACTTAAAATTTGATTTTCACACTTAATTGTTTAGTAATTGGACAGCAGATTGTTTGATATCCATAGTACAAGCATTGTTTATTTTGGGACTATACAGTTGATGTGATTGTCTGGCAACATTTATTTAAAAAAAAAAAGTGTATTATGTCAATTCTGTTGTTGTTAATTTACAAATAAACTCATACTGGATTCTATAAATGATGATGACCACTTATCATCAGGGGGCTTACCATGATCTCTTATCGCAATTCAATTATAGGAAAGTTTTAACGTTTCAGCGACTTTTTGTGCAATGACGTACCTTATTGTCATGACAATAAGAAATGTCATTGCACAAATGGCCGCTGAAACGTTAAAACAAAACTGCTATAAGAGGTGGTGGTAAGGCCCCAGGTGATACAAATGAATCTAGCAGAGATCCTACATCAAATAACAACTTAAAACAAAAACAAAGTCATCACATTTGAACCATAACAAAAGGTTTGCTCTGCAGTCATTTGCATTAATTTAAGTTTTACCTGTTAATAGAATTAAACCTAATTCTCTGATGTTTTAATGCTTACATTAGCATTGCTTGCACTTACAAAACATTTAGGTGTATCAAGTTTTGATGTCACTATTTTGTAAACAACACAAAACATCGTGAAGGAAAACATCGTGAGGAAACCTGCATGTCTTTAGACATGTGAAATCCACTAACCCGCACTGGACTAGCATGGTGGATTATGGCCTGAATCCCCCTCGCATTGAGGCCTGTGCCCAGCAGTGGGACGTTGAAAGGGCTACATTATCATTATTTAATATTATTATTACTATTTATGGGTCCGTTTGCGGCTAGCATAGTCGATAATTGTTTTTCTTTCTTTTTATATTTATTATTGTTTTGTCTTGCTAGTCGTAATAAAGTTTTTCTTTCTTTCTTTCTTTCTTTCTATTTTGTAAAAAAAATACAGAGACAATATCATAATTTGATGCATGGTGCATTGGTTTGAGCATATGCCACTTTGCTAACTGCATTGAGTTTTATTCCCGGCAGAGGCATATTTGGCAATGGCCTTGTCGTAAATTCCCTAGTCTTTGTATCACTGGGATCGCACTATGTGCATTGTATGGTAGCCATAGTACAAGCATTGCTTAGTTTGGGACCATACATTTGGTGTATTAGTCTGGCGATATTTTTTTATTTATTAAATTGGTGTTAATATTGTATCAGTGCCAACAAGGGATAACATATCACATAATGTTAGTATCAGTATTAAACTTTTTACTTTGTTTCAATAAGTTTTCAAACAATCATATAGGTACTTTGTTCCTAGATGATTAGTTTAGGGCTGTGGTTTAGGCCTGTAGAGATATTTACCTGGGGTTTATCATGATTATCTTAATTTGGATGGACATAAAAATGTCTCAAAGAACTAAGTGGGACTCAAATATTTGAGTAGCGTTTCAGCATTTGGCTAATAAAGGTTGTTTGTTCTTTCGGCTAATGAAGAGAAAACTAGAAAACAACCTTTTTGTATTAATCAAACAATTTCCTTTCCTGAGTAATGTGAGTAACTTTCTACAAATTAACAATATCACAATACCTTTCTGTTTCCTTATGGCCAGCATAGATCTTATTATTATGGGAAAAATGTGTTTTTTTTGTAATATTTCTGTATTTACAATTTTTTTGTTGATATTATTTTGATTTTAATCTTTTTTTGTGTGTCAATGTGACAGGTTGACAGCACATCGGCTGTTGGTCATGTCAGTTGTTGGTAGCCAGTAACAAATGAAATGGAAATTAAAACCTTATCACAATTATTATAAGGATGTTTGTGTACTGCACAGATATGCCAGTCTAGCAAATCTTAACAGCAATTAGGGGGCGACCATTAATTACGTGAGGCGATTTTGGGGATTTTACCTTCCCCGTCCCTTAGTGAGATGTCGTGAGATATGGCTCGACACCCTCCCCCAAATCTCACGTTAGATTTTTCAAAATGCGTATTGTTAAATGGATTTATAAAAAAAAAAAAATTGCGGAAACTAAAATTACATGATATTTGCCGAGACCTCCCCTCTCTCCCGCGTGAGATAGGGTGAGATTCGTCAAGACCCCCTCCCCTCCAAACGCCTCACGTTATTAATGGACACCCCCTCGAACATGTTCTATGACCTAGATAAATTTGTGAGTCAATGTTAATACCATGTAACTATTTACAGTGTTACATAATGCTTCAAACAATAGTGTTTAATGTGGACACTTGATCAAACAACACAGAAGCTTAATTTGACTGTTAAAAAATATTTTATCAAAAGATATTTTTCAAATTATTGCTTCACCCTGAGAAGGTTACTGCCTGGTTAAGGCATGTCAGGCTGGTCCAGACTTGGATGGGTTTCAAGCATGTTTCAAGTTATCTTTCGCTATCAGTTATCTTCTTTATATTGTATGGTTAGTTAGCTACCGGTTAGTTAGTTAGCAACCTATTGTCAGAGTTATTACATTTGTCTATGTGTTCTGATGTCAAAACTGAATGCTTGGGCGCGCTTGCCTCATATACAGGCACCCCTAGGAGGCACCCAAAGAAATTATAAGTTACGTCTATGGAGGCACCTAATAAATAGATTCATGATTAGTTTCACGCGCATACTTTAAGTCTCGTGGAGACTAATAATTAATCTAACCTAATCTAAGTTGATAACATTTATGTCAAAACAGAGACTGCCTTTGGTTATACCATCATAACATAGTATCGGCAATCGCTTGGCGCAGTGGTTTGAGCGTTGGCCGCTCGGCTCACTGCATCAGGTGGTTGCGGGTTCGATTCCCGCCGGAGGCAAATTTCGGAAACGGCCTTTTCGTAAGCCCTAATCTGGGTCTCGCTGGGATCGTCCCCAGTCCATGGTAGCCAGTATGGTAGCCATAGTGGTTAAGTCTGGCAAAACTTATATCACAACTAAGGGCCACCGCAGACTTGCTACTTTTGCTCGACCCCCTCCCCCTCTAAATGCCTCAATTAATTTATGGACGCCCTAAAAATACCATATCTCTCTTTCCAGCGATGGAGTCCCACATCCTGAACACATACCATCAGGCCCGTTTCCGCTCCATCGGCCACAAGCTGATCCGTCTGAAGAGTGACTCCTTGTCCTCGGAGAGCAGCAATCAGAACAGCCCGGAGTATACACAGATCACTGTGGCGCAGCGCGCGCAGTCCGAGGAGAGCAATGAAGGGTGGTGTCAGAGTCAAACTGTGAGCACTAGTACTAGCCATACTACTACACCAAGCCAGTGTTGGGCAAAATTTAATTGCAATTAATTAATTGTAAATTGCAGGTGGTGTCACAATTAACAATTAATTTTGATTTGTTCGTCAACCGCAAACAAATCACAATTAATTGTTAATTGTGACACCACATGCAATTTGCAATTAATTAATTGCAATTAAATTTTGCCTAACTCTGCACCAAGCCAACTAGGAGCCTGTCAAATGTGACGTCACCTGCACAAAAAGTCGGTGGCAGTGTGCGAGAGGTGTGGCGGGCGGGAAGCCGCTGGCGGTGGCGGGTGTGCGGGCGGTATGCGGGCGGGGAAACCGCATTCCATCCGAGCTCCTAGTTGGCTTGGTGTTGTAGTAATAATTAACTTAAAAGATAGAAGATATGATAGTATAATCAACATCAAAGTAGCTTTTTTTATGTGTCTATGGTGGCCAACAAGCGTACGGCCCGCCTGATGTTAAGCAGTTACCATAGCTTGCAATATCAAAAGTATTGCTCACTCGTTGCCATACTGCAGGGGACTGAAACAGAGGGAGGGGAAGGGTCTACTTTACGCCGATCTTCTGTGAGAGTGTGGTACTAATTTTACAAATAACTTGATCAGTCTTTTAACTTAGAGAGGTAAATAAATGCAGTAAGTGAAACTGACTTTCTTTTGTATAGCGTTGTCCCTCTCAGTAGGAATTCAGAAGAGTCAGAGCGGTGTGTAGGGTGTCAAGGGAAAATGGGCTATAGTAGCGGCATTCTACGATGGCCGGTTTGACATGTGGGGGGGGGGGGGGAATAAACCTTCTTAAAACGGAAAAAGATTGACCGTTTTAAAAAATAAGAATGTCAAAAGTTTTATGCGAAAATGAATCTTATTCCGTTATAATAAGGTTCATCCTTTCCCCCTCCTACATGTCAAACCGGCCATCATAGCATGCCGCTACTATAATGCATATTTTGTGACACTTCCCGCAATTTTTATAAGGTCATAAAGTCAGTGATTTTTGAACCGCATCTCAAATCCTTTCTCGAACCAGGGATACAAAAATTTATTCGAGGTACATTTTTCAGATCAACACAACACGATCAAGTCATGACACGAGTTCAGATGAAGAGAGCTCCGCTCTAGAGGAGAGCGTGGAAGATGTAGAAGAGAATGGAGCGCATGAGGAGGCGGAAGACAGCGGAGAAGAACTAGACGATGCCATTGTAGTCCACGAAGTGAACGTCGATGATGATGAACACGTTGAGGTCGACGACGTTGAGGTACCGCACCAAAACTCACACAATCACCTCTCTATACTAACCAATGGTATAGAAGAGAACAGCCTAGTAGAAGGCCACGATTATGACGTCATCACCGTCTACACAGTCAACCCTGACTTGGATCTTATAGAGGCTTCGTCGGAAGACGAGAAAGATGTAGATTACGCGATAGAAAGGGAAGACGATGATGGTGAATACTTAAGTACCGATCCCACATACAGAGATGTCAATTATCAAGAACCAAACTTAATATGTCAGGGTGGTATAGATATTAATCTTGATGCACCAGTAGTTTCAAATGTCGATGAATATTTCATTAAGAATGATAACTTATTGGACACAGATGGTCCCGTCGTGAAAGACGTGGATGAGTATTTCATAAAGGACAAAGGTAAAGATACTGTGGACAAAGAAACCGTGCCGAATGTTGACGATTTCTTTATTAAACATAAACTACCGGAAGAAGATCGTTCAGCGTATCGTATACCTGAATCCGTACCTAATGTAGAAGAATTTCTAGTTACTGAAAAGAAAGATGCTCAAGAAAATACAGAGGTGCAAGAAGTACAAGAGGAAACAAATACTGCCGAAGCTGATGTTTCAATAAACGAGTCAGATTTAGAAGTGTTACCGAACATCGAAGATTTGAAACGCTATCTGCTAGAAGACATGACATACACTAAATTTAGGCATATACAGAAATCATGCTCAGTCCCCCAATCTCCGATGCAAAACATCTGCATGGACATTGATGATGCGAAAACTTGCTTGAGTTTCGAAGATTTAAACTTAGATCTGTCTGATTTAGCTTTCGACAATGATAAAGACAAATCGGATAGTAGCAACAAAAGCAATGACATACCTAGGACGCTGACAGACGAGGATGTGAACAGTTTTCTGATTAAAACAGACACGAAACCGGTTTCGCAAGATGATGAAGACGATCTGAGCCAACAAGACATGGAAATCGAGAAGCCTATAGAGACTTTCATTAGTACTTGCCCAGACTCGGTACCTATAGATATTTCACCGATTAAAAGGACGTCAACTCCCATCCCGGTACCGCCTGCCTCAGATGTTCGCACAGACAAAACAACGGTCAAAAAGGAAAATCTGAGCGATTCCAAGGGCGACGCAGATGACTTTGTGGACGTAGAATCATGCAATGACACCGTCATCCCTGTTCTCGAAGCGAACAACTTAAGTTCGCTACTAGAACAGTTCGAGGCTACAGAGAAACTGAATACTAAGAAAAGGCCTCCAGTAAAGACCCAGACTGAAGACACTAAAGTGAAAAACTTCAACAAAAGTGCTCTGGCGAACGGCGTGCGGCTGCAAGACGCGGCCGTCCAGTTGAACAAGAACAAAATGCGGCAAATCCTGGTAAGTTTACTAATCCTTTGATAGGTCCACAGCTAGAATTGAAGGACACATTCAATCGCAATACCTACGTTATTACAGATGCCGACGACCATTAACACGACGGTCGGGCGGTCGCAAAGTCCCGTGCATTCTGACCACGACTACTGCTCGTCGAAAAAGCGGCATAGCCTGCCCAACCTGAAGGGCGGGCAGAGCCTCCTCAAACCCGAAGTGCTGTCTAGCAACAGCAGAATCTTGAACTCTAGGCATAGGTCGTGCAAGAGCAAGAAAATCGTGTACCACCTCAGCAGTGACGATGAGAGTGAGAGTGACAAAACTAAAAACAAAAAGGTGAACAAACCCGACGATATAGACGTTAAAAAGAAGGCGAGTGTCAAGCCGAGTGTGAAACCTCCCGTGCAATCGAACTGCCGCAAAAAACTTTCGCCCGCTCACAGTGCACCAGATAGTTTTAAAGATAAACCCAACAGTTCTGTGATCATCAAAAGTGCTTGTAAAGCGAGTGATAATTGTAGTCAAAATTCTAACGGTAGCATTAAGTTAACTATTAAAAATAAATCTGAAGTTATACTAAACTGTGATCTTGTAGACTCTCAGAAAGATAAACATATAGACAGGTGTAAAAATAGTGTTAGTGATAAAACGAACGTTGCCAATAAAACGAACTCTGTCGATAAAACACAAGTTGATAAAACAAACTCTGTCGATAAAATACACGTTGATAAAACGAACTCTGTCGATAAAATACACGTTGATAAAACCAACTTCGTCGATAAAATACACGTTGATAAAACGACCTCAGTCGATAAAATACACGTTGATAAAACCAACTCCGTCGATAAAATACACGTTGATAAAACGAACTCTGCCGATAAAATACATGTTGATAAAACCAACTCCGTCGATAAAATACACGTTGATAAAACGAACTCTGTCGATAAAATACACGTTGATAAAACGAACTCTGTCGATAAAATACACGTTGATAAAACCAACTCCGTCGATAAAATACACGTTGATAAAACGAAATCTGTCGATAAAACACACGATAGAAAAAGCGTTGATAAAACAAACGTGGATAAACAGAACTTTGTCGATAAACCTAATGTTGTAGTTAAGCAAGAAAAAAATAACAAGGATTTAGATAGGAACAAAAGTAAAACTGTACATAGTGTAGAGACTGTTAACGTGAAGGAGGAACCCCGTCCGAAAAGTGAGAGACCAGATAAGAGTGATAACTTTTACACAGCACTGTTTAGTAATAAGCAAGACGTTCAGGTACCTCAGGCGATGGAGGTCAAAACAGAGAAGAGGCCGTTTGACGACGAACTGAACAAATGTATGGAGGCTGCTATTAAGAAAGAGTCTGAACAACCACTGAAGAGAAAGAAATTAAATCTTCAGGAATACAAATTGAGGAGAGGGGTCTGTTCGGACAATAGCTCTGCAACGGTCAGTCCTGAGGCTATATTCCCTGACATGCCTAGTCCCGGGCTAGACAAGGCTACCAAATGTCTGATAATACAAACCCCTCCTAACGGCTTACGGAACACGACCGACAAGGTGAACAACGAGGAAGTGTTCTTCGACCCAATCAAAGAGGCTTCTAGAAAGATTCTAATGAACAGTAAGAAACATAAGGCTGAGGCGACGAGGAAGAGAGACGAAGATATAGTCATGAGTAAAATACCCAAAGTAGAGAATTTGGAATTGCAACCGCTGATAAGTGACGCTGAGATGATGAAAATAGTAGGGATGACGCAGCCTGATGTTGTACCAAAGCCGGTGGCGAATGAGAAGCCGCAGCTATCGCCGGATTACGAGGAGATCATTCTAGTCAGCGTGGGAACAAATACTGACGAGAAAATGTTCAAGAAACTTGATAAAATCGAAAAGCCCAAAGTCGCATCGCCCACAACAAAGCCTGCGGTTGACGCAAAATCGCTAATCAACTTTAAAATCAAGAAATCCGATCATGTCTTGAAACATAATGTGTTTGACAGCGTTAAGAAAGATAAAAAGAGTCCAATCGATGATAAAAAGCATGCAGAAAGCAAAATAGACAAAGCGAGGTACAAAGATATAACCGCAACTTTGAAAAGTGTTGGAAAGCAAGTGGATAATAAGATGTCTAGCAATTCTTTATTCGCTAGCATACAAGACGTTGTTATGAAGAAAGCGCCCGAAAAAGACGTTGAAAAAGTCGATGAGCGGCATAAATCTAAATCACCGGTTGAAAAACGGAGCTTTAAGTTCGTTAAAACTCTAATCGAGAGGCAGTATGACCCTAAAACTGAACATGGGGAAGACAAGGTGATCCTACACTTGGGTAAACACAGAAGTAAACCTTCATCCTCCAGTATAATCATACAAACTGACTCTTTGCCCGAATTCGCTGATTTATCTTTAGTTCAACCCAAAGAGGTTATAGTTAGAAAGAGAAACGACAGTGATATGTCGATGTCGAGTGAGGGTAGTCCGTCACGTAAGAAAGAGAGGCAAACAACTAATGAGGTAATAGTTATTAGGAGCACAGCGCGACCAGAGAGGATAGAGAAAGACAAGCGATCAAGGTCTAAAGAACGCTATGATAAGTACAGGCGTAGGTCGCGGTCTGTGTCCCGTGGTCGCAGAAGACGTTCCCGCACCCGATCCAGGTCTAGGTCTCGCGGTCGCTACCGCCGATACAGACGGTCTGATTCTCCTTACAAAAGGAAACGAAGGTCACGAAGCCCTTACCATAAGAGGAGATCGCCTTCCGTCAGACGCGAAAGGGCCCGTACTCGATCCAGGTCGAGGCCTAATGAGGCTAGGTCTAAGAGTCCTGTTGTTAAGAAGACTAAAGCAAGTCCGCTCAAAGAGAAGAAGGCAGCAGTATCTATGACGCCTCCGATGAGGAAGCCGACGGTCTCTGAGAGCACTGATTCGTCGACTAGGTAAGTAGTTTTACTTAGCGAATTTTGTATGATACATGCACAATGTTGAACTGCATGACCAAAAACTTTATCCACAGGCAATGTTATACACCCCTAGTCTCAGGGTTGTTGAATTAAAAAAAAAAGATTAAGACTTAAGGACTATCCACACATATCAGGGCTGTGCCTGGGAGGTTCACGGTCCGTGCTCCAACAGGGACTCAAAAAATATCGGTGTGTACATTTAATATTAACTCGTTCACGTCCCGAGGACGGCCCTACTATGTGTGGATAGACCTAAGGGTTCTGCGTCACGGTGCATGGTTATAAAGGGTTTTCCAACGATAAAATGACTAAGGCTGTAGTAATAGGTTGGCATACCTCGAAGTAAACGTTTATGACAAAATTACATCTTATAGTAACCGATTTATGTCCCTATGCGTGCGTAAAGCATACTAAAATCGATCTTTCATCAACGGCTTACGGCGAAAAGTTATTCCAAATATTTTATCACAGTAATTATACTTTAATTACCGTAACTCATAATGCCGACACTTGAATTACACACAAATCACAATGCTAAACGAGTTCAAAAACCCCATAACATTAGCATATATCATTTTAATGTTCCGGATTTCTGTCTTTGTTTGAATCATTTTATAGACGACTAGCTTTTCCCCGCGACTTTGTCCGCGCAGAATTCTAAATCGAACTTCGATACATACTTTTATTCTCTATTTAACGCCCTTAGGGGTGGAATTTCGAAAAATTCTTCACAAAGAACACACCCTCCAAATTTCATGTCTCTAGGACCAGCGGTTTTGGCTGCGCGTTTATATATCAGTCGATCAGTCAGGACTTTTAATTTTATATGTATAGATTGTTGTTTGATACTTATCATCACCGAATGTTCCAGTTCATCATCATCATCATCGTCGTCGTCTTCATCATCGTCCAGTTCATCATCTGGCTCGAGGAAGTCTCGGAGATCGTGCAGCCCTTACCAACGCGAGGAGAGCTTTAAGAAGGTCTATAGGAGTTTCAGCTCTGAAGACAGGTAAGCTTTTTCTAAATTCATTCAGTTTATTTTGTTTAGGCCTACGGAGGCACTTACAAATTATAATTTTTACGTCTTCAACTTAAATCTACCGCCGGAGCGGAATTTCTTAATGCTGAAATAAAAGACCTGCTTAAAGTCAGGATGTATGGAATACCCCCATGCGGTTCTGCGGGGCTAATGACGCCACTATGCAACATTGTAGCAATTCCACAAAAGCAATTCATTTTTCCGACCCTCCAGCAGAATCCGCTAAATTTCCGTGAAACGGTCCGTGACTATTTTACAGAAATTTAGCGGAATTGCTAAGGATTCCTTAGAAAATCAGAAAAATGAATTGCACTGGCAATGTTGCATAGCGTCGTTATTAGCCCGACTGACAATTTCTTAAACTGGTATCGTGGTCTCAGGGAAAGCAACACGCCGGTGGAAGAGAGACGGATAGTGTTCGTCGGCAGGCTAGAGAAGGACATCACCAAGTCAGCGCTGAGGAGTCTCTTCTGTAAGTTCGGGCACGTGATGGAGGTTCGGCTACACAGCAAGGAGGATGGGTAAGTCTAGTTTTTTTATACAATAGACAAGTATTACCTACAATGTGTCACACCCTCCGTGGTAGATACTATACTGTGTTAGGGGACGTCCGTTACGTGAGGCATTTAGGGGCGTCCATAAATTACGTGAGGCATTTAAGGGGGGGGAGGGGTCGAGCAAAATCTCACCAAATGTCACGTGGGAGAGAGGGGGGTCTCGACAAATTTCACGTAATTTTTGTTGACTGCAAGAAAAAGTGTAAAAAAAATGCAAAAAAACTGAGTCAAATTAAGTAGGTAAAACATTTTTCTCCCCTAGAAAATAGCTTAAAAATCTCACATGAGATTAGAGGGGGAGGGAGGGGATCGAGCAAAGTCTCACGACATCTCACGACCAAGGGGGGAGGGGGGGTCGAAAAATGTGTGGCGGTATTGTAGGCTTAGCCGAAGACCTTCCTATTCTTGACACATTCAAAAACGAATATATATTTTACTTAACAATGACTACCTATGTGCGAAAAGCATAGCGAAAAGCGAAGCCGAAACAATAAAAGGATCCTCAATAATCCTCATGTGTATCAGCTCGGCTCTACAGATGGCGCTGTCCGCAGCGACACTTGTCAAAGTGACAGTGACAGGTGTCAGTGATTGACAGTTTTTTTTTTATTCTTTCAGGTCTCGCTACGGGTTCGTGACGTACCAGCGCGCGCGCGACGCGTGGTCTGCGGTGGAGGCCGCGAGCACCTTCCCGCAGTACGACGTCGGTTTCGGTGGCCGCCGGGCCTTCTGCAGGCAGAGTTACGCGGACTTGGGTCAGTTTATGCAAAAAAAAAGAAATATACGTCACGACTTTTATCCCCATTCGGGGGTAGTCAGGGGCTTGAGTGGCCATACACCACCACATTGTGGAGGTATTAACCAACTCAAAGCCCACGTTTCACCAGATAGTCAGAACCCAATGTGACAGGTGGTGAACCTTGTCGCTTGTCAGTTTATAATATGTATAGTGTTTATACTTACTACTCCACCAAGCCAACTAGGAACCTGTCAAATGTGACGTCACCTGCACAAAGTTTGTAGTAGTAGTTGTGGCGGGAAGCCACATTCCAGCAGAGTTCCTAATTGGCTTGGTGGAGTACTATTATTATACCTTGGGGGAGGCCTATGTCCAATATTGGACGTCTTTTGGCTGTGATGATGATGATGATGATGATATTATAATAACTAGCTATTGTCCGTCCGTCGATCTGTCTGCAGAGTTGGGCAAAATTTAATTGCAATTAATTAATTACTAATTGCATGTGGTGTCATAATTAACAATTAATTTTGATTTGTTTGCAATCGCAAACAAATCACAATTCATTGTTAATTGTGACATCACCTGCAATTTGCAGTTAATTAATCGCAATTAAATTTTGCCCAACTCTGTCTGTCTGTCCCAGTCTGTCACAGTACCATAAATTCTAAAATTTTTGACGAAAGGTTTTTAATGATCCCGAGAATGGAGAGAGAGGAGTAGATGTCAGGCAGTTACCTTGCAATGTTTATTACATATTTGGCTGGTGTGTCAACTAATTTATAATATTTTTCGTTCCCCAGATGGACTTGAAGCCAAATACACGGAGAGCGCTTTCCACGGCCAAACCGCGGCGCCCGTCCGACGAGACAGCGATATGTCTTTCGAACAGATGCTTCTCGAGATGAAGAAGAAGCTGAGTCAGCGGAAAACTGACAAGAATCGAGAAGACCCTAAACCTTGACGACTGCTCAGCTCCGCTCTACAGATGGCGCTGATGGCAGCGGCACTCGTCAAAGTGACACTTGTCAAAGTGACAGTGACAGGTGTCAGTGAATGTGACAGTTTTTTTGTCTGTTAGTGAAGGTACAGCCTAGTGTTGGGTGCTGATTGATAGTGTTGTAGTTGTACTGAAAGGCTGTTTAGGCTGTGGCGCAAGTTTAGTATATTGGTACCGGACGGCTTCTACGCAGAACGAAAAATACTCGTAAGTTTCAGTAATATTATACGTTTTTGAATTTATCTACTTCCATAAAAAAATACATGAAATTATTAAAAAATGCTATAAAATGTTAAATGATCCAAAAAAAATATAAGTGCGAGTATGCGCTTTTTGTACTAGGTACTGAGACTTGAAAATACTGCAATAGTCTAAAGGACTCATTACACCATTCTAATTCAGTCTTCCTAAGGCAGCTCATTGAATTAAGCATGGTGTATTGAGGTTCTTAAACGCGATTGCAACTAAATCGCTTTGAAATTACAATTTGTAAAGCAATAACTACCACGACCCCGTCAAAATTGAGACTAAAAATATATTGCTTGAAGTGAGATTATGTGAAATTGAATTTAAAACCGAATTATGCGTAACATTGGTCCCAATATTGGTTATATTGCGTTGGCCCAATAAATTGGCTTAGATCATCCAACGTGTTTGACTGTATACATGGGTGTGTGCAATGACAGTTGCTGTCAGCTGTCAAATTGACAGTTACCGAGCTGTGCAATTTTGTGCTCAAATGCTCAAATTAGTGAGCATAAAGACATTTTGTTTATGGTATTCTAAATCAACACATCTCCCATAGATTACAAATAATCACATGTATTGGCCATTGGAATACATTTTTATATAGCCCCATATGTGCGTCTCATTCTCGCCCACACGACTCGATGTAAGAGCGAGCGAGATGTAGCGACCAGCTAAATGTAGTTATCTACTGATTCACCATAGTGTTTGTCATAGATAAGCAAAAGGAAATTTATATTAAAAAAAACAGTCAATACCAACTTTGACCATTAAAAATAACTTTAAGTGAATGTGTTTCGTTATTGTTTTAGTTAACTTCGTTTAATTTGTTCGTTAAGATTACCTCAGTGTTGTAAATATTAGTTATTTTTTTTGCTTTTGTAAATAAAACTATCACTTAAGCGAACATTGACGCTACCTCTCGGCATCTTTAAATGTAAATGACAAAAACAAATGTTTTTTGTCGTTTAAACCCCCGCAATGCGGTTTCATTTGTATCCCACGTTATATTATGAAATTGTACTGACAAAATATATGTTCTAGTATACTCAGAGTTTTAATTTCGTGGACTAAAATGACAGCTTTTTATGTCAAACATAAAATTAATTTGATCTGTTCATGAATAAATAATGTTGTTTTTATTATGCTGGTTCAAATTAATTCAATTTTATTTACTAAAGAATAGCATAAACAAGATTATCATTTAAAATACATAGATTCAATTAAAATATAAATTGACATTTATAGCTGTCATTTTAGTCTACGAAATTAAAAATATGGCTATAGTTCGATTTTATTTGTTACCACTTCTAATTAATAAGTCTATTCGGTATGTAAATGATACTCTTTTAGTGTGAATTCTAATATGTTGTAATCAGTTATTCATTGTCTGGAAGAAAATATTGTGTCTATGTTCAGTTCACTTCAAAATCACTACAAAAAATCTGACAGATCGTTTTCTGTCTCATACACATGTTACGATGATGAGAAGGATGGCAATACAGAACTATAAAATAGTTGCCCTATTGGTCAAATAAAATATCCAAAACTTCCAAAACAATCCAAAACTTTTAATAAGTTGTATGAGACGATTAAAACACCTTGCTGGGATACAACCAAAATATTTACGAGGACACAGACAGATTATTTGTCAAATAAAATACATAATACAAGCATCTCAAAACTTCCATTAATATTTCAGTGCCAAAATTATGAGAAAACTGTTCCTATTTCTTATAAATAAAATGATCAGAATATGAAATTAATGCCACATTTATTTACGTTTCACTGTCTTACCGTTACCCTGTATAAGTAAAATGCAAAAAGTATCTTGTGGCCACGAAATATGGGACGCTATGCGCTTCCAGTCGAGCGTCTAATAATTGAGCTATGATTGGGCCGAAGGTCTTCAACCAATCGAAGCGCCGAACGGGACACGTAACGTTTCGTTGGTAAAAAAATACTATACTTCGTCCGACCATTTATTTTACTTTTGACATTTTAGAATGTCAAAGAAAAATCTTATTGCGTTATAATAAGGCTTATCTGTCAAATCGATGGTTAATTGTATAATAATATAGATGAACCATAATTTATAGTAATAAGATTCATTTTTCTTTGACATTCTTTAATGTAAAAAGTAAAATAAATGATTGGACGAAGTATGCCCTCAGACAGAGTGGGCTTTAAGATTGGCGAATTGTACTTGACGCTTGACGTTAGTCGCTAAGCGCAAAGCGTCATATTTATTTATGACCGCGTAGTGTCATCCCGCTTTCGCATCCGCTAACCCTGCTTGTATACTAGACAGTTAGGCTCGTATTAATGCAGCTCAAAGTTGAGATCGATCTTAAAATGCCGTTTTGACGTTTAATCTATGGATCTTAAGATCGATCTCAAATTTGAGATGAATTTATTGATACAGACCTTAGATTGAATTGATTATCTAGTCAGCGTTACTAGACATGATTTAGTTACTTTATTATGATGATAATTTATTTAAACATAAAAACTTAAGCGTATTTAAATGATTTTAAGTGTAAAGATTTTATAGCTCAATGGCTATGCATATCAAGCCTACAAGATCAGATGAATCGTCAATGGGAATTCCATACGCTGTCAATACCTCGTAAAAAATAGGTCTATAGTCAATATTATGAGTAGAGATGCTTCTAGCAGAGTTGGGCAAAACTTAATGACAATTAATTAATTGCAATTGAATTTAATTGTCACAATTAGCAAACGCCTGTGATCATATTACTGAGTAGTAAAAGTAGATCAGTAAAAACGAGTAGTCGAAAATTGTCACAATTAACAATTAATTGTGATTTGTATGCGATTGACAAACAAATCACGATTAATTGTTAATTGTGACAATTAAATTCAATTGCAATTAATTAATTGTAATTTACTTTTGCCCTCTTCTAGACATTCATCTTTTCTAAAGAGGCAGGGTATAATGTGGCTAATATTATATTGATTTGGACTTACCCATGGTATAACTACGCCAGATTCTCTCATCCAGTGACAGCTGGGTACCTTTGGCCCAAGACTACGTCATCGGCTGTGGTGATAATGCTTATTAATTGTATTCAAGATGTCAATGAAAACATACTGAGGCGCTCATAGCCAGCTGCAATCACTGATTGGTAAACCATCGGAGGTTAAGCAACGCTTGGCAAGGTCGGTCAGAGATGGGTGACCATTTAGTGGCATTTGAACTGAGCGTCTCCGTGCTTCGGAGGGCACGTAAAAAGTCGGTCCCGGTTGTTGTCATCTAGGCAGCAGTCGTTAAGCCTTGTCAGAGGCTTTCGGGCGGCTTGAACAACTCTGATACCAGGTTGGCCACTAACCTTACGATAAGAAGAATAATTTGGACACTAATGATGACGTAGTCTTGGGCCATCATGGGGAAATATACCATGGACAAACCATAGCTTTTATATAGGGGGATGAAATTAAAATAAAAACTGGGATCATTTAGGAACATGCAATTTTCGTACGTAACTTAGAGCTATATCTCATTAGGACGCCAGTGGCGGCGCAACCAGTCGTACCACCAATAAAATGTAATAATAATAATAACGTCACGACTCAACAAAATGTATACAGGTGTATGGAGGGCACCTCACCTGGTGTCCGCTTGGTTGCGCAACCAATTCGGTGGCTGCAACAGAATCAACTGCTGGTGGCGCAACCACTGTGCGTCGAAAATATCATTCGCACGAGTTTTCTTTTGAAACTGGCGACCCTGGTGTTTGCTCGGGTGTTTCTCGCTTGGTAACTCAAGACACCGCGGTGGCGCAACCGGTGGCGCCGCCATGGTGTCCTAGTGAGATAAGGGCCTTAATGTACACACGGCCCCTTCTATGACAAAAAGACTTTAGTACATACTGTACATAATTAATTAGTTAAATGTAACGAACAGTAACAATACTCGTTATTTTAAGATCATGGCGTGTTAGATAAATAAATGAGTTATTATTATGTTGTTAGAATTCAATTTCAATTGGGGTGTCTTTGGCTTTAGCGTCACTTTATATGGCCTTATGGTTGGAGGCCGTAGGGGTTTCTGGTTTGATTCCCATTCTGGGTATTCAACTAGTGATGTGAGATTACTTCTATGCTCTGAATTTATTTAAAAAACAAAAATAGCCCTTTTAACGTCCCACTGCTGGGCACGGGCCTCCCCTCAATGCGAGGGGGATTCAGGCCATAATACACCACGCTGGCGCTGATTTTATTTATGCGGACTAAAATGGCAGCTTTTTTGTTAAAAGTAAAATTACTTTGATCTTCATCATGAATAATTGTTTGTAAATAATGTATTTTTTTTATTCTGGTTCAATTTAATTCCATTTTATTTACTACCACAAAAACAAGATCATTTATAGTAAATAGATTCAATTAAAATATCAATTGACATTTATAGCTGTCATTTTAGTCCACGAAATTAAAAATCAGAGTATAGTACGGTACGCTCGCGGATAAACTACCTTTGGACTCCGAACTTGAGGACGTTTTCGTAGTTTTCAAAACATATACAGGGTGAATTTTTCAAGTGTGTTTAGTTTGCCGTATGTCATTACTTCCCAGAATTCGTTTCTTATTAGCGAAACTATCGAATGGTGTAATAATGCAGTGTATTTTTTTTTTCAAAATCAACTTGTACGATTCCTGGCTACGAATATTGTTTTTTTTTAATGATGCAGTTTTAGTTTTCATCAAAATCGACCCTGAGACTCTTTTGAGTACTTTTCGCTATTCCT
Organism: Drymonia ruficornis; assembly: GCA_947859195.1. NCBI lineage: Eukaryota > Metazoa > Arthropoda > Insecta > Lepidoptera > Notodontidae > Drymonia > Drymonia ruficornis. The sequence goes on along the minus strand of OX401926.1, from coordinate 7,959,218 downwards.
CATAGTTTCGGATTTGGCCATCCACGCACACTTGTAAAATTCACCCTGTATACGCTTAAGGTAGGTTTACATTGACGATTAGTCAATGACAACAATCCCTTATTATTTTCGACTAGCAGCGCCCGCGTACTTGTGAAATATAACAAAAAAAATGTTTGTTTATGTTTGCTAAAATAAAAGTACTCCTTATAATATCGGCTCTGCCAGTTTAAGTCCCGTCAAAATCGGTCCAGCTGTTTTCTTAGCAACTCGGAACTCGGTACTTCGCTTAGTCGGAGGGGCTAACATTAATAATGTGATATTGCTAAAATTACTAAAGTCAAGCCAAAGTTACCTTCCAATAGCTAAATAAACTCGCCCCAGAGTAACTAATATCTAATGAGTGTTTTCTGTTTAAATATAAATCTTAATTGGTAGCTCTTAAGGTTCAACTTCGATATTATTTAAGAACAGTGACTCTAGTATAAGTTTAAACAGTTGGGTGGATTTTTTCGGCCAATAGAATCGCTTAATTTTACTCAGCAAATTAAAATGAAGCGTTCCCATTGGTCGAAACGAGCCGGCCAGCTAGTTCAGCCAATCCGCTGACGGAATTGGGCGACGTTGAAGGTCGGCCTTATAAACGGTCTCAATTCGGAGGGAGGGAGAGGGGGGAGACCCAATTAGTGAGACTATGGGTAGACCCATTCATTAAGCTCCCCTAGTGACTCCATAAATAACTAATAAGTTTAGGGCCAGAGTTGTCAGACGACATTTATTCACCAAATAGATTTCACGTTTTGACATATAGTCTATGGAAAACTGTCTTTTTTTTTAATTAATGCCCTCCGAAGGTAATTCCCGTCATAGTTTAAACTTATAGATAAAGTACCTAATTTCAAGATTATAGAAAATGTGACTAAATTGTGACAATATGATTTAATTTGATTGTGTTATAATAAAATGAGCGTATGAACTGAAATCAAGTGAAAAAAGAAACACCTTAGAAACATAAAAACTTAATTATAGACACAAAATTGACACCCGTATATTGTGATTTAAAAATAAACAGTTTCATTCTTTTTAGTTTTTAGTAAAAAAAAAAAGTTCTGTTGGTGTCAAAATCATGACGTAAACAAAATGTGGCACACCTACAAATACCTATCTCGCTCATACATCACGATCAAGAGAGGGATGGTAATACAGTTAGTTAAGTCAAGTTTGCGTGCCAACAAAATTAGCACTAATATGCCACTTAGGCTCGGCGCAAACGGGCCACCGACCGACAAGCCCGGTGGCCCGTTTGCGCCGAGCCTTAGAAAGAGGCGATTACGGGTGTCCATTTGTTAGGGCCATCGCAGACTTGCTACTTTTGCATCGGCGATTGGCGATTTTGCGACTGCATCGCGTTTTGGGGACTCTGCGGTCGGACGCAGCGACTGCTCCGATGCTAAAAGCGACTAAATCGCCGATACAAAAAGCAGCACGTCTGCGGTGTCCCTTAAGAATATTCTGTACCTTATATGTATATAAGATTAAAGTCGATGTGTCCACACGACGGGGTTCTAGTACATAATAGAAAGTCCAACGTAGTTATAGCCTGTAGTACATAGTGAGAATGTTTTATACATAATGCTGTTGAGAAATAAAAGTATTTTGAACATAAATTTAGTTTTTCATTTAAATAGGTCGGAATGAAATAATTCTAAGCAAGATATTTTTCAATGAAGAAACTAGGTCAACAAATCAACTCATAACGAACAATATAGTTAAAACTAAGCTTTCTTATCAATATAGTTTTGAAATCATCGAAATCGGTCCACCCGTTGCGATTTTTTAACACATTTTATACATTTAATGTGCGGCGTGTGCATGTGACGTCACACGGGACCGTCGGATTGAAGGCGCGCTATACCCGCGCCGTCCCGCGCCGCCGTTCATTACAAAGCGCGCGTGGCTCAAATGACGTCACAATAACCGCGCGCGAACTTCGCTAGTAATTTGTTCATCACATCGTCAATTTTTGTCGTAGACCAAAAATGTGTGCACTGTATGTTATGGATTTCTTAGCTCTATAAATCTGCATTCTCAACTAAATTCGTTACGGAAACCCATTGTATATACATATTATAGTTTCTCGAACGAGGCAATGCATTTTTTAAAATGATTTATGCACAATAAATGAGTTTTTTTTGATGATTTTATTAAATGACCGCCATCTACACATTTAATTTGAAATTTGTGTGACGGCGGATGTATTGTCAATTATGAGTTTATGATAATAGATGTCGCTATTTTACGTGTATTTTATTTATCAAAATCGAACATAGATGTCACTAGCATCTTTAAGTTATAAAAACAAACGTTTTCTTCAGAGCATATTTTTTGCTTGACTTGTAAAGTTGTTAATTTTGCTAAATTCCACTCCAAATTTTATAGTGAGTTATAATCGATAAGCAATGTCATTTAATCTATAAAATACTTTGTAAAACCATTGTAGGAAGGTAGTAGGTACCTAGTAATAGGTATCTAAGTAGTAGTTAGGTACTACAAGGCAGGGTTGTTACGAAAAAATCACCTTGTTTTAAACACGGTGATTTATTCCTTCTGATTTAAATCAATGTTTTAAACAATGTTTTAATCAGTTTTCATTTTAAATTTCCTGTTTTTTTTTTGCTACTCTGCTAGAAGGTAGTATTTAGGGCCACCGCAAACACGCTACTTTTTGCATCGGCGATCGGCGATTTAGTCGCTTTTAGCATCGGAGCAGTCGCTGCGTCCGAACGCAGAGAGTCGTCAAATCGCGATGCAGCATCGATACAGTCGCAAAATCGCCGATCGCCGATGCAAAAAATAGCATGTCTGCGGTGTCCCTTAGGTAGTAGTTAGTTATTTTCTATAAATTTGGGGGTACACTTTTAACCCCTAAATTTTTAGAGTTATGATCGACTTGCATTTCAGAATCATTACATTACAGATCACTTTTGTTCCTAGAAATGTTTTGTAAAAGCATTGTAAACTGGCTGAAATACTCTATAAATTTGGCGGTAATTGTATTAAAATGAAATCCATCTATAGAGCTTTGATTTGCAATATTAGATTTGCAATATTAGACACGAGTTTAGGTCCAAATAGTCAAATTAAAATTACTGTCCGTGGTGTGTTACAACTGGTCTTCCACCAGTCGTAAGAGTCTTATTTCTGTGGCTAAACTGTTATTTTTGTCTCCCGCTTTTCTACGGAGGGAAGTGGATAATCTTCGTCCAACTCCTCCTAACCTTTCTTTTGATTAAATTCGTGCGGGTTTAAAGAAAACTTAGCTTTTCCCCGGGACTCGTCGAGGGTCTAACCTTGGCGTCATCGTTGGACACTGTCGATCCTGGCTTACAGGAGTAACAGTTGTGGGAGTGTTGGGGCGGGCCTAGGCCCAATAAAAAAAATTGTAAAGTTAGTTTCTGTGAACTCTAACTAAACCCATTCAAAGCCAGAGTGGATCATAAGCTACCTATTTATAAAGTAACACACATATTAGGTAAGTCCCCAAGTAGGTAAACATAAAATAAGGGCCCCCTTACATTATCCTTTCCCTCCGTCTCGCGCGGGCGTGTTAGCCGCGGGCTATTCCGCAGTGGCGCGGTGTGACGGCACCCTAATGACTAATTTACACTGATAATTGGCCTCATACCTTCGAGCCTTGGAATGGAACTCTCTGATTGTTTACTCTATAAAAGGTAATGGGGGAGAGGGGAGGGAGGGAAATTGACGACCGCTTGGCGCAGTGGTTCGAGCGTTGGCCGCTCGGCTCACTGCATCGGGTGGTTGCTGGTTCGATTCCCGCCAGAGGCAAATTTTGGAGTGGCCTTTTCGTAATTTGCTCTGGTCTGAGTGTCACTGGGATCGCCCCTAGTCCCTTGTATGGTAGCCATAGTACAAGCATTGCTCAGTTTGAGACCATACATACGGTTGATGTTATAATATGGCGATATTTATTTATTATAGCTTTTCCCGCGACTTCTTCCACGTAGAAAATAAATTAAAAAAAAAAATCGGATCTCTGATATCGTTTCCCGTTTTTACCGGATCCCGGATCCCGTTTGCTGGAACCCGTAGCCCGGATATCCCGTATCTCGTATACCCATAGATTTATTATTAGCAGATACGAAGCTATTGTTTATGGTATACATATTTGATATAAATATGGACCACATTAACGAAAACATATCTGTCTCATTCTTACTCGTGACAATTTAGCTATGTAAAACAGTACAGTATATGTCATATATTTCTTTTTTCTGGAAGTTTTTGGTTAGTTCCGTCAGTAAGCCGCCTCCCTGAGGGCCTTTTTGGACCGACATATTGGGTTGTCGGCTATGGTCGGGTCACTATGGTTAGTACTTCATCTGTCATGTCAGCGTCTTATACAAATTATTTTAAATTTTACGCTGAACTGTGTGTATTTTGTGACTCTTTATTATATTATTTAGGATTATTAAGGAAAAATCAATATAGTTTAGTGTTGCGTTAGGGCATGCAGTTCTGATTCTCTAAAGAATTTCGAAGAATTGTAATTTTTCAGGTTAGTTGTGTTATTTTCATATTTAAGTGTATTTATAGTGTGTGAAAATACCTTTCGTGTACATTATATTAATTTTTAATTTTGTTCCCGTCTATAATCGTACTCTCGAATTCATATTTTCAAATAAAATAGAACTAACAAATATTTGCTATGTTTACATAAAACCGTAGTGCTGTTCGTATAAGTTTTGTTTCAAAGTTATCGATACAAATTCTATTCACCTACACGTTGGGCTTCGCGCGCCGTCACCCCGGGGTGACCACAAAGAAATTATTTTTGTTTTGGAAGGTGCGTGACTGCGCCGCCTTAAATTTGTTTTATAATATTTGTCATCACTACTCACGAACATAAAGATGCGCGACAGAGATAACAAGTTGATTTATGGATAGTGAACATTTTAAATTAAATGTGGGATTTGCTAAAACGGCTTAAAGAAGTTAAAATAGAGTTTATTCAAAATCTCCCGATTTAGCAAGATTTTTAGCTGATAAATTTGTCGATTTTTAATTTTACGCTTTTGCTACACTGGGCAGTGGTAGGTAGGGATCACAGAGTAAGTAAAGGCTAAAAGAGGTGGCCTTATTAGATTTTCCTATGAAACAACGCGTGAACATTTTGCGCGGGTGAAGGCACGGGTGAAGGGGTGTAGATAACGCCTACATTGAAATTTGAATCTACCGGTAAATAGCGGAACTACTGGGTTCGTTTTATGTCGATGTTAGTACGTAGTTTTACTTTTTCACACTAGATGTCACTAAGTGTATGTTATATAAAAAACGTGCCGAGCAGCGCCATCTAGTGTCGAATAAAATTATATTTGTGATGCGAACGTTGGCAAGACGTCTGCACAGGACGAACGCCAACAGCATACTGACTTAAGCCCCACGCCTACTGTGATGACGTCACCGGCCTGGTTGTGGGATGTAATAGCAACGCGGCCTGGTAGCTTAGACCCAGTCCCCTAAGTGATAGGTCCATGGTAGGGATGATGGCCGTGTATGCATGAGGCTCTCCACACGTGCATATTTTCGTGGTAAAGTTGAGGCGCCAACAAGGCCGAGACATTGAAATTCTGGTGGTCTCTAACGTTAAATTGCGAACCCGAAGAGTTGCCATGTGAAAATGACTTTACTTGAGCAGCAGCGTCACTCTGCACAACCATTTTAGAGGGAAGAGGGTGACTCGCTCCACAGAGCCATAAAATAACATAATAGTCATAAATAAAAACATAATTTTGTACTGCCTACCCCCGATTAACGTGATATTTGTGCTGCGGTGTCTTTCCCCCTTCATGACACTTGACTGACCGACTCGTTTGGTACATTCGTCGTCGCGGTGCCTCCTGTGTCTAAAAACCTTAATCGCACGAAATCTACTCAATCCTTTGTGTAATTGTGTTGTGTGAACTGGATAAACCCAAGTGAGTGCGCAGAAGAACCTGACGATCCAGCCATACCACCCTGGAAATGCACCCGCCTCCATCGTGTCGTTAATGTACACGCTTGACATTGACCTGAGCCTTACAGATTTGTCTCCCCCTTTTTTGCCTTATTTGATTTAGCCCAGCATAGCTGAACCCACAGATTAGAGAAGTTGACAGATGTAGTCTTGGCAACAAACGAAGTGAAGCCAGGTAGCATTATATGTGTGCGTGACAACTAGGAGCGGCACTAGGGAAACATACATTTGTTTGCGTGTAAAGTTGTGTAGTTATAGGGCGAGATTGTATTCGCTTTTCTGTTTTGTATTTGCTTTGGTGGCTTCACTTTCGTGTTCTATGCGCTCCATCTGTAGCTCCTAAATCTGTGGCTGAACCTACCTAATCAGGACCCAGCACTTTCCCCGCGACATGATCGAGTATATCGATATGGATACTATCGACTAACTAAAAGTACAACACTTTTTGCTGTGCTCCATTTTGGACGGTCGTGTGCTCGGGTTTGGCTACAGATGACGTCACATAGGGCTCGTCCTTTCTCTCTTAGGTCATTGCGTATACCGGATTCCATATCCCGGATATCTCGAATCCCAAAAAATATAGCCTATGTTACTCAGGGATAATGTAAAATTAATGAAATCGGTCTAGTAGATTTTGAATTTACTCATTACAAACATACAAAAATACAAATATTTTCGCTTTATAATATTTATAATAATTATATAGGTAGTAGGTATAGATATAAATAGGAGAATGAGAATATTTTATTACGGATTCAGCAGTAGGGATAACATTAACGCAGTGTGTATCAAATAAAATGATCGAATAAAATGAGTCGACGTTGATCAAACATCGAACAATGACGATCGGTCGATGGTAGAATGAGATGAGCCGACGTCGATTATTATCATCGTAAATATATCTAAATTTACTACCATATAGGTAGTATAGTACTTAATGAATCTGTATATCTAGGGTGCCTGTAGATAGAGCGATCAGATTAATTTTATTTTGCTATATTCTGAGAGATAATTTATCTATTTATTTCTTAGCTTGACATCGCCAAACAAACACACCAACTGTACGGTACCAAACTAAGAAAAGTTGTATAATTTGGGTACCATAGGTGTACATTAGACTTGAGGCGATCCTATTGACATACAGCCCAGGGCAAAACTCGAAAACGTCGTAGCCGAAATTTACGTCTAGCGGGAATCGAACCCGCAACCGCCCGATGAAGTGGGCCCAGCTAGGCTCAAGTCGTCAATAATCAACTTAACATCATAAAATTAATTACTAGGTAGGTACTCCATTATCAATTATTTATTTATACAAGACACCTATGGCTAAATACATGCTTAAACCCACTAATTATCTCTATTCTATATATCTATAAACTTAAAAATGGACGAAATAAACCGAGAGTAAGTAGGCACATCAAGTGAAACGGCATACCTATTACCCGCAACCATTATAAACTACAGTTCACCAAATTTAACAAAAACACGAGAACAGTTTCAGCGATTTAAGAGCTAAGCGACTACCCTTAATTGCGTTACACTCCGCGCCGAATCTCACGATCGATGGTTTCAGACGACCAACTTAATTCTCCAATCCCCATCAACCCTAGCATCTATAACTTAAAGCATACAATTCAACGACACAAAGTCAATGTTACCCTTGTATTTCATGTTGGTAAGAGACAGACGTATGTTGCAGAGTTGGGTGTTGCAAGGGGTGGTTCTTAGGGGATGTTACGCCCCAATTTCTCGGGGTAGGTTTGTCAGTATTCGGACGGATACCGTCGGGGTGCACACGCGATCTTACCAAGTTGTCCCTAGTGCGGTACTGCCTTTATTTTAAAATACTTTTCAAAGTTGTTTTACTGTTATTGTTGGACTGTGTTCATAATTTAATGTGCTGTGTTGTAAGGATTGTACTGTGATTGTGATTTGGACGGGAATCGGTTTATATAAACAGGTTAATATGAATTTATTTACATTTTATATAGTAAATAGTGGATCAGTAAATTAAGTAAGTACTAAGTAAATAAACTTAGGTAAAGTATTCTATAGGTAATAGGATAAAGTCTCTCCACCTCTACCATATCTTAAACTTTTACCCATAAACAGACTTCTAGGTCATCACGTCATGTCTGGGTTTCCCGCAATGATGACATAACAATAATTTAGAAAAATGGGAAAAGCGAAAACCTTCCCTGAATTGGAAAAATCATACCTAAATTTACTGCAGTTAGACTTACTGAAAATGTTCTGTAAAATACTATTCGTATGATGATTAGGTTCAAATTTGTTATTTAGACAAACATAGTGTACCTTAATAGGTATTATAAACTAGGAAAACATAGGTATTCATAGATTATACGTAGAAATATTTTCCTGGAGCGTAGAAAATACACTTAGTAAGTAAAATGAATCGTTATTTAAAAGAACATGGCCAAAATAAGGCTGACTAGGGGCTTAATATTATTGAATGTGTCTCAGTCAAAAAGAGTTCAACGGTCACAAGTTCGTAGTTTACAGTTGATGGTTGATAATATGAAATGAAAAATATTATTTAAAAAATATTAACACCTGGTATGCATGTAAGGGGTAGGCAGAGGCGCACTGTTGTACACCCACGGTTAACTCTAATGGTATTTATCAAATCATGTTAAAGTTAAATAGTTTAGTTGGTTTAATCAAACGCTTCTAATATGGTGCCGCACAATGGCCATAGGTACCAATAATACACCGGCCTTAAGGCCATATCCTAAATTTGACCCGACGGGAATCGGATGTACCTACGTTTGCAATTGAACACTTGAATAGATAAGTTGGTTGACCAATTGGTAGGGCCAATTAGAATGAGGCATACTCCTTCCCCCGCGCACTTCAGCTGTCGTCAGAATTATTTCGGTGGAGTAATGGTTACTACTCTACCAAGCCAAGTTGGCGTTCGGGTATAAATATCACATAGTAATAAGGGCCACGACGATAATTGACGGGCCCGTTAGCGTGGTTGGCGCGGAGGCGACTTTCACGCTGCAGGTCGTAGGTTCGATTCCTACCCGTGACATGCATTTGTGTGCATGAACATGTCTGTATGTCCGGAGTCTGGGTGTATATGTATATTAAGTATGTATTTACATATAAAAAAGTAGTATATGTAGTAATATCAGTTATCTGGTTTCCATAGTACAAGCTCTGCTTAGTTTGGGATCAGGTAGCCGTGTGTAAAAAATGACCCAGGATAATGAATGGATAATGATAATGAATAAGTCAATGATTCCGTGGTACATCAACAACATAATGAGCCTGGGCCAATGCCTGAGCACTCTTGTAGCATTAGCTCCCGTAGTAGAAGGACCGCGGAATCATTGACTTATTATCATTTGATATTTTTAGCGACTGTAGCCTAGGGGTGAACAGGTTGGGCTAGCAATCGAAAGGTCTCAGGTTCGATCCCCGGTGGGGCATGCACCAATGGATGAATTTTCACCTATGTGCATAATTTACAGTTCGCTGAAGGTGAGGGAAAACATCGTGAGGAAACCTACCTATCCCTTGGGATTAGGTAATAGTCAATTCCTGTATACACGGCGACAAGGTTCACCACCTGTCACGTTGGGTTCTGACTATCAGGTGAAACGTGGGCTTTGAGTTGGTTAATACCTCCACAATGTGGTGGTGTATGGCCACGAAAGCCTCTGACTACCACCGAATGGGGATAATAGTCGTGACGTATGTGTGTGTGTGATATTTTATACCCAAACGCCAACTTGGCTTGGTGGAGTAGTAACTATTACTCCACCGAAATAATTCTGACAAACAGCTGAAGTGGTACCTAAATGGTCGCTGATTAGATATTCGGTGTATTGCCCTTGACCTGCGTTTAATAGGGGTCCCAGAGGCCACCATCAAAAAGTCATAATTTTTATAAAAAGCGATTTGTCACACAATTTACGAGGTATAACATCGCAAATTACTCTAATTAATACGGGCGTTAGTTTGTAAATTAATTAGTTGTAGCCACATCAAGTGTCGGTGGTCGTTGGGTGTCGCTTGTCGCTGTATCCGCTGGGGATTTGAATGTGTTTAATAAATAATTAATAAATAGAGTGTTTGCTGAAATGAAGAGCGTATAACACAGTAGAAAGATGGGTAGTAGGTTATCTTCATACAAACGCACCGCGCGCGGCTTGTTTGTGTGCGCCATGCGTATCTATGCGTCGCGCACGCACACTCACACATCACATGCATTGATTCGCACTGCGAACCGGGTCGAGATTTTGTTTGAGTGTGCGTGCGCGACGCATAGATACGCATGGCGCACACATACAAGCCGCGCGCGGTGCGTTGTATGAAGATAACTTACTACCCATATTTCTACTATGGTATAACCACTAGGTTCACCGCTTAAGCCGCGTCGGACCGTAGATCGTTAAAGGTATCGTTGCGTCTACATCACGCGAATGCCGCGCCCGAGCACTCAGTTTTGAAGTCTGAACAAATAGATATATGTAATGTCATAACATGAGTGCGAGCGCTAGACGTGCGAGGCATCTGGACGCACCAAATTACTAATACCGATAAATCTATGTGTAACTAAAGGGGGTATATACTGCCCCCCTCTTTGCGAAATATAGTCGTGATGGGTACTCAGTACATAATGTAACGAAGGCGCTCATAGCCAGCTGCAAACTGATCAGTACGATCGGAGGTTAAGCAACGCTTGGCAAGGTCAGTCATAGATGGGTGACCAATTACTGGCATTTGAACTGAGCGTCTCCGTGCTTCGGAGGGCTCGTTAAAAGTCGGTCCCGGTTGTGTCATTTAAGCAGCAGTCGTTAAACCTTGTCAGAGGCCTACGGGCGGCTTGAACAACTCTGACACCAGGTTGGCCACTAACCATACGATAAGAAGAAGAAGAACATAATGTAGTTAAAACATATCATTTTCTTTGTAATATGTAAAGTTTATGTAAAAATAGTTACCCCATTTTAATTTATAAATGGCCAGTTAGCGCCGACGAAACCGTAAAATTTAATTACAAAGTATAATTTTAATAACCCCTTAACTAAGATGCGTTTTAACATGTAACGTGGCCGACGTTAACACCGAAGTGTAAACGAACGAGCGTAAAATAGAGTCATGTCGTTAAACCTACAACGGTTCTTGTATACGGGTTGCACGACCATATACCGGTATAAGTAAGTTTTAAGGACGTAACAAGATTTAAAATTGATGACTTTATGCTAAATTGTTGATGAGTTTGTTGGCCAAGTTGCTATATAATATACCACAATGAACATCAGATTGTTGGGAATTAAATGTTCCTATTTATTTATTTATATTTAAATGATACCAAATGTTGTAGTTATTTTTTTTAAATATGTTGTTTTCAACCAAAATTGTAAGTACTCTACACAACAGCTCACATGAGAAACTTTAATACCAAAATAATGCTTAAATTCTTTCTGACAATATGTGTTTGAGAGATTTGGACATTAGTCATTAAATTTAAAAAAAACGTGTCAGCAAGAACCATGCCCCCACCCCCCCTCCCCCTCCCTCCATCCCTCTCCTCTTCAGTCAGCAATGTGCGAGCAATGCCTTTGGTATTGTAAGCATCTATAGGCTACGGTAACTGCTTAACATCAGGCGGGCCGTACGATTTTTTGCCACCGCAGTCCTATAAAAAAAAAAAAATCGACCGTATATTTTTTTTGACAATAATATATTATGTGTTTTAGAGATGGACATTAGTCAGTAAATTAAAAAAATATACAATCAGTAAGATAGTTAACACTTTATTGTACGCCACATACAGAACAAAAATGACATAATAAGAACCATAAATTCGATAGAAATGTCATCATGTCATGTTGATTGTCACGTTGTCGGCCAAAGTTAAGAGGATTGGTTAACAGACTCGAGGCCCAGTACCGATGTCATCAGTCCTTGTTCAAGCCTTAAATTTTATTATCACGTTACGTAACAGTGTAACAGTCGTCTAAATTAACACTCGCGATTAGCATGAAGGGTTAGGTTTAGTGCGGCGAAGTTAACGGCGCGATGTTATCGGCAAGTGGACATCTGCTTTGTAGCATGCCGCCTTTGGTTTAAATGTTAACTGTAAAATAACAACGCAGCTGAAACATAGTTACTTATTAATCCACAAAAGCGACTGTAGCCTAGGGGTGAACAGGTTGGGCTAGCAAACACAAGGTCCCAGGTTCGATCCCCAGTGGGGCATGCACCAATGGATGAATTTTCATCTATGTGCATAATTTACAGTACGCTGACGGTGAGGGAAAACATCGTGAGGAAACCTACCTATCCCTCGGGATTAGGTAATTGTCAGTTCCTGTATACACGGCGACAAGGTTCACCACCTGTCACGTTGGGTTCTGACTATCTGGTGAAACGTGGGCTTTGAGTTGGTTAATACCTCCACAATGTGGTGGTGTATGGCCACTCAAGCCTCTGACTACCCCCGAATGGGGATAAAAGTCGTGACGATATATTATATTATATTATTATTATATTAATCCACCTTCTTGAGGCGCTCATAGCCAGCTGCAATCACTGATCGGTAAACGATCAGATAACAGATCAGATCGATCAGAAGGGCATGAACGCTAATCGAATAGAATAGAATAGACTTCACAATGTATGGAAATGTCAAACGTCGCTATGTAGATCAACAACAAGTTGCTATGTAGATCACGTGACTTATGTCATTTCTATACATGAAGCGTAGCGATTTGAACGAACGCTTGTAGACGTCAGCCACTTGTCTAGCCCTTCTGAAGGGCAATCTACATAGCACCTTGTTGTTGATCTACATAGCGACGTTTGACATTTCCATACATTGTGAAGTCTATTCTATTCTATTCGATTAGCGTTCATGCCACTTGGCTAGCCCCTCTGTAACGCTAAAATATTGAATTAAGCGTTACTACCGGTTCGTAATGTTGCTTCCATTGAGAAGAGCCGGCAAGGAACTCAATGGTTACTCTTTCCAATAGAAAAAGAAAAATTGTATACATTTTCAAACAGCAACGCTTTAAGAGCAGGCAGGCATAAACACAATATTAAATAACAAAACAGCAAAATACAGTAACTCAATATTACCAGCCTATAATCCGCCAACCCATCCTTGTGTGGACCGAGCTAACATGCCTTGACTAGTGATGGGATGTTCTCGAGAACATTCACACCCTCGGAAACTTACTCGTGAGAATTTTCGATAATTTATCTTCTGAAGCATGGTAAACTTGGCATAAAACTCATTAAACATGCAAGTATGGTGGTTTTAATTGTTTTTAAGATTTAAAGTTAGGATAACGTCACCCAAAATACATATAAGATTCTCAAAAATTCTCACGAGTAAGTTTCCAAGGGTGAGAATGTTCTCGAGAACATCCCATCACTAGCCTTGACACGCCGGTATAAAATACTATTACCCAAAACTGAAGTGGTTGTTATCTACTCCCACACTTAACAATACTTATTATGACAACACGAACAATGTTTGTAAACTTTCAATTAAAAACTTAAAAGTTGCAATAACAAATCGATTCGATCGAGAAATCGATTAAAAAAGTATCGATTACAATCGATTCCGCGTCGATGCGCCGCGGACACCCGGCGCGATGTTATCTAGCTGGATTTGATTACAGGATTTGGTTGAAAGGTAATAGGACAATGTGGGAAACATTTTGCTGCGTCTACAAGTTGCGAGCGCCGCGCACGAGCAGTCAGTTTTGACGCCTAAAGGCCTAGACTAATGTCATAGCTGATGACTCTGGCTTTGTTTTAATATATTTATTGGTGGTAAAGCCAAGCTGTAGCCAACTGACTGCAGCTCTTATACGGGCAGGCTCGACCGCGCCACCACCCTCTCACAGAAGATCAGCGTAAAGTAGATATTACAGCTGCGTTTCCTCTTCCCCCTTCCACTATCTCACTCCCCTACTGGTCGGCAACGTGCAAACAATGCTTTTGGTATTCTAAGCATCTTTAGGTTACGGTAACTGCTTAATATCAGGTGGGCTGCACGCTTGTTTGCCAGCTTAGTAACATAAAAACTACGTGGGTGAAAACAGGCAGCGCCGATAGTTTAAAATAATTTTACAGTGCATTCTGGAAACCAACTACCAATTAATTTAAATGTGTCATCCGTGAAAAAGGCATTGAATCAATGAAATGACAGTGTCCATTACCGACGAATGCGTGTTTACAATACGTCAATTTATGATGCTCACTGTTCAAACGAGCAATGCACTGAAAGCCATTTTCTGTTGGCTCGGTGGCCGGCGGCAATAAACTGGATTTTTTATAAATATACAGGGTTATTGGAAAAACGCTAACCACCTTACAGGACTGTATTACTGACATCACAAACAACCACTTTTGTTCTATTACTTTTTACAAAACAATGATACATTAAAAAAAAAACAAGTTGAGCAAATTATTGTTTCATACATTTTAGAGAGTGATTTTTTGTTATGTAAAAAGTCATAGAACAAAAGTTGTTGTTTATGATGCCAGTAATACAGTCCTGCAAGGTTGTTAGCGTTTTTCCAATAACCCTGTATATAGCTTTTCACAATAGTATGTGCTTAGTTTACCAATGTGACTATTTAGCTATTTATCGACTTGATCGGAGCGCCGCTCGCTTCCTTTGGACGCAAGAGTTTCTTACAGATATTTCAGATTAAAATAAAAACGACTTTTTTATGTTTGTGCAATTTATTATTTGTTACTAATTCTAGTTCTTACTATAACTTATAGTTAAGTTAGTAAGCGAGTAAAATAAGTAGTGTAAGTATTGCAGGTAATTGATTTTAGATTTTAGTTAAATTGTATATTTAACGGAAGTTAAATCCGTTACCAATAAATCCACCAAAGTGTAAACTGTAGTAATTATTAGTTAAAGTTCGTATTTAAACATGTTAATTAACACGGAATTACTCGAATCATTTATACCATCAATTCGCGACCGAGAGAGTATTAAAATCAGTGTTTTGTCGGCGGCATTGTGGAATGCGTTTGTTTTGCCGGCGGCCGCCATCGCGATGTGAACAGCAACGGGCAACGGGACATATCCCAAATTGTCCTTGTTATTTTAATTTAGCGACTGTAGCCTAGGGGTGAACAGGTTGGGCTAACAATCAGAAGGTCCCAGGTTCGATCCCCGGTGGGGCATGCACCAATGGATGAATTTTCATCTATGTGCATAATTTACAGTTCGCTGACGGTGAGGGAAAACATCGTGAGGAAACCTACCTATCCCTCGGGATTAGGTAATAGTCAGTTCCTGTATACACGGCGACACGGTTCACCACCTGTCACGTTGGGTTCTGACTATCTAGTGAAACGTGGGCTTTGAGTTGGTTAATACCTCCACAATGTGGTCGTGTATGGCCACTCAAGCCTCTGACTACCCCCGAACGGGGATAAAAGTCGTGACGTTACGCTATTTTAATTTGTCTATGAAGTTTTAATTGTCTATGTAATTTTAACTGCCTTGCAGACCGCATACCCATCGTTGCAATTCGCCGTCGGACGAAAGTTGTAGACGTTTGTAAGTGGATCGCGAAACTAAAGTGTGGGCGGGAGACATTATTAGGAGGGATGATGATTAGCTTTTTAATAAAAAACGCTACAGATGACATCGCCTTTTCAGTACTGTAGCTGTCATCAGCCAGGGGGCTTACCACCACCTCTTATAGCAATTTTGTTTTAACGTTTTAGCTACTTTTTGTGCAATGACGTTTCTTATTGTCATGACAATAAGGTAGATAATCGATTACTTAATTTGACATTTCTTTTATACATTAAACGTCAAAATAAGATCGATCTCAACTTTAAGATGTATTTATTAATACGTGCCTATGTAGTAAAAGTGCGTAAATAAAAGCGCGCGCAAATATTTCGTAAACCTATGGGAGTAATTACTGTTAGAAAAATAAATGATTCCTTCACCACCTGTCACGTTGGGTTCTGACTATCTGGTGAAACGTGGGCTTTGAGTTTGCCACGTTATATTTTTTATATATTATTATATATAAATAATTCCTTAGGAGATGAAATAATCTAACGAAAAAACGTAGGTATAAGAAGAAATTGAGGAAATGGAAAAGGCAAAATTATATAATCTTACAATACAGACGCTCCTTAAAAAAATCATCTCAAAAACCTCTTACCTATAACACGATTAGCCAAAAATCTTTTCTCCTTAATTCATTATTTATTCAGACAATAAGGGTACCGCCCTGATAGGATGCCCGCGGG
Organism: Drymonia ruficornis; assembly: GCA_947859195.1. Classification (NCBI taxonomy): domain Eukaryota; kingdom Metazoa; phylum Arthropoda; class Insecta; order Lepidoptera; family Notodontidae; genus Drymonia; species Drymonia ruficornis. The sequence goes on along the minus strand of OX401926.1, from coordinate 7,942,921 downwards.
ACTCCGGTGGGGATAAGAACAATAATGCACTTAAATCTTATGAATTATGGATAGTAAACGTCTTAAGATGGGAGAGGCTATAGGGGATTGAGTTTCGTTTAAGTTTAGTGGATAATGGAGATAATTTTGATGCCAACTAATGTTGATTCCTTAGATTAATGATTGGTCTACGCGAGAGCACTTAGTATGGCTGTATCTATCTAAATATATAAGAATCAAAGGCCTGACAGACAACGCACAGCCTAAAGCGCTGGTCGTCGAGACTTGGGGTGTATTTGTCTTGATACGTAGAGGTGTACTAAGAAAGGATTTTTTTAAAATTCAACCCCTAAGGGCAATAAATAGGGGATGAAAGTTTGTATGGAAGTTCGTCATTTTTTAAGTTAGAATTATCCTAAATGGTGTTCTGCGCGGACGAAGTCGCAGGCAAAAGCTAGTCGCGCGCTAGGCTAGCTAGGACGCGCGTGAAACTTTTATAAATCTATGCTTGACTCTATGACTCTTGGATGTATTGCGGTCCTTTTCTTATTTATTATGTGTGAGCGAGAACATAAGTACCTATTGACGTCATAGTTCTAATACTAAATTAGTTTTCAGCTGTAACAATATTAATATTCTGGGCCTCGAGTCCCGTAAAAATTGTCCATTGCGAAACCACTGGGCACCGAGTCGCTTAGCCATTGAACTGCCACTGTAGCGTTTTGCTCTTCTGAATCACCCTCTGACCAATCAGAGGCACGGTCAGAATAGCAAAGCGCTACAGTGGCAGTTCAATGGCTAAACGACTCGGCGCCGTTAGTCATGCTCTATATTGATAGAGATCATTATCAAGCTTGTCAAATGCTCGAAAAGTTCAGCTAACTAACCCTGAATCATTATTCCAGGTCACAATACAATGAAGTACTGATTCCCACCATGGACTCTCCCGCATCCTCCCAAGACGATAGAGACATCGAAGTGAACGTCGTATCGGGCGCCAGCAGCCCCGACATCACATCTTCTCCCTCTAGAAAAGACCAGAAGAGCCCCTTCTATGAGTTAAAGAAGGATAAAGAAGAGAAGGCGACCGGTAGCGCCCCCTACACGAGTTTCTCTATCAGCTCTATATTGAATAGAGCAGAGCCGAGGAGAGAGTCGAATGTATTGGAGGCGGCGCTTGCTGCTAATCATTTTGGGAGCGCAAATGACGCTATGTTGTCAAGGTTAGTTGTCCATTATTATTATTAAACAATCGGTTACTGCTTTAACAGTCTGTTTAGGTGTTGTTGAACCCGGGCTGAAGGCTCTTGCGTGCGACGGGCCCGTTAGCGTGGTTGGCGCGGAGGCGACATTCACGCTGCAGGTCGTAGGTTCGATTCTTACCCGTGACATGCATTTGTGTGCATGAACATGTCTGTATGTCCGGAGTCTGGGTGTATATGTATATTAAGTATGTATTTACAAATAAAAAGTAGTATATGTAGTAATATCAGTTATCTGGTTTCCATAGTACAAGCTCTGCTTAGTTTGGGATCAGGTAGCCGTGTGTAAAAAATATCCCTGGATATTATTATTATTATTATTATTAATTATGGTTGAGTGAACTCTTGAATTGGAAAATTAATTAACTAAGTAGGTACTACTATAGTTTCGGTTAGACACAACTTTTAAGTATGACGCGTCGTCTACATATACTCCAGGGTTTATACCACACAGTGAAAGAAATAAAGAAAAAAATACTGCCCTTTGATCAAATAATATAATATCTGTAGATACGTTATACGCGCTTCCGAAGTGGCACGTTAAAACTTGGCTGATTGTCAAACTCAAGCTCAGTCTCGCGTTAGTAACGAAAGCATTGAGAGCGCGTTTGACAGGTCTCTGGCGGCCGCATTTTAAATACCATTTAGTATGAAGATAACCCGTCTACTATATCATTTAATGATGTTACCTATCTATTGTGTCTGACTATAGTACTATCTTACTTGAAGAGTTAATATTATAGTCTCTCCGTAAACTGTCAGTATAGTATGTAATATTGTTCGTAGTATGGTGTTAAACTCTGTAATCTATTGCCGAGCGGCCACTTGCGGGGTGGGATAATGGCCGGATCGATCGGCCGGAGGACGGTGCGGTCGGTGCGGCCACTCGTCTAAGATAGTGCTCGTTTAAACGGGAGAGTGGGCTCGACTTAACTATCCTGCTAGCAAATGCAGTAATAATAGCTGAGTCTACATAAGAAGTATGCAGCGCTCAGTTTTGACTTCGGAACGCATAGGTATGATGTCATAGAATGAGTTGCCGGGCGAGTGCTGAATTAAATAAAGCTACCTACTCAGGATTTTAAAATGGACTCGACGTTTTTGTACGTTATGCGTCACGATTCAGACTTTATCAACTACGAGATGTAACGAGGTCAGAGTGGGGCAAAATTTAATTGCAATTAATTAATTGCAAATTGCATGTGGTGTCACAATTAACCATTAATCTTGATTTGTTTGTCAATCGCGAACAAATCACAATTAATTGTTAATTTTGACATCATCTGCAATTTGCAATTAATTAATCGCAATTAAATTTTGCTCAACTCTGAACGAGGTGTTTTAATAATTTAATAGGGTGGTAACCTTTATACATAAATGGCGTTCGAAATACGGTCACCTAAACATCTGTCAAACGCAATGTCAACACTTTCCGCCACGACTCGAGATTAAGTATTAATCAGTCACTTACCTACGGAGCGCGTATCACCTAGCTACCTATTTTATCAGAGTTATTAGGCATTAAAAACATATTGGTATGACGGTTAAAGTTTATTGTAAACAATTGTTTACAGATTAATAACATTATAATTATGAATAATTATGACAAGTTCACTCGCCCGCTTCACAAGCAAGTAACTTGTACGGACTGAACGGGCCTCAGTTTAACTAAGATGGGTTTAAACCCGGTTCAACTAGGTACAACAAGTTTGTTTGATAACCGTTGCTTATTACCCGCCGCTTTTGAACCCGACTCGCTTTGTGCTTCCTCACGGGTTAATATTTTCATTAAACTATGTATTTACGGTAGTTAGTAGATTTCCATGTTATAAATAACTGAATAAATATCGCCAGAATTACACACCAACTTTATGGTCCCAAATCAAGCAACGCTTGTACTATGGCTACCATACAATGGACTGGCGGCGATTCCAGTGACACCCAGACCAGGGCAAATTATGAAAAGACCGTTTCCGAAATTTGCCTCTGGCGGGTATCGAACCCGCAATCACCCGATGAGTGAGCCGAGCGCGATGATGATTTGTATATCTTTGAAAACTTGAACCTTCTTTATAGACTTTTGGCCAGTTAACAATGGTTCTACACAGCATTTCTACGAACAAAAGCGATTTGTAATGCCATTGTAAGTCTATCATAACTCTATAAAGGGGTTAATATTTGGGTGGGTATGGTAAAATTAGAATGATTAACTTTTGACGACTGCTTGAGTGGTTTGAGCCTAGGCCGCTCGGCTCACTGCATCGGGTAGTTGCGGGTTCGATTCCCGCCAGATGCAAATTTCGGAAATGGATTATTCGTTATTTGGTCTAGGTGTCACTGGGATCGCCCCAGTCCATTGTATGGTAACCATAGTACAAGCATTGCTTAGTTTGGGACCATACAGTTGGTTTGATAGTCTGGCGATATTTATTTATTTATTATTTTCGGCTGAAATTTAATTAAAACAAGTTCCTTCAATTAAACACGCCATAAACTTTCTATACTCTGATTTTTAACTTCGTTGACTAAAATTACAGCTTTTTATGTCAAACGTAAAATTAATTTGATCCGTTCGTCATGAATTATGTTGTTTTTATGATTCTGGTTCAAATTAACTCAATTTTATTTACTACAGAATAAAACAACAAGATCACTCATTAAAAATAGATTTAATTAAAATATAAATTGACATTCATAGCTGTCATTTTAGTCCATAAAATTAAAAAGAGTATAACAAATTCAAATGTCCCATCAATTCAACAAACAAACAAATGCCCAAACACGAAACAAGCCGAGAATTACCAAGACCGCTGTCATGTCAAACATTTCGTCCGGGGGTAATAGGTACCACTCGTTTACCCGATTCTTACCCCATTTCCTTGGGTTTACGGCTGTCGTAGATAGCGGGTTGTAGACTGCTGATTAGATGGAGGGGTAATAATGTTACCGTATTAAGGGCTGGAGGGTTTTCTTTTTATTATTTGTGTTTCGCTTGTTCGAGGGTAGTTTTTGGTGTTACCTTAGGTTAGAAAGCCGTATAAAGACATGGAACAAGGTTATACTACGAAGGAAGATACACTCATCAAAAAAGTCTAAGCAACAAGGGTATTATTAGTGTTTATTTTAAATACAATAGTTTTTGTTTTAGATGTTATACATCAATAGAAGCGTAATGCTCATTTTAATTTAGATATTTATAATGGGCTTGCTAGTGAAAAAAAAATGTTATTATGAAAAACTAAAATATTGCTGAAAATGAAAAAAAAAAACAACTTCTGTGTTTAAAAAAATCTAATGCATAAATAAAAATTACATTAAAAAAAACCATTCCTAGCAACTTTTTAATAATCTGTTGGATCTCCCAAGGCATTAGCGATGGCTCTCCATCGGCTAAAACACACAAAATAAACACTAATAATACCCTTGTTGCTTAGACTTTTTTGATGAGTGTACTAATATACTTCATATCCTTGCTTTCCTTTCAGTTCGTTTACAGCAATAACTACCTTCAAAAGCGAAATGTAGCTTCATTTAGTGGATTTAGACACTATTCAACCATTTAACGTCATAGAGATTAATATTGTATGCTAAAATTACTTATTAATGTACAGTTTGCATATAAATTTTCAGTGCTAGTAAGATTTTTAATATAAGTCTCGCCCCTACTTTGAAACGATGAGAAGTATGCAGTAAAGTTAGTTATTAAGTTTAGTTTGCATACTAACAAAATCAGCACTTTTTTGTGTAAAAAATACAGTACAAGTCTTTGTATTTTTAACAAATATTTCTATTATGTACAACAAAGAAGGAAAAAGAAATACTCAAGTTTTTATAAACATCATCCCCCCTAATCAACAGGGGTGAAGATATCACCCTCTTTAAGACTAAACATTTATTCTCACTTTTTCATCCCCAATCCCCATCTTAATTTACAGTGGCGGGACATTTTGTTATCTGTGTAAACGATCTGTCACTGCCGCCATCTTGCTCTTAACTTTTTTTGTGTTCTGAGCACGGTTCATCCGTGTTTAGCCGGCTAATTAAGAAAAAAAATACAAATCTCGTGAATTAAAAACATTTGGGTGAACTAAATTTGATTTATTTGTTAATTGGCTTGTAAAAAAATAACCATTAGACCATGTAATGATTGTATTTATCAAATAAGATGTTTACTGTACATTCTTCCATTATAATTAATGAATATCGTCAGACTAACACACCAACTGTATGGTCCCAAACTAAGCAACGCTTGTACTATGGCTACCGACAAATATACTGCGGGCGATCCCAGTGACACCCAGACCAGGGAAAATTACGAAAAGGCAGGTTCCGAAATTTGCCTCTGGCGGGAATCGAACACGCAACCACGCGATGCAATGAGCCGAGCGGCGTTCTCTTGAAACACTACATCCTGTGATCTTTGGAAGATTGCTTTCGAATATATCGCAATCTTATTTTTTTTATAAACGTAAACATGCCTTCACCTGCCATCCCCTCCTCAAAGCGAGAAAATCCCCAAGTTTGGACCCCAAACTTCGTCCCCTTTCCGGGGTAGGCAGAAAAAGCAAGTTTTTGTGTCCCGTCTCCTCGTGATGAGCACCCCCATGGAATAGGGTCGACTTGATCCCATATTATGTAGTTCGAGTTATTTACGTTATACCTGTAATCTTTAGGGATTCGTTGATTTTGGCCCCCAGTATTGATTTTTATTCACACTTTGAACAATTTGATGTGAGATATCGCTAGGACCTTATAAAAGCGAATAAAAATATCTAGCAAAATGTTTTTTTCTTTCTAAAAGTTTCAAATTAAGAACATCTTTTGAAATCCGTTAAAAAAATTGTGGCACTAACCATAACTAAGTATTTTTCCAATATCAAGTATAACAATAACAAATTCGCGTCGATTTTGGATAAACTTTTATTTGTTCCGGAAAATGTTAATTTAATAATTAAGTATTGTTCATCCGTTTAAGTTTTCTTGACCTGCAAGTACAGAACCAATGCTACCAACCACTCATAAATCAAGAAAACGTGGACACACGTTAATTTTTTTGTGTAATCGGATATTCACAAGCATGGTTTCAATAATATTAAGATGGCAACGGGTATTACTTGAAGGGTAGTTGATAATGGTACTAGACGGGGTGGGCCCCACCCCCCGCCCCGGTATTTTCACGCCGGGGGAGACAGCCACTTCGCCCCGGTACCGTGTAAATACAAATAATTTAATGCTTTAATGTGCGGTGTAAGTTAGAAGCGAATTTGGCAATCGAGAATACAAAAAACATTATAAAAGTTTTGACTCCAAACTTTAATTACCTAAGCGCCGCCGTACACGGACTGCATATTGCAGTCGCTTCCGACTGCAATATGCAGTCCGTGTGCAGTCGCGTGCCGTCGACTGCAACCAACTGCAATAGAGCTGTCACTTCCTACTGCAAAATGCAGCCCGTGTGTAGTCGCGTGCCGTCGACTGCAACCAACTGCAATAGAGCTGTCGCTTCCGACAGCAATATGCAGTCCGTGTGCAGTCGTGTGCCGTCGACTGCAACCAAACTGCAAAATGCAGTCCGTGTATGTTAGCGCTTACTCCAAACTCCAATCACCTGACTCCAAAATTCAATGATCGATCCCAACTTTCAATCAGTCCCCTTATCATCGCCTTTATTGTGATTAAGTTGCAAACCTAAAATGAATGAATGAATCGCTACCCTAATATATCTATAGCAGCTATTCATTTTAGCGTACGGCCCGCCTAATGCTAAGCATTACCGTAGCCTATCAATGTTTGCAATACCAAAGGCATTGCTCGCACGTTGACCTGAAAGGAACGGGATACAGGGATGGAAAGGGGAGCAATTCCAGTAACGCTTACAGCCGAATACTCAAATACTACTCAGATGTTTAAGTCCCAATTAGCAGTTTGAGACGTCGTAATCAGTCACTTTTTGTACAAACTCTTATAGCGATTCAATTACAGGAATGTTTTAACGTTTCAGCGACTTTTTGTGCAATGACGTACCTTATTGTCATGACAATAAGAAACATTGCACAAAAAGTAGCTGAAACGTTAAAACAAAACTGCTATAAGAGGTGGTGGTAAGCCCCCTCTCAAATTTGAGTAGCGCACGAGTATTTGAGATAGGATACTATTTCTGATTGCCTCGACTGAATTCGAACCCGCAACTACGCGGAGCAGTGCGCAGCCTTCACTCATATTATTAGAAAGTGGTATAAACGCTTTTTTCCCTATAGCCCTTAAGTGACTTTAAATGTCACGCTGTAGGTTATTACCGGGACCATACTGTTAACTTCATATACCTTAAGTGAAGGAGAGTGTTTACCTGCTTATCGGTTTAGAAGCTTGATATAAGGGTCTGATTTTTATAAGGGAATGTCTCGACTTATGTACGGGCCCTTGAAGGGTTCCGCTTAAATGATTATGGTAGTCAATGGTCCTTGAACTTGTAATTTTTGTATCGAATTTCGAATGTAATGATCTAATGTGGTGTTCGACATAGATATTATTTAACTGTAGATTGGTCTCTGGAATATATATTTTTAAATGTTTTACTAATATCTGATCTAACGAAAGCTACCTAATTTATGCCATAGATTTAGAAAATAAAATACTACAATAAACTCTATGTACGCCCCACAGAGTAAAGACTAAAGAAAGAGGTGCCCTTATTAGATATATGTATGAAAAAAAACGTGGTCATTGTTCCTTCATTTTCATTGTTCTATCTACCGGTCACTAGTTGAACTACTCGCTTCGTTTTATGTCGATGTTAGTACTAGGCCGACCACTCGGCCGAGTTGCTTAGGGCCAGTCCCCTTAGTAATTGGTCCATGGTACGCCCGTTATTCATAACAAGTACGAAAGTATAATTAAATTTGAGAAAATGAGTCAAGGTGAGTAAAGTAACGTTATAATAAAGTATTGTAACCGAGCTTCTAGTTAAAAGGTATTTCTGAATAGAAATTGATTGCTATTGAACTTCGAGGTACCTCTTACAGATTTATTGCAAAACAGCTCTGTGAATAGCCTACAACACTATCATCTTAAGCCTGAAATAGAAAAGACACGACGCTTTTAACAGTACCCTATCTGTAACAATGAGGCCCCGAGTCGCGAGCGGACAACGGATACAACTAAACACTTTAAACCATAAAAAGGTAGCACAAATGCTATTATTAGTACAACCGGAGAGTGTCGGGCGACGCGCGACAGTAAAAAGAATGCGAGAAAACGGGCGCGCATCGATTTTTATACCCCTCGGGGAAGGCGGGGTCTCGTAGCGGCCAATCAGAGCGCGGTGTGCCGACCAATCAGGCGGCGGCGTCATTCCGTTTCACGTCGCTTTATCGTGTAATGGAATTTGCTGGAGTTGCTCGCTGGATTACCGCGCCGAGGCGAATCGGCAGTGGCCTGCCTTTTTTACTTTTCTTTTCTTATTGATTTTTTTTTTCTGTGCCGTCTATTTTTAGAGGTAATTGGTTTTGGTATTAAGTTGCCGGTCGGTAATGGTGTTAAATGTTTAAATTTAGAAATCTTTTTTGAGTTTAAGTACGTATACGTCAATTTGAGAGATTGGGAGAGATTGGTTTAGTCAGTGTATTAGAATATGTAACGAATGTTACTAATAGAATACCTACCTGTTACAAAAAAATCATTAGCTAAAACAAAATAATTTGGACAATTATTGTTTGGGATCTCGTGTGACGTTAAAAGTCGAGATAGTGAACTTCAGTATCTTTAATAAAAAATAAGAGTGAGCTATTTACGAGCATAAATAAACCGTATTCCGTATTATTATGCCCGTAAAAATAATCACTATAATAGTTCTTTCATTTCCCCATCACTATTCCACTCGGTCGCAAGCTAACAATAAAATATCGTCGATAAAAGCGCGCAATCGTTATTGTTATTTCAAATATCGATAAAAAATAAAACTCCGCGCGAAATGGGAAGATATTGCATCGAGTCTGCAATATATCGATACGGATAAACTGGTAGCGCTCAGACTACGCGGCTACGGTTTGCTACGAGATAGGCTACGACGCGTAGGCGTGAGCTCGTAGTCGATGTAGCGAGATTCGTAGCAAAATGTAGAACTGTTTTCTTGGGTTATAATAATTATTTTCTTATGAATTAATATAACCAAGAGATAGAACAGGGGGCTTACCACCACCTCTTATAGCAGTTTTTTTTTATTGTTTCAGCGGCCATTTGTGCAATGACGTTTCTTATTGTCATGACAATAAGGTACTTCATTGCACAAAAAGACGCTGTATCGTTAAAACGTTCCTGTAATTGAATCGCAATAAGAGTTCGTGGTAAGCCCCCAGAAAACAAAATTGATTGACATATGCATATAAAAGTTCAAAACCTTTATAACATTGTACCAACGGATTCGAACATAGAAAATTTAGACATAAAAGTTTTCAAAAACTCTAATGGCTCATCTAAATCAGGTCGTCACTTTGTTTCAATTTCATAGCTTATAATGAAGAAATAATTCAGCTGGCCACAAGAAACTCATCGGCAGAATATTAAAAAGTATCTAAAATTTTACCCTGCAGAATAGAAGAAATTGTATTATACGATTGAAGATCAATACATTAGTGGATACAGGGGGCTTACCACAAGCTCTTATTGCGATTCAATTATAGGAACGTTTTAACGACGTTTTAATGACGTTTCTTATTGTCATGACAATAAGGTACGTCATTGCACAAAAAGTCGCTGAAACGTTAATACGTTCCTGTAATTGAATCGCAATAAGAGCTTGTGGTAAGCCCCCGGGGATCGCCCATATAACCTAGAAATTGCAGTCTCAATGCCGCTTATTTAGTTGGCTACAAACTAAGACTAAACCAACTTTGACACGATTAAAAATATCGTCTCCCTCACACATTACGATCGTGAAAAGGACAGCAAGACTAAGCAACAAATAAAAGTATCAATCTTTAAAAAAAGTATCGATAGATTTTCCCGTCACTATCCCATAACTAGCCCGCTCCCAGCGCGTAGTGCTGCAATCCCCTTTGTTGTGAACAATCGATATTTATACCAGTCGATACAGATCGGGCGGTAAGCGAGAAAGCTTGTTCGCAACAATGCGAGTGGGTCTCTAAGCTCGCGTACCGATATACTGCGATTTATCACTTCATTTGTGTTGCTTGGTGCTTTTTATTAGCGTAGTGGTGTAAGGTGTTTTGTTTTTAAATACTTGTGCCGTTCATATATCGAGAGTAACTGTTGTTTGAGCGAAATTGTCTTGACTAATAAGGGTATTGATACCACGCCATAATTTTTTCTGATAGATTCAAATAAATGTTTGTACTATACTCGGAAAGTACAGTCCGTTCACAATTATTTAACATTTGGTATTTACCTTATTAATTTATTTTTGAAAAACGTAGTCGATATTATGTTGTAAAAATAAAATGAGGAACGTCAGAGGTAAAATAACTGTAAACGGGGTATAAAATATCGTATTGCTTTTTTTAAAATATGTGGCAATGTACGTCATTACTGTCGTACAAATATGTGCCCTGAAAAACTGTATAGAAATATATTGTTAAAGGTAGGAAGGAGTTCGATGCAAGTGGCAGACGGCAGACGTCAGTCGAGCTCATACTAATTGTGGCGATGACATGTGCCGCGACGGCTGACGGTATTACAATTTTTATGAGATCGACTGACGTCTGCCGTCTGCCGCTTGCATCGAACTCCTATCTTAACACGCAGATTTTTTTATTATAGGAATATAAGTGGCCAGTATAACTTTTGTGGATTTGGTGATGCAAACTTTTTGTATTAAGGCATTATATTTTCTCAGCGTCGAATCCTCATAGATGAACAGATGTTTTTTTGTATTTGCCCTGGTCTGGGTGTCATTGGGATCGCCAGTCCATTCTTGCTTAGTTTGAAACCATACAGTTGGTGTGTCACGGCCGAATACTCAAAGGCTACTTAAATATTTAAGTCCCACTTAGCAGTTTGAGACGTCGTTAGCTGTCATTTTTTGTATGGCGCGTCAAAGTTAAGCAGCTCTCAAATTTAAGTTGCGTACGAGTATTCGGCCGTCAGTCTGGCGATATTTATATTTATTTATAACTCCTGTAAATACGTTTTTTATTCTCTGATTTCCCACGTTTATTTCTTTGACTATACACTCCCAAAATCATGTTCGTTAAAGTAGTTGTGACATAAGGCCGTCATAATCGTATTAACACACACCTTTGGCGTTCTAATCCGACATTTTGTTGTGTTTTAATAATACGGTTACCGTGTAGTTTAACTACTAGAGCGGAATTTATATGGGCAAGCATTTTAGTCTCTTTCGTAGAAAAAGGGAATGTTTTTCTTGGATATACGAACTCTCGAATGTTTTATATCGATGAAATAAACTCGTAATGTTGCCTTATTGTGTTAGTTGGTACATCCTTGCATGCCTCGTCCAAGCACTCGTTGACATTATGTCTATGCGTTTCGTCGTCGAATCTGAGTGCTTTTGCGTGGCATGCGCTTGGTGTAGACGCAATTAATTAATTTGTCTCACTGGAGACAAGATATTTTTCATAAAGTGGTCAATATTTTGATGTTACGATAGTTCTTTGCTGAGCTTCAAGACTTTGGTGAAGGCAGATTACACATATTTTTAATCAGTCAGTCGAAACTTCTTCTTATCGTATGGTTAGTGGCCAACCTTCTCGTCCCAAATACCGCAGTGTCTCAAGACGAAAGTCTTCGACCAGTGTGTGTTGCCAGTGATGACCTATGGCACTGAGACATGGCCGCTTACAATGGGCCTCATAAGAAGGCTCAAGGTCACCCAAAGGGCAATGGAGAGGGCTATGCTCGGAGTTTCCCTGCGAGATCAAATCAGGAATGAGGAGATACGCAGAAGGACCAAGGTAACTGACATAGCCCGTAGGATTGCAAAACTTAAGTGGCAGTGGGCAGGGCACATTGCTCGTAGAACGGATGGCCGATGGGGCCGAAAAGTTCTCGAGTGGCGGCCGCGCACCGGAAAGCGTAGCGTGGGTAGGCCTCCCACAAGGTGGACCGACGACCTGGTGAAGGTCGCGGGAATCCGCTGGATGCGGGCAGCGCATGACCGGTCATTGTGGCGAACCTTGGGGGAGGCCTATGTCCAGCAGTGGACGTCTTTCGGCTGAGATGATGATGATGATGAGTGGCCAACCTGGTGTCAGAGTTGTTCTAGCCACCTAGATGACAACAACCGGGACTGATTCTTTACGTGCCCTCCGAAGCACGGAGACGCTTAGTTCAAATGCCACTAAATGGTCACCCATCTCTGTCTGACCTTGCCAAGCGTTGCTTAACCTCCGATCGTTAATTAATCAGTGATTGCAGCTGGTTATGAGTGCCTATAGGCTAGCGCCTAGCGCTATTTTAAACTTGATTGGTAGTAGGGCGTGCAGTTTCGTAGATTTTCAATTTCGGAATTGGCCTACGAAATTGGGCTCGTCAGTTTCGGAATTTCGAAATTCCGAAATTGAAACGACATTTTGGTAACTCGATTATAAATTGCAATTTTACTGTAAAATCTGAATTTTTTAGTATTAATTAGTGTTTTACGGCTAGTTTCATTTAAAAAAACGATAGATATGTCGTTTTCGAATCATTTCACGACGAAAAATAGCTTTCAGCCGCTGCTTCAACTAGCGCTAGATTTTATTCTGTAGCTCGACCCCTAATATTGTGATGATATGTTTAGTGAAATTTAGTTCGAATCGGTTGAGCCATTTTCTTGTGATGCTCGAACACAAGTACAAACAGACAACAAACCAACCAAAAACATTTCATACAGACACCATCAAAAATATATTCACTGACCCAGCTCAGGCAATTTCGTAATTGTATAAATAAAATAAAGCGTAGCGCTATATGGTGTCAATCGTGGACCCTCATTGAAAGAGACGAGCATAGGATAGATTAAAACGTTTGTAATGTGGTGATGAAGGATAATGGAAAAAAAAACTGTTAAAAATGAGAGTCAAATAAAGAAGAACGTTTAGAAACAATACTTAGTAGCAGAAGAAAAATGTTTTCATCTCATACAATACTTTATGAAAAACATCTTAGAAGAAAAGATAGGAGGAAAGCGATGATGAGGAAGACGCAAGACTAGGAATAAATTACATGAGCCAGATTTATTTTAAGGTTGATATCATATCGTATCAGGAGGTAAAAGATACTGCCCTAGACTGGGAATGATGGAAAGAGCTTCATCAGCTACAATGACAAGGGCCTTCGGGTACTTAAATAGAAGAAGAAGATAAAATATGCAAAGTTTCCACATTGCTGGACGGTCTCATCGGCGTAATTAGATCTATATTATTAAGCGAAAGACCTCAGCAAGCTGGACCATCGACCGTTAGAAACCAAAGCAAAGTCAGAAATGTCATCAAACGAGTAACCTGCCTCAAATTGAAAGGAGGACTTGTCATGTCAAGCAAAAACAGGGATCTTGGTGCAAATCGCTACTCTAGTTTTTGAAAAATAAATGTCCACTAATGGGACCTCAAGTGCTATGAACAGATGACGTTAAGAAGGCCGCACGATCGAACTGGAAAGGTCCTGTAAGACAGAGTCAAAGGTGTTTAGGCCTACGGGGGCACTTACAAATTGTCATTTTAATTTTTTTCCTTAAATTCTACTGCCGGATCGGAAACGCGACCTCGACTGAGAAGATCCGGCAAGAAACTCAGCGGGCTTGTCTTTTTTACATTGTTTTTTTTTATCGCCATTTACTTATTTTAATACAATGTAATTTGGTAAATAGCTCCAGTGTGCTGCCTTCCGAAATTAGCAAGGCAAGACACGCTACACTTTAACATGACACTGTTATTAACAAAGTGTATTTGAGCGATCAGTCCCAAGCTGATTTATCTTCCAAGTAATCCGAGATTTTGTAATAGGCCTTTTGACAGAGTTTAGTTTTAACTATAGTTTTAAACTTATTAACAGGCAAATCTCGGATTTCTTTAGGAAGTTTGTTGTAGAAGCGTATGCATTGTCCTACAAAGGAATTACTTATTCTGTGGAGACGAGTTACATGTACGGATAGCTTGTGTTTATTCCGTGTGTTTATCGAATGAGCATCGCTCCTTTTTTCAAAGTTGTTGTCATTTAACATTTTCAGATAAATGGAGGATAGTGAAGGAAGTCTATGCGAAATGGTTAAAGGAGAATTAGGATTGTTTTTGGGAAAATCTCGAAAGGACAATAAAAACAGTCTGGGCTCTTACCTTACCCGACACTGATTTCACTCCTGTGCCGTTGATCTATTCCACAAATTTCTAGCCTTCACCTTCATGATCTGGTCCTCTGTACGTGCCTCTGCCTAACCTAACCTCATGATTAGCAAATAGGATCTTCTATTATTGATCGAATTCGGATTAATAAGAAACAGGTTCAGGAGGGAAATACATACCCTCGCATACATAATAATAACCCTCGCTCTATAGCTATTTCGTGCCTCTATGATAATGTTCAGAGTTTCAGACGTTTTCTTGGGATTGGTTTCATAGACTCTAGTTTTACGCATTATGTTTAGGCTCAATAAGTTAAAACTAAGAGAAGGTCCAGCCAGGCTGACGCAAGCCTTTCATTTGAAAGTCTTGATGAAACTTGTCGAATTTTGCCCCGCCTTGATAAACCCCTCCAGGAAATATGAACAGTTTTGGGAATATAAGTAAGTAGTATCTCAGTCACATAATGTTTTTGTAATTTTATTCTCAACATTTAGGTCGCGGGATATTATTCTACAGGCATTTTAATAGTTCCATAATGTACTAGTTCCAATATAAAGACTCTAGGATAGCGCACGAAGTGGAAAAATGATTCATTCAAGAATTACGGCGGCTGTTAATAAACTAAATTTAATTTCGGATTCCGAAACTGAATGGCCGAATTTCCGAAATTGAAAACTATGCAAAAATGGTCCGAAATTTCGAAATTATGAAATTTCGGAATTTCGGAATGCACCCCCTAATTGGTAGGTCTAGCGATATTAAATTTTTCGATTCGATTTTTAAATTATAAATTAGTTTTGTTATGTTGCTCCAGGTTGGGACTCATATCGCAGTGGAGCGCGCTGGCGGGCCGGTACGGAGGGCTGGTGCCGGCGCCCTGGTACTGGCAGCGGCCGCACGACCGAGCCACACCGCCGAGAGGTTGGTACACAATCCTATCCTTTATTACATACAAATGAGCGTTCACCAAAGAGCTGGTTAGCGCAGATTTTCCACACCGCCGAGAGGTTGGTACACAATCCTGCCCCTCATTACATACAAATGAGACATAGACACGCCATAGTGACAAATATAGTGAAAGATGGGTAGAAATTGTTTTTTATGCATAATAGTAATACGTAACATCGCAAACGATGTCACCAAGTGCAGTAACAGGGGATTAGCACTAGAGGGGCGTCTGGCACAGCTCATCGATGCACGATGTATTAAGTTACCTGATTTTATACATTCTACCATTAGTTAGACGCTCGCTAGTCGTGACTGTAAAATTGTTGTTTGGGCAAGTTCAAGAAATGGTCTTTTCGAATTCTAAACGTGCTATCTGTGTCTGTTTGTTCGGTGAGTTCTTCTAAACTGCGCAACGGATTCTAATGCGGTTATCACTATTGTTTAGAAGAAATTCTGGAAGGTTGCTACGAATAATACATGATGATTAAATTTGTAAATAGTAGAGAAACACCGTGCGAAGGCGGTCACTAGTTTCCATGAAATTGTAGAGTTAACAAAAAAAACAGTGATTTAAAATCCAAACAAAAACGACAATTTATCTATTTGCTTTTAGTAGGCTTTCAAAATACCTGAATCGAAGTTAATTTTAAATTTTAAATATATTCCATACGATTATTAAAACTCTATCAACAATAATTCAGCAAATCCCGAATTAAAACGAAGGCAGTCAAACAACATATAGCTTAGATTGATTGACTACGCTGAACTACAATACGTATTAGCACTAGAGGGGCGTCGCGGCGCGCTAGAGGGGCGCCTAATCGATCGGTATTCGATGTATCGAGTTACTGACGTGATTTGTCGGTGTCGGGTTTATAGGGATTATGCATCGACTGATTACCAAGGTGATGAGTTATTTTCGAAGTGAGAGTGATAATAGTAAGGCGAAAAGTTGAGAAGTATGAACATCAAATTTGTACGGTGTTAATACAAAAAGTAAGTCTAAATTGAAGCAGTGATAGCCAATTACCAAGTAAGGCCAAGCATACATCTTGCGGGCTACAGAGTCCAGGGTTCAAACCCCGGCTCGCACTTCTCAATGTTTCGAAATCTATGTGCGAATCATAACATTAATCCACCAACCCGCACTGGGCCAGCGTGGTGGATTATGACCTGAATCCCCTCGCATTTAGGCCCGTGCCTAGGAGTGGGGACGTAAAAGGGCTATTATTATTTTAAGGTCTAAATGTCTAACCACCCCGGACAGTTTAATAAAAACTGAATGGTCGCTCTGACGTGGCTTGTAATAATATGCGTTGCTCCTATAATTAGACAAGGATTCTTTTTGATTTAAACATTTACCTACTACGAGGCTGTGACGTCATAGCAAAGCCCTCAAAGAACTACAAACATACGTCACCGCTAAACAAGCAATCGTCATCACGAGCACTCAACCCCGCTGTACCCGACATTAATTTCCCAAAACCCATCTCACTGACGGAAAACAAAAGCGACGCCATTTCACGCGGCCCAAACCGAGCGAACAATGCTTTTTTGCGTTCTGTACAATTGGACGAAAAGTCAAACCTACTCTACTTCTTATTTTACACGCGGAAAATTCAACTCTAACACCGCACTCTACGGTAAAAAATCGCGTAAGATTTTTCGCTACGGTTGACAGGTTATTGCATAAATCTTTGTATCACGGTCGAAACAAACAAAAGTATGTCGATCTCGCTCGCACTCGCGTGATTTGTATACGAATCGTTTCGCGCCGATGCGTTGTCGCCGGTATGTTGGCAGTGATGTCGCGCGCGCGGTCGTTTTAATTTTCGAATGCGGTTTGTTCGGATGCTGTTTTGTTTGATTGCTCGGCCTTTTATGTTTTTAATACTTTTCTTTTTTAATATTCGTGATTATTGGCACGGGTATTTGCGCTGCTGAGCCAAAAGATTGACGGAATATCATTGTGGAAAATTATTAAATTTTTCCAACCATTCTCCATGATGTCTAAGTTATTTTTCAATAGACTGCAGCTCATATACGGGCTGGCTCGACCGGGGTAGTACCACCCTATCACAGAAGATCGGCGTAAAGCAGCTATTACAGCTGCGTTTCGTACGATGAGTGAGAGAGCCGGAAACCCAACCCCCCTCCCCCTCCCTCAATCCCACTCCCCTTCAGGAGAGAAATGTGCGAGCAATGCCTTTGGTATTTCAAGCATCTATAGGCTACGGTAACTGCTTAACATCAGGCGGGCCGTACGCTTTTTTGCCACCGCAGTCCTCTAAAAAAACGCAAATCTATAAACTTCCTATTTACTAGAATAGGTATTCATTCAAGCCAAAATTCAGTTAAGTATTCTGCAATCTAATGACTATTATTGAAAGAATTATTCACGGAAAGTTTAATAACTGCTTAACTAGTAAGCGTTTGTGTAAACAGCGTACGGAATGAAACAAAGGATTACATTGTACGGCTTCTAAAATCAATGCAAATCTCACAATATCACACGCGACCGAATTAAGTGTACACGACTAGAGTAAAACATAGCTCGGCAAGAGAGGTCTTCCTAAACTAGCCACCTATTGACCAATTAACTAGAGCTCTCAAAGTAATACTTGGCTGTATAATGTGAGGATCTTTGTATATTGGAATAGTTTGTTCGCATGCAAGCAAAATTAAACAGCGAAGTGGTGTTAAATAATATATCTGGAATGAGTGCGCGATACTGAAAAGACGGTATGAAACAACGGCGTTAATAAAAAAAAAAGCTAAAATCATTTAAAACCAAAAACCAAGGTCCGTCCTAATCGTATTAAAAGAAAATTAAATCTATGCTCCGAATAATTTGATTGAGTATTTGACGTTCGATTTTTGAAAATTGAATTTGGAATTTTCGATTATAAAGCAAATAGCTATGTTTTTTTTTTAATTTGCTTTCATCGCTAAACTAGAATACCTTGTAAATTCAATAGAGCTTAAAAAAACAAATCGCGCTGTTTCACTACTGGGGCTTCAACATATACCGAGTCGACACAATATCGAGTCGGAAGCGATACATCCAATTATCGTAATATCTTTTTTAAATCCGATACTAATCTTACAACGCCTCTGATTGGGCAATTTGACGGATTTCCCCGATAATGACGACTGGAAATGAAAGGTTTACTTATAATATACTAGCTGTGCCCCCGGCTTCGCCCGCGTGGAAATTGATATGTATGATTAGCCTATGTCTTATTCCAGAGCCTACACTATCTACGTTTCAAATTCATTAGAATCGGCTTAGTAGTTACGGAGATACGTCGTAACAAACATTCACACACAGACACTTTCGCATTTAGAATATTACTAGGATTTATCTTTGAGATGCATTAGGGACTTTTTCTACTTAATACCACTGTGGTAATTCCTTAACAGATGATCAAAGGTCTTTCAAACTACTTACTTCAAAAACGTAGGTATAACAAAAAATTGCCACCAGTTTCGCTATAAAACACATAATGCTAACTCCACATCTCTTGTTCCAGAAGACTCAACCACCAATGAAGAAGGATCAGCGACCGGCTCCCCTCGACCCCGCAGTCCACCCCGCGCGCCCACACCCCCCTCACCCTCCCGCTCCTCCCCCCGCTCCCCGCGCCTCCACCCCGCGCTCTACCCCCAACAGCAAGACCCTCAAGACTCGGACCCAGATGTCGACGAAAGCGACGACTTCGACAAAGACGAAAAACGAGATCCAAATGCCAACTTAGGCAAACGGAAGAAGAAAACTAGGACTGTCTTCTCCAGGTCCCAAGTCTTCCAATTAGAGCAGACCTTCGACATGAAACGGTACCTGAGCAGTTCAGAAAGGGCCGGACTAGCAGCGAGTCTCCATCTTACAGAGACTCAAGTGAAGATCTGGTTTCAGAACAGACGGAATAAGTGGAAGAGGCAGTTAGCAGCGGAATTAGAGGCTGCGAACATGGCTCATGCTGCTCAGAGATTGGTCCGAGTGCCTATATTGTATCATGAGTCGAGGCCAACCTCAATGCCTCATACACCGTTGCCAATGCACCCTCAGTTCTCTAATGAACCTGGTGTGTATTTCCAACCTCAAGCTCCTCAGCAGCTCCAGCCGCTCCCTGCGTCTCCAGTGACCTCAAGAGCTCTCTCCAGTCTCGTGTAGTGCACAATCGACCCTTGCAGGGAAGATGGACAATTTTGAATGTGATCCAGTGTTCATGAGCTAGTCATATCATGAATGTTATATGCCAAATCGTTCAAATGTTTGTAGTTGGGAAAGGTTTTGGGGGTGAAATAAAGTCGGAAACCCACCGCGGTGCACGGAGAGGCCACGCACGTGAGTCAAGTTTCGCTTTGCAAAAAAATGTATGGAATAGTGTCCACCGCGGCGTACGGAGAGGCTACGCACGAAATGACGACATGCATACATTTTCTTGCAAAACGTGGCCGTGGTCGTGTGCGTGGCCTCTCCGTGCGCCGGTGGGTTTCCGCCTTAAAGGAAGGCTAGAAAATGTGAATTAATGTCCATTTATTTTTCATGATGGCTATATGAGTGCCATCATGTAGGTACTAATAATCATCATTCAGAGGCCATTCAACACCCTCAAAACTTTAAATAAAGTCGATAAGAAAAATACATAAAAGTGCCGCCATTTTGTTTATGGTTCGGTAGTGATGTCCATCACTTGTTCACTCAGCGGTTGTTTATTTTTCTAATCGACTAATTAGTTAATTAATAAGATAAATTCGGATAAATGTAAACGTACAAAGATCAGTGTCATTCCATGTTGTATATTATTGTAAATAAGAATATTTAACTGAATCCATTTGTAACTATTTATTGCGTGCTAAGTTTGTAAATAGTAGCAATTCAAAGAACTGAGTATTGCTTTTTATAATAATTATTGTAAGCGGTCATTATTGTGTTTAATTATTGTTAGGCAATCTAGGCGATGATTTTTACGCTCTGTGTTTAGCCATTGAGCTATTATGTACTAGAGTAAACGTCTTATATCACTCCGCTGTCCCATTCTATTGCGGCGCTACCACCGCACTCCACTCATTCAGTTTATTCTCTCACCTGCCCGCGCTCGTCCTACCATTGTGAGGCGCATGGCAATTGTGTGACTAAGCGACTCTAGTACATAGTAGCTCAATAGCCAAAATACTGTCTACAAGATTCTCTATAGTTTTAAATGTTGACTTACTCACCATGGCAGTTTGATAGACAGTAATCTTTAGGGCCATAACACACCTAGTAGCCATGGCGACGTCGCCAACTCCGTAGCCAAGTGAAAATATGTCAAAATATGACAGGTAACATACCTGGCGACTGACTGGCGACTGGCGACGGACTGGCGACCGTCGCCAGTCGGTCGCCAGGTATGTTACCTGTCATATTTTGACATATTTTCACTTGGCTACGGGGTTGGCGACGTCGCCATGGCTACTACGAGTAGGTGTGTTATGGCCCTTACAGATTACGGGAGCTATGAAATTGAGTTCGTTTCAAGAAAAATAAAAACGTTTTTTGTATTTAAACCATATAGTCTGATTTTTAATTAGACGAAGGTAACGGACAGCTGAAAATGTCACTGCTCTATGAATTTGAACCTTATTTGTTCTATTTATATTGAAAAGTGACATAAGCACCTGTCAGTTTACTTCGTCTAATTAAAAATCAGACTATAGTGAAATCCGATACTAACAATTTAAGAAGTAATTTACACAATTTGTAAATAATTGTTTTTATTGTATAAAAAAAAAAAGTTACGAGCCTTCTCTCCTTTTTTTTTATTATAGCCTGAGTTGCCATGTCGCTTCAATGTAATTCTGTAATATTGCTAGCCTAAATAAATAAAACTAATTAAAACAATGCTTAATTCTAAAAATATTAATGTTATTTATTGATAGTAGTTGAATGATCTTCGTCTTGTAATATTATGATTATGCTGAGGTAAACCGACGAAATAAAATGAATACGCAGTATTTCAAACATTTTATTTTTTTCCTTTAAAAATATATAGCTATGACTAAGCATAGGCCTCCCCCTAAGGCAGGGAGGATTAGGGCCATATTTTCCCATCGCTAACCCAGCTGTGGTTTATTAACAAATAATTAAATTAAACCAAGATGACTCTTTAATCGCGTGTCAAATACCAACAAAACTTTTATCATACGATCGCCATTTTGAAATTGGGGTAATGGCGTTAAACGCGCGCGTGGTAGGCGCCTAACGGGCCACATCCGGTGTTTCCGGTTCGGAATCGAACACTTCCGGTCAGGATGTGGCGGGTAATTTTACGCGGTTAATTCTTTTTTTATCCGGTTGGGGTGGGGTAAGTGTAGTGTTTGGGGTAAAATAAACATGAAGAAATTAAAAACTGGGAATTCTTCAGAAGTGGTAAGTAGGTCCATACTTATTATTTATTTAATGAAAGAAACATGAGTGACAAGACGCCAAGAATTTGGTGTTATAAAAAAGTTAAGACACATTTTGAACTTGGGTTTAATATTTTTTTAACGGAAATTTGACTAAACATGCGTTTAGGACGAATGTAACTTTTTTGTAATAACTTGGGTAATGTTTAAGAATACATTGGAATTGGAAATTTACTTCTCTACTTACTGCATAAGAGTTTAGGGGTAGAGATTTAGATATGATTTTCAAGAGGTACCTAAGTAGTTTACTATTGCTAGTTGGTAGGTTGGTCAAAATAAATACATAAGAAATAAAAATAGAGATAATGTACCCACCACGTTACCTCCTCTTCCTTTCCCTCCATCTCACTCCCTTTCAGGTTAGCAACGTGGGAGCGATACCTTTCGTTTTGCAAGCATTTATAGGCTATGGTAACGGCTTAACATCAGGCGGCCTACGCGTACGCTTTCTTGCCATCTTAGTTCCTTAAAAAATAGGTATCCTTATTTAATTTTTCGTAACATTTCTTTTTTCTATGGATTTAAACAACTTACCCATTAATTTAAAAATAATGTTAAGTAGGTAAAAGATCTTCAAATAGGTACAAAATCTTGCTCCAACGGTAAAAAAAATCTCTTGGTCTATGAGAACGATATAATTATTACAAAAAAAAATAAGGAATATTGACGAAACCAACAAAACAAACATTATAAAGCGATAACTATCCAATGTCAGCCTATTTTACCAATTATCAATATTTAATTAACATCAACGACGCCATTAGAGCCACCATGCACGAATATATCAATTTAATTAAGCGATTCGCGATATTAATTCGATTATTACTTGTAATAAAAATGTAACAAAACCATTCCGTTTTGCCGCGCAAACTGCGCGCCAACACGACATAGTATTACCATAAACCAATTTGAGTTTTATCGCCAAGTAATAGAGATTACATTGGTTTATCACGAATTTACTCTAATTACCGGTCCGGACACGCTATGCTATCATTTCACATTAAAATCGACCTTAAAACTGTGAAAATATGACACCATTTCAAAAATTGAAAAAGGTTAGTTTATTACGTCATTCAAATTAAGGAGCGTGCGAAGGAAATGGGACTTTGTTGGTGTTTGTTGAGAGTTGAGCGTTAAAGATAGCGTGACAGCGCCATCTATCGCTTTGTTAGATCAAGTTAGTGCGTCGAGGAATCTCAATTTAATTAAAAATGGTGGAGTTTTTATCTTTGTATCGCGCGTGCGTCCAAGTGTTGCCACGCTCCGATTGTCGGCCGCTCGGCGGGATTTTCGTTGTTATCAACTGCCACTTAATTATCGAAATTGAATTCCGTACGCGTGCGGTCGCCATATTTCGAATTCTTTTTTTATGAAGTGCAGTCGTTGTTTTTAATTTGCTAATGAGAATACTTTCCCGTTTTGGGTATTAGTCGTTTGGAGTTTATTCACTGGATTGATGATGCTTTATCGTGGTGTACTTTAATGAAACGTACTAAATTTTACGTAGGTACGTATGTACTACACGTATGTACTACATGTATTTATTACGTAGGATACCTAGGTATCTATAGGTATAAAGTCGTGTTTATAATGTTTATTATATCTCTAACTTTTTTTAATGTTTGTAATCAATAATGGCACTAATGATTTCACCCAATGAGAGAGGTCTATTCAAAGGGACTTAAGCTTTTTTTATGTTTATTACATGCCTACCTACTAAACTTCTGGGCTAAAACATCAAACATAATTTTAAAATTATCCTTTATTACCCCCTAGAGTGTCATATTGTTTACATTAGTCTTTTAATTGCTTTAAAAGCACCCAAAACGTCCACCGGCATCAATTAATAACATGTTAAGAAGTAATTTACGTGAACTGTCAGTTTTAGTAACAGATAACATGACGGGACGAGCGTAATGGCCGGTTTCGAGCCACACCTAAATTTTAATACACGCGGACAAAAATAGAACTTAAATATCCAATACAAAGTTCGATTTAAACAAAGACACTAGCGCCGTTGCCTACTGCAATATATAACTTTGTCGATTTCCTCGTATTTGTATTTAGAACTTGTAATTATTCAAATTTGGAACGGCAGATGCGTTTGTAGGCGATAATCGATTTGGTGTACATGACAACATTAATTAAAATATTTCGAAACAAATTAGAACTTTATCTCTATAATGGCAACATTATAAATATATTTGTTAGTGATATTGTTCGAAAGAATAGATATTTAGTTTTTCTTTTGACACATTGGTTCCAAACTTGGTTCACAATAGAGAAGTTGAATTCGGTTCTGGCCACAACGTTACCAAAACCTTCATTTTTTGATTAAAAGGCCTGTTTACAACCTTATACTACTGGCGAAATATAGCTGTAAAACGAGTACTCTTGTGCTTTTACTGCACCACCAAGCCAACTAGACACTCGGGTATAAATATCAAATGATAATAAGTCAATGATTCCGCGGTCCGTCCACAACGTAGTGAGCTTGGGCCAATGCCGGGCACTCCTGTGGCAGTAGCTCCCACTACGTGATGGAAGGATCGCGGAATCATTGACTTATTATCATTTGGTATTTATACCTGAGTGTCTAGTTGGCTTGGTAAATTAGTAGGGCACAAGCGTGATGGTATATTCATATTATTTGTAGGCCCATTTTAACCGCACAGGGGCAATGTTCTGTTTAGTTTACGCTCTTTATAATTACAATTAGTTAAGTTAATGACGCATGACATACAATGATACTTGTAATTAACGTTTAGAAATGGTGTCATTAGTCAGTACTGATGTATTTTAGGCCGCTTTTTTAATAGGACTGTAGCCTATAGTTGCTTGCAATACTGAAGGCATCGCTCGTGGGATTGGGGTTCCGGCTCTCTCACTCATCGTACGAGGTACTTTGCCCCGATCTTCTGTGAGAGGGTGGTACTACCCCGGTCGAGCCAGAGTAAATGAGCTAGCAACAGGCGGGCACACTTGTTTGCCACCATAGTGTAATAAAAATAGACAATCAGAACTTTTTACCAAAATGGTGGTAAACCTAGTTCTATACTGGGTGAAATCAAAATCATGGGCTATATTTTAAACGGTGATTCTACACATGATTCAGAATATTTAGGGAATATTAATCAACAAATCAATTGATAAAAATATATTACCCGGATAAGGTATAACAGTTAATGGTTTGCTTATTTGCTTACCCGAGCAATATTTTTTTATCAATAGATTTTTTTATTTGTTTTCTCAAAATATTCTGAATCATGTGTTGAGTCATATTTTAAAATATTGCCCACGATTTCAATTTCACCCTGTATAACTGCATTGACAGGAATGCAATAAATTGAAATTGAAATTGTCTTCTCACAAAAGCTAATAACTTAATAGCTCTGAAGCGTGGGCGTACCTCGTTGTCTATGGTAAGTGTAGCATAGACTACAGAGTAGAGGCATTAGTTGTGGTAACGAGCGGATGTCGTGTCCGGCCCGTGTTTATGGACACAGTTTATGTTGCCAAAATAAGGGCGGTAAAGCGGATGTAAAGGTTTCATACACGTTTGGCCTTAACATCCAACTCGGTAACTATTCTGGGAATAAAGATATTCATTAGAAATAAATTCATTAGGCGTGTCTACAACATGCACATGCCGCGCGAGGCTGCTCACACACATGCATCGCGAAGCACGACGTTTGCCTCAGTCGCATGCCGCGCGAGGCAAATGGCGAGGCAACTGACACTCTAGCTAGACAGAGAAGGGTATACCCGAGTAATCAGTTTGACACGTTTGACATCATTCTGTCTCATGACTATGCCAAATTAGGCGAGGCAAATGACAGCGCTCAGGTGAGGCAGGACGCGCATTTGCCTCACGCGACGCAAGTCAAACTTCGTGAGGCAATTTGCCTCGCGCGGCATTTTAGACATCTGGACGTGGCTATTGGGATTATTTCATTCTAGGTGTAAAGGAATCATTCTAAGAACTTACCTTTAATAATCGCTGTGTAATTTGCACCCTGTTCAAATAAATGACGTGTGTATTAGTTAACTTGTACACTGAATCCAGATTAATGATCAAACTTTGATCCCTTACTTCATTTCATAAACTTTATATCTGGGGATGGTGAACAAGGCCTTTAATAGGCTTCTATTTTGTCTATAGGCGATCATAGCCAGCTGCAATCACCGATCGGTAAACGATTGGAAGTTAAGCATCGCTTGGCAAGGTCAGTCAGAGATAGGTGACCATTTAATGGCGTTTGAATTAAGCGTCTCCGTGCTTCAGAGGGCACATACAAAGTCAGTCCCGGTTGTTGTCATCTAGGCAGCAGTCGTTAAGCCTTGTCAGAGGCCTTCGGGCGGCTTGAACAACTCTGATACCAGGTTGGCCACTAACCATACGATAAGAACAAGAAGCCGTGTCGATTAGTTAACTCGTACACTGAAACCAGATTAACCATCAAACCTGGTTCCCTTACCGTTAAGTTTATAAACTTTGAGGATTAGAAATGGGACTGGGCCCGCCACACACTCCCGCCACTGTGACTCCTGTAAGCCAGGATCGACAGTGTCCAACGATGACGCCAAGGTTTGACCCTCGGCGAGTCCCGGGGAAAAGCTAAGTTGTCTTGGAACCCGCACGAAATTAATCAAAAGAAACTATAGGAGTTGGAATAACATTATCCACTTATCTGAGGATTGTGAAAAAGGCCTTTAAGCTTCTAATTTATCTATTTGACTTGGCCACAATTATCGAATTATCTCCTGGCGTTCGCCCAATTTGGTCGCGCTATCCGGCGACCCCCCAATGCAAACAGACGCGTGGTAGGACGGTTATTACTGCGCTATCTAGCGGTTAGATCGCTAACTCATTGATGCAGCGATAATGAATTTGGGGCGTGCGCGCGCGCCGGTTTTAAGTTGATGCGCGTTAGGGCTGGCTGTTTCATTAAAAATGGTAAAAGAAAAAGTAGAAATCTATTTTTTTTTCATTATTCACACTAGGTACCTACATAATCATCATCATCATTTCAGCCAAAAAACGTCCACTGTTGGACATAGGCCTACCCCAAGGTTTTCCACAACGACCGGTCCTGTGCCACTTGCATCCACTGTATGATCCCAAACTAAGCAAAGCTTGTACTATGGGTACCGTACAATGGACTGGGGGCGATCCCAGTGACACCCAGACCAGTGGAAATTAGGAAAAGATCGTTTCCGAAATTTGCATCTGGCGGGAATCGAACTTGCAACCACTCGACGCAGTGAGCCGAGCGTCCTACCTCTCCGCCAAGCGGACAAAAAATTATTAGTAGGTATTGAACAGATTCAAATCGCTAAATTAATACTATTTTAAGGTCCCGCTTCCAGCCGAGCGTGTTGGCCGTCTGGATTGGTCGAGAGCGCACAAACCCCGCCCACTTTTGTTGCGAAAATATCGAAAATCATTAATTGTGACGTGAAAAACTATTGCATAACCTAAATCGAACACATTTTTTTTTGGTATTATCTTTCTCCATCTTTTGGTGAAAAAAATAATTAAAAATTCCAAGCCGTTTAGAAGGAGATAGAAATTTTAAGACGAAAACAGCTTCATTTTGTTTTTTTTTCACATACTAAAAGAGCATGTAGCACTTTTTTCCTGCTTATTTTTTAAAGATGAGGGTTCAATAAATACGGTAATATTTTTTCAAAAATTTTACCCCACTCGTCTAAGAGGAGATAGCCTCCAAACATGCCTCGTTAGGTGCATCAGTCTCAGGGTCTAATTTATCCATCAAATGCCTTATAAGATGCAGATGTCAGATACTATCTCCAATTCCGGGAATCCCCGACATGTGGCAACCCTAATTTCGGCCAATTTTAATGAATATCCCGTTAAACTGTGTTACGCGTGTGCACCAACAAAAACATTATTTTGAATAAATTACGGCCGATCATCACGTTATGGTCAAAAACACGAGTTTTGCGGTAATTATTAATTTAATTTCTACATATTAATGATGTAGTTATTAAAAATGTTATTTATAGTTTCCACCAAAATTATGGTAAATAACCACATGTTGTTGCCAGCGCATGGCTACTTTATGTAACTACGGTGGCAAACAAGCGTACGGCCGTGATGTTAAGCAGTTACTGTAGCCTATCATCATCATCATAACTTTTATTTTCTAAAAATAATTAGGGTTCCGCGGGAAACGTAAAAAAACCGCGGGGAATTTCACGCGGGATTAACGCGGGTAATCATTTTCTAATATCTACGCGTACGAAGTCGCGGGCAGAGCTAGTCACTACTAAAACTCAAACAGGTGACTCCTAATATAATACTACTAATTCACTTACTAATCTTATCTTAGTAACCACGCATAAACAAAATAAAAACAATTAATAATCATTCTAACGTGGCTTTGAATCGTTGTTTTGGTGTTTGGAGCATAATTTAGCATATATTTAAATAAAGACGGACGGACGGACAGATATTTGTGTAATTAGACGATAAATTAAGTTGCTTATAAGCGATCCACGAGTCTGATATGATGACGCGTGCCTGTTAAAGGACCCTTGTCAAATAACAGTGCGTAGTTTAAGGCCGCGCGCACTTTGGACACGATATAAGTGCGCACATTGAATACGTTTTTCTAAAATAGGTAGTTATCCGGTGATATCGCATCCGTGAAGTCTTGACGGGTCCGTTGGCGTGGTTGGCGTGATGGCGCCTTTCACGCTGCAGGTCGTAGGTTCGATTCCTACCCGGGACATGCATTTGTGTTCATGAACATGTCTGTATGTTCCGAGTCTGGGTGTATATGTATATTAAGTATATATTTACAAATAAAAAAGTAGTATATGTAGTAATATCAGTTATCTGATTTCCATAGTACAAGCTCTGCTTAGTTTGGGATCAGGTAGCCGTGTGTAAAATGTCCCAGGATATTATTATTATTTATTATTATTCTTTGGAGCGTGATGAATAATTTGTATCTTCAAGATAATTCTCGTAAAAACTACTTTTCTCGATATAAGAATTAATTTTATAATATAATCTTCTTTTTGTCATAAATAAACTTAATAGATTTACTAACCAGACATTTCCATATTTTTTCGATATTGCTCGCCATGTCAAACTGAAGGTCACCGTAAGTGATAACTTGAATCACTCTGATCCTCAAGTCGCCTGCCAATCCATAGTCCTTACCGTACCGCACAACTATATTATGGTGTGGCGTATATATTTTTTAAGTGACTAGGGTGGCAAACAAGCGTACGGCCCGCATGATATTGTGCAGTTACTAATTAACCTATCGTTCTGCTTTTCACTTACACAATTTTAAAAATGTCATCGATATTGAGTTTTTAAAAATCGTCCATCCCTAATTGTAGCAATAGTTTTTGATAGTCAAGTCATAATTATGTTTATTCTGTTGGTACAAAACTAAATTTAAAACACCTAGAGAAAGATAGCAATACGGTTAGTTTAGTCAAGTTTAGTCGTGTGGCAAAAGAATTGGCACCAATATTTTACATATTATTAATATTCATATGTGACGAACCAACCAATTAATTCTATTTGCAAATGCTGCACTCTAATTGGTCGTACCCACCCACACATTACGGGTGCGTTTGAAATTCGAACTAATGTTTATTTTATGTAAAACCGGTGGTTGAAATCCAATTACTTGAAGACATCGCTCATCTGATGGCGTAGTCACAATATGTCGTTGTTTTTAATTATGCTGGATTATATTGTTTTCATTGCTGCCTGGAATTGAAGATTGAGCTCAGTGGAGTGTATTGCGGGAGGCGGCCCAGCAGTGGACGTAGATTTATGTATATAATGACGATATCGTTTTACTTTTGTATTATTTAATTTTAGACATAAGATGACTTACTTATAAAATAAAAAGACAGATCCTGTTAAAGTTCTAGGTATTATGTTTACCTACCTATTCATCATTAGCTTTATAACAGTATAATATCTTCCAGCCGACCCAGGTAGCTTCCATGACCGTCGTTGGTAGCATATATTTTTCTTTTAAAAACTTTTATATCAATTTATCATCCATCTTGTAACCCGAGGTGACAAACTGGCGACAATCCGAACGCTATTTAACGCGTTCGATTTAAAAACATACGATTCCTATTTCAAAATGTTGAGTGTTGGGTGTACGGCAGCGCGAAATTACTGCAGTTATATTTTTGGTGAGATTAAACTAAGAAAAATATATAGAGCTACCAATTAGTCTCATAAATGTAAGTAACATAGGTTGCACTCAGGTAAACTAGATATTATAATTATATACCATATCAGGCACAGAACTTTGAAAAGTATTTTGATTTTGGCTTCTATGGTTTAGTTTTGTAGGTAAAATCATTCAGGAGCATTCTTTAATAAATGGAATATTGGTTTTTGCGTGTTATAAAATCATTCACAATGTTCACGATCATCGTTCAATCAACACCCATCAAAATTAAATAAATTTCGCATAAATTCTCGAGTATTAATTAACCAAACGTTAATCCTTCGTATTTTAAATCAATCCACAAATTAACCATTGTCAGTTGAACGTCATAATAAAAGGTTAATACAATGTTTAACGTAATTAAGCCGCGCTTTAATGGCTGGCAGTTAATTGGCATTTCATTTTGATACATAACTTGATCATTTTCAATTAATTCTTCGTGCGATAGACAGACCAGTGATTGATTGTTATGCTGAATTGGTGTAATCAGTTAAAAGGTACTCGGATATAATATTGGTAATGCAGATTTTAAATGTTTTTGGCGAGTTGTTGGCTACTTCGAACATTTTGGATAAGTGTAGGTACTTTACCGGAGTAGTTACCGACCTACGGTTAAGTTTATTTAGTACAGATTACGGGCAGTAAAATATAGATTTAACTAAACTATATAAAAATGTCTGTAATTTCTCGCTTCCGTACCCACGAGGGAGTGTCCAATGACACCTCGCTGTTTTGAAATAAGAACACCGCGTTCGCAATTCGAAACTACGAATTACATGTTTAAAAAAGTATGGAGCGCTTTTCTTTTTTACTTATGTTCAGAGCAAATATAACTTTGCGTTCGGTTGGAAATTGTTTTAAACAAAATATACTTTATTGGAGAGGAATAAGGCAGTGTTTTGAATATTTTAACGATATTTGTAACTTTGCCGAATTACACAAAGCTTTCTTTAGATATTACCGGTGAAATATATTTCTATTCAATATAAAATTCTATCTACAGTGAAATACAAGCTTATTTCGTGTTTATGGAACGCAAATATAATTTTGTTGAATTATACAAAGCCGTTTATTTTTCCTTTTGTCAAGTATTAACGCGACGATTTGGGCGTTAAGTTCCATTTTTGAAAAATGAATAGGTAAATAGTGTTGTGTCGTGTTACAAAAGCTTCCAAATCATAGATATTTAGTCGATTAGTTCGTTTCTTATGCCTATTGCGATAAGGGTGAGTTTAGCAAGCTTAGGGGTCGTTTGAATAAGTATTTAAAAATAAATTGTAACTCAAAAGGTCTTTTATAGAGTCAGCGATTGAAACTGGAGACCAATCACTTTATATTTTAAAACGTATTAGTTTGTTTTTTGTTGGGCGCTTTAGATTCTTTGTGTATCTATGGAATGATATGGGAATATTGTCTGTGTCTCTTATTTTTTTAAACACAGGTATGGAGATTATCTTTAGTATATACATATATTAACTTGGCATACTATTATAGTACCTAAGTAAGTAATTATAGCTTCTAGAAGCCCCCTTACGTGTAATTTTGAGAAGTAACCTATATTAGGTTATTTTCCCGTTACAAAACAATAAAAGATGTACTAAAATATACATTCTGTCTTTCTGCTTACCCCACACGCATCTAGTGTGATGATATCAGTAGATATTCGATAATCGTGAACCACATTAAGTTGAAACAATTAGATAAACGTGACCAACTTAACTATTACACGGATAGCGGCGCCACTGTCTCCACAAACCCGCCAAAACTAGTGACGTTTTCATAGTAAAAAGTTAGTTCCAATTCCAAACACCGGCATAGATAAGTTTGTATTTCTCTAAGAATTAATGTCACATGTCATGGGGTGACATTTTCACCTTTTGTTTAATTGTGACGTCACGTAGCATCTGTTGGGGGCGAGTTTAATGGGTTTTTACATTTTAATTGTATAGAAAGTCAATTGAGAGAAACGGACTAATTATTTTAATGTTAATATTAAGTTGAAATGCAAAGACATTACCAAAAAAGAGACATGTGAACTGCCTAAATAATATGTCCCATTAAACGGAGTCATTGATCTTTTAGCACTGACTTATAGCACTGAGGTAGCAAACAAGCGTACGGCCCGCTTGATGTTAAGCAGCTACCGTAGCCTATAGATGCTTGCAATAACAAAGGCATTGCTCACACGTTGCCGATCTGAAGAGGAGTGGGACGGAGGGAGGAGAAGGGAGGCAGGGTTTGGGCTTCCGGCTCTCTCACTCATCGTACGAATCGCAGCTGTAATAGCTGCTTTACGCCGATGGTCTGTAAGAGTGTGGTACTACCCCGGTCGAGCCAAGCCGTATATGAGCTGCAGTCAATTGTCTACAGCTTGACTCTACCACCAGCAATTAAGAATTAGAATTAATTTAAGACCAGACCGTCAAAAGCTTACCAGTTAACTGTATTGCAATAAACTACGCACCGTATCATCATGTTAACTAATGGGTGATTTTTAACAATTAATGCGCGTCCCAAGTACAGAACGCATTAATTTTGGAGTCCCCACGCGTTCTGGTACGTTAGAAGACTACTTATAATGTGAACTGAGGATAAAAACTTACTTATCACCGTTATAATCTACAAAAATCAATTAAAGTGAGGATTTGTGTACATATAAACTTTACATAGACATTCTAAATAAAATTAAACAATAGTACGGTCAAGTTAGCTAAAAAAAATATAGAGTATACTTGCAAATGTATAGCAGTAAAATCGGCTGAAATAATTGTGGGAATGAGACAAGATAATGCACATAAAGGTCATTTGCGCTGGTGATTTGACGATTGGAGAGCTAAGGTGCCTTTAGATTTGCTAAATTCAGAGTCTGAATTTGGACTATGGTGATGGGCGTGCGCTCGTTTGGTATTGCTAGTTTATAATCGGACGGCCTTTGCCACCAAGGATTTTCTGAATTTACTCCAGCGCGTCAGATTAAGATAAGGGAGAGAGCTTACATATTAATAAGAACCTCCAACCAGTATGAGCCCTTAATATTGGTGGGTACGCTCAGGGGAAAATAAATAATAGACCATCTTAAAATACTCGAACTCGTCAGATTAAGATAAGGGGGATTCATTACTAGCTAAGAAGTGTCAAAAGTGTCAATTTTGCTAATTTGATCGTCAGTCTAAGAAATGGGAGCATCTGGAAGTTTCACTTTTTCACCCCCTCAGTTTTTTTGTTTATAGGACTGCGGTGGCAAAAAAGCGTACAGCCCGCCAGATTTTAAGCAGTTACCATAGCCTATAGATACTTACAAAATCTGGCGCGCTCGAGTAATTTTTTTTTACAATTTATCATGTTGGAGCAAGAAAAGTATCAATATCTGACACGTTTGAGTATTTCCATGTCATTGCATTTTATAAAAAAAAAGAAATTGTCATGTAGACGCTTTCCCCACCGCTGAAAGTGGAAACATCTAGAACAATGTATTCTTTCTATCATCGCATCTACCGTATCTATTAGGTTTGGACGACGCTCGAGTAAATCCAAGAAGTGCATGCTACCCGCTACCCATCCATAATGGGTAGCGTGCGACTCATTATAACTCAAAATTCATGTTAGTTTTAACAAAATGTTCCCAACTCCCAACTCTACAATTCCGAATTATAAAAATTATCAGTTAAAACTAAATTAATCTAAAGCAGCGAGCGGTCACAACACCCGCGACACTGCCCTAATTGTATTTTTATTTAAATGGCGACATAGGATGATACTGATAATGGACAGGGGGAGCCACGCGCGTTAGTTTGTTAGGGTGGTATAAATTAAATGTGTTATGTCTGTGCTGGTATTCGAAATTTGAACATTTTTAGTCGATTTGTGAAAACAAAAATATAAGTAGACATCCCTCGCCCAAATATTGTTTTTATTCGAAATTTAAATAGGGTTTTGGCGGGAAACAGAGAAGAGACGTTATTATTTTTTTGTTTTAATTTACATAACTTGTGTTTTATAATAATATTGATGACTCTGGCAAATTAATAAACCTACTTAGCAAACATGGAAATGTATGTGTTCTAAGTCTTTGATTTTACCTGATTCTGGCTTGATGCAATTTGTTCCTCAAATATTCAATTCTGCGTTCTAAATTCAAAACCATACCTATTACGTCATACGTCATATGTGACGCAAGCCAGCACGTCCACAGGAGCGGCCGTAAATAAAATAAAGGCGAGAGCGCGTCCGACTAATGACTGCATAACTGAT
This sequence comes from Drymonia ruficornis, assembly GCA_947859195.1. Lineage (NCBI taxonomy): Eukaryota > Metazoa > Arthropoda > Insecta > Lepidoptera > Notodontidae > Drymonia > Drymonia ruficornis. Next base: position 7,908,493 of record OX401926.1, on the reverse strand, counting down.
ATTTACGCGCGGCGCCCTCTGGGTGGACACTGCCGTTATTGTAAGGAGATTCAACACTGGCTAGTATTAATAGATCCATCTCTGACAGCGTGTTTGTAATGAATAAATTCCTAGAACTTGGACAGGAGACAGTAGAAAAAAATAAAGTAGAATTGTCAGGGCGGTACCTACGGAAACTAAATTTAACGAAACTGTAATGCTATCCTTCCCTTGGCCGAAACTTAAAAGCAAGCTAGAAAATTCATTGGTACCTTTAGCTTCATCATCATCATCATTGCAGCCAAGGGACGTCCACTGTTGGACATAGACCTCCCCCAAGGTTTTCCACAACGACCGTTCCTGTGTCACCTGCATCCAGCGGTTTCCCGCGACCTTCAATAGGTCGTCGGTCCACCTTGTGGGGGGTGGGGGCCTACCCTAGCTGCGTCTTCCGGTACGTGGTCGCCACTCAAGAACCTGCATAGCCCATCAGCCATCAGTTCTTCAACTTTAGCTTAATTAGGAACATGAGTGGTTGTTGGCTAGTTTTATTTGTGAGATTATATGCTTCACCAAAAAAAATATTTTATCGGTATCAAACACGTTGCCATAAAATCGACTAAACCTTTACACCGAGCCCATAGAGCATCCGAAGTAATATTCAGCGAATAAAAACCCGCCAGTACAGCCCGTTATCATTGTAAAACGAATTAAAAAAGAGTTCGGCTTCTGAAAGTACGGTTTCGGCAAAGGATTGGGTAAAATGATAAAAATGAAATATGATGGGCTCTGGTTGATGCGAGAATCCGCGGGCTGGCTTATAGGGATGGGGTGCATCGATTTTTTGTGGGTTTTAGTCGATTTTTTAATCTGTAGGTTCGAGTCTAGTCTATGGTTTTATTAGTTTATTAATAGAGGTGAAGGTGCACTTACCTACTTGTTCTACTTCTAGAACTTTTTGAACTAGATTATGAAAATAATGTATTGTCCTAGTGCCTAGTTAATTCTGGTGTTGAAATTTTCAGCCGGGCTGATGGCATTCAAATTGGCTTAACGACTTGTAGCCGAGACCGACAGCTTAACTGGGCTCCCTTCTTCTATTCGATAACTTTAGGAAACAAATACTATAGTTTGTGGGAAACCAGAAAAAGTGGTTATATTATGAGAAATGACATGACCAATTAGGTGGATTGGATACCTAATGATAATTAGGTAAGTACTGAAGCACATACAGACGTTAATTATATAAAAGTAATTAATTTCTAAAGTAAAGTATTATAAAGTAATTAATTATTAATTATTATTATACATCGATACAGGTTTATCGATACGACTACACATCACTGAGCTATATTTAGTAAATAAAATTACCTTTACACTGCACTGCACTCAGAATCAATACATTGGTCTAGTCTAAGACTAAATAAGACTGCGAGTCTTGTCTAGTACATATTTGGTGTCTTCAAGTACCTACCTAATACATCATTAGGTCTTGTTGAACAAACTGAAGTACCAATTTATAAATCAGTTTCAATAAAAGAAAATAAAGATAAAATAATATTCTATCATCTGAAGCAATTGACTCAAAATTTATAATATTTATAATACGCTTTAAATAAAGCCTGTTTAGAACCGTCATCTAACTCACAAACCAAATAAATTACTATATACTTTTGACAGTTTTCCCATAGAATATCTGTCAAAACGTATTTATCTGGTGGATAAGAGTTTTCCGACGATTTTGAAACATGCTCTTAATCTTACGTAAATATAGAGTCGCCTGCATCGGTAGAGTATTTCAATGCCCCGGAATCTTATAACCAATGTGCATTCCCCTCTTCTCATACGCTCGCAGCCAGCGTCAAAAGAATTAAAAAGTGCTGCCACATCCCCCACCCCCTCCCTCTCCCCCCTCGCCGGCAAAAAACGGAGCACCGTCAAAGTAACGTTATTAACGGGCGGCTTTCAGAGAGGCTTAAAAGCTATACATGGTGTTCGATAGTTGGTTGTAACGGGCCCGTTAGCGTGGTTGGCGCGGAGGCGACTTTCACGCTGCAGGTCGCAGGTTCGATTCCTACCCGTGACATGCATTTGTGTGCATGAACATTTCTGTATGTCCCGAGTCTGGGTGTATATGTATATTAAGTATGTATTTACAAATGAAAAAGTAGTATATGTAGTAATATCAGTTATCTGGTTTCCATAGTACAAGCTCTGCTTAGTTTGGGATCAGGTAGCCGTGTGTAAAAAATGTCCCAGGATATTATTATTATTACCTAAAAATTGGTTTAACATAGGTTTCAGGCTACCTTCGATAATTTCAGGAATAGGTTGTGAAGATTTGTTGTTTGAAATTTAATCTAAAAGCCGCCTAATACTCTATGAAACACAGACGTCTCAACGAGATGGTAGAGCCAAGCTGTAGCCAAGTGACTGCAGCTCATATACGGGCTGGATCGACCGGGGTAGTACCACCCTCTCAAAAAATTGGCGTAAAGCAGCTATTACAGCTGCGTTTCGTACGATGAGTGAGAAAGCCGGACGCCCAACCCCAGCTTCCCCTCCCTCTGTTCCACTCTCCTTTAGGTCGGCAACGTGCAAGCAATGCCTTTGGTATTACGAGTATCTGTAGGCTGCGGTAACTGCTTAAATTAGGCGGGCCGTACGCTTGTTTGCCACATCAGTCCTATAAAAACTGGTGTAGATTAACCTGAGAGTGCAGCAGCCTAACGGCCGAATACTCGTACGCAACTTAAATTTGAGAGCTGCTTATCTTTGACGCGCCAAACAAAAATGACAGTTAACGACGTCTCAAACTGCTAAGTGGGACTTAAATATTTAAGTAGCCTTTGAGCATTCGGCCATAACACTTTATGAAACTCGGACGTCTCAAAAAGGTGGGAGTGCAAACTGTATGGTTCCAAACTGAGCAAAGCTTGTAGTAGGAGTACCGTAGTATAGGGCGATCACAGTGACACCCTGACCAGGGTAAATTACGAAAAGACCGTTTTAGAAATTTACCTCTGGCGGGAATCGAACCCGCAACCACCCGATGCAGTAAACCGAGCGGCATGCTCGAACGACTGCGCCAAGCGGTCATCTAAAAATGTATAATGTTTCACTCAACATTGGGACTTAATAGCGCCTGCCTATTCTTTTGGGGAATACAGTCGTAATGGTATTAACCATAGTTTTTCCAAACCAAAAGATGAGTTAAACCATACAGTTACAATGCGCTCATTAACAAATCTATAATCTATTCGGTCGGAATCGGACAAAGGGCGGTCCCACACGGGCCGAGTGTAGCGGCGCGTGAAATATAAGAGCACTACACAAAAGGGCTAATAACTCGTGTGAAGCACCCTTAACGTATCGACTGCGGTGGAAGATATGAGCGGTAGCGGTAGCGGGTAGCGGAAATAATTTTATTAACAAAAATACAACATACACTTTATTTTTCCTATCTAAAATTAATTTAAGAATACGAGTAATCGTGAATGGTAGAGAAAACTTAGTTGCCAGTAATTAAGAAATATTTAATTTATGTATTTTTTTTTAAATCATTTATTTACTGTACAAAATCCACATAACATAAACTAATCATCTGCCAAACTGCTTAGCAGTTTGTCGGCAGTCGGTAAAATATGTCACCCAAACCAAATGTAATGGTTCCAAACTAAGCAACGCTTGTGATATGGATACAAACAATGGACTGGGAGCGATCACATTGCCACAAATTACGCAAAGGCCGTTTCCGAATTTTGCATCTGGCAGGCATCGAACCTACAAAACCCGATGCAGTGAGCCGGGCGGCCTACGCTCGAACTACTGATCTAAGGGCCTCCGCAGACTTGCTTCTTTTAGCATCAGCGACCGACGATTTTGTGACGTATCGATGCTGCGTCGCGTTTTTTTGAGCGCGAACGCAGCATCAAAATCGCCGATCGCCGATGCTAAAAGTAGCAAGCCTGCGGAGGCCCTAAGCGGTCGCCGAAAATCGTTAGAAACGTGTTATTTCCCCAATTCCCTTTATTTGGAGGGGAGTAGCACTCAGTCGTGGGACATAAAATAAGGCCTAATTATTATCATATTTATTTGTTTAATCCAAATCGCCAATAGCGTATCACTTGCGCCATCCTCCAAGCCAATGGTTATGAAAAATGTTATTTTATCTCTCCTCCGATCAGCTCCTTTGTCGGTGGTCGGCATTTCATTGTTAGCTTGTCTATGGCGTCTGCCGTTTTTTGCCAGTGTTTGCCAAGATTCAATTGTTTTCCAGTAGCTAAGTATTTTTATCTGTTGAAAAGTCTTAACCTACCTTTGATTTTATTTCCCTTTTTGAGTATCGATTATAAGAATAGACACTGATATTCTTGTGAATTTGTACATTTTCTAATTGTAATACGCCAAATTGTTCGTTTGTTTTACGTGATTGAGTTGGATGTTCCGCCTAATATTAAGCAGTTACCGCACCGTAGCCTATAGATGCTTTCAATAAAAAAAAAGTGTAAAGAAAACGTTTATGTTTAAGTGTACCACCGGTGGCGCCTATTTTTTCAGTACATGGTACAATCTAATCTTTTAAAGCCGACTACATTCGAAAGATATGATTTTTCTACATGATTGCACCAAAAACTACCGAATACACACAAAAAATAAACGGCGCAGCCTTTTAAAATAAAAGACAACAGTTATTTTAAACAAAAAAGAACAACATGCTATTGTTAAGTCCAATAAACGGATTAAATTCGGTTAATTTAACAAAATCGAAATCAATGGCGCGTAAAATTGCAAATTCTACTCTATGGCCGCAAGATGGCCGCTTGACATTTGGTGAAAGCGCGCCAAAACCCTTTGGGATCTGTCAAACGGTAGCAGATGGCGGTAATTTGGTATAATAACGATTTGTTGACGATTCCATTGTAATTTATTGTAGTGTGATAATCGTTTGGACGGCGCGATGGTGTATGAATTCCCAGAATAGTTTTAATTAGATCTATAATGTTATAGTTATATAAACTGTTCAAGTCGTGCAAGCCTCGTATGTAACTTTTAGAAATTACTAAGTAATAACCTAAGTTTATATAGATATTGTACATAGTATAGTCCGCGACAGGTCGAGATGACATTCGGGTTATGTGCTTTTTGCAGAATAAAATCAGAATCAAAATTACCAGGACCCGCAACGCAACAGAATAATTTAATTTAATAATTTTGTGGGCGATTTTAATTGTTTATCGGGTCCTGTTAATTTTGATTCGGATTTTATTCTGCAAAAAGCTCATAACCCGAATGTCATCCCGATCTGTCGCGAACTATACCTATATTTAAATTCATTGTTATAAATTGAATTAAATAAACACTATTGAACTGTGTATGTCAAATAGTTGCTAATTATCGTAAATCAGATATTTGATTAAATCAATAAATAACGCAAGACTTACACATCAACTCTATGGGAAATGACGAAAAGGCCGTTTCCGAAATTTTCCTCTGGCGGGAAACGAACCCGCAACCACCCGATGCAGTGAGCATTGCACTAAGCGGTCGTTGGTCGCAGTTTTTATTTAGTAGGTATATTAGCTATTTTACACAATTATATTTCTAAAATTTCAAGGCAAAAAATAAAAAATAACACAATTATTAGACCTACATTTAAACTCATTATTTATTTGTAAAAGAACTCTGGCTATCAATTTCATCGTTAAAAAGTAGGTACACACACACGAGATAACGATGCGAGTAGTTAAAATAACGAGTGGATTAACGAGAGCCGTACGCTACGCTTTTGAAGTCGTTAATTATCGTTGCCGTGGGGTGTATGTTACTGGTTGCGCTTGATTTGCGAATGTGGCTGATATTAAGGTTATTGTACAATGTAGGTATATCGAGGGAGGGATAGATGATATAGGCCCGTATAAATAAAAGCAAAGTTTTTCGTTGAAATCAATCTTAAGATGCAATTTTTTTAATAGGACTGCGGTGGCAAACAAGCGTACGGCCCGCCTGATGTTAAGCAGTTACCGTAGCCTATAGATTGCAATACCAAAGGCACTGCTCGCACATAGTCGACCTGAAGGAGAGTGGAATGGAGGGAGTTTTGACGTTTAATGTATGGAACATCTGTCAAAAACAGCATCTCAAGTTCGAACTCAATCTTGAGATCGATTTATTAATACGGGTCTTAGTTACTGAAACGTCACAATCTTAATATGTCATTATCTGTCATTATTTTGGATGGTGCATCAAAAGCAGCCCTCGAACTCAGGGCCGCGTTCAGAGGCTACGCACCTTAGTGGTTTATTCACTCTGACACCGCAACAACAACTGCAGGGCTATTACGTATGCCAGTTTACCGGTTGTTCACCGAATTTTGGTGGTAAATTAGAATTACATAACATTGGTATTACGTATTTCTTGCAGGGCTAACCTAACCTAAACTCACTGTACCTTGATAAACATTCACCGAAATATGTAATACCAATGTTAAGTCTAATTAATTAATAATTCTAATTTACCATCAAAGTTCGGTGAACAACCGAAGCCAATTGTCAACTGGCATACGTAATAGCCCTGCTGAACATGTCACGGAGTACGGAACGGGGTCAGAGTGAAAAGTTGTACTCGATGCGTAGTCTCTGAACGCGGCCCTGTTAGAAAAATCATCGAATTATTATTCTAAAAGTAAAATGAAATATAATTTGCGTACAAGACTTCGTTGAGTAACTAAGTTATTTGTTAATTTGAGTATAAGAAAGTTATTTGTATTCTCATTTGAATTTGAAATTTGACGGGCCCGTTAGCGTGGTTGGCGCGGAGGCGCCTTTCACGCTGCAGGTCGTAGGTTCGATTCCTACCCGGGACATGCATTAGTGTGCATGAACATGTCTGTATGTCCCGAGTCCGGGTGTATATGCATATTAAGTATGTATTTACAAATAAAAAAGTAGTATATGTAGTAATATCAGTTATCTGGTTTCCATAGTACAAGCTCTGCTTAGTTTGGGATCAGGTAACCGTGTGTACAAAAAATGTCCCAAGATATTATTAAATAAGAAGGTCGGACACTAGTTATAGCCAGGATCGACAATGGTATCCTACGAAGACGTAGAGTCCCGGATAAAAGTTAAATTGTCTGAGCGCGTATGTAGCATCTTCTTTATAATATGAAACTGGGCTCATTATTCCTTAAACACTTGAACCACGTATGAAGTACAAACGAACGCTTTTGTTGTATAAAATTGCCTCCAGCTATTTGGTAAATTATGTTTTGGATAATTCTATGCTAAAAGGGCTTGTGACCTATATAATAAGGGCATCCAAGTTTTTTTTTTCAACAGGGGGCGCTACGTTGGAGTTGGATTTAGTGTCTATGGTCATTACCATAGACACTAACCCCCAAATTCATAGAAAGTTATGATCGACTTGCAGTCTGTAGAATTACAAATCACATTTGTTCCTAAAATGATTTACAAAACCATTGTAAACTGGCTACAACCTCTATGAATTTGGGGGTAAATATGTGTATTCATAATAATAATAATATCCTGGGACATTTTTTACACACTAAGCAGAGCTTGTACTATGGAAACCAGTTAACTGATATTACTACATATACTACTTTTTGTTTGTAAATACATACTTAATATACATATACACCCAGACTCGGGACATACAGACATGTTCATGCACACAAATGCATGTCCCGGGTAGGAATCGAACCTACGACCTGCAGCGTGAAAGGCGCCTCCACGCCAACCACGCCAACGGGCCCGTGAGCGTGCGTTTGTGTCACGACAATTTGTATATGTCTATGTGTCATTGGTGGTGAAGCCAAGCTGTAGCCAATTGACTGCAGCTCATATACGCGCTGGCTCGACCGGAGTAGTACCACCCTCTCACTGAAATCGGCGTAAAGTAGCTATTACAGCTGCTTTTTGTACGATGAGTGAGAGAGTAGGAAAACCCAACCCCCTTCCTTTACCCTCCCTCTGTCTTCCTTTTTTAGGTGGCAACGTGCGAGCAACGCCATTGGTACAAGCATCTATAGGCTACGGTAACTGCTTAACATCAGGCGGGCCGTACGCTTGTTAGTCATATAAAAAAACTAGCTCTGCTTAGTTTGGAATCAGGTAGCCGTGTGTAAAGAATGTCCCAGGAAAATGCAAAATCTTTGTATTAGATTTATATTTGGATTGCGTAAGTATGATCATGTGTCTCACTTTCGGACTAAGCTTAAGTGGCTTCCTATACGTCTTCGCCGTAATGCTCACATCCTATCTCTTCTGTACACCATACTGTTCAATCCATCTTCGCCACGCTATCTCAAGGAACGTTTTAAATTCCTCCACGCGTCTAATTTGTATTCCTTGAGATCAACTGATAACCTCTCTCTTGTTATGCCTTCTCACACCAGTTCCCTTTATGATAGTTCCTTCACTGTCGAAGCTGTCCGCCTCTGGAACTCTTTACCGGTCTCTGTCAGAATTGCTCCCTCCTTACACATTTTCAAAGACCGGGTAAAGAAATTCTTTCTTTCTCCATAAGTACTGCTCCTTAAATTTATTTATGTATTTATTTTGCCTATTCCCATGCTATTACGTGCTGTTATATTAATTTAGCCATTATGTAGTAGGTATAACTATATCAGTCTATGTAATATTTTCTTGTTTATGTAATGTAATATATGTGTATGTATAAGTGGTAATTTATGTAAGTACACCCCCGTATTATTTTTTCTTTAGATCCTCTCCATCCAAAGGTTGCCTGGTAGAGATCACTATTAGTGATAAGGCCGCCCATTTTCCACTTTCTGTGTAAATTGTGTAATTATTTATAAATGTTTATTTTTCTAGTGGTGGATTAATAAAGAGTTATCTATCTATCTAATCCTACAATAACCAAATGATTGTTGATAACTCAATAATCGTGAATAAACAAACAAATCGTCGTTAAATACAGCACACACACGCCCCAGGGTACTAGGGTACACGCTAGGGTACGGTTTGGGTACGTTTAGGGTACGATAGGGGTACAGGGTAGGGTTACATGATTTGGCAATTACGCACCCTCCCGCGACCAGTCGCTAACTGTGCTTAATGCTTTCGCCATATTTGTGGTGATTTGAAGTGATTAAGTATAAAGGTATAAAGTACTTTTTCAGGAGTACATGTTAGGGCTCTATCTAACCGGGACGTCAAGCGTGTCGCCAGCCACCGTCGCCAACGAATTCGTATTGAATTTGACAGGTAATAAATACCAATTGTTTGGATACGTGGCCAGCGACGTCGCTGGCTACCGTCGCCAATAATTCGTATTGAATTATGTCAAAATATGACAGGACTCTACTTGGCGACGGTCGCCAAACCCGTCGCCAGGTGTTATACAGCCCTTAGATGATACTAATCCACCAGCCAACTAGGCACTCGGGTATAAATATCAAATGATAATAAGTCAATGATCCCGCGGTCCGTCCACAACGTAGTGAGCCTGGGCCAATGCCTGGGCACTCCTGTGGCAGTAGCTCCCACTACGTTGTGGACGGACCGCGGAATCATTGACTTATTATCATTTGATATTTATACCCGAGTGCCTAGTTGGCTTGGTGGTGTAGTAACAGATCAGCCCTCCTAGACAAGTGGCTTTGTCTACAAGCGTTTCTACAAAACGCTACGCTTCATGTATGAAAGTCACGTGATCCACTTATCAATTTTTTTTTAATTCATGTAGGTACCTAAGCTTTATAGCTTAGCTTTATAATATGTAGCATTTATAAATCGTCAAAAAACAATATTTTAGGGTTACCACCGGTTCGTAATGTTGCTTCCATTGAGAAGAGCCGGCAAGAAACTCAATGGTTACTCTTTTCAAAAGAATAATTGTATATATTTTCAAACAGAAACGCTATGTGAGCAATTGTAAATAAAAAAAACAGAATTAGGTATTTATCGACTTGTAGAGTCATTTCTATACATTTAAGCGTAGCGTTCTGCAGAAACGCTTGTGGACGAAGCCACTTGTCTAGGGGGACTGTTAAGGTCCTATTCCGATTGAGTTGTTGATTTTATATCACCACTATTTTATGTGACTATGGTAGCAAACAAGAATACGGCCCGCCTAGTGTTAAGCAGTTACCGTAGCCTATAGATGCTTGCAATACCAAAGGCATTGCTCGCATGTTACTGACCTGAAGAGGAGTCAGACAGAGGGAGGGGAGAGGGGGGATTAATTGGATGAAACGCAGCTGTAGGTAATAGCTACTTTACGCCGATCTTCTGTGGTAATACCCCGGTCGAGCCAGCCCATATATGAGCTGCAGTCAATTGGCTATATCTTGACTTTACCAGTATACAATCTCAAAATGTAAACACACATTAAATGATGACTTAACTCGGTACAGTCAGCCGCATTCGATCATTTAACTAGTGTTTATGAACATTACGGACGAGACACGACCCCATCCCTAGCGGGCCATCCGGGTCCCACAGGACGGGCCATCTGACGTTGGTGTCTGTAAAATTGCGGAGGGCCAGTTGTTTTGACAATCTTTTTATGATGCTGAGTGTACTTTTTGTTATTTGCGGTTTCGTTGGGGTTGGGAGATGGATTGGTGGCATTTGATGTGAGGTTTAATAAAAGTGGTATAACTATCGCATAATGGTTATATTATCAAATTTATATGTTCTCCGGTCATTCTAACATCTGGCTCGACCGGGGTAGTACCACCCTCTCACAGAAGATCGGCGTAAAGTATCTATTATTTAGTTTCACGATGAGTGAGAGAGCCGAAAGACTTCAGATCGGCAACGTGCGAGTTACGCTTTTGATAATGCATCCCTCACATCTATATTCTATAAGCTACGGTAACTTCTAATTACAGGCGGGTCATAGGCTTGTTTTCCGCCTTTATGTCACCAAAAAAACCCGGCCAAGTGCGTATCGGACTCGAACATAAAGGGTTCCTTACCACCGTAGAATAAAAAATAAAAAATATCTTGTTTCTTGTATGGGGACACCATTATCTTTAAGCGGTATCAGAAATACACATTCTGTGAAAATTTCAAGTCTCTAACCATTACTGTTCGTGAGATACAACCCGCTGACAGACGGACAGACGGACAGACGGACGGACATCGTAGGCTTAGTAATAGGGTCCCGTTGGCACCCTTTGGGTACGGAACCATAAAAAGTTTTTTTTACACTCAACAGCCTGAAAAATAATAGAATTCCAATTGCCCATAACCGATTTAGATGGTGTTTCCATTAAAAAAAAATCACACTGCACGAGCCGGAAATCGAACTCACGATCAAGATACCACTTCAACCACTTATTATCAATAACTAAGCTAAACATTCCTAATCGAAATTCGCTACTCTATACCCCTTCTGGGTCCCAAGTCCGCAGGGCACCACTAGTGGTCCAATTAAGTCCCCCTCTCATTGTTCGCAAACAAAAAGCATCTTATGTTGTCTATTGGCCGGTAATGGAGTAATCACCCTCCCCGCCCTACCGCCCGCCCTACCGCCCGCCCGCCCACGCGATGCTTTGGGGTTACCTTTTGATCTTGCGGTAACTATGTATGGAAAAATTAGTTATTTATGCTATTATTAGGGTTTGATCTTGTATTTTGACTGTACTTTGGGATCAATGGCATCGATTTTAGAAAAAAATAATACCTATGGTTCTATGATTTTAATTGGCTTACGGCCGAATACTCAAAGGCTGCTTAAATATTTAAGTCCCACTTAGCAGTTTGAGACGTCGTTAACTGTCATTTATTGTATGACGCGTCAAAGTTAAGCAGCTCTCAAATTTAAGTTGCGTACGAGTATTCGGCCGTTAGTCCCGTTTGGTAAGTATCGCAGTTCGTAAACTATAACTTTATACATAAAGAAATTGAGAATCGTAAACTTATTTTTTTTAAACTAAAGGATTTAAGTAGATTTTTTTATATTTGCTGAGCTGTTTGAATTTCAATTATAATTATTTAATCAGTTAGCGCCACCATACACGCGACTGCTAAAATGCAGTCCGTGTGCAGTCGCGTGCCGTCGACTGCAACCAACTGCAAAATTGCAGTCCGTGTATGTTAGCGCTAAGGGTATACTTGAAATAAGTATTTAATTTTGCTGATCGCCTGTTCTTACCGCGGGCGGTATGAAATCCATAGGTGTACATTATAAATAACACAAAGTTTGTTCGGAGCTAATCTTAAACAACAATAAATAACGATACTAATAATTTTATTGGCTTAACAACAAACGCAAATAAAATTCATTTCGCGCCAAAGCAATCGGACACTCCCCATTCGCAGCGTCAACGAATCAAATCAAACCATTGAATCATAAACAAACATCTCAATTCGAATTTCGAACCGGCTTATTCTAAATTCAAATAGACAACACTGGCTGAAGAGGAACATTAGCGATTTGAAGGAGTGACGCACATTGGACAGGTTAAATATTTTGAAATGTTGAATTAAATTTATTGTTATTGTAAGTACATACAATAACAATATGTATATGTTACATATCTATCAAGTATGGATGAAATGTAATAGCAATGTTACATTAACAGTAAAATCTCTTAAAACTTGCACTAATTCGTTTGCATTTGCCTGTCAACATTTATGTAATTTTGACACAGAAACCTACGACTTCAGGGACTTGGCGTAACGTTTTATATATCAATCATTGTAGATAAAGAAAAGTCCTGGAAGTGTATTTTATTATTTATTGTTTTAATAAACTTCTATTTAACATTTTAATAGACATTGCCCACTGTACGTCGTCCCCAAACGGGGCTATTACACGACCGGTTGGCCAAATGGCGCGAAACCCGACCCTCGCGCTCTCCACAGACTAAACAATAACATTAGCGTTGCGGCCTATTTGCTCAAATGAGGTTGCTCTATTAGTTCGTTTACTCTATGCTTTTATTTTAAGCTAGTTATTGGCATAGACATTCTGTATTATGATTAGATATGAAAATAGATATTTCATTGCTAACGTTATGTAAGAAGAGTTTAGGTGAGCGAACACGAACTTCGACGAATATAAGCAAGTACGAGCAATATACTACTTTGTTCTGCAAATCTTCCTTATAAAGTTATAGAGTTCATCGGTAGAGTCTAAACAGTATTTTAGTTATACGATTCATAAGTGCCATGTTAAAATAAGTCGCGCTATAACCCTGGTTCACGTAAATGGACCTAAATAGGTAGTTTATACGAGAAAAACTAAATATTTAAAAATCTATGACTGAGACCAGAGACGTTATTTGATACATTTTTTTTTTTGCATCTAAACAAACAGTGTGACAAACAAATAAAATCACTAAAGTAATTGTTGCCAGCATCAAAACGACCGGTTAATTAGTGTTGCCACCCCCGCTGTTGTGACCCGCTCTGTGTGATTCATCTTTGATGGGCGAGGGGAGAGTGCGCGACGACAGTGGTTTAAAGGTTCCGTACCTTTATTAATAATGTGGTGCTGCTGCCAGTCGAGAAACTGCGTATTTTAATAAAACTTTCAAATACAATGTAACTATTGTAAAGACAATGCTAGTTTCAGGATTCTCTTTCACTAGTAGGTATATATTAACTTAACTCATATATATTCATATATATTTTTCACTTTGTGTTCTGATAGTGTTTACACTAAGCTAAATTATGGTTCGACTGCATTACCTAATTATAATTACTTAACCCAAAGTCTTAATTGCATGACATGGTAATCGTACCCGTGAACACCAGACCGAGGAAACTTCAAGAATATTTTATAAGCTTACAAAAATAATAATATCCTGGGACATTTTTTACACACGGCTACCTGATCCCAAACTAAGCAGAGCTTGTACTATGGCCACCAGATAACTGATATTACTACATATACTACTGTTTTATTTGTAAATACATACTTAATATACGTAAATACACCCAGACTCGGGACATACAGACATGTTCATGCACACAAATGCATGTCACGGGTAGGAATCGAACCTACGCCCTGCAGCGTGAAAGGCGCCTCCGCGCCAACCACGCTAACGGGCCCGTCAAAAAGAAAAAGAAACGAAAATTCTCAGATTAGGTTAACCGACATAATACTACATAAAATTACAACTATAATTTTATTTCCCTCACCGAACCCTAATGTCCATCTCAAAGGGCCCTTCCGAATGTTAATAGCGCATAATATTTCTATAAGGAACCCCAAAACGGGGTCCATTAAACAGATATCTCGATCCCCAGCGGAGAATGACAAAAACATCATAAAATTACACCGCGCCTTTTGGCTCGCGTTACCTTTAACTACTATTAGTGCGGTTCATTCCTGTTTGGTATGTTATTCCATTGGGGTTGAATTTATGATATTTTTTATTATTTTGACACGTAATAAAACTTGTGGTACTACACACTGAAATACCGAAATAACAAAACAAAACAAAAATACAATAGGGACAACATTTGAAGTCCCAGCCCTAACGCTGTGCCTCTCCTTAGGAAGGATTCAACTCAAAGTACATGTAGGTATAGGTATCTCAGTCTTGCAGACCTCCTCGAGACGTTTTTCACCGTTAAAAGTGATTCATATACAAACAACAGAAACCTTTAATTTAGTTTAACATAACTATCCGTTACGCTAGGGCTGTTATTATTAAATCAGTCTCAGCTATGATAAAGAACTTGAATGCGCTTTGAGATGTTATTTTGCACTGAAATGACAGTAAAATGACATTTCATTGATTTATAATTGAGATTGATTTATCAGAAATCGTTCCTTTAAAACAATCAAATTTTTTGAAGATTACCAAATGGGAATAGTACCAATGAGTACGGAACCGGCCCTCTTCCCTATTCGGACCATCTGTCGCCACAATGGGCACTTACATGCGTGCGCTTACCCACTATATTATCCAAATCGAATTCTATAACTTGCTACATCACACTTAACCTTACCACCAAAATCATAGAGTCGATTTCAGAATGAATAATACCAAATCGTACTCGAAACCTTGCTGTGTGAAATTAGACTTTATTATTAAGAAGATAGATTTGGTTTTAGAGTGGAGTTATGTAGGGTTGCCCTCCCCCATTTTTATACGGATTAAGTATAATGAATCGTAAATTCGATCTTTGACACCTTTTTCATTTGGTTTAGAGTGATTTTTGTGTGTTGTCAGTGAAAAAAATGGTAATCGAAGAAAAATGTTTATGGGCGAGTGTTGACAGGAGAAATCATACGTGTCTTTGGAAAATTAACTTGAGTAGGTAGATGAAAAAACATAAATTCGAATTGAGTACATCCTCCTTTTGGAAGTCGGTTAAAAATAAACTTGAGTAGGTATAACTTACGAAGCTATTGTTTCTTTGTTATTTGCTACAAAAAACTTTTCTTAATTAATCTACCACTTACAATGTCTTTGGAATCTACGAATCAAAAAATAATTGAATTAATAATTATTATCTTCACCTCAAAAAAAAAAAACAAAATAATAACCATAATTCGGCAACACCGTTCCCGTAAGTCAAACAGACCGTTAACAATTAAATTTGAATCCTATAATCAAAGCTTAGAGTTGATTTTTCTCTACAACTGTAAATATAACATGTGTAAATTAAAATGTTGGATAAATGTTCTGAGGGCTGGCAAAGTAATGATTTTTAGAGTTCCGCAGTCAAAGGAATCTATGCATTGTTCGGATCCAGCGATTAGTGCGATTGAGATGAGATACAGGAATACTCAGAACATTTGTATTTTAGTATCAATGTTTAACTGATGTTTTATTTCACACATACTTACCTACACATTACAAAAGCCAATAATTGAAATAACAAAAACATTCTAACATTGCTGGCTGGAAATAAAAAAATTAAAGTATAATCTGTCATCGCATTCTAAATTCAAAATTGAATCGAATACGAAATGGAACCCTTGAAATTATTAACCCAACCCCCATGATATTTGCAGTGTTGTGATTGCCCAAATATTACGGCGGGTAATGCGGAGGGTTAACTTTGTTATTTAACGTCAGATTGCCGTTTAATTATGCTGTAAATCTTGTTTTATTATTATGGCGTTAGTCGATTGGTCGTTTGGGGTACAGCCGATGGAGTGGAGGTGTGATTATGTTATTAAAAGGATTATTAGTAAAGTTTTTAAAAATGAAATGTGAGCATAACGTTTCTACATCCATCCATTACGTATTTTGCAATAGACATTTTTTTTTCGAACGTCACGCAAATTCAAAATTTTAAAATAAGAACTCTATAAAATCGAGGTGTTCGTTGACGTGCCAAAGGACAGTAGCTGAGTTGGGAGCGAATTCACCGCGAAATGGAACGATGTCGCGGCGCGACGACTCGCCCGCGGTTATTGCACAGAGCACCTACATAGTTAGAAACTTCATAGTGTCTATCTAGGAGTAGTAACTGGCCACTGTAGTAGTGGCTAGTTATTGAGCCACTACGTATTAATATTGTGTTATTTAAGAGGGTAGGGTATACAGTGGCTAGTTATTGACGGCGACTAATTGCACCTAGCTTTACACTATTATCTATGGGGTTTCCTAAGGCCGTTATTAATCGAAATCGTTTTCTACTATAATGATATTTCTAATTTTGCTCTCAAAATCAAGATCGATTTAATAATACCAGCTTAATAATACGGTGTTACTTAGCACGGAAGTGACCGTATGAAAGCCACTGAAAAGTACTAAATAGATTAAACATAGTCTCGCGCAGCGGTGAACTAGGCCCTCTAGAAGACAAAAGAAGTCTGTTAAGTTTATAAAAGCTAATCAAAGCTTCTTGTAAAAGCCCTTAAAAAGGCGATTAAAAAAAATAACATCACGGTCCATTTAATAGGAACTGCATGTTTGCAGCAATGCGCTGGTTAGATGTCTGTCCTATCTTATGTTTATGTGGACGTTAAAAATGTTTCGTGCCTACTCTGTGTCGCACCTGACAACTCTGCGAATAAATACGCGCGACGTCGCGCGACCGCCGCTGATTTCCCAGCGGCACGTGACGCGACGAGCGCCAATCACGGCGCGGCGTTCACCCCCCTCCCTGAACCACGTATACCCCGCAGTAAATAGGGATGTCAAGCGATTTGGATTTAGAATTATTATTTTGAAATACAGAATGGAATAAAAGAGGTTATGTAGAGTAAGTACATACTTACATAGGTACTCACAGGCTTTGTCTTATTAATGTAGGGCCTAACCTCCAAATATAACGTTATGATGGACTTACACTGACATTACAAATCACTTTTGCTCCTAGAAATGCATTATAAAACCAAATACATTGTGAACAGGCTAAAAATCTCTATAAATATGGCGGTAAACGTACTTTGAAAATAAAATCAAGTTTTGAAACAACCTCAACTTCTCTAAACTAGTGTTTTATTAGAGAATTAATGTAGGTAAGATAATAAAAACTAGAATATCAATAAGGTAGAGGTAAATTGGATCCCCAGTATGAAAATAAAAAAGGTTTAGATGACAATATGATGAATAAAGTAATACAAGATTTGTTCCTAAAATAATTGAAAAAAAAAAACTTTAGGTATTATTATGGTGCCGCCAACCCTATTACCACCTAATGCTCGGCTCGGCTCTAATCAGTGCTCACCTCGAGCGCGCTTCAAACACGAGCCCCTGTCGACAATTTTAAATTTCGAACGTCGCAGTTCCGAAATTTAATATTTGAATGTTGACATCTGTACATTTTTTTTAATAATATTAAAGACATCCTGCATTGATAACCTCTGACAGCCTGTCACAAAAAAACTTTGTGATTGTGTTTTTTTATTTGTTAATTCGGTATTAGTAGCTTTGCTGTTTCCTTTATTTAGATGATCTTATAGGTATTGATTTCCGCGAAAGAGCGCGCGCGGAACTTTCATAAATCTATGTCTTAGTACCTTGATGGAATAGTAAAAATATGTAGTAATTTCATAATAATTATGTTCTAAAATTCGTCAATCCTTTCCGCAAAAGGCCATAACACAACGTTAATTCACATCAATATCATTAATTCATCATTATAATAAAATATTCCGCGCTTCAACGCGTCGACGCGTCACGCGCTTCAGTCGGTATTTTGTTAGGAGAAGAATACGGTAGAAGCAAAATTTGTCTATGCCAAAAACTTGCACAAACTATAGTTTTAACTATATACCTACTACGTAGCAAAACTATAGCAAGTATTATCCTGGCTAATGGTTTGTTATAAATTCTATGAACAACAAGTGGTTTTATCGACAATAGATAACAATTTAAATAAAATACAAAAACCTAACCGATGTTGAGTTAAAAACACTGAGCAGACTAGCCCATTCAAAATATTTCGTAGCACTACGCCGTAGTCTGCTACGAACTACGAAGTCTACGATGGCGTAGCAAAGGCTACGTAGTATTTTTTCTTTGCTACCACAATGAAATAATTATGTCTTTTTATCTATGGTCATCATGCCCCGCGTCACATAATACGTAGAATGGTAAATGTAAGTTATATTTTCTAGCCGTTACCATGTTTTTAATAACTTCAGTGCGTTTGGATCGTATTTTTCTCGTCCCAATGTGATTCTCGGATGATTTTTCCGTCCCACCACACTCGCGAATGACTGCGTTCTCATTTAAGCAATGGCATTTGACGGGTGCGCCTTTGTCACGGCTGTTTTAAAAAATATATAGACGTTTTTGATTGGTAGTGCGTTCGCGGGTGTTTTTTTTTTGTTTACGGCAATGTTGTTCTTTTTTTAAATGACAGCTTGTATTATTTTATGTTTCCGCGTTTTAAAATGTTTTTATGTGCATCGGAAATTTATTTTGTGAAATAAAGCCAGTAGGTACCTATATTGTTATTATTGTTTTTTTTTTTACTGTACGATCCCTAACTTTGCAACGCTTGTACTATGAATGGATAGGATACAATGGACTGGGGTGATTTCAATTACACCCAGACCAGGGCAAATCATGAAAAGGCCGTTTCCGAAATTTGCCCCTGGCGGGAATCAAACCCGCAACCACCCAATGCAATGAGCCAAGCGGCCTACGCTCGAACCACTGCGCCAAGTGGTCATAATATAGGTAGGTACTCAAAATAAATCTTTAGAAGATCGAAATGTGAAGCATAGTTAAATTTGTTGTTACCAATAACTGAAAGAGAACCTTCTAAAAAGATAGGGACCGTTTTTCAAATCAGATAACAAAAAACTTAATCTAACAAACAGAATAACAAAATAACAAAATATATATCCAATAACATCAAAACTCGTTAATATTTATTGAAATAAAGCCCGTGCCCACTGAATGTTAAACAATTTTCTGTTGCGAAGTGACAACATGGCTGAAAGATTTGAGCATAGACAACTTTATTTTTTACACTTCGGAAATAACGAACACACCTTTATGGTAATGGAAATCGAACTTCTTTTGTTATTTTGTTTAAATGAGTCGTCAATTTTGATCTTTACGCTATCGTGTCAAAGTTGAATATAGGATATTACAGAGAAATATTTAACACATTATTGCAGAATAAAATTCAAATATTCCACGTTCGTTCGAAATTCAAAGTTCTTTGACTGCAAATGTCTTTTGTCGAAGTATATTTGTTGCAAATTTATATTTTGCTGTCGATGTCTAGATTACTTTTGTAAATCAGACCTTGTGTCTTTGAAATACTGTTTCCTTTTCTGTAGTATGCTACTTTAAATTGTAAAGTTAAGTTGGTGTTATGATAATGCCATTTTTCATATTAAAAGTTATTTCTCTCCCTTGAGTATCGCGTGGAGTTTTTATCCGACTGCAAACAAGGAGTATTATGTTTAACAGTCTTTAGAAAACGATATCCGACTTTACTGAATACTATAATGCTAACAATACTATTGTAATTATTGTTAAATTAAACTGAATAACTATTTACAACTAAAATTGTACAACCCATCTATTTACAATCTGCACATTTATCTTCGTGGAGCGACAAAGGCCTAAGCCTTAAGGATCCATCTATTCCATCCATATTCTTAGGTACCAACCCCCTCATAACCTTTCATTCTAAACGCAAAATCAATCGCAAAAGATCAAAACAACCATAAAGCAAGTACACACAAAAATTAATCACCACAAAATCTGGCCGAATCAAGAAACCATTAAATAACCAATCCGTACTTTGTGCACGCACCCTTAACGTTTACCATACAATAACACGCCCCACGACCTTATTACTGCACACATAAGATCGATAATACATTTTGAATGGTACCAATATTATTATGTTGGGTATTTAATCATTGACAAAAGGCCTCGTATTCACATGCGAGTATTCAAAACTGACAAAAGAAAAAAAGCAATCTGCCAAGATTGGCATTCGGTGGCCGAAATACAGAATGGGGGTCCGGGACTATGGACGGAGAATATTGACAGGACCTGAGCACTTTGTGAGTTTACGAAAACTTATTTTGTTACAAAATTTCACAAGGTTTTTGTTTATGTCAAAACATTTTAATGCCGACTTTTTTATTTTGATTCCAGATAAACAAAACTTGCACCTTGTCAGACCAGTATTTTTTTTTAATGGACCCGTCATATTGAATGAAAATTTAAGTATCTATAAACCATTTAATTTTGAAACTTATAAATTCTACATACGACTTGACCTGACTCCACCCCCAAGTCCATCGGAGAGGGATGGAGCTATATTTTCATATAGCTCCATCCTGCTGCTGATGACAAGCGAGACTTATTTTCTTTGAATACTGTATTATTCTTTTGAATGCCAGATGTTATATATGGAAAATAACGACAACCATTTGGTTTAGCAATAATGGTTTGAGTGTAACACGTTCGACTTACAGAACCGGGTGGTGGCCATAAAAAAATACAAACTCCATGCTTTGATTTTTTTATAAGTGGCCAGTTTTAGAGGACTATTCAGTCCAGTTAGAGACACCGTCTACGATATATTGTTAGTGGATTGAAAAGCGTTTTGTCGTGTAGTTATTTGTTAATTTAGTGTTGCCCTATTCCGAGTGAGGGGGTCGCGGGGTGTTTTATGGCGCATATGCGCGTGATTGATTGCTTGGCTGCCGGTAGGATTAGATTGAAGTGTTAATCTCTTTGATAGACGTTATTCTGTAAGTATTTAAAGATTACATGGCGTTCAATTGCGATTGAATGAGTATTTTTGTAGATAGCTTTCTTGTTAGTAATACGCGTTAAAACATGTGAAGTAGATGAGTAACGTTTGGATCGGAGGGAACGTTAAACTGGCAATAAGCTAGATGATAATATTATGATTAAGTATCAGAAATAATCACTCACATTTGACCAATACTGAGTAAAAAAACTGGCATAAAAAATACATAATTCGAAATTCGAAAATTCTTAACTCAAATCAAAGAACATAAAATAAAAACAGAAACGAACATAAACATCTCTTTTCGAGATTCAAAATTCGAATTTCAAACACTACCCAGCCTGCGTTCCGTTCTTTGCTGAGCTCCAATTTGGCTGATTGACGCGTCAGGCGTCCGGCGTCCGGCGTCCGATGTTCAAACAGCTCAAAGACTTTGATTCGACGCTGCGTTCTGTTACAACGACGCGTCAAATGGAACGAGGAAATAGCCCTAAATAGCTGTTTGTATTAAGTAGATTTTACATATGTTTGACCAGAGTTTGTATTAACTTTACATAATAGCAGTGATAGCCGATTGGTTAACACGCGTATCGCGTGCTTAAGGTCCAAGGTTCAAACCCCGGCGAACACCTCTGGATTTTTCGAATCATAATTTTAATATGATTATCACTTGCTTACGGCGAAGGAAAACATCGTGAGGAAACCTGCATGTCTTAACATGTGAAATTCACCAACCCGCACTGGTCCAGCATGGTGAATTATGGCCCGAATTCCCCTCGCATTGAGGGGAGGCCCGTGCCCAGGAGTGGGACGTTAAAAGGGCTAATATTATATTATTGACGAATTAGTACCGCCCCAAAATTGAATAAGGCGAGGTATCTTAAACCTACTCCTACCTGTAACATACCAACATAATATCAACAGAACATCGTATTTTTAATGATGTTCAAAACTCATACATTTCATGATTTGGTTTATATTTTGATAAACGTCAAATATTCCCGATTTTTCATAACGAATACGTGATAAATGTTCTTAATGCAAGCAACGGGTCCGTTATAAGGTGATGCTCCACCAAAAGCGTAGAGCCTAGAAGTGAATATATTTATTTGACTGGAGTGGTAAACAAGCGTACAACCTGCCTGATGTTAATGAGTTACCGCAGCTTATAGATGTTTGTTATACCAAAGGCATCACGCGTACGTTGCTGACCCGAAAGGAAGCGGGACAGAGGGAGGAGAAGGGGAAGAGGGGTTTGGGCTTACAGTTCTCACTCATCGTACGAGACGCAGCTGTAATAGCTACTTTACGCCGATCTTCTATGAGAGGGTGGTACTCCCTCGGTCGAGCCAGCCCATAATGAGCTGCAGTCAATTGGCTCCAGCTTGGCTCTTGACACCAGTAAAACTTCTTCCCGGGATTTCCCAAGGATCAGACCACGGCGAAAGCAACACATTTCACATACACGCATAAAACAGAGATGTTCGCGAGGATCGCTTCACGCATCTCTTCTCCCAGTATCCACATGCCTACCCCAAACCGTGCGACGAATACCTACCCCCGACTAATGCGGTAGTGACTTCACACATATATGTTCGCTTCACATCGCTTAACACATCTCTTCTCGCAGTATCCCCATACCTACCCCAAACCGTGCGACGAATACCCCGACTGATGGAGTTCCCGTGTTCGCCTCTTTGTCGGCGCGTCTGTCTCGCATCCATTCGCCGCCGATCCGTCTAACTCCGTACTTCGGATAAGTAATATATCTGTTCGTATATTGAATCCAGCAGGTATATCAACCAGAGCTGAACACGTATACATAGGTACATAAATTCATATTGGTATTGTTCCTTAAAAAGATTCTACGACAAATATAATAATTTTCTGTGTGAGACCATAATAATAAAATTCAACCGATTTTATGTCACACACGTCTTGTGAAAAAAACTACTACTACTACTTGTCACGATTTGAATTAAGAATCAATATTTATTTTCAAATACCGAAATCCGCCCCATAGAATGTCATCTTCACTAAATTCAAGTTCAATTAAATGAAGGTGGCGTTCAGAATAAATTAACAAGTTGCCTCCTCAAACGGGCCCGCGCCCAGCTCACTCAGATATCTGGTCATTATTTTTATAATGAAACAGATTCGTCCCTACTTATCAAAAGAAAACCGTCGTCCGTACCCCAAGATTAGGGTGCTGAGCGCTTATCCCGCCCCGCGATCCTTTTGATTACACCAAAACAAGAGAACACCAATCCAATTTCTTAATTCAAATTCACCAATCATTCCATCGGGGGACCAAATTTAAACTTCGAACAAACTAGCTGAGTAGCAAAGAATAAAATATAGAAATGCTTAACATATCGTCGTCAAATGCTCATTATTGTACCTATTGGTTGCAACCTTGTAATGGTAACATAATGGAATGCGAGTGAGTTTTCCGCTTACAGAAAGTAAAACCCTTTAATCTTACTCATATTATAAATGCGAAAGTAAGTGTGTGTGTGTGTGAATGTTTGTTATCACGTATCTCCATAACTACTAAACCGATTTTCATGAAATTTGAAGCGTAGATAGTGTAGGCTCTGGAATTAGACATAGGCTAATCCAATTTCCACGCGGGCGAAGCGGAGGGGCACAGCTAGTCATAGATAAAACTAGGTAGGTATTAATTAAATATTCAGAATCGGAGTAAGTATAGGCATCAAGCAAAAATCTGTCACATCTGCATTCAAATTCAAAATTTGAATAGAACACGATTCGCTAACGATATTCTACATTCGGTATAATTCGGCAATCCTCGACATCGTTCGGCTCTGCTCGGACAACGGGGGCGAATTTATCGTAATTAAGCAACTCTTGCCTGATTAGCGGGGTTCCTTATTACTTAAAATTTACTTGTGTTTACTTTCTTGCGACGCTTTTAGCGGGAACGTTGAGAATACGATTAGCGTGGATGAGATGGAATATTATTTAGCAGTGGTAGAGCCAAGCTGTAGTCAATTGACTGCAGCTCATATACGGGCTGGCTCGGCCGGGGTAGTACCACCCTCTCACAGAAGATCGGCGTAAAGCAGCTATTACAGCTGCGTTTCGTACGATGAGTGAGAGAGCCGAAAGCCCAGCCCCCCTCCCCCTCCCTCCATCCCACTCCCCTTCACTGAAAGGTATTTACTGAAAATGTTTTTAGTCGGCAATTCACCGAGTCTTTGAATCAAATGTCTCCTCCATTCAGAAGTGGCAAATTTTCATCCAGTTTTAAGCATCGTGGGTTGAAAATTCTCTGCCACACTCTGTTCAAATGCCACTAAATGGTCACCCATCTCTGATCTCGCCAAGCGAAGCTTAACCTTCGATCGTTTACCGGTTAGATTGGAGCTGGCTATGAGCCTATCTTTAGGCTATAAACGTTAAATCTATACTTAATATTATAAATGCGAAAGCAACTCTGGCTGTCTATCTGTCTGTCTGTTACGTTTTCACGTCTAAACCCCTGAACCAATTTTGACGAAATTTGGTATGGAGATAGATATGACCTTGGAGCAGAACATTTACTACTTTTTATCCCAGAAAAATGTCAGGTTACTGTGGGATTTTGAAGTTAACGCGGACGAAGTCGCAGGGAGAAGCCAGTCCTACAAATCCTACTAATATTATAAATGCGAAAGTTTGTGTACACGTATCTCCGTAACTCCTAAATTTATTTTAATGAAATTTGTGAAGTGTAGACTCTGGAATAAGACATAGGCTAATCCCATTTTCACGCGGGCGAAGCCGCGGGGCACAGCTAGTATAATATAATCCACGTTAACATCGTCGGGGATGAGAGCTGGGGGTGGCTCAGGGGTTGGTACCGAGTATGATTCAACATTTAAATGTTAAGCAACGCCCGCCCGAATTTGCGGCGCGACGTCTTAGTAGCGACGTACGGGCGAGAAGAAAAGTGGAATAAATGTTTAATTGACATGGCTTAAAGTCGTTCACCGCTGGATCTGCTTGACAGAGAGGAATAACTATGAAAAAACAGGCACTGATAGTGGTGATAAATCTGATGGATTACTGCCGACAAAGTAATAAGCAGTTTGCGAGATGATTAAGTATGTAATGTGGATTTATTATAGTTAAAAAAAGTCTTAACTAAGCTAAGTGTAGTGCCGTCCTTTTCTAAATCGTGATGCATGAACGAGATGGCCATATATTTAGCTGTGTCAAATTTAGTTTAATGTCTGTCTTCCGCAATATGTTAAGATTTAAAGTGAGTAGATCTGACAAGCAGCACTTATACAGGCTGACTGGTTGAACACTTTAGATATTGATATAGAGTGCTCAGTACTCGATTCTCGTTCTAATTATGTAAAAATAATATTTGTTTAATTTATCTTTAATTATCTACTCAAAACAATGAGCGTGGTCAGGATCGTATCTCATTGATTTGACGTACCTATCAAGTGTCATTAGTGTCATTAGCACTAGCGTTCTACGCGAGGCACTGCGGTGTCCACAATTTCCGAGTTTTAGCACATTAATTTAATGTCAGTTTACTCTGTAGTTCATTGGTATTTTTAAAATTTTAATTTTTTTGTCGTTTCATGTTACCATAAATTATCATGTCCTTCAATTTGTAAAGTGTTTAACCAGTCAGCCTGTATATGAGAGTTTATAGTGAGCTTTGCCTTTTTGAGTGTCTGTAAGCACCTAAACTGACTCGTTAATCTAGTCTACTCTAGACAGCATGGTCGTGCGTGTACTTATCGTAAATCATAATTTTAATATTTAATATCAATGTCTTAAACACTTCTCTTTTCAACTGTACGCATATTGTAAGTTAGCTACACCTTTGAGATATTCTTCCAAAGAGCAGGAAATAAACTCTTACACTTGAACCAGGAATGTTTGATACTTGAATAATTAACTGTTTATTAGTATATTAGTCTTTGCTTGATTATTTTACATCTATTATTATGACATAAAATGATCATATTTGAGCTTTTAATCATTTACTAAGGTCAGTATTAATAAACCGCAGAATTCATAGAGCAAAAAATAGGCAAGCATCTATAGGCTACACTACGGCTAGGCTACTATAGGCTTAACATCAGACGGTCCGTATGTATGTTTGCCACCTCAGGCTCATAATAAATCTTAAATACAAAAAAATAAATAAAAAAAACTACTACACCAAGCCAATTAGGAACCTGTCAAATGTCAAAACGTCACCCGCAACTTGCAGCGGTGGCGGTGTGCGCTCGGTGAAGCGAGCGGGAAGCCGCAGGCGGTGGCGGGTGTGCGGGCGGTACGCGGGCGGGGAAGCCGCATCCATCCGAGTTCCTAGTTGGCTTGGTGGGGTTGTAAAGTATCAAATCCTGTCATTCGTAGTGTAGCCAGTATCTTAGATGAAGGCGACCCACCGAAATAAATAAACTTGTAAGGAGAGGGACTCATTAATTACTTACACACAACTTATACACTTAAGACGAAATATCATTTATATGCTCTTTGAGGACCACTCGCTTATTAAAATAATCAAAGGCATTTAGTATTTCCATAATGTACCTATCTTTCTGAAAATTCCACCCCTAAGGGGTAAAATAAGGGTTGAAAGTTTGTATGGGGTCCGATTTTTTCTGAAGCCGTCGAATTTTCGGTAGATTTTTTTCATATAAAAGGCTAGTCATTACAAAAAACAAATATAATTTTCAGCGTTCATAAAAATTCAACTTTTTTGCCATCATAGCTAAAATCATAAAGTATACAAAGCAGTCAGTAAAACACACTAAGGTGGTAGAGCCAAGTTGTAGCCAATTGACTGCAGCTCATATGCGGGCTAGCTCGACCGGGGTAGTACCACCCTCTCACAGAAGATCGGCGTAAAGCAGCCATTACAGCTGTGTTTCGGACGATGAGAGAGCCGAAAGCCCACCCCCTTCCCCTCCCTCCATCCCTCTCCCATTCAGGTCGGCAATGTGCGAGCAATACCTTTGCTATTGCAAGCATCTGTAGCGACCATACAGGCATTCACGACGCCACCATTAAGATGGCACTGGGTGCAAGCACGCTACAGTACAAAAATGAAATCTGAATCGCGCAAGCAAGATTCGCAGAACACTTAGTATATATAGAAGACCCCGACAATAACCATTGGGGCTTAACGGCCGGCCCCGCCAGGCATACCACCCGCCTGGCTGGAAGATCTTCCCTTTTCCCCCAAACATCTATAGGCTACGGTAACTGCTAAACATCAGGCGGGCCGTAAGCTTTTTGCCACCGCAGACCTATAAAAAAAATACCATAGATTAAAACTGAAACTAGGAGGGAAGTTTTGAAAGCGCAATATTCCCACATCCGTCTTGAGTCTTGAGATGAGTCCTCGCTGCGCTGATCACTCGTCTTGTCCTGAATTGAGGCGCTTTGTTCCCGCACGGAATGGGAAACTTTGCCTGTTAATTCCCGGGGTATGACATATTGAAGGTTTTAGTAAGGGCCACCGCAGACATGCATTTCGCATCGGCGATCGGCGATTTAGTCGCTTTTAGCATCGGAGCAGTCGCTGCGTCCGACCGCAGAGAGTCGCCAAAACGCGATGTGTCGCAATCGCCGATCGCCGATGCAAAAAGTAGCATGTCTGCGGTGGCCCTAATACGTGAGCAACAACAGAAGGTATCGTAGATCTTAAGTCGGCTACTCATGATGCAATTTCGTATTCAATCCGTTGAAACTCGAGTTGATTTTTGGGCGTCCGGCTCTTTCACTCATCAGCTTTTATATTCTGGGTAGGTACATCAAAAATTAAAACGTGCAGTTACTTGCCTTCAAGTCCAGTATAATTATTATAATCGCTTTTGTTATAGTATACGAGACCCACTAAGATATTTGGAGTGTTTTTCTTCAAATATGGCGCTAAAATCAAAATACAGTCACCTCTACATCATAATCATTGTCCCTAAAATATCTCACGTTCCACATTTAAATTTGAAAATTCATATTTGGAATATTCGAGCGATCGGGCGAGGTACAGAAAGGGCGGGAAATAATTAGCCGTCGCCGGCGCGCGCCCGAGGCGAAGGAAGCCGGCCATACAGCCGCGCTGTAACCGCGACTCGAGTGCCACTCAACCAGTCAGGAATTTCATGGAACTACACTTCTTTTTTATAACGAAGTAACTTTATTTAATGGCGTTGGTTGACAGCATTTTTTAAATGTGGAATCTTAGAATCTACTTACGTTCTTATTTAATTAGCCGGAATTATTACCTTCTCTTATCGTATGATTAGTGACCAATCCGATGTCAGTTGTTCAAGCCGTCCGAAGACCTCTAACAAGGCTTAACGACTGCTGCCTAGATGACAACAACCGGGACCGACTTTTTACGTGCCCTCCGAAGCACGGAGATGCTAAGTTCAAATGCCACTAAATGGTCACCCATCTCTGACTGACCTTGCTAAGTGTTGCTTAACCTCCGATCGTTTAGCGATCAGTGATTGCAGCTGGCTATGAGTGCCTTAGAGCGCCTCATTACTTACTAATTACCTTGAATACGTATTTTTACACGACTGCCCACAAAAATGAGTGTATATGTGTTTAGGGTTCATGTATGTATGTATGTTTGTATGTGAGATTCTTTATTCCACCATAACTTATAAATGCCTGAACCGAATTGGATTTATGGGGTATCGTTAGAATTCTTACATCATTCCAGGTAACACTGGGTATATTATTTTTGAAAAAAATCAATATGGCGGCATTGTGGGTCAAAATTAAAATGTAAAAAAATATTTTTTTCTTCCATTATTACAATATGGGTATCAAATTGAAGGCCTTGATGTGCAAATTTCAAAAATATATAATTTATTGGCATAATTTAACATAGTTAGTGTGTACATGTAAAACAAACATTTCATTTTTGGCTGCTGTCACTAAAATGCATAAAATAAAAATAATTAATTAAAAAAATTAAAAACACGACTGTCCTGCCAAAAACGAACTAAAAAGTATAAAATAAGTGCAGTGTCATTGCAGTTTAAATTAAAAAGTGTTCCACAGAGCGGTCCCCCGAGTGCAATGACACTGCACTTGTTTTATACTTTTTAGTTCGTTTTTGGCAGGGCAGTCGTGTTTTTAATTTTTTTATTACTTTAACATTAGTACTTCTGCTTACGGCTAACGGTCTATAGGTATTTGTCATTTCTACATTTTAGGTATTGTTTCCATTTTGAGGTAAGCTTGAAATAAAATTACTTTGAGGTACTTAGGGTAAACTTTTTAGGGTTCCGTATAGACATATAAAAACGAAACCCTTACAAATTCATAAATTCTCATAGTATGATAAAAATATACAACCCCATCTTAACAAATTCCGCTCACAATTAACTCCATTCAGTCCCAGGTTCGCTTCCCAGCTCATTGTGTCCTCCCCCAGCGATGGGATTGGCCGGAAACTTCGGAAAACGGCTTTAATAAAGTATAAAGGTGCCCACAACGTTTATTCTATTAAGTTTAATACAAAATTAGCAGTTAGTGACATTTTTGGATTTTTATTAATAAGTGCAGTTAATTAGACAGCTATCACTTCGGTAAAAGATGGGAGGTTAAACAACAAGCAAAGTCGGTAAGGGCTGTATCACATCTGGCGACCGTCGCCAAGTAGAGTCCTGTCATATTTTGACATAATTCAATACGAATTAGTGGCGACGGTAGCCATCGACGTCGCCGGCCACGTATCCAAACAATTGGTATTACCTGTCACATTCAATACGAATTCGTTGGCGACGGTGGCTGGCGACGCGCTTGGCGTCCCGGTGAGATAGAGCCCTAAATGATGTGTGACCTTATAGTGACATTTGAACTGAGCGTCTCCGTGCTACGGAGGGCAAGTAAACGTCGGTCCCGGTTGTTGTCATCTAGGCAGCAGTCGTTAGGCCTTGTCAGAGGCCTTCGGGCGGCTTGAACAACTCTGACTGACCGCTTGGCGCAGTAATTCGAACGTCGGCCGCTCGACTAACTGCATCGAATGGTTGTGGGTTCGATTCCCGTCAAAAGCAAATTTCGGAAATGGCTTTTTCGTAATTTACCCTGGTCTGGGTGTCACTGGGATCGCCCCCAGTCACCCCCAGTCCAATGTATGGTAGCCATAGTACTACACTACAAGCGTTGCTTAGTCTGGGACCATACAGTTGGTGTGTAAGTCGGCGATATTTATTTATTTATCCTGTTTGACAATACCGTTTTGAAGGATTCTCTAATAGTATACAGGGTTATTGGTATTCTCTACATGAGCATTATTTTCTTGTTTCATACTTTTTAGTGCGCGATTTTTTATTTTTATTTTTTGTTTTGTACAAAGTAATAGAACAAAATTTGTTGTTTATGATATCAGTAAATACAGTCCTGCAAAGTTGTTAGTGTTTTACCAATGACCCTGTATTGTCATCAGAGTTGGGCAAAATTTAATTGCGATTAATTAATTGCAAATTGCAGGTGATGTCACAATTAACAATTAATTGTGATTTGTTCGCGATTGACAAACAAATTAAAATTAATTGTTAATTGTGACACCACATGCAATTAGTAATTAATTAATCGCAATTAAATTTTGCCTAACTCTGATTGTCATATTGTATGGAAGATCTGTAAAAACGGTATTGTGCAAGTTTTTTTACTTAAAATTTACTAAGAGCAAGTAATTACTTGCGACGTGTGTGTTAGACATGCAGGCTTCCTATTTTCTTCCCAGAATTGTAATTACATGAAAATATCATCAATACGGATCCACATTTGAACACGAGCTGAATCCTAAACGAAAAGGGAGCTGTCACAAAATGGCGCGTTATTATCTCGGCTAATAAAAATTCAGCGCGCGAAAATCCCTGCGCCGCGATTGGCCGCCGGTCCCCCGGGCGCGCACACCATTGGCCCGTTTCTGGTTATTCCATTTTCAAATTAACTTTCGCCTCGGTGTCTCCGCGTTGCCAGTTAGGTGTGAATTTATTTATTTCATTTCATGATTATTACGCGTTCTTTTAGTGTTGATATGAAATGGATGTTTTTTTGTATTTCGAATTTTGATTGGAAATTATTTTTATGACAAGTGAATTTGATTTGAATATAATTTTAGAATAAAGTAAATAGATATCTATGGTAATTTTTGATTGGAAATTGAATGCATAATTAATAATAATAATAATAATATCATGGGACATTTTTTACACACGGCTACCTGATCCCAAACTAAGCAGAGCTTGTACTATGGAAACCAGATAACTGATATTACTACATGTACTACATTTTTATTTGTAAATACATACTTAATATACATATACACCCAGACTCGGGACATACAGACATGTTCATGCACACAAATGCATGTCACGGGTAGGAATCGAATTTACGACCTGCAGCGTGAATGTCGCCTCCGCGCCAACCACGCTAACGGGCCCGTCAAAATTGATGGAATTGTTTGAAAGAAGCTAAAATAAATCTAGAATTTGTTGTTCCACTATACCTAGGCTCGAGATTTAGGTAGATGTTGATCCAGTTTACGGGTGGTAGAGCCAAGCTGTAGCCAATTGACTGCAGCTCATATACGGGCTGGGGTAGTACCACCCTCACAGAAGATCGGCGTAAAGTCGCTATTACAGTTGCGTTTTATATGAAGGTTGAGAGAACTGGATGCCAATTATGATTAAATACGATCGGAGGCTAAGCAATGCTCGGCAAGGTCAGTCAGAGATGGGACCATTTAGTGGCATTTGAACTGAGCGTCTCCGTGCTTCGGAGGGTACATTAAAAGTCGGTCCCGGTTGTTGTCACCTAGGCAGCAGTCGTTAAGCCTTGTCAGAGGCCTTCGGGCGGCTTGAACGACTCTGACACCAGGTTGGCCACTAACCATACGATAAGAAGAAGAAGGAGATTAAATAAACGCTTTTTTATTATTATTTATTTTAAGTACAGTCAGCTCCACATTATTCATGCGAAATGCGCGTACATTTCGGTCGAAATACATCGTCATAATAAAACTAGTTGTCACCGTCGATCTCGACTCGCTTAATATTACGACAAACGTATTTGGGAATGTACAGTGTTTAGAACGATACAGAGGCCCTACTCTTTTACAAACGAAAACGAAATTTCGGACGAAATTCGCTTATTTCCCACTACGTTTCTCATTGCTTCCGACATTTCTTACGAACGAAAATTGTTTGACGTTTAGATTCGACGACGATGAAGACGTCAAACAATTTTCGTTCGTAAGAAATGTCGGAAGCAATGAGAAACGTAGTAGGAAATACGCGAATTTCGTCAGAAATTTCGTTTTCGTTTGAAACAGAGTAGGCCCTCAGACATGGTTTCTAAGTTTAATTTACTTTATACTTTCGTTTTTTCAAGCTTATACTGCCAACTAAAGCTACTATAGATGGAATATCATATAGGTACAGGTGTTTCAAAGTGCGAAATAATGCTTCTGGGTTTGGATGAGTATTGGGAATACAATTAAATGGTATAACCCTACTTCTGTTAATCTGTGTGTATAACCATTTTATTCTGATTCTGATAAAATATTTTTTTTCCGCCAATATAAAACGTGATTGATTTGGGGCACGTTGCACCAAGAAGTCTAGTAATTTGTCAGTAATATATCCGTCACTTTATTGATAGAGTTTGTAGGTTTTTTCGGCCTAGCCAAAGGCCATTTCTTCATTCAAGAAAGTTAAAATATGTATATACAACATGTTAAGAAAACCCTGTCCGAGCCGAAACCGGTAATTAGGTTCCCCAATCACATGACCAAATAAAATAATTAAAAAAAAAAAACATGATAGTAAACATATTAATGAACATTTAAAGTGCCATTTTTTTTTGCCTTTTTCCCACATAATGTAGCTAATTTTAAAAATATGACAACACCGTTACCGGAAGTAATTATGTTATGGGGCAAATACACTCTCGCGAGTACGCCTCGTGGAGGCCCTCGCGTGAGCCGCGCCAACGGAGGCTACACGAGTGCTGCCTATCCACACTCTCGTTTTATTCAGTGACAGAGTTGGGCACTAATTATTGATTAAATTTTCAATCAATTAAACTTCTAATCGTAATTGTTGCACTCTGCAATTAATTTATTTAGATTAAAGTACATTAATTGTGAGGTTCAATTAAAATCAATTGCAATTATTTTTTTAACTGTGAAAAAATCTATTACAACTAACAATTATTAGCCTCGTACAATAGGTACATGTACACAGATATCTATTTAGGTGGATGCATGTATAGATAAATAGGCATATAGAATTAGATACTACTTCGGTGAATGCGTGTTTAGGTAGGTAGGTATATAGAGCCAGAATTCCAAATCCCCCCTACTCTTCCTCTTACCCCTCAACCCCATTCCTATTCCCCCCCTCCACGTAAATAAAAATTGTTAATTGGGAGAATTACAATTAATTAATTGTAAAAAATACAATTAATTAATTTTTAATTGTAAAAATACAATTAATTAATTTTTAATTGTAAAAATACAATTAATAAAATTTTAATTGTAAAAAATACAATTAATTAATTGTTAATTGTAAAAAATACAATTAATTAATTGTTAATTGTAAAAAATACAATTTATTAATTATTAATTGTAAAACATGCAATTAATTAATTGTTAATTGTAAAAATACAATTAATCAATTGTTATTCTGGAAGTCATAATTACAATTAATTAATTGGAAATTGGAAATTCTGGAAGTCACAATTACAATTAACTAATTGTGACTTCCAAAAATTAACAATTATTAATTGTAAATTTTTAATTGTTCTGAAATTTAATTTTCCCAACACTTGGTTCGCCCGCCTCCCGCCACGCGTCCTTTGACTCCGGTCAAAAAAACCGACACGGAGCGGAGCACGCCGGAGGCGAGGCGAGACATACAAGAGGAGGCGAGCGTGCAATCTACACTCTTGTGCTCGCGTCGCCTCCTCATGCCTCCTAGAGAGTCTGTAGCCGCGGTTAGATCGTGTGGCGTCACCTCAGACCACAAAGTATGTGATGACGTCATTTTATGAATTTTTTTTTTTATGTAAACGGGGTATTTGTATTTCAAAAAAATATAGGAGGCCTTTGCCCAGCAGTGGGACACATACTATGCCAAAAAAATGAAAAAAAAAATTTGAAAAATTAAAAAAAAAAAAAATTAAAAAAAAAATTTTTTTCACAAAAATGGAATCTAATCTCGATACCCAACAATACGTTTTCGGGTCGGACAGGGTTTTTTTAACATATTGTATTTTACTTGACACTGGCTTTATGCGAAAAGCGGAGCCAAAACAAAAAAAAAAACTATTTCATTAGTGGCTGTTGCTCCTAAAAGTAGTTTACACTGTTTTTCTAGGCTTTTTTTTAGGGTTCCCATGACCCTATAAAGGTCCTATACTGATCATATTTTGTCTTCACACTGCCCTCTGTGCTACGGTTTAGGTAAATAGCCTTGATAGTACCTACGATCTCTGCTCTCCCTAAAAAAGTAAATAATAAAAATTGCCTGTCGTTTCGGTTCAAGTACTGACTGCGCTCATCTGGTCGCGAAATAACACTGATTCTCTGTAAAGCCGAGAGCATTACCGACTAAATTGGAACCCGCGTTATACCAGCCCTGCGAGGGTGGCCATCATAAATGCGGTAACTCGGACAGTTTTTATTGATGGTAGAGTTTAGCTGTAGCCAATTCACTGCAGCTCATAGTATAAGAGGGCCTACTCTTTAAAAACGAAAACGAAATTTCGGACGAAATTTCCCGAATTTCTTACTACATTTCTCATGCATTCCGACATTTCTTACGAACGAAAATTGTTTGACGTCTTCGTCGTCGTTGAATCTAAACGTCAAACGATTTTCGTTCGTGAGAAATTTCGGAATGAATGAGAAACGTAGTAGGAAATACGCGAAATTTCGTTTTCGTTTGTAAAAGTGTAGGCCCTGGGCTGGCTCGATCGGGGTATACCATCCTCTCACATAAGATCGGCGTAAAGTAGCTATTACAGCTGCGTTTCGTACGATGACTTAGAGAGCTGGAAGCTCAACCCCCGCTCGCATCATATAGACGCACCCAATTGGTGCATCCAGATGCCTCGCATGCCTCGCCTGAGCGCTCATGTTATGACATAATATCTATGCGTACTGACGTGAAAACTGAGTGATCGGGCGCGGCATGCGCCTGATGTATACTGGGTGAAATCGAAATCGTGGGCAATATTTTAAACGGTGATTCTACACATGATTCAGAGTATTTAGGGAATATTAATCAACAAATCAATTGATAAAAATTTATTACCCAGGTAAGGTATAACAGTTAAATGGTTTGCTTATTTGCTTACCCGAGCAATATTTTTTTATCAATAGATTTTTTTATTTGTTTTCCCAAAATATTCTGAATCATGTGTTGAGTCATATTTTAAAATATTGCCCACGATTTCGATTTCATCCCGTAGAAGCACTAAATGAATAACGTAGGGTCCTGCATTTGAATACCCACATGCTTGTCACCCTACATTAAGGGTTCTCCGAGATAGCGACAGTGTCGGTAATTCGCGAGGCAAATCGCGTAATGGGGGAAGGGGGAGGGGGGTCCTTTTGGGGGTTTTTACCTCTAGAGGCAGTGAACCTCTTTAGTGCAAATGAAATTGAGACTGTTACTGTTATTTATTGGTATTGGCTATTTTGAACTGTTTTCTGTTGGTACTATGATGTTGGCAGTAAGTTCATGGCGTATTTGATCAAATGTTTGCGATGTCATGCCCAACCAAGATCCAACCAAAATGGTTGGGAAACTTTATACGAATTTTTATGTTCCTAGTTGACCGTTTGGCGCTGTGGATTGCAAGTAGGCCGCTCGGCTCACTGAATTGGGTGATTGATTGTGGGTTGCGGGTTCGATTCCCGCTAAAGGCAAATTTCAGAAACGGCCTTTTCGTAATTTGCCCGGGTCTAGGTGTCACTGGAATCGCCCCCAGTCCATTGTGTGGTAGTCATAGTCCAAGCGTCGCTTAGTTTGGGACCATACAGTCGGTCCCGGTTGTTGTCATCTAGACGGCAGTCGTTAAGCCTTATGAGACGCCGTATTAGTGTAGCGATATTTATTTACATCGTGAAAACGACCAGAGTAAATCTGGTCGTTTTTAGGGTTCCGTACCCAAAGGGTGCCAACGGGACCCTATTACTAAGCCTACGCTGTCCGTCCGTCCGTCTGTCAGAGGGCTGTATCTCAAGAACCGTAACAGGTAGAGAGTTAAAAATAAAGGGGGTCCCCATACAAAGGCATAATTATTTATGACGTTTTTATTCTACGGTGGTACGGAACCCTCTATGTACGAGTCCGGTTTTTAGGGTTATCCTATCCCTACGCTTATAAAAGCACAGCCCTCAACTTTCCGCTATTAATTACAACAAATTATAACAAAACTGTTCCCGTAACAATACACTTATACAAGTACACTTGTGATTCAAAGTGTAAGTGTAACAATACACTCGGAGTGGGGTATCGGTGGCCACGTGGCGGGTATACTTACTACCTATTAGTGGGAATTAGGGTGGGAAGAGGGGGGATATTAATTGATAACATAGGTATAATAATAAGATGCAGTTAGCGCAGTGGTTCGAGTGTTGGCCGCTCGGCCCACTGCATCGGGTGGTTGCGGGTTCGATTCCCGTCAGAGGTAAATTTCGGAAACGGCCTTATCGTAATTTGTGGTAAGTACCTACTTAGCTATATATAAATAACTAGCTGTGCCCCGCGGCTTAGCCCACGTGGAAATTAGATTATCCTAGGTCTTATTCAATGTTCTACACTATCTGTATTCTGTGGCAAAGCGTGACAGCGTGTACACCAGGGCTGCCAGTATAAAACGTATCGTATCTAATCGTATCGTACCGTATCGTATCGTACGTATCGTATCGTATCGTATCGTATCGTATCGTATCGTACGTATCGTATCGTATCGTATCGTATCGTATCGTATCGTATCGTATCGTATCGTATCGTATCGTATCGTATCGTATCGTATCGTATCGTATCGTACACGTATCTACGTTTCAAATTTCATTAAAATCTGTTTAGTAGTTATGGATTTACGTGGTTACAAATATTCACACACACATACACTTACTTTCGCATTTATAATATTCGTTTTTTTTTTTTTTTTTTCAGGAGGAGATCTAACTGTAGAGCTAAGAAATAATTTAAAAAAATATTTGTGGGTCGGTGATACGAATTATAAAAATCGCTTAATTAGATTTTATATTTTGTATCAACGATCTATAATTTTTTGTTTGTTATTTTTGCAAGAAAGTATAATACGTACTTACCTATAAAACATTTTTTAAACCCACATTAAATCATTTTCACACGGGGCGGCGTATGTCTGAGCGTTCGTTAATGACTTGTAACGGCGCGCACGCGCACCCACTCGTCGGCGAGTGTGTTACAATGGGTGTGCATGTCGAGTGTATTATGGAAATGTTTTTTTTTATTTAATTGTTAGTAATGGGTTCGAGTTTAGTTGTTTAAAAGTTTCGTTTAGGGGCAAGTAGTTTGATAAATTATTTATTTTATGAGATTTTTTTTACTTCCCTGCGGGATCCCTACGGTATCGGAATAAATGGTTTCTCAAAACCTCAAATATAAGCTATCACTGTGCCAAGTTTCATTGAAATATCTCCAGAGATTTCCACATTCTGTGACAAGGTCAAACAGCCAAAAAAATAACTCGTTTTATGTCACCATACACTTTTTACAGTTTAGTTTTGATAGTTATTTAATCGTATTAGGTTAGGCTCGTTATTATAAATGCATCTGTAAGTCGAGATCGATCTTAAGACGCTGTTTTTGACAGATGTTCCATACATTCTGCACCTTAAGGGGCCATCCATTAATTACGTCACACGTAAAGGGGGGGGGTCGACGAAATGTGACATTGTGTGACGTCACATTTAAAAATCTAATATATCTAAGTATTAAAACCGAAATTTGAATTTTTTACGAAAAATTTTGAAAATTTCTGAAAATTATAAAAAATATGTCACGTCACACAGGGGGAGAGTCTCGCAAATGTGACCAGCTGTGACAAGGGGGGAGGGGTCTAAAAATCATGAAATTCGTGTCACGTAATTAATGGATGGCCCCTAAGATCAATCTCAACTTTGAGATGCATTTATTAATACGTGTTTAAACATTGTTAAGGATCACTTGAACCTATAGAGTCACTTGTAAATGAACATTTCATTGAACTCTACATATGTAGAGACTATTTGATCCAATTATTTCTTAGTAAATTTAAATTTCGCTTTCAGAACGACCCATTTACAATATCTGCTGATCCTATCAGTAGTAGAGCGTGAATATACTTAGTTCTGTGAAATCCGAACACTCAAGGTTTACAAAAGCGTTGTAATGCCTTTAATCTTAGAAAACATTGGTGATGGACCAGCGCACGCGCATAATAGTGTTGTGTCCACGGTCCGATGACAACTTCGACCAGGAATAGGGTGAGGGGACCAGTTGGTGGCGATGGGAGCGACTTAAACATTAAACAACACTATTTCAACAAAAGTTAATACTATTTCAATAAAAATTGTATACCTATGATAAGAAAACTTGCTAAACCATAATACAAATGTCATGGACAAAATGTCACATGGGTGAGAGCCATAGGAACTAGTAATACTATGAACAGTTTACAATTACAATTAATTACAATTTCTGTATATTAATATTTTTTTCAATAAGGGCCTCCGCAGACTAGTTACTTTTAGCATCGGCGACCGGCGATTTTGTGACGTATTGATGCTGCGTCGCGTTTCTTCGAGCGCGAACGAGCGAGACGCAGCATCAAAATCGCCGATCGCCGATGTTAAAAGTAGCTAGTCTGCGGAGGCCCTAAAACAGAAATA
This sequence comes from Drymonia ruficornis, assembly GCA_947859195.1. NCBI lineage: Eukaryota > Metazoa > Arthropoda > Insecta > Lepidoptera > Notodontidae > Drymonia > Drymonia ruficornis. The sequence goes on along the minus strand of OX401926.1, from coordinate 7,869,436 downwards.
TAATTTCATACATTATTTACTGATCTTTAAATTTAATACACCCAATATTATTTTAATGTTTTCGTAACACACCGATATTTTTACAGGACCACAATAAAATAACACCAGACAACCGACAACCGCCTCGCTCACCCTATCTACATTGTTTACGTTATCTATCAATCGGTGTCGCCGACACTCCGACACTCCGACACCCGGGCCGACATTATTTTGTAACACAACACTAATGTTTACGCTTGCTGACGACAATTTTGTACTTAACAGATTTTTGGGGATTAAGTTCGATGAGTTTTTGTGTTGTTAACATTACGCCTTATTTGCATTGATAATCTGTATATAATATGTTTCAGTTCTTCTGTGTAAGTACATCTTTCAACTACCTAGTGTGCCAAATTTCATTTAAATCTGTTTAGGCGTTTTTGATAAGCAGAGGTAGCCGATTGGTTAAGCACTCGTCTTGCGGACTTAAGGTCCTGGGTGCAAACCCTGGCTCACACCTCTGGATTATTCGAAATCTATGTGTAAATCATAACTTTAATACGATTATCACTTGCTTACGGTGAAGGAAAACATCGTGAGGAAACCTGCATGTCTTTAGACATGTGAAATCCACCAACCCGCACTGGGCCAGCGTGGTGGATTATGGCCTGAATCCCCCTCGCATTGAGGGGAGGCCCGTGCCCAGCAGTGGGACGTTAAAAGGGCGAAATTATTATTATTATTAGCCGTTTTTGCGTGATTGAGTAACAAACATCCAAATTATAATATCAGTAGGACTAGATGATGGGATGGGATTTCCATACCAAATTTCATCCCCTATTCAACCCTCTGAGGGGATGAATGTCCGAAAATTCTTCCTTAATGCTCACCTTCGTTATTATAAAGAAGAATTCTGTGCAATTTCATTATTCCAGACTTAATTCCAGACCCTGGTTTGGTTAATTTTTGAATGTTATTAATTAGAAAGCATAGACAAAATCTTGTAAAAAAAATACTCTTTATGACACTTCGATTACCCTACCTTGCAAAACTGGCGCAATGACAGATCCATAGATAACGTCGGTAACTCTATACCCTTGTTTACCCGTATCGGTGTTAAGATGGTGACGATTCTTTAACAATAGGTCGGAAGATTAACTGGAAAGTAAAAGTGGGTCTTTGACGACACATTCCTTAGCAGATTGATGCAATTCTGACGAAAAAAAACAACAAAAGTGCAGATTTATGCAATTCTAACGAAAAAAAATCAAAAGTGACAAGACGACAGTTTGTCACAGTCGTTCGAGTGTAGGCCGCTCTGCTCACTGCATCGGTTGGTTGCAGGTTGATGCCTACCAGAGGAAAATTCCGGAAACAGATTTTTCGTAATTTGCCCTGGTCTGGGTGTCACTGGGATTGCCCCCAGTCCATTGGGTCCATTGGTCTATCTTAATAGCCATAGACATAGTACAAGCTTTGCTTAGTTTGGGACCATACAGTTGGTGTAGTCTGGCGATATCAATATTCAATCTATTAAATAAACATATCTTTAAAATTTCGCATACTGAAATCGCAAGTAATATTCTTGAATAAGTCCATTGTCGGCTACATAAAAGCCATCTTAAGGGTAGTAAGGTCATTCCCAATTGCTCCATACAATGTCATAAGTAGGATAAGTAGCGTAAGTAGTTATATCGCGTTAAACTCACACACCAGTGGGTTATAATGTAAATAATTCACAATAGATGATACTCATAATAGATACTTGCGTCATGATAGAAAATATCGATGTAAAGATGTTTCAGACGACGACCGTCACTGCGATTTGAAGGCGAAGTTTTATGATACGAGCTTTGCCATTACTGATTGTCATACTTACGTACTGGTTGAAGACTTAAGATACCTAACTGTAGATTCCTTAAGATACTTATTTTTGGTTTCATGTAATGTAATGTAACGTCACGACTTTTATCCCCGTTCGGGGGTAGTCAGAGGCTTGAGTAGCCATACACCACCACATTGTGGAGGTATTAACCAACTCAAAGCCCACGTTTCACTAGATAGTCAGAACCCAACGTGACAGGTGGTGAACCGTGTCGCCGTGTATACAGGAACTGACTATTACCTAATCCCGAGGGATAGGTAGGTTTCCTCACGATGTTTTCCCTCACCGTCAGCGAACTGTAAATTATGCACATAGATGAAAATTCATCCATTGGTGCATGCCCCACCGGGGATCGAACCTGGGACCTTCTGATTGTTAGCCTAACCTGTTCACCCCTAGGCTACAGTCGTTTGGTTTCATTTACCGCCGAATATGAGATTTAGGCATTTGTGTAGCCTTTAACTACCACCGCCACTATACCTACCACCCGCCAAATTTTTAGCTAGTTTACAATGGTTTTACAAAGAATTTATAACAGCAGAAGTTATTTGTAATGCCAGTGTAAGTCCCTCATAACTTTCTATAAATTTGGGGATTAGTATTGTCTTCTGAACGGTGTGATTTCCGTCCGAACAAATTGCAGAAATTGTGATTTAAGAAAGAAAGAAGAAAGAAAAAACATTTATTCGACACTAATCGCAACAAGAAACAAAACATAAACACAGGTGACAGAAATAAAAGGGTCAGCGCGAACTGTGCCGAAAAGGTATTCGCTCAGCATGTGCTGGAGAGGATGTGCTGGGTTTTCTTAATTTTCCTTGACTGGGTCACTTGGGTACCACTGGGATCACCCCAAATCTATTCTAGGGTACCCATAGTACCTTTAAACTTGGTTTACTTTGAAGCCATACACAATATTTATTTATTTATTGAAATTCAAGTACAAAATCGCACAGCTTATCTGAAGCACCTTTACAAACGCAAAAAATCGATCAATAAGATTATCCACTGCAGCTTAAGATCTCGGACACACAGACAAAGTGGTTCCACTAACACTTGAAGCTTTTGTGAGTAGTATTACGACGTAGCATAATGGCGGTGACCACAGCTAAAGGGAATTAGGGTCCTTTGTTAAAAGTACTTCTGAAATTATTGGGGTATCATAGATTACATTTTTTTTCTTTGCAGAAACCGCTGCTGGGCTGTGTACCTATATTAATGGGTCAAGCGCATTTCGACCTAGGTGCAACCCGGCCTTAGTGCATTTCGACCCAAGTGCATTTCAATCCAAACCATCTCATTCGATCATTAGGTGGTAGGTATCTTTTTATGCTCAAAAACTCAACAAACTCAACACTTCTCTGACACCCTGAGCACAAGATTAGTGATTGTCATGTTAGAAGGGACCATATCTGCTAAAATAATACATCAAGCGAAGCGAAGCAGGCGAAGCGACTGTAACCTAGGGGCGAACACGTTGGGCTAGCAATTAGAAGGTCCCAGGTTTGATCCCCGGTGGGGCACCAATGGATGAATTTTCATCTATGTGCATAATTTACAGTTCGCTTACGGTGAGGGAAAACATCGTAAGGAAACCTGCCTATCCCTCGGGATTAGGTAATAGTCAGTTCCTGTATACACGGCGACAAGGTTCACCACCTGTCACGTTGGGTTCTGACTATCTGGTGAAACGTGGGCTTTGAGTTGGCTTAATACCTCCATAAAGTGGTGGTGTATGGCCACTCAAGCCTCTGACTACCCCCGAATGGGGATAAAAGTCGTGACGTTGGACCTATTTTTTTATTTTTTTTATTTAATAAGTACATCAATAGTTGTAATGCTCTTTGCAGCTACTTCGCAACTCCTTACGTTACCTTTTATGCCCATAGTTAAGCACAAATATGAAAGTTAAACCACATAATAGCACAATACGATGATCAAAGTCTTCGTTTCATACGATATTGAGTAATGGTGTGTTACCGAATTGGATTTGGTTGTGGTAACACTAGTAATGGCGGCTGGATGCACTTGTCCGTATATTATATGGAGAATTTATATTTAGTCAGTCGTAAGGTAGAGTCAAATAAAAATAATTATTATAAGTAAACTAGCTTCTACCTGCAACTTCCTTCGCGTGGACTTAAAGCCGGAAACCCACCGCGGTGCACGGAGAGGCCACGCACACGGCCACGGCTACGTTTTGCCAGAAAATGTATGGATGACGTCATTTCGTGCGTAGCCTCTCCGTGCGCCGCGGTGGCCACGGTGACATACATTTTCGTGCAAAGCGAAGCTTGACCCACGTGCGTAGCGTGTGCGTGGCCTCTCCGTGCGCCGCGGTGGGTTTCCGGCTTAAGAATTGGGTTTTTGATAATCTCAGAGGAAACTAACCTTGTTTTACGGATAAAAAGTATATGAGGCAGAGAGGAGATGCCTTTGGCAAGCAGTGGGGCATTTAATATAAGATATTAAAAAACTACTTATTTATTTTGTTATGTGGCTAAGGCAATAAACAAATCAGCGTAGCCTATAGATGCCAAATCAAAAATTTAACTGTAACTACACATTAGCAAGTTAACAAGAAACCTACAAGAAAACAGCTGAAAAAAAAATGCAAAATACAGACGGACAAACCAAACAAATTGTGTGTGTAATACCGCTACTTAGCGGATATCTTACTCGGGCTGAAGCCTGAAGTTTTTCAGGGATTGCGAGGGGAGTGCGCGGGCGGCGCCGGGGTATATCATTGTATCATACCAGCTAAGATATGGCTAACATAATGTGGAGACGGCTAACAACAGCCTGGGGTTTGGACGTTGCCGCGTTGGACCTCCGTCGTTCGCACTTCAGATTTCCCAATCTCATTTCCAACAAAGAATATTATAATAAATTTGACATTTGTCAGTTTTCAATACAATATCTGTCAAAACGTCAAATTTATTGGTGCATAAAAGTTACCTTGTATTTCCTTGTATTATAATGTGTAATGTTGGTGGAATATTAACTTTTATATGTTCATAAATTAGCGTGAGTGTGGGCAATTGGAACAAAAAGTGGTGAAACATGATTTTAGGGTTTTTAAAAAGTCTGGTAACTTGTCAGTAATGTATCCACCACTTTACTGATAGGGTTTGGGGGGTATGTTACTCTTTTTTTAGGCTCAATAATAGGTACATTCAAAAACTTGAAAATATACCTATATTTTACTTGACACTGGCTATATGCGAAGCCAAAGCCAAAACAAAAAAAATAATTCTGATTATTCAGAAATAGTAACAAAAAGAAGTGTATTTCATACAATATAGCCACATTATCATATAAATATGTGAGTAGGCTCGCTCGCGTCGCATCATCCCATCCATTTTTCACGCAAATCTGTAAATATAATAAAAGGATCCCTCTCCCCTCGCCTTTGCTTAAACACACCGTGTCATATAATATAGTAGGTATTCGTATCGTTATGGTACTCAGATTTGATGCATAGGATCCAAGATGGAGTCCTCTTCCACTTATTGTGGAACTTCCTCACATTCTTGAACATTATTTTCTTCCTCCTGAACAAAAATGGTTTCGTAAAAAACTGTTCATTGAGAAATTATTGGTCTCCCATATACATTTTCAGTCCCTATTTCACCCCCTTATAAGTTTTATTTTCGCGACAAAAAGTAGCCTATGTCCTTCTCCAAAGTTCTGTGTATCTCTATACCAAAATTCATCTTAATTTGTTTAGCGGTTTAATCGTGAAAACGTGACATACAGACAGTTACTTTCACATTTATAATATTACTAGCAGTGCCCTGCGGCTTCGCCCGCATGGATATTGATAGCTTATGTCTTAGTCCAGAGCTTACACTATCTACGTTTAAAATTTCATCAAAATCGGTTTAGTATTTATGGAGATACGTAGTAACAAACATTGACACACACACTTTCGCATTTATAATATTAGTAGGAAAAGTTTAGATAGATTATTATTCTTCTAATTTGGTATCTTACACACCAAAGCGAATTAAACTGATCGGATTTAGCGAAACGCATAACAGCCCCCATCAACAGTCGAGTAGGTAGCAGTCACGAACCATTGCACATTGACCTTGTTTAAAAAGGTACGAATATCAACTGTATGTTATTGGGTTAAGGTTTACTTTTGTGTTGTGATTGTAAGGTTTTTTGTAGTGTTTTGTTTATCGTAGTTTAGGAGCTAGCGACTAATTTGAGTAGTGAGTTTAATTATTTTGCTGGTGGTAAAGCGAAATTAAGCGAAGCTGTAGCCAATTGACTGAAGCTCATATATGGGCTGGATCGTCTGGGGTAGTACCACCCTCTCACAAAAGATCGGCGTAAAGTATATTACAGCTGCGTTCCGTACGATGATTTAGGAAGCTGGAAGCCCAATCTGCCTGCCTTTGTCCCGCTCCCTTCAGGTCAGCAACGTGCAAGTGATGCCTTTGGTATTGCATCTATAGGCTACGGTAACTGCTTAACATCAGGCGTCCGTACGCTTGTTTGCCACATAAAAAATACATCTATTGTTCCATTAAATAAGGTTTTTACTTTGGCCTCTGTCTCTTAGTCTATATTTTACCACCCGCGGCGTTTGTTTGAAGATATCCCGCGTTTTTCTCATTGTTGCGATCTTTTTATAACTATTATTAAGTATAACTAAACACCGTACATAATGACTGTGTATTGGATCGAGGGTTTGTTTGTCCGTCCATTGTTAGTGTGGAAGATTAACAATTTTTATTATAATCGATGATGCAACTTTTTTTTTCCAATTTTTTTGGTAATGTTAATAGTGAAATCGGTTCAAAAATGTGTTGGTGTAAGACACTGATGCTCTTTATAAAAATGTGGATTGGAGTTGAAAGTTTGGGGTGCTCAAGAAATAATTTTGAGATATTTCTATGTTCTAGATCAGCTGTTAGTTGAGATGAGTACCTACTTAGAGGCCATCCATTAATTACGAATTTCATGATTTTTAGACCCCTCCCCCCTTGTCACAGCTGGTCACATTTGCGAGACCCCCCCCTCCCTGTGTGACGTCACATATTTTTTTATAATTTTCAGAAATTTTCAAAATTTTTTTAGATAGGTATATTAGATTTTTAAATGTGACGTCACAAAACTTAGGACCCCTCCCACCCCCTGTCACACAATGTCACATTTCGTCGACCCCCTCCCCCTTTACGTGTGACGTAATTAATGGGTGGCCCCTTATCTGTTTTATAAGCGTAATGAAACTATACTTATTATACCTAAGTACTTATTATTTTATTTCTATTTTACATAGGTATTACATACCTGGCTATTTAAAAGAAAATATAATTCTATGGTTGTCACACCATAGATAAATACTTAGATAAGAGCCATATTTTGTAATTTTAATATCGCACTTCCCATCAGGTAGAGCGAAACTTTTGGTACTGTAAGCATCTATAGGCTACGGCAACTGGTCGCTAGTTTGCCACCTTGGTTAATTAAAAAAACAAACACCGTATATTAAATATACCAGCATGCAAAATAATTCCTTTAGTATTAAACATATTTCAACCCTAATAGGTTATTGTTATTTTTCACGAAAATAATTTTCGCTATCACCTTAGGAACTAGTAACGACATCTAGTAAGACTAAATACAACTAATAAAATGAACTATTTAATTCAGAGCCATCTATGAAGTATTTCAGGAAAAGAATTTTGTACTTTTGACCGTTCGACTTGCTTTGAATAATTTACAATAGATGGCGTGAATTAATGTTTTTGTTAGTAAGGATGTTTGTTAGTAGTTGTAACCTATCATTAACAGATGGTGTTAAGTCATATTTTAAATAAATAACACAATTTTAGGGTGACGTAGTGTTTATTTTATATTAACCTTATATTTATTATACCACAACACAAAAATACTTTGTTAATATTGTAACTAGTTAATTCTATGCTTCCTTATTCTTATATTTTATAAATAAAAATTATTAATATTTGACTTACTTAAAATAATTGAGGTACTTAAGTCTTAGTACAAAGACGAAAAACTACCAAAAATACTTTTCATTATCTTCTTTCTTATCTAAGAGCCATATCTCACTAGGACACCAATGGTGGCGCAACCAGACGCTCCACCAACAAAATGTATACAGCTGTATGGTGGGTATCTCACCTGGTGTCGCTTGGTTGTGCAACCAATTCGGTGTCTCAATTTTGAAACTGACTACCCTGGTGTTTGCTCTGATGTTCTCGCTTGGTAACTCAAGACACCTCGGTGGTGCAACCGGTGGCGCCACCATGGTGTCCTAATGAGATACGGCTCTAACAGCAGTTCTCAAAGTTCTCCTTTAATATTACTAATCTTCTGTCTTTTCTCAGTGATGTTGATTTTCAAACTCTTTGGTTTGAAGTCGTCGTCTACAACTCTGGTTTGAATAATGTGCTTGTACACTAATGCCGACATCCGAGCTGTCCGCTTCTTGTCTTCCGACTCGAAATCCACTTCGTAGAGGCCGAAACGCTCGCTAAAAGAAGAATAGGTTGACTGCCAAAATCTACCACTTTCTACCAAAAGCTCTGAATATTTTTTACAAAAAGTTACCATGTAGATTCAAACGTTACTATTTAGCGCTAAATTTCATAATTTTCTACACAATCTACAATTTTCTACCAAAAGCTGCAAATCAATTTTATAATTATTTACCATGCTCTTGCAAGCATTACATCTTCGCTCCAAGTTAATTTACATTCTATTGTTTTCTACCAAAATCTAAAATTTTCTACCAAAATCTACCATTATCTACCAGTATCTACCAATATCTACCAAAATCTACCAAAATCTACCAAAATCTTCCAAAATCTACCATTTTCTACCATACTAGTTACTGACCTAGTACCAGCGACCCACTCCACATTATCCATGAGGCTCCATACAGTGTAGCCCCTCAGCTCGGTTCCGTCTTCCATCGCCAGCAGTAGGGCTCCAAGGTACTCCCTCATATTGTCCACTCGGCTCTGGTCTCGCAGACCAGCTTCAGTGGACCAACCGTTCTCAGTAATAATGATGGTAGGATAATCGTACTGCTTGTTGAGGTGCAGACAGGCTTTGTAGATGCCGTAGGGAGCGCTCTGGAAAAAATCTACCATCACTCCTAGCCTTTCTCTCATGATTGAGTTCGAGGATCAGTTTCCAGTCTCCCTTGATTTGGCTGACAGATATAGCCAATACCGACCGACCTAAGACCATAAGCTATCTCGTCTAAGCGACTTCTGACCACCCAGATTCAAGAGCTTAAGATTAGACCAGGCTGTTCGATTTCTTCAGGCTTCTAACTGCCAGTATCGACTCCTAAAGACGTTAACGGAAGTATACTAACCCCCTTATTCATAGAAAGTTATAATCGACCTGCAGTGGAGTTACAAATCACATTTGTTCCTAAAAATGCCTTTCATAACCATTGCAAACTGGGCAAAATCTATGAATAAGGGGGTAAGTCTTTGGCATAGATAACCGCACCGTCAGCTTAACGGTCACATTTACATGATTACTTCAACAATCCATTTATCAAATTCCAGACCAATTCGACCCCAGATTTTGAATCCTTTGGGGTGTAAATGGGACTGAGGTATGGACTTATATCGGCCTCGCAACTCGCTACTGGCTGGCCTGGCTAGTTCACGCCGCCACCAAAAGACGGCGCTGGTGCAACAATCCAGTACAACAAACAATCCTGAATCGCGATATCAAGATTCACGAGGCAGCATATAAACGAGACCCCGACAACCTACCCCGAGAGGCATACCACCCGCCTGGCTGACTCATCATCTATTGAAGACACTAAAAACATGCTTAGAAAGAAGATTCAGATTTCAGGTTCAATTAAGAGACATGGAAGAGCCAACATCAGCACATCTTTAGACCTACCTTCAACCATGAAGAAATTGAAGGTCTCCAGTATTCTCCTTGTGTGAGGTCCACATCGACATCATCTTCAAAGGAAGGCGCTCCATACTTCTGCTTAGTTGGCGTCACCAGGAATGTGGTGTAGTGGTTCATGCCCAAGAAATCTGCTGCCCCTGGAAACCACATCGTTATTAATCCCAACAGATTTTTTGCGAGCGAACGAGCGGCTGTAGCCTAGGGCCTAGAGGCGAACAGGTTGAGCTAGCAATCAGAAGGTCTCAGGTTCGATCCCCGGTGGGGCATGCACCGATGGATGAATTTTCATCCATGTGCATAATTTAGAGTTCACTTACATTGAGGGAAAACATCGTGAGGAAACCTACCTATCTCTCAGGATTAGGTAATAGTCAGTTCCTGTATACACGGCGACAACCTGTCACGTTGGGTTCTGATTATCTGGTGAAACGTGGGCTTTGCGTTGGCTTAATACCTCCACAATGTGGTGGTGTATGGCCAGTCAAACCTCTGACTAGCCCCGAATGGGGATATATAAGAGACGTGACGTTTATTTTTATTTTATTTTTTTTATTTTTTTGCCCATAAGGAATCATCTGATGGCCGATGGGGCAGAAAGGTTCTTGAGTGGCGACCATGTAACGGAAGACGCAGCGTGGGTCCCCACAAGGTGGACCGACGACCTAGTGAAGGTCGCGGGAAACCGCTGGATGTAAGTGGCACAGGACCGGGCGTTGTGGAAACCTTGGGGGAGGCCTATATCCAACAGTGGACGTCTTCTAGCTAAAATGATGATGCTCTCGCACTCATCGTACGAAAGCTGTAGCTCTGCTGTAATAGCTGCTTTACGCTGGTTTTCTGTGAGAGGGTGGTACTAACCTGCTCAAGCCAGCACTTATATGAGCTGTAGTCAATTGGCTACATGAATATTTACAGTCAAAGCGATAATTACCTCTTAAAAGTGTAATTTCCTCGGATCTCAGTTCAGGCAGTCTTGAAGTCGTGTACCCAGCATCTAAGCTCTTCTTAGCCACAATGTCTTTAACGAGACGTGGGAAATCTCCCTCTTTGGACCATATAGGGTTCATGTATAGACCAATCTGTAAATCAATACATCATTATACACATTATACAGAGCGATTACATTAAAGACCATTAGATACCTAGTGCTTAAATGATGAATTGTACCTGAAATTCTCTAGCTCTTTCAGCTGCCTCCACATTTTCAGTCTTATTGTTGATAGGGTCATACCAGTTAAGAGCTAAACTCAAGCCAACATATCCTGAAAATGTTAAGAGTATTATTTGTATAATGAAGTTAGTCAAGCCGACTGTAGCCGTAGCTGTAGCCGTAGCTGTAGCTGTAGCGACTGTAGCCTAGGGGCGAACACGTTGGGCTCAATCAGAAGGTCCCAGGTTCGATCCCCGGTGGGGCATGCACCAATGGATGAATTTTCATCTATGTGCATAATTTACAGTTCGCTAACGGTGCGGGAAAACATCGTGAGGAAACCTACCTATCCCTCGGGATTAGGTAATAGTCAGTTCCTGTATACACGGCGACAAGGTTCACCACCTGTCACGTTGGGTTCTGACTATCTGGTGAAACGTGGGCTTTGAGTTGGCTTAATACCTCCACAATGTGGTGGTGTATGGCCACTCAAGCCTCTGACTACCCCCCGAATGGGGATAAAAGTCGTGACGTTATATTTATTTATTTTATAGAAGTTAGTCAATGCCTGGAATACTTCACAAGGAGGACTTGGTCTTTTATCCAGTTCTCTCATGTGATTTAAGTAAAAAGATGTTTAGAATGTATCTGATTAAGTTTTATGATATCACGATTCTCTATGTACACTCACCTTGATATCTACTCTTATATTTCTTCTGATACAACCTATAAGCTCTCCCATGGGCCAACAAAACATTCTTCACACATAGATAATCGCCATAACCCTTCAGATTCAAAGCTGGAGCCATTATAGCACTGCCATACCCCTCCATGCATATACTGTGTGGCTGGTTCAATGTGATCCAATATTTGACCTTGTTGGCGTATTGGTCGAAGATAACACGGGCGTAGTCCTCGAACCATTGGCTGGAGAGAGGGTTGGCCCAACCTCCCAAGTCTTGGAGGGACTGTGGTAAGTCGAAGTGGTACAATGTGATCATTGGTTGGATGCTGTGTTTGAGGAGCTCATCGATCAAGTTGTGGTAGTACTGTAGTCCTTTCATGTTTTTTACGTTGCCGAAACCTGAAAAGATAGACCGCCACATTTATAAAGATTAACGGCCGAATACTCGTACGCAACTTAAATTTGAGAGCTGCTTAACTTTGACGCGCCATACAAAAAATGACAGTTGACGACGTCTCAAACTGCTAAGTGGGACTTAAATATTTAAGTTGCCTTTGAGTATTCGGCCATATACCAGTTATAACCAGTTTAAAACAGGGTTGTTACGAAAGAATCATCTTGTTTTTAACACCATGTTTAAAACATGTTTTACACATTTAAAAACAATGATTTTTATCCTCCTGTTTTAAACAATGATTTAAACACGTTTTAAACAGTTTTCATTTTAAATTTGCTGTTTTTTTGCAACTCCGGTTTAAAATGGAATTAAATGAATCTCTAGGAAGAAATTAAAGTGATTTGTAATGCCTGTGCAATTCGTATAACTTTCTAAAAGGGGGAAAGACATTGTACAAATGTCCGTTAACTGGATACTAACTATTATAGTCACAATCATTGGTGAAGTTATAAATAAATATCGCTATAACCATGGACCAGTTACTAAGGGGACTGGCCCTAAGCAAGTCGGCCGAGTGGTCGGCCTAGTACTAACATCGACATAAAACGAAGCGAGTAGTTCAACTATTTACCGGTAAATAGTAAAATGAAAATGAAAAAACAATGACCACGTTTTGTTTCATACAAATATCTAATAAGGGCACCTCTTTCTTTAGTCTTTACTCTGTGGCTATAACACACCAACTGTATGGTCCCAAACGATACTTGTATTATGCGATCCCTGTGACATACCAAACTTTGCCTTGACGGGAATCGAACCGGCAATCACATGGTGCAGTGAGCCAAGCGTTGCGACGTTCAAATCACAAGACCAAGCGTTAGTCAAACTTTTTTTAGAATACTCTAAGATCCCAGACCTCAAACAAAATCAAACTAAAACCCACTATTTGCATCTAAGCTTCAAATGTCTATAAATAAACGACCCTATATTATGATGTAAACAATGTATGTAAATATAATAAAAAGGTCAGTACAAAATGACCCTACAGGATGATTATAAACCCACTAGCTGTGCCAGCGACTTCTTACGCGTGGAATTTAATAAAAAATATGTTCATGTTTGCTGACTATTCTTTATAACATTAGCTATCTGCCAGTGGACGTCGCGTCAAAATCGGTCCAGCCGTATTGGAGATTAGCAGTGGCGTAGCTTGCCTTAGACGGGCCCTGTATAAAATTTGTTACGGGGCCCAAAGAAAGGTTAAATAATTTTTACAAATAATAAAGGGTAAAGAATTCTCACACACGTTCGGGGCCCCTGTAGCCTGGGGGCCCCGTATCATTGATTCGGCTGATAGGGGGTAGCTACGCCCCTGGAGATTAGCAGGAAGAATGTTTTAATTCTTTTTCTTGTTATAAGTACTGATATTAATAAAAATATGTTATTTTGTCACTAAAAACAGTCACTTAAATTTTATGTGTTTGTAGATGATAAAAATTAGCATAATAAAAATATTATTGTGCGATTGCAAGGCTATTTAAAAAAAACGTCAGCAAATCAGTTTAAGTCATAAAAATACTGTTACTAATAATAACAGAGGGCGATAAACCATTGATTTAAAAATAATACGTCAACACAGATAACCCAGTTCTGACGCACTACTAACTGCCTGCGACTCCATTCGCGGAGTTCAGGGTTCCAATTCGAAAATAAGTTTCACTTAGACGCAGATTTGCAGAAATCGTTTTAGAGGGCGTCCATAAATTACGTGAGGCGATTTTGGTGATTTTTCGAGCCCTTCTGGTGAGATGTTGTGAGATTTGGCTCGACCCTCCCTTCCCCCTTAATCACATGTGAGATTTCTTAAAGCCATATTTTAGTGGAGAAACATGTTTTAATTAATTGAACCCCAGTTTTCTCGCAATTTAACGCTATTTCTAGCGGAAAAAAAGTGATATTTGCGAAACCCCCTCCGCTCCCCCACGTGAGATTGGGTGAAATTTGGCTCTACCCCCCACACCCCCTAAACGCCTCACGTAATTAGGGACGCCCCCATAGCAACTTACCAAAGATTTCGCAATTAATATAACTTTTTGAATCATGGAAGGAATAACGCAATGACTACGGAACTCTACATTATACATACTGACACGACTTGCATTAAGACAATAACTATAATATATATTTATGTCGCAGCGAAATGAAGAAACCAGGGAAGAGGAGCTCCGTCGACTTGCTCGGGCTGACCCAAGCCAGTACGAGTGGGAGCGAGACAAATGCATGGCTCGAACACAGGCTCGAATATCATTCTCTAATATCCGCTTTTTTGTCATTTCACTAGATTTAGTTTAGTGAAAATGACATATCACAAAAAAAAAATCAGTAAGAAGACGTAATAAATATGAATATTCGACATCTCCCGGGATTTCGTGATATCCCTAGGGATTTCGTGAAATTCCTGTGGGGTTAATACCGTCACAATGATGAATTGCGGCAATTCTGCTAAAGCAATTCATTTTTCCAAACCTCCAGCAGAATCCCCTAAATTTCCGTGAAACTGTCACGAATGGCGTAAAATGTGTCACTATTCTACAGAAATTTAGGGGAATTGCTAAGGATTCCTCAGAAAATTGGAAAAATGAATTGCAATGCAATTCATTAGCACTAATGCATAAGGACCGTATTAGGGCCGCTGGTTTCCTATACTACGTTATATTTGGGGCCTGTTTAAATCGTCCAATAACATTTATGCACTAAATAAATATGAAGTTTTGGCAGATATTCTTTGGAAAAATTGTTTAAACTTCAGATTTATTTGGTGGATAGAAGTTATCTCACGATTCTAAAACAGGCCCTTTATATGGCAGCATATGATGCAGTATACATGATAACCTCTGACATTTGCCAATGGCAAAGACCTTAAGGCGTGGTCTCGAGGTTATTGCCAGCAATCGACAGTTCAGGGGGTTATTCACATACAGCTGATGGAAAGTTTCCGATTCCGAAAGCAATAGGGAATAAATGATAATAATAATAAATATCGCCAAATTTACACACCAACTTTATGGTCCCATCCAAACTAAGCAACGCTTGTACTAGGCTACCATACAACGGATTGGGGGCGATCCTAGTGACACCCAGACCAGAAGGGCTAGACAAGTGGCTGACGTCTACAAACGTTCGTTCAAAAGGCTACGCTTCATGTATGGAAATGACTTAAGTCACGTGATCTACATAGCAACTTGTTGTTGATCTACATAGCGACGTTTGACATTTCCACACATTGTGAAGTCTATTCTATTCGATTAGCGTTCATGCCACTTGTCTAGGGGGCAGAGATAACGAAATGGCCGTTTCCGCAATTTGCCTCCAGCGTCGAATCAGCAACCAAGCAAAGATTCAAAGATTCAAAACATTTATTTTGTTTAGGCCTACAGGGGCACTCACAAATTGTCATTTTAAATTTTTTCTTAAATTCTACTGCCGGATCGGAAACGCGACCTCGACTGAGAAGATCCGGCAAGAAACTCAGCGGGCTTGTCTTTTTTACATTGTTTTTATTTTATTTTATTTTTTTAAGCACCGTCACCCGTCGATACCCGCCGATGTATCGGCGGCTTATTTTGAAGGACGGCGCTTCGGTGTGTACAGTTCAGTGTGTAGTGCGCTTAATACTGTTAAATTGGTGTCTGAAAGGTACCTGTAGGTAGGACTCTGCTCCAGGATATAGAGAACCGATAGTGGTCCACGCCCAGTTCTCGCAGCATCTCTACATCTCTCTGCCACTGGTGGTAGGAGTCGCTGGAGACGTCGCCGTTCCTTCCGTCTGTTAACACCTCGGGATGTTGATGGAGGTATCTGTCCCAGATGCTCTCTGACTTGCCTGTAAGATAAGACTACCTATAACCTCTGTTGCGGGAAGCGGACTTCTACCTAAAATTGGTATCACGACACGGCCACTTTTTCTTTTCTCTTTTAATCTTTTCTGACTATTTTCATTGGATGAGAATAATCTTATTTCCTAATGTTCCTAAGGGCCACCGCACCGCACTTTTTGCATCGGCAATCGGCGATATTGCGACTGCATCGCGTTTTGGCGACTCTCTGCGGTCGGACGCAGCGACTGCTCCGATGCTAAAAGCGACTAAATTACCGATCGCCGATGCAAAAAGTAGCAAGTCTACGGTGTCCCTAAATTAATTATTATCGTAATCTTTTGACCTACATACGATATACCACTACACATATCCCATAGTTGGTTAGATAAATGATATTCTGTCCTATCTGTAGATTGGGTGCGTTCACTGTCCCTAGCCATCGGTTATGACAATTAGTTATGCATTCCGACGCCAAAATTGATTAGAATTAGAGATTAGATTCTACTCGGGTGCGCCGCCGCTCGCCTCTTGCAGAGGTCCATACGCCGCCATTTACTTATTTAAACTAAGAGGGAGAAAAATTAGATGCACTGCATTTTCCTATCTTTTCCAGTAAGTATAATGTGTTCAGAGACACACTGATCTCTAAAAAGAACTAGAAATATTGTCTATAAACTTACCATCAGCATCCCAGCCTCCTTCCACCTGGTAAGCAGCCGTCGCGGCCCCAAACATGAAGTGTGGTGGAAATCTCCTCTGCTTTGTATCAGTCCACCCATGACCACCGGTGAACAAACTGGAATACCACAAAGGTCAAAACTTGCCCCACAATATGCCCCAATTCAAAAGACCCCAGAATATTGCCAGATTTTGAAAGAAAATACAAAGAACCAGTAACTAAAAGATTTTTATGGCCATATGTCCGGTTTCACCTCGCATTACTCGAAAACTACTGAACAGATTTAAATGAAACTCGGCATGGTGATAACCTATATCCTTGTTCAAATTATAGTAAACTTTTAATTCCGGAAAATTAAAGGATTATCGCGGGTTTTACCAAAAATATAAATAGCATAAAAATTTCGTAACACAAAACACGCAGGAATATTTTTCCTCTTTGACAATAAAAATATTAATTAATTTAATGTAAGTAATCAAAATAATTCTTACGCTGCAATAACAAGTGACAATATGACTATCATATTCTGTATCCACTAATTAACTAATACACTACCCATCATACATTATTATTTATCAAGAGATTAAAAATTATTCGTAGTTAATGCTTATCAGTGTTTGTGTTGATAACATTGCAATTTATGCGTAACGTGACGTTATTTAATTTATATTGTTCTTAATGTTTTTGTCATAGCTTCTCTATCCCGATATTTTTTTCTGTCGGCTATCTGGGTCTTTTTCATATATAAATTACTAGCTGTACACCGCGGCTTCGCCCGCATGGAAATTGATGTGTCAGATTAGCCTATATCTTATTCCAGAGATATTTCTATCTAAGTTTCAAATTACATTAAAATCGGTTTAGTAGGTATGGAGATACGTGGTAACAAACATTCACACACACTTTCGCATTTAAAATATTAGTAGGTACCTATGATAAGTAGGAATACATAACCGTAGGACCCCTATTTCCCATGATAAAACAGTTTCCATGTCATCCCAGTTACCTATGAACTGGATAAGGTGGCAAACAACTACGGCCCGCTTGATGTTAAGCAGTTACCGTAGCCTATAATGCTTGCAATACCAAAGGCATCGCTCGCACGTTGCCGACCTGAAGGGAAGTTGGACAGAGGGAGGGGAAGGGCCGGTGTTTGGCTTCCTCGCACTCATCGTACAAAACGCAGCGCTCATAGCTACTTTACGTCGATCTCTATGAGAGGGTGGTACTACTACGGTTTAATAATAACTTAGGTATGTATAAACTTTTTACGTCTAGTCATTTTATTCAGCGAACGGGTAATGTCATGGCAGTGTTGCTGAAATACGGTGTATGAACTAGGAAAGTTTTCAGTAATAATTTAAATGTTCAGTGCACATACGTGTAAGTTAGAAGCGAAATTTATCTGTGTGAATGATAAACATTGAGGGTCTTATCTTATTCACACAATTGTTATGAAATTGTGTGCATAGTTACACAATTCTACAAATAGAAACGTCGAGCGAAAATTTGCGGAAAACCGCGAGTGGAATTTTGACCGTTCGTGTCAAGGTCTTGGTAGTAGGTCCAAGCTGTAGCCAATTGATTGTAGCTCCATTTAACTTAATCCGAATAAAAGACTTCCTGCTAACAAAATAGTAGTACTTAATATAGTTTAAATAAAATAAATAATAAATAAAATAATAACGTCACGACTTTTATCCTCATTCGGGGTTAGTCAGAGGCTTGAGTGACCATACACCACCACATTGTGGAGGTATTAAGTCCACTCAAAGTCCACGTTTCACCAGACAGTCAGAACCCAACATGACAGGTGGTGAACCTTGTCGCCGTGTATACAGGAACTGACTATTACCTAATCCCGAGAATCCTAATCCGAATCCTAATTCCGATATAGTTTAATTTTTAGGATTTCTGTCAGCTTCAGTACTTCATTAGTTAATTACATTTAATTTTAAATCCATCCTTTCGTCATAATTTAAGTGCATGCGGTGTTTGTTCGTAAGTAGTTGTACATGTAGCACATAACCTCTATATATATTAATATATTCCGAATGAATTCATGTAACAACTGTGAACAATCCTAAATAAATAATATGAGATAAAAAAATGACAGTAGGTATAGTCCGCGACAGGTCGAGATGACAATCGGATTATGAGCTTTGTGCAGAATAAAAGCCGAATCAAAATTCGCAGGACCCGCAACGCAACAGAATATTTTAATTTAATAATTTTGTGGGCGATTTTAATTGTTTATCGGGTCCTGCTTATTTTGATTCGGATTTTATTCTGCAAAAAGCTCATAACCCGAATGTCATCTCGACCTGTCGCGCACTATAAATAGGTAGTGACACAGCAAAAACCATCTTATTATATAACTGCATCGATACATATCGTACTAACTACTTAGATGTATTGTGTCTTCAAATGGATTTGCAACGGAACAAACAAGGGTCATTCTATATCCTATTGCGAACAACATGCACCAATCATCCATCAACCAGACGTCCACTGCTGGACTAGGCCTCCCCATTGACTTCCACACATCAGTCCTCTGCCTTTCGCATCCACCCAGCCACGCGAGGTACCATCCCTTGTAGGGGGAAGACTACCTCTTCCAAGTCAGGAACATTCTGCCCCAATAGTCTTTTAAAGAGCTATATGCCCCTTACTGCCCTTTAGCTCTGGAATCCATTAAGCAGTGATTGTAGTTTGTCTGCATAGGGGGCGTCCATAAATTACGTGAGGTGATTTCGTGAGATTTTGCTCGACCCCTTCCTCCCCCTCTAATCTCACGTGAGATTTTTCAAAAGCTATATTCTAGAGGAGAAACATGTATTATTTAATTTAACCCAGTTTTCTTGCAATTTTATACAGATTTTTGCGGTAAAAAAGAATTAGGTACGTGAGATTTGCCGAGACCCCCCCCTGTCCCCCACGTGTGATTTTGCTCGACCCCCTCCCCCCCTAAATGCCTCACGTAAATTATGGACGCCATACAGAATTAAGTTTATTTTATACAGTGAAACCCGGAAAGCATAGCTCTCTCTGATCACCGAACTACCTTGAGCTTTCTTAATAAGGCAGTCTGTCAGCAGCCTGTCTTGCGGGACATTTGAAGCGGTTTAGTTTCAGTGCCAATTACTTCTAGTTGCAGAATCCGCCATAAGCAGATCAGTTTAAGATAAACCTGAAGTGGTTGGTCCCACGACCGCGATAATGGCTACTAGCGATATAAGATAAGCTAACTATATAAGTGATATTTACAATGTTTTCTAATAGTTTAGCTCAGACATGAAGTGGGTTATTGTGCTAAGGTTTGTGGAGCAAATTGTTCTTTTATTTACTTACTAGCTTTAAGATGAGTCTCCATGCTTGTGCCCTTTGGTAGGGCCCACCTTGCGGTTTGAAGTTCAAAATGTTATCTAACTTAACTACAGTTTTGTAGATTTGGAGGTGGGTTTTGTATCACATTTAAGGTTCCGTACCTCAAAAGCGAAAACGGATCCGTTTAGGATCACTTTGTTGTCCGTCTGTATGTGTATATTTAGAGAATTGTACAGCCCAAACCGCTTGGTGTTAGCAACATGAAATTTTGACAGTACCTTTTATAGCGATTTTCAAAAATGGGGTTTTAATTTTTCTGAAGCTAGAGAGATGAACTGATTGCTAATAAAAAGTATACTTTACAGCGATTTTCAAAATTCATGCCATATTAAGATTGAAAGGAACCCTCAGGGTGCGAGTCCCACTCGCAATTGTCGGCATCGTATTTTCTCCTCACCGTCTCGCATTTTGTCTCACCGTTCTGTTGGGTTATTAGGTATGCTAATCTTCAATAGACCAGGTTAACAATAAGGCTGTATCTCTTATTGTAGCTTAGTGGCAGTGGCGTGTCAAGGTGCAGTGAAGCAGGGGAGACAGTTCCCTGATGACTTCCTGTTCGGCACTGCCACCGCTTCATACCAGATTGAGGGCGGATGGAATGAGGATGGTAAGATTCTTGCGAGATTTCCAGAATTTGTCCATAGATATTAGGCGATAGTCTTGTTAATATTTTTAGGAAGGTGCTAGCCTATAGATACTTGGAAATCGGAATACTAAAGGTATCGGTCACACGTGGCCGACCTGAACTGCTGGCTCACTCAATCATCGTACGAAACACGGATTAAATAGGCCTTATATCAATATTTTCTGGGATCTTGGTACAATCCCGGTCTAGCCAGACCGTATATGAGCTGCAATCAATTGGCTTTACCACCTAAATTACTATATTTCCCTCATTTTAGGCAAAGGGGAAAACATCTGGGACTATATGACCCACAACACCCCGCACGTCATCAGAGATCAGTCCAACGGTGACATCGCTTCAGACTCCTACCACAACTACGAACGGGATGTCGAGATGATGAGGGAACTCGGCTTAGACGCATACAGATTCTCCCTGTCTTGGTCCAGGATCCTCCCCACTGGCTTCGCAAACGAAATTAACCCAGCTGGCATCGAATTTTATAACAATTACATCAATGAAATGCTGAAATACGGAATAACACCCATGATAACCCTGTACCATTGGGATTTGCCTCAAAAACTCCAAGAGTTAGGTGGTTTTGCAAACCCACACATCACTGACTGGTTCGTGCAATACGCTAGGGTCGTTTATGCAGCTTTCGGTGATAGAGTGAAGCACTGGATCACCTTTAACGAGCCAAGAGAAATCTGTTATGAAGGTTACGGATCCGCTAGTAAAGCTCCCATCTTGAATGCCACTGCGGTCGGCACATACCTTTGTGCTAAGAACTTAGTGTTATCTCATGCTAAAGCGTACCATGCTTATGTTAACGACTTCAAGCCGACACAAGGTGGGCAGTGCGGTATTACTATCAGTGTGAACTGGTTTGGACCGTTGACTGATTCCGCTGAGGACCAGTTTGCTGCTGAATTAAGGAGGCAGGCTGAGGTAAATGCAACTATTTGATTCAGACATTGTACGTTATGAGTTTTGTCAATAGAAGGAGTGAAATCCTTCAAGACTGATCCGTCCATGAATTCCTAGTTCTTTAAGACACCTGAAAACTCACTTAGTATTCCTGGGGTCCGGTTATAAGACTTATTGGTAAATAGCCTTGGGTATCCGACTCCTCTGATCTCTAATACTTTATTCCAGTGGGGCCTATACGCTGAACCCATCTTCTCAACTGAAGGTGGTTTCCCCAAAGAGCTGTCAGAGCGCATCGCCGAAAAAAGCGCTCAACAAGGCTACCCCTGGTCCCGCCTCCCTGTATTCACAGACGAAGAGAGGGACTTGGCTAGGGGTGCTTCAGATTTCTTTGGCGTCAATCATTATACTGCCTATCTGATTTCCGCTTCGGAGTACAAGAGTGAACACCCAGTGCCGTCGATGCTTGATGACGTCGATGTGGGGCTTTTCGTGCCGGAAGATTGGCCTAAAGCTGCGTCCAGTTGGCTGACGGTGAGTTGTAACTTTTACACGGGAAAGAGAATGCACCCGGAGACATAATCAGGTAACTTTGATACCCCCGGATCCCCATAGCATGATTACTTTTTACCCGACTACGGCGGAGGGTTATGATTTTGACCGGTATGTATGTATGTATGTATGTATGTATGTATGTATGTATGTGCATCTGTTCCCACCTAACTTCCAAACGACTTGTCACAATTTGACAAATGAGGTATCGTTAGAAGCGGCTTAATGGCGCGCTGGTTATAGGCTATGTGACGTCACATAAAATTGCATATGGCGCCCTCTAGAGGACATAATGTCATGAACTAAAAAAAAACCATTTTTTAATGAAACCGTGTGGGGTATCAAATAAAAGAGCTTGATGAGCACATTTTAAAAATATATATATTGTTACCTATAACTCCAAAATAATTAAATAAAAAGTAAGTTTAAAAACTAAAACCCGACTACTGAAAAATCGCGCTCTAAAAAGTATGAAACAAGAAAATATTCTCATCTAGAGGATAGCCGTGGTCCGTGTTCATGTGCCATTTGGCCCTAAAGGACCTACACGGACCACGGCTATCCTCTAGATGAGAATATTTTCTTGTTTCATACTTTTTAGAGCGCGATTTTTCAGTAGTCGGGTTTTAGTTTTTAAACTTACTTTTTCCTAACCATGACTTGCTCCAATGCCCCGCCCGTGGAATAAAGGCAAACCGTTGTCTGCATAATTAAGTAGAATATCACATGTCTCATGCCACTATAGGCATGCACCTCTTGGCCAATTAAATCAAAGCAAACGGTGTTGAGACAGATAGCGCTTGGAAAAAGAACGAAATTATGTTCTAGACGTTATAAATAGTAGCTCGATATCATTTACCTATTTCTAAACAGTTTTATATGTACTTGTACTTCATAGCTCGCGCCCGACAGCATCTACAACGTGCTCACCCATCTCCAAGCGAAGTACAACAACCCAGTGTTCTACATCACCGAGAACGGCTGGTCCATCGACCCTGACAGGGATCTGGTGGACGATGACAGGATCACGTACTACAGAGCTGCCTTGGAGAGTGTCCTGGACAGCTTAGACGCCGGAGTGGACCTCAGGGGTTATATGGCGTGGAGTTTGATGGACAACTTCGAATGGATGGAGGGATACTTGTAAGATTGTTTTTGGCGTTTCTGGTTATGGTACAGATATCAAAGGAATTGCAAACGATTAATAAAATTTGTGATGGTGAGACGCACCCACATATTGATCGTGTTGTCTGGCCTAGGGCCTACACTGTGGTTTTAGGTCTCATTAAACGCCATCAACCTGTATTGAGGTGCGGTGTTTGTTCCGTTATAAAATGGGACATTTTCGTAAGTGATACGCGGTATCTGATCTAGTACGTAGTATTTGATCTTGATAAATCCAAACTGCTATTTTGCTGTCGGCTTGCAGTCTGAGTTCAGCTTGTCTGGGGCACGCGACCCGAGCGGCAGTTTCAGGGGGCGCCAAAATCATAATTGGTATGATTAGAAATAAAAAAAACATGCTCCAAAAAAGGCCGATTTATGAGTTTTTAAGTAATTTATCTCAAATGCTATAGAGAGGGGCGCCATTATCAAGATTCTGACCCGGTTCGAAGAAATCGTAGATCCGGGGTTGCGCATTAACCATTGATAATGAATACGTCAGTAACTCTAACCCACGATTATTCACAGAGAGCGATTCGGCCTCTACAGCGTGGACTTCGAGGACCCAGCCCGGACAAGGACTCCCAGGAAGTCGGCCTTCGTTTACAAGCACATCATCAAGAACCGGTTCATCGACCACGACTACGAACCTGATACCATGACAATGAGTATTGACGATGGCCACTGAAGCTTTAGAATTACACGGTTCTATTAGGCAGAGTTGGGCAAAATTTAATTGCAATTAATTAATTGCTAATTGCAGGTGATGTCACAATCAAAAATTAATTGTGATACGTTCGCGATTGACAAACAACCCAAAATTAATTGTTAATTGTGACACCACATGCAATTAGCAATTAATTAATTGCAGTTATTTTTTTCCCAACTCTGCTATTAGGTATGCCTGAGTACTTCGGTCTTCAGGACTTTATAGATAAGATTTTGTTGATCTTACATGTAAATACGTAATAAGATAAAAATATAAAGCTCTTACTGTTACTAATTTATTTCTCATCGATCTGTTTGCTACGCACGTACTTACCTAACAGCTGTTCGTATTGTTATTGTAGGTTTTATTAAACTTGTAACAAAGTAAATAAACATTTCTTTGGTATCTACTTTTCACACTATATGTCTATGTAGATAATATTTTCCATTTTCCTTCCCGCCAAAACTATTTCAACGACAAAACAGAGGTAAATCGAAAGGCAAACATAAAAAAATAATTGACTCTGGTTGGATGTAGTGATGTGCAAAGAGAAAAACTGTATACATAAAAATTAAGTGAATCAATCGATTAAACTAATAAAACATTATATCTTACACAGTTCTAATGAAAACTAGCCAAGTGCGTGTCGGACCTGCACATAGAGGGTTCCGTACCAACCACCGTATAAATTTTATTAAATTTTTAGTAATTGAAATTTATTCTGTGAAAATGTTAGTTTACACATATGCGATTAGATGGCGCTACTGTCGCTTAAAAGTTAATATAATGGTAAAAATATGTAGTTTTACAAATTTGTTTTCAACAATTTATGTAAAAGCTAGATCACTAATGGTAAAAATATTAGTTTTCCCTTTAATATAGTTTAATTTTACTCCTATTTTGTTACGTTGCAAAAAAAAACTATATGAACTGAGATGCCACAGCTCTAGAAAAATGTCATCCGAACCTGTCGCCTACTATACATGCAGCGAAATTCTTGCATCTGCTATCGCATTTACAATTCCACATAAGAAGGTATTATTAAGGTGGTATTCTTCAAAAGATCAGCTGTATCGGCAATACCGACATATTTCCAACATTATTATCCGCGAGCGACTGGGTCGGACTGTGCCCGTGGACTCCATTTAGTAGGACAAACTTGTATTTTGGACAGTCACATATCTCCCTCTTTCTTGGTAATGTATTTGGAAACATTTGACTTAATCCGAATATATGGGATAAAAAATTGACAGCGAATAGTGACACACAAAAACCATCTTATTATACAGGCTGTCCCACGACTGTAGATTGAAAATTTTACTCAATGAAGACTTCATTTTTTACACGACTGCCCAAAAAAAGGAGTGTATATGTGTTTATTTTAAAAACAATACAAACTGCATTCTAAGATTTATGAAAACTCGCTTGCCATACTCGGTAATCGAACCGGCTAAAACCCGAAAAAATAACACCTGTAATTTTATGGCATCAATTGATAGGGTGAATCATAAGGATCAAATCACTCTGACAAACATGGTAAATTAAATTAAAGGAAAACCATAAAATCTTTACTTAACTATTTAAATTGAACGAAAAAAGGTTAAACTAATTTAGTTGTTTTATGTTTGTAAATTTATAAGTAGTTAAGTTAGTTAGTTGATAAGTAGTTGTTAATAAAACTTATAAATTCAAGAATTGAAAGATTAAATTTGTGTATCCAACAAAATGGAGCTCATTTCGAGCAACTAATTTGTAGTTGGTTTACCCTTTTTTTCGTTTAATTAAAATACTAAAGTAAAGATTTTATAGTTTTCCTTTTATTTAATTTACCATGTTTATCGGAGTGATTTGATTCTTATGATTGACCCTATCGATTGATGCCATAAAAGTACAATATGTTATTTTTTCGGATTTCAGCCGGTTCGAACCCACAGTGTGGCAAGCGATTTTTCGAAAATCTTTGAATTGTTTTTTTTAATAAAAAATGAAGTCTTCATTGAGTAAAATTTTCTATATACAGTACTTAAGGTTCTTTCCCTTCATGTGGCAAAGTCGTGGGACACCCTGTATAACTGCATCGATGCATATCGTATTAACTATCTACTTGGATGTCTCTTAAATGGATTTGCGACCGAACAAACAAGGGTCATTCTGTATCCTACTGTTGTGAACAACATGGACCAATCACCCATCAACCAGACGTCCACTGCTGGACTAGGCCTCCCCATCCCCGTCCTCCCCAAACTTCCACACATCAGTCCTCTGCCATTCGCATCCACCCCAGCGACGCGAGATGCCATCTCTTGTAGGAGTTAGGGGAGACTAAGTCTTCCAGGTCAGGAACATTCTGCCCCAATAGTCTTTTAGAGAGCTATATGCTTACTGCCACTTTAGCTCTGCAAAGCAGTGATTGTAGTTTGTCTGAATACAGACTTCTGTTTATTATACTATACAGTGAAACCCGGAAGGCATAAACTCTCTCTGATCACCGAGCTACCTTGAGCTTTCTTAATAAGGCAGGCTTGCGGTCAATTTTAAGCGGCTTAGTTTCAGTGCCAATTACTTCTAAGCCCGTAGGTATCTCAAGATTGAGATCGAACTTGAGATGCTGTTTTTGACAGACATGTTCAATACATTAAACGTCGATACTGCATCTTAAGATCGATCTCAGCTTTGGGATGCATAATGCGGGCCCTAGTGTTGCAGAATCCACCACATGCAGATCAGTTTAACGCCGTCCACTGGCAAGTAACTTCCGCAATTTCTTGCAGAAGTCACTTGCCGACGTGTTTCCACTGACTGCAATTTTACATAACCGTGTACATGTGGGACTTGCAGCAAGTTCGGCAAAGCGCAGAAGTCCACTTGCGTGAGGGTTTACACGTTGGAAGTCGCTTGCGCACGTAAACTTGTGCAAGTTTTCTTGCCAATGGATACACGGCATAAGATAAACTGAAGTGAAGTGGTTGGACTGGAGTGGATAAATTGAAGTGGTTGGAGACGTCCCACGACCGATATAATGGCTACTAGCGATATAAGATAAGCTAACTATATAAGTGATATTTACATTGCTTTCTACTAGTTTAGCTCAGAAATGAAGTGCGTTATTGTGCTAAGGTTTGTGGCTCAAATTGTTCTTTTATTTACTTACCTAATTAGCATTCAGATGATACTCTATGCGTGTGCCCTTTGTTAGGGCCCACAAATGTTATCTTATATAATTTCATTTTATTTAGATTTGGAGGTGGCTTTTGTATTATCGCTACGCTTAAATGTATGGAAATGACATTACAAGTCGATAAGTAGATCACGTGACTTATGTCATTTCTATACTTGAAACGGAGCGATTTGTAAAAACGCTTGTAGACAAAACCATTTGGCTAGGGGGGCAGGTTTGCATTCGGATGTATATCTTGTTGTAGCTTAGTGTCAGTGGCGTGTCAGGGTGCAGTGAAGCAGGGTAGACAGTTCCCCGATGACTTCCTGTTCGGCACTGCCACTGCTTCATACCAGATTGAGGGCGGATGGAATGAGGATGGTAAGTTTTGGCGAGATATCCAGAATTTGTCCATAGATTCATACTAGGCGTCTTGGTAATAATTTATAGGTACTGGCATAATAAAAGGATTCTTGGAATAATAACGGTATCGCACCTAGTTACTGACCTGAAGGGGAGTGGGAGGAGAGGAGTTGGGCTGCCGGCTCTCTCAGCCATCGTACAAAACATAGCTTAAGTAGCCTAATGTCAATTTTTTGTCAGAGGTTGGGATCGCGGGTCGATGATCTGCGATCAATAATTGGCTACACCTTGGTTCTACCACTTAAATTAATATCTTTTCCCCATTTTAGGCAAGGGCGAAAACATCTGGGACTATATGACCCACAACACCCCGCACGTCATCAGAGATCAGTCTAACGGCGACATCGCTTCAGACTCCTACCACAACTACGAACGGGATGTCGAGATGATGAGGGAACTTGGCTTAGACGCATACAGATTCTCCCTGTCTTGGTCCAGGATCCTCCCCACTGGCTTCGCAAACGAAATTAACCCAGCTGGCATCGAATTTTATAACAATTACATCAATGAAATGCTGAAATACGGAATAACACCCATGATAACCCTCTACCATTGGGATTTGCCTCAAAAACTCCAGGAGTTAGGTGGTTTTGCAAACCTTTACATCACTGACTGGTTCGAGCAATACGCCAGGGTTGTTTATGCAGCTTTTGGTGATAGAGTGAAGCACTGGATCACCTTTAACGAGCCAAGAGAAATCTGTTATGGAGGTTACGAAGTGGCTACTAAAGCTCCCATATTGAACGCTACTGCGATCGGCACGTACCTTTGTGCTAAGAACTTAGTGCTATCTCATGCTAAAGCGTACCACGCTTATGTTAACGACTTCAAGCCGACGCAGGGTGGGCAGTGCGGTATTACTATCAATGTGAACTGGATTGGACCGTTGACTGATTCCGCTGATGACCAGTTTGCTGCAGAATTAAGGAGGCAGGCTGAGGTAAATTTGACTTGCGTCTTATGTCAATAGGAGGAGTAAAAACCCTTCAAGACTGACCGTCGATAAACTCCTAGGTTTTTAAGATACCTGAAATCTCACTCAGTATTCTTCGCGGAAGACGGAGTGTGGGTAGGCCCCACAAGGTGCCTTCACTAGGTCGTCGGTCGACCTAATGAAGGTCGCGGGAAACCGCTGGATGCCAGTGGCACAGGACCGGCCGTTGTGGTAAACATTAGGGGAGGCATATTGTCCAACAGTGGACGTTTTTTGGCTGAAATGATGATGATGATGATTCTTCGCGGTCCAGTTACAATACTTATTGGTAAATAGGCAGGATATCGGACTCCTCTGATCACATATATTTTATTCCAGTGGGGCATATACGCTGAACCCATCTTCTCAGCGGAAGGTGGTTTCCCCAAAGAGCTGTCAGAGCGCATCGCCGAAAAAAGTGCTCAACAAGGCTACCCCTGGTCCCGCATTCCTGCATTCACAGACGAAGAGAGGGACTTGGCTAGGGGTGCTTCCGATTTCTTTGGCGTGAATCATTATACTGCCTTTCTGATTTCCGCTTCGGAGTACAAGAGTGAACACCCAGTGCCGTCGCTGCTTGATGACGTCGATGTTGGGTTTTTCGTGCCGGAGGAATGGCCTAAAGCTGCGTCGAGTTGGCTGACGGTGAGTTGTAACTTTTGATAAAAGCGAACCAGGGCTAATGTGTGTTCTACCAATCACGCATACACCCACACCTTCGCTGATGGGTCCACCTTATTGATCGAAAGGGAATGTTTTTATCAGGTCTACTAAGGAATATGGACCGAATCCCCCTCGCATTGAGAGGAGCCCCGTGCCCAGGAATGAGACGTTAAAAAGGCTAATTTAATCTTTTATAGTAAGGATTGATTTAGAAGATATTTTAGATGGGTGTTCTTGCAGGTTCTTGCAGGTGTTCTTGCATCATTATGACACGGGAAAGATAATGCACGCGGAAACATAATCAAGTAACTTTGATGCCCCCGGATCCCCATAGCATGGTTACTTTTTCCTAACTTTCCTGACTTGTAATAATGCCCTGTCCATGAAACAAAGGTAAACCGTTGTCTGCATATTTGGTATCCCATGTCCCACGTCGCTATAGCTAGGCGTACTGTGCACCTCTCGGCCAATTACAGCAAACGATGTTGATGCAGATAGCGCTTGGATGGTACCTACGAAATTATGTTCTAGACCAGGGGTCGGCACGTAGTTTTAGGTGGGGTCCGGATATTGAGGGAAAATTTTAACGAGGTCCAGAAAAAAATATCTGATTTATTGTATGGTTTCAAATAAAATTCTGAATTATAAAACACAAGACCTAAAATTAATGTGAGAAACTGCACCGACGGTCTTGAGACAGTTTTTTGTAGTTTGGTTCTCGAGAAGAACAGCAAATGCGAAGTGTCTTCTAGGTGGGCGTCCGTTAATCTCGACCGATATATGTTTTTCAAAAAATTCATCTTTGAGAAAGATGATTTACATACTTATGTCGAGCCGAACATAGTGGCCAAATCGATAGCTAGTTTTTTTTGCAATTTTCATATTTTTCTGGGACATGTTTGGCGGCCCGAGGTTCGACCTTTCGCGGTCCGCCTGTTGCCGACCGTTGTTCTAGACATTTTAAAATGGTAGCTCCATATCATATGCCTATTTCTAAACATTTTTATAAGTACTTATACTTCACAGCTCGCGCCCGTCAGCATTTACAACGCCCTCACCCATCTCCAAGCGAAGTACAACAACCCGGTGTTCTATATCACCGAGAACGGCTGGTCCATCGACCCTGACAGGGATCTGGTGGATGATGACAGGATCACGTACTACCGAGCTGCCTTGGAGAGTGTCCTGGACTGCTTGGACGCCGGAGTGGACCTCAGGGGCTATATGGCGTGGAGTTTGATGGACAACTTCGAATGGATGGAGGGATACTTGTAAGATTGTTTCGGCGTTTCTGGTTATAAAGGAATTGCAGAAGATCAATTTATGATGGTGAGACGCATCCACATATTGATCGTGTTGTCTGGCCTAGGGCCTACACTGTGGTTTAAATGCGAAACTGTTATCAGTTATAAATGGGATTATAAAGTCCATCAACCTGTATTATGCCAGCGTGATGAACTTTATCCTGAATTTTCCATAATGAGAGGGTTTGCTAGTTATGCTGCCCGTATTAATAAATCGATCTTAAGATGCAGTTTTGACGTTTAATGTTTATATAGGAATATCTGTCAAAAACAGCAAATTAAGTTCGATCGCTATCTCGAGATCGAGTTATTAATACGGGCCTTAGATACCTACTCGGATCTTTGATGTAGTGTCGGTATTAGAGTAGTTGATAAAACTGCACCACAATTGCCAATCAACAGCGCATAGCAGGCCGCTTGCACCCAGTTGGGACCTAGTTTTGGTGCATTTAAACCCCATACAAACATCGAGATAAATATACTAAGTACAAGAGAAGCCACGGTAATAACTCTAGCCCACGATTATCCACAGAGAGCGATTCGGCCTCTACAGCGTGGACTTCGAAGACCCAGCCCGGACAAGAACTCCCAGGAAGTCGGCCTTCGTTTACAAGCACATCATCACGAACCGGTTCATCGACCACGACTATGAACCTGACACCATGACAATGAGTATTGACGATGGCCACTGAAGCTTTAGAATTACACGGTTCTAACTTTTTATTTCGGTCTTCAGGACTTTGGAGATAAGATTTTGTTGATCTTACATGTAAATACGTAATAAGATAAAAAATATAAAGCTCTTACTTACCGTTACTAATTTATTTCTTATCGATCTGTTTGCTATGCACCTAAAATTTATAATTGTAGGTATAATTAAACTTGTAACAAAGAATTACTATTTATATACTATTTATAATTAAACTTGTAACAAAGAATTAACTACCTACGAATTATATCGGTGAATAAACATTACTTTGGTATGTACTTCTCAAAACAAAATTAGGTAACTTATTATAATTATTATTTTCTATTTTTCTTCCCGCCAAAACTATTTCGTCGACAAAAAATCGAGGTTATCCAGAAATGCAAAAAAAAAACATTAAAAAAACGTTTGTCTCTGGTTGAATGTAATGATGCCTGCGACGACAGAATTGTAAAGGCGAGGAAAGGAGCCAGCTCTTTCCTCGCTAAAATAATCAGCTTGACAATACATTATGCAGCCAGCTTTCTTTCCACCATCCCACGCGGACGGGATTTATACGATTAGGGGTAGGTTTCTTATTTATGTTTAGCTTAGTAGATCATGTACTGTTTTAAATTCTAATAAGATTGTTTTAGTAATATTTATGATTCTAAATTATGTCTATCGAAAATCTTATTTTAAATTGAAATCGATTTCAATCCACGCGTTAGCATCACTAGTCGATATGACAGAAAGAAGACAGGCACAGTGACAGCACTGACAGCTTGCTTTGTTGGATTTGACTTTGACAGATGAATATTTCCAAGTTATCGTAGGCGGACGCAGATTACTCATTCCTCAATAATGTGCAGTTTAAGATAATAATTACTAATAAACAATAACTATAAACAGTGAATGGTGCAAAACATTCTTAAATACGTGTTTTATGGCAATATAATTCAATATGCAGCGACGCAGGGGACCAAACTTCACTTACGTGAGCGGATGCGTTAAGTACATGATATTCATACTAAATTTCGTATTTTGGGTAAGTTATTCTACATTTATAATGTTTTTAAAATGAAATTAATACTATCCCTAGTCGTATTAAGTTGTGAAAGTGCGATTTATAGCGTGTTGAAAGTATTTTTTTTAAGTTTTCATTCATCATTGTTAGCGTGTGAATCATTGTATTGGGTGATGTGGGTATAAGCGCATTAAACTTCATTTTACGGTTTCCCAGTTGCATCCGCTTTATTGTTCGCATAGTGACAATAACATTAAGTACTTTTTGTTTAAAATTTATGTACCTACCTACTTATAGGTACCTAATATGAATATTTAAAGCACTTGTTGATAATTCTGGCTGGATTGGTGATGTTTTTGTGGTTATCTCTTATGGCTATCAGAGGCTTGTATGTCGATAGCACACAAAGTATGACTATTTAATTAAAAAAAAAAATGCTTTGTTTTTATTCTTCTTTTTCAACAAACCTATCCGTCATGATACTGTACGCCGGCCTTTTTGTTAACATTGAACAATTAACATACATGTAATGATACTGTTTGTTATTTGAATAATTATATAAAAAATAAAGTGCCTAGAGCAGTGTTTCCCAAACATTGTTCTGCCACGGCCCGGTAATTTTCGTACTGCCCCTTTGTGACCCACTTAAAAGTTAAAAAATATTTACTATAACTTGTCCAACTATATTTAGGTAAATAAAAATAATTAAAATATAAATATAACGTCACGACTTTTATCCCCATTCGGGGGTAGTCAGAGGCTTGAGTGGCCATACACCACCACATTGTGGAGGTATTAACCAACTCAAAGCCCACGTTTCACCAGATAGTCAGAACCCAACGTGACAGGTGGTGAACCTTGCCGCCGTGTATACAGGAACTGACTATTACCTAATCCCTCGGGATAGGTAGGTTTCCTCACGATGTTTTCCCTCACCGTCAGCGTACTGTAAATTATGCACAGAGATGAAAATTCATCCATTGGTGCATGCCCCACCGGGGATCGAACCTGGGACCTTGTGATTGCTAGCCCAACCTGTTAGGTATTGGCTATTTATTATTTTATAACAAAGCGGGAATGCTGGGACCCGGTATTTTATTTTGATGGCCTGGTACAGGATTGCGACCCACCAAATGGGAAACGCTGGCCTAGAGTCATCAGTGGGGCTAGCACACACACCAAGACAAGACTTGTCATGCATTATATCGCACCAAGTCCGTCTCTTTCTTAATGCATAGTAAAGAATGAGACAAAGACTGCTTATCTTGCGTTTTGTCTTGTCTTTGTCGGCTGTGCTTCTAGTGCAGAGCTATACTGGCTGTATAGGTACTAAGGGCTATATCGCACGAGGACACCAGTGGTAGCGCAACCAGTCGCTCCACCAATAAAACGTATAGAGCTGTATGGAGGATATTGCACCTGGTGTCCGCTTGGTAGCGCAACCAATTCGGTGTCGGCTATATCACCCACTGGTAGCGCCACCATGGTTGCCTCGTGCGATTTCGCACTTAACATTGTCTTCACAATATTGTCTGGTTACATTGTTATACCTTATCTCAGCAGGGCTAGCACACACCAAGACAAGACTTGTCATGCATTATGTCACACTGATTCACTTTCACTCTTACTTAATGCATAAGAGAAAAAAAAAAAAAAAAAAAAAAAAAATATACGGTCGAATTGAGAAACCTCCTCCTTTTTTGAAGTCGGTTTAAAAATGAGACAAAATCAATTTAACACACATTTTGTCTTGCCACAGCCGGCTGTGCTACCAGTGCAGGTGTTATGTACGTCTGTGTTATTATGTTTCAGTTAACAGGAGGCTTGCTCATAGCAGTTGGGCTATACGCATTCATAGATAAATGGCAAGCTACAGGACTAATTAAGGTAAGACAATGTGTCCAGCCATGCAGTGTCTGTGGCTGGTACCTATTCCACTCGTCAAATATCTTTGTCCAATGTACTTTTGATCAAACAAATGGAATGCCTTCAATTTTCTAGCAACACTGATATTTAATCAAAGATTTTCAACTACCCAAGAAGATTCAAATTTGAAGGTTTTTTTTTTCAAATTACTAAGTAATCTTAGACAGAGATATATGGGCATCAGTCAAAGAAATTTGATCAAATGTTGGGCATCGAAATTGGACGATATTTGTCTATTGGTGGTGTATTTGCACAAATATTTGCATAATTCGGCCAAAACAAACCAAACCTACTTTCGTACGTGTTAAAGGTTATATGGAATGATATCACAAATATTATTGCAAGTTCACCATGTAAAGTGCCACCATATGGAATCTACATAATAATAATATATAAATGGTATGTTTCAGTTGGACACTGTGTACGATCTAATACTGAATATAAGCCTGTTGATCGCGATACTGGGCGGCGTGGTGTTTATAGTCAGCTTCGCGGGATGCGTCGGCGCACTCCGGGAGAACACGTGCCTACTCAAGTTTGTAAGTATCACGAAGAAAAAATGTTTATTTTCAAGGATATAAGTACATTTAAAATTATGCAGCGGTGGCCAAACTAGGCGAGTGCCTGTATCTTGGCAACCTGACTGACTGACGCGAACTTCGCTAGTAATTTGGTCACCACATCGTCAATTTTTGTCGTAGACCAAAAATTTTCGCACTGTATGTTATGGATTTCGTAGCTCTATAAATCTGCGTGCTTAACTAAATTCGTTACGGAAAACCATTTGTAAGTGCCCCCGTAGAAGCCTATACGAAGTTAACTTTTTTTTTTTACCCCACTACGGCGGAGGGTTATGATTTTGACCGGTATGTATGTATGTATGTATGTATGTGCATCTGTTCCCGCCTAACTTCCAAACTACTTGTCGCAATTTGACAAATGAGGTATCGTTAGAAGCGGCTTAATAGAGCGCTGGTTATAGGCTATGTGACGTCACATAAAATTGCATATGGCGCCCTCTAGAGGACATAATGTCATGAACTAAAAAAAACCATTTTTTAATAAAACCGAGTAGGGTATCAAATGAAAGAGCTTGATGAGCACATTTCAAAAATATATATATTGTTACCTATAACTCCAAAATAATTAAATAAAAAGTAAGTTTAAAAACTAAAACCCGACTACTGAAAAATCGCGCTCTAAAAAGTATGAAACAAGAAAATATCCTCATCTAGAGGATAGCCGTGGTCCGTGTAGGTCCTTTAGGGCCAAATGGCATATGAACACGGACCACGGCTATCCTCTAGATGAGGATATTTTCTTGTTTCATACTTTTTAGAGCGCGATTTTTCAGTAGTCGGGTTTTAGTTTTTAAACTTACTTTTTATTAAATTTAAATAGACTTTTGAAACGTGCTGTATGCTGTTGTGTATAGTACTCGCTGTGCCTGCTGATCCTGTTCCTGGTGGAGATGGGCGGCGCGGTGTGCGGCTTCGTGTTCCCGCGCTCGCTGCACGGCTTCGTGGAGCAGAGCTTCACGGAGCGCGTGGTGCACGCGTACCGGGAGGACCCCGACCTGCAGAACTTCATCGACTTCGCGCAGCGGGATGTGAGTTTGACTTAAAAAAAAATGCATAATAGATACATAATATCACAATTGTATTGAGCACTAGTGTCTCAACTATAGTACTACCGCAACCGCTGTGCCGCGCCTTAGGTATGCGCGGGGAGGTGGGGGAGTGGGACGGCGAGAGCGATGAGCCCCCCGTCTCGCCGCTCGCGTACCTAAGGCGCGGTACAGCGCTTGCGGTATAGGCCGAGCCTGTATCTTAGACACTAGTCTAAAAAATAAATATACAGGGAGAATTTTTCATGTATGCTTTCATGGCCAAATCCGAAACTATGAGGAATAGCGAAAAGTACTCAAAATAGTCTCGGGCCCGATCTTGATGAAAACTAAAACTGCATCGTTGGATTTTTGAAATATAATTAATCCTAGCCAGGAATCGAACCCATAGATTTTCGAGAAAAAAAAAAACACACTGTATTGTTACACCATTCGATAGTGTCGCTAATAAGGAACGAATTTTGGGAAATAATGACATACGGCACCCTGTATACACCGCCAGAATTACACACCAACTGTATCGTTGTAAGCAATGCTTGTACTATGGATACCGTACAATGGATTGGTATACGTGGTAGAGCCAAGCTGTAGCCAATTGACTTCAGCTCATATACGGGCTGGCTCGACCGGGGTAGTACCACCCTCTCACAGACACTGAAGATCAGTGTAAAGCAGATGTTTTTATACGACGAGGCAAATAGATGGGGAGCCGTAGAAGGGTTTTCTGGATTTACTCGAGCGCGTCAGATTAAGATAAGGGAGATAGCTTACATATTGATAAGAACCTCCAACCAGTATGGGCCCTTAATTTTGGTCGGTACGCTCAGGGGAACCAAAAAAAAATAGACCATCTTTAAATACTCGAACTCGTCAGATTAAGATAAGGGGGATTCATTACTAGCTAAGAAGTGTCAAAAGTGTCAATTTTGCTAATTTGATCGTCAGTCTAAGAAATGAGAGCATCTGTAAGTTTCACTGAACACCCCCTCTGAATTTTTTTTTCTAGGACTGCGGTGGCAAAAAAGCGTACGGCTCGCCTGATGTTAAGCAGTTACCGTAGCCTATCGAAGCTTACAAAATCGAACGCGCTCGAGTTTATGTTTTTTTCAATTTATCATATCGGAGCATGAAAAATATCCATATCTGACACGTTTGAGTATTTCCATGTCATTGCTTTTTTTATAATTTTGAAATTTTCATGTAGACGCTTCCCCCACCGCTGAAAGTGGAAACATCTAAAACAATGAAGTCTTCCTATCATCTAATCTACCGAATCTATTAGGTCTGGGCGACGCTGGAGTAAATCCACAGTTTGCACTATGGGCTCCCCCTCTAAAAGGGATATTTATTTATTGTTTATTTTATTTACCGCCAGTTCAACTGCTGTGGTCTGACGTCCGACGGGTACATGGACTGGGCCAAGAACGAGTACTTCAACTGCACGTCGCCGTCGGTGGAGCGGTGCGGGGTTCCGTTCTCGTGCTGCATCAACGCGACCGACATCTCCTCGGGACTCGTCAACATCATGTGCGGGTACGGGCTGCAGAACTATCCGGTGAGTATTTAGTACTCGATGAGTAGAGTTTAGTACTCGGCGAGTAAAGATTTGTACTCGGTTACTTCGGTTAGTAAAGTTTAGTACTTGTTTAGTACAACAAGATGTTATTTATTCATACCCCTGCGATTTTCGAGTTTATTGCCTTTACAGTGAATATTTATTAGAATTTATGTTATTTAAAAAACTGTTATCTTGGCCTAGGTGCAGTTTAAAGATAAATCTATAATAAAATGAGCTAAGTTAAGATAAACCCAAACTCTCCCTTCCCCTCCCTGTTCCACTCCCCTTCAGGTCGGCACCGTGCGAGCGATGACTTTGATATTGCAAGCATATATAAGCTACGGTAATTGCTCAATATCAGGCGGGCCGTACGCTTCCTTGCCACCTCAGAAATAAATATAACTTCTAACGTCACGACTTTTATCCCCATTCGGGGGTAGTCAGAGGCTTGAGTGGCCATACACCACCACATTGTGGAGTTAAGTCAACTCAAAGCCCACGTTTCACCAGATAGTCAGAACCCAACGTGACAGGTGGTGAACCTTGTCGCCGTGTATACAGGAACTGACTATTACCTAATCCCGAGGGATAGGTAGGTTTCCTCGCGATGTTTTCCCTCACCGTAAGCGAACTGTAAATTATGCACATAGATGAAAATTCATCCATTGGTGCATGCCCCACCGGGGATCGAACCTGGGACATTCTGATTGCTAGCCCAACCTAAACCTACCTATCCCATGGATTAGGTAATAGTCAGTTCCTGTATACACGGCGACAAGGTTCACCACCTGTCACGTTGGGTTCTGTCTATCGGGTGAAACGTGGGCTTTGAGTTGACTTAATACCTCCACAATGTGGTTGTGTATGGCCACTCAAGTCTCTGACTACCCCCGAATGGGGATAAAAGTCGGGACGTTATATTTTTTATTTTATTTTATTTTTATTTTACATTTCTAAAATGGATCTCAGACTTCAAAGTAAATTTCTCACTAAATTTTCAGGTGGCTGAAGCGAGCAAGCGAATATGGACGAGCGGGTGCATAGAGATCGTCCGGTCGTGGGCGGAGCGCAACTTGTACACGATCGCGTGCGTCGCGCTCGGCGTCGCGCTCTCGCAACTATTCGTCATATACCTCGCCAAGACGCTCGAGGGACAGATCGAGCTGCAGAAGGCCAGGTGAGACTTCAAGTGTTGGTCATGACATGACGAATGTTCGTCGTGGCAAGTGTTCGTCATATACCTCGCCAAGACGCTCAAGGGACAGATCGAGCTGCAGAAGGCCAGGTGAGACTTCAAGTGTTGGTCATGACATGACGAATGTTCGTCGTGGCAAGTGTTCGTCATATACCTCGCCAAGACGCTCAAGGGACAGATCGAGCTGCAGAAGGCCAGGTGAGACTTCAAGTGTTGGTCATGACATGACGAATGTTCGTCGTGGCAAGTGTTCGTCATATACCTCGCCAAGACGCTCGAGGGACAGATCGAGCTGCAGAAGGCCAGGTGAGACTTCAAGTGTTGGTCATGACATGACGAATGTTCGTCGTGGCAAGTGTTCGTCATATACCTCGCCAAGACGCTCAAGGGACAGATCGAGCTGCAGAAGGCCAGGTGAGACTTCAAGTGTTGGTCATGACATGACGAATGTTCGTCGTGGCAAGTGTTCGTCATATACCTCGCCAAGACGCTCGAGGGACAGATCGAGCTGCAGAAGGCCAGGTGAGACTTCAAGTGTTGGTCATGACATGACGAATGTTCGTCGTGGCAAGTGTTCGCCATATACCTCGCCAAGACGCTCGAGGGACAGATCGAGCTGCAGAAGGCCAGGTGAGACTTCAAGTGTTGGTCATGACATGACGAATGTTAGTCGTGGCAAGTGTTCGTCATATACCTCGCCAAGACGCTCGAGGGACAGATCGAGCTGCAGAAGGCCAGGTGAGACTTCAAGTGTTGGTCATGACATGACGAATGTTAGTCGTGGCAAGTGTTCGTCATATACCTCGCCAAGACGCTCGAGGGACGGATCGAGCTGCAGAAGGCCAGGTGAGATTTTGATAACGAAGTAGAATGACATTGAAATGCAACATCGCGTACCTACACCCGTAATGTACATAAACAGTACACAAAAATACGAATTAAACAAATAAAATAAATTTGAATGTCTTTCGCAGCTCAGAATCAAATATCGATGTGACACACACTTCATTCTTGTTATTATTATGCAAATAATGAAGCACAACCACTGAATTTTGTATGGCACATTATTTTAGGGCCGGTAGAATCTTTTAGAATTAAATATACCTATAACAAATGTCGGTTATAACAAGTCTTGGTCATGACAAACGATCGTTATAACGAGTGTTGGTCACTATGGCCCTATTTTGTATAAAATAAAGATATTATTTTAATGGATTATTAACATAAACAGTTAATTTGATGGAAGTTCTGAAAAATTAAATACCTCAAGTGTCATTCAACTTCAAATCAGATATACAATTTTCAGATGGCAAACATGAAACAGGGGCAGCATGGGCGCGTACCGCGACGAGTGCCGGCGAGCGCTGCTGTAGCGCCACTCCGCACTCGCGCACTCGCCCGCACTCGCGCCCGCTCGCGACTCGCACTCGCTCGCCTACCGGGACATATACACGTGGGAAGTATACTGACCATGTGGTAGTGCCACTCAAATTCATACTTCAACATTCGTGAATGTACGGTATCGTGATTCGATCTTACAAACACAATTATTATTAACAGGCGTCCTGTCGTGAAATAAAACGTCTTAAGGTAGGAGTTCGTCGCAAGCGGCAGACAGCAGACGTCAGTCGGTCTCATAGAAATTGTAATGCCGTCTGCTGTCGCGGCACATGTCATCGCCACAATTTCTATGAGACCGACTGACGTCTGCTGTCTGCCGCTTGTAACGAACTCCTACCTTTAACATATTTTAAGTACGTAATTAATCGGTAAATTATAATGATCATAATAATTAAAAAAATGATAGAACTTTACTAGACCCACGTAGTCTGATTTTAGACGAAGTAAACTGACATCTAGAAATGTCACTTTTCTGTGAATTTTATCTCATTTGTTCTGTGACATGAGCAGCTGTCAGTGTCACCTCGTAAAATTTTGAGACTAAGGCCGGCCACATACATACGGAATTCCGTTTCGGAATATCGAATCGGGATTCCGAACGCAATAAATCCATCCAAATGTATGGACGTATCACATACGTACAGTATTTTTCCGTTCGAAATATTTCCGATTCGGAATTCCGAATGGTAGCCTGTGCGTTCGGAATTATTCCGAACGGAAATAAAAGTATGTGTGTGATACGTTTACGGAATCTCGATTCGATATTCTGAAACGGAATTCCGTATGTATGTGGCGGCCCTAATACAAACTTAAAAATGTCTAAAATTTGTTTTTTTTTTTAATGTGATCATTATAATCAATCGATTGATCTCTTAAATCATTTTACTCTATTGTTACACGTACTAAGTATACTATGAAGTACCACTGAAGTTCATATTTCATATGTAAAGTGTATTGTACAAGTACTCGGCTTCATAATTGTAAATTCACACAAATGTATCATAGTTCAATGTGCTCACTATAATAAGTGTTTTATAAAATTTTAAGTACAGTCAGCAACGAAAGTCGTTGAACATTCTGAATTTTTCAAATAGGTGTTACTCTTTATTCTACAAACGTTGGTAAACCTTTATAAAACCAAACATTAGCAACATGTCTACATTTTGTTTCGATAAAGAAAAATTATGGATTTGATGCAAAACAAAAGTGTGCAAGCTATTTGAAAAACTGAGAATGTTCAGCGACTTTCGTTGCTGACCGTACCAGTAGAATTCATACTTCAAGTTTCAATATTACATTTCATATGCTCAGTTGTGTGTCAAATGTAAAACAAATATTGTAAATAATTGAACATTAGTGCTAACTTTGTTGACTACAAATAAACTAAACTAAAACTAAATTAGACACATCTAAAAATTTTGTCGTCTTGCTCATGTACTTCGCGCCTGAAAAGGACAGCTATTTTATTTTGTATACCTTATGGTTTCTGATTTTTTCAAATTAAGTCAAGTTTATTAGCAACAGTCACAGACCAATAAGCGATAGACGCGCACCCCCACTAGTATAACATATGATTGGTCTTTTCAAGGCTTGACCCTTCTCCGATACGCACTTTTGACGATTACATTATTTTACAATAGTGGACTAAGTGGCGTCTTGTATTATTGATCTGGGGCATCAGTCTACATTTATGCTCATTTTACACGTTAGTATTAGTTAGGTATTAATATGAATATTAATAGGTACCATACAGTAACAATATGATTAATTTCCATATTATAAGCCAACCTCGTATGTTAAGTGCCATTTCTTTGACTTAAGATTAGGTACCATTGGGTGCCTAATGGATGCGTTTGTTCGGACCGTAGACCAATAAACCTAGACGCCGCTTACTTCCACTATTCTAGAGGATTCAATCACCAAAAGTTTGAGAAGAAGGTGAAATTTGCTGGGTACGGTTCACATATGCAGTGGTAATGCATATGATATGCGAGCGAGTGCCTGGATATGCCGCGTCTATGGTTTCTTGATCTGTGGTTCCGACCATTGTTAAATAGTATCCTCTTGATATAAGTAGAGGAATTTGTTCCTTTTGAAATAGCGGTCATAAAACTATTTTATTTGTATGATGATCTAAGGGCAAATACAGACTGAGCTAAGGCCAGTATATTATCACAATTATTTAAGTATAAATGTATTGAAAAGTACATGCGTATAAATCAAAAGTGCATTTAAAATGGAATCTCAACACAGTGTTTTAGGGATTTGGTGTAATACAACAGTGTGCGAGCGGTTTAAAAAAAATCTTCTTATCGTATGGTTAGTGGCCAACCTGGTGTCAGAGTTGTTCAAGCCACCCGAAGGCCTCTGACAAGGCTTAACGACTGCTGCCTAGGTGACAACAACCGGGACCGACTTTTTACGTGCCCTCCGAAGCACGGAGACGCTCAGTTCAAATGCCACTGATGGTCACCCATCTCTGC
The DNA here is from genome assembly GCA_947859195.1 of Drymonia ruficornis. Taxonomy (NCBI): domain Eukaryota; kingdom Metazoa; phylum Arthropoda; class Insecta; order Lepidoptera; family Notodontidae; genus Drymonia; species Drymonia ruficornis. The sequence goes on along the minus strand of OX401926.1, from coordinate 7,827,071 downwards.
CTGACCTTGCCGAGTGTTGCTTAACCTCTGATCGTTTACCGATCAGTGATTGCAACTGGCTATGAGCGCCTCAAAAACTGAGAATATTAAGTTGCTGACAGTACAATGTCTTTTTCGTAGCGACAATACAAATTCAAGATCAAAAAGACGTAAGATCACAATTTTAATTGAATTATAATGTTTAAATTGATAAATATCTAAATATCTTCCTTATTTAAGTAACTAGAAAAATAATTGAATGTGATAATTTTTTTTACAATTTTTTTCTGAAAAGTTTTGCTCAATCATTCGACTTACATATTATTTATTGAGGCACGGGAACATGTTTTAATAGCCCACGCACTACTAAACCCAGGCTCGCGACACGGTGGGCTAAATAGCCCACTATTGGGCAAGACAAGTAAATAAGTGTCTCGATCTTTTAGTTTTTAAAGACTTGCCCACTTTGAACTGAACTGTCAATACAGTTCTAATTCACGTATGTCAAAATATGAATAAGGGCGCTTTCAAATCTGAGGGTGCCCTAAAGGCTATATTCAAAAATACAACATTCCATTTAGAAGAGAATTTTGAGAAAACAAAGGACTTCTAATTTGTATTTATGACTATAGTGTGATTTCGTCCTTAATTTTTACTTTAATCAAATGTTTTAACTAGCCAAATTTAACATGCCAATATTTTTCGGTTATTTAATTTAAATTGGTACATTTTAGAATAAGGCGCTGTGCAAACGGGAACAAAACAGTTTCTTGTCTGCGCAACGCCTTAGTACAGTCAAGACAAAAATATGTAAACACTACGATTTTAAATTCCACGAAGCATTGTGTTGTAATTTAAAATTACTTGATGGTCACATTTTTCTGAAATTCAAATCCTTGGAATTTCTTCGTGGTATTTAAAATTGTACAATGCGATTAAAATAATAATAGGACGGGCTCTCGGCTAACATTTAAGTACGGTACCAAATACTCTACTTATGAATGAAGTTAGCCGAGAGCCTGTACAAGTTCCAGTTGTGACGTCACAACATAGCGCTAGGCCGGTCCTATTCTTATTTTAATTGCATAGTAAATTTATTGTCCTCGACTGTACCTGATATTATTTAGTATGTTCATAGTATATTTTGATGATCACATCCATAATAATTATAGTGCAATAAATAAATAATAAATTAATGTTAAGTTGCTTGCAGTGCCAGTTATATTAACAATGAGTTTATGCAAAATATTGCGAATATTAGACAACTACGTCTAAATATATTTGGTCTATTTGACCAAAATAAGCTGCTATTTTACGCTGATCTTTTGTGACAGGTCGGTATTACCCTCGACTCAGCCCATATATGAGCTGCAGTAATTTGTCTACAGCTCGGCTCTACCACCTATCACAAATTTATTTCTAAGTATTAAAATATGCGTATTCCATTATCATTATGATATTTTTAATTCAAGCTTTATACAAAAAAAAATTAGGCATACAAAAAATACCAAAATTCATTAACCAAGCAAAATTTGGCAGTTCTTAAATGAGTTACGCTTGAGTTTCGTTTGAGATTCGTTTGAGCTGGACTTAAGTTAAACCAGCATTGTCTCGATTTTAACCAAATAATGATAGTCCAACATATTTTAATGTTAAGTGTTAGTTTATAAGCCGATGTAAATACATGTTTAATTAGTAATTTACTGTATATTTATAATTGCCATAGTTTGGCTCAGCGAAAGACAGTTACCGCGGTAATATTTTTTCTAATCTACACTTTGAATTTACTGCGGGAAGCATTTCGGTCCCAAATCGCTTTAACCGTTCTTAATAGACTGAACTTGTATTAATATATTTATGTCATACAGCGGTAATTAAAAAAAAAATCTTCTCACATTATTGTCTTTCGTTTTGCCGACACATCTGCACAATTCTCGATGGATGTTTTGAGTATTTAATTAAAATATGTATCCATACAAAATATATATATTGTACATTGAGTACCAATTTGTCAGTATGTAAATGTAAATACTTAAGTGGAAATAAAATGAATTATAATCAGTATACTAAATGTACATCCATAATTTCATTTATTTATAAATTAATAAATCAGAGTACTCCAGGCTAAAAAGCATATTGCTAACTTATTTTTATGAGTGGCATAGGGCATATCTAGTAAGCTAAGCCAAGATGCAAGTAAGCTAAATCAATATGATGGCTGACTAGATATAGGCTAGTAGGCTAGACTACATCAATGGGCTAATACAGAAAAATTATAGGCCAGTAAGCTATGCCGATGATGGCACTGCTAAATATAGCATTAAACCTAAAAGCCACCTCTGGATCGAAAGGCCAGTTGCTGAAGCTAATAAGCCAGTAACCTTAACCAAAACCCAAGAAGCTAGTAGTCTAAGCCAGTAAAATAAACCAAAACCCAATAGCTTAGGCTAAATAAAAAACAAGTAGTCTAAGAGGCTATGCACACGGAGCAACTTTAGTTGCCGAAACTACCAACTTTTTAATGTTTTTTTTGGCAGTTGCAGCCAACAATTGCCAGTTGCAGCAACAGTTGCCGCGATTGTTTTATATGAAAACAGCTATGTAGCTGCGAGTTGCCAATTGCCGCGAAAGTTGCCCGTGTGCATAGCCTAACCTAACCTAACCTAAGCTAATAAACCCAAAAGCTAAATAGGCTAAGCCAGGCTATCACTTCTTCCCCTTCTTCGCCTTGACTTTGACTACCGGTTCCGGTTCCGGCTCCGGTGTGGGGGGTGCTGGAGGCGGCCAGTACTTGTCGAAGAACGCCTCGTTGGTCGCGAGGCCTAGAGGCAGGATGTTAGCCTTCCGGTGCCACGCCTCGCGGTCGCGCTCGTCGCGCTCCTCTAGCTCTTTCTCTTCTCTAGCTTTTAGCTAGAAAAAAAAGGGGGGGGAATCTGACCTTATCAGATCCAGTAAGGGAACTGTCGTCCAGGACATTTGCAACTTTCAGGCAGGCTACACGTTCAGTATTTATTCCGTCAGTATCGTGACGTAGTCCGTACAGTGCAGACGTCAAATGAAACATGAAAGCTTGTATGGAGCTTTATTACCTTAGAGCTTGGTTTAATCCGCAATCTCAGAAGACTTGTCCACTCTATTGCTAACGCGACGCGAAATGACACCATACCTTGGTCCAAACTGATCGTGTAGGCTAGTGTACTGATGGCTGTCAGTATTTACCACAAACTGTCATTCTGGAATTGAAATTCGTGGCAAAATACTGTCATTCATCAGTACACTAGCCTACACGATCATTTTGGACCACGGTTTTTGATAAATAATGACGGACCACAGTATTTACTGAACGTCTAGCCGTCGCCATAAAGGGGAAATACATGTGGTGTCAACTTTTCTAGGTTCTGTAAATATGCCCTGAAGAACTCCATGGTGTAGTGCAAAGGAAAGACCTTGCACGTGAGGAAGGAAGGCTCATGATGCTCGTACAGCACATGGTGCATCATGCAGATGGTCTGAGGAAAATCTCTCCCAGCGTTGAATGGTGAGTGGCGGAAGAGTAAAGGTCACAGTTAATCAGAGAAGTGACAGTTAGTCAGCAATCGTGTTAGTCGTGGTAGAGCATTACACAGAGAACCTGGATGGAGTCAACTGCAAGGTAAAGGTGCTGGGGCCACCAGTAGTTAACCATGTGGACGGACCTAAGCCTAGGCTTGTCAATATATGTCATATCTCTATTGCAAATTTTTGTTCCTCTTTTGATCTGGTAAGTTTGAAAAATTATCATGGACTTTTAAAACAAGCGACGGTAGCCTAGAGGTGAACACGTTGGGCTAGCAATCAGAAGGTCCCAGGTGCGATCCCCGGTGGGGCATGCACCAATGGATGAATTTTCATCTATGTGCATAATTTACAGTTCGCTTACGGTGAGGGAAAACATCGTGAGGAAACCTACCTATCCCTCGGGATAAGGTAATAGTCAGTTTCTGTATACACGGCGACAAGGTTCACCACCTGTCACGTTGGGTTCTGATTATCTGGTGCAACGTAGGCTTTGAGTCGACTTAATACCTCCACAATGTGGTGGTGTATGGCCACTCAAGCCTCTGACTACCCCCGAATGGGGATAAAAGTCGTGACGTTATATTTTATTTCTTATAACACCTGTATAAGGAACATCAGTCAGTAAGTTTGATACAATAAGCTGTCGGAAAATACCTCCATCAACAACACAACAAAACAACTCCTACCCTTTCTTTTGATTAAATTCGTGCTGGCAAGAAGTATTAGCTTTTCCTCGGGACTCGGCGAGGGAAAACCTTGGCGTCATCGTTGGACACCATTGTCGATCCTGGATTACAGAAGTAACAGTGGTGGGAGTGTGTGGCGGGCCTAGTACCAAAAAAAGGAAGTACCTCCATCAACGCCAAGAACTCAGCCGTATCGACATCCTTCTTCTTTCCCTTAGCTTTAGGGTCCTTTTTCGGTGATTTCTCCTTCTTAGCTTTGACCTTCACGGGCGCGTACAGCCTCTTAGGGTTCTGTATCTGGTACGGAGAGTCGATCAGCACGTATTCAGGGGAGAACGTGAAGATTGTGCGGACTAGGTTGTATTGGAAGTCTGTGCTAAACCTAGGGAATCGGATAATGGGATGAGGGTATCCAGGATTTTGACTTGAATGTGTATTTGGACATAAGTTTTTTTTGTATTGCAATACCAAAGGCATTGCTCGCACGTAACCGACTTGAAGGAGAGCTGGACTGAAGAGGGAGAGGGGGTTGGGCTTCCGGATCTATCACTCATCGCACGAAACAGCTGTAATAGCTACTTTACGCCGAGCTTCTGTGAGAGGGTGGTACTACCCTCTCACGGGGCAGTCCCCGATCGAACTTGCCCATATATGAGCTGCAGTCAATTGGCTACAGCTTGGCTCTACCATCAATAAAAGTGTCATTATTATTGGCAGTTAAACGTTTGGACGTGTGGGAAATTTTGGACTTTTTGGCAGTAGGTCATGACGCCTACAAAAGGGTCTAACTAAACTTACAAATCAAATATGTAATGGATAATCTTGGTGAGGTCTCGCATGGAGCACTCATAGGCGGCTCCCTCGAAGGTCACCAGGTGCTTGGAGTCTCCAGCGGCGGTCACAGATCTGGGACTCCCTGACAGCTCTCCCTGTGCCTTGTAGTATACTCCGATGTCCGCGGGGATGGGTAGATGGTCTTCTTCAGCTATGTAGCGGGCTGCTGCTAACATGTTATCCTGAAACATAAGCCAAGACGCTTACGTCCACTATTGATGAGGTGCAATCATCAAAGTTGGCGGGGTGTTGAGACGGCGAATTTTAATTGGTTATTCCAAATGAGAGGTCAGCAAGTTTTTACAGGACCCTGAAGTGGTGTAACGGTTAATACCTGAAAACGTCTTAGCATACGCTCTCTGTCAGCCGCGTCAAAATGCTGCATCTCTTTCATCCATTCGCAGAACCATAGGATCAGAACTGCTTGAGTGGCTGTAACAAAACGATCCTTATGTCCACTGCTGTTTACATGCATCAGCTTGTCCCGTCCCACTGCTGGGTATAAGCGATATTTAATGCCCAGTTGAGTGTATAATATGCTTAGCCGCCAATCTGGTGTCAAGAGTTGTTCCAGCCGCCGAAGGCCTCTGACATGGTTCTACAAGTACTGTCTAGACGACAACAGCCGGGACCGAGTTTTAAGTGGCCTCTGAAGCACGGAGACGCTCAGTTTGAAATGTCATATAAATGGTCACACATACTTCCGCACAGAACCCAGATCAGATCATCTGTGGGACCCTCACATAAATCCCTCGGAAAGCACCAACAGATATAGCGAGGCATTGGTTACATCCGGTAATGCCCCTTTCGCCAAAAAAAGCCTTGTTCGCGAAATTTCCCGGAATGTCCCTTTCGAGCCATTGCCTATGCAACAACTCCCAATGGATCACCTCGACTTCTGAGAACCATAAAACGTCCAAAAGAGTCCAAGAGACCATCATCAAAAATCCTCACTTCCATTCATCCATCAGCTGAGGAGCCTGATAAACATCCGCTGCTGAACATAGGCCTCCTCCAAGCAGTTTCCACTTACGTCTATCCAACTCATCCTGTTGCGCTCTTCGCAGCAAATTGGCCAAGGTATCCAGAAACCAGTACTCAGGCAAACTGCTCTTATATCTTTTGCATCCAACTATCTCTGCTATCGCGTAAATGTACTTCTGCTGTGCCGTGCGCTCTATTTTCGGGATCTCATGAGGGTCTATATCTGTCCTGAACTTTTCGGGTAAGACGTGGATGCGGTTTTGCTCCTCTATCTTCCGGATTTTGTCGGGCAGGACTCTGCGGAGGGAGGGAGTGGGGAATACTTCTGGCAGGTCCTCTGGGGTTTCTTCCTCTGGGGGTGGTTTATGTTCCTCTTCGGGGGCGGATTCGAGGATAGCTTCCTCTTCTTCTTCGCATGGTCCTGTAATGCAAACGGTTGTTAAGTTGTTTTTAGGAGCCCTTTGAGATTATTTAACTATCTTTGAGATTATCTCTAGCTTTCAATCTTTTGACTTATCATGGAAAACATTGAAAACTATTTGTAGAAGTTTGCAATGTAGTTATCACCAAAAGATACTAAAAGATAGGTAGTTCTCATTACATGGTCGCCTTTTAATACACAAAGAGTATGCGAGTGGTCAGTCCCCATTTATTAAAAAAATGTGTCCTTCCCAGTCACCACATGGAAAACTTCTCCGGAAAGTTTAGTCCTTAAAATTTGATACTTAAAGGCTGTAAGGCATTAAGTACCTACTTCAAACATGAGCCTAGTTCCTATAGAAGGTTGCCTTTTAAAAGTGGTACCTACTCAGAAAGACTAACAGTTGTCATACCCTAATAAAATCATTTCTATCTACGGGGCCATCCATAAATTACGTCACACGTAAAGGGGGGAGGGGGTCGACGAAATGTGACATAGTGTGACAGGGGGGTGGGAGGGGTCCTAAGTTTTGTGACGTCACATTTAAAAATCGAATTATCTAAGTATTAAAACCGAAATTTGAATTGTTAACGAACAATTTTTAAAATTGTAAAAAAATATATGACGTCACACAGGGAGGGGGGAGTCTCGCAAATGTGACCAGCTGTGACAAGGGGGAGGAGGGGTCTAAAAATCAAGAAATTCGTGTGACGTAATTTATGGATGGCCCCTACGTCCTACCGGTCATCACATGGGGATCTTCGTGATAGAAAAGATGTAGGGTCATTACCCTGTTCCTCGGTCTCTCCAGACACCGTCGAGGACTCGGTGGACTCCGGAGCACTCCTAAAACACTGCAGTCCAGTGCCGTCCAACAGTTTCTCTAGCATGCTGGTGTGGGCATCCTCGATCTTGCGAGACGCCATTATTCCTATCCAAGATGAGAACGAAAAATTCCTACAGATTTGGAGAAGGGTTTTCTGATATTCTATAGTAAATATCAATAGGAAATATCTGAAAACCGTGTGACTATTGACATTTGACAGATTGTTATCAAAGAGCCACGAACGTAAATACATACTGGACTGTTCACTACTGCACAAAAAACGAGCCGAGCGAGCGGCCCTAGTTGGGACCGTGTCCCTCTCACTCCGAGTTGCCATGCCAAAATAATATTTTCGTTGGGTAGTGATTGTTAGTTTTTAAATCAAGCAAATAAATTAATTTATTATTTATCGTGACTATTGTTTTATCATATTAACACACACAGAGGGACACGGTCCCAACTAGGGCCTCTCGCTCGGCTCGTTTTTCTGTCTAAGAATTGTCTAGTTATAATAGACCTTAAGGCAGCAGAATAAAGTTGAATTTCTTCTTAACCAAAAACTCAACTTGTCTATCCTCTATTAAAAGATCCTTGCAAAGAGTATAATAAAATCACTAGTGTCCGACCGAAACAGGATTTTCTGCCGAAACCGAAACCGAAACCGAATCTTCGGCATCTGTTTTAGGTTCGGCCGAAACCGAAACCGAAACCGAACCTTTTTCAGACAAGTTAAAAATCTTTTGTACACTGAAATTTGGCTTATTTTATACCCTTATATTGACAGTTAGAAATGTTAGAATGTGTTAAATGAAATGAAAAACAATAAATGCAGCATGTTAAAATATAATTATTAATAATAATATTATTACATTATTTATTTTTTTAATATTACTGCTCTGATTAAAATAAAAACAAAATTACAATCATGTTAACACTTCTTGGAACAAATTTTTTTCTATAATCAACACTTACATTATAAAAAAGAACCTAATTATTTGAGTATTTCGATTGCGTTTATAATCACTACATGTTTAAGACTAAATTTAACAGTAATTGAGATCATTTTAAATTTTAATGCAGTTGGTAATTTAGGGTTTTTGTGGGATTTTCATATTTTTTTATAATTTAGGGTGGCAATCGTAATTGTAATATATTAAACCCCCGTTTTCATTTTCTACTTAAGTAGATAGGTATGTCACGTTCAGATCGATTCTCAAAAAAATATACGGGCAACAGCAAATTATTTTACCAATAAAAAATTATGTATCTGAATGTCACACACAGCTAAATCATAGCTGGTAGTTGTTTGGGTAATTTAAAACCTCATCCAACAACAATAACCTAAAATAAAGGTACCGTAACATAAGTAATAAATAAATGATGAATGTGTGAATCAAATATAACATAATATAATCTCTTTCTTTTACATACTTAATTTTCATCATTCATAAATCCGAGTGAATAACTCAACGGAAAGAACTTCAATGCTTAATAAAGGCCAATAAAGCGAGAAATAACACTAAATTCACAAAACAATCACGCCGGACCGGCCGGCGATCTGACAGCTGACGATGGCGGATGCAACGCGAGACACGAACTCTCCCGAAATCAACCGAGTGACGCGCGATAATTCACGAACGCAGAGTTTCGGCGCGGCCGAAAGGTTCGGTGGGTTTTCTGCCGAAACCGAAACTGGTGCCGAAACTAGATTTTTGAGCCGAAACTGGCCGAAACCGAAACCGAATCTTCGGTCGGACACTAAAAATCACCTATTACAAGTGCAAAAGAAAAGTTTTCATTTGCACGCCATAGATTATTATTGGTTGTTTAATCTATGATGCACGCATGTGGTTAAAAAAGATTATTGACGACCATTTGGTGCAGCAGTTCGTGAGTAGGCCGGTTCGATTCCCAACAGGCAAATTTCGATATCGGCCTTTTCGTAATTTGCACTGGTCTGGGTGTCACTGGGATCGCCCCCAGTCCATTGTATGGTAGCCATAGTACAAGCATTGCTTAGTTTGGGACCAAACAGTGGGTGTGTTTGTCTGGCGATATTTATTTTTTACCTACCACAATCGGCGTAGAGGTTTCGCTAGTTCAAAAAGGGGGATTTAACTGTAGTTGAGGCCTTAGGGGGTATCCATAAATTACGTGAGGCATTTATGGGGGGGAGAGGGACGAGCAAAATCACACCAAATGACCATACATGTTATCACATGACCATGATGTCATCTCATCTTAATTTAAAAACACGACTGTTTGTCGCACCAGCGCGGGGGCCAACAGAGTGAGGAGCTCCTCGCTGTGCCAGCCCTCGCGGTGGTGCGCCATCAAAAAATTTGCTGGCGGCAAAATCCCGTCCAGCAATTTTTTTGATGGCGCCAAAACATGTGCGCCTGGTGCGCACATGTTTTGGCGCGCGGACTGGCACAGCGAGGAGCTTCTCAATACGATATGAAATCAAATACAAATTTGATGGCGCCTTTATTTGCAGCGCAGCAACGTCGACTTTGCTAGAAGAAAATTTGCAAAATAATGACAACATTATAAGCATTTTTGAGTAAATATAAGTAAATCAGTCCCCTTAACTACTTATTTCGAAAACTATTTCATTATACAATAGTTGGAAAGTTAGAATGAGATCAAACAAGTGGGAAAGTGTTGGAATTCATTAAATCCAGTTAACACTTCAACGACGCGCCGCGGATATAATTGGAGGCGCCAAAACGAGGGGCTCCCAAATGAAGGGCTTGGAGGTCGTGGGGCGTGGGCCATGTAGCAAGAGGAAGCGAGACATAGCTAGGCAGGCCCGTATTAATAAATCGATCTCAAGATTGAGCTCGAACTTAAGATGCTGTTTTTGACAGATGCTGTTTTTTATCAGTTATCTGGTTTCCATAGTACCTACAAGCTCTGCTTAGTTTGGGATCAGATAGCCGTGTGTAGAAAATGGCCCAGGACATTATTATTATTATGTTCCATACATTAACGTCAAAACTGCATCTTAAGATCGATCTCATCTTTGAGATATATTTATTAATACGGGCCTTAGTTATTGATGTCAGCCTATAGCAAGCAGTAAGCTTACTATAGTCACATTTTTTTTTATGTCCCTAAGGTGGGTAAACAGCGTATGGCCTGATGTTAAGCAGTCACCGTAGCCTATAGATGCTTGCAATACCAAAGGCATTGCTCGCACGTTGCCGACCTGAGAGGAGTGGGACAGAGTGAGGGGAGGGATGCGGAGGCTAGGCTCACTCATCGTACAAAACGTAGCTGTAATAGGTACTTTACGCTGATCTTCTGTGAGAGGGTACTGCCTCGGTCGAGTCAGCCCGTAAAGAGCTGCAGTCAATTGGCTACAGCTTGGCTCTACCACCAGGCTAATGCTATTGTATCGAGCTTTTTTTTTTTTAAAGGACTGCGGTGGCAAAAAAGCGTACGGTCCGCCTGATGTTAAGCAGTTACCGTAGCCTATAGATGCTTACAATACCAAAGGTATTGCTCGCACGTTGCCGACCTGAAGGGGAGTGGGTTTGAGGGAGGGGGAGGGGGGTGGGCAAGCATATTCCCCCTCAATTCAAGGGGGAATGGCCCAGTGCGGGTCGGCCAAGTTACACCTTTTTCTATCTTCTGTTATCTGTTTCTAGTGTCTGCCAATGTTAGTTCCTGCAGCTCATAGCTTGGACCGCAGTCTAGACCAGACGTAGACGCATAGCTTCCACTTGACACGTTCTAATTACAGGTATAGTGTATTTCACACCAATGTTTACACATTTTTAGGGTTCCGTACCTTAAAAAGAAAATTAACCGGCCAAGCGCGTGTCGGACCCGCACATAAAGGGTTACCGTACCAAAATAAGTTAGAAACACTAAAAACGTCAAAAATATCAAGGTTCTTGTATGGTGCCCCCTTTATTTTTGAATTTTATTTTATTTTTAGTATTTGTTGTTGTAGCGGCAACAGAAGTACACATTCTGTGAAAATTTCAACTCTCTACCTATTACGGTTCGTGAGATACAGCCCGCTGACAGACGGACAGCGTAGGCTTAGTAAATAGGGTCCCGTTGGCACCCTTTGGGTACGGAACCCTTAAAATGGAACCCTTATTCAACACTTTGTTGTCCGTCTGTCAAGACGTGCACAGCCCAAACCGCTGATGTAAGAAATATGACATTTTAACAGTAGGTGTATTTAGCGTAAAAGAAGAGCATAGAAAAGAGTTGGGAAAATAAGGGGGTAGAATTTTAATATCCCATAATGACGACGACGCTCTCAAACCATTGTGAGCGTTGGCCGCTCGGCGCACTGCAGCGGGTGGTGGCAGGTTCGATTCCCGCCAGAGGCGATATTCGGAAACCTTTTCGTAATTTGTCTGGGTGTCACTGGGATCGCCTCCAGTCCGGTGTATGGTAGCCATTGTACAAGCGTTGCTTAGTTTGGGATAGTGATGGGATGTTCTCGAGAACATTCTCACCCTCGGAAACTTACTCGTGAGTTTTTTCGAGAATTTATCTTCTGAAGCATGTTAAACTTGGCATAAACCTCATTAAACATGCAAGTTTGGTGGTTTTAATTGTTTTTAAGATTGAAAGTTAGGATAACGTTACCCAAAATATAAGATTCTTAATAATTCCCACGAGTAAGTTTCCGCGTAAGTTTCCGAGGGTGAGAATGTTCTCGAGAACTTCCCATCACTAGTTTGGGACCACTAGTTAGTGTTTTTGTTTAACGATATTTATAATCCCCTCGCATCGAAGGAAGTCCCGTGGCCAGGATTGGGACGCCAAAAGGGCTAATAATTATAATTTTCCAGGTGGTAGAGCCAAGCTGTAGCCAATTGACTGCAGCTCATATACGGGCTGGCTCGGCCGGGGTAGTACCACCCTCTCACAGAAGATCGGCGTAAACCAGCTATTACAGCTGAGTTTCGTACGATGATTGAGAGCCGAAAGCCCAACCCCCCCTTCCCCTCCCTCCATCCCTCTCCCCTTCAGGTCAGCAATGTGTGGGCAATGCCTTTGGAATTGTAAGCATCTATAGGCTATGGTAACTGCTTAACATCAGGCGGGCCGTACGCTTTTTAGCCACCGCAGACCTATTAAAAAAACCTTGTACCTACCATCAGACGGGCCCGTTAGCGTGGTTGGCGTGATGGCGCCTTTCACGCTGCAGGTCGTAGGTTCGATTCCTACCCGGGATATGCATTTGTGTGCATGAACATGTCTGTTTGTCCCGCGTCTGGGTGTATATGTATATTAAGTATGTATATACAAATAAAAAAGTAGTATATGTAGCAATATCAGTTATCTGGTTTCCATAGTACAAGCTCTGCTTAGTTTGGGATCAGGTAGCCGTGTGTACAAAATGTCCCAGGATATTATTATTATCGTAACCTTGGTAACCGCGGTTCATATCTAGTTTATTTATAGGTAATTCGGCTGATGATCAGCAATTGTTTAGAGATTGCTAATGATTGGTTCGAAGTAAGTCGACCTTGCCCTCATTGCATCTCAATCAGCGAGTGAATAGCAAATAAACTAAAAGATACCTATCCATTGGATATATATAATATTTTAGCAGAGAATTTTCATCTATGTGCATAATTTACAGTTCGCTGACGGTGAGGGAAAACCTCGTGAGGAAACCTACCTATCCCTCGGGATTAGGTAATAGTCAGTTCCTGTATACAGCGACAAGGTTCACCACCTGTCACGTTGGGTTCTGACTATCTGGTGAAACGTGGGCTTTGAGTTGGCTTAATACCTCTACAATGTGGTGGTGTATGGCCACTCAAGCCTCTGATTACCCCCGAATGGGGATAAAAGTCGTGACGTATATTTTTTTGCGTCACAATGCAATCATTGTTTGACGGGCCCGCTGGTGTGGTTGGTAAGATTCCGCCTTTCACGCTGCAGGTCGTAGGTTCGATTCCTACCCGGGACATGCATTTGTGTGCATGAACATGTCTGTATGTCCCGAGTCTAGGTTTAATTATGTATATTAAGTATGTATTTACAAACAAAAAGTAGTATATGTAGTAATATCAGTTATCTGGTTTCCATAGTACAAGCTCTGCTTAGTTGGGGATCAGGTAGCCGGGTGAAAAGTTTTTTTTTTAATATCCTATTGAATGTCCCACTGCTGGGCATAGGCCTCCCTTTTCTGTCTCCACAGGTCCCTAGCCTGGGCTTGTAATGGCCACGTTTTAGATCTATTTATGTAAAAAAAAAAATGTAACCACTTAAGTAAAAGTTGTTTTGACTTTGAAATAAAATGTTATGCATGCCTGCTTCTACGAGCCTCTTATTTCTAATGTTATAATAAATGGAGTATAGTATGCTGCGCTCCATTGCTCGTTGGCAAACCTTGAGTTCGGATATTTGAAAAGAACGTCCCAGGATATTTATTTATTTATTGTATTAGACCGCTGGTCGCAGTGGTTTGACCGTTGGCCGACTCAGCTCACTGCATCGGGTGGTTGCAGGTTCGAATACAAGTTTTTGTACCTAAACCTACTGCGTATAAGTTGGAAGTTCTTGTATAAAATTACAGATGGCGTTGTGAAGTACGCTTTGTTCCAGATTCGCCGGTGTAGTGATCACAAGGGCGGCAGCTAAATGTTTGGTCCGATCGATTGGCTGTCCGACAAAATGTTATTGTTTTTGGGTGCGTCTAAATGTGGCGAGCGGCGCTCCCGAGCAATATGACATTAAGGCGGGACCCCACCGCGGCGCACGGAGAGGCTACGCACGTGGGTCAAGCTTCGCTTTGCAAGAAAATGTTTGCATGACGTCATTTCGTGTGTAGCCTCTCCGTGCGCCGCGGTGGACACGATTCCATACATTTTCTTGCAAAGCGAAACTTGACCCACGTGCGTAGCCTCTCCGTGCGCCGCGGTGGGGTCCCCCCTTTATGTCTACGTAGTTAGACGTCAAAACTGATTGCTAGGGCGCGCCGCTCGGCTCTTGTAGACGCACCCATTAACGATTCCACCTTCCACTTCTTCCATCCTTCCATCCTTTTAGAGCACTTTACATTCAGCATTGAGGCGCTCATAGCCAGCTGCAATCACTGATCGGTAAACGATCGGAGGTTAAGCAACGCTCGGCAAGGTCGGTCAGAGATGGGTGACCATTTAGTGGCATTTGTACTGAGCGTCTCCGTGCTTCGGAGGGCACGTAAAAGTCGGTCCCGGTTGTTACCATCTAGGCCGTCGTTAAGCCCTGTCAGAGGCCGCCCGGCTTGATTCTGACACCAGGTACCAGGGAACCATACGATAAGAAGAACAATTTTATCCTGTTCCTTCTCTATATCGTATCCTCATGTATGACGAACTCTTCGAAGATATAATTATCATGTTGGTATTGTATGAGTGTGCGCACCGGAAGAGTTGTACCGGACGGACGGGACGGATATCACGATATTGTTATAATGGACTGTGGATCTACCAAGAGTTACGTTCGCTAGTCGATAGTCGGTAGCGTCTGCGTAAAGTTTTAAAGTTCATACCGGCCTTGAGAAGGTCTCTTCTGAATTTACGCGGCAATCTAAAAAAAAACTTAAAAATATTCGAATTTTAAAAATACATTGCGCCTTCGCGAGTCGAGTGTAAGTAAAAAAAAATATAAATATCGTCCGTCACACGCACTCGCAAGTACGCGCGTGTGTGTGTGAGCACGCACACGGCGCCGTTAAGTGCGTGCATGGCAAAAATGCAACTCCGCGACTTGGTTAAATATCGGACGAATAGGGGTGCGGTGGAGCTGCAATCTGTCTAAATATATTTCTTATGAATTACAGCCGTGTGTCCGATGGGATTTCCATACAAATTTTCATCGCCATTTAAACGTTGTGGAATCAATTTGCATAAATCCTTCCTCAGTACTCACCTACGTTATAAAGTACTTACCTACTCCTGTGCAAAATTTCATGAGTGCACTGTCAAAAGCAAGAACCTAAATCAGAGTCTTGACCCCGATTTAGGCTGTGCGTGAGTTATTTAGATTTATAAGAACAACATTTTCTTTCAACAAAGAGGAGGCCTATGCATAACAGTGGGACCAATATAACAACAAAATATAAATAGCTTAAAAAATATAGACAATACATGTATGGTCCCAAATTAAGTAGCGCTTGTACTATGGGTGGGTACCTACAGAAGAGGAAAATGGAAGCTTTTCCAAGGAGTTTGATTTGACTTTATTGGGAGCCTTATACCTACCTTGTATCTGTACATAGTATTTTAAAGCATGTATTTTAAAAAAGTAAGTTTAAAAACTAAAACCCGACTACTGAAAAATCGTGCTCTAAAAAGTATGAAACAAGAAAATATTCTCATTTAGAGGATAGCCGTGGTCCGTGTAGGTCCTTTAGGGCCAAATGGCATAAGAACACGGACCACGGCTATCCTCTAGATGAGAATATTTTCTTGTTTCATACTTTTTAGAGCACGATTTTTCCGTAGTCGGGTTTTAGTTTTTAAACTTACTTTTTATTTAATTATTTTGGAGTTATAGGTAACAATATATATATTTTTGAAATGTGCTCATCAAGCTCTTTCATTTGATACCCCACACGGTTTTATTAAAAAATGTTTTTTTTTTTAGTTCATGACATTATGTCCTCTAGAGGGCACCATATGCAATTTTATGTGACGTCACATAGCCTATAACCAGCGCGCCATTAAGCCGCTTCTAACGATACCTCATTTGTCAAATTACGACAAGTAGTTTGGAAGTTAGGTGGGAACAGACGCACATACATACATACATACATACATACATACATACATACATACATACCGGTCAAAATAATAACCCTCCGCCGTAGTCGGGTAATAATTGGGGTATACTTTAATAGTAGATTATTTGATTGGCCATTCTATTCTAGGATGCGTTCTGATTAGCATACCTAATTATTATTTTAATTATTTTATTTCTTGTCCCCCAAAAACATGTTGACTCAACATCTACTCCACACCTTCCCATATTCCCAACTTCCCCAACTGGCAAGGTGAACGAACTCACGAAATGAACGCACACACGCGCAGTTCACGCGTCTATACACACACACACGCACAACGCAGGACATGTTACCGTAGGTTAGTTATGTTAAAGCAAGTTCATTGAACGAGATTTTTTTTAAATTCCATAAGTACAAGCTGGGCCCGCGACAATGCTTGGACTTTTATTCGATCATTCGTCTCATTTTTCACAATAAAAGTAGGTAGGTACCTATCGTTATAACACTGGCTGGATATGAGCTATCACCGCGCTAAATTTCGTCAACATCCGGACAGTAGTTTCCGCATTCAGCGTTCTCAAGCAGCAAAAAAATAAATTCGCCCTTTTGACGTCCCATTTCTGCGCACGGGCCTCCCCTCAATGCGAGGTGGATTCAGGCCATAATCCACCACGCTGGCTCAGTGCGGATTGGTGGATTTCACATGTCTTTCGGAAATTTGTGACATTTTCTAAGACATGCAGGTTGCCTCACGATGTTTTCCTTCACCGTAAGCAAGTGATAATCATATTAAAGTTATGATTCGCGCATAGATTTCGAAAAATCCAGAGGTGTCAGCCGGGGTTTGTACCCTGGAGCTTAAGCGCGCAAGACGCGTGATTAACTAATGGACTATCACTGCATCAAAAAATAATGAAAGACTATGATAAAAGCATTTTTATTATCGAAAAACTTATTTCATTACCTCACAGACAGACCATTACAGTTTTATAATAATATTTTAGTCAAAAATGCTTATAATGTTGTCATTTTTTTGCAATCCTTCTTCTCGCAAAGTCGATTTTGCTGCCCTGCAAAAGCAAGCAGGGAGGCAAAATATAACCTCCCTATTATCTGAACACCATCGTGCCTTGCCATGAAAACATCAGAAACAGGTATACTTATAATTCGTAAAAAAAACTGATAGGCTGGTAAAACGAGTTGGTTGTGCCGTTGCCATGGTAACTTAACAGGAAAAATAAACAGTTATAGATAATAGTACGTAAAAATAAAAATAAAATTATATTATTTTTATACCTACTTAGCTAGTTTTATTTAAACTACTAATAGTCGCATTTTTGAGTAAAGCACTATAAAAGCCTTAGTCCGCAATGACTGTACTGCTGGCCACGCTATAATGGCCTCAAGCTAAGCTTAGCTACGCCCTCGGCCTTCAAGCTTGGTCATCATTGCAGCCCTTGCTGGCCGCGCTTTAAAGGCCTAGACCTTCGGACACAGCCTTTATTTCAGCTTGTCCATCAAGGGTTGCAATGCTGACCGCGCTGTGGAGGCCTAGAGCTGCGCTGCGCCGCGCTTTCGGCCTGGAGCTGCGCTGCGCCGCGCGCAGCCATCAACAACGCGGTCAGCCACTCATTACAGACCGTGGCAGTAATGTACTAATTATGTGTGGACTTATAGTACCAATAAGTTTACGCTCAAAGTTTAAGGTTGTAACGAAATCCTTGTCCATCGTAAAATGCGTGTAAACGTGTTCATAAGTTAAACTTACAAAGTAATAATATTAATATCCCATAATACAGGGCAAATACCATGCACACGACAAAAAAAAAACTTTAAAAAAATGTGACCAAATTTTTTTTCGAGATTCAAAATTCAAATTGGCAAAATTAGTATTGCATTTTAAAATAGAAAATATGACTCGCCTTAGTTTGATTTTTTTTCTGTAAATAGTGTTTTGTTAATAATAACTAAGTAATAAGAAATAATAATTATTTTAGAGTTTTGTTAATATAAGAAAAAGTAATCGGCATTGAGACGCAAAATGTTTATACTTATATGAACACAATTTCAAAATAAAAATTAGTTCGATATTTGAAGCGTCACTCGCTGAAGAAAGAACGTAAGTCAAAATTTTCCCATTTTTTTGGGTCCGCCCAGTGAAACTTCATTATCCGCAAATACTCATCTAGAATATATATTTTTTATAAATTACGAACTCAATTTGAGTACAACGAAGTGTGTATAAGTAAAAAAAGTATAGTTGCGGTCTCAAGCCAGCTTCTTATATTATTTTTTTATAGTTCATTCGTAAGTTGAATGACCGACTGCTCGTAGGCGGTGCGGTGCGGTGCAATTCATCAAACTGCAATAATGTGTGTAAACGGCCCGGGATGGAACCTAGATGCGGACTAGGGGAGGTTGCCATCCTCCAGCTACAAAGCGCTTTATAGAACAGAAACAGCTAGATATTCAAAAGCGACTTTTTTATACATTTTTAAATTTTCAACATGCTTTTTATTCGTTCGATTTTTGAATATTTGGTTGTTGAAACATAAATAATTTTGGTCAAATTTATTTGTTTTTGTAATTGAATAAAGCGATTCATCATTTATCTATGAAGCGCTTAACGCTTTTTTATGAGAAATCATCCCCTATCTATCGCTGACAGGGGCGCTGGCTATTGGCGGAGCCCTGACGTTGGTTTTCTAACTAAAATCATGAAAATACCACCCTTTGTGCCAACACTGGCTTTAAACAAAACAATACGCCATTTTAGTTTTTTTTCTCCCCTCTAATCTATGTGGGGTTCTAGTTTCATAGGTAATGGCCGGGAAGTGAATAGCTATTTTTGCTATTTACGCTCAGCTGGTTTTCAATTCGAATATTAACTGTATAATTGTTTGCATACATTTAATTAGCGATTATAAATTTTCTAGCGTTGTTGATATATTGCGAAAATGTGTTTCACGAAGAAAAAATGCTATAACGTTCGAATGCAAATTGCAATGCTTAGATAATTATCTATTTAAATAACAATATACCTATAACATTAATCTACATAGGTACATCGTTCGCTTTATGTACGCGGTAAAGATAAGTTTATTTTTCTTTGTGAAACTTAAACATTTTATTTAGAATTAATTATCAAGATTTATGTTCGCTTCTATAAATAAAAATGTAATTCATTACATATTTTGACATAAAATATTAGTATTACCTAATTAGTATTTTCGTGCAACTGAAATTTAAATTAGTGTGAGTTTTTTTTTTAGTTACTGACTATTTCTCTTCATAATCTTTGTTCTATTTATTTTGAAACAAAGCGAATTAGATTTATGTTTTTTTACTGTAATAAAAGCCAAAACATAATTATAACTTTAGCATTATTTAAGAAAAAAATTCCAACCATAGATATTTTTTGTTAGAACTACCGATAACCATCAACAAAAATCGCGGGACTAATTCTTAAAACCGTGTTTTCTATCATTAAATCAGCACTGCGGCCGGTCCGGTTCTACCGGTCGTCCGGTCGTCCGGACGGGAGGAGTGTGTTTTTGTGGCGGCAGGTGACGGGATACCCACTCTTCTTATTGTTGGACCACGGTCATCCACCTTATGTGAACGAGTTATGTTATACATTGAGATTATGTGCACTCTCCGATCAGCCGTAACAGTTCTACCCTTTTTTATGTTTTTTTACTTATGGGCGTTTGATTCTTGGGTGCTGGTTAATTTACATGACTTGTAAGGAGTTTGATGCATGTACAAGTGCTACAAACTTATTTGGCCCGCTTAGACCGTCGATACAAGACTGTCAAAATAAATTATATTTCTCTATTCAATATCTTAGTTCCTCTTTTGGCCACCAGATGTTATTTAATTGTGTAGCACTTACATCTATTGATGTTTAATAAATAATAACCGATTTTATTATCTAACAGCCGTATACTGAAACGCTTTTATTTTTTTAAAGTCTCACTTAAGGAGCTCTTAAGGTCTCGCTTAAGGTGTTTGGAATTTTCTGATTATATGAGTCGTCGTTAATAATAATAATAATTTAGCCCTTTTAACGTCCCACTGATGGGCACGGGCCTCCCCTCAAAGTGAGGGGGCTGGCATGGGTGGGGGGGCATGGGGGGGTGGGGGGAGGTCGTCGTTATCATATAACGACGACCTCCCCCCACCCCCCCAAAAATTAAACAGCTCTCAAATTTCAGTCGCGTTGCGTTTGAGTATGACGCAGTTAATCTAGGAAGATAAGTAAAAATGCCATGACAGATTAAACGTCAAAAATATTTTTAATAATTGAAAATGTAATCATGATGTTAAATGTCATTTTATCAGATGGGAAGTTTTTGAAATTGGTCATTGAAAATTTTGACGCTTACTTTCAAAGGCTATAGTAATAATACTTAGTAATACCCAGTCGTAAAACACCTGCTAAGTGTTCAACAGCCAATAACATTTAAGTATGACGTTTAAATCCGGTTTCAAAATTAGAATACCGAAATTCGAAACACGTTTGTGATTACACACACAGATAAACTTCAATAATCGTGACCTACCACAACGTTAACGACAAAAAATGTATTGTAATTTAAATATATATGAGAATGGATGCAAATATACGCGTACAGAATACAAAATGTAATAAAAATTCATAATAAAAAGATTATTTTCGGTCGAACGAGCTATTCAAATGCAACGCCGAGCGCGGGACAGATATTTTTTGTGACGCACACACTGAAGAAATACACGCACATAGACACGAAAATTCAAAAAGCGAACACGATGAATGAGATAATCGGTATTCATTGCGCACACGAAAATGTATAGTGTTTATTATAAGTGCGAGTGGGATAGATGTGTTTCCGTTGTTTCGTCCGGCCAAAATGCGGCCAATATAAGAATGACGCTTCTAAGGCTGTTGACCTCAGGGTGGAGTCAGTTTCGTTGGTAAAAGTTTTTTTACTTTTTTTCATTTATTTTAAGACTCGGCGGAGAGTGGTTGTACGGCCATTTTTATTATTTATTTATTACAAATATTTTTGCTATTTTTTCTAGTGTCAAATGATATAATATTTTTTTCGTTTGTGTAGGTTCTGTCGTAGTCGTCGTAATTAAATTAAATGTTTAATTTTATATTGATGCCATAAAACTTGCTAATTAATTAAGTAAGTAGGTAGGTACCTTCACATTATAAATAAGTAATTTAATTAATTTAAGTGTTATAAAAAAATATAACAAAGTAACTAAAGTCATTGATATAAAATTGTTTATTTTAATGTCACTATAATTGTTTGTTTCAATTGCGATATTAATGTGCTGGTCACTGAACCTCTCTGTCTTCACGCTCTGTTCCCACCAAGCTAACAAAAAAATCTAAATTACGTACTTAACAACTTGTTGTTCCCGACCACGTCGCGCCACGGCTAGCGCGCCGCGCATTGTGCACTAAAACCCTATACAACATTCCAAATACTATTTTTACATCCAATTTTCACCTACCTATAAACAATTTTTAAAAAAATCTAGTAACTAAAAGTGTGCTAAAATGGGTCCTAGTACTGGGCCTCGAGTCCGCTGGCATTCAACCAACATGCTGAGCCAAGAATTTACGATTTACAATGACGAATAGTGGTTTCGCAATGGTTAATTGTTAGGAGACTCGGGCCCCTGGAAAGTTGTGTCAAACTCTTATACCACAATTTATTTGAGAAAACATGTCACTGTCACGCTGTCATAATATTATTTCTATAAATCTATAAAATGTCACTTACCCCACTTTGCGCCCTTCTACCTTTTAACAATGCATATTTATGTAGGTACTTAAAATCTTAGTAGTATAGGTCTTTATAGGCAATCTCCCAAGTTATACAATATTCCCATTCGGTCGTCGTCCATTCGTCTTGCGGTTCAACTCCCGCGCAGTCGGCGACCGGCGTCAAGGCCGCGGCGAATTCGCGGCGTGCGCATGCCGCGGTGCTGTGATGCGATCATGCGACGATGAACGAAGAAAGGGATAGGACGATATACTAGTAGATACCTACAAAATGTACAGTAGGTACTATCGGACAAGTTGAGGCTTGACCATTCAATAATATTTTCGTTTGAACGGTGCGCGAGGTATTGGCAGCACAGACTTCATCTTAGATTGGCAGTATTAGAACCTACGTCGAAAACCTATTTTTTTCTACAAAATTACAGTAATTGTTCTTCAGATTAATAATCTCATGGCTATCTCCTGAAAAATTGCTAATGAATTACCTACTTTTTTATTTATCTATCATTTAAACACGTCATGTTACATTAGCCAGAGTAGGTACCTACTTAACACAGGTACTAAAACCACGGAAGATTAAACATGATGTTATAAATAAAGGAATAGGTTAGTGGACTTAGGTATATTATGTATAAATAAAAAAAAAGTAACAATACAATACATGAGTTTTGTTTACCCGACTACGGCGGAGGGTTATGATTTTGACCGGTATGTATGTATGTATGTGCATCTGTTCCCGCCTAACTTCCAAACTACTTGTCGTAATTTGACAAATGAGGTATCGTTAGAAGCGGCTAAATAGCGCGCTGGTTATAGGCTATGGGACGTCACATAAAATTGCATGGGCCCTCTAGCTAGAGGACATAATGTCATGAACTAAAAAAAAAACATTTTTTAATGATACCGTGTGGGGTATCAAATGAAAGAGCTTGACAAGCATATTTTAAAATATACAACATGTTAAGAAAACCCTGTCCGAGCCGAAACCGGTAATTAGGTTCCCCAATCAAATGACCAAATAAAATAATAAAAAAAAAAAAAATCATGATAGTAAACATATTAATGAACATTTAAAGTGCCAATTTTTTTGCCTTTTTCCCCACAAAATGTAGCTAATTTTAAAAATATGACAACACCGTTACCGGAAGTAATTATGTTAGATCGTGTGGCGTCACCTCAGACCACAAAGTATGTGATGACGTCATTTTATGAAAAAAAAATATATGTAAACGGGGTATTTGTATTACAAAAAAATATGGGAGGCCTTTGCCCAGCAGTGGGACACATACTATGCTAAAAGAAATAATTTTTTTTTTTTTTAATTAAAAAAATAAATAAAAAAAAAAAAGATTTTTTTTACAAAAATGGAATCTAATCTCGATACCCAACAATACGTTTTCGGGTCGGACAGGGTTTTTTTAACATATTGTATATATATTGTCACCTACTCCAAAATAATTAAATAAAAAGTAAGTTTAAAAATTATTTTTATAAAAAAATAAAAACCGACTTCAAAAATACCTGGAGCACTAAAAAGCCTAAAAAGCCACTAAAAATTTCCGAAATGAATTTTTTACGCGACCAAAACGACTTTGTCACCTACCAAATAACAGTTTAAAGAGAAAAATTGGTTCATAAACGTTAGAGATAAACGGTAACTCTCCATACAAACTTCAACACCTCGTTTTATCCCTTTGGAGGGGGATTTTTCTAAAATCCTGAAACATGAGTTTCATTATTTGTTATGCAAAATATACATATTAAGTTTCAAGTCAATCGGACAAAATTTTTTTTTAGACGACCTTCACCTTCCAAAATTGCCCCCTTAGGGGTTGATTCTAGGAATTATTTTTTTATGGGACCAACTTGGAGCTACGATCTACCGAACTGCAAAATAATTTTTCAAATCGGTTCATAAATGCCGGAGAAATCGGTTAACATACATAAAAAAAAAAAAAAAAAAAAACATACATACAGCCGAACATAGAAACTCCTCCTTTTTTGAAGTCGGCTAAAAACTAAAACCCGACTACTGAAAAATCGCGCTCTAAAAAGTATGAAACAAGAAAATATTCTCATCTAGAGGATAGCCGTGGTCCGTTTAGGCCCTTTAGGTCAAAGTGGCATATGACCACGGACCACGGCTATCCTCTGGATGAGAATATTTTCTTGTTTCATACTTTTTAGAGCGCGATTTTTCAGTTTTTAAACTTACTTACTTTTACTTATGTAAATAGGTATCTTAATGTATTCACGACTTAATTTCATCATGACCTTATCGTTCAGCAAGTGATAATCTAAAGTGTCAATTACAGGAGCACTCTAGTGATATGACACCAAAAGTTAAATAACAGAGAACGCTGATTCATTCATTCTGTTGACACCCCTAAAGGGTATCGGCCTACCCGCTAGGCCGTTACGCTAGACCCTAGCGTAACAATTTAATATCAATTACGGGCCAGTTGTCCTACGGGCCATGTATAGCGGCTAGTTTAGCCTGAGTTAGCGGGCCAGCTGCGACAGGTGGCCCAGGTGATTAGAGAATCGCCTGGACTGGGCATTAGAACTGGATTGCAACTAGATATTAGTGTGTTGACCTTTTACAATATGGGATGATTATAGGTTTAAACATAGATGTATCTTGTAGATAAAATCCGGACAAGTACGAACCGTCAAAAAAAAAATTGTAGCGTTACCACCGGTTCGTAATGTTGTTTCCACTGAAAATAGCCCGCCAGAAACTCAATGGTTACTCTTTTCAATACAAAAAGAATAATTGTATACATTTTCAAACAGCAACGCTATGTGAGCAGGCAGGCATTAACACATTATTTCTAAAAATCCAGAGGTGCGAGCCAGGGTTTGAACCCTGGATCTGGCCCACAAGACGCGTACTTAACCAATCGGCTAT
Source organism: Drymonia ruficornis (assembly GCA_947859195.1). Classification (NCBI taxonomy): domain Eukaryota; kingdom Metazoa; phylum Arthropoda; class Insecta; order Lepidoptera; family Notodontidae; genus Drymonia; species Drymonia ruficornis. The sequence continues at coordinate 7,802,341 of OX401926.1, read as the reverse complement.
CACTGCTTTAATGTTTCCAATCTTTAGGTACGGGGGCAGTGGCCGATTAACATTATCATCATCATAATATTAATATACGTGAAGCAAAAAGTTTCACCACCTGTCACGTTGGGTTCTGACTGTCTGGTGAAACGTGGGCTTTGAGTTGACTTAATAACTCCACAATGTGGTGGTGTATGGCCACTCAAGCCTCTGACTACCCCCGAATAGGGATAAAAAGTCGTGTTTTTTTTTTTATTTGTTCCTTTTTTTAAAAAGTTTCTTACGAAATTACCTTACGAATTTACGAAAATTACCTACGCAGAGAGGTATGAAAGACACAGTTAAAGTTTACATGGAGAAGGAGTGCACAAATCTAATATTTTCATGTAAAATGCATAAGAAATGCACTTAGTTAATAAAAGAAAACCATCGACATATTTATAAATTCCATGACTGACGTGGCTAGTATATTTTGCTTTTTAAGGTTTCGTACCCAAAGGGTGCCAACGGGACCCTGTTACTAAACCCACGCTGTCCGTCTGTCCGTCTGTCAGCGGGCTGTATCTCACGAACCGTAATAGTTAGAGACTTAAAATTTCACAGAATGTGTATCTCTGTTGCCGCTACAACAACAAATACTAAAAATAAAATAAAATTTTAAAATAAAGAAACTTGATATTTTTTGAAATTTTAAATTATAAAATAATGAATTATGGTCGAATTTCGATCACGGGCGACCACTAGTAGGAATAAATCTATAGTACCGCGTGGTCGCGTTGCTGTCGGTGTGTTCAGCCAAACGGGAGGCTTCACCGCCCGCCCCGCTGAGCTGGCCAAATTGACCGTCCCATCCATCCTGCCCATCTGCCCTTAACGCAATGTACATCGTAATCGTATCGACTTCGAGCAGACCGTAACGCTACGTTCAACACCGATATTTCTTAAAATTTGGGTTTCCGGCTTATCGTATAAAACGCAACTAAAATAGATACTTTGCGCTGAATTTCTGTGAGAGGGTTAGTACTTCTCCGGTCAAGCCAGCCTGTATTTGTGATGCAGTCAATTAGCGACAGCTTGACTTAATTTTATCCAATAGGAGCATATTTTTCAGAAACTCCGCCCCGTTCTATTCGTCCATCAGCCGGAAATATGTCTACTCCTGGACATACATATCTACCCCAGTTCTTCTTATCGTATGGTTAGCGGCCAACCTGGTGTCAGAGTTGTTCAAGCCGCCCGAAGGCCTCTGACAAGGCAACGACTGCTGCCTAGATGACCACAACCGGGACCGACTTTAATGTACCCTCCGAAGCACGGAGACGCTCAGTTCATGTGCCACTGAATGGTCACCCATCTCTGACTGACCTTGCCGAGCGTTGCTTAACCTCCGATCAGTGATCGCAGCTGGTTAAGAGTGCCTCAGTGACTTCCATACATACTGGCCCCCAAGTCGCTTAGTCATGTAACTGCCACTATAGCGCTTTGCTATTCTAATCGTCCCTCTGATTGGTCAGAATCAACCGACTAATCAGAGGGCCTACTCTGTTTCAAACGAAAACGAAATTTCGGACGAAATTCGCGTATTTCCTACTACGTTTCTCATTGATTCCGACATTTCTTACGAACGAAAATTGTTTGACGTTAAGATTCGACGACGACGAAGACGTCAAAAAATTGTCGTTCGTGAGAAATGTCGGAATCAATGAGAAACGTAGTAGGAAATACGCGAATTTCGTCCGAAATTTCGTTTTCGTTTGAAACAGAGTAGGCCCTCAGAGTCGGTCAGAATAGCAATAATCTACAATGCGAGTTCTGCGAGTTATGCCAACTGCTTCACTCTTCATTCATTCACTTCACTCTTAGGGCCTCCGCAGACTTGCTACTTTTAGCATCGGCGATCGCCGATTTTGCGACTGCATCGATGCTGCATCGTGTTTTGGCGTCTCTCTGCGTTCGATCGCAATATCAAAGTCGCGCGATTTTGCGAGATTCCGAAAAGCGACTAAGTCGTCGATCGCCGATGCTAAAAGTAGCAAGTCTGCGGTGGCCCTTAATTCGTATATGGATCCTTCATGTCCGAGCATAGCTCTATCATAATCAGATTGTGTTCACGTAACCGGTCATTGCTGTACACTGTTCGTTCATTCGTTCGATGAATGGCTGCCAAACTGAGCGTACTGATCGCTTTGATAGTTGGAAAATGGTGTTGTATTTTGATTAATTTTACTAGCTGAGGCTTTGATCTGTCCTGTGGGAAATAACGAGCCCTTTTAGGCCGCCCTTCGATGTGTCGTTTTGTTTAGGTAACAAGCTCCCATAGACATGTGGCTTCGCCTGCAAGCGTTTCTTTAAAACGCTACGCTTAAATTCATGGAAGTGACATTCCAAGTCGATAAGTGGATCACGTGACTTAAGTCATTTCCATACATGAAGCGTAGCGATTTATAGAGACGCTTGTCGTCGAAGTCACTTGCCTAGGGGCAAGGTAAGTTAAGGTAAGGTCGGCACCGCGTCTGCTTCCTTATTGCAGATTTTCATGACGTTTGCCATCTTGGATGGTGTGACGACCTTGACGCCTTCGACAAGGACTGGCAAATGAAAGATGTATAAGGCGAGTGTGAATGAAAGTGTTGGAAGGGGTAGACCTAGGCGGACGTTCCGAGACCAAATCAGGGACGTCTTGAAAAAAGGCCAGGTCAAGAGTACCCTAAACCGAAGAGCATGTATGAAAGGAATAATGAAAGTGGACGAAGCGAAACAAGTATGTAAGGATAGTAGCAAGTGGAAAGAAGTGGTCTCTGCCTACCCCTACGGGAAACAGGCGTGATTATATGTATGTATGTATGTATGAAAGTTGTAACCTACCTACTAAAACTTAAAATTAATTATGGTCTACCACTAGTTATTATTATAGTATCAACCCGTTCTTCGGAGCTCTCAGTTTGATTAGTATTACCCTACGTAAAGCTGTCTGGAAGATTTGTTTAATGCTAATCTAGACTTCTAGACGGGAGCACTAAAGACTGTCTGATTGTTACTCACCTTTGTAATCTAGTAGGTATAGTACGTTATTTTATACTTGTCCTATTTGGTAAGCAAAGATGGCGTCCAACGGGGCGATTGCGTAACTTTTTTGTCAACGTTTCAATTGGTTTCGTTCATCCTGTGTCAACTATATACGAAACCAATTGAAACATTGACAAAAAGTTACGCAATCGCCCCGCTGGACGCCATCATTGCTTACCAAATAGGACAAGTATAAAAAAACGTACTATACCTACTTATCTTAGATCCAAATAGATGCTTTGTCCAATACAGGGTGTATTTTTCAATAGTGCGACTGAGGCGCTCATAGCCAGCTGCAACCACTGATCGGTAAACGATCTGAGGTTAAGCAAGCCTTGCCAAGGTCAGTCAGAGATGGGTGACCATTTAGTGCCATTTGAACTGAGCATCTTCGTACTTCTGAGGGCGCGTAAAAAGTCGGTGCCGGTTGTTGTCATAGTCGTTAAGCCTTGTCAGAGGCAAGCGGCTTGAACAACTCTGACACCAGGTACCAGGTAACCATACGATAAGAAGAAGTGGAATATCAGGGTCTCCTTTACATCTGAAGGCTGCAAGGTGTACTGCGCAGGTACCTTAGGCGCGACTGAGCAGGTTTATGGCCTCATAAACCGAGAGTGCTCGTAACTGCCGGTACGTTAGTTAGACCATACTATGGAATCTCGATTCTGATAGAGTTAGGGACACGAGAAAGTACTCGATACCACGAGGTATCGATAGAGTAGAGAACTGAACTGAGAACTGTTTCAGAACCGAACTTGGTGGTAGAGCCAAACTGTAGCCAATTGACTGCAGCTCATATACGGGTGCGCTTGACCGGGGTAGTACCATCACCCACAGAAGATCGACGTAGTACAAGCGTTGATTTGTTTGGGACCATGCAGTGCAGTCGATTGACTACAGCTTGGCTCTAATACCATGGCTCTTTACTCTAAGGGGCCATCCATAAATTACGTCACACGGATTTCATGATTTTAAGACCCCTCCCCCCCTTGTCACAGCTGGTCACATTTGCGAGACTCCCCCCCCCCTGTGTGACGTCACATATTTTTTACAATTTAGAGAAATTCGCAATTTTTTTTGTTAACAATTCAAATTTTGGTTTTATTACTTAGTTATATTAGATTTTTAAATGTGACGTCACAAAACTGAGGATCCTCCCACCCCCTTGTCACACAATGTCACATTTCGTCGACCCCCTCCACACCTTTACGTGTGACGTAATTAATGGATGGCCCCTAAACCTTCCTTAGCGAAACCTTGGAGTATTTTCTCTGTCACTTTCGTTCAACCTAGAAACAATAGTAGTGGTGTGGTCCTAAGCCTAGGATACTGCTGGCGTTAAACATTTTTAAACCCCCTTTTAGAGGTTTCCCGAAACGAAGGTTCAATATCTGCTTTGGATAAGACCATTTATTCATTTATTCTTGGCCTCCAAAAGGCAACTATTAGGGCGAAAACCCACCGCGGTGCACGAAGATAGAGGCTACGCACGAAATGACGTCATTGACGTCATTGTCGAACAAAATTATCATCATTGACGTCTTTCGTGCGTAGCGTGCGTAGCGTGCACCGCGGTGGGTTTCCGGCCTTAAAATCTCGGCACGAAGGCAATAATCAGTTTCGTTCAATTGCTAACAGATGGCCGACCGCTAAGATTTTAAGAATAAAGAATGTACGAAAATACCGCTAAATTTCTGTGAAATACACATTTTACGCCACTCGTGATCATTTAATGTGAATTTAGCGGATTCTGAAAATCTGAAAAAATAATTGCTTTTGGTAAAATTATGCAATGTTGCATAGCGTCGGAGCTAGCCAAGTGGCATGAATGCTAATAGAATAGAATAGACTTCACAATGTATGGAAATGTCAAACGTCGCTATGTAGATCAACAACAAGTTGCTATGTAGATCAAGTGACTTATGTCATTTCCATACATGAAGCGTAGCGATTTGAAGGAACGCTTGTAAACGTCAGCCACTTGTCTAGCCCCCCAGTAGTTTCCAGTGGTTAAATGCCCCCAGACTCAAGACCCAGTAAGGGCCATAACACACTGGGTAACCACGGCGACGTCGCAAGCGTAGCCAACTATTCGTATTGAAATGTATAGGAGGTAACACACCTAGCGTCGTCATGGGGACGTCGCCAGCCAATACAAATTGTTTGGATACGTGGCGACGTCGCCACACACCTGGCACACACTTGGCGACCGACTGGCGACGTCGCCAATCCATCGCCAAGTATGATACCTGTCATACATTGGCTACGGTGGCTGGCGACGTCGCCTGGCGTCCCGGTGTGTTATGGCTCTAACGATGCTAAGAAAAGCATCCAATAACAGCAATAGCAAACTACCCTTTATAAATCCTCAGATATCAAAAATAATAACTGTTTATTACCACACCTCTATGGTCAGACCCCCCCCCCCGCTCCCCCTGCCGCACGGAAACACACGAAGTTGTGCGACAACATCCGACAGTGGCCGATAATGTCCAGTGAAAATAGTCGCTGCTTAACTATGGTAGGTTGGTAATAGAACATCGCGGATTAACTAGACGAGGATAAGTATTAAGAATATTGCGAACGTTGTAAATAGTGTTCGTATTTTTAATTCATATGGAGATAGGCCATGCCACCAAGTAAATTATTATTGACACATTTGTTAATTTCAGTTTTGGATTAAAATAGAAGTTCTATTTTAATCCAAAAGTGAAATTAACAACTGTCAATAATAACTACTAACATAATTGATGGTAGAGCAAAGCTGTAGCCAATTGAATGCAGTTCATTACGGGCTGGCTCAACTGTGGTAGTACCAACTTCTTAGAGAACATCGGTGTGAAGTAGCTAGTTTAGCTGGGTTTCAGGCCATGAGTGAGAGAGCCAGAAGCCCAACCCCCCTCCCTTAAGAAAGGGAGTGGGGTTGGGTCCCTTCCGTTCTTCCGTCCCTTTGCCACACTCCCATTCAGGTCAGCAACGTGCGTGCGTCCTTTGGTATTCCAAGCATCTATTAAGATCAGGATGGCCGCACCTTTTTTGTCGCCTTAGTTATTGGCTGCGTTCAAAAGAGTTGAGCGGCGCGCCCCAGCAGTTACCGTTCAGACGTCAAAACTGATATTTTTAGACGCACCCAATAAAGATAAAATTCATAATAAGCGTCATCATGAGCTGTTAACTTGATCCAAAATCGAACCAAGCCTCTGGGAAACTATATATCGTGATGAATAGGATAATGTAAAGGTTGTGTATACAATAATTATTATTTCTTATAGCGACTGTAGCCTAGGGGTGAACAGGTTGGGCTAGCAATCGGAAGGTCCCAGGTTCGATCCCCGGGGGGGCATGCACCAATGGATGAATTTTCATCTATGTGCATAATTTACAGTTCGCTGACGGTGAGGGAAAACATCGTGAGGAAACCTACCTATCCCTCGGGATTAGGTAATAGTCAGTTCCTGTATACACGGCGACAAGGTTCACCACCTGTCACGTTGGGTTCTGACTATCAGGTGAAACGTGGGCTTTGAGTTGGTTAATACCTCCACAATGTGGTGGTGTATGGCCACTCAAAAACCTCTGACTACCCCCGAATGGGGATAAAAGTCGTGACGTTACATACATTTCTTATCCTGCTCTGTTTGATCAGTAGTTTTCCCAGCGGACGGTCGATATGTGTTACATATAAATGAATATCGAGTCAGTCGGCTTTGTATCATTTCTGTTTCAACACGCACCTACTTTCTAATTGTTCACAGATAAGTACCAACATGATAAAACATTGATACTCTAAGCGCTAACATACACGGACTGCATTTTGCAGTTTGGTTGCCGTCGACAGCTCGCGACTGCACACGGAAAATAATATTCGACCACAGCTCTATCTATATTTAAAATAGATAAGTACAATAATAGCGACTGTAGCCTAGGGGTGAACAGGTTGGGCTAACAATCAGAAGGCCCCAGGATCGATCCCCGGTGGGGCATGCACCAATGGATGTATTTTCATCTATGTGCATAATTTACAGTTCGCTGACGGTGAGAGGGAATACATCGTGAGGAAACCTACCTATCCCTCGGGATTAGGTAATAGTCAGTTTCTGTATAAACGGCGACACGGTTCACCACCTGTCACGTTGGGTTCTGACTATCTAGTGGAACGTGGGCTTTGAGTTGGTTAATACCTCCACAATGTGGTGGTGTATGGCCACTCAAGCCTCTGACTACCCCCGAACGGGGATAAAAGTCGTGACGTTACAAGTACAATGATACGGACCCGTACGGACCCATTAGGACCCGTAACGACCCCGTAATAGTATTATAGCATTATTACGGGGTCGTTACGGGGTCCTAGCGGGTATATAGTTACTGTAGCGCGTCCGGCATGTTTGCTGAGGCGCGTACAGACGACTTCCACGCGATAATGCGAAAACGCATCTCGTCCATAATTTACAGGATACGGGAAAGTACCAACAGCGTCCTGAACACAATTTCGTGTAGAATGGACGCGGACAGTGCTCTCATGAAGCACTGGACGAGAGCGCACGTAGCTGTCGCACGTCCCTTATAACCTTTTATATATTTAGTTTGTTTTGTGCTACCTTAATATGGATCTTTCCGAAATAAACGATTTATTATTATTATACGGGGTCATTATCATTGTACCTATCTATTTTAAATTTAGAGCAGTGGTCGAATTTTGACAAACATCTTTATATCGGTGGTAGAGCCAAAGCTGTAGCCAATTGACTGCAGCTCATATACGGGCTGGCTGGACCAGGGTAGTACCACCCTTTCAAAGAAGATTGACGTTAAGATGCTATTACAGCTACGTTTCGTACGATGAGTGTGAGAGCTGGAAGCCCAACCAGCCCAGCTTCTGACTCTCTCACTCATCGTACGAAACGTAGCTGTAATTGCTACTTTAAGCCGATCAGCTCATATATGAGCTACAGTCAATTGGCTACAGGTAGGCTCTACCACCATAACTAATAAAAAACTAATGATGCAGTTTACAATTTTATCGAAATCGGATTTTTTCTGCTAATTCCGAATTGGCTAATTTGGAATTAGCCATGCGCGCCCACTTGAAAATGTTACCCTGTATAGTCCTAATTTACGTCCAAAACAGCCTAATAACAAGCGCATTCCCATTGTTTCCCGGCTAATGCCTCGTGACGTCATGGTAACTACATACATGAGGTAATGTGGGGGAGGGGGGGGGGGGGGGGGGGTGTACAGAGCATGGCAGCGTCGGTATTACCCGCACTTCACCGGCTTCAGTGCTAAGTCAATTTATTTCGCGAGCTTCAGAACACTGGAGTAGCTTCACTTGGCGAATGGTGCTGCTAAACTGTAGCCAATTGACTGCAGCTCATAATATACGAGCTGGTTCCACTGAGGTGTTACCATGGACCAGTTACTAAGGGGACTGGCCCTAAGCAAGTCGGCCGAGTGGTCGGCCTAGTACTAACATCGACATAAAACGAAGCGAGTAGTTCAACTATTTACCGGTAAATAGTAAAATGAAAATGAAAAAACAATGACCATCTTTTGTTTCATACAAATATCTAATAAGGGCACCTCTTTCTTTAGTCTTTACTCTGTGGGTGTTACTCTCTCACAGAAGATCAGCGTAAAGTAGCTATTTTAACTGCGTTTAATACGATGAGTAAGCTGGAAGCGTAATCGTTCATCCTCCCTCTGGCCGTTTCCCTTCGAGTCGGTAACGAGCGAGCGATGCCTTTGGTATTGCAAGCATCTATAGGTTACGGTAGCTGTTTGACATCAGACGGGCTTTTGCCACCTTAGTGATTTTAAAAAAGACGTGTGATTCTCGCAAAGCTTTGGAGTTTAGAATCTGTTTTGTTTTGTCGGCCATAACAATATCATAATGACGTCTTAAACAGGTAAAATATGACCAAAATACTATCAAATAAACGTTGGTGTACTGCTTACCCCTTCTCAAAACACAGGTGTGATAGTATATTGTTGTATTTTGACCGACTTATATTTTAATTTGTGCTATGTCAGTAATCAAACTGCGTCCTTCCGTGCGCATTACTCGCTGCACTTAGAGTGCAGTGTTTAGCAGTATTTTGTGCGACCAAATCTTATTAGCGAATGACGTGTGTGCACACAGTGTGCACTCGGCCTTCGCGTGATTCTCATTATACGTGTGGCTAAGGCTTTAGCCAAGAATTTGTTCTAATAATTTTTAACCAACTTCAAAAGATGGCGTTCTCAATTCGACCACTACGTTTTTTTTTGTGCCTTTTAGCGACTGCTCTATTCCCGTCAACGCATATTACGGAAATAGCCTTTTCGTAATTTGTGCTATCTGGTTGTCACTGGGAAAAGCAATCTCTTTTATCTAGATTATTTTTTCCAGTGTGCTTGGGTGCCTAAAGGAAAGGATTCATGTTTAAGAAAATACCTACAAATTTCTAGTCGGATTTGGCCACTTGAATAATTAACCCTGTATAAATACTTAAAATAAATACTTGTAAAAAAAATTACACACACACACATACGTCACGACTATTATCTCCATTCGGGGGTAGTCAGAGGCTTGAGTGGCCATACACCACCACATTGTGGAGGTATTAACCAGCTCAAAGCCCACGTTTCACTAGATAGTCAGAACCCAACGTGACAGGTGGTGAGCCGTGACGCCGTGTATACAGGAACTGACTATCACCTAATCCCGAGGGATACCTACCTTACTATACTTGTATAACCCTGTATACTACTCCACCAAGCCATCTAGGAGCTCAGATGGAATGCAGCTTCCCCGCCCGCACACCCGCCACCGCCTGCGGCTTCCCGCCCGCCACACCTCGCGCACACCGCCACCGCCTTGCGGTGCGGGTGACGTCACATTTGACAGGCTCCTAGTTGGCTTGGTGGGGTAAATACTTGTATAACGAATTCTAACTGAAACGAAATCCATCCTGTCAAGGTAGGAAGCGCCTTGAAAACAATAACAATTCAAATGATTGTCCAACTAAAAATAGTGTGGCGCGTAGATGATCAATTTGGCTGGAATGTGCAGAGTCGCGCCCACATTGACCTAATAAATAGTGATGGGATGTTTCGGTCTAGACCGACCCACCACTTAACAATTACTATTAATAATATCGTGGGACATTATTTTTACACACAGCTACCTAATCCCAAACTAAGCAGAGCTTGTACTATGGAAACCAGATAACTGATATTACTACATATACTACTTTTTGTTTGTAAATACATACTTAATATACATAATTATACCCAGTCACGGGACATACTAGTTCATGCACACAAATTCATATCCCGGGTAGGAATCGAACCTACGACCTGCAGCGTGATAGGCGGAATCATACTAACCACGCCAACGGGCCTGTCAAAACTCTCGGCCTTTAACTTCACCGGGCAGAGACGAGGGTGTCCGAATGTGCGGCTCTTATCGGTTATCGGTGGTCGACTCGTTCGGTTCGGCTATCGACTGTGTCGCATCACTAGTCCACTAATAAGCGCAACTCGTGGAAACACGAGGCTATTGGGGCGGGCAGGATGCGACGATTTCTCGACAAAATCTCGACATCATAAATATACATTATTTTGTTCTCGAGTAGATTCTACAGTTTTTTATATCCTCCAGCAAACGATGGCCTGAGTTTAACCCGCAAATTTAAAGCAATCGCACATAAAGGGTTCCGTACCACCGTAGAATAAAAACGTCAAAAATATCAAGTTTCTTGTATGGGGAACCCCTTTATTTTTAAATGTTATTTTATTTTTAGTATTTGTTGTTGTAGTGGCAACAGAAATACTTCTGTGAAAATTTCAAGTCTCTACCTATTACGGTTCGTGAGATACAGCCCGCTGTCAGACAGATGGACAGCGTAGGCTTAGCAATAGGGTCACGTTGTCACCCTACGGGTACGGAACCCTAAAAAACCTCTATAAATTTGACGGTCTTACCTTATCTTCTTTCCTATCACCTGTTTTCCCCAAACGGGTAGTTAGATGAGCACTTTAAGAATAAGGGACACCGCAGACTTGCTACTTTTTGCATCGGCGATCGGCGATTTAGTCGCATTTAGCATCGGAGCAGTCGCTGCGTCCGACCGCAGAGAGTCGCCAAAACGCGATGCAGTCGCAAAATCGCCGATCGCCGATGCAAAAAGTAGCAAGTCTGCGGTGGCCCTAAGATGGTTTCCCACGCCTGTTCAGCCGTTGTGTAGCCGGCCTAAGTTTGTATGTAGCGCGCAGTCGCCGGTCGCCGGTCGCCGCGACTAATTGGGCGGTTGTATCATGACTTTCACCGCTGTGTGGTCCATGAGACCGGATGCTGGGCGGACAGTCCCGGGTTTAGAAAGAGAAGTCTAGCTTAACCTGTTCTTCTAAGTAACGTTCGGACTAGGCTTATTTACGAAAATAAATAAATAGGTACGCTTTTAGCAACTTGCCTCAATTTTATTTTAATCGATCTCGTAACGACCCAGGGCCTCAAGTAGTGATTGGATGTTCTCGAGAACATTCTCACCCGCGGAAACTTACGGAAACTTACTAGTGAGAATTTTCGAGAATTTATCTTCTGAAGCATGTTAAACTTGGCATAAACCTCATTAAACATGCAAGTATGGTGGTTTTAATTGTTTTTAAGATTGAAAGTTAGGATAACGTTACCCAAAATAAAAAATTCTCACGAGTAAGTTTCCGAGGGTGAGAATGTTCTCGAGAACATCCCATCACTAGCCTCAAGTATGCTATTTCTAACCACTGTTCACTAATTATTGACCTGAAGTTATCGGCAGTTGACATGTTGCCGGCCAGAGGACTGCTAACAGCTGACCAACAGCATGTCGACTGCCAAAAATTTACGATTTACAATGAAAGATCATCATCTTTTGCCTTACCTTATCCCATTATCTGGGGGCAGTATGTCTTATCCTTATTACAATGAAAGATCCACGAAAGTAGTATTAGTGAGTTAGTTTTCCATTGGTTAGTTCACGTCAGTGAGTGAGCTTACCATTAGTATACAATTTGCAGACTCTTTTTTATCTAATTAAGGTGGCAAACAAGCGTACGGCCTGGTGTTAAGCAGTTACCGTAGCCTACAGATGCTTGCAACACGAAAGACATCGCTCGCACGTTACCATCTGACAGGAAGTTGGATAGAGGGAGAGAAAGGGAGAGAGGCAAAAAGGGCTTTCGGGTCTCTCCCTCAACGTACGAAACGCAACATAAAATTGCTACTTTACGCCGATCTCCTGTTAGAGGGAGGTACTACCACGGCCGAGCCAGCCGGTATTCATATACATGATCAAATGACTGCAGCTCATGCTGAAGTTATTTGAACACTACTACACTACAGCTACTGGCACTTCAGCTAATCCTTTGAGTTACGTCGACTAACGGTTGTCCGCACTATCCGCAGTTATTTGAAAAATATGGTGTCACCAATAGTAACTGGTGACACAGTGAGCCGACCGGACGCAGCCCGTGCTATATACCCTACAGCTTTATAATAGCGATATAATAAACATAGCTATCTGACTATCTGGTGAAACGTGGGCTTTGAGTTGGTTCATACCTCCACAATGTGGTGGTGTATGGCCACTCAAGCCTCTGACTACCACCGAATGGGGATAAAAGTCGTGACGTTATATTTATTTATTTTATTTTATTTTATATAATAAACATAAGCGATAACTCTGTCAAAAGGTTTATGCAAAATAAAATAAATGTAACGTCACGACTTTTATCCCCATTCGGGGGTAGTCAGAAGCTTGAGTGGCCATACACCACCACATTGTGGAGGTATTAACCAACTCAAAGCCCACGTTTCACTAGATAGTCAGAACCCAACGTGACAGGTGGTGAACCGTGTCGCCGTGTATACAGGAACTGACTATTACCTAATCCCGAGGGATAGGTAGGTTTCCTCACTATGTTTTCCCTCACCGTAAAATAAAATAAACAAATAAATATCGCCACACTTACACATTGAACCATACAATGGACTGGGGGCGATCCCAGTGATACCCAGACCAGGGAAAATTACGAAAAGACCGTTTCCGAAATTTGTATCTGGCGGGAATCGAACCCGCAACCACCCGATGCAGTGACCCAAGCGGCCAACGCTCAAACCACTGCGACAAGGGGTTGTCAGAATTTCGTATTATTTGGAAGATAAATCAGCATGGGAGCGATCGCTCAAATACACGCTGTAAATATAAATATCATAAAATATGGAAACTGGGAATGTTTGATTTATTGCTATTCAAAAGGTTTAGGCACATTTTTCCAAATTTGGAGTGTCGCTCGCTGAGCTGTCTTTAGATATTATTGAGACCCATAAGAGAGCTCAGCTTATGTTGGAAATGACACCTTCGACTTGCATGCCACTGTGGGTACATGGATATATTTGTTGGGGCACACTGTAGAAATGTTAACCATTTCCTTCCATAATAATCGTACCAAATACAAAATACAGGGTGTCTTTCAAATCATAGGGAATATTTTAAACTATAACTTTACATGTCATTCATATTCATGCAGAAATATTAATCAACGTCATAGCGTTTATTATTATTTAAATAACAAAAAAAAAACAATTTACTTAACAAGAATCCAAAGAGTTTCGCTTTATAAAATAAAGTTACAATGTACAGTGCATTGCACGCGGCGATGCACACTCGCTGGAAAAATACCCGATGTCGCGCCACGACACTGACGGACGAAGATAATTAGTCTTAAAAATTGCGCGCCCATACTGGATGGGTAGCATTGTTTATGGCACACTTTGTTTGGTTTTTAGGATGTATCTTACACAAAATCAAACTACAGCAGAGGGGTCTCCATAAATTACGTGAGGCATTTAGGGGGAGGAGGTCGAGCAAAATCTCACCAAATCTCACGTGGGGGAGAGGGGGGTCTCGGCAAATCTCACGTAATTATTTTTTACCGCAAGAAACAGTGTTGAAATTAGAGGGGAGGGAAGGGGTCGAGCAAAATCTCATGACATCTCACCAAGGGGTGAGGGGGTCGAAAAATCTCAAAAATCACCTCACGTAATTCATGGACGCCCCTAAATAGGTATCAAAACAAGTACCTATGTGGAAGGGTAGATAAGTGTAGGTACTTATGCAGGTATACTTCATAGGTAGAAATAAAAATATCGGATAAGGATAGGTACTAGTATACAATTAATATTATAATTGGATTGGGTTGGGCTTCCAGCTCTTTCACTCATCGTACGAAACGCAGCTGTAATAGCTATTTAACGCCGATCTTCTGTGAGAGGGTGGTACTACCACGGTCGAGCCAGAGCATAGGTAAGTATATGACCTGCAGTATATTGGCTACAGCTTGGCTCTACCAGCAGCTCTACCTACTTTCTTTCTTAATTTTATTTTGAGGTGTGCCAGTGCTCCCGGCCAGCAGTGTACAGTCCAAGGCACTAAATTGTATGAGCTGGCCGGAGCGGCAAAGAGTCTGCGATATGTTCATTCTTAACGCTGCGCCGCCGTTTGGGGGGTAAGTAGGGGTTTAATACTTACTTGTTAACTGTAGTAACAATCTTAACTAAGTAGTTGTTGAAATAACAATAAAAACCATTTATACTCTGATTTTTAATTTCGTAGACTAAATGACAGCTTTTTATGTCAAACGTCAAATTATTTTGATCTGGGGGCTTACCACGACCTCTTATCACGATTCAATTATAGGAACGTTTTAACGTGTCAGCGACTTTTTGTGCAATGACGTACCTTATTGTCATGACAATAAGAAACGTCATTGCACAAAAAGTAGCTGAAACGTTAAAACAATACTGCTATAAGAGGTCGTGGTAGGGCCCCTGTTCATCAATGAATAATGTTGTTTTTATGATTCTGGTTCAAATTAATTCAATTTTATTTACTAAAGAATAACAAAAACACGATCACTCATAAAAAATAGTTTCAATTAAAATATATATTGACATTTATACTAATAATAATAATATCCTGGGACATTTTTTACACACGGCTACCTGATCCCAAACTAAGCAGTGCTTGTACTATGGAAACCAGATAACTGATATTACTACATATACTACTTTTTTATTTGTAAATACACAATTAATATACATATACACCCAGACACGGGACATACAGACATGTTCATGCACACAAATGCATGTCCCGGGTAGGAATCGAACCTACGACCTGCAGCGTGAATGTCGCCTCCGCGCCAACCACGCTAACGGGCCCGTCAAAGCTACTACTACTACTACTACTAAGCTGCCAATTTAGTCTACGAAATTAAAAATCAGAGTATAGTTCTAACCAATATTACAGAATCGATACCTAATAATGTAGGCTTGTAAAAATCTGCCAGCAGGTATACAGGGTGATAATTTAAAGACGGGTATTGCGTTGAAATTAATTTATCTACCATTATTTTTTAAAAAAAGCAGTGGTAGCCGATTGGTTAAGCACGCGTCTTGCGGGCTCAAGGTCATGGGTTCAAACCTTGGCTGGTGAATCATAACTTTAATATGATTATCACTTGCTTACGGTGAAGGAAAACATGGCGAGGAAACCTGCATGTCTTTAGACATGTGAAATCCACCAACCCGCACTGGGCCAGCGTGGTGGATTGTGGACCCAGCAGTGGGACGTTAAAAGGGCTAAATTATTATTATATTATTATTATTTTTTCATAGATATTTTTTATATCTTTTAGCATTTTTGCAGCAGGCGCAAAACATGAAAATCATTTTGCATCTTCATAAAACCAATCGATAGGGTTATAAGGATTAAATATCTGTAAATAACCATTATTTTAAATGTAAAGTAAATCTAATTAGGACTACGATAGGATAGGTGAATGATAAATATATACACGTACATTACCTATTTAAGCCTGTACAAAAGTAACTGTTGTACATAAGTAAAAAAATTATAAGTCAAACAAATTTTAAGTATTCACCAAATTAACATACAAACATATTACCGAATTAACATACAAACACACACACACTCACTTAATTTGAACACCGAAAACGAAACGAACAAACACGCGCATGCGCACTTGACACCTATTCATTAAATGATAATCGCACCCACACAAACGCACCGTATACACACAGATCCAAACGAGTATGTGTGCGTCTAACTCGTTTAAAAATTCGTCCACTCTTGCGCATCGTGAAATTTGGAAGCGACGCCATTGGTCGATTGATGTTAGAAAAAATTAGAAGGTATTATTAGATGTTTCGTGAATGGTTGGATATTTTCGGAACGATTAGATCTGATGATAACATCTTTCTATTGGTAATACTATTGCGTCCATGGAAATAAAATATGTACTAAATTATACATAACTTTAAGTAGGTAATAAATAATAATTTTTTAATTAGTTTATATAAATAATTGGTAGGTAGGTACAAATATGCTAATACAAAAAACATTAACCAATAAAATAGACCGAAATAACAATAAAGTAGGCACAGAAAACGGCGCGCCATTTTGAATTTAAAAAATACAAAGCACGACCCTAAAATTTTACACGCACACATACACACAGTATTTGTTAGTGTGCGTCTAACGCACTCATCCCCACTCCTGCGCATCCGAAATTTGAACCGCGTTAGGCGATTGGTCGACCGCCATTTTGGATTTTTATAACCTGTTAGACGAGCCGAGCTGTTAGATTCTTTTTATTTATATTTTATCGTGTAATGGCGTCTTACTTTTATATTATTTAATAACGCTTGATATTTGAGAATTTTAGTATAATCTGTATAATACGATTAGTAAGTAGGTATTTTACTCAAGTAGGTACCTACTTAAGTAAAATACTTACAAAACTACTTAAATACTTACGTAGGTATGTAATTGTCATTCTACTAAAATTATTACTAATATCTTATAATTTTACTAAAATCAGTAATCTGACGACCGCCTGGCGCAGTGGTTCGAGCGTTGGCCGCTCGAATCCTGCATCGGGTTCGATTCCCGCCAGAGGAAAATTTCAGATAGCATTTTCGTAATTTGCCCTGGTCTGGGTGTCACTGGGATCGCCCCCAGTCCATTGTACGGTACCCATAGTACACGCGTTGCTTAGTTTGGGACCATACAGTTGGTGTGTGTCTTGTAAATCTATATCTTCGTCTTCTTATTTAAGAAGAAATCTATTTATCTCAAATAATTACCGCAACTAATAACTAACCACGCGGTCATTAACATCAGGCGGGCCGTACGCTTTTTTACCACTGCGGTCCTATAAAAAATAAGTTCGTATTTCTGCGTTCATTGAATAACAAAGTTCATTGACCTGAAAACTGTTCCTATCATTATCACAAGGACAGCAAGTGAGACCAATACAGATATAATTGTGATACTTTTTGACAACGAATCATAATGATCGTTTATAACGAACGAAAAAGGGCAAAAGTATTACGTTAATCGTGATTCGTGAATAACAAGAGACCTTTATTACGGTCACGGAATAACGATAAAAACAAGGAAATGGACCGAAAATGTAATATATTTAATATGTTAATACACGAAACTTGTGGTATTGTTTCAAGAAAGCCTGTTAAAAAACTTGGGCACGCCGAATTGCACGCACACACGCACAGCCAGACGACAAGTTGACGCACACATGAGCGGTGTGCGAGTACCCGATAACGGAGGCTTCACATGGCGGTGGAATAACAAAATAATAATAAAAAAAACTAGCTGTGCTCCGCGGCTTCGCCCGTGTGGACATTGGATTAGCCTATGTCTTATTCCAGAGCCTACATTTAATTATGTAGGTTTTTTTTTGTTAGTTTTTTTTTTTTTATGACTATATGTTGTTGGCCAGAGTGGCCTTAACAACTTCACCAGTCAGAGGGCTAACGAACAAAGTGCAGCTCCAGCCGTTAGGGCAGGGGGACAGCTGGCTCAAGGGTGCCACATTGGGGAAATTTTATTAATAATCGGGTTAGTAGTTATGGAGATACGTGGTAACAAACATTCACACACACACATTCGCATTTATAATATTAGTAGGCTAGAATAGGAAGTAGCTAATAATATAACTTAAAAACTAATTTGATGGCGTTGGAGACGGCAGTCTCCCGCGAAAGCGCCTGAACACCACACCTTTCGGCCGTACTGTTTCTGCATGAAAGTAGACAGCTTTTCAGTGGGGACCAAGACCACAAACGCCTTGAAACTGGCGACTGGCGTTGTGACTCGAGCCCAACAGCTGAACACTCAGTGAGACATTGCTCTTCATCCTGATGTACTCAGCAATGTCCCCTGCCTTATGGTGTAGTGGAGGCGGTGGAGGCCTTCATGGTTTTATGACAGCGATAAATAGAACCACGAACCAAGGAATTTTTAACTCTAAGATCTACGTTCATGCCACGAACAGATTAATGATTAGATACTTATCAAATTTTTTTTCCTGATATTCAGATGATTTGTTAATGAAAATTCGTTGTTAAGTTCCCATTAATTGTTGGACATTATGTTGCTTTATTTCAATTTTATGGCACCAGTGGAGATTATCTTAAGAGTAATTTACGTAGGACCATGGTACTATTGATGGCTTATAATTATTTGGATCTGTCCGCTTGCCTATTTACGAAGAGATGTTATCGAGTGTAAAATCGGACCAAAAAAAACAACAAATTTACCTGTGAGTGTTCAAAACAGGAGCAAAATAATTTTCACCCTGTATACCTAACGAATACCTGAAAACAATACCCACAGTCGGTATGCCTGTCGGGACCCGTAGGATGAACTCCACAGTTCTCTCTCTGTCTCATTGCTCTGTTCCTTTATGTCAGGCATTATTTTTTATATTTTTATTATTATTTAAATACCGAATTCTGTTTTTTTATTCACAATGTATTAATGCCTGCCTGCTCACATAGCGTTGCTGTTTGAAAATGTATACAATTATTATTTTTCTTTTGAAAAGAGTAACCATTGAGTTTCTTGCCGGCTCTTCTCAATGGAAGCAACATTACGAACCGGTGGTAACGCTAAAATATTTTTTGCTAATTTGACGATTTATAAATGCTAATACTAATAGCTTACATCAATAAAAAAAATTTGAGTATGAGTTTGAGTTTGAGGCGCACGACTGAACTCGGCTCCAACCAAATTAGTGCGTGATCTCCTGAAAGTCCCGCCGCCATGTAACCCCACCCTTCTCACGCACACACCACCACGAGCCCCCAATTCGCATTCGGTGCGCGCACAGCACAGTTTCCGCGATGGCCGCGCGGTCGTCGACCCCGTGTTTTGGAGGGCGCCGATGACGTCACAACACTGACCTACCGCACGGCGACCTTGGCGCGGAGTATTTTGGATGTTTCACTGTCCCGGTTTCGGGGGGCCGAACAATGGCGTAATAAGGTTCCGATTTTGAATGTGGAACGTTCGAATTGATGTTCGTTTGTCATATTGCCGATATTGTTCGTGGCCAGTTGATGAGGTTCGTAATTTGAATTTCGAATTTGGAATGTGCTTTATAAAAGTACCAACCACACCAACCTACCATCTGATACACGGCCCGTATTAACAAATGGATCTCAAAGTTGAGATCGATCTTAAAATGCGGTTTTGACGTTTAATGTATGGAACATCTGTCAATAACAGCATCT
This sequence comes from Drymonia ruficornis, assembly GCA_947859195.1. Classification (NCBI taxonomy): domain Eukaryota; kingdom Metazoa; phylum Arthropoda; class Insecta; order Lepidoptera; family Notodontidae; genus Drymonia; species Drymonia ruficornis. The sequence continues at coordinate 7,782,651 of OX401926.1, read as the reverse complement.
TAAGTTCGATCTCAATCTTGAGATAGATTTATTGAGACGGACCTTAGGGACCTTAAAATAACCCTATGAAGAACTCCAGAGGGCCTACTCTGTTACAAACGAAAACGAAATTTCGGACGATATTCGCGTATTTCCTACTACGTTTCTCATTGATTCCGACATTTCTTACAAACGAAAATTGCTTGACGTCTTCATCGTCGTCGAATCTACACGTCAAACAATTTTTGTTCGTAAGAAATATCGGAATCAATGAGAAACGTAGTAGGAAATACGCGAATTTCGTCCGAAATTTCGTTTTTGTTTGTAAAAGAGTAAGGCCTCAGACTTATTTGTATCGACAACTATTGATACTGCCTACTATAAAATCTTCAAAGGTCTATCTATACTCAGTATTAACATAATAAAATACGCATTATAATGTTTATTAATAATATTTCGCTTATTATAATTATAACGGTAATCATAAAAATTAACTGGTTGCCATTGGGCGGCTGTTTACTACCTGGCCCTTATCAGGCAGGTCAATGACACTGATAAACCATTTACATTGCAATTTTATTTGAAAGCCCTCCAGACTGTTTCGACATACCTATAAATACCTAAATACCACCAAATACCTTTAAATAAATACCGCTAGACAAACACACTAACTGTATGGTCCCAAACTAAGCAACCCTTGTACTATGGGTACGGTACCGACTGGTGCAATTACACCCAGACCAGGGTAAATTCCGAAAAAGTCAGTCCCGGTTGTTGTCATATAGGCAGCAGTCGTTAAGCCTTGTCAGAGGCCTTCGGGGGGCTTGTACAACTCTGACACCAGCCCCCCTAGACAAGTGACACGAACGCTAATCGAATAGAATAGAATAGACTTCACAATGTATGGAAATGTCAAACGTCGCTATGTAGATCAACAACAAGTTGCTATGTAGATCACGTGACTTATGTCATTTCCATACATGAAGCGTAGCGATTTGAAGGAACGCTTGTAGACGTCAGCCACTTGTCTAGCCCTTCTGGTACCAGGGAACCATACGATAAGAAGAAGCAAAGTTAGAGTAAGTATATTGAACCATAAACGGTCGTCGACTTAACCCTTATTTTAGCTGTCCGTGCAAATTAGTGGGCTGAACTGGCAGATGATGGCCGATGGGACAGAAAGGTTCTTGAGTGACGACCACGTACGGGAAGACGCAGCGTGGGTCCCACAAGGTGGACCGACGACCTAGTGAAGGTCGCGGGAAACCGCTGGATGCAAGTGACACAGGACCGGTCGTTGTGGAAACCTTGGGGGAGGCCTATGTCCAACAGTGGACGTGTTTCGGCTGACATTATTACGATGAGGTCCGTTCCTTTAGTCATCTTTTACTCCAGCCACAAAGACTAGGAAGACCCTTTTTACGGGACTGAGGTAGCAAACAGGAGTACAGCCCGCCAGATGTTAAGCAGTCACCGTAGCCTATAGATACCAAAGGCATCGCTCGCACGTTGCCAACCTGAAGGGGAGTGGAACGACGGGGGGTGGGGGTTGGGCTACCGGCCCTCCCACTCATCGTACGAAACGCAGCAGTAATAGCTACTTTACGCCGATCTTCTGTGAGAGGGTGGTACTACCCCTGTCGAGCTAGCCCGTATGAGCTGCAGTCAATTGGCTACAGCTTGGCTGTACCACCAAAACCCTAAACCAACGTCATTTATTTGCATTTAAATAATATGACACTATTTGAGTTGATGTAGATTAAAACCAATCCATCCTCAAATCCTGTGGCATGCAATTTGTCCTGTCAAGAAAGAGAAAGGTGTATATTAGATAAGGCGAGTGTGACAAGGACGACACGATACAAATTGCTAGACGTGAATCAGAGTCGGGTGCAATGAACTTGAGTTTTGATGATGCATCGATGCATATATACATACATAATACAATAATTGTTGTATGGATAGCAGATACGGTTCAAAGGTTAAACGTTTGCTAAGTACTTGTACCGGATACGGGATACTGGATATCCGGCTTTAGCATCGGCCGGATAGCCGGATATTCGGCAGCCGATTAGTTTTTAGGGTCCGTACCCAAAGGGTGCCAACGGGACCTATGACTAAGCCTACGCTGTCCGTCTGTCCGTCTGTCAGTGGGCTGGATCTCATGAACCGTAATAGGTAGAGAGTTGAAATTTTCACAGAATGTGTATTTCTGTTGCCGCTACAATAACAAATAGGTACCTACTAAAAATAAAATAAATTTAAAAATAAAGGGGGTCCTCATAAAATAAACTTGATATTTTTGACGTTTTTATTTTACGGTGGTACGGAATCCTTTATGTGCGAGTCCGACACGCACTTGGCCGGTTTTTTTATGAAACTAAGGCGACCAACTGATGTTAAGTGGTTACCGTAGCCTATAGTTGCTTGCAATACCAATACCAGCATGTCGACTGCCAAGCATTTACGATTTATAATGAAGAATTCACAAAGATAATATTAGGGACCAGAGGTTACACAATGGACAATTGTTAAGAGACTCGAGACCCAGGGCGCCAAGTCGCTTAGCCATTGAACTGCCACTGTAGCGTTATACTATTCTCACCGAGCCTCTGATTGGTCGGTTGATTCCGACCGAGCTATCAGAGGGTCAGAGTTCAATGGCTAAGCGACTCGGCGCCCGGGTGGTCGCGGGTTCGATTCCCATCAGAGACAAATTTCGGAAACGGCCTTGGGGGCCATCCATTAATTATGTCACACGTAAAGGGGGGGAGGGGGAAGACAAATTGTGACTAAAAATCATGAAATTCGTGTGACGTAATTAATGGATGGCCCCTTGTCGTAATTTACTGGTCTTCGTACCGAAAAAAAAAAAAAAAAAAAAAAATTACAAGCCCGTTGAGTTTCTTGCCGGATCTTCTCAGTCGAGGTCGCGTTTCCGATCCGGCGGTAGAAGTTAAGGAAAAAATGTAAAATGACAATTTGTAAGAGCCCCCGTAGGCCTAAACAAAATAAATGATTTGAATTTGAATTTGAATCACAGTGATCTGTAATCGCCCCCAGTCTATATTATGGTAGCCATAGTACAAAGCGCTTAGTTTGGGACCATACAGTTGGTGTCTGGCGATTTTTTTGTGGACTCTACATTTCTGGGTGTTATCAGTACCGAACGCTGTTATCAGCGGCACTGACCCGCTCAATGTCGGCGTGCGACGGCTAGCAAGAGTTATTTATTCCAATATTATCCTTGTTGTAAACCTGGGTAAGAACCTTGGGATATTGCAAGTACTGTGTGCTTTTTATGGGACTAGGCCCGCCACACACCACCACACCACTGTAAGGGCTCTATCTCACCGGGACGCCAAGCGCGTCGCCAGCCACCGTCGCCAACAAATTCGTATTGAATTTGACAGGTAATACCAATTGTTTGGATACGTGGCCGGCGACGTCGCTGGCTACCGTCGCCAATAATTCGTATTGAATTATGACAAAATATGACAGGACTCTACTTGGCGACGGTCGCCAAACCCGTCGCCAGGTGTGATACAGCCCTTACTTCCGTAAGCCAAGATTGACAGTGTCCAACGATGACGCCAAGGTTTGACCCTCGGCGAGTCCCGGGGAAAAGCTAAGTTGTCTTGGAACCCGCACGAATTTAATCAGAAGAATGGATAGGAGGAGTTGGAAGAAGATTATCCACTTCCCTCCGTTGCAAAGCGGGAGACAAAAATAACAGTATAGGCTGACAGCCACAAAAACATGACTTACAACTGATGGAAGACCAGTTGTAAAGCATCACGGATAGCAGTTTGACTATTAGGACCTAAACTCGTGAGCTGTGGGCTTATAGTCTGACCGCAACCGCTGTACCGCGCCTTAGGTATGCGCGGGAAGGTGGGGAGTGGGAAATTAGGTATACGCGGGGAGGACTCGTGGAGGTGGGGAATGGGAAAACGCCCCCCATCTCGCCGCTCGCGTACCTAAGGTGCGGTACAGCAGTTGCGGTCAGACTATAGTACGACTATACGCGTTTACGCGTTTCTAAAATAAAAGTAACCTAAGTTACTCCTTATCATCAGCTATCTGCCAGTGAAAGTCCCGGCGAGATCGGTCCAGCCGTTTCAGAATTTAGCTACTCTGAATATCATACATCTGGCCTAATTTACGATTCCTGGAAAAGGTTACGTCATTTTAACGACATAGCTACAGCTTCAACCGTCAATATTTTGATGGTAATTTTTAGTTAATTGAGGAAAACCAATTAGGAAGCCAATTACCAATAATTGTTTGTACCCTGTGGTTCTGTTACGTGGGTTGGGATGAGAAAACGCGAATTCGATGACCAAAAAAAAAAACCGACTTCAAAAAAACCTGGATCACTAAAAAGCCTGAAATAATATTTCTATTACCACCTCTGCCTACCCCTTTGGGAAAACCAGACGTGATGGTGTGTTATCGAGTATTTGGAGTCGGTGCCAATCTTGGTATGCCAAGTATAGCTACTATAAAAGTAAGAAGATAGATTGGCACCGACTCCAAATACTCGATAACACACCATCACGTCTGGTTTTCCCAAAGGGGTAGGCAGAGGTGGTAATAGAAATATTATTTCAGGCTTTTTAGTGATCCAGGTTTTTTTGAAGTCGGTTTTTTTTTTTTATAAAAATAATTTTATTTCACGATTTTTAGTGGCGCCATACCAATGAACATTTTGGCATATTGAACCGTATGAAGTAAGCCCAACATAAGGTAACTGCTGTAAATCTTTGAGGAATTCCCTCGACTGTCTATGGTCTCCATCATTAGACCTGTAATGGCACTTATAACCCATATGGGTGCAAAGTTCTCTCCAATACAAATTAATCAAGCCCAAACACCAGGTAATTGCTGTAAATCGTTGAGGAGTTCTCTCGACTGTCTTTTGACTCCATCATCAGACCCCTAATGACAGTCACAACCCATCTAGGTGTAAAGTTCTCATCAATACTAATTAATCAAGCCCAAACACAAGGTAGCTACTGTAAAACGTTGAGGAGTTCCCTTGACTGTCCCTCGTCTTCATCATCAGTCCCCTAATGACAGTCACAACCCATCTAGGTGTAAAGTTCTCATCAATACTAATTAATCAAGCCCAAACACAAGGTAGCTACTGTAAAACGTTGAGGAGTTCCCTTGACTGTCCTTCGTCTTCATCATCAGATCCCTAATGACAATCACAACCCATCTAGGTGTAAAGCTCTCATCAATAGAAATGAATTAAGTCCAAACACAAGGTAGCTACTGTAAAACGTTGAGGAGTTCCCTTGACTGTCCTTTGTCTTCATCATCAGACCCATAATGACAGTCACAACCCATCTAGGTGTAAAGTTCTCATCAATACAAATTAATCAAGCCCAAACACCAGGTAATTGCTGTAAATCGTTGAGGAGTTCCCTCGACTGTCTTTCGGCTCCATCATCAGATCGACTCCAGACCTTCATAAAATAGTAGTGCTTTAAAATACTTAATGAAAAAAATTACAAACGCACTAGTCGCCCCTACGATTTTCGAAGGTTCTCCTCGATTTCTCTGGGATGCCATCATCAGATCCTGGTTTCCTTATCATGGTACCACCCCCGGAAAATCTCCTTTCCAACAAAAAAAGAATCATCAAAATCGGTTCATAAACAACGAAGTTATCCGCGAACACACATAAAAAAAAAAAAAAAAAAAATATATATATATACGGTCGAATTGAGAAACCTCCTCCTTTTTTGAAGTCGGTTTAAAAACAGGTAAATTCCTTATTATTTCGTCCCTATGTGACGAAAAGATAAAATGTTTGGATAATAACCTATTCATTATGACAGCCAAAAGACGTCCACTGTTGGACATAGGCCTCCCCCAAGGTTTTCCACAACGACCGGTCCTGTGCTGCATTCAACGTTTTCCCGCGACCTTCACTAGGTCGTCGGTCCTCCTTGTAGGGGGCCCGACGCTGCGTCTTGGTACGTGGTCGCCACTCAAGAACCTTTCTGCCCCATCGACCATAAGTTCTTCGGGCTATGTGCCCCACCCACTGCCACTTCAGCCTGCTAATTCTCAGGGCTATGTCAGAGACCTTGGTTTGTCTACGTATCTCATCATTTCTGATTCAATCTGAATATCCTATTATTATGCCTCATGCCTCAATATCATTTTATTAGAATCCTTTAAGTAACTTCTAGGTATCGGTGGTAGAGCCAAGCTGTAGCCAATTGACTGCAGCTCATATATGAGCTGGCTCAACCGGGGTAGTACCACCCTCTCACAGAAAATCGGCATAAAGTATGAGTGAGAGAGTCGAATGCCTAACCCGTGATATCTCATGGATGTATCAACGTTGGACTCATGGTTTCAGGATGTTTGGCCTTAGTGTTGGTGCGTCCAGATGCCACGCATGCCTCGCCCGAGCACTCACGTTATGACATGTCTAAGTATGCGTATCGAGGTCAAAATTACTATTGTTTACCAAAATACATTGTATTAAAATAAGTAATAAATATAACGTCACGTCTTTTATCCCCATTCGTGGGTAGTCAGGGGCTCGAGTGGCCATACACCACCACATTGTGGAGGTATTAAGCCAACTCAAAGCCCACGTTTCACCAGATAGTCAGAACTCAACGTGACAAGTGGTGAACCTTGTCGCCGTGTATACAGGAACTGACTATTACCTAATCCCGAGGGATAGGTAGGTTTCCTCACGATGTTTTCCCTCACCGTAAGCCAACTGAAAATGATGCATATAGATAAAATAAGTAAATGGCGATTTAAAAAAACAATGTAAAAAAGACAAGCCCTCTGAGTTTCTTGCCGGATCTTCTCAGTCGAGGTCGCGTTTCCGATCCGGCGGTATGGAAAAAAAATATAAATATTTATGGAAAAATATTTATGGAAAAAAAATATAACATTTCAATTTGTAAGTGCCCCGTAGACCTAAACAAAATAAGCATTTAGAATTTTGAATTCTTGACTGAGTGCGGCATGACCCTGAAGTTGCAGTCATGATTTGGAGGAAGCGTTCAAACAGACCGGGAACCCAAGCTTCAAGGCTTTAAAGATCGTTGTTTCAAGGTGAGCATTACCAATTAATCAGAGGCCAAAAACCTACATATACATGATAAGAGGTCATTGGCCTCCCTTATCCATCGTTATCAGTAGACAGATAGAATAACAGATTATCAGCCTCGCCGTCTGTGTGTCGTCAATGTTAAAAAACACGTTTTGTTATACCAAACTGTTCCAACACTGTTCGGTTGTTTGGTTATACGTACGTAGATTATGATAACGCAGAAAGGACACTATTAGGTACAGATGTTGAGTACCTACCTAATTGTAATAAAACGAGGATAATAACGTTTTAAATCTATCAAATCGGAGCATAAAGCAAAGAACAGGGTACCTATTCTGTAACGACAAACTCGTATTCGACGCTAATTTTCAAGTGAAATGCCAAATTTCAATACAAAATTTGACATTTCAGCAGAAAATTCACGCGTCGAACTTGAGTTTGTCGTTACAGAATAGCTACCCTGATTTTAAAATCGGATGACTCGAAGTTCTTCACCTAAAGATTCCAGACGGGTATTTATTTATTTATTTAATTTTAGGATAGTTTACAGACTATAGAACAAAAATGTATAACTATGAAATGATTTATGAAAATAGCTAACAATAAGCTTTAAGCGAATATTAGTACCCTTAGCGTATACCTAAAATTGCTTTGTGATCACAGATTGATTGATAGGTAATACGAATGCAATCCAAGTCAAAGTAAAAAAAAACAAAACTCTGAACAAACTCTTCTGAGGTGGTCTAACAATTACTACGGTTTAAGTTTGTGGTTATTATTTAACTTTAATCCACAGAACGACATCGCGGGCATAGCATATTTCGTATTTTTGTTTTTTTTTTGTCCGGGCGCTATTAGGCCCGACACGCGAACAACCTCTGATGTGGGGGTCAGAGTCCTTAATTGGGCATAGCATATTAAAATAACTAAGCGTAGATAGGTACTGCCTTACCTAACCAACAAACTGGTAGATTACACAAAACAGTCGCACCTAAGTCGTCGATTTGTGGACCGCCTATAGAAGAAGAGCTGGTAGATTAGGCACAAAAGTCTTGTCGCAAAGAACTGTCTCCTCTGCCAATTTGTTTTATCTATAGCAGTTGGCGTATATTTTGCTTGTTATTATTGAACGAAATCAATAAATGCACGATATTGACCCAGATGTTTCCCGTGTCGTTGCACTTTTGACATTTAACTTTATTCGGTCATGTGCCGTTCACGGTTTAACTGTTTGAAGGTCACACATCATTTCATACACCATCACGCGTATATTCTTCAAAGGTGTAGGCATATAATACAATACATCGGGATACTTAGGCTCGTATTAATGCATCTCAAAGTTGAGATCGATCTTAAGACGCTGTTTTTAACAGATGAAGTTTGACAAATTTAAAATATTTTAGAGAGGGACCCACCACTCACCCTCGAAATTGTCAACCTTAAAAAATCATAAACCAAATAAATTGATCGATAATTAGAAGAGGCCAACAAGACCGAACTCCCTGTCAGTCGAGAGTATGTCTGTCATGAGTCATGGACCCTAATAATTAGCAATTTTCCGCAGACAAACCGAATCTTTAATAATTTCGACACGTGTTTCGCCTCTTAACGAGGCATCTTCAGGACGAATCGGCAGCGAATGAGCAATAGTTTTCCGCAAAGTTACGCCTGATTCCATCAATTATTTGACAAATTTGAGAAACAAGGATCGTTTACACCAAATGCTAGTTCACAAACTAAGCAACGCTTGTACTATGAGTACCGTAGTCAAATGTCTGTAATTTATTTTAATTATTAAAAAAAAAAAAACCTGCGACATTTTTTGTACACACGGTTACCTGATCCCAAACTAAGCAGAGCTTGTACTATGGAAACCAGATAACTGATATTACTACATATACTACTTTTTTATTTGTAAATACATACTTAATATACATATACACCCAGACTCGGGACATACAGACATGTTCATGCACACAAATGCATGTCCCGGGTAGGAATCGAACCTACGACCTGCAGCATGAAAGGCGCCTCCGCGCCAACCACGCTACCGGGCCCGTCAACCGTCAATTACCATTCATACTATGTTTCATTTTAAAAGTAATGAATCAATTTGGAATACTTTTCACTTGTTATATCCTCAAAACTGTCCTGTTGTTATTTATTATCGATTATTATATTTTTACCTAGTTCCCACAACACAAGCACACCACACAACAACAACAAGCGACAAGGTTCACCACCTGTCACGTTGGGTTCTGACTATCTGGTGAAACGTGGGCTTTGAGTTGGCTTAATACCTCCACAATGTGGTGGTGTATGGCCACTCAAGCCTCTGACTACCCCCGAATGGGGATAAAACTCGTGACGTTATATATATATACTAGCTTTTGCCCGCGACTTCGTCCGCGCCGAATTTAAATTTAAAAATATCGGATCCCGGATCTCATTTCCCGGATCCCGTATCCCATATCCCGGATTTTGTATCCCGGATCTCGTTTCCCGGGTCCCGTATCCTGGATCTCGTTGCCCGGATCCTGGATCCCGTATCCCGGACCCCGTATCCCGGATCCCGTTCGCAGATTCTGTTTGCTAAATCCCGGATCCCGTATCCCGGAAATCACGGATCCCGTATCTCGTATCCCATATCCCGAATCTCGTTTCCCGGGTCCCGTATCCTGAATCTCGTTGCCCGTATCCCGGATCCCGTATATCCCGGACCCCGTTTCCCAGATTCCGTTTGCTAAATCCCGGATTCCGTATCCCGGATATCGTGAATCCCGTATAAAATATCCTGAATTTAATATCCCGGATCTCGTTTCCCGGGTCCCGTATCCCGGATCTTGTTCCCTGGATCCCAGATTCCGTGTTCTGGATCCCGGATATCACGGGTCCCGTATTCCATATCCCGGATTTCATACCCCGGATCTCATTTCCCCAAATCTGATTTTCTGAATCCTGGATCTCGTTTTCCAGATCCCAGCTTCCGTTTGCCGGAGCCTTATCCCGTTTCCTGGATCCCAGATCCCGTATCCCAGATATCGGATCCCGTATCTCGGATGTCCCGGATCCCGTATCGTATTAGCCCGTAAGGCTGTGTTTCCATTGAAGCGGAGCGGGGCGGAGCGGGGCGGAGAAGAGCAGTGAAAAGTGGCAACTGTTTCCATTGAAGCGGAGCGGGGCCGATAGGGGCGGAGCGGAGCGGGGCGGAGTGGGGCGGAGCTGAGCGGAGTGGAGCGGAGAAGAGCAGTGAAAGGTGGCAAATGTTTCCATTGAAGTGGAGCGGGGCGGAACGCGGCGAAGCGGAGCGGGGTGGTGCGGGGCCGCGTGTTCATATATTGTATTCGAAAGTCCGCTCAGCTCCGCTCTGGTCCGCTCCGCTCCGCTCAGTTTCGCTCAGCACCGCTCAGCTTCGCTCAGTTCCGCTCAGCTCCACTCAGCTCCGCTCAGCTCCGCTCCGCTCCGCTCCGCTCCGCTCCGCTCCGCTCCGCTCCGCTCCGCTCAGTTCCGCTCAACTCCGCTCAGCTCCGCTCAGCTCCGCTCAGCTCCGCTCAGCTCCACTCCGCTCCACTCCGCTCAGCTCCGCTCCTCACCGCTCCGCTCCGCTTCGTGCCCACCACTCGGCACCACAGCCTGCTCGACTCCGTTCTGTCCGGCTAGGGGCCGCGTGTTCATTTGTTTTATTCGAAAGTCCGCTCAACTCCGCTCCGCTCCGCTTACACTGCTTCCACTGATGCGGAGTGGAGATTTCGAGCACTATGATTGGCCAATTCACGGCCCGCTCCGCCCCGCTCCGCCCCGCTCCGCTTGTCAAAATGGGTCCAGCCATTTCAGAGATTAGACCGAATCGGTACCCCTATACAAACTTTCATTCCCTATTTTACACCCTCAGGGGATGAATTTTCCAAAATGCTAAAATTAATCTTTTTATTTGTAAAAAGAAACCTAAACAACAATTTTCATCATTATAACTTTAAAAACGACAAATTTCAATACAAACTTTCATCCCTATTTCACCCCCTTTGGGGTTGAATTTTCAAAGACCATAACATTAATCATTTTCATTATTAAAACACACCTAGTCAGCAATTTTCATAATTCTAACTTTAAAAATGACGAACTTCCACACAAACTTTCATTCCCCTATTTTACCCCCTTAGGGGTTGAATTTTCAAAAACCCAGAAATTACACTTTTTTATTTTTGAAAAGACACCGAATCACCAATTTAAATAATTCTAACTTCAAAAATGACGGAACTTCCATATAAACTTTTATCCCCTATTTTACCCCCTTAGGGGATGAATTTTCAAAATCCCTGAAATCCATATTTTTTATTTTTCAAAAGACACCTAATCAGCAATTTTCATAACTCAAACTTCAAAAATGACGAACTTCCATACAAACTTTCATCCCCTATTTTACCCCCTTAGGGGTTGAATTTCAAAAAACCCTTTCTTAGTACACCTCTACACATCAAGACAAACCCATCCTCCAAATTTCAAGTCTCTACGATCAGCGGTTTAGGCTGTGCGTTGTCTGTCAGTCAGTCAGTCAGTCAGTCAGTCAGTCAGTCAGTCAGTCAGTCAGTCAATCAGGACTTTGATTCTTATATATTTAGATTTTTTTTTATTTTTCCCTAGTTTCCTATTACATTTTGATAACAATACATTTTTATGTAAAATGTATGAAAAGGAAAGTAGGTGTATAATATGAATATTGTTATATTTAATATATTATACAACAATATGGTTAGACATATGAAGACTGACTGTCGCAGTGGTTTGAGCGTAGGCCGCTCGGCTCACTGCATCGGGTGGTTGCGGGTTCGATTCCCGCTGGAGGCAAATTTCGGAAACCTTTTCGTAATCTGCCCAGCCCCCCTAGACACATGTCATCGTCTACAAGCGTTTCTACAAAACTTTACGCTTAAATGTATGGAAAAGAAATTAGAAGCGGATAAGTGGATCACGTGACTTATGTCATTTCCATACATGAAGCGTAGCGATTTGTAGACACGCTTGTAGACGAAGCCACTTGTCTGGGTGTCACTGGGATCGACCCCAGTGCATTGTATGGTAGCCATAGTACAAGCGTTGCTTAGTTTGGGACCATACAGTTGGTGTGTTAGTCTGGCGATATTTATTATATATCCTAAGGGAACCTCATGTATGGAGGGGAGGCCCATGCCTAGTTGGGATATTGAAGGACTTACGGCCGAATACTCAAAGGCTACTTAAATATTTAAGTCCCACTTAGCAGTTTGAGACGTCGTTAACTGTCATTTTGTGTATGGCGCGTCAAAGTTAAGCAGCTCTCAAATTTAAGTTGCGTATGAGTATTCGGCCGTTAGTCTCGTATTAATAAATGCATCTCAGTTGGGATCGATCTTAAGTTGCTGGGGGCTTACCACGAACTCTTATTGCGATTCAATTACAGGAACGTTTTAACGATTCAGCGTCTTTTTGTGCAATGACGTACCTTATTGTCATAACAATAAGAAACGTCATTGCACAAATGGCCGCTGAAACGTTAAAACAAAACTGTTATAAGAGGTGGTGGTAAGCCCCCTGTTATTGACAGATGTTCCACACATTAAACGTCAAAACTGCATCTTAAGATCGATCTCAACTTTGAGAAGCGTTTATTAATATGAGCCTTATTATTGTTACAAATTGTTCTGTTATTTGTAGGCAGTAGGATTTAACCACAACAAATAATACTAACAAATTTGGCTGTGTGTCAATAGCTACGTCCAAATGTGTCACATGCCGCGCGAGGCAAATTGCCTCACGAAGTTTGACTTGCCTCGCGCGAGGCAAATGCGCGTCCTTCCTCACCTGAGGGCTATCATTGGCCTCGCCTAGTTTGGCATAGTCATCAGACAGAACGATGTCAAACGTGTCAAACTGATTGCTCGGCTATACCTTTCTCTGTCTAGAGTGTCAGTTGCCTCGCCATTTGCCTCGCGCGGCATGCGACTGAGGCAAATGTCGTGCTTCGCGAGGCATGTGGGTGAGCAGCCTCGCGCGGCATGTGTATGTTGTAGACACGTCTATTCAAATAGGTATTGTATACTTAATCATTATTTCCTTTACAAACTGCCAAATTTAATTGTTATATTTTATCAAATGCGGTTTCCGAATTCATCGGAATTTGGTAACAAATAAGGAAAACCTATATTTTAATGAACGGCTCGTGTTTCGACACACATAGGTCCACTTCTTTACTGGATAGAGTATTGGTTAGGTTGGCGTCCATAAATTACGTGAGGTGATTTTTGAGATTTTTCGACCCCCCCTCCCCCCTTGGTGAGATTTCGTGAGATTTTGCTCGATCCCCTCCCTCCCGCTCTAATCTCACGTGAGATTTTTCAAAAGCTATATTCTAGAGGAGAAACATGTTTTACTTAATTTAACAAAAAAAAGTTAAAGTTCAGTTTAGTTTAAAAAAAAAAATTAATTTAACCCAGTTTTCTTGCAATTTTACACTGTTTCTTGCGGTAAAAAAAAAACGTGAGATTTGCCAAGACCCCCCCTCTCCCCCACGTGAGATTTGGTGAGATTCTGCTCAACCCCCTCCCCCCCATAAATGCCTCACGTAATTTATGGACGCCCCCTTATTGTTTATTTTAATATAATAATATTAGCCCTTTTAACGTCCTCTGGGCAAGGGCCTCCCCTCAATGCGAGGGGGATTCAGGCCATAATTCACCACAGGCCCACTGCGGGTTGGTGGATATCACATGTCTTAAGAAAATTTGTTAGATTTTCTTAAACATGCAGGTTTCCTCACGATGTTTTCGTTCACCGTAAGCAAGTGATTATTATATTAAAGTTATGATTCGAACATAGATTACGAAAAATCCAGAGGTGCGAGCCGGGGTTTGAACCCTGGACCTAAAGCAAGACCGCAACACCGCAAGACGCGTGCTTAAGAGGAGGGTTCGAAATTTGGTTGATTTTCTATTCTACTTTTTCTTTAAGTAAGTATGTGGACTAGGAATCTTATATTTAGATGTATGATTTTTGACTATATTATCTTGAGTATCTTTAAATGCAAATCACGATTTGATGAAATTTTCTCGATAAAAAAAATTTATGAAATGAGCTCTAATTATTTACGATTTTCCTTGCTACCACGATGTTTTTACGATTTAGATCACGAAATTATTTCTAAAACATAGCAAATAATGATATCTAAACTACCCTTCAACCATATTTTAATTCATGAAGTAGTTTTTTTTTAATTCAAGTTAATGTGGTTTGGCGCTTACGTTGTTTATTTCCGAGCGCGCGCACAATATCGCCATCTCACATTTTAAGTACTTGAACTAACCATGTCTCTCTCTAACTTTGTATTGTCAGTGTCCGCTCGGACTTGTTCGACGTCGGACCTGTGAAGGATTTTTTAAAAAATATTACGAAAAAATATTACGGTCGTGCCACATTACAGGTACAGTACAGTATTTACAGTCCGCCGACGCCTGTGATAAATAAATAAATATCCTTGGAAATTCTTTTACACATGACTACCTGATCCCAAACTAAGCAGAGCTTGTACTATGGAAACCAGATAACTGATATTACTACATATACTACTTTTTGTTTGTAAATACAAACTAAATATACACTTAATTACACCTAGACTCGGGACATGCGGACATGTTCATGCACACAAATGCATGTCCTGGGCAGGAATCGAACCTACGACCTGCACTGCAGCGTGATTTTCGTTTGCTTTTCCTTGTCTTGTGTAATTTCTTTTCATCTCTTGTCATTTTGTGTCATCTCTTGTCATTTTGTGTCATCTCTTGTCATTTCATAGTTATTCGTGTCATTTCTGTAAAAACTCCCTATTTCGCTTACTGTTATATACTTGCAGCATGGTCTTGGGCCCACAGTGGGAATACATTGCTTGTCAAAACAATGGAGTCGCTTTATTGCGTTTGTTGTAGGTATGGATGGGCAAGTAATAAATATATCATACATCAATAAATTATCGTAAAAAATAACATTACAGATATGGATAGGAAAATGTTTGTCCGTCCTATTCAATCTATTATATTATAAACGAAAGTAACTCTGTCTGTTACCTTTTCACGGCTAAACCGCTGAACCAATGTTGATGAATTTTGGTATGGAGATAGACTGGGTCTTGGCGGAGAACATAGGCTACTTTTTAGGGTTCCAAAGGGTGCTAACGGGACCCTATTACTAGGCCTACGCTGTCCGTCTGTCTGTCTGTCCGTCTGTCAGCGCGGGCTGTATCTCACGAACCGTAACAGGTAGAGAGTTGAAATTTTCACTGAATGTGTATTTCTGTTGCCGGTGCAGAACAAATACTAAAAATATAATAACATTTAAAAATAAATATCAAGTCTCAAACTTGATATTTTTGATGTGTTTATTCTACGGTGGTACGGAACCCTTTATGTGCGAGTCCGACGCCTTCAGATCTTATGAATGTTTTCTTGAAATAAATATAGTGCATTTTAAGTAATTAACTGGCCAACCCTCAGGTCCTACCTACCATGTTAGGATCTTTTTCGTTCTAGCGGGTGTAAACCGTGATTTAACGAGTTAATGTGATAATTTTTGTATTTAAATTATTCAATTCAATGTACTTGTTTCAGACATAGTCCAATATTGATTATTAAAATTATTATAATTTCACAATAAATATAAAACAATAAATAAAAGTAAAATTAAATTAAAAAAAATAAAAAAATATTTTTTATTTTTCATGTTTTATCATTAAAATACAATATAATATAACATAAATTAAAATAAAATACAATAAAATAAAAACGTACCCCTAATTAAACAAATACCGTCCGCGTGGGATACTGGCTGCATGTCCTCCCTGTATTCAAGCTGTTCCTGTTGTCGAGCGAATTTTTTGAGCAAGGAAAGAGCCAGCCCTCTTGTCACCTGTGGCGGTAACCAGTCTAAGGGTGATTTTAATAGATAAAAAATAAAGATAAAAAGGTAAACAATAAATAAATGCATGGTTAAATCAATAAAATTAATAAAAACTGAAAATTAAATTAAAAAATAAATTAAATATGGTAAAAATAAATATTATGACACCGCTGATGACTTCATGATCGGCATCGAAGTTAAGTACCAAAGTATTCCTTTGCCTACGAAACATGAAAAAGATACTCATATCCGGCAGTCAGTCACTGACACAGAGTATGTACATTTTTACCCGACTACGGTGGGTGGAGGGTTATGATTTTGACCGATATGTATGTATGTTCATCTGCTCCCGTATAACGTCCAAACTATTTTTATCATAATAATTTGACTAATGAGATATCGTTGGACGCGTCTGGATCGTCCGCTGGTTATAGGCTATTATACGATCGAAATATTGTTATACGTATCTATCAGCATATTGTAGGTATCGTTTGTCTTCTTTTGACTTACTTTGTCTTCAGCAATAAAAACAACATAGAAATTAAATTATTTTTTTCAAATACACTCGACATAAAAATCCCATATAAAACGAAAAAAATATATTTGAATATTTTCATCCATTTCATCTATTTTAAAAGGTGCACTGGGACATATTATTTTAATTGTACGAATTAAACAATATTGTTCCTTCAAAAATAACTATACTATAGTCTACTCCATAGCTGTTCTGTCCTAGCTAAGCGAGAGGGATATATCCTTCGGCAGCTCACGCGACGCTAGCCACACCCCGAAACTAAAATTCATTTTTTTCTTGTATCGTCTTAACTCTCACTCATGGCTTTAGTGAAACACATATTGGTGGTAGAGCTCAACCGGGGTAGTACCACCTTCTCACAGAAGATCGGCGTAAAGTAGCTATTACAGCTGCGTTTCGTACGATAAGTGAGAGAAGCCCAACTCCCCCCCTTCTTCCCCTCCCTTCGTCCCACTCCCCTTCAGGTCGGCAAAGTGCGAGCAATGCTTTTGGTATTGCAAGCATTAGGCTACGGTAACATCAGGCGGGCCGTACGCTTGTTTGCCATCTCAGTCCTATAAAAAAAGTGATAATCATTTTATTATAATAATATAATAATAATAATAATTTTAGCCCTTTTAACGTCGCACTGATGGGCACGGGCCTCCCCTCAATGCGAGGGGGATTTAGGCCATAATCCACCACGCTGGCTGGCTATTTTATTATAGTAACCGAAATTTAATTTACCTAATTAGTAACCTTTGGCGGTTAGGTAGTCTAAACCGCCAAAAGTTACTTATTAGGTAAATTAAATTTTGTTCATTTCTTATCGTTTATAACTGTTCTGCGGTTAATTTCGTCGGTCATAATGAGTTATTGAAGGAAAATGACTAAATATTTACAAAAACTATTATTTTTCTTTGTTATTATTAGCAATAGCAATATAAATCATATAGGGATATCCATTTTAGGTAAGAAACCCTTATCCTCAGTCTTAAGGATACACTGTTACGTAATATAATCTATTCTATTTAATTCTACACTAATATTATAAATGCAAAAGTAACTCTATTTGTCTGTCCTTCACGACTAAACCGCTAAACCAATTTTGATGAATTTTGCTATAGAGACAGACAAGACCTTGGACGAGGACTTATGATACTATTTATCCCGGAAAAATTTTAGGTTCCTGTGGCATTCTAATGTCAATGTGAAAGAAGCTACGGTCAGAAGCTAGTAATAAATAATTTAGTGTGGTAGCCAAGCTGTTACCAAGACGTTCAGACCGTATCCGGGATAGAACCACTCTCACAAAAGATCGGCGTAAAGTAGATAATTTAGCTGCGTTTCGTACGAGTGAGAGAGCCTGAAGCCCAAACGCCTCCCTGCCTTCCTCTCGCACTATCCGACTCTCGTTCAGGTTCGTATTACAAGTATCTAATAGAATACTGTAACTGCTTAACATCAGGCGGGCCGTACGCTTGTTTGCCGCCTTAGGGTCACCGCAGACATGCTACTTTTTGCATCGGCGATCGACGATTTTGCGAATGTAGGTACCGATGCTGCATCGCGATTTGGCGACTCTGCGTTCGGACGCAGCGACTGCTCCGATGCTAAAAGCGACTAAGGGGCTATGCACACAGGCAACTTTTGCGGCAACTGGCAACTTGCTGTTTTCATAAAAAACAATTGGGAAACAGTTGCTGCAATCGCGGCAACTGCAACTAGCAATTGTTTGCTGCATCTGCCAAAAAACTATTAAAAAGTTAATAGTTACGGTAACTAAAAGTTGCTAGTTGCGGCAACTATAGTTGCTCCGTGTGCATATCCTCTAAATCGCCGGTCGCCGATGCAAAATGTAGCGTGTTTGCGGTGGCCCTTAGTTAGATAATAAAAATACACTCACGCCTGTATCCTTAAGGGATGTGCAGAGGGGGACTACACTCTTATTTTGCGATGGTATGTTTGTCCCAATATAATCATCATCATCATCATCATTTCAGCCAAAAGTCGTCCACTGTTGGACATAGGCCTTCCCCAAGGTTTTCCACAACGACCGGTCCTGTGCCACTTGCATCCAGCGGTTTCCCGCGACCTTCACTAGGCCGTCGGTCCACCTTGTGGACCCACGCTGCGTCTTGGTACGTGGTCGCCACTCAAGAACCTTTCTGCCTGTAATAGGGGCCTTTTTTCCAGGCACATTCCCCCTAATGCAAGGGGGATTTGGGCCGTAGGTCACCAAGCTGGCCCAGTGTGGGTTGACGAACTACTCATATCTATAGAAAGACTAGTAGGTCTCCTTACTATTATTTTCCTTAGCATATAATGTTCTTTGTTGGTTTATTATTCATTATTATTCGTTTCTATTCGTATTAATAATAATTTATTGGTGGCAGAGCCAAACTGTAGCCAATTGTCTGCAGCTCATACGGGCTGGCACGATCGGGGTAGTACCACCCTCTCACAGAAGATCGCCGTAAAGTACAGCTGCGTTTCGTACGATGAGTGAGAGAGCAAAGGTAGAGTAAATCAATCTCAACTCTAAAACAGAGCTTAAGTACCTACAAAGTAAGTACCTACTTTTAAAGGATATTTTGATGGTGGCAAGCAAGCGTGCGGCCCTCTTGATGTTAAGCAGTTACCGTAGCCTATAGATGCTTGCAATACCAAAGGCATCGCTAGCACGTTGCCGACCTGAAAGGGAGTGGGACAGAGGGGGGGTGGGGGGAGACTGGGCTTCAAGCTCTCTCAATCATAGTACGAAACGCAACTGTTAATATATACTTTACGCCGATCTTCTGTGAGAGGGTGGTACTACCCCGGTCGGGCCAGCCTATATATGAGCTGCATTCAAGCTCTACCACCAGTGAGATGTATTTTCTTTAATGGCTTTAAAACAAAGTCACAGTTACAAACAATTTTAAATTAAATAAATCAACCTCCAAAGTACATAATAATCGTACATTACAACCAGCTGTATAAACATATCGGTCTACACGTGCAAGAGAGATGCACATACCGATAATAGCATGTGTGAAAGAGTAGGCACTAGACCATGACCTCGGACAACGTGCCGAAATTACTTGGTCAGTGACGATAAAGTCGACTGATAACCGTTATCAGTTAGTTCTTTGTAAATTTGGCAGTATGCAATGTGAACTAATGCACCAAGCCAACTAGGCACTCGGGTATAAATATCAAATGATAATAATTCAATGATTCCGCGGTCTTTCCACCATGAAGTGGGAGCTACTGCCATAGGAGTGCCCAGGCATTGGCCCAGGTTCACTACGTTGTGGACGGACCGCGGAATCATTGACTTATTATCATTGGATATTTATACCCGAGTGTCTAGTTGGCTTGGTGGTGATGCTAGAGCTCCATGACGTCATCGTGAACAGGCAGACCTTGTTCTGCGCAGATAATAAATGTTAACGACCGCTTTTTGAATTAAGAATTCGTTGATAAATGTCACTCAACTATAGTTTTTTTATTCGTTATGGCGTCGCTGTTCGCATATGGCCAGTGTTAAGTAAAATATGTATTTCAAGTTTTTCGCTGCGTCAAGCACAGGAAGACCTTTGGCAAGGCCTAAAATACTTTACTGACAAAGTACCAGACCTCTTGGGGAATCGGAAAATCGTGTTTCAATCCATTTCGTCTTTTGTTCCAATTGCCCACACCGACGCACATTTATGAATTTATAATAATATATAATAATTTATATTCCACTATCATTTCACATTAGAATTCAAAGAATCACAAGTTTTGATAATTAAAACAAAAATGACAGCATCACTTTTCAATTGAGAATATTTTTGCGAGCTAGCCAAGATTCTTTTATAGTGGAGTCCACGTTAGTAATCATTAATCTGACGTCTCCGTGATTCGGAGGGCACGTAAAAAGTCGGTCCCGGTTGTTGTCATCTAGACAGCAGTCGTTAAGCCTTGTCAGAGGCCTTCGGGCGGCTTGAACAACTCTGACACCAGGTTGGCCACTAACCATACGATAAGAAGAAGAATCTGACGTTAATAAGCATTAGTCTGATATTAAAAATACTAGAAGGTTATGGGAACGATTATTGTGAGAAAATAAAAAATAGATGACTTATAGCCTATGCTTAACCTATTTTTAAGCAAGGATGCATGTAATGTAAGCACTACCAGCAAAATTAATCGTATTGCCATAAACAATAACACCCACTTTTATTTCCTGGTTCGAGATTTAAATTTTTAAGCGGCAACAATAATAAATTGAAAGTAAAAGCTCAACACATACACACTTTTGCACATGTGAGAGTGAGCCTGACCTTTCCCAACGTAATGGACGGCGACGCCCGAATACAGGGGTCGACGACCCGCCACCGAGGCCGATGCACGATGCATTCGGCAGGATCCGTTGAAATGGAAAAAAAAATAACAGATCACTTTCGCTCTTTTGAAAATTAAGAGTGATTGGCGAATATTTAAATTCGGAACGCATTCGTTGAGTCATCGGATAGGTAGAAATTGTGCATTTTTAAATTTTGAACGTTCGATTTTTGAATTTCTAATGTGGCCATGATTTTTTTGCCACTGGGACGTTACATTGGAATGGTTCGAAATTGGTATTTGACAGTTCTAACAGTCTCTCTCTCCCCCGACCTTACGATAATTAGTAAGTAGGTATTTGTAGTGACACTGACAGAAGTGAAGTGACTAATAACGTCAACCCAGTCCAATTAAGCGACAGCTGATGAGCTGAAAATGTTTCGCTCTCATTAGGTGCCATTGAGTACTTAATTAAGATTGGGTTATTTATTATACCTTTACACACTGTTTTGTGTAAATCTAAAGCTGCGATTTTTTTTTTCTATTGACTCAAGAATGCGAGAAAATGATCGTAAAAAATCCTGGATAACTAAATCAAAGAAGTCATAGTCAATCACACATTCAAAATAGCATGAAAATCATAGCAATATATGTAGGTACATAATAAAAATAATAAAATCAAAATAAAAACATCATGTTAACATTCCCGTAAACGATAGGCACATTGGTTCCAATTCTGTTGTCGACTGTCTAAACTAAGCCTGACACAACTAAAATTGTAATTGCGACTATGACAAGTTATGTGCTAACAGAATTAGATCCTCTTGCGTCAAATTAGCAGCTATTTAAATTTAGTTTTATTAAAAAAAAACTATCTACTTAATTAAAGTAAACAGCTACAAATTAGTTGAAATAGTTTATTTTGTCATAACTCATTGTTATTTTAGAACAATTGATTTGAGCCGCGGTAATGTCCCTGACCAATTTAGGTACCTATAAACATTATTCATTATAATAATGTATTTTGGTATTTAATCAGGGGGTATACCAAACTAAAACATTATTATAAACATTCTGTATGATTTTTTTATCTTGGACTGAGTAATAAAATGATTCCTTATTATTTTCCAGAATAAACAAGAATAAGCTAATTCAAACCGTTACGTTTGATTTTGCGTTTTATAAATTTGAAGGGGGACAATTCTTTTTGTTATTAAAACAGGACAAAATATATTTAGTGATAAATCGCACTACGAAACAAATTATAGAATAAATAAAGGAAATAATAATTTAATTTTTTTTCCCTACAACATTAATGCGTTACTATTGTACAGGATGTTCTATTATTTAAATCAATAATCAAGATTTTTTATTACTTATAATTTATAACCTATGTTTTAATTGTTAAGTAAATTAGACCAAAGGATATATTAAATTCTTGCGTGTGTTGCATTGTTTCTTTTATTCGTAAAAATACAAACTACATCAAATGTTTCACATTTTTGTTAGGGTTCCGTACCCAAAGGGCCCAAGAGTCGTATTGGTTTTACTATAAGTTTAATTAATAATTTAATTACTGGCCAAGTGTTTAATTTTCTAGGAAAAACTTGTTTTTTTTATGGTTAGAGGCAAATTAAGCTAATGATACAACTTCCAAGCATGGCTAAGACCATTGACATAAGACTTTTTGTTTTACTACTTTATCACGTGTATAGAAAAACCAGAACAATTTCATGCCTACCTACTGGTCAACCGAATATAATTAATAAATGTATACTCGCTAACAGTAGGTACACACAGTTTGACGATTCGGCATCACCTGACTCATAAAAAATACTGCTCACTGACTCACAGCGAAATATCCTGAACTGATGCCTACTAACATGTTTGGCACATACAACGTTCTTGATTTCGAAATTTAACGGTGAGTAACGAATTGCAGATTCAAATCCCTAATGCCAATACTGGCAAGAAATCTTGCACAAGTTGACTTGCGCAAGCGACTTCCAATGTGTAAACGCTCGCGCAAGTGGACTTCTGCGACTTGCCGAACTTGCTGCAAGTTCCACTTGTACACGGTTGTATAAAATTGCAGTCAGTGGAAACAAGTCGGCAATTGACTTCTGCAAGAAATTGCAGAAGTTACTTGCCAGTGGACACTTGCCATAATGGCGGTGACAGATGCACAAGCAGCAACGAATATACAAACAATATCCATGATTTAATTAAAAAATTGGTTACTTTAATAGTAAGGCGGCAAACAAGCGTACGGCCCGCCTGATGTTAATCAGTTACTGTAGCCTATAAATGATTGCAATGCAAAAAATATCGTCGCACGTTGCCGAACTGAAGGAGAGTGGGACAGAGGGCGGGAAAAGGAGAAAGGGAAACGCAACTAAAATGGCTACTTCACGTTGATCTTCTGTGAGAGAGTGGTAGTACCCGGACGATCCAGCCTGGTTACAGCTTGGTTTTACTACCATTAATTAATATCAATAATAATGACAACTCGATATTTGACGATATGAGAAAGAAGAATCGATGGATTTACGACACTGATTTAAAACCTTGACTACGGAACCCACAGCAAATTACAGAGCACACATTGACCGGTTTTAATACCAACAATCTAAAAAAGTATGTCAATTGGTGTCATTCTTCTCAGCTAAAGTGTTAATTTGCAATATTTCGGCCATTATTGTTTAGAAATATTAACAATATTGCCTATTCAAGTGAATTTCGCGACCTGATTTATAATTGCTGATGCTCAAACCAATCTATTAAGAACTTTAATAATATCGCCAGACTTACACATCAGCTGTATGGTCCCAAACTAAGCAACGTATGTACTATGGCTACCATACAATGGACTGGGGTCGATCCCAGTGACACCTAGACACGGACAAATTACGAAAAGGCCGTTTCCGAAATTTGCCTCTGGCGGGAATCGAACCCGAAACTACCCGATGCAGTGAGCCGAGCGGCCAACGTTCAAATCACTGCGCCAAGCGGTCGTCAAATAACGAAATTTAAATATTTTAACAATTTTTGCAAAAGTAAGCGAACGTATACGAATGTTCGTGTCGCCAGTTCACGAAAACTATACTATGCCATTTTAAATTTTCACCACCTGACTATAATTTTAACAGTAGTTTCATTTCCGCTAAACACATTGGTGTGGTAAGATTGGCCATCGAATATGGTCATAAGCCATCAAAACTAAACTTCCAAGGGAATCGTGCATTCGATGCGATATTCGTTTGATTCGTTCGCTAGCTATCATTCGCTCCTGCTCGCTTGATGTTAATGTAAACAAACATGAATATTATCCTTCTTAAACAATAAAATCTTTATTTTATATCGTTTAACTTTTATGATAATAAAATCGACGCTCGTTAAACCAGCCCCAAGTAGTGTATTCATTATACCTACGTATGTATATACGATGACGTTAAATACAAACTTGTATGCGTATCCTTGTAGGTATATGGACATTGAAATACATAAGTACCGGTGCCTACAAGTAGTTTCCTTTTACAAAAAAAATCGTCACGTCATCTGTCAAAATTCCCAAGATTTGTTTGTATTGTGTGTGTCAGTCAACTGATAATAATTACGTGTTTCGCACATCGCGAGTACACCATTGCCCAGTATATTGACGCCGCATCACTCTGAACTTGGAGTTTAAGCCTGTGAATGTCATCTAGGCTCAGTGCAACTGCAGTCACGTGCATGTCTGCACCTATACACCGCGCCGATTAAAAAATAAATAAAAAGAAAAGAAAAATAATACCGACCGCCAATTAAAAACCTCAAAACTTGACAGTTCAAATTCAAACCCCCTGTGTTCGAATTTAGAAATGTCCGCTCGCGCGTGCGAAAGAGACGAACATATCTCCGAACGTCCGCTATTTCGGTGACGTCCGACGGTGCATAGCGAAATAATAATGAAAAGTGGCATTCAGTAATTTCGTTGTGTTTACGCGCTGTGCTAGTTTATTTGGTTAATAGTGGTTTGTTTCGCTGAACAGTGGCGAATTTCTCCACGACGGGTGGCGCCCTCTGCGATCCCTATACGTGCCCGTGATACGCATGGTTGTAATTCATGGAGCTGTCAAAACAATACCGACCTCGTGTATCGAGTGATTTTTGAATGGCACCTTTATGGAGCACGGCGTGATGAGTGACGATGCGACTAGTTTTTGGCGCGGGGAAACTGTGGCGGGCTCGTAGCGCGTAAAATTGCGCTAGCAGTGTTTTTTTTTCTAAACTTAACCTACGACAATCTTCAGTTGCGCGCGAGCTGCCCCCGCACGCGCCTCGCGGCCCATTCAACGCGAAAATTCACGAAAAACCAGCGAATGGACACCGAGCGGTTAGCGAAAACCGCCGAATGGACTTTCCGAACTCCGAGTGAGTGTATTCAAAACGTTCCATTTTCGAATGCTGCGGAATAGTCGCGACCGCGCGTTCGATGACCTCATAAAGTGAAACTATTTTTTTTCTTTCACTCTGCTCAATTTTGTGATGTAGCCATAGACAATAGTGCCTTTTCTGTACAAAACTCATGGAATTTTGTGATTGTCATAGTGCAAAGTTAGATAAAACTAGAATAGAGTGTAAGTGAACTGTTTATTGGAGATAAGAAGAAAATAAAATTTTGTACTGCGCGCATGGACAGATGCTGCATGGAATTTAGGTAAGTGACTTTTGAATATTTGAATATGGAACATAAATCGTTCTCAAGACAAGTCAGTTCTTTGAAGTATGAATGCCAATCTTAATCTATGAACTTGATTGGAGCGACGTGAAGTGCGCGCCCAGTGAGTTACATTCCTAGATTGCAACTGCAAATTCACTCATGTCAGTGTCGTTAACTTCGTGCGGGTGGCATATTTACGCGAAACACACCCTTATTGGTTGCGTATGTGGGTTGAATGAGGGGTGGGAATTGCGTGTTGTGTATTTTTGGGTTGACGAACTTGCGAAAAGATATATTTGCTTGGTTGGATATTTTTATAGACGCTTGACGGACCGTTGGCCTTCGGGCTATCACTATGCACTAACCTACTTGGTCTGTCTAGGTTTATAGCTGATAAGTCGCAACTGCAGTTTAAATTGCAATTTTCGATTGTTTATCACTTGTAAACTGCAGGTACTTACCTACGTAGGTAAGTGTTGAGGAAAAATTGATAGTGGTTAAGTAAGATACCTATAATACCTACCTATCCAATATCTAGGTACATTAAGACATAAGTAGGTCTACTTATAGTGGTACCTATATAGGTTATAGACAGCTAGGCCGACTTTTATTTACCTATATGATAATTTAAGTTGGTTTTAAATAATCTTATGATGGTTGGTTACCTACCTACCTAAATAAAGATTCCTCAAAACGCATTTTTAATATCGCATTTCGTACTTATTATTTATTTACAATGATTTTACTTACTTACTTTGGCAATTTTGGTAATCGCCTGTATTCCGGAAATGTCCCAAAAAACTACCTATAAACCATGGGAAACCTATTGCCAACTTGTGATAGAATGAAATTTAAAAGGCGTCTAGTTTTTTTTTTGGTACGACGTGGAAAAATTATGTTTTCATTTTTATTTTTATTTTCAAAAATTAAGATTCTTTGAATTATAATGTGTTACTATGTTGGTAGAATATTTACCAATATGTGCGTGAGTGTGGGCAATTGAAACAAAAGTGGTGAAATATGATTTTAGGGTTCCGCAAAAGGTCTGGTAATTTGTCAGTAAAGTATCCGCCACTTTATTGATAGGGTTTAAGTTACCTATTTAAGGCCTAGCCAAAGCCATTAATGTGCTTGACACATTAAAAATTCATATTTTACTTGACACTGGCTATATGCAAAAAGCGAAGCCATAACGAAAAAAAATATGTTTTTTTTTTCCTAGGTAGATCTTGGTTGCTTCGGTGTTTTTTTCCTTAGGTACCTACATTTATGTAAGTACTTATCGTATTCAGTAAAAAAAGACCAGAATGGGCATCGAATCTGGAACCTTTACGAGGGCGAGCCCTTTAACCACTAAGCTATAACGAACCAGATATACCTAATTGTGTGCCTATTTATGACTGAATTCTATTTTCCTATGGCGGCCCAAGTAATATTTTGGTTAGGAAAAACCCATACAGGGTAAATCCGTTCATTAATTAACAAAAACCCACCAAAATTGCGTAACAAATAAGGATATAACATCACAAATAATATTTTTTGTTATATACAACAATGAACGCCAATTGTTATTGTTACCTACACGTGGAAACAATTTGAACTCGTCTAGACTGGGCTATTCCAAATAAGTAATAACAATATAATAATAATGCCTTATTTGTAATAAATATATATAAATGCTAATATAGCTTCGCTCATCCTATCCTACTAATATTAAATGCGAAAGTAAATGTGTGTGCGTGTGCATGTTTGTTACCACGTAATTAATAATAATAATATCCTGGGACATTTATGTACACACCGTTACCTGATCCCAAACTAAGCAGAGCTTGTACTATGGAAACCAGATAACTGATATTACTACATATACTACTTTTTTATTTGTGAATACATACTAAATATACATATACACCCAGACTCCGGACATACAGACATGTTCATGCACACAAATGCATGTCCCGGGTAGGAATCGAACCTACGACCTGCAGCGTGAAAGGCGCCTCCGCGCCAACCACGCTAACTACTAGACCGATTTTAATGAAATTTGAAACGTAGATAGTGTAGGCGCTGGAATAAGACATAGGGTCATCTTACACATCAATTTTCACGAGCGAAGCCGCGGAGCACAGCTAGTATACCTACCTATACATATATGAGCTAGCTCGACCGGGGTAGTACCACCTTCTCATAGAAAATCGGCGTAGGTGGCTATTACAATGAGTGACAAAGCTGGAAGCTTAACCCCTTCCCTCTGTCTCATTCACATCGTCTCAAGTCGGCAACGTGCAAGTGATGCCTATGGTTTTTGAAGCATTTATAGGCTACGGTAACCGCTTAACATCAGGACTATCAGCAACGCTTGTACTATGGCCACCATACCATACCATACCATATGGCTTGACTGGGGACGATCCCAGTGACACCCAGACCAGGGCAAACAGAAAGGCCGTTTCTGAAATTTGCCTCTTTGATTCGAACCCGCAATCACCCGATGCGGGGAGCCGAGCGGCCTACGCTCGAACCACTGCGCCATGCGGTATTCATTACCTAAGTATACAATCTAGGTATATGGTTTTCCTGTATTTATTCCTGTTGTGTTACCGTTTGATTATCCTCCGATAGTGACTAAGCCATATCGCCTGCCTATTTAACTAAAAATACTGTGGTAACTTTACTCCAGCACAGCAGCGCACCTAGCGGCAGCATGTGCAAACTAAAGCTTTTTTCTTCGTTATGGCATCGCTTTTCGTATATAGCCAGTGTCAAGTTAAATATACAATATGTTAAAAAAACCCTGTCCGAGGCGAAACCGGTAATTAGGTTTACCAATCACATGACCAAACAAAATAATAAAAATAAAATATTCATGATAGTAAACATATTAATGACAATTTAAAATGCCAATTTTTTTGCCTTTTTCCCTCAAAATGTAGCAAATTTAAAAATATGACAACACCGTTACCGGAAGTAATTATGTTAGATCGTGTGGCGGCACCTCTGACCACAAAGAATGTGATGACGTCATTTTATGTTTTTTTTTTTAAATATCAACGGTCTATTTGTTTTCCAAAAAAATATGGGAGGCATTTGCCCAGCAGTGGGACACTTAATATGTTAAATAATATAAAAAAAAAAACATTTTTTTTATTTTTTTACAAAAATAGAATCTTATCTCGATACCCAACAATACGTTTTCCGGTCGGACAGGGTTTTCTTAACATATTGTATGTTTCAAGTTTTTGGCTGCATCCAGCACAGGAAGACCCTTGGGCTCTTGGGCTAGGCCCGTATTATATTTTTGGGTTAAGCCGCCTTTCCACCGCGGCGCACGCTACGCACGAAATGACGTCTGCGGGGTCCATTTGTTCGACAATGACGTCATTTCGTGCGTAGCCTCGCTCTCCGTGCGCCGCGGTGGAAAGGCGGCTTTATTGTTGTCAATATTGCGGCCGTTTTTTCTAAAGTATATTTAATGACACAGCTCAGTAATAGATTTATAACACAGATTACATTTAGGTAGTAATCATAACT
Organism: Drymonia ruficornis; assembly: GCA_947859195.1. Taxonomy (NCBI): domain Eukaryota; kingdom Metazoa; phylum Arthropoda; class Insecta; order Lepidoptera; family Notodontidae; genus Drymonia; species Drymonia ruficornis. Next base: position 7,753,599 of record OX401926.1, on the reverse strand, counting down.
TTAATAGGTATATCCACAGAGAAAATACGAAGAAAGAGGTGTTGTTATTAAATTTCCCTATGAAACGATGCGTGACAATTTGCGCGGGTGAAGGGGTGTAGATAACGCCATTTCAATCAGCCGGTCAATAGCACACTGACTTAAGCCACGCCTACTGTGATGACGTAAGGTCTTAGTTGAATCCATGGTTGAATCACAGTGCACAGTTGCTTAGACCCAGTCCTCTTCGTATTTGGTTCGTGGGTATATCCGTCCGCCCATCAGTGTCATAACTTCTACAGTTTCCGACGGAAATTGTTGAAAGTTGGTACACAGATATCTCAATACTAGATCTTAATTCCAAAAATATAAAATGTCCTAATAATCGTTTTATCGTGGTACAGTACCGAAGCATGTTTAGATTCCATTTTGGCCATCCAAAATCCAATTGAAAGCACTAACGATGCAGTCGCCTGACTGAAATGTATAATTTACTAAAAACCCCTTAACTGGTAGGTTGGTATGTGTGCTGAGCTCTGAAATGCATTCAGTTTCGTGACAAACCCCAATATTAGCGGTGCTGAAAAAACATGACACGGAATAGTTAACTGGAATTGGGGTGCCTGATATTTTGTGCAGAAAGAGACAAAAAAAAAAAAGCGCCTGTAGCCTAGGGGCGAACACGTTGGGCTAGCAATCAAAAGGCCCCAGGTTCGATCCCCGGTGAGGCATGCACCAATGGATGAATTTTCATCTATGTGCATAATTTACAGTTCGCTGACGGTGAGGGAAAACATCGTGAGGAAACCTACCTATCCCTCGGGATTAGGTAATAGTCAGTTCCTGTATACACGGCGACAAGGTTCACCACCTGTCACGTTGGGTTCTGACTATCTGGTGAAACGTGGGCTTTTTGTTGGTTAATACCTCCACAATGTGGTGGTGTATGGCCTGTCAAGCCTCTGACTACCCCCGAATGGGGATAAAAGTCGTGACGTTACACACACACAGAGACATCAATAACAAAAGGAGAACACAGATCGCTACTTGGATCACAGACAGATGTTGACCATCTAATCAAGATATTAAGGGGTGATCCATTTTCGAACCGGCGAGTCAACGGTTTAAACTTTGGCTCCCCGGCTCGTTGGCTTTCGTTGGTGATCCATTGGCGAGCAACACAGTTTTTCGGCGGTTTTTTACACCGCGGACATAGAATTTCAAACATGCACAGCGAGCCAGCGAGCAAATCCGCCGGTTAAAAAGTCCACAGATTTTTAGGTGCTCCATTGGCGGTTTAGACCTTTGGCTCGCGAGTTCGTTGGCGTACCGGCGGTTTTGCTCGCCAATGGATCACCCCCTTTAACCCCGTTTTTTATGGAACTGAGGTGACAAGGCAAACGAGCGTACGGCAGCCTATAGATGCTTGCAATACCAAAGGAATTGCTCGCACTTTGCCGACCTGAAGCGGAGTGGGAAGGAGGGAGGGGAAGGGGGGTTGGGCTTCCGGCTCTCTCACTCATCGTACGAAACGCAGCTGTAATAGCTGCTTTACGCCGATCTTCTGTGAGAGGGTGGTACTACCCCGGTTGAGCCAGCCCGTTTATGAGCTGCAGTCAATTGGCTACAGCTTGGCACCACCACCTCGAAAACTACTACTACTACGACTACTTTTTATTTGTAAATACATATTTAATATACATAAACACCCAGACTTGGGACATACAGACATGTTCATGCACACAAATACATGTCCCGGGTAGGAATCGAACCTACGACCTGCAGCTTGAAAGGCGCCATCACGCCAACCACGCCAACGGGCCCGTATGTATTTACAAACAAAAAGTAGTGAATATAGTAATATCAGTTATCTGGTTTCCATAGTACAAGCTCTGCTGAGTTTGGGATCAGGGGGCTTACCACCACCTCTTATGGCAGTTTTGTTTTAACGTTTCAGCGGCCATTTGTGCAATGACGTTTCTTATTGTCATGACAATAAGGTACGTCATTGCACAAAGAGACGCTGAATCGTTAAAACGTTCCTGTAATTGAATCGCAATAAGAGTTCGTGGTAAGCCCCCAGGTAGCCGTGTGTAAAAAGAATGTCCCAGGATATTTATTTATTTGATTTGAAAACACCTTATGCTCCAAAGCGCCCACTGAACAAAATGCAGTTTGTAAATAAACCCAAAGCCGGTATCCGCGTAAACAAAATATTATTTTACAGTTTTTTTTTATAAACTCGTCGTGTTGAATGACCGAAATCGCATCCGTAATGATGTCATTCAAAGATTATTTTTGTGATTTCACTGGTAAAGTGTTGCATTTTTAATTAAAAATGTGAAACAATTTTTTTAAATATAAAAATTAAAGTAAACACATGTATTAATGTTATTATCACGATCGGCTGGTTTTATGTAAATAAATGTTCAATTATAACTTAATTTTCGCATCGAAATTTTTGTATTTCTTTTAAAAATATTAATTAACCGGATCTAGTAATCAGTTAATTTGAGAGCTATTTAATTCAAACCTGATTAAAATTACAATAAAATCATGGCATCCCTATCATTGAAGTATCCTGGGGGCCTATTTATTGCATAACATGGGAGAAAGGTGGTGGTTCCAAGGTGGTAGAGCCAAGCTGTAGCCAATTGACTGCAGCTCATAAACGGGCTGGCTCGACCGGAGTAGTACCACCCTCTCACAGAAGATCGGCGTAAAGCGGCTCTTACAGCTGCGTTTCGTACGATGAGTGAGAGAGCCGAAAGCCTTAACCTGACAAGGCTTAACGACTAGATGACAATAACCGGGACCGACTTTTTACGTGCCCTCCGAAGCACTGAGATGCTCAGTTCAAATGCCACTAAATGGCCACCCATCTCTTACTGACCTTGCCAAGCGTTGCTTAACCTCCGATCGTTTACCGATCACTGATCGCTGGCTATTAATAAAATAATGCCGTGGATATCGATCGTGAGGATGTCCAAACGCGTGTTAAATAATTAAAACGTTCAATTTGGATGGGCGACGTGCCACAATCGATAGCACGCTAAACTACTGTCGTTGTCACGCTGCCCGCCCGCGGTCGTTGCATGCATTTTCATTTTACAAGGAAAAATTCGTTGGATGTACCTCTACCTACTCACAAAAAACTAATTGGGGTTTCCCTTGCTGGTTTTGGACGAATTGCTATTAAGTATTCTGTGTGTTGTAATTTTCATTATGTCAGTGTCATGTTATGGTACTTTTCTCTGATTGTTTTTTACCTAGAGGTACTTTTTTCAGTTAATAAGGAAAACATTTTTGTTACCTACGCACTGCGTCGTAGGTGTGAATTTTACCTACATATTGTGTTGTATGTGTGAAGTTTTGGCTTATTCTTGTCCAGTTTTTATTTTGATATGTGACTGTCACGCTGCTTTAACCTACGTCAATCCACAAATTACCAAATAAAAAATAATTTATTAATCGTGGAGTATACATGTGTAGGGTAAGGTTTGCCTCCTTTCTTGGCTTGTCTGTAATTTAACTTCAAGTGTACAAATAAAATTTGTTCATCAAACTAACACGCTCCTGCCGTCTATCACGCTCCTTGTCCGATATTTGTTTTTTTTTCGTTGCGTAGTGATCTAAGAGTCTGTTTCAAACGGGACACCACCTTTTATTCCAATTCATCAATAGAAAGAGATGGATTTCTTCGCATAGCTCTGACTCTCATACTACCTGTACTACTTAAATACTTAAGTGTTCAAGTTCCACTTAATGAGTCCACGTTATCTGACATTTTCGTATGACACGTTAAAATTTTGCAGTAAGTAGGTACTCAAATTTGAGTCGCGTCCGATTTTGGTGGTTAATTGGTCATGTCAATCAGTTGGTAAATAAAATTTACTTATAGCCTGAGCCTGATAATAAAAAAAAAACAAGAAAAATTACTACTTACCTACTTTCAACTGCAATCCACTTAAGATCAACCGCTATAAATAAATTCAATTCGAGTTATAAATAACGAAATAATTAATTCTCATGTAACCTTCAAAATACTGGCAACATTACATCGCCACATTAAATTGCCAGCAAGAAAACTCATCACCGCACACAAGATGGCCGCCGCCATTTTTTTGTCTATTCACTAACGGCCGAGCGAATGTTAGAACCAGTTTCTTGCGTTTCATACACTTAACCTTGTCATTAGGCTCGCCGAGTCATTTTTGAATTTAGAACTGAGACGCCATATTGGTATCTGCTTCCATGGGAACTGCAACTTTATAGACTGCAGATAAAGTTGATTTTGCTTTGTGATTGGATCGTAGATTTGACGTTTCAGTTCGTTTGACATTAGATTTTCGTCACACGGCACGGCAGCCCGTCCCCTTGATGGCAACGCACGGTAAATTGCTCTACTTACATGAAGTTTTTTTTTTAAATCAGCTTTGCTGTTTATAGGAAATTCTAATGTTGTTTGGACTAAATATTAAATAAACGGTAGATATCTATTTGTATCAGTATTATAGTTAAGATTGGAAAACCCAGTAAGAATGTTAAAGTCCCGAAAAAAATATAAATTTTAATCCATTTACAAAGCATAGTTCCGAACAAGATGTATTTAATCGTCATTAACTTTGGATAATTTGGGGTAATTATTTTACACTAGCAGCCTTAACAGGCTAAAATTCAAAAAAAGACGTGACCAAAGAGTTCTATTTTCAATTTCAAATAGCGGAGATAACGTTCAGAACGCAAGGAAAACGCAATCTTCTAGCCGTAACAGTAAAATCCATTACAAGGATACTAACCATCTTGCGCGCTATCAAATAGTTCAAGTTGCAAGGTGTCTTTATCTAATTCAATAGCACCCTTCGCTCCGATATACCAGTGTTATCTGACCTCCCGCGCGCCATTCAACCGCGTCTATCACTTACAAAAAAACCAACTCTCGACAAACGGGGAGCTCAATTTATAATAGCATTACTAAACACGACGATTGCCGAGATCCGCCGAACGCACCCGAACGCATCTAACATGGCGGCTCCGCGTTTGAGGTTAAGGTTTGACATTTCGAACCGTTCTAAACAAACAGTATTTGCTATCGAGTACACTTGTAATCCGTTGTTTTAGAGTTAATTTTCGCTTAATTGCGTGCCAGTTATGATTGGTTCGTAAATGGCGCGCAGTCAGTTGTCATTTTACGCTAGTGGTAATGAAAGGTCTTGATCTTTGCATTGAATTCGCGGCTACCGCGCCGCGTACTTAGCGTTGTGTGCCGTTCATTCTCACGGATCCATTTGCTTCGTACTTATTTAATAATGGACTATAGTTATATGCTGTTAAACCTCTTTTTACGTTGGGGTCGACGGCTTTTGTTTCTACGTAATTCCTAATTAGGTGGTTAGTGCTGTAATGAAGTGCTTTCTAAGATTTAGTTATTGTTTATGTTCTATTCTATGAGGAAAGGGAATTATTTGCATAGTTCTGTTGGAATTTGTAAATTATTAATAGCGTTATGGCCTTCTCGTGTTATATTTTAGCGATGTTCTTTTATTTTCTAGCTTATATAGACTTTCTTCAGTTTGTTACATTAATAGACTTATTTCAATTGTCATGTCGCCAAAACAAACCTCTCAGTTGCGAATTCGGCCACTGGAAATCGATAGATTGTACGAAAATCGATCGGTTACGTCCGAGAAACGTTCGTAAATCGATACCTATTATAAAACAATGCGCTCTTATCAATCACCAGTTATGGTGGCAACACGAAACAGGGCCGGTAAAATGCTGCTTTGCTTTACAGAGTATTCTTCTTCTTATCGTATGGTTAGTGGCCAACTTGGTGTCAGAGTTGTTCAAGCCGCCCGCAGGCCTCTGACAAGGCTTAACGACTGCTGCCTAAATGACAACAACCGGGACCGAGTTTTAACGTACCCTCCGAAGCACGGAGACGCTCAGTTCAAATGCCACTAAATGGTCACCCATCTCTGACTGACCTAGTATACACACAGAGAGAGAGTACACACACAGAGAGTACCACACCACAGAGTCTTAAGATTTTGTGATAATGCAGCATTATTTTATAGGATTTTTTATGTTGGCATCGGTGAAAGTAGTTTCGAAGTAATAAGAGCTATTTTTATGGGTTCTAGCTTAGGGGTAGGCAAAGAAAGGTAAGACGAAAGGCAAGAATTTCTTGTAGGTAAATAACAAGAACTCAACTATGAGTTAAGAGTATAACAATTTTGAACTAATTGCCTGCAATGGGAGGCAGCTGCCTCTTTTACTTAGTGTAGCTAAACTTGGCTTAGCTAAGTAAGTATATTTATGTCCTTTCATGTCATAATTATCAACACTATTTTTAGTACATACATACATGTAATCACGACTGTTTCCCGGAGGGGTAGGCAGAGACCACTTCTTTCCACTTGCTACGATCGTTACATACTTGTTTCGCTTCGTCCACTTTCATTATTCATTTCATACATGCTCTTCGGTTTAGGGTACTCTTGACCTGGCCTTTTTTCAAGACGTCCCTGATTTGGTCGGTTGGTATTTTTAGTAACTTACGTCAAATTTAATTTAATCATGATTTAAACCAACAACCACTAACATCTTATCTATCTTAATAATTATAGAGAAATCGGAAAATACTTGAGTTAACAAAAATATAAATGTAATAATTTATTTGCGAATTGGTAGCAATAAGTATATAAGGATGTTCGAAGAGTTAACTTGGAAAATATACGCATTTAATTAACGTTGTTAATGATCTAAATTCTTGGAATGTAGGCAAAACCGTGTTGCAAAGACTCGCGCTTACCCAAATGCGTAATGTTCTAAAGTCCAAAACCTATTCATTTTTTTGCAATAAGTTGAAATATACTGGAGAAATAGAAAATTAAAAATGCTGAGTTGTAAAGATCACAAATAAATAATACTGATTAAACACTATTACTTTGTTTGCTGACAGTACTTTTTAAAAGGTGTGGCAAATTTTCGCGAGTCAGATAAGACTTGTGGCGAATTTCCGCATATTTTTAACTGTGGCGAATTATCGTTGTGGCGAATTTACAATAACCCGTGTAAACCTTTAAAAAGTAATTTAATTTGATGTAAGGCTGTATGATACGTACTTTCAGGAGGATATTATGAAAATATCTAATCACCTCTTGTTTGTAAGTAGTGGTTCTAATATTGGAGTAAAGTCTGTATAAAAACCTAGCCAAGTCAATAAAATTATAGGTAAATAAAATTGGTCCAAAACTAGACACAAGTTTAAAATAAGCCACAACCAGTTTTGATACTTGAAAAGTAGAGATGTCATACAATGTAACATTTTAGCGTCCCGACATTTGTGTTCTCAATTTAAAATCCGTTCGGGGAACACGAGAAGATAACAAAAATTTCCGCGCCAATTCCTGCGAAGGACACACGAGCCGTTGTTGTTTGAATTCAGAACGCTTTCGGCGAACACCAATGAGTTTACGTTCGGTCCAAATCATGTTTTGACTATTTTGATACTTGCCGTTCGTGACACAAGCTTTCCAGTTCTGATAACTGAATGCGAATTCATAATGATGACAATATCTCAATCCAATCAGATCAGGTACTAATTAATACTGTTTTTTCTTTTAAAATATTACTAGCCATCTCTTTAGAGCCACCAACTAAGCCAAATGCAAACCTAAGAGTTGGCGCATAAATTATATATAATTCCCGGACATGTATCTATGTCCGGGGTAGTATCGCCCTCGAATCGAAGATCGGTATAAATTCTAGTACAGCTGCGTTTCGTACGATGAGTGAGAGCCGGAAGCCTTACCCCTCCTTCCCCTGCCTCTGTCTCACTCCCCTTCAGGTCAGCAACGTGTGAGCGATGCCTTTGGTATTGCAAGCGGTACTGCTTAACATCAGGCGGGCCGTACGCTTGTCGAAAATACAAAAAACATGTAGAGAGATCGAATTTTACACCTTGTTTCCAAGATGAGCGGATAAATAGGCCGCATTCTAACATACTTGTAACATATTATGCCACCATAAACAAAGCTGTCAAACGTCATCGAGACTGCGCGGCACAGACAAATAAACAATTGTTATTAAATTGAAAATTATAAAATAAACGGCGCATTGTCCGTGCGTCAGCGTCGCTGGCCGCTAGGAAATTAAAGTTCCGTCTTGTGCTGTTTCGATGATACAACTCGACGCTGTTGTTGTGTAAAAACGGAATTTATAATAAAGCTAGCTTTGGCTTGCCGTGCCGCTTGCGCCCTATTTATTTTGCTTTGAATTTTCAACCTTCAATGGTAAAAACATTAACCGCCAAATTTATAGATATTTATTATCCAGTTTACAATTGGGTAACAAAGCTTTTAAAGCAGTGATTTTTAATGCCAGTTTATAGAAAATTATGATAGTCTAACACTATCATAACTTTCTATAAATTTGGGGTAATTTTTTAGTCAAATCGTAAGGAAGAAGATTTATTTAAAATTTAACTATTAGATTAACTAAGTAAAATCAACTGTATTCATTTATGGTTTTATTTATTAATGGTAAACTTACTACGAGTAGTATAATTAGAAAAAAATACATGTTACTTATTGTTATTTAATTACTAATTACTGTCAAGGATCAAGATTAGAGTATCCTGCTTTTTATAAACCAACCCCCCAAAGAAAATGATGACTTTCACTGGCATTATATATCAGTTTTGTACCTACAAATGCTTGGTAAAGCCATTGTAAGCTATTCTAAACCATTGTAAAAATGTCTAGGGCAGCAAGTCTTTCTTTTTTGACGTTTTTGCCATCAAAATTCAGACCAAGTTATAAAGAATTGTGTGTTAATAAATTAATACAATTTCATTAATCTACAAGTCACAGTCCGGATTGGCCCGCGGGTAATCACTAGTCTAGCCGAGCCCGAAACGGGATAGTATCGAAATCGATACAGACAACACCACGAGCGATTCCGGAAACCACTGTACTGGCGGCGAGAAAAGTGTATACTTATTTAGTATTTTCTTTAGTCTGCCATAGAGAAAAAATATCTGAAAAAGAGGTCCGAATATAGAAATATCGCCATACTGACAAATGAACCGCACCCAAACTAAGCAAAGCTTGTACTATGGGTACCGTACAATGGATTGGGGGCAATCCCAATGACACCCAGACCATTGCGCCAAGCGGTCATCAAACACTACATAAAATGGCAAAAAATGATGATGATGAGGTGAAGATTTTCCCTATAATTCCAGTTATTTTTCAGTAAAACATCCACCACTTAACTTATAGAATTAGGGGTGTACAGGTCAAAGCACATTTATAAATTCGTCATCATCATCATCTCAGCCGAAAGACGTTCACTGCTGCAGAATTAGGGGTGTACTCGCCAAGGCACAGCAATAAATTCATCATCATCATCATCTCAGCCGAAAGACGTTCACTGCTGGACATAGGCCTCCCCCAAGGTTCGCTACAATTACCGGTCTTAAGCTGCCCGCATCCAGCGGAGCAGCGGAGCGGAGCGGTCCATTGTGAGCGGCCATGTCTCAGTGCCATAGGTCATCACTGGTAATACACACTGGTCGAAGACGTCTTGAGATATTTCGGTATTTGGGACGAGAAGATATGCACTTCCCGAAAGCTGCCATCAATAACTTGACACTGGATAATGCAACTGTTGGCTAGCATGCTGGCTGTACAAAAGTGTGATTCTACGAGAAGAGTATCCATTTTATTGTCTACTAGCTTTTTCCCGCGACTACGTCCGCGTAGAATTTAAATTTTAAAAAATCGGATCTCTGATCCCGGATCCCGTTTCCCGTTTTTACCGGATCCTGGATCCCGTAGCCCGGATATCCCGAATCTCGTATCCCGGATATCCCGGATAGCAAAAAATATAGCCTATGTTACTCAGGTATAATGTAGCCTTCTAATGTTGAAAGATTTTTTGAAATCGGTCCAGCCTACCACCACCTCTTATAGCAGTATTGTATTAACGTTTCAGCGACTTTTTGTGCAATGACGTTTCTTATTTCCATGACAATAAGGTACGTCAATTCACAAAAAGTCGCTGAAACGTTAAAACATTCCTATAATTGAATCGCGATAAGAGGTCGTGGTAAGCCCCCTGTAGTTTTTAAGTTTACTCATTACAAACATACATACAAAAATACAGATCTTTTCTCATAATCCCTCGCACTCCCGCACTGGGCCAGCGTGGTGGATTATGGCCTGAATCCCCCTCGCATTGAGGGGAGGCCCGTGCCCAGCAGTGGGACGTTAAAAGGGCTAAATTATTATTATTATTTCTCATAATAATATTAGTTTAGATCATAGCAGTGTTGTGCGCGACTGCACCGGTCGGGTGGGCGGCCGTCCGGCGGCGCAGCAGCGAAATCTGGCGAGATTACACCAAAACTGCGCCCATTCACAGACACCTGTTGTGGACCACAGATCAACGCGCAGAGTGGACACTCCATTGATATACAGGGTGAATTTTTCAAGTGTGGGTGGACGGCCAAATCCGAAACTATGAGGAATAGCGGAAAGTACCCAAAGGGGTCTCGGGGTAGATTTTGATGAATACTAAAACTGCATCATTGGATTTTTCGAAAACAATATTCGTAGCCAGGAATCGAACTAGTCGATTTTGAAAAAGAAAACCACACACTGTATTATTACATCATTCGATAGTGTCGCTGATAAGGAACGAATTCTGAAAAGTAATAACATACGGCAAACTTGAGGAAAGTGTTGGATTTTAATAGACTGCTCCATACTTTCAAGTTGTCTTCAATAAATTATACGAAAATTAGGTACCTGTACCTTTTTCGAAATTATAATCTAGATTATTTTTTTATAGCACTGAGGTGGCATACAAACCTACGGCCTGCTCGATGTTAAGCAATTACCGTATCCTATAGATGCTTGCAATACCAAAGGCATTGCTCACACGTTGCCGACCTGAAGAGTAGTGGGACGGAGGGGGAGCCGAAAGCCCAAACCCTGCTTGTTTGGGCTTTCGGCTCTCACACTCATCTTATGAAGCGCAGCTGTAATAGCTTACGCCGATCTTCTGTGAGACGGTGGTATCACCCGAGTCGAGCCAGCCCGTATATAAGCTGCAGTCAATTGGCTACAGCTTAAAATAAAAAGACCATTCTCAAAAGTAACCCCCTACAATTACGTCATTAATTCACCCTTGAACAACATTTTTTGTTCCATTTGGCCAAAATAGAGTGTTTAAGCCTGTTTAAGCCTGTTCTTCATCCGTAAAATTGCACTATCTGTAACTATCCTGAAATTCAGCGGAGCAAGGCCTGTGCTGAAAATCCGGAATGAGGCTGGTAATATAGGGGTAGTTAAACGATCCGGGGGACTAAAAGGACACATAGCAATTCAGCAAAAGCAATTCATTTTCACGCTAAATTTCCGTGAAAATATGTGACCGTTTCACGGAAATTTTGCGGAATTTGTAAGGATTCTGCTCGAAAATCAGAAAGATTAATTGCCTTTGCAGAATTGCTGTGTGGCGTTATTAGCCCCCTGATACTGTTCTTTTTTTAAGAAAATAATGGGACCTATTCTCTTGTCTATTAACTAGACTCAATTTAATTTAGAGCTGATAAACGTAAACCGTTTGTCTTTTATGAAATGACTTATTACTTAATTTGACACATATTTTTTTACCGGCATAGACAATTATAGTGTTTATATTTTTTTCTCCTGAACAACCGTTCCTTGCGAGGAAATGCTACAGACCATAGACAATAGGTTTTTTTACAAACAAATATTACAAAGGGTGTAATAAAACCCCTGTTTTTAGCAATGGTGGTTAAAGAAGTAGCAATCATTGATCACGTGTTTCTCCGTAGTACGGTTGTCGCGGCATGTCGTGTCGTGTCACAAATGTAAACATTGAAAACATGTCAATGCCTACTCCATAGCGTCCAGCCAACTAGTTAGCCGAAATGGATACAGACAGAAGAAGGAATGGAGTGGACTTTATACACTAACTTAATATGAAATATCGTGATAGGTAGCCTAATATGATTACAAAAGAAAAAAATATTCACGTTTCTGTTTCAAAATAAAAATATGTTTATATCTTTAAGCATTTGTGATAGATTCTACCACCGGTTCGGAATGCTGCTTTCTCTGAGAAGAGCCGGCAAGAAACTCTTTTCTACAGAAACAAAAATTTGGTATTCATTCTCAAAAACAGCAATGTGAGCAGGCAAAAAAATAAGGCTCTCAAGGTGCCTTCCAACCAAGACAGTTGGAAATAGACTGGATTTACCTATTCAAAAAATGTACAGAACCCCCAAAATATTTGCACAAACAACATCTACTCCACACATTTCCATATCCACTACTTTTTTTGTTAATTCGCCGTTCCTCACTGAAAACCCCTCTGAAATTCTTGGAAAAAGGTCTGAAAAACCTCGCCGTCCGCACTAACCGCCAAAAACGAGCAGCAAGCGACCAAAACAAAGGAAAAACAACCCTATATTAACGAAAAAAGAATGTCGTGTCGCGTGAGCGAGCGTTTGAACTGGCCCTGGGTCCATTTCAATTCATTTTTCGAACGTTTTTTGTTTGGTACCAACCACACGATTCGTGTTTTGAGCTTTAGTTCACGATCCAAGTGTTGCACTATTGGTGCCGATTCTGTTGGTACGAACAAAATTTAACTAAACTAAACTTGACTCTTAACTAAACTTAACTTGCCTTATACTTCTTCTTATCGTATGCTTAGTAGACAACCTTTAGTAAAACTGACTTCTTATTTTTCTTATCGAATGGTTAGTGGACAACTGTTCCGTTAGTTCGCAGGCCACCGGTTTATACAATAAGTGGACGTAAGTGTAATCTTGTCTTAGTAGTCTATGGATACCATAGACAAAAGTTGTTTTTACTTTTTTACTAAACTTGCATAAAAGTCTTCACAAGCGAAACCGCAGCAAAGAACTGTCCACTTAATCCAAATCTATTTTTTTATGGAAACTCGTTAACCCAATTTGTAACCCATTATTTTAAATATGGAACCCCGAATTGCATTTTTCGTGCACATTTTAGCTCTAATAGCTTAGCGTGCGCTAGTGGAGTAAGCTTACCTACTTCATGTTTTTCGTAATTTCGACTGTATTTTTCGGGCTGCCGGGTACTGAAACATTTGTATGAGCTGCAGTTCGGTTTTATTTTGGTTGGCTTTCGTGACATATTTTAAAATGTAGCTAAATTTGAAGTGTTTGAAGGAAAAACATGTCGCCGGACTTACACACCAACCAACAGGATAGTCCCAAACTAAGCAAAGCTATCTATCGATCTTTGGGTATCTTAGGGGCGATCCTAGTGACACCTAGACCAGGGGGCTTACCACAAGCTCTTATTGCGATTCAATTATAGGAACGTTTTAACGACGTTTTAATGACGTTTCTTATTGTCATGACAATAAGGTACGTCATTGCACAAAAAGTCGCTGAAACGTTAATACGTTCCTGTAATTGAATCGCAATAAGAGCTTGTGGTAAGCCCCCAGGGCAAAATATAAAAACGCTCCAATATCTGGTATTTCAAGTCTGAAAATGAACTTAGAAATTACATTCTATTAACGTCTCTAGTGCGCAGACACTTGACTAGATCAACGTTTGATCAATCATCGATCAACTTTTGATCAATCATCGATCAACAGTCGATCGATCCATCGGTTGATGGTAGAGTGAGATCAGTCGACGTCGATCGACAGTTCCTACACAGTGCAACGTTCGATCATTTATCGATCGAAATCAATCAACGGTCGATCTGGGGTCGATCGATTGGTACGGTGTTTTTTTTTTTTAATGGGACTAAGCCCGCCACCACTGTTACTCCTGTAAGAGGAGGAAGGATCGACAATGGTGTCCAACGAAAAGTGGATAATCTTCTAACTCCTATCCTTTCTTCTGATTAAATTCGTGCGGCTTCCAAGACAACTTAGCTTTTCCCCGGGACTCGCCGAGGGTCAAACCTTGGCGTCATCCTTGGTATGGTGATTGCTACACCCTAACGTATGAGCGAGATCAAAATATTTCTTAGATCTGTCAGATTTAGTTTAGTTCATTTGACATAACAGAATTGACACCGATATCGAACCTAGTGTACATAAGCATAAGTGCGTCTAGTTAGGAATGGACTCAAGGTCTAGGATCTAGGTCGACAGGCTTGTATTTCGGTACCTAGCTCGTGCTAGGTATCTAGGTTACCTACGCCTACGGTACGAATCGCTTGATACCCAACCTTGCATTGCTGTTACATAAAACTATTTGAATTTTAATATTTGGAATATACATAGTATTAGTTAAATTAAAAAAATATTTTTATAATATTACCAGTCGTGTGCCTGATGGGATTTTCATACAAACATTCGTCCCCTTTTCAACCCCCCTTAGGGGATGAATTTCCAACAACGCTAATACAATTGATTTTTATTCATTAACAGAAACCTACCAACTCAAGTTAACTCAGAGAGCTATGAAGAGGGCTATTCTCGGAGTTTCTCTACGAGGTCAAATCAGAAGTAAGGAGATACGTAGACAAACCAAGGTCACCGACATAGCCCTGCGAATTAGTAGGCTGAAGTGGCAGTGGGTGGGGCACATAGCCCGAAGTACTGATGGCCGATGGGGCAGAAAGGTTCTTTAGGCGACCACGTACCGGAACACGCAGCGTGGGTAGCCCCCCACAAGGTGGACCGACGACCTAGTGAAGGTCGAGGGAAACCGCTGGATGCAAGTGGCACAGGACCGGTCGTTGTGGAAAACCTTGGAGGAGGACTATGTCAAACAGTGGACGTCTTTCGACTGAAATGATGATGATGACATACACAAAAGCCAACTACAAAGTAGGACTTTAAAAATATTCAAAATCTGTTTATTTAATGTCATCATAAAACTCGTTTGTATGTTAGTATGTCGCGTGTTTCTGTTAATTGCCATAATATTCGGTTTGCGCGGTCAGCAGTCACTAGTTTTGCAATTGAACAATAGCTTGCATGATCATCGCATTGACTAGTAACTAGTCCCGGGTTTTATTGATCATTTGCATACATACATACACTCACGCCTGTATCCCACGGGTGTAGGCACTGTAGGCAGAGACTATTGACTGCCTCATGCTACGATTTTGACACACCCGATTTGCTTCATCTACATTCATACATCTCTTCATGCACTGCTGTCGGTTGAGGGTGCCACGGACCTGACCTTTCTGGAAAAGACCATCGATCTGGTCGTGAAAGGTACTCCTTGGTTGGATCATTGATAATTTGATAAATAATAAAGGTAGGTAATAGGGGATGAAAGATCGTCTTATGTAAAGTTAGAAACATCTGTGTTTTATGCACATTTGTTCATAAATAAAAGTCAATTGTATCAGCGTTTTCGGATCACCCCCAAACGGAGCTGAATTGGGGATGAAAGTTTGTCATTTTTCAATTTAGAATTTTATTAATATGGAAATTAGTAGCCTTTCGTAAATAATAGTCGACTTGGTGCGTAGAGTTGCCTCGCATGCCTCGCCCCAGCCCATGTTATGACATTATGTGTATGCGTTCCGACCACAAAACTGAGTGCTCGGTCGCGGGATGCTCCTGATGTAGACGCAACCACTTAGATGTGTCATAATACATAATACATAATATCATAACACGAGTGCTCGGGATAGGCATGCGAGGCATCTAGACGCACCAATTTGAAAAATTCATCCCCTAAAAAGTTTACTGGGGATGAAACTTTGCCAGTGACGTAAACAGGTCAAGTAAAAATAGCCAAGTAACAATGGTATCCATTTTACTTGTATCTAATTACATGCGAATTTATTTAGTTAGGTTTTCACACGCTTAGCTTTTGTTGGCGACACGTTATTTGATACTCAAAGTGGAGTGATTTTTGTTGATATTATAAAACTGTTTGACCCTTGATTAGCATGTGCTAAACGGAGGATTATATCGTGGGGAAACCTGCATATGAATCTATCGCAGAATTTTGTTTGTAAGTTTGACACGGTGCCACGCAAGAACGGCTGAATGAATTTGAATAAAATTTGGCACAAATGTATTGTCTATGATCCATTAAATTTAAGCGTAACGATTTGTAGAAACGCTAAGCTGTAGTCAATTGACAGCAGCTCATATTATTGGCTGGCTCGATCTGGGTAGGAAGAACGGAGTAAAGTAGTGAATGAAAGAGCTGGAAGCCCAACCCCCTTCCCCTCTTTCCACTCCCCTTTAGGTTGGCAATGTGGTCTATAGGCTACGGTAGCGGGCCGTATGCTAATTTGCCACAGGCAGCAGGCCAAATTACAAAAACACAATTTCCGAAATCTGCCGTTTGATTTTTTTTCCATGAGGTCAGTGAAACTACTAAGAAATCGCCGTATTAAAACGTGCTAAATCATAATAAATATTATTTTCAATCAATTAATAGATATGACTAATTATTGGCCACTACCAGTAATTAGTAGGTAGTGACCAAAGTCCAAATATACGGTATGTTTATCCTACCGAAATAGCAAGGTGGCCAAAAATAGATAGCGAATGTGAGTGTAGGCGTGACCTAGATAGCCACACACGTCTAACCTAGATCCTGAACCTTGATTCTATACACTTTGGAGAAACGACTTCTTATCATAATATGGTTAGTGGCCAACCAAGTGTCAGTAGGGACACGAAATAGTACTCGATACGACAAGGTATCGAGTACTTTTTCGTGTCCCTAGGTGTCAGAGATGTTCAAGCTGCCCAAAGGCCACTGGCATGGCTTAGGGCTATTAATTTAGTATTAGTATTAGTAATTAAGTAATTATTTAGTATTAGTAATTAAGTAAGCCCGTCACATATTCCCGCCACTGTTACTCCTGTAGGATCGACAATGGTGTTCAACGATGACGCCAAGGTTTGACCTTTGACGAGTCCCGGGGAAAAGCTAAGTTGTCTTGTCAAGTTGTCTTGTTGTCATGGCTTAGGGCTATATCACACCTACCTACACCTTAGGGCTGTAGTCCTGACATATTTTGACATAATTCAATACGAATTATTGGCGACGGTAGCCAGCGACGTCGCCGGCCACGTATCCAAACAATTGGTATTACCTGTCAAATTCAATACGAATTCGTTGGCGACGGCGGCTGGCGACGCGCTTGGCGTCCCGGTGAGGGCCTCCGCAGACTAGCTACTTTTAGCATCGGCGATCGGCGATTTTGATGCTGCGTCTCGCTCGTTCGCGTTCGAAAAAACACGACGCAGCATCGATACGTCACAAAATCGCCGGTCGCCGATGCTAAAAGTTGCAAGTCTGCGGAGGCCCTGAGATAGAGCCCTTAAGGACTTCTGTCTAGATGACAGCAACCGGGACCGACTTTTTACGTGCCCTCTGATGCACGGAGACGCTATGTTTGAAATGTAAGTCTGAATTTTATACATACGATTTACAATTTTATACGATTCGATATCGGTATTTAATCGATAACTTTAAACGTCCTTATATTTACCAATTTTAATCTTAAAGCTTAGAATGATAATAATAATATCCTGGGACATTTTTGTACACACGGTTACCTGATCCCAAACTAAGCAGAGCTTGTACTATGGAAACCAGATAACTGATATTCCACTATATACTACTTTTTATTTGTAAATACATACTTAATATACATATACACCCAGACTGTTCATGTTCTGTGACATGTTCATGCACACAAATGCACGTCTCGGGTAGGAATCGAACCTACGACCTGCAGCGTGAAAGGCGCCTCCGCGCCAACCACGCTAACGGACCCGTCAGATCTCTGATCTCTGAATTCTTTCCTTTGCAACACTACATGGGGTTTCAATTATCATCAGGTGGGTCTATCTGATGGTAAGTGGAAGCCGTCGCCCAGGACATCTACAACTTAAGGGGAGCAGACGCGGCGCCGACCTTTTAGGGACCTGTAAACATGAACTTTGAAGAACCCCATGTTGTAGTGCAAAGGAAAGACTTCAGGAGGGAGATAATTTCACAACTATCCATCCATCCATCCATCCATTAATTACGTCACACATAAAGGGGGGAGGGGTCGACGAAATGTGACATTGTGTGACAAGGCGGTGGGAGGGGTCCTAAGTTTAGTGACGTCACATTTAAAAATCTAATATCTAATATATCTAAGTATTAAAACCGAAATTTGAATTTTTAACGAAAAATTTTGAATTTTTTTAAAAATATGTGACGTCACACAGGGAGGGGGGGGTCTCGCAAATGTGACCAGCTGTGACAAGGGGGGGAGGGGTCTAAAAATCATGAAATTCGTGTGACGTAATTAATAGATGGCCCCTTGCGTACGCAGGAGGAATTCTCGTGATGTAAGTACATTTAAAGTCTTTAAATAGAGTCGCATGCGCAGTTCTAAATATTCCTAAAAGTATGCACTGGGTGTCCGAGTGACCTTGTCGAAATGCAGTTTCGTCTAGACGAATAACAAGTAGAATGCATTACAGACAGGATATTGTCAGTTTTTGTATAAATATTGGTTGCTGCGCGAATAATTTTTATTTCTTTACGAGTGTTACTACCTCACTTCTTTTTAAAACCTTCCACCGTCTTTAGTGTCATCATCATCTCAGCCGAAAGACGTCCACTGCTGGACAAAGGCCTCCCCAAGGTTCGCCACAATGACCGGTCTTGCGCTGCCCGCATCCAGCGGATTGCCGTGACCTTCACCAGGGGCTTACCATGACCTCTTATCGCGATTCAATTATAGGAACGTTTTAACGTTTCAGCGACTTTTTGTGCAATGACGTACCTTATTGTCATGACAATAAGAAACGTCATTGCACAAATGGCCGCGACAAAACTGCTATAAGAGGTGGTGGTAGGGCCCCATGTCACCGTGGTCTTTAGTGTATATTTCTAGGTATCCCTACATAGGGTGGAGCCAAGCTAGTGGTGGTTTTATGGTGGTAGAGCCAACCCGTAGCCAATTGACTGCAGCTCATATACGGGCTGGCTAGACCGGGGTAACACCACCTTCTCACATAACATCGGTATAAAGCAGCTATTACAGGTGTTTCGTACAACGTTTTACGCCAAAACCGGTGGATCTACAAGCATGAAATTGAATAGTTCCTTACCATAGATGATCATCCCATAAGGGGCGGCCGACTGGTGACGTGGCCAGTCCGTCACCAGCCCCCCTAGACAAGTGGCATGAACGCCAATCGAATAGAATAGAATAGACTTCACAATGTATGGAAATGTCAAACGTCGCTCTGTAGATCAACAACAAGTTGCTATATAGATCACGTGACTTATGTCATTTCCATACATGAAGCGTAGCGATTTGAACGAACGCTCGTAGACGACAGCCACTTATCTAGCCCTTCAGGTGTGATACCTGTCATACATTTCAATACGAATTAGTTGGCTACGGTGGCTGGCGACGTCGCCATGGCAGCCCGGTGTGGGGGGTTAAATAGCGAATGAATATGGTATCAATTATAACTAAGACATTATTGAAATCAATGGTAAATCTGAGATAAGGGACATCGCAGACAAGCTACTATTTTCATCGGCGATATAGTCGCTTTTAGCATCGGAGCAGTCGCTGCGTCCGACCGCAGAGTCGCTAAAACGCGATGCAGTCGCAAAATCGCCGATCGCCGATGCAAGAAGTAGCATGTCTGCGGTGCCCTAAGAGAATACTAAATGAAGAACGATTAAAAGATTACACCGGCCCATTGTGTCCCCATGGCCCCCCACTCAAACAATTGAATCAAATATCGATTAATAGAAGAGGAAATGGGAATACAATACATTAATAATGACATCAGAACTCTATCGATAGGATGTAGGTTTCATAACATCTATTATGCCCGGTTTTGAGTGGCATAACTTTTGACGATCCAAACAAAGGTTCTCACATCGCTAGATTATAAAAACAAACGGTTTTCATGACCTTAATATAATAGGTCATGTTTATATTATCTATTCGGTGAGGCATTGTGGGGGCTGCGAATTGATGGGGATGCTACGTCACTACACGTGTCTATTATTGAAAGAAAGAAAGAAAGAAAACATTTATTTGGCACAGCACAAAAGACACACAACACAGTTTAAATAATAGTACATTACTGCCGCGGTCTCTAATGAGTGTGTTGTTGACCGCGTTGTTGATGGGCGAAAGCGCGGCTCAGCGCAGCTCCAGGCCTCCACAGCGCGGTCAGCATTGCAACTCTTGATGGACAAGCTAAAATAAAGGCCGAGACCAAAGGTCGAGGCCTTTATAGGCCAGCAAGGGTAGATATGATGACCAAGCTTGAAGGCCGTGAGCGTAGCGAAGCTTAGCTTGAGGCCAGTATAGCGTTGTCAGCAGTACACTCATTAGAGACCGAGGCTTGTATAGTACTTTACTCAAAAATGCGACTATTAGTTTAAACAAAACTAGCTAAGTGGGTATAACAATTAATACAATTATATTTCTATTTTTACGAACTATATCTATAGTTGTGTATTTGCTCTGTTTACGTTTCCATGGCAACGGCACGACAAACTCGTTTTTAACCTTCAATCAGTATTTTACGAACCATAAACATACCTGTTTGTTACGTTTCCATGGCAACGGTAAAATAACAAATATAATGACGATAATACCGGGTTATAATACATTGTATGTCTAGTAGCTCTTGCAGTACGACAAATCCGATTTTGCTCGAAGAAGGTTTGTAAAATAATGACAACATTATAAACTTTTTTGAGTAAAACAAAAAATATAAATAAAGAGACAGAACAACAAAAAGGTAGAAACAAAAACAAAACACAAACAGAAGAAACGAACGTGTCTCACGTGTTAGCATCCCGAGTATTATGTTGTCATTTGTTTCTATAATGGCTATCAATGTTTAATATTATTGGAATTACTTATGGATTTGGTGTTATGTATCCGATTGATACTTGACTAAAGTTAACTAAAAATATATCCAAACGTACCGAAAAGAAAAAGGAAGTCGAGTTTTGTAATCTCTATGCTCTGCATTAATTAGCTATGGCCGCCATCAAACTTCAGAGTAGGTTGTTGACAAAGAAGTTGTAATTGATTTATAAAAGTTATAGCGATTCTACTAAGAGTTAAGTACCTACTGTAAGTGGATTAATGAGAAAGGAGGAAGTAAACGATATTACAAGAAGGTGTACTGTGTTTGATTCCACAAGGGAGAGGTTATTTTAACACACGGCTGGACCAAATAGGTTCCCAGATCAGCCTAATGCCAGGCATAAGCTTGGCGCTGATTTTCATTGATTGCTCAACCAAGCCTAAAGTTTAGGGCCTAGGGCCTTGCCGGGCCTTGACGGGCCCGTTGGCGTGGTTGGTAAGATTCAGCCTATCACGCTGCAGGTCGTAGGTTCAATTCCTACCCGGGACATGCATTTGTGTGCATGAGCATGTCTGTATGTCCCGAGTCTGGGTGTAATTATGTATATTAAGTATGTATTTACAAACAATAAGTAGTATATGTAGTAATTATCAGTTATCTGGTTTCCATAGTACAAGCTCTGCTTAGTTTGGGATCAGGTAGCCGTGTGTAAAATAATGTCCTAGGATATTTAGTTTTTTATGTTGCAAACTCGGCCTGCCTGATGTTAAACAGTTACCGTACCGTAATCCTATAGATGCTCGCAATACCGAAGGCATTGCTCGCACGTTGCTGACCTGAAAGGGAATGATACAGAGTGAGGGGAAGAGGGGTTGGACTTCCGGCTCTCTCACTCATCGTACGAAACGCAGCTGTAATAGCTGCTTTACCCCGATCTTCCGTGAGAGGGTGGTACTACCCCGGTCGAGCCAACCCGTATATGAGCTGCAGTCAATTGGCTACAGCTTGGCTCTACCACTTATCATCAATATATGTGACTGCGGTAGCAAAAAAACCAGGCCCGCCTGTTGTTAAACAGGTACCGTAGCCTATAGATGCTTGCAATACCAAAGGTATCGCTCAAACGGTGCACAAAATAACTTTCTTAGGTAATAATAATACTCATGGCCGACAGAAAGGTTCTTGCGTGGCGACCACGTACCGGAAGACGCAGCGTGGGTCCCCACAAGGTGGACCGACGACCTGGTGAAGGTCGCGGGAAACCGCTGGATGTAAGCAGCACAGGACCGGTCGTTGTGGAAAACCTTGGGGGAGGTCTATGTCCAACAGTGGACGTCTTTTGGCTGAAATGATGATGATGATGAATATTAAACTCGATGGTTAACCCACGTCTTTTCGTTATATTAGTCCTAATAGTAAACTTAAAATGTAACGTCACGACTTTTATACCCATTCGGGGGTAGTCAGAGGCTTGAGTGGCCATACACCACCACATTGTGGAGGTATTAACCAACTCAAAGCCCACGTTTCACCAGATAGTCAGAACCCAACGTGACAGGTGGTGAACCTTGTCGCCGTGTATACAGGAACTGACTATTACCAAATCCCGAGGGATAGGTAGGTTTCCTCGCGATGTTTTCCGTCATCGTCAGCGAACTGTAAATTATGCACATAGATGAAAATTCATCCATTGGTGCATGGCCCACCGGGGATCGAACCTGGGACCTTCTGATTGCTAGCCCAACCTGTTCACCCCTAGGCTACAGTCGCTTAAACTTGATTAGGTTAAACTTCTAAATAACTAGAACTAATTAGTTTGAGTAATTAAATTAGTCGTAACTCGATGCTGAAAGGGTGTAGAACTAAGGGAAGCCATTTTGCATAAACAAAATCCAATATAGTGGTGTATGTGTGTGTTAGTATATATGTGTGCGTCGCGTTACCAACCAAGGTGATGGGCTGTATTCATAGTCGAGGTTTTGAAAGTTATTGGATGCGTTTAGACTAGTGATGGGATGTTCTCGAGAACATTCTGACCCTCGGAAACTTACTCGTGGGAATTTTCGAGAATTTATCTTCTGAAGCGTGTTAAACTTGGCATAAACCTCATTAAACATGCAATTATGGTGGTTCTAATTGTTTTTTAAGATTTAAAGTTAGGATAACGTCACCCAAAATATAAGATTCTCAAAAATTCTCACGAGTAAGTTTCCAAGGGTTAAAATGTTCTCGAGAACATCCCATCACTAGTTTGAACTAGGTATGCAGTTAATTTGCCTGTCTGACCATGTAGATCTTCTTCTTGTTACCGTATGGTTAGTGCCCAATCTGGTGCCAGAGTTGTTCAAGCCTTCCGAAGGCCTCTGACAAGGCTTAACGTCTGCTGCCTAGAAGACAACAACCGGGACTGAGTTTTTACTTGCCCTCCGAAGCACGGAGACGGAGTTCAAATGCCACTAAATGGTCACCCATCTCTGACTGACCTTGCCAAGTGTTTACCTCCGATCGTTTACCGATCGCTAACCTACCGGTAAGCGAACTTTACTTCATAGTCCATCACCCTAGCTTAGCCGCCCCCTTGGACAGAAGGAGTGGGGAGGAATTCCCAGTATATATTGGCAATAGTTTCATCCCCTATTACATTTGTTCATATCATACATATAGTACGTTTTTTTATACTTGTCCTATTTGGTAAGCGAAGATGGCGTCCAGCGGGGCGATTGCGTAACTTTGTTGTCAATGTTTCAATTGGTTACGTTCATCCTGTGTCAATTGTATACGAAACCAATTGAAACATTGACAAAAAGTTACGCAATCGCCCCGCTGGACGTCATCTTTGCTTACCAGATAGGACAGGTATAAAAAAACGCACTATACATTCGGTCTGGGCTATGAATACAACCCGGCAGTGGATTCGTACTTGTTGATTCAGAGGCTTCGCAAGCTCTTTGTAACTATTTCTGTTTATCCGCGTAACATACACAAAATAACACCCTAATACCCTAACTTGGGTTAGGGTTTAATGGGTTTCAAATTGTATGGGTGTCATAAATACATAGTGTCATAAATACATAAATACCAGTTACTAAGGGGACTGGCCCTAAGCAAGTCGGCCGAGTGGTCGGCCTAGTACTAACATCGACATAAAACGAAGCGAGTAGTTCAACTATTTACCGATAAATAGTAAAATGAATATGAAAAAACAATGACCACGTTTTGTTTCATACAAATATCTAATAAGGGCACCTCTTTCTTTAGTCTTTACTCTGTGGTTTTACATAATAGTTATTCAATAAAGATAACTTGCTTAACGTTGAAGGTACACTCAGGATACCTGAAGGATATATTGAGGCGATATTATAGTGCCAAGTGTGGGGCGTGAAATGGTCACCCATCTCTAACTGACCTTGCCAAGCGTTGATTAACCTCGGACCGATTACCGATAAAACCTCCTTGTGGTGTTAAAATACACTGTATCTTAAGATTAAACTGCTTCAGACATCGTAGACAAGATCTTAAACTCATAATAGTTTTAACTTTTTTTGTCTTTGTACTGCGGTGGTAAAAAAGCGTAAGGCCCGCCTGATGTTAAGCAGTTACCCTAGCCTATAGATGCTTGCAATACCAAAGGCATTGCTCGCACATTGCCGACCTGAAGGCGAGTGGAATGGAACGAGGGGAAGGGGTGATGGGCTTTCGGCACTCTCACTCATCGTACGAAACGCAGCTGTAATAGCTGCTTTACGCCGATCTTCTGTGAGAGGGTGGTACTACCCCGGTCGAGCCAGCCCGTATATGAGCTGCAGTCAATTGGCTACAGCTTGGCTCTACCACCTTAAACTACTACCCCTAAAGATGTCCCAAACAGTATGTAATACCAGGAAATAACAGTCCGCCCGCCCAGCTATCCGTTGCACTCACTTACCCCGCCCGCCCAAATCACCCCCTATTGATTTTGTTCGCCCCACTTTCACGACACAATACATCCCACTCTTTTTTAATGTCGCCTGGCTAGACAATGGTAAGAAATTTTGGTGTAAGCAGGTTTGATTTGAATAGACGTGTCTACAACATGCACATGCCGCGCGAGGCTGCTCACCCACATGCCTCGCGAAGCACGACGTTTGCCTCAGTCGCATGCAGCGCGAGGCAAATGGCGATGCACTGACACTCTAGACAGGGAAAGGTATACCCGATCAATCAGTTTGACACGTTTGACATCGTTCTGTCTCACGACTGCCAAACTAGGCGAGGCAAATGTGAGTGCTCAGGTGAGGCAGGGCGCGCATTTGCCTCACGTGAGGCAAGTCAAACACCGCGAGGAAAATTTTCCTCGCGCGGCATGTGACACTTCTGGACGTAGCTATTCTATGATCATTGATGTCGAAGTAGCGACTGTAGCCTAGGGGTGAACAGGTTGGCCTAGCAATCAGAAGGTCCCAGGTTCGATCCCCCGTGGGGCATGCACCAATGGATGAATTTTCATCTGCGTGCATAATTTACAGTTCGCTGACGGTGAGAGAAAACATCGTGAGGAATCCTACCTATCCCTCGGGTTTAGGTAATAGTCAGTTCCTGTATACACGGCGACACGGTTCACCACCTGTCACGTTGGGTTCTGACTACGTGAAACGTGGGTTTTGAGTTAGTTAATACCTCCACAGTGTGGTGGTGTATGGCCACTCAAGCCTCTGACTACCCCCGAATGGGGCTAAAAGTCGTGATCGTTTGAAGCTGCAACGTCATAGATAGACAGACAGAGGAAAGAGTGAAACTTAAGACCATTTTACAAATCTGAAAAGGCAGAAAATACTCGTACGCAACTCAAATTTAAGAGCTGCTTAAGGCGGGAGCATTAGACTTCCGGCTCTCACACTCATCGTACGAAAACCAGCTGTAATCTTCTGTGAGAGGGTGGTACTACCCTGGTCCAGCCAACCCGTATATGATCGCAAACTATAATCATCTTGATAAGTCCTTAACTAAAGTACAAATAATACTTTCTTAAACCAAACACCTTGTTTCTAAGAGCGTCGCGTCTTCGCTCGGGATCGAACAAAATCAATACAATAGAAGTGTTTTAACCCTGTACGTCTGTCTGTACGTGTGTACGTAGCTACGGAACTGAGGAGCAACAGTTAGCGTACACGTGGAGGCGGCGTTGGGACGACAATCACGAATTTTTAAGATGTTTGAAAATTTCTATTTTGTAAATAGAACACGAGGAGAGTCAAGTTGACTTGTTCGCCGACTTGCCCACTTGAGTCGAATAAGGAGGTGAAAGGTAAAAGACTGCTGTAGATAAAAAGAGATGGAGAGAGCTCCATCAGCTACACCAAGGTTCTTAGCATACTTAAATAAGTAGAAGTACCTAAATAAGAAGCTTGATCATATAAAGTGTAGGTTAACGAAACAATTAATAGATCGGGGGGGGCTTATAGCGACGCTATGCAACATGCAACATTGCCAATGCAATTTATTTTTCTGATTTTCTAGCAGAATCCTCAGCATATCCGCTATATGTCTGTAAAATAGTCATACATTTGACGCCATTCGTGACAGTTTCACGGAAATTTATCAGTTCTGCTGGAGGGTCGGAAAAATGAATTGCTTTTGCAGAATTGCTGCAATGTTGCATAGTGTCGCTATTTGGCCCCAAGGTCATCACTTGACCTGACGTTAGATGAATTGTCCAAACAGTAACAAATAAAATCGAGCCAGGGGGGTTACTCCGAAATACGTCGCTGACGGATCGTCCGAAGTACGGATTCGATTTACGATCAAAACAATGTCAAATCGTAGAGAAAAACGAAAGAAGAAATGTCAAATCACGACAATCCGTCAGCCGAAACGTTAGGTTCGTATTTCGGAGTAGGCCAGCAGTTTTCCTCAGTAACAATTTTATTGAAATAGATTGTAATTGTATGGGCGACAAACACATCGACCTTGAGCCGCCGCGGGACATTGGAAAGATGGTAATTGGGACTGAAACTAGGTCCAATTGCATTGCGGACGATGCTGAATGTTGAAGCAATAGATCTTCCCTTCCTTCCACCTCCTCCTTTCCTTCCTTCCTCCTCCTCCTTCCCTTCCTTCCTCCTTATCCTTTCCTTCCTTCCTTTCCTTTTTAGGGTTCCAGACCTCAAAAGGGAAAAACTGAACCCTTATTTTTTATGTGTCTAAGGTGGTAAACAAGCGTTCGGCCAGAAGGGCTAGCCAAGTGGCATGAACGCTAATCGAATAGAATAGAATAAACTTCACAATGTATGGAAATGTCAAACGTCGCTATGTAAATCAACAACAAGTCGCTATGAAGATCACGCTTGAGGTCACGTGACTTATGTCATTTCCATAGATGAAGCGTAGCGATTTGAATGAACGCTTGTAGACGTCAGCCACTTGTCTAGCCCGTCTGATGTAAGCAGATGCCGTAGCCTATAGCATGTTGCTGCACGTTGCCAGCCTGATGGGAATAGGGATGGGAAGGGGGGAGAGGGGGTTGTTGGACTTCCGGCTCTCCCACTCATCGTACGAAACGATGTAATAGCTACTTTACGCCGATCTTCTGTGAGAGGGTGGTACTACCCTGGTTGAGCCCGTATGAGCTGCAATCAATTGGCTAGAGCTTGTCTCTACCACTTTATTGGTTATGTAATGTGTACCTATTGCATTAATATTTTTGTATATTTAAAAAAGTATCTTATGGTGCTATTATTATCAATTAAACCGTGTGAAATAATCCAGAAAAGCGTAATGATATCATTGATAGCAGGTAGGTATCAATAAATATGGAGGCATGCAAAAATCGCAAAATGAATTCAGCACTTGCCCTTATTCCCATGGTAGCCACCATTATAAAGGCTTATAAAAACCGAACAAGCAACGATTATCGAATTATGAGTGCCTTTATACTGTACGATTTTAATCGGTAGGTTTTATAAGCAATCTTGGCACTTACGTTACTTTGTCCTTTAAAAAAGAAAAGTTTATTTTTGACCGAGGTCATTTTCTCTACCCTGGTTTGGCTAATGAGGGTAGAAAATCTAACGTGGGGGAGAAGGGGGGTCAATCTCATGTAATTTTTTTTTACCGCAAGGAACAGTGTAAAATTGCGAGAAAACTGGGTTAAATTTATATCCACTACTCCACAAGAATATGGCTTTTGAAAAATCTCACGTGAGATTAGAGGGGGTGGGAGGGGTCGAGGAAAATCTCACGACATCTCACCAAGGAGGGAGGGGGGGGGGGTGTCGAAAAATCTCAAAAATCACTTCACGTAAATTATGGACGCCCTCTAATATGTCCCAGGGTGGCGCCACGCTGGCGTGGGCATTAGTGAAAGACGATCAGGTGGGCTACAATTTTCTTGGCCTCATTAATGAAGTAAAATTACTATTACGCCATTTTACACTTCTCAGTGCGAGACTATCGCATCAGTCGTAAAGTGTAAAAAAAACTATAAAAATTTAAATATTAACGTTTGAAAAAGGAATTGCGACTTGTAATAAAAATTCCGCAAGTGAAATAACTGGTTAGTCTGTTTATTGAATAAAATATTTAATGGATAAATGCCGAGTGTCGTTTGAAATACTATTAAAGTATAGTGAGGCCGTGAAATTTTTCTATTAAAGTTGTTCGAAGATATACATTACAGTAACTACAACAACAGTATGGTCCAAACTAAAATACTAGTACTATGGCTACCTACCGCATGATGACCTGGAGGCGATTCCAGCTGGCCTACTTCGAAATACGAAAGGAAACGTTTCGGCTGACGGATCGTCGTGATTTGACATTTCTTCTTTCGTTTCTTCTTGCGTTTGACATGCTTTTGATCGTAAATCGAATCCGTACTTCGGACGATCCGTCAGCGTTCGTTTTTCAAAGTAACCACCCAGTCACCCAGATCAGACAAGCCCAACGGTCAAAGTCAAAGTCAACATTTTTTATTCATGTAAGCTATAAATAGCACTTATAAATCAAATTAGCGAAAATATTTTAGCGTTACTACCAGTTCGTAATGTTGCTTCCATTGAGAAGAGCCAGCAAGAAACTCAATGGTTACTCTTTTTAAAAAATAAATAATAATTGTATACATTTCCAAACAGCAACGCTATGTGAGCAGGCAGGCAGTAACACATTGTGGATAAAAAAATAAAAAATAAAACATAATCAGGTATTTAAATAAATAAAAAAAAAGAACTAGCATAGAAAGCTGTGCATGCCTACTCCCACTTTACCGTTAAACCAAAAGGTGAATATTTAGAACGATTGTTTTGGTGTGATGTCTTCCATCCTCTGCCTCTGCCCTCAAACCAATTCTAGTGCAAAGATGTTGCCACTATGGTCTAATAGTCCAGTGGGACAAGTCATAAGTTAAAAGATTGAAAAAAAAAATACACTTAGTTTTTTTTTAGCAAAAATTCAAACTTAACAAATTAATAACAGGCCGCTTGAAAACTACAAGCCGTTCACATTTCAAGTTTTGATAATTACCTATCTGAGTACTAGAAATAATTTGTGGCGGTTAAATCCACCTGTCAGTTTCCCATAGACTTCTTTGTTTTAAAAGCTGTAGCATAAAAATGCCATGTTTATTGCTAGGCTGAAAACTAGTACGTTTTAGGAAAGTAGTACATAAACTGCTATTTTTAAATAATTCTTCGTCTGTTTTGTGTCGCATATAATTTAGTAAAGAAGAGGGCAACAGGAAAAAATTAAAAAAGCACAACGAAAAGAGGCCATTTGAAAAAAATAACATAAAAAATCCAGTACCTATGATATACAATATTCGAAGAGAAAATTTAAAAATATTCTGAATCCAATTTGCTCTGCGCGTGTACCCGAGGTACGCCACCTGTGGCTTCGTAAATTTAGTGTATTTCCATCCCCCTCGCACCCGCCATCAACAGTTATTCCCATCTCCTTCTCTCATGTTTTCACAAATAAGTTGCATCCGAAAACAAAATAGAAAACCTTTGAGATAGTTCGATGGAGTTGGAACTTTAAGCTGAAAGTTTAAGGTGTATTTCAGCATGTGTGTTTCAGGGCTGAAAATTCTTTGTCAGCACTGAAAGTTTCAGAGCGTAGGAAATGTACCGGCGCCTTGTATACACTGATTGTAATATAACT
Organism: Drymonia ruficornis; assembly: GCA_947859195.1. NCBI lineage: Eukaryota > Metazoa > Arthropoda > Insecta > Lepidoptera > Notodontidae > Drymonia > Drymonia ruficornis. The sequence goes on along the minus strand of OX401926.1, from coordinate 7,723,602 downwards.
TGATTTAAAATAAATAGGGAGTAGAAATATCGATATAAATTTTATCGATATACTGAATCGTCAATCAATTGCAGCTCATGTGGGCTGGCTCGACCGGGGTAGTACCACCCTCTCGCAGAAGATCGGCGATACCCCCCCTCCCTTCCCCTTCTTCCTACCCACTCCCCTTCAGGTCGGCAAAGTGCGAGCAATGCCTTTGGTATTGCAAGCATCTGTAGCCTACGGTAACTGCTTAACATCAGGCTGGCCGTACGCTTGTTTGCCAGTCCTATAAAAAAAATCGTCTTATTGGCCGGTTATAAAGTCAAAGGAAAATATCGATAAATAAAAGAACAATAGGATAGTGAACGTATCGATAGTATCCCATCACTGGCCGGATAACCGGTCTGCAAACTGCCGTTGTACCCGGCTTAATCTAGTACATAACAGTTGTTACGACTTCTGAAATATTTTTCACGTACTTTCCGAACAGAGCCCAGCCCCCCTAGCCAAGAGGCTTCGTCTACAAGCGTTTCTACAAATCGCTACGCTTAAATATATATGGATATGACATCACAAGTCGATAAGTAGATCACGTGACTTATGTCATTTCCATACATGAAGCGTAGCGATTTGTAGAAACGCTTGTAGAGGAACGCCAGTTGGCTAGGGGGGCTGAGTCCAGTAGATTCGCAATGAATAATTGTTAGAGGATTCGGAGTCCTTATAGACACTTCTACCTATCCCCCAAACACAAGGCCGTGAATATACAAAACAAATCACAGATTCACCGCCTCAGGCGGCTAGTTTCTAAGGCCACAGGGCATGGCTTTCACTGTTAGGTATGCTTATTTGTACACAAACCCGTTTCGGTTATAAAGTTTATAATACTAGATACCTACTAGATACTGCGAACTAGTGAGAGACCAAAAAAGTATACGAAATAGCATCCATCCAGTATCCTTTTTAGGGTTCCGTACCCAAAGGGTGCCAACGGGACCCTATTACTAAGCCTACGCTGTCCGTCTGTCCATCTGTCCGTCTGTCAGCGGGCTGTATCTCACGAACCGTAATAGGTAGAGTTGAAATTTTCGCAGAATGTGTATTTATGTTGCCGCTACAACAACAAATACTAATAACAAAATCAAATTTAAAAATAAAGGGGGTCCCCCATACAAGAAACTTGATATTTTTGACGTTTTTATTCCACGGTGGTGCGGAACCCTTTATGTTCGAGTACGAAACGCACTATTATTGACAAGATTATTATGGTTTCGAACTTTTGGTACACACCTTTATAATACTGTCCTTTCGTTAAATTATGTATGGGTGACTTATAAAATCGTAAATCGTATCAAAAATCGTCTAGGGGTGGTCCCAGACTGGGTCATTATTCTAAAAATACCTCTCTATAACCTCTTGGCTCAGTTGCAGTCCAGCTTTCCTGAGGATGCCTCGTTTAGAGGCGAAACATGTGTCGAATTTATTTAGGATTCGCTTTGTCTGCGGAGAATTGCTAATTGTTAGGGTCCATGACTCATGACAGACATACTCTCGACTGACAGGGAGTTAGGTCTTGTTGGCTTCTTCTATTATCGATCAATTCATTTGGTTTATAATATTGGAGGTTGACAATTCCGAGGGTGAGTGGTGGGTCCCTCTCTATAACTGTTCTCTATAAACGTTAAATCGAAAACGCCATACAGTATATTCCCACAAACCAATTTACCCAAGATTTAACTAAACACAAACATTAAACTGCTTTTTATCTACGCTTATCACGACCGCGATAACCGCGATATGAAACCAAAATGGCTTCCAAATGCTATCGTAACTGGCCTAGAGTCGTCTAGGAAGCGCGGAGTTTTGACATTGGTGCCGACCTTGGCGGAGCGTTGTGATTGGTCGAAATTGCAAGATGGCCGCCGGCGCTAGCGCAGCTAGTGTCATTGTTTGTGATAATCAGAATGATGACCGGTTTTGTGCGTTTTTCAAACGATTCTAATTCGTGTGGGATGACATTGAATTGAAATGGCGTTGTTAGTTTATTGTAACCTATTTGATTGTGTTTGTATTTGTGGAGGTGCTTCTGTTTGTAAAACATGCTCTATACCTTTATAGGAATAGTAGAGATCTTTCATGCACACAGCACACTGGAGCTATTGTTTACCAAAATACATTGTATTAAAATAAGTAAATGGCGATAAAAAAGCAATGTAAAAAAGACAAGCCCTCTGAGTTTCTTGCCGGATCTTCTCAGTCGAGGTCGCGTTTCCGATCCGGCGGTAGAATTTAAGGAAAAAAAGTGTAACATGACAATTTGTAAGTGCCCCCGTAGGCCTGAACAAAATAAACATTTTAAATTTTGAATACTTTTAGCTAAAAATAGATAGCTATTCCCTTATTTGTTTAAGTTAAACTTGAACTTGCCAATTGAGTGCTACTAGCAGGCTATAGTCACTTTTCGTTAAAGGCTACTAAAGGACAAACCATGACCCATTTAATATAAAGTAAGTAGCTTTTGGTTCTAGCCATCAAACCATAGAGTAATTAGCAATAACTCTATACGCTAAACCTATTAAAAAAACCATTCGACTCCAAATTGCGACTCCAAATGACAATTTGGATTTGGTTTGTTTGGTATCCTATTTTTTATTTTTTTATTTAACTAAGGGGGGAAATAAGCATATAGCCCGCGTGATATTAGGCAGTTACCGTAGCCTATAGATGCTTGCATAACAATGGCATCACTCGCCCGTTTGCGACATTACTGAAGGTGAGTAAGACGGAGGGACGGGTAGGCGGGTCTAGTTGGGCCTGGCCCTAAGCAACTTGGCCGAGTGGTCGGCCTAGTACTAACATCGACATAAAACGAAGCGAGTAGTTCAACTATTTACCGGTAGATAGAACAATGAAAATGAAAAAACAATAACCACGTTTTTTTTCATACATATATCTAATAAGGGCACCTCTTTCTTTAGTCTTTACTCTGTGAGTTGGGCTTAATTTGGTTAAAATTTGACGGATGAGTGTTTAAAGTGTTAGACCAACAATTTTAGTTATTAACCTGTTCTTTTACAAGCGAATTATTTGATATTACACAAATAATCTCCAACAAATATTTAAATCCGTCATTTCCAGAGTGAGATTAAAAAATCTTACCGCAAGGATGGCAAAAATATCTTTTAATAATTCACTTCAGCGACTTTACCCTAGCAAAGTAGGGGGAGAAGATACGCCACTTACCCCTAAAGGGTCAACCCCTTAAACCTACCCTGAAAGGGGTAACTTTAGATAAGTCTCCCCAAACGCTCCGCTTTAAGATCACGACGAAATTAGCCGATGAAATTGTAAAGTAGTTGGAAGAGGGATTATAAAATAGGTATACCATCATGCCTGTGTCTTCCGAGGGGGTAGGCAGAGATGTGACATTTAGTACAAAGGGGGTTTTTACTCATAATAATGATTTACGTTCAGTACATAAGGGCCACCGCAAACATGCTACTTTTAGCATCGGTGATTGACGATTTAGTCGTTTTTTAGAAGCTAAATGCAGCGAATCACGCGATTTTGATACTGCGATCGAACGCAGAGAGTCGCCAAAACGCGATGCAGTCGCAAAAACGCCGATCGCCGATGCAAAAAGTAGCATGTCAGGGGGTGTTTTTGTAAAAAAATACTGAAACCTACTGTAATATTCTTTCAAAATAGATTTTTGTTTGTTTTTGTGTGTTTGTGACGTCTTCAAGTTACCATACGCTACGGTAACCGCTTAACCTCAGGCGCGCCGTTCGCTTGTTCCCTCACAATATTTGCCTAGAGTCAAATCATCGTCCAAAATGACCAAGTTTTAAATTCCAGACGCACGAACCGGGAATAAAACCTGCTCCTTCCAAGGCGAGAGTTCGATCAACTATTAAACCAGTCTGGAATAACACTACGAACAGAAACCATCATATATCAAACAAAATTCAATATTTCAGTTTTATCTTCTATAATTAAAGATACATAGTAATAAGTGGAAAAAAACTGCGCGAAAAATTGATAACGGGTGGGTCTGATAAGGGGTGCATTCCGCCCCCCAGCTATCGATCGGGCCGAACCACCCCAGTGTATAAGTATAAAAAGCGTAACAAATTTTCGTCTTAAGAAAAGGAAAAGAAAAAATGTATACAGCCACCCGATATGGGGTGGGTTTGACCCCCCAGTGGGGTGGGAATGCATTTTTCTCGCGGTGCCTCTCTCTCTTCCTCGGACGTAAGATGTTACAAAGGTTTCTTTGTTAGCAGTCCTGGTTAATTAGGTTTTCGAATGAGATTTTTGGTTACATTTTAAGGATCGTCAAACTGATATTGTGTGGAGCGTAGGTTCAATTTCGCGGTCTGTATAGGGTCTGAATTACCATATATAATTTTGGTTCACATATTATAAGTTATATGATGAAATGCTTATAAGTTATAAGTAACGTAGATACTGAACTGAAAATTATTTTAGGAAAAAAAAACGAGAGACGAAGTAGGGTTGTTAACTGCATTAATGAATCGCATTATATAAAAAAGAATGAGGCATTTTTGAATTTTACCATATTTAAAACTTCAGTTTCTTTCTTTCATGTTAAGTGATATTCTTTATTCTGTCATAGAGTAAATAAAACTATAGTTTTTTTTTTTAATTATCGAATCAAGAATAATTTTTTAGGTGAATATTTTTTACCAAATTCCCTACAACTCTCACTCATTCAAACAACACAATATTTTTCGTAACTTTTTCATTTTATTTGCCATGATGTCTCCGAAGGATTGTTTCAGTAGGCATCAGCCCTACGATGTCTGTCGGCATGAGGGTACGACCACCCTGTCTGGATATGGGTTAGCGGGCGCAAACTGCGGATCAATGCTTTGGAGGCTGTTGCGCTAATTATATCTAGTTATTATAACAATCTGTTTAAAGGATGATAAAACAACTATAAAACAATAACCGACTAAACCCAAGAGGATTAAAAAGCCAGAAATTACCAACCAGAATTACCGACCTAACTGGTTCTATTAGTTGGAGTCGGCGCGAAATTATTTTAGCTATGTACAGTACATAATGTACCTACTACTAGAATATAGGTAAATTGCCAATAAAAAAAAAACAATAACCGACTCCATAAAGAGTCCGTTTGATAAATACGCATTGTATTGGCACCATCACAGACTCCAAATAATAGAACTAAATAATGATTTCTAAACTTTTAGATCTTTTTTGTAGACTTTTCTGATAAGGATGGGATGAGATTTATATCTAGTTTAGTTTTTAATTCCATTTCTCAATTCCTCTTCCCAGCCAAAATGCATCTGGCAGAAATGCACCAGACTCGTGGACAAACACAAAAAGTCTGTGGACTGTAGCGCTGTAACAGGTTGTCTGTGGTCTGTCTATGGTAAGTCTGTATAGTCTCTGTATCTGCACTTGACCGTTTTGGCTTCCTGCCAGGATGCGAGCAATAAGTCAATACAGCTGTTTCTACAACTTGTACTCTCGTTGGGTAAACTGAGTAAGATAAACTAATGTAGAGTCGCTATAAGTACCTTACATTCTTCCTTAGTAAGGTAAATTTAGGTAGAAGATGCTTACATTCTTCTTTAAAAAAATCGTTGGCAACTGGTAGTGTATTGCAAAAATATAACTATTCGATCGATAAGTTGTAAATCATGAAGAAACCAGAGACCCATGTTGAGTTTCATCATATTTTTTTTCCTCTTAAACTTTTCATCACACGTAAGACAACTATCTCAATACCGATTTTTTTGGACCAGGGGGGTTACTCCGAAATACGTCGCTGACGGATCGTCCGAAGTACGGATTCGATTTACGATCAAAATTTACGACCAAAAATGTCAAATCGTAGAGAAAAACGAAAGAAGAAATGTCAAATCCACGACAATCCGTCAGCCGAAACGTTAGGTTCGTATTTCGGAGTAGGCCAGCAGGTCCGTTACATACTGCCTCTACTGTGACTCCTGTAAGCCATGGGGGTGCCATGAGGGGGAGCCATGGGGCCATGGGGGTTTGAACCTCGACGATTCCCGGAGAAAATATAAGTTGTCCTGAAACCCGCATGAATTTAATCAAAAGAAATAATAGGAAGATTATATGCTCCACCAGACACTATACTTATATGTATTACTAGCTGTGCCCGCGACTCCGTCCGCGTCCAGTCGGTGAAGCCCTTAAATATAATTTTGTCTATCGTCTAATCTGTATTACGTCAGTCTGCATCAGTCTGAGTTCGTCTGTCCGTGGCTGTCTATCTGTACCAGTCTATACCAGTAAGGTGGTAGAGTCTAACCAGTATGGTGGAGATCGTCATTCAAGTAGCTAATTTACCTTCGTTTCGTATGATGAGGGAGAGCCGGAAGCGCAACCCAGCCACCTCCCCGTCCCCTCCCACTAACCCCACTCCCCTTCAGGTTGGAAACGTGCTACCGATGCCTTTGGTTGCAAGCATCTATAGGGTACGGTAACTGCTTAACAACAGGTGGGCCGTACGCTTGCCTGGCGCCTTAGTTGTATAACAAAAGTTTGACTTTATTTGTCTGTGTGTATCAGTTTAGCTGTAAGTATCTGTCTGTCTGAATCGGTCTGTCTGTAATCTATCGGTAGGTGAGTATCTCTGTCTGTACCAGTCTATCTGTATCCGTCTATCTATATCTGTAGTTACTCACAGTATCACGACTGAGCGGTTGGACTCCAGAGCTCAATGTTTAAGTTTGTACTTGATACCCATGTTCCTTATTTAAAATGAGTGAGTGCTCCAGACTCACGGCTTAGGTAAGAGTCACTTCGCAACATCGTGCTTAAAAAGTTAGAGTCCGGAGTTTATCGTCTAAGTCAATAGTCAAAGCGTTTATTATGTATAGGCCTAGGAGGGCACTTACAAGTAGTCATTTTACATGTTTTCCTTAAATTCTAGCGCCGGATCGGAAACGCGACCTCGCCTGAGAAGTTTCTACTTGATACCCACATTGCTAATTCAAAGTTAGCAGGTCCTCCAGATTTATGGTTTAAGCAGGCAGTTACCCAGCAGCATCATTCCTGAGGGGTTGGAGTTCAGAGTTCAATGTCTATGTTTCTATTACTACTTAATTCAAAATCAGCAGCTCCTCTAGACTTACTTCTTAGGTAGGTAGCTTCCCTACGGCATTAGTACTGTGGAGATGAATTCCAGAGTTAACGTCTAAGATTCCGCGTGATACAAAGACCCGCTTAATGTTTTTTATACGTAATTAGGAATAAAAAAACTAAATTTCTTGAAGCAAGGAAGATATTAAATTTTGACATGTGGTGCAAGGCAGGTATTGTCTGATTTTAAGTATAGCGACATCTAGTTAAGAAAAACGAAACTTAAGATGGTAGAACGCAGCAATAAAATATTTATTATAAATTATTATTAAAATTAAGATTATGTATTCCATATAGTGTCAGATCACACACAACGTAGGGCTCCGTAGGGCTCCGCTCTAAATAGACGTATTTCAATAACTAAAACTTATTTTTGGCTAGAATTTCTGTGTGGTCATAAAAATTTACAATCTAATATTTTGGAAAAAAATATCCTAGATGTTAGGTTGGACTATTAGTCATATCCATGCCAAATTTCATTGAAATCAATCCATTGGATTCGAAGTTGTGCGTGTTCGAATATTTAGGTAGTTTTTGAATGTTTTGTGGCAACCCTAAACTTTACCGAAAAAAAAAATATGCTAGATGTTAAGTTAGACTATTAGTCATATCCATGCCAAATTTCATTGAAATCCATCCGGTGGATTCGAAGTTGTGCTCTTTCGAAAATCTGAGCAAACATACAAACATACAAACATACACACAGACAAAAATTCTAAATATGATAAAAATGAATTCTGCTGGTCCATCTAAGTCCCCCCCAATATTTTTTTTCCAAATATTTCGAATGTACAGACGCGACCAATTTTACATTCTTATTATATGTATAGATGTACATCTAACCCTCCAATATATAAATCAATGTAATTAATAAATACAGGGTGTAAAGCGCCCCCTATCGGCCACACACCGCACCATCTTCGGAACACACACAAACTAATAATTAATCATCCGGGCATCTTCCCCTACTTTTCTTACCCACTCACCCCCACCCCGCCCAAGTTTAATTCCTCTCAAAGCACCCTCTCCCCCCTATTTTTTCGCGTAGCGTTTTCATTTTGCTCCTCTAAGGATGGTTTCTGACTACAAATTGAATTTTGTGGTTTCCAACGAATATATTGTATAGTCTGGAGGATATTAAGACTGTTGCTGGCAGGAACTCTTTGTCTTTGGTTAGAGTTTTTCATTCTCTATGTAATGATTATTTAAATTGAGATTTAAAATTTATTTGATGTTAGAAATATCTATGGAATTGGGAACATTTTTCAACGAACACTCGCATGAAATGAATCCTGTTCCTATAAACCACGGACTAATAAGACAAGACGGCGTTTACATAAACTAATTTTACTATATGAGAATGCAGTCGTCAAAAGTTGGCAGGGTATAGGGGTAGAGAGGGGTAGGGTGTCGAGTCGTAGTGACTACGGAACCCTTATAAAAACTGTAGGTACTGCTGTGAATTATTTTTCAGCGTTTTCATTAATAGCCAAAGGCTATAAGCCAAATGTGATATAAAGTTAGGCGAGCGGGAGTGCCCTGCCATGCGGTGTCTTTGGCTTATTGGTCCGTGCTATGAATGAACAATTAAACAGACTTATAAACACGTTCACAATTCAGGCTAATCTCTTTGGCTTTGCTAGTCTCGACTCTTTGCCATTGACATGATCGTATGGCTGCAAACATTGGTTACAAACATGGTTACAAACATGGTTACAAACATGGTTACAAACATGGTTACAAACATGGTTACAAACATGGTTACAAACATGGTTACAAACATGGTTACAAACATGGTTACAAACATGGCTACAAAAATGGTTACTAACATGGCTACAAAAATGGTTACTAACATGGTTACAAACATGGCCACAAACATGGTTACAGACATGATTAGAAACATGGTTACTAACATGGTCACAAACATGGCTACTAATATGGTTACAAACATAGTCACAAATATGGTTACAAACATACTTAGTCTCAAACATAGATAAAAGTTGGTTACAAAGATGGCTATAAACATGAGCATAAACATGGCTACCAACATGTTTACAAACATGGTTACCAACATGTTTACAAACATGGTTACAAACATGGCTACAAACATGGTTACAAACATGGTTACAAACATGGCTACAAACATGGTTACAAACATGGTTACAAACATGGCTACAAACATGGTTACAAACATGGTTACAAACATGGCTACAAACATGGCTACAAACATCTCTAGTTCGAGAATGAAACGCTTTGCGCCACTTGAATGACCTAGATATGGTTCAACAGGTGTGAACCGTAGTTATAAACACTGGTAACTTATACAAAAGGGACCGACACGTGGGGTTCGAAGACAAATAACTTGATGTAATACATACACTTCTTCTTATCGTATGGTTCCCTGGTACCTGGTGTCAGAGTTGTTCAAGCCGCCCGAAGGCCTCTGGCAAGGCTTAACGACTGCTGCCTAGACAACAACCGGGACCGACTTTTGACGCGCCCTCCGAAGCACGGAGACGCTCAGTTCAAATGCCACTAAATGGTCACCCATCTCTGTCTGACCTTGCCAAGCGTTGCTTAACCTCCGATCGTTTACCGATCAGCGATTGCTATGAGCTATGAGCACCTAAATCTCAATAAATAAACGTATAAGTGGTATAAATAAGTAATAAAATAAATTTGTATTTTTTTTTCCTTAAAGGTGAGTTTTCGTATTTAACAATAGTTATCAACGTTTTATATAATTTATTAATTTATGACGACTGCTTGGCGCAGTGGTTTGAGCGTCAACCGCTCTGCTCACTGCATCGGGTGGTTGCGGGTTCGATTCCCGCCAGAGGCAAATTTCGGAAACGGCCTTTTCGTAATTTGCCCTGGTCTGGGTGTCACTCAGAACGCCCCCAGTCCATTGTATATGAGCCATAGTATAAGCGTTGCTTAGTTTGGGACCATACAGTTGGTGTATTAATTTAGGTAAAGCCGGGTAAAAAGTGCACAGCTTAGATTATGTAAGTATATTAAATAGCACACGCTAAATTCACAGAATAATTTTCATTTTCTCTCCATGACGTAGTTCATTTCTTATAAAGAATGTAGCACACTGGAAGCAATAAAATAATTTGAAATCCTACTAATATTATAAATCCGAAAGTAAGTGTATGTGTGTGTGAATGTTTGTAACGACGTATCTCCATAACTAGAGGAGTTAGAGGAGGCCTTTGCCAAAAGGTACACTGAACTTAGAGATATCCTCTAAATGAGGAAAACAAACACTTAAAAACAGAAGGAAGTTCAGGATAGAGGGCTTATTGATTGATTGATCTCCATAACTACTAAACCGATTATAGTGTAGGCTCTGGAATAATATACAGGGTGTCCCAAAACTTTGCCACATGGAGGGGAAGTACCTTAAATATTGTAGATAGAGAATTTTACTGAATGAAGACTTCATTTTTATTTTAAAAACAATACGAACTGCATTCAAAGATTTTTGAAAACTCGCTTGCCACACTCGGGAATCGAACCGGCTAAAATCCGAAAAAATAACACCCTGTACTTTTATGGCATCAATCGATAGGATCAATCACAAGGATCAAATCACTATAACAAACATGGCAAATTAAATGAAAGGAAAACCGTGATATCTTAACTTATAAGAATTAAAATAAGTGAAAATTAAAATAAGTAACGATTTTATGGGTTTCCTTTCATTTAATTTACTATGTTTCTTAAAGAGATTTGGTTCTTATCATTGATCCTATCGATTGATGCCATAAAAGAACAGGATGTAATTTTTTCGGATTTTAGCCGGTTCGATTCCCGAGTGTGGCAAACGAGTTTTCAAAAATCGTTGAATGCAGTTCGTATTGTTTTTAAAATAAAAATGAAGTCTTCATTCAGTAAAATTCTCTATCTACAATATTTAAGGTACTTCCCCTCCATGTGGCAAAGTTTTGGGACACCCTGTATAGGCTAATCTTACACATCTATTTCCACGCGGGCGAAGCCGCGGGGCACAGCTAGTAATATTATAAATGTGAAAGTTTGGATTTTTGTTACTCAATTACGCAAAAACGCTGAACGGATTTGGGGGTAATTTGGCTCAGCGTCACTACTTAGAGCCTCCGCACACTTGCTACTTTTAGTATCGGCGATCGGCGATTTTGATGCTGCGTCTCGCTCGTTCGCGCTCGAAGAAACGCGACGCAGCATCAAAATCGCCGATCGCCGATGCTAAAAGTAGCAAGTCTGCGGAGGCCCTTATTCTTTATACCCCTTGGGGTCATTCACGCGTATTTTGTGGGACTAGGCCCGCTACACACTCTACCACTGTTAATCCTGTAACCCAGTATCGAAAATGGTGTCTATGCTGAAAAAAGCTCGCTTGTCTTGGAACTGGCACGTATTTATTCAAAAGAAAGAATAGGAGGAGTTGGAAGAAGATTATCAACTTAACGCTACAAGCTTGACACAAACGTTTTTAAAAATCCCAGTGTATCCCCCGCCTAACTGTCTCCGCTCCAACATTTTTGTCTTTTTCACGGCTTCAATTTAAAATTTTATTTCCCCGCTTGACCCAAAGGGGAAGGAGTGGCGGGGAGACGCGGCCAGAAGACACTCATTATGACCAATTTCACCCGTTTCACCCAACTGTTATCCTACCATTGTCTACCAATGGCTCATTTCTACCCTTTCACAAGTTTTTGTAAGACGCGGAAGATATTGTTTTTTTGTTTATCGTTTTACCCGCTTCTCCTCCGCTGTGACAATTAAGAAATGAAAATAGGTCGGGTTTTGTGGGGATTGCTTCTTTTATAGTGCAGTGCTAATTACCAGAATGGGACAATGGCTGAGAAATTAAAAATATTGTAATTTATTTATCGCCTGATGTTAAGCAGTTAATACCTATAGATGCTTGCAATACCAAAGGCATCGCTCGCACGTTGCCAACCTGAAGGGGAGTGGGACAGAGGAAGGGGAAGGGGGACTTCCGGCTCTCTCACTCATCGTACGAAACGCAGCTGTAATAGCTACTTTACGCCGATCTTCTGTGAGAGGGTGGTAGTACTCCGGTCGAGCCAGCCCGTATATGAGCAACAGTCACCTATGAATAATAATGTTTCAAACAGGTGGTAGTGGGGTGATTGAGTTCAAAGCAATATTTTTATTAATTACCTTTAAGTACTTTATTTATTTATTTATTAGCCTTAATATAATCAGATCCTTTAAGTACTACCAATAAATAAAATTCGCTTCGTATACCCATCACATATGTGTCTACTTTCTATACAAAAGGGAATTACCCCCATTTTTATAATAACACCCCAATCTCAAAACCCCCAAAATATCGGCAATAGATGGGGGAGGGGAGGGGATTCCCCCTCCCTGGCCAATTTAACGTGCACCGCTGTATTGATTCCCCGGCATTCTTTCACACAGGCGCGGAGGAGCCACCCAGACCTACCCCCCTTGCACCCCCGGCCACCCCCCCACCGGAACTTGGGATAAACTCGGATAAGACTTTTTCGGGACGTCTCGCGAACAACGTTTTGAAATTATGAAAAAAAAAATGGTGTAAAATAAGATACCTAATTGTTTAGTTGATAAATTAGGATTAATAAGTTTGTATAGGTACCTCAATAATTTGTTTAAATATAAATTCATTATAATAAAATAATCGTTAAATTATTTTCGAAAAATAATTTTTGTCTTTTTTTAATTTGGAATAAGTACATTTTGTTATTTTGAATTTGGAATATTACTTAGGTACATTTTATAGCTACGTTAAATTTGAAATAGGAATCAAATTTTAATCTTCAACAAAGTGTTGAGAAGTATTTTTATAGGCAGCCAGGAACATTTTATAACTCCTATCATCATTCGTATAATTTGTTCAACGAAATCAATTCTACTTATCAAACACCGCAAGTCCCATATCTTCTTCTTATCGTTTGGTTAGTAGCCAGTCCCATGCAAAAATGGTGTAGCTACAAATTATCATCTGTAACCTATAAATAGCGAGTCCCAGAAATAGCGGTATAACTGGGTTTAAACGCAACAGGTCGCGCGGCGAACATGCAAATTTCGTGAAGCCTAGCTCAACTTTGGAGTACTAAAAGCGCTTAGCCTAACTTTACTTTTATGCCCTACGACCGGAAAGTACTGGGATTGCGTGGGCTACGGCAAGTTCAAAAATAGAACGGAAACTGGGGCTTCAATGTAGGTGAAGGCAGGATTATTTTGTAAGAATATCGAGCGATACCTTCGATGGTAGCACAAAAGATACTCAATTTGACACAATTAAAAATATTATGTGCTGCTCATTTTGTAAAAGAAGGCTGGCAATATAAGTTGAGTCATGTTCAGTTTGTGTACCAACAGAAAAGCACCAAAAATTCCAATTGTAAATTTGTAATCAGCCAATCCGATTCCAAAAGAATAAACATTCCAAATTCAACATCACTAAATGCCACCTGAAACAAATCGCCACATTCGAAATTCAAATAGGCTAAGCCACAGAGCCGCTTCATAATAAACTTGTATCAAATCCAAACGGGCGGGTAGCGCCAAAACTAGCGATCAACAAAAACAAAAGCGACCGGAACGCGCAACAGGTCCAACCTACAAATATACTAACACCAAACCGCCGCAGCCTAGATAACTCCCGCACTGAACTCCGCGGAAATAACAGTAACCCAATACCATACTATGGAATATATTCACTCTGTGGCGAGGAATTTCTATGTTTATACAGAGGAACTTACATTTCAGAAATCTCTTGATGTTTGCTTTAAACCAACATGTACCAATATGACATTTCATGTCTTTTTTATCCAATATAAACAAAAAATGGACTACAAAATATCCCATTACAAAATAAACCTCTGTTACAGAATAGGTATGAATTTGCAAATGTAATTCAAATCGACCAGGTGCATTGGGTCACCGTATTTGAATTTTAAAAATGGAATAATATTGAATTGCGCATACAAAATATCGTGTATTTTTGTGATTTTTATTTCTTTATGAAACTTATAATTTTACTTGATAAATAAATAGGGTCACCACTATTTTATTACTATGATGTTTTTTTATTATTTCCTACATCGGTGCATAATTTTTGTGAGGAATAAATTTAAAATGCATTTTATCACTTAATTCTTGTAAATGAATTTCGTTTAACCGTTGTTTTTTTTATTAGGTCCTTTTAATGTCGGCTAACTGTTCGACAATGGCGCCCGGTCGGCAGACGCGACCGAACTTCCCGCCTATTGAATTTTCGCCTGCAAAGGAAAGTTTTCAGGAAACGTACCGGCACCAGCTCTCACCCTATTTTATATTTCACTTTGACCGAACCAAATTGTTTAACGGACAGTGCATTCAATTAAAGTTTCACTCTTTAGTACCTAGATAACGAATTTTACATACGATTCTTAATTTAAAAATCGTGCAGTCTGGGTGCAAGATAAAAATTAAATTTAATAAATAATAATAAAAAAGAACGATACTGGCCACCAACGAAAACCGTTGGAAACTAATTAAAAACATCAATTGCGCGCGCCACGGCTACGGGGGAATATTTCAAACGCACGCACACACACGCACGCCCACCCCCGTGCACACACACGCCAACACGCACACAACAGTTAAAAATAAGTCCCGGGCCATATCCGCGAGAGAATGGTCCGCTACGGCCCAAGGACAAAATACGGTACTAGCTTTAAAGGTCACTGTTATTTCGGCCCCTGATGTGACAATTCGTTGCGAGTGGTCCTCATTAAAAAATCATTCGATTTATTATCATATTGACATTGATATTATAAAAACTATAATTATAATATCAAAACTATGGTGTGTATTTTGGTACCTACTCGAAATGTGTCAATTCGAAAAAAAATTTGAATTTGAATGCCAGAATGAATTCCAGTTTATTTTTTTTGCTAAAATAATCGTGGAGTCCCCATCATAGAATGACTAAATCGGTATTAATAATTTACAGTTTTAAAACTTGTATTAAGGAGGGCTATAACCTCACGCTATTTTGTAATTAGCGATTAAACCCTTTTATGAATATTAAAATGAGTAATACAGATTATTCTGTTGTAGCCGTGAACACTTGCCCAGTTCTGGAACTTATCCGGGGAGACGGGGATAGCTGAGCGTCTTAAGGCCGAGCGGGACGGAGCGCTGAAACCGAGTTATCGTAAATTGATCTGGGGCGGGGGTGGCGCGGTGGGGGAGCGCGACGCGGCCCCAAATTTGACAGCGATGGAAATTGGCGGGAAACATTATTGGTTGCCGAGAATCTACTTTTTGTTTAAAAGAATTTTAAAATTAGAATTCGAATTCGATTTGAATTTAGACGCGTCGCCTCGGTGCGTGGAATTAGGAATTACAATTTATGTATGTTACCGGAGCGACTCGCAAGTGGGTCATGTAGGTCAGGGATCGCAAATGGAGATTTTATTAAGATTTAAAACGCCTTTTTATTTCCATCGCCCTCGATAAGGACGCGCTGTGTATATGTATACGTTCAGCGAAATATCCCTTTGTGTCATGATACCGGTCCGCACCCGAGCATCATAAAAGCTTGCACACACCAACATCTTAATAACGGAATCGGAACGCTTCGGGCGATTTCTAAAATAAGAATATCATAACTGGCCACCGGTCGGGGGGTCGGGGGTGGTGGATTTCGGAAGAACGTTCGCACCCCCCTTCAAGTTTTTAAAATAAGAAAATTTCGGTGGAGCGTGATATTTTTAAAATAAGAACCTCTTTCGTGGCATATTCCGTGGAGAGAGATTTTAAAATAAGAATAGTTTCGCAATGCCCCCCTCGGCCCCCGTTCGTCTGGAGTTTGAAATAAGAATTCGGGGGCCAGATTCGGGGGGTCGGGCATATTCGGTGGGTGTGGGGGGTGTTCCTTGATGAGCATCGCAGGTTTTTCACAGAATTTCGTTAGCTCCTTTCGGCGGGGCGTTGACCGGCGGAGTCGATACTGCTCGATGAATGTTATAGTAATTGGATCGTGTCTCGTGTTTTTATTCCTATAGGTGCCGCTGCCGACTCTTTGATGTGGAAGATAGCCGGCTTCGATCAGGAAACGGTGGCTAATGAAATTTAGTTTGCGGGACGTCAACGTTGAGAGGATTGAATTAAGTTTTGACTTAACTACGGTGTTGGATATTTCTTCTGATGATCTATTTGCTTGATGCAAACATTTCTTGTTCTTTAAATTTTCCTGTATCTATTCCGTATACAGGGTGTCCCAAAACTTTGCCACATGGAGGGGAATTACCTTAAATATTGTAGATAGAGAATTTTACTGAATGAAGACTTCATTTTTATTTTAAAAACAATACGAACTGCATTCAAAGATTTTTGAAAACTCGCTTGCCACACTCGGGAATCGAACCGGCTAAAATCCGAAAAAATAACACCCTGTTCTTTTATGGCATCAATCGATAGGATCAATGATAAGAACGAAATCTCTCTAACAAACATGGTAAATTAAATGAAAGGAAAACCATGAAATCTAAACTACGCCGATCTTCTGTGAGAGGGTCTAGCCGGACGAGCCAACTAATATTTGGGCTGCAGTCAATTGGCTACAGCTTGGTACCATTCCGGTAGTCATTGTCAGCGTCGCTTATTCCAAAACTATTTAAAATAAATAAATATAAATTATAACCTGAGACATTCTTTTACACACGGCTACCTGATCCCAAACTAAGCAGAGCTTGTACTATGGAAACCAGATAACTGATATTAATACTTAATGCCATTAGTGATAACATATAATAATTAATGTTTTTGTAAATACATACTTAATATACATAATTACACCCAGACTCGGGACATCGGTCACCGTGAGGGGACGTACAGCATACGGTATTTCAGTTGTTTTGGCCAAAAAACACGTATCGAGTACGTCTCGCCTGCGGGGACGTATAGATAACGGCTTCCCATAATCGCGTCCAGGGTAGGAATCGAACCTACGACCTGCAGCGTGATAGGTGGAATCTTACCAACCACGCCAACGGGCCCGTCATTTGAGCTAAGTAAAGGCGTAGCTAGTATATCATAGGACTAGCTTTTGACCGCGACTTCGTCTGCGCATAATTCCTATTTAACGCACTTAGGTGTGGAATTTCGAAAATCCCTTTCTTAGTGCATACCTACACTTCACAAAGAACACACCCTCCAAATGTCATATCTCTAGGACCAGCGGTGCATTGATATATCAGTCAGTCAGGACTTTGAATATTATATATATACCTAGATATAAATAGATTTCCGTTACTCACAAATTAGCAGAGTTGGGCAAAA
Source organism: Drymonia ruficornis (assembly GCA_947859195.1). Classification (NCBI taxonomy): domain Eukaryota; kingdom Metazoa; phylum Arthropoda; class Insecta; order Lepidoptera; family Notodontidae; genus Drymonia; species Drymonia ruficornis. The sequence continues at coordinate 7,706,124 of OX401926.1, read as the reverse complement.
TTTAATTGCAATTAATTAATTACAAATTGCATGTGGTGTCACAATTAACAATTAATTTTGATTTGTTTGTCAATCGCGAACAAATCCCAATTAATTGTTAATTGTGACATCACCTGCAATTTGCAATTAATTAATCGCAATTAAATTTTGCCCAACTCTGCAAATTAGTACCTACCTACCTATAGAACAATCCAGGACACGTTCCGGGAACGCTGGTTCCAGGAAACCGGCGCTAATGACATACTGATGCATATACATGTATGTTGTATGTATATATGAATGTTAGTCAGCTTTGGGTGTAGTTTCTCAGAATCGGATCTCGTTGGGCGTGCGATTAGTAATCGATTTTTGAGGTCAGTGGGCTTATAGGTGCAATTTTATAGGTTGACACGAAAGGCGTGGGTAACCGGCACGTGGAAAAAGTCACTCGAGTGTGAATTTGGGCAAAAAAACAGGTGACTGTCACTAGATATCGTTTGGACGTTACCTACTGTCACTTTGCTTCTGACATTGTCACTAGTCAATACAAACCAAGGAATTTATAAATATATCTATGATACAAACACAAATAACGCGAGGTTGGAGAGAGAAAGAGAGGTAGAGACTCAGAACTGTCAATTGTCAAAGTCAGCCCAATGTGACGCCACGACGAGTTATTTAAGAAATCTCGCATCAGGGAAGGAAGTCGTCAAAAATTCTTGGGCTAAAATAACTTGAGGTATTATTAGGTTGTTAACGGTAACCTTAGAAAAGAAAAAAGTTATGAGCACCAAATATTATTACGTCTCTAGGGCCCGTATTAATAAATTCATCTCAAAGTTGAGATCGATCTTAAGATGCAGTTTTGACGTTAAATGTATGGAACATCTGTCAAAAACAGCATCTTAAGTTCGATCTCAATCTTGAGATCGATTTATTAATATGGCTCTAGTTAATATTGTTTTTCGCTATCATTATGTGTTTTGTTTGTGCAGGGTTGTCGCACATGTGCCATGGCGGAGTGCTCGTTCGCGCGCTGCCAGCAGGAACGTCGCGCCATACGCAAGGAACTCCAGCGCTGGACTAAGAACATGGTCTACATACTAGGTGAGTGACAACCCTGGCTTTGAAACTGTATTCCATATTTAAATTTAAATTAATGTTCGATTTTCAAATAAACATTCGCTTAATTTTTACCAAAATATTTTGTCACAGTATTTTACATTATAATTCGTCACTTCTTTGGGTCACGGCGACAAGGTTCACCACCTGTCACGTTGGGTTCTGCTGACTATCTGGTGAAACGTGGGCTTTGAGTTGGTTAATACCTCCACAATATGGTGGTTTATGGCCACTCAAGCCTCTGACTACCCCCGAATGGGGATAAAAGTCGTGACGTTACTTCTTTGGTTTCAAGTATTATAAACTTTAATTATGTGAGTACATTTTTTTTTTATAAATAACAAATAATCTTTTTATTATGTCCCAACTTTAGTTGTACAACGCAAAAACCACCAACAACAAAAATAGTAATTTCACAGTTTTTCACAAAAACTGTTCACCTGTTACATACAGCGCTAAGCAAAGTGTTTGTGCGCGAAAATTTTGTGCAACAACTTGTTTGTTTGTTTATGGCCTTATTGCGGTAGAGATTGAGTTTTAGGGTTGAGCAGTGGGAACTTTGCAAATATGAAGTTAAAAGGGTTATTGCGCGAAGTTCTCTCTCTGTTTCCCATCTGATTCCACACATTTTGTGGAGCTGACGGTGCTTAGGTGTTTATAATATTTAATGTAAAGCGATTTAATGTAAGCGAACATTTTCACTCAATTTTCACTCACACTTCAAATTAGTTAACATAATACTTACTGTTGTTTTTCGAAATTTGAAAACACCGCGTCTCGTGAAAATTTATTTTTCTAAATCGAGATTAGGTGTTCTTTTTTCAAATTAGCTAATGATTTTTTGTTTTACGAAATTTGAAAACCGGGTTTATCTTGTCTTGTTGAAGAATTTCTGATAATTAGCAAAAAAAATACTTTATTTTGTATTATTCATTATTAGCAATATAAAGAAAATAGATCGAATGTTAATATTATTCGCTCTATATAAGGCAAACGCATGCTCGTCTTCGTAAATTCAAATGAACTCTCCTGATTTCTATACCTAATAATACAAGGTATAGCTTCATTATCATATTCCTAGCTTCCTACGCATGTAATATGTCGGGCGAAGTCTCGAAGTGGGTTATTCAGTCAGATCCCTCGTGTGGGCGATGACGTGGAAAAATTCTACATAGCGCTTATATTTCCCAAACTCGGATTCGTTGAGGAAAATTGGATCGAAAAATAACATTTAAGATTTACCTGGTTGAATTTCTATAATCAAATAACTTCATTTTTACCTCAAAGGGCTACAAAAATGCACCAAGTTCAAAGTCCTTAAAAACTCACTAAGGGACACCGGAGACTTGCTACTTTTTGCATCGGCGATCGGCAATATAGTCGCTTTTAGGATCGGAGCAGTCGCTGCGTCCGACCGCAGAGAGTCGCCAAAACGCGATGCAGTCGCAAAATCGCCGATCGCCGATGCAAAAAGTAGCATGTCTGCGGTGTCCCTAAGATGTACAATATAGTCGGCATTTTGGAGGCCACACAATAACCTAGCTAGAAATGTCCACAAAACTAGCCCGATTTTATAATCGCTAGTTAGGATAGTATAGTAGGCTAGTGGTTTATAATAGGAGACCACGGTTATAAAGCCGTGGTCTCCTATTAAATGCCATCGGCCGCTTACAGCGTCACGCGTACGCCGCCTCACAACTTTACTATAGACGTCGGCGTGTTAAGGAGACCACAACATGGGGTTTACCACCACCTCTTATAGCAGTTTTGCTTTAACGTTTCAGCGGCCATTTCTGCAATGACGTTTCTTATTGTCATGACAATAAGGTACGTCATTGCACAAAAAGACGCTGAATCGTTCAAACGTTCCTGTAATTGAATCGCAATAAGAGTTCGTGGTAAGCCCCCAGTACATAGCATTGTGAAGCGGCGTACGCGTGACGCTGTAAGCGGCCGATGGCATTTAATAGGAGACCACGGCCTTAGGACTTTGAAAATTTCCTCCTGAAATCTTTCCTTTGCACTACAACATGGGGTTTTTCAAAGACATGTTTACATGTCCCTAATATTGCTTTACAACTGGTCTTCCATCAGTTGTAAGTTGTAACAGTCTTATTTCTGTGGCTATCAGCCTATACTGTTATTTTTGTCTCTCGCTTTGCAACGGAAGGACGTGGATAATCTTCTTCCAACTCCTCCTATCCTTTCTTTTAATTAAATTCGTGCGGTTCCAAGACAACTTAGCTTTCCCCGGGACTCGTCGAGGGTCAAACCTTGGCGTCATCGTTGGACACCATTGTCGATCCTGGCTTACAGGAATAACCGTGGTGGGAATGTGTAGCGGGCCTAGTCCCTAAAAAAAATACAAATCTTAGATATTTTCGTCTGAAAGTAATGGCTGAAGAAAAGCAGTCCTCGTAGTTCCTCGACTGATTACAATTCGGCGAGGCACACGGAGATAAGGCGCGAGGCAGTAGCTAGAGTATAGTTGCAGCGGCCCCTGCACAGTGGGCGCACTGCTCACGTGTAACGGATCTCCGGATTTAAATTTGTTCTTCATGACCATAACTTTTTTCCGGATTATTATGACTTTTTGCCGGATCTTCTTAATCGATACCGGGTAGAAGAAAAATGATAGAATGACTATTTGAATTGAAAGTAGGTATTGACATTTTATGGTTTACGTCATTTGACTTCATTTGAGCTCCTAGCAAGATAGAAGTGCTTGGAGATCTTAGGAAATTCAGATAGTAATAATAAATTCAGATAATAGTCTTAAGAAAAAGCGTTGGTTGTTTGGTAGCCGTTAGTTTTATGAGATTTTTCTGAAATATTTTTTGCGCGCCATATGTTTTTAAATTTCAGTTGGAAGGGTTTATCAGAAATGAAGGCTGTTTTATTTTATAAATACTTGGGTACTTGGGTATTTATTTTTAAAAAAACACGGCAAAAGAAACCAAATTTCGGATCCCTTAGCAAATAATTACGGTCTCGGAGCCGGACTTTGTCGGACTTTTGCCGGACTTTTGTCAAAAAGGAAAATAATTAATTCTAAATTATTAACAGCTGTGAGGCCACTGTGGCGAGGTGCATTGGTCGGCCGCATCGCGCATGCGCCCTTCAGTCTCTCTGCCAAACAACCTGTTGCAACTGGGCCGGCGTGCACTAATGCAACACTCTCCTCCGCACTCGGGAGCTAAATTATTCAATATCAAGTCAGAAATAATAGCTAACATTCGGAAAACAAATAAAAACACAAAAACTAACGCCCAGAAATAAGTGCATTCCAATTTTAAACCGAAAACCGCGTAATTAAATTCCCAAATTTAAATTTCGAATTTCTTGTAAGTGCGCCGCGCCGCGTCTTGAGATTAAGACGATAGTGAAGTGCTGTGCTAAAATTAATAGGTGCTTTAATAGTAACGTAGATTAATAATTGTTAGCGCTATTAACGATATATTTATCGATTGTTTTTTTTTTGTAGTTATAAAGTTGTAAAAGTTGTATCTAGTGTTGACGATATCGCGAATTCTAATTCGGTTGTGCGAATAATTGTAGCGGGTGGAAGTTCCGCGGCGTCTGCGGGGAGAGAGAAGTTGGGTTCAAGCAACAAGTGTGCGTCGGATGGGTTCCCCGGTAAATGTGGCAGTGTTACGAGTTTGCATGCCCGCTTCGCCCAGGATTATGTTGCTACGCCGCACTGAATTCGGGATTTTCGTTGCCCGTATTTGTTGATTTACCGTCCGTGTTGATGCAACACGAACGTGCCTTTTCGTGCTTTTTATTCGCTTTTTATTTTTATTACGGTCGTTAGTTATTCGTGCGTTTTTTAACGATTATTTTCGTGTGGTTTTTTGTCTATTTCGTGCGTTTTTTGCGTCAGTGGGCGGGGCGATTCTTTTGTTTTAGACGGCTTCCGCCGTCACACGCCATCTTAAGTCGACAAAAAAGTGTCATGGCGTCTGCTAGACAAGTTTTTTGTTCTAGTTACCGAGATTCGATTCTTGCGTTACTGTTATATAATTTTTGTAGGTCCTGGCTTTGTTATTAAAATAACAAAGTTACCTAATTAGTGGTTTGAGGTCAATAACGAGTGAAGGCGTTATTCGTCGTCTCCATTTCTGTCATAAAATTGTCTCGGTATTTCCCATTCGTTTCTTATGTCATCGATTCGATATTATCATAGTATTAATACGTGGAGCAAATCCGTTCGGTACCAATTTTGCGAAGATGCGTGGACGGAGGAGTATGAAATTTGGCATAGTAAAAGTTTACATGCCGATTGAGTGCGAAGACGTTATATTTTAATAAAAAGTGCATTATAAGTGCACTAAAGTATTAAAAGAAAACGTTACTCACACTACATACAATTTCACCTTTCGGTCAAGGAAAATCGTTAGTTTGACATTTCACCTATTCCCATAAACACACATGTATACTGACGCAGACTTTTTGATATTTTGAAACTGTCACATTGTTTTATTTATTAATCCGTGAAGCAAAAAGTTTGCTACCCTTTTAAATGAAAAGCGGCCATTAGCAAAAATATAACCATGGAAAAATTACAACATTATCGAAATCTGTGATTATAGAGGTATAGCGATGAACGAATGAGAGAGTGAATGAGAGAGAGAGAGGACAGAGATTCGGAGGAGGAAATATTTGTGATTGATATAGGTGTAGGAAAAGGTTTTAAATAGAAAAATAGTATTTGACAATAGAAACTTAGTAACGTTCAAACTTAAAATTTAAATGAATTATGGTCGAATTTCGACCACTCGGCGACCACTAGTAGCTATAAAAAGGTGTAATCTTGACCTTCATTATAAATAACTATACGACGAATTATGTAACTTAGGTATTACGTAGGTTTAAGTATTACCTGTTACTTAACTAATTATTCCCAACTCTAGTTCCATTTTCAGATACGTAACCATTGATGTATTCATATTGTATGTATTATTTCACCAGATATGATACATTCTAACATTGCAATCACAAACTTGTGCTTAGCGCACCACTACATGCAGCGAAATTCACACATCAGGGGGCTTACCACAAGCTCTTATTGCGATTCAATTATAGGAACGTTTTAACGACGTTTTAATGACGTTTCTTATTGTCATGACAATAAGGTACGTCATTGCACAAAAAGTCGCTGAAACGTTAATACGTTCCTGTAATTGAATCGCAATAAGAGCTTGTGGTAAGCCCCCTGTTATTGCACTCGCAATTCGACAAACAACTTAGGGGGCGTCCATAAATTACGTGAGGCATTTAGGGGGGAGAGGGTCGAACCAAATCTCACCGAATCTCACGTGGGGCAGAGGGGGGTCATGGCAAATCTCACGTAATTTTTTTTACCTCAAGAAACGGTGTAAAACTACGAGAAAACTGGGTTAAATTAAAGTAAAACATGTTTCTTCACTAGAATATGGCTTGTGAAAAATCTCACTTGAGATTAGAGGGGGAGGGAGGGGGTCGCGCAAATCTCACGAAATCTCACCGAGGGGGGAAGGGGGGTCGAAAAATCACAAAAATCACCTCACGTTATTTATGGACGCCCTCTTAAAGGCATGTTGATGTATTATTCACCTAAAGAATGAGAATTTACATGTTTCCAACATTATTTTCCGAGAGCGACTGAGTCGTACTGTGTCCATGGACAAACAATTTTGGTCAGTCACATGTTTCCCTCTTTCTTTGTAATGTATTTGTATTGACATAACGGGCCACACTAGCAATAGTTATACGCGTCTGCAATACTGCATACCTACAATCGCATAGACTATGATTAGTTTTTTTGTGGACGAGAGTTAAGTAGCGTCTTTAGTTAAGTTGTAAATTTTAGACAAAAGAATTAGCACCAAAACCTCATTTAAAAAAAAAACACGTCACTTCAGAAATACGCGTCAAAAATGAAATTCAAATAATATGAAATTCGAAATTCAAATATTTTTTAATTCGAAGTTCAAATAATTTACATACATACATAGGTATATATGTCATAATATACTCACGCCTGCATCCCACGGGGGTAGGCAGAGACTATTGATTGCCACATGCTCCGGTTTAGACACACCTCTTTGAAATTCGTAATACTTAGTTTGAATTCTTTAGCACTCAGTTATTATATCATAGGATTAAGCCTCCCTAAAACACAAAAAGTAAGTAAGTACTATTCAGTCTTATGCCTAGGTCAAATGTGATCAAATTCAACACGATCTCTAAAAAGAAACCTGCAAAAACATCCAAATACCTCCCTAAAAAATGTTACATTTTTATGTGAAAACAATTCGTTTGACAGATTTCGATTGCAACTGACAGCTCACGGGTCGCCCCCCAAAATACGTGGGTTGATTCCTGTGCATGACATTCGTGCGTTCGAGGGTTGATAAAAAAAACATGATATTCCATATTGACATTTAGGTAGTATCTATAAATAAATAGCGCCAGACTTTTGCTAAGGTTACACGTAGACACTAGACACTAAAAAACTATGTCGCCGCCAACTGGTTTAATACGCCATTCGATTGGGTGGCTAGGCCGTTCATTAAATGCCGGCACTCAATAGAACGGCTAAAGGACGCCTAGGCAAATTGTTGAATGCAACGTTTAATAAAGGGGCTGATCGTTGCTTAGCCGCTTGGGTGAATGACATTTGTGAATATTGTTAGGGTGACCATGACGTCTATGACAAAGTCGACGTCTGCGGGGCTCTTATTTCTGAATTCGGGGTCACCAGTAACCTAACACGAAGGGAATGACGGGGGTTTAGTTCGCTCGCTCCGCTCGCTCGCTAACCCCCATCATTCCCTTCGAACCTAACCCAGCCAAGTCGAGTGCCCCAAAGTCCCGAGCTTACTTCGCTCGCTCACGCGTGCTATATGTAAAATGTTTTCATTCTAAACATTGTTTTACTAGTGATCCAGATGACGAAATGACATCAAGTAATCCTGCATAAGCGTCCGTATGCTTTTAGAATAATTCATGGTCACTTTAGCCTGTCGAATATTGTTGATAACCTCAATTAGTTTAAAATTCGGTTCCGTCTCATTAGTCGTAGATAAATCCATGTTATGCTCTTGTTTACTATTCAATTGAATTTTTTTAAACACTATAAAATCACTAAACACGGTAATTCGCCAAAAAAACAATACACATTTAATCAGCTGTGGACAAATATGGACGCCATATTTGTTAGATAAAAAGAAAATTAAATAAAATTTAAATGACCCGGCGGCTTTTGTTTCAGCTTTCTCCAAAAGGCTAGCTTTCAACCAGCCAACTCGTTGGACGTTTAGCTATATGTGTCCATTCAACGAACGGCCTAGGCGTCCAATTGAGTACCGGCGTTAAATGAACGGCCTAGCCGCCCAATTGAATGGAGTATTAAACCAGTTGGCGGCGACATATACATCGAGTGTCTACGTGTGTCCACCACCGCGACACCTTGTTACAGTTGTAGTGGCGGTGTCGGTACACTGGTATACACTGAGTGTCTAGTGTCGTGTATCCTTAGTAAGGTTTTGTGGAAAAACATCACTCCTTGCCCTTGGCCTGTCAAAATCGACCCCAACTCAAGCGACCCTGGAAATGTCATTCTAATTTCAATCTTACGATACGTCATCTCAAGAGCGTAATCTTGTTTACTCAACCGTGCTGTCTCATTACAAAATTCTATAAGTACATACCTACTCATTCCTTTTTTGTAGTGATGCTTCCGACCATGTGTCTCCTCCAAAGAAGTAAGCAGTAAACCCTTAGGGCCACCGTAGACTTGCTACTTTTTGCACCGGCGATCGGCGATGCAAAAAGTAGCAAGTCTGCGGTGTCCCTTAGAGTATTCAAAAAATATTCTAAAGCTTCTATAGCCGTAGAAGGATTTTCTGGATTTACTCGAACGCGTTAGATTAAGATAAGGGACATAGCTTACATATTGATAAGAACCTCCAACCAGTATGAGCCCTTAATATTGGTGGGTACGCTCAGGGGAACCAAAAAAAAAATAGACCATCTTAAAATAGTACTCGAACACGTCAGATTAAGATAAGGGGGGTTCATTACTAGCTAAGAAGTGACAAAAGTGTCAATTTTGCTAATTTGATCGTCAGTGTAAGAAATGGGAGCATCTGGAAGTTTCACTGAACACCCCCTCTGATATTGTTTTTTTTTTTTATAGGACTGCGGTGGCATAAAGCGTACGGCCCGCCTGATGTTAAGCAGTTACCGTAGCCTATAGATGCTTACAAAATCTGACGCTCTCGAGTATTTTTTTTTTTTTTTCAATTTATCATGTTGGAGCATGAAAAGTATCAATATCTGACACGCTTGAGTATTTCCATGTCATTGTTTATTTTTTTTTAATTTGAAATTATCATGTATACGCTTCCCCCACCGCTGAAAGTGGAAACATCTAGAACAATGTATTATTCCTATCATCTCATCTACCGAATCTAATAGGTCTACCGGAGTAAATCCACAATTAGCATGCTGGGCTCCCGGTCCACCTGTATGCTTAAAACAGATCCATCTTACTTTTTTAATTTCAAGTCGTACATTAGTTTAGTTTATTTTTTTACCAACAGAATGATCCCTTTATTTCATCATCTCAGCCGAAAGACGTCCACTGCTGGACATAGGCCTCCCCCAAGGTTCGCCACAATGACCGGTCTTGCGCTGCCCGCATCCAGCGGATTCCCGCGACCTTCACCAGGTCGTCGGTCCACCTTGTGGGAGGCCTACCCACGCTACACTTTCCGGTGCGCGGCCGCCACTCGAGAACTTTTCGGCCCCATCGGCCATCCGTTCTACGAGCAATGTGCCCTGCCCACTGCCACTTAAGTTTTGCAATCCTACGGGCTATGTCAGTCACCTTGGTCCTTCTGCGTATCTCCTCATTCCTGATTTGATCTCGCAGGGAAACTCCGAGCATAGCCCTCTCCATTGCCCTTTGGGTGACCTTGAGCCTTCTTATGAGGCCCATTGTAAGCGGCCATGTCTCAGTGCCATAGGTCATCACTGGCAACACACACTGGTCGAAGACTTTCGTCTTGAGACACTGCGGTATTTGGGACGAGAAGATATTGCGTAACTTCCCGAACCTTTCCCTTTATTTAAAACCAGCTATTTAAAACCTCTACGAATTAAAGACATACTATCAGAAGATTTTTATAAAGTAGAAAACGATGTTACACTAATAACGAACCCGGGAATCGAACCTAGCACCTCACGACAGCCCGCGTTTAATCCACTACCCGTGCATTACCAAAGTATCACTGTATTACATCACTATTCTGAAAAAGTCTCTGTAACAAAATTACACTATGCATTCATAGCTATATATTCAAATATCAACCTTATTACTATGTTTATAACATTGAAAATATCAAAAATGCAACGTAACAAATTTTTTGATGTTCCCTCCATCATACCTAGCGCCATCTCTATGGATTCCAACAAAATTTTTCACTGAACAATTTTCTTATAAGAATCACGCACACTATCAAACAATGCACTTCATAGTTCACACACACAGGACCGACGCTTACACAATCGAACGCACACAACGGAGGAAAAAAAACGATAAAAAAACTCACACAAACACAACTTTTGGTTACCGATAGACAGAGAGCGGGCAAAAAACAAGAATTTGGATTTTTTTGCCAAATTTTCCTTCATAAATACGTTAATATATTTTTATTAAATAATGTTGAATACTAAACTCTGGTATTAAGAATTTAAGATAAGTAACTGAAATGAACAAGGTTCATACAACCGCGGGCACTCACACACGCGCGCATGTGCAGACGACACTGCACTTTGCCTATGTAGGAGTATCGTACTACGACCGATTGATCTTGAGCCGAGCGGATTTTCTATTGAAGCGACGAGTGTGATCATTTAATAATTTTTTTCTTATTCAGTTTTTTTTAATAATAACATGTTATTCTAGAATGAGAAAAGGATTTTATGATATACCATTTTATTTTAATGTAGTGGAAAAGGTTAAGAAAACTGCGCCAAATAGGTAATAATTAAAAACAGAAAAATAAGGACAAAAAAAAACAAAAAATATTCTGTAGTGCCTGTATTTTTACTATTAAATGTTAAAATTATTTTTTAAAGGTGATTAGGTAGTAACTTTAGTTGATATGTTTTCTAAAGTTACCTACTTACTTTTTTTTTTCAATTTTATGCTAAGTGTTTGCTTCCACTATCTATCGTAAGTCTTTTTACCAAATTCTCAAATAATTATTTTAATCATAAATGATTATAATCGCTTGTCACTAAAACCGGGTTATTCCAATTTCAAAAAACTATATTTACAATATTTTTTTCCATTTTTTCCGTTTGTCACGTGAAGTATCAAGAAGTGTCGGGCTAGTCTCGGTCGCAGTAAATACAAGGTAATGGCTAAGTACGCACGCGGTCTAGTACGGTGTGCGCGGTCGGTGCAGTCCCGCCTATGCACAATCGGTGGATCGTCGCATTTCCGTTCCCGCCGCACAACTGGACCACAACACGCGACCTAACCGCTAAAAACCTCCGAAAAAACAGGAACCCTTATCAAAAATAAAAATATTTTGACCAGACTATATTTTATAAAAAAAAAACAAAAATAATATATTCATATCATTCGCGTAGTGGTTTCGAATCAACAAACTTAAAATAAGATAGTAATAATTTGGGATTGAGTGAGTTTTTTGCGAATTTCTCCCAAATAAATCAAAGTGCGGTTATCATTGCACTTTGCGATGCAAACATATCAGACGAAAACTTAGGACCCGAAGTATATTTTTATTTAGTAATAAGATAATAAAGGAATATTTTTGTGTAAAGTGACAGTCGTGATGTGTTACGGTATATTACGGTGTGACAGTGTCGTTGCTGCGAAGTACGGCTGATTGGATTTGTGATTACATGAGGTGACGCCGAATTGTTGTTGGGACCTTTTTCTTTTTTTTTTACAAAAATTACCACCCAAGTGTCAAACTGGACGGAAGAGGAACCGGCCACCTCTGACGCATGTAAGTACCAGTGTTTACTGTGAACAAAGAACTTTTTTAATTTTCCAAAGTCAATAGTGCCCTTAATCTTCTGTTCGCCTTGACTTGACGCGCCGCGCGTGTGTGCGTGCCGTGCATATGTAAACGCACGCGTAACGGTCGACAGTGTGCGTAGGGTTCACGCACATTTTTTGTGTGTTTTCTTACGAATCCCCCCTCCATCGCGCCCCACCTATACTCGTTATCGTTTATCTGTCCCACTCTTTTTCTATGACTACGCCGTTTTACATTGCAACCCTGCACCGGTGTGCGTGGCATGCACGTGTGAGCGTTAATAAATTGCAACCTATATTTTGATCGAAGGCCAATGACAGAATAGAGAAAACGATTCTATTTTCAAATTTCTTTTAGATTCAAGCTTTCCAACGTTAGTTTATCGTTAGGTGCAAGTTTTTTGCAGTTCAGATGATCGAACTTTAGGACAAGAATTTTGGAAATATTTTTCGTGAAAATCTTTTTGGTAATCACTTTGGAAAATGTTTTGTTTACTTTTTTCTGGTTAATCAAATCATAATAATTTATGAAATATTTGTCAAAAAAGGTTTGGTTGTTAGAATGATTGCATTATTAAAGCCGCTACGAGCGTCTACGCGGCGTCGTAGGCTAAAATAAAGCCGTCGGAACTTTTGACGCGCTGTCGATCGATTTTTTTTCCCAAAAAAACATATTAATTACTGATTTTTAATCAATTTATTAAATACAATTTGCTTTTAGGTAAAGAAGTTTTCAAATACAACAATCAGTTCTGTTTTTTTTACTAAATATCTGAAACGTCGTAATTAAAAAGCAATTTACAAGAAAAACTAACTGTTTGTGTTCTAAATAAAATATTGTTTATGCTTTCCAAGAAATAAATACGGAGAATTTATATTTTCATTCATAAATAAAACTTCAAAAATATTCCACTTTTTATTTACACTATCGCGCTTGTTATCAATTGAAAAGTTAACAAAAACATGTTATTAATAAAAAATAAGGTCGTATCTGCGTTCAGGAAACGAGATATTTAACGTTCGTCCATTGACATGCCCGTTTGACCTATATTGTGGACATACCGAAGGTATTTGACACAATAAAAATAAATAACGTCATGCTCAATTAGATTTTATCAACCAGACGTTTAATAAACGTTGTTTATTAAGATAGCGTTGATATTTTTATACCTTAATCATTTTTATTGCATTTATAAAAATCATTGCGTAATTTTTGTTTTGTTTATATTGTTTTGTTTGCGCTTTGCCTATTTTATACAAAAATATTAATAACTTATTATAACGACAGAAAAAATGATAGGTTAGTAATATTTTTTCTTCCCCAAGAATACATCAATGATGTCTTCACAATAAAAATTGCTACATCAACGAAACGTATCCCGATTCCCGCCCTTCAAAACAAATTACGTTCGCCATTCTAGCTTCGAGTCCTTGCGCGTGCGCTCGGCCAAGGCAAGCATTTACACAACTCCTGGGCCGACTGTCAATGTTACTACATAACCTACAACCGCTTTAGTAGCTTGTAACTTGGCTTGATTGCCGCCATCTTGGAATTAGAAGTAGTTTGAAGGCTGCATGGTTGATGTAAGTATATGTGAATTTGTTAGATGTCATGTTCAATGGTGCACGATTTTTTTTGTTAAGTACATAGTTGGTATATTAAGGTATATACATTTTTGACATTATGTACTAAATCAAAATTAAGAATCAAGGGCATACAAATATTTAAGCTTTAAAAATATTGCTAAAAACAATCAGGGTAACAAGTATCAAAATTATTTCATCAATATTTAATTTTGAAAACTTAAAAAAAGAACTAAGCAACTCCTAATCATCTTTTTTTAAAATTTTATTTATTTTCAACCAGCATTTAGGAAACATAATTACAAAATATAACATGCATGTATGAGCATAACTAGAAAATTTAGAAAAATAATATTACTAATCAATTTAAGCATCATAAGGTTCGTGTTAGTTTCATTTTTTCATATATTATTAAGTAGGTATAATAATGCATTATATTTGTCGCCAAGCTTTACAAAAACTTCCAAAATGATCTTAAGTAAACTCATTTCTAGTCAGCCAATAGGTAGAGTACGAAAAAGTGCGTAAGCGAAAATTCCAATTTTTTTTATTTTTATTTTTAATTAAGTTATCAAAAGCTTGATTAGCTAAGTATGATGCAAATAGCCATTAGTAGATGTGGCATTAAACTACAGAGGGCAGGTGTAAGTGCGCGCGCGCAGCGGCCAAGGCGAAAGTCGAGCTTGCACAACCGCGCATTGCCGGATCGTTAGTACACCGATAGATGGCGTTAGGTGACATTGATGAATAGGTTTGGATCACCGTTTTAGTGTGTTAAATAAATAAGCCTAGTTCAATCCACTGGGTTGGCTGACCTATTCTAACGTATATTTAGTAAAATATTTTTGTATTACAATAATCTATTATAATAACATTTCAAACATACCTAATTAATTGCCAGTGTGGTTGGTTCATGATCCTCTTTATCTTATTACTATAGCTAAACTCTAATCTTAAGAATTCAAATCCTGTTAACCTAAACCAGATAATTTAATATCACTAACGTTTTAATATAAACGACAGATACACACACTAACGTGTTTTGAAAAACGGTCAATGTCACTATCGAGTTTCGGCCGCCATCTTGAATATATTTCCAACGCTTTTAGATATTTTATCTAATTGTAGCACATTGCGGCTGCGTACGGAAAATAAAATTAAAAAATCATCAGCTGTATCTAGTACGAGTTAGAATGTCAAGTGTTTTCAAGTCTTGCACCTGTTCTTTCAATGTCTATTAGCCTAGTGTATGCAAATTTAGACTTTGTGCAAATGTGGAATTAACAAGGATATAATTTTTTAATTAATTCTGTTTGAATCGTTTGCGATAAAGGAATAAATTTATGTACAAATGCAGTTACATATTATGATAATGCAGCAAAAAATAATCTATAGGTAATTTTTATGCTAAGTGCCTAACCTACCGAAAAAAAGTAGTATTCAAATAAGTTGTAATCCTCAGCAGCTATTTCTTACATTGCTTGACAGTCAGTAAACGAAAATACATATGTTTTTTTAATAAACACCTATATTTCGTACTACACTTTAAAATCCTGTTTCTCCTGTGAAGGCTAGAAATGTAGAAAACGGTCAATGTCACTGGCCGCGGCCATATTGGTTTTATTCCCAACGCATTTAGGTATTTATATTTAAACGCCTATCGCGGCTATGAAGTTATATTAATGTGTAGCTATAACCACTGATTGATTTATTTGACTCGGTCACTTTATTAAATAACATTGTATGAAATTAGATTGTATTTCATCAGAAGTTTTGATTCAGAATTGTTAGTGAAGGACCCTCATTCCTCCACACCCTATAACACCAAAGAAAGACAGATTTAAGCCGAGACGAGCGCAAAACAACATAAATTTATGAAAAAAAACCGGCCAAGTGCGTGTCAGACTCGCACATAAAGGGTTCCATACCACTGTAGAATAAAAACGTCAAAAATATCAAGTTTCTTGTATCGAGCCCCCTTTATTTTTAAATGTTATTGTTAGTATTTGTTGTTGTTGCAGCGGCAACAGAAATACACATTCTGTGATAATTTCAAGTCGTTACCTATTACGGTTCGTAAGATACAGCCCGCTGACAGACGGACAGCGTAGGCTTAGTAATAGGGTCCCGTTGGCACCCTTTGGGTACGGAACCCTAAAAAGCATCGAAAATCAATAAAAATAGTTCCGCTCGTGGGGCGAAGTTTGTCAACCCCAGCCATAAGGCCTCGAAGATACTCAAATTTATACAATCAATGTCCTTAAAGAATCAAAATAAACTTATTTTATTAGCCTTCAACAACGTGTTTAAATAATATAACAACGATGGATTTGCGTCAATAGAACACTTAAATCGTTAACGACTATCGTTATTTCGTGATTTATGGCCGAAACTAGTACCTAATATACGTGTTATTTTGTAACGAAATTAGTAATTAATTTTGATATGAAATAAAATGCATCCTTCTAGAAGGCTTGTATGCATATCAATCGCCTACACATAATCTAACGTTTATATTTTAGTTATTTTGTAATGATTAGTTACATTATCATCATCAGCTTCGTTTGGTTAGTCTACCTGCAAAAGTCAGTCTATCTATTTTATCTTTACATATTTTGTTTAAATTAATAATTATTATTATATTATGAAAATTATGCGTATGCCTTTGTTATGACAAAGACAACTCAATCTGGTATATCCTAATATTTTTTTTGTCAAATAAAATCTGAATAAGAAATAACCTATTGTATCCTACTAATATTATAAATGCGAAAGTAAGTGTGTGTGTGAATGTTTGTTACCACGTATCTCCATAACCACTAAACCGATTTTAATAAAATTTGAAACGTAGATGGAGTAGGTTCTGGAATAAGACATAGGCTAATCATACATATAAATTTCCACGCGGGCAAAGCCGCGGGGCACAGCTAGTTAAGTATAATTTACTTACATCAACATAAATTATTGGTGGGTAACTTTTACTAGACATATCTAGATTTTATTCTGTGCCGCATAAAAGTAAAGCTGATAACCAAGTCCCAAAATGTAATTAATAAGATAGGTATGTAGTTAGAATTAAAAAAAACCTATATGAACATCTGTGTAGCCGGCAAGACGGGCTGACAAGAAACAATAAGCGCGTCCCGAACTCGTCCTCGAGACGACTGTAATGAAATAAATGACCAAAAAACATAAAAAGTGCACTTACACCGCTTTCGCTGCGGGCCGAAATTGACTGACCTCATTTTTGACGTTTGGTCAATTATTTTTAAAACAAAAGAGTTATTATGTTCTATTCGTAATTGAAAATTAAGATTTTCTGATTTGGATTACCGGATGGTGCTGATTATGTTAGCACACAACTAAACATGACTAAACTAAATGAATTGACATCGTTCTCATGATCGTAATGTATGAGCAAGATAGATGTGAAATTTAGTTTAGTTCAGGTCAGTTGTTATAATTGTGACACCCAAAAATACAGCACTTAATTAAAAAATAATAATTCAAACGATAAAATACAGTTGAAATCTTTTTATAGTTTTGGTACGTACGTATATTATGTATTTTTTATTTGTTTAAAACACTGTTTGAAACACTTGTTGTCAAACAAGATGATTATGTTAGAAATATCTTTGTTTGTTAACATTCGTTATTATTATCCCGAGTGAGTAGTTAGATGAGCTACCTAGTTACATACCTGTATTAATTTAATTCGGATATTCTAATTTAATATTTTTTCCGGGGTTTCCCAACGCAAACCATTTCCTGAAACAAATAACAAAATGTTATTGTAATGCTGATCATAAATGTTTGTAAATAACATGAAAACTACATGTTTACTATCGCCAATAATGTTGCGTTAACGAAATTAAACAATTGAATTGTAATCCTATAAGGCGAAGGCTAGACGTAAAGTAAATACTGTGGTCCGTCATTATTTACCAAAAACCGTGGTCCAAGCTGATCGTGTAGGCTAGTATACTTATTGATGACAGTATTTACCACGAATTTCAATTCCAGAATGACAGCTTGTCATTCCGCGTCGCGAAAGCAATAGAGTGGACGTGTCTTCTGAGATTGCGGATTAAACCAAGCGCTAAGGTAATATCCATACCAAGCTTTCGTGTTTCATTTGACGTCTGCACTGTAAGAACTACGTCACAATACTGACGGACTAAATACCGAACGTGTAGCCTGCGTCGATAGAATGACATCCATCATTATGTACCATACTGACGGACCACAGTATATACTTTACGTCTAGCCTTCGCCTTACGATTGCTTCTTTTGTTCTATGGTTATGCTAACTATTGGTTCTATGAGATCTATGGCAACTGAAAACATGTCTCACTCATGAGATGACTCAAATAACTCAAATAACTCAGGGTGTCAGCCCCCCTAGCCAAGTGGCTTCGTCTCCAAGCGTTTCTACAAATCGCTACGCTTAAATATATGGAAATGACATAACAAGTCGATAAGTAGATTACGTGACTTATGTCATTTCCATAGATGTAGCGTAGCGATTTGTAGAAACGCTTGTCGACGAAGCCATTAGGCTAGAGGGGCAGGGTAGATGTGAGACGTATTTAAGCTGAGGAGGCGATGAGGCGTATTATAATTCATGCTTTCACGTAACTAAAAAAATATAGAAATAAAATAAAACACTAGTAATTAGATGTGTCCATATGGCGCGCATGCCTCACACGAGCACTCATATTATGACATTACGTCTATGCGTTCCGACGTCAAAACTGAGTGCTCGCGCGAGGCATGCGCCTGATGAAGACGCCGCCAATTACAGAGAAATAATAATAATAATATTAACCCTTTTAACATCCCACTGATGGGCACGGGCCTCCCCTCAATGCGAGGGGGATTCAGGCCATAATCCACCACGCTGGCCCAGTGCGGGTTGGTGGATTTCACATGTCTAAGACATGCAGGTTTCCTCTCGATGTTTTCCTTCACCGTAAGCAAGTGACAGAGTTGGGCAAAATTTAATTGCGATTAATTAATTGCAAATTGCAGGTGATGACACAATTAACAATTAATTGTGATTTGTTCGCGATTGACAAACAAATCAAAATTAATTGTTAATTGTGACACCACATGCAATTAGTAATTAATTAATTGCAATTAAATTTTGCCCAACTCTGGCAAGTGATAATCATATTAAAGTTATGACTCGCACATGGATTTCGAAAAATCCAGTTGTGTGAGCCGGGGATTGAACCCTGCTAAGCTATTCTGTAACGACAAACTCACTTCGCACGCGTGAATTTGCAGGTGATATGTCAAATGTTGTATTGAAATTTGACATTTCACTAGAAAATTCATGCGTACGAAGTGAGTATGACGTTACAGAATAGCATACCTGGACTTTAAGCCCGCATGAAATTACAGAGAAAAATTAACAAAAATATTGCAAAAAGTTAACACTTTTTAACCGACTTCAAAAAAGGAGGAGGTTTTTAGCGTATCGAGCGACTATAAGCCGTCTTATTTAATTACTATTATCTCAAGGACTTCTTTTCTTCTCCTTATTTCTTAGGGAATGTACTCGTGTAAAACCTTAAGCCCTTTTCCACAATTTTTTCATTAATTCGTATTTTATAGGATAATGCGATCAAAAATTAAGGCTTACCTTTGACGCGATACAAAAATGATAGGTAAATAACGACGTCTCAAACTGCTAAGTGGGACTTAAATATTTGAGTAGCCTTTAAGTATTCGGCCGTGTGGAGTTTAAATAGGGTATAAAAGTTTTTGAATCTACTAGATTGCAATCTCTTCATATCAATGTCTCGGTTTACTAAAAAAATAATTACAATTGCGAACTAACCGAAGAACGCTACGAAGACGAAAAACAAAACACTTCGCTATAATTTCAAGTAGCAACACTAAAATCAAAATGGCGGCTCGGGCAGTTTATCTATCGCGGTGCAAAATAAATTCCGCCAAGTAAAAAGTGATGCACCTCATCCGTCTACAGTTTTAAAATGAGAAACACGACGTGTACAAAAAGCCCTAGCGCCCGGTTCTAAGGCATACTCGTTTGTTGCTGCCTTTTTATTTTGTCTATGGCCGTTAGTCGTTTTTTATTCTTTATAGAATTTGTGGTATCGATATTGGTGTTCTATTTTCAAATTCATAATCTAGGGCTGTGCATGGTTAGGCATAAAATTAAGTGTTTTACAAAAATATCAGTGATTGCTACTGAGGCCTATTGGATAGCAATCCGAATAAGTTCTAGATATATTTGTAGGAAATGAGCGCTGCTGGTAGTATTTTAAATGGTGAGACAAGCTTTTAAGTTCATACATTTTTTTATTATATACTTAGGTAGTATATCACATTGTTAATTATTGTCCAAGTTAAGTACCTTTAAGTAGAAATTTTACATATTTATTTATTGAACACAACAGATTACAATCATGTCATGATCCACATAAGAAAAGGACTGTCTACATTGAACTAAAAAGAAAAACTCAATGTTACAGCACCTTTTACAGTTTGCTATAATGAATACTGTCTTATTATATTCCTATTGGGTTATATAAGATAATCGGCGTGTCCGAAGCTACCGGCGCGGGCGCACCGGGACCGGGACTCGCCGGGAACCAGTTGCTGTCCTGATACATGAATTATGTTATATTTATATCTGAGCTGTTATTATTAGGGTAGGTACGGCTATTGCTCTCCTAGAACGATTAAGAAGCAACATAACTGCCGCATATTCGAACGCAACTCAAAAAGAGCTGCTGAATTTTGACGCGTGACAAAGAATGACAGTTGACAATATTCATAACTGCTTAGTCTGCTTAACATTTAAGTAGCATCTCAGTATTTTTGACATTTGCATTGTGCTTTTATGTTTTAATTCGATTTGCTATTATTTGGTGCTTTTATTTTTATTTACAAACCGAATACTCACCTTCCTCATCTTAGTAGCTCTTTGAAACACGTTTTCCTTTAAAAATAATATGTGTAACAATTTTGCAATCATCCTATTGCTATAACATTTTAATGAGTAAGTTTTTTATCTGGGGCTCGTGGTAATCAATTTAAAAACTACTGACATAATTAAAAAGTAATATTAAGTAGGAAAACCCTTTTTGTACCCACCAAAAAAAAGAACGCTTTTTAAATAACTTTTTAAACGAGCGTTACCTTGACAGATTTATTATGATCAGTTTAATAGAACTTATTCGGTAAAAATATAGTCTAGGGAGTCTGGGTGTATATGTATATTAATTATGTATTTACAAATAAAAAAGTAGTATATGTAGTAATATCAGTTATCTGGTTTCCATAGTACAAGCTCGGCTTAGTTTGGGATCAGGTAATCGTGTGTACAAAAATGTTCCAGGATATTATTATTATTATATAATTAAATCAACGTCTCAAAGGTTCAACAACTAGGTCCTCTACCCCACGCACCACGCGTACAGTCGGGCATTTAGTTCGTATGCGGGCAAAAAACAAAATAAATCTACCCGGTGAACGGCCGCGCGCTTGAGGCAGGGCAGGGCAGGCTACAGGCTACAGGGCTGACTTGTACATCATAGCCAGGGCAAAATGTAGCAAGTAATTATTATAAAAAGTTTGACGCAATTGAAAGGAGTAACGAATATCATGATTTGCTTCAATCAGGGTTAGTTAGTTGTTTGGGGGAAAGAAACTCTATGATCTATCGGCGAGTTAGGTGCGGAGTCGGTTAAATAAAAAAAAAACTTATGTTATTAATTTATTTTATGGGAGGTACCTACTGCTTATTTATTTCATTTAAGTTTAAACTTAGCCTATAGGTACCTAGAAATAGAAAAACTTGTATTAAAATTTAATCGTGATAGGAATTTTATAAAATTTTTGTTGTTTTGTTTAACGTTCCAATAGGTACTGGTAAGGGTAGTCACGTATTTACTTGATAGCAATTTACAATTACACTGACAACCCTACATCACACTGTCAGCGCGGGCAGTTTGACAGCTTTTGAGGTGCGTTCCCTTTTTGAATTGTGGGCGTAGAGTATACTTTTATTTTTTAATTCGATTGGCTTAGGTTGCCAGTCATTCCCGCCTTGAACTTTGTAAATTATTTTTTATTTAGCGAAGCTACGTACCTAATGATCTTTTTTTAAACGTATCAATTTATAAGATTTTTTTTAACACTTCCAAACAATAATACACAATAGTGTATTCTAGTGTAGTAGTGTGTGTAGTGTAGTGTCTATTTGTAATATATACCATATATAGATTTTTATTATAAATGCATACAATTATATCCGAAACAATTACCTTTATAAACAAAACAGAATAATAAATTAAATGAATTGTTTTAGCCTCGTACCGGGTAAGGTCACCTTTTTATCAGCGCAGTACCTTGTGAGTCAGTTTTGAACTATAAAACGCTAAACTATTGGTATGTTGTGCATTATTATCGAGGTTGGTGCACTTTGACTGAGCTCTTATACATTATCATGCTACTCATGCTGCTTTTGAAAATCGAATGAATATTTTTTTTTGAGGATTCGAATTATTATTGGCTACATTTTCTAAATTCGAATTATTGTTTACTCCTATTGTGGTTACTGTATCGATAATTCTATAGTATCTATATCTATATAAACACTATATACAGTATCTATATACAGTAACAACAGTAGGAGTAGTAACAGTAAGGATGGGAAAGACCTTTGTCCAGCAGTGGAAGAAATAGGTTCATAAAAAGCAACAATAACGGCGACAGTAGTGATTTTGATACTGATTTATTACGGAAATCTGTTAAAATTCAAAATTCGAAGCCCGAATGACACGCGGTATTTTTTTAAAATTCATGTTTGACAACTGCTTGTGGCAAACTTGTCACAATAAATAGAGGATGACACTGACAGTAGCCCATTTCCAAGGACAAATTTGGAGTGTCAAGAAAAAAAGAAGATGTCTGAATTCGTTTATAAAATGTTTAGAAACAAAAGATGACAGTTGTCTTGCAGGAGACCATACATACATACATTTGATCTGTCAACCGAATGAGTGTACTTTAATCAATATTTTAGTCACACGTGTGGAACAACACTAGTATTAATCATTCAGTCAAGGAATTCCGGTGGTTGGTGTTTGTTTTTACGTATTTACAAACAAGGCAGCATTCGCTTTATTTGTTTTATTAATCATCGAATTTGCTGATTAAAACGATGATTGGATAACATGGCGGTAATCAAACCAGGAACAACATTGGCATCTCTACAAAGACGTTACTAAGAAAGAGGGAAATGTGACTGTCCAAAACTGTATGCCTTACTATACTGAGTCCATGGACACAGTACGACTCAGTCGTTCGTAGAACATAATGTTGAAGACATGTCGGTATTGCCAATGCGGTTTATCTTTTGCTGAATAAAACTCATCAATATGCCTTTCAGTTGATTGTCGAATTGCGAGTGCGGTAACAGATGTGTGAATGTCGCTGCATGTATAGTTCGCGACAGGTCGAGATGACATTCGGGTTATGAGCTTTTTGCAGAATAAAATCCGAATCAAAATTAGCAGGACCCGATAAACAATTAAAATCGCCCACAAAATAATTAAATTAAGTTAATTTGTTGGGTTGCGGGTCCTGCTAATTTTGATTCCGATTTTATTCTGCAAAAAGCTCATAACCCGAATGTCATCTCGACCTGTCGCGAACTATAGTGGTGCGCTGAGCACAAGTCTAGTGATTGCAATGTTAGGAGGCACCATATCTACTTAAATCACAGGTAAGTATATCAATGCATCCGTAGACGAATGAACAAAAACGTGACTTTACCCGACTGGAACTTATACCCTAACATTTTTTATCATACTTATAAACAAATCACTCGTTACTCCCATATTTCTCATCATATTATAAAGTCATTTTGTATTTACCCCATTTTTTTGTCACGTTATGAGGAAATGACGTAATTACGTATTTACCCCAAATTTGTTATCAAATAAAAGATGAACACTTTACCCCATATTTTCTTCGTATTAGGTATCAAGTTACCCATATTTCGTCACACGAGGGTTAACAAGCATAGCCGGTTAGCTTAGATCGATAGTGGAGTGGACGATTCGACAGGCGACCTATAAAACTGGTGAGATGCTGGCTTGGACGGGAGCTACTAAATAATGGATGAGATTCATTTTGTATTTTCATTAATAAAATAATGAAGATCTTTAAAGAAAACCTTTCAGCGACAAATAGGTATTTTCAAGTCGTCATGTTTTTGTAGTTTTGTATTGGTGGTAGAGCCAAGCTTTAGCCAATGGACTGCCGCTCAAAAGGCCTGGCCTAAAAAAATACAAATAAAACGAAAATACCAATAATATTATAAATGTGAAAGTTTGGATGGATGTATGGATGGATGGATGTTTGTTACTCAATCACGCCAGAACGTCTGAACAGATCTGGATGAAATTTGGCACAGAGATAGATTATAGTCTGGAATAGCACATAGGCTACTTTTTTTTTAATTATGCGCGCACGATATCGCGGTCAAAAGCTAGTTTTACATAAAAAGCGTAGGGGTGATCCAAGCTGTCGGCCCCAACAGCATGTTTGCAGGTTCCTAAAAGGTACCAGGTCTGCTCTCCTAAGTTTCAAATGGATGACGGTAACGTCATCCAGGATATTATCCAGGATATCCACTTACCCTCTCTCCGATGAACGATCTCTCGACGATCTCTGATCTCTCAGGTGGACGATAACTCCGTTTGCCTTACTAGGCTATCAAAACATGGAACTATTCTCCTTGTTTCCTCCGACACTATATAAGAGATGCCACATCCAAACACATCCAGTTTTGATCATCCCTATCATAGACGGTCAAAGATCCCGCTAGGGGTGGCGCGTCTCAGTTTTTGCCCTCCACTTGCACAGACAATGTAGGGAGGGGTGGGGGTATTCAAAATGTACCGGTCGCTGTTTGTATAAAGAAGCATAGTTTTTTAATCGAATAACGGCTGAATATTTATAAGTAACACTGTTAAAGTCGGAGTTTTCAGTTAGTATTTGAGCAAGTCTCAAATTTAAGTTTAGGCTACGGTAACTGCTTAACATCAGGCGGACCGTACGCATGTTTGCCAACTTAGTCACATAAAAAAATATAAGTACCTTTTAAACCGTAGACAACTAAGGGAGAATTTTGGAAAATTTTCCCCAATGGGTAAAGTAGGGGTAAGAAGATTCCCTTCTGGGATCCTCGCGGACGAAGTCTCGGACAAAAGACCTATAACATCTTCAGGCCCACTTTACACAAATCTCTGAAAATCTGCAATTGGTAGCACAGCCGGCCATAACAAGACAAAATGCGAAATAAATCAATTTTGTCTCATTGCATTACAAGAGAGAAAACGACTCGGTGTGACAATGCGTGACAAAACTCTTGTCTTCTCGCGTGTGCCTAGCTACTTATTTACGTAACAAGTGACAATACTGACAGTTCGCGAGGTTAGGCGAACATACACGAACGACTCGCTAATAGTCGCTAATTAGTTGCGTTGGCTCGAAGCCAGGGATGCTGGAGCGAGGCTCGAGAGTGAA
Organism: Drymonia ruficornis; assembly: GCA_947859195.1. NCBI lineage: Eukaryota > Metazoa > Arthropoda > Insecta > Lepidoptera > Notodontidae > Drymonia > Drymonia ruficornis. The sequence goes on along the minus strand of OX401926.1, from coordinate 7,680,806 downwards.
ACTGAAGGTATGAATATCGGGGCATAGCTAACAGCCACATATTAGTATCAGTCTGATTTTCTCAGGGAACATTTCCAGTATAAGCTGAGCTCGTTTAACCACGAGTCATAATGATAAAGAGAGCTTAGCTTATGCTGGACATAGACGTGCAGACGACTAGACGATAGAAATATTTTCAGGGGGGTTAGGGCTTCCAGCTCTCTCACTCATAGTACGAACACACAGCTGTAATAGCTACTTTACGCCGATTTTCTATGAGAGAGTGGTACTACCCCAGACACAGCTCATACTTACCTATATGAGCTATAGTCCAGCTTGGCTCTACCACTTTTTTTTTTTGTCAAATAGCTAATTATTCCGAGAGTCAACGTTTTATGTACTCCTTTGTCTTTCAAACGAAACAAAACCAACTTTAAAGATAATAAAACTTAACAACTCAATTTGAATTTATCTCTATTACTTCATTTAGTAGCTACAAGACACGTGCCAAGCATGTGACTTAGCACGTGTTTATCACGCTAAACTGTCTACTTAGCGAAGTAAATAAACCATACTCACATCTTTGGTTTACGCTGACGTCATATAACCTCGAATGGGGGAGGTTTGTAGGGAAATTGTACCGTTATCAATTTTTTGTCTACATTCCCAAAGGTCACATGCTTCTTTCTCCACGTGTCTATAAAATTCGAAATTCGAATCAAAACAAAAAATAGTTGTTATTTATATCGCTTCGGTTCGATCGGTCTAGCAAAATTAGGAAACTTTACCATAGTCACCCATAGCTAGCTACTGATCTGAGAAAATGAATAAAAATAAGTGAATACAAAAACATTTAAAAATAGAACAACATTTCAAAAGCTTAATTCTTAATTCAAAGTTTAAAAATAGAATTAAATTTAGAAACAAGTTTGGCCTACTTTATAATTAAAGAACAATACGTAATACCTAAAGCCTAAAGTGTCTACTCTACATTTGCACATTCCACGATATAAAAAAGTGATCATAGATAAAAACATGAAATCATCCAATCCAAACATCAATCGTAATAATAACGTTCTATCGTTCAAATAGTTCGCCCGCCATTTTGGGTGAGAGGTGGGTAAAAAAAAACATTTTAGAAGGCGGAACTACGTCGGAGGGGTTTTTGTTAAAATTCCGATGTGCGTGCGTCCAATAGCGTGCGCGGGCGGGGCTTCGAAATCCACTGACTTCAATGACCTTTTTTTGTCACGATGATTCTTGTTTTATTTTTTAATATAGTTAGTTTTGGCGGGAGTGTGCGACGATTAGTGACGGGACTATGTTTTATTGTAGGCACTTATTATGTAACGTTATCTTAATTCAAATTTCGAATTTGAATTGATTTCTATGTTCATTTAATTATAACCTGTGTTCTAATAACTCAGTCGCAAATCTTGATCCATCAATGAGTTTTGAATATTTTATGAATTTATGAATTCCTGTTACGATAATGAAAAAATAGTAATGTAAAAAAAATTAAAAACACGACTGCCCTGCCAAAAAACTAACAAAAAAGTATAAAACAAGTGCAGTGTCATTGCATTCGGGGGACCGTTCTGTGGAACACTTCTAATCTATGAGGTCCCCCGACTGCAATGACACTGCACTTGTTTTATACTTTTTAGTTCGTTTTTGGCAGGGCAGTCGTGTTTTAATTTTTTTTAAATTATTTATTTTATGCATTTTAGTGACTGCAGCCAAAATGAAATGTTTGTTTTGCATGTACACCCTACATATATAAAATTATGCCTATAAATTCTACAGTTTTGGAATGTGCTCATCAAGGCCTTCAATTTGATACCCATATTGTAATAATGGAAGAAAACTTTTTTTTTTCACATTTTAAAATTGAGCCATAATGCCGAAATTTTTTTTTTTTCAAAAATAATAATACCCACGATACCTAATTACAAACTCCCCCAACATAATTAAACAAAAAACCGGCATTACCCCACATCTTAGAAGGTCCTTGACACATCAAAATGGCCGATAAGTCATTACTATTTATATAGGTTAATGTAACACTCAATTACATTTAAAACCACTCAGAGTGACCGTTATCTGGCACGCTGAAGTACGTCGCACACGCCCTTTTAATCTAATTACATTGGGGGTAACTATGGTCACCCAATTAATGGGGAAATGGGTTAACGATGGCTTGAAATCGTAAATTTTTACTCATTTACCGTAAAGAATTTATTATTACACGTAAAAGTAGGTGTATTAGGTTAGGGCATGGAATATTAATACATTTTCCGTTCAATTTATTGTTCATTTTCCCCCTCGCATAGAGAGGAGTGTGTTTTATGTGGTTGGCGTTTCAGGACTGATTATAGAGGAAGATGACTTAATTTTGTGGCGAATTTGCAACCCGAAGTCATAGATTTATAAAAGTTCCGCGCGTGCGCTTTAATTAGATACCGCCCTACTAAGAAAAATCATTTCCAGAAATAAGTCAACTTATTTTCGACGCGGCCTGTCAGTTTCATACAATGGTTGCTGTCAGATGTACTGAAGCACTCAAAAATTTGCGTGGTATCAGTTGCCGCATTTTATTAGTGCGCATGCTCCATCAAGTTGGAGCCCCCTGGCGGAAACTAAAATTAATCTATGCCCGAAGTGTTATAAAACATTATGGTTTTACTAAAAAATAATATCAAATTGCTTTGAGAAATAAATCGTAGCGGGTTTTAGTTTAATTACCTCCAGAATGAGTTAAAATGCAGTTTAAAATAGTTGCAAATTTGAAAATTAATTTTAAATTCAGTTATCTATTTGAAAATGATAAGAATATTTTCTTCTTCTTATCGTACCTATGTTTAGTTGTCAGAATCAACCTGCTGTCAGAGTTGTTCAAGCAGCCCTAAGGCCTCTGACAAGGCTTAACGACTGCTGTCTAGATGACAACAACCGGGACCGACTTTTTACGTGCCCTCCAAAGCACTGAGACACTCTATTAAAATGCCACTAAATTGTGACCCATCTCTGCCTGACCTTGCCAAGTGTTGTTTAACCTCCGATATAACCGATCAGTGGTTGCAGGTGGCTATGAGAGCTTCATTAGGTATAAAAATATGTTGCTAATACAGGGCCACCGCAGACATGCTACTTTTTGCATCGGAGACCGGCGATTTGCGACTGCATCGCGTTTTGGCGACTCAGCGATCGATCGTAGTATCAAAATCGCGTGATTTTGACAATGGTCGCTGCATTTAGCTTCTAAAAAGCGACTAAATCGTCGGTCGCCGATCCTAAAAGTAGCATGTTTGCGGTGGCTCTTATGTACTGAAAGTATGGGTAATTATTATGGGTATAAGCCGCCGCGACTGCTCCGATGCTAAAAGCGACTAAATCGCCGATCGCCGATAAAAGTACCATGTCTGTGGTGTCTCTAAACCCCATAATTTCCGTAAATAACACCATAAATCCATGATAATAGCAACAAGAGCACAATGCCACACATTCACCGTGACGCATATAGGTACCAACTGGCTCACACGTGTTTCACTTACCGTAATTAGATCGGGCCAGGCGCTGCAGGGCGCACCCTGCGGCCAAGACCATGGAAAACTCTCTGAAATAGGATTTTTAAGGACACACTTTGCTTAGTTTGCGATAATACTCCAGCCTTACTAAATGGTTTCATCTACAAGCGTTTCTACATATTGCTACGCTTAAATGTATGGAAATGACATTACAAGTTGATATGTAGATCACGTGACTAATTTCATATCAAAAAGTACTTACTAAGGGCCGCCACATACATACGGAATTCCGTTTCGAAATATCGAATCGGGATTCCTAACGCAGGAAATCCATCCAAATGTATGGTTGTACTACATACGTACGGAATTTTTCCCTTCGACATTTTTCCGATTCGGAATTCCGAGTGGTAGCCTGTGCGTCCGGAATTATTCCGAACGGAAATAAACGTGTATGTGTGATAAGCTTACGGAATCCCGATTCGATATTGTGGCGGGCCCAAATGTATGGACGTATCGCGTTCGGAAACCCCGATTCGATAATTCGAAACGAATTCCGTATGAACGTGGCGGGCCTTACCCCATTTTAAAATTCAGAACTACGTTTTTTTAATAACTTTCACACTAATACCCAAACTAATAGAAAGTTTAAAACCAATGTACCTACAACGGCATACCAAAACACTTTTGTTTGAGAAAAATCGTTGTAAAGTCATTGCCCTCCGAAGCACGGAGACGCTTAGTTCAAATGCCACTAAATGGTCACCCATCTCTGACTGACCTTGCCGAGCGTTGCTTAACCTCCGATCGTTTACCGATCAGTGGTTGCAGCTGGCTACGAGCAATATGTACAAGTACGGTATCATCCTTTTACTAAAATAGATTTTGAATGTTTTCCTTTTAGCGGATATTTTGTGGTCATTGTTTTAATATTGCATTAATTTAAATCAACCTAACCAAAGTACTAGAAACATTTTGTAGCCCTTTTCCTTCTGAAGTACTCATTTAAATTGGTATTAAATTAATGATTATCTTTGGCTGAATCCTCACAGTGAGGCAGGCTCAGGCTAAAATTATATATTATAATAATAATAATATCCTGGGACATTTTTTACACACGGCTACCTGATCCCAAACTAAGCAGAGCTTGTACTATGGAAACCAGATAACTGATATTACTACATATACTACTTTTTTGTTTGTAAATACATACTTAATATACATATACACCCAGACTCAGGACATACAGACATGTTCATGCACACAAATGCATGTCCCGGGTAGGAATCGAACCTACGACCTGCAGGGTGAAAGGCGCCTCCGCGGCAACCACGCTAACGGGCCCGTCAGTAGTTCTAAAAGGTTATATTATATGGTAATAAATAATTTATTTTTCATTGGTGGTAGTGCCAAACTGTAGCCAATTGACTTCAGCTCATATACGGGCTCGACCGGGGTAGTACCACCCTCTCATAGAAGATTGGCGTAAAGCAGCTTTTACAGCTGCGTGGTAGCCGATTGGTTAAGCACGCGTCTTGCGGGCTTAAGGTCCTGAATTCAAACCCTGGCTCACACCCCTGGATTTTTCGAAATCTATGTGTGAATCATAACTTTAATATGATTATCACTTGCTTACGGTGAAGGAAAAACATCGTGAGGAAACCTGCATGTCTTTAGACATGTGAAATCCACCAACCCGCACTGGGCCAGCGTGGTGGATTATGGCCTGAATCCCCCTCGCATTGAGGGGCCCGTGCCCAGCAGTGGGACGTTAAAAGGGCTAAATTATTATTATTATTAATTTAATCTTCAACGCTGTAGAATGAAGTACTGTTTGGATTAAACCGTGTTCATCCACCGCCATATTTAATTATAAATTGCTTCAGCAAGGTTTTCCTGTTTTCGACTTAGTGCATTGTACGTTTTCTAATTAACTGTTAATAATATTATTTTGAATGACCTATTTTGATAACGGTGAACCTATGGTTTAACTTCCTTGGTAGATATTGAGTTAATTATATATAGTTAACTGGTAGGAAATAAGTGGCAAACAACAGTTACCACACCCTATAGATGCTTGCAGTACCAAAGGCATTGATCGCACGTTGCCGGCCTGAAGGGGAGTGGATCAAAGGGAGGGGAAGAGGGGGGGGGGGGTTGGCTTCCGGCTTTCTCACTCATCGTACGAATACAGCTGTAATAGGTATAGCTACTTTACGCCGATCTGCTGTGAGAGGGTGGTACTACCCCTGTCGAGCCAGCCCGTATGTGAGCTGCAGTCAATTGGCTACAGCTTGGCTCTACCACCTTCACCTTCTACGGTGGTACGGAACCCTTTATGTGCGAGTCAGACACGGCCGGTTTTTTTTGTTTTTCAAAGAAATCCTTGCAAAGTCATATCATTCATTTGTCCGCAATTGTCCGGAGTCTGGGTGTATATGTATATTAAGTATGTATTTACAAATAAAAAAGTAGTATATGTAGTAATATCAGTTATCTGGTTTCCATAGTACAAGCTCTGCTTAGTTTGGGATCAGGTAGCCGTGTGTAAAAAATGTCCCAGGATATTCACAAAATCGGCAATTTGTCAATCAACTAAAAGGGTAAATAATCTTTCAATTTATTACGTGTATTGTCCTAATTTTAGATTTTACATAACACTACGCCCGTGATTGAATCGTACTTGTCTCCTGACCTATATACTTCGTTATTTCAACACCCACGGACCGCACCCACCACATTATGCCATGTGAACTAGCCTTTATTTGCTCGCTATATCTGTCGTGTGTGCACGCCTTTTTCCTAATTGATTTTCTGCTGCATTGTTTTTTAAGTTTTTTTTTTTACAATGAATTAATGTTCAATAGGATCGAAAATGCGTGTTAAAAGTATAATAAGAGGATTGGAGACTTACCCCCTTATTCATAGAAAGTTATAATCGACCTGCAGTGGAGTTACAAATCACATTTGTTCCTAAAAATGCCTTTCATAACCATTGCAAACTCGGCAAAATCTCTATGAATAAGGGGGTAGTTTTTTAACTAGTTTAAAATGGTTTTACAATGCATTTCTAGCAACAAAAGCGACAACGAAAATTCGTCACAGTTAAAAATATGCGAAAATTGGTCACAAGTTTTATCTGACTCGCGAAAATTCGTCACATCTTTTAAAAAGTACTGTTTTTAAAAGATGTGACGAATTTACAATAACCCAAAAGTGATTTGTAATGCCAGTGTAAATCCTTCATAAAATTCTATAAATTTGGGGGTATGCTTACTCCGTAAAATTAATTAGTACTCCTAGGCTCTTTTCAATATCGAGGAAAAACTAGTAAGTTTCTTACCCGTCATATAAGTAACTCAAATTGAGTTGCATTGCATTGGCTTTGTAAAAAAGTATTTTATAATAAAACAAAACAGTCCTCGTTCTCATCAAAAAAACTATAAAAAATAAACAATGTTCTTTTTTCAAACAAATACGCATTCCTAATCATTTAAGCTATTTGAAAAAAGAACTGAATTGGTATTCTTTTTTTGAAATAGGTACCAACAATTTGAAATGGCAGAAGTGCGTGAAATCAGTGCGTCGGCAATTGGGTTCTCTGTGTAGCGTCCTAATAGCAAAATTGAGTGCGCTGGCGACTCGCCTGTCGTATGCAACGCGATGACAACCATAGCATGTGACGTAACGTGTATTTTATGATACCTATTTACTTTATTTAATTTTGATAGCTAACAGAAACCATAGCTAAAGAAATATTAGAACGTTCGATACGTGTTTATTCCTTAAATTCGACTTTAATCACTGCTTTTTCATATTAAATTACAACCTAAATCACTGAACTTAACCGCGAACATTGACGAATCACAGTCGGCGGTCACCGCACCAGTGTGCGTCGCGTCGGACTTAACGCACGCTTTTTGCGTGCGTGCAATGCGTTAACGCACTCAAAAGCATCCGCGTTACGCACACACACGAAAACGCGTGCGATCACGAAAAATGCGAGCGTTTGCATGTGTGTGTGTCACCGCACGCACACACATACAAACGCCCGAAGGACACGCGGTGAGGGCATCGACCCCAGTTTTTTGCTACAGCTCCGTACACTACACTAACGCCAGCGAGCATTGCCCGTTGCAGTTTTTTTTTAGTATTTTTTTTCGAAACTCCGAAAGATCGTTCCCTCCCGTCAGTCGATACTCGATGCTATTTTTGCGTGTGGGAATAGGGATATGATGTCAGTGTTGTTTTGTTTGAAACGCGGCCGGTTCGTTTTATATACCGTTTGTTTTGATTGCTCGTTTAATTAATTTTAAATGCTACTTGACATTTGTTTTGTACTATTTAATTTTAAATATCTACTGGTTTATTCAGAGTTCAGTAAACTGAAATGACTATTTATGAGTACATTTATTAATATTTTATTAAATAAATGTCTTCTAACGAACCATTTTATGTATATCAACACAAAAGTATGTTATTTTTTGTAGTTTTTTAGCTCTGTTAAAACGTGTAATCTCGTTTTAAAGCATTCCATCTGTTGCTACTTCAAGTGAATTGATGGGCGCTGTCAGTTAAATGAATGTTACATGACAAGTCAGTTCTCGGGAGGGAGGCGATCGGTCTGTCAACCTGTACCACAAGTACTTGTCCCTTTTAGTACTAACAGCAAAATCATTGCTGATAGCGGATGCGAATGATTTTAATTTAATCCAAGTCTTGTTTAACATTATTCAGAAATAAACGTGCTACCATAGTAACCAACGTTGCTACGATTGTTTTTTAAATTACACTTCATTAATTTGACATTTCGAGAATTTCGTAATTACAAAACTAAAACTTTATTTTTTCCTTGTTGCTATTGTCTAAAGTTTAGACAGACAGTTTAGACTCTAAACATTTATCAATCATCAATATTGTAAGACCTGCAAACTCATTAAAATTGCGTATCTGTCTGAAATAGTACCTACGCAATACGCATCCAATATATTTTAAAGTGATTTAGTATTTTACTTTTAAATGCGCATTATCACGCGTTAACCAATGTTTAATGGTCGAAACTAGTCCCGTTTGAGCGAGATCGAACCGGTTACGGCCAGTTTTTAACGCCGTTAACTTCCATCAATGCGAATACGACATTTGAATACTGAATAAGAAGTGAGTTTAACTTTTGAAAGCTGTTATCGAGTAACATCAGAGCTATTCGTCGTGGAGTACATTGAAAATAACTTGACTTTATTTTTATTATACATTTATTTTGCGTTGAAAACGAATCTAATTTGAAACACACATTCGATGCATGTATTTTGATTAAAATAATTATTCTTTACAAAATATTATATTATCGCGATTGGAACATGCTATGATAATAATTCTCACATTAACGTCTAATTACAATAAACAACCTTGAATACGTTGTTTTTGTTATTTTCAGACTTACTATTGGCACGGTACATGTGTTGTTTACCTTTGACTTGCCTTTTGTAACTAACACTTGCACAAGCATATAATTTGCTTTTATTTATTTGTGTTTAATTGACGTAAACCATTGTTGGTGGACCAAAATAATATTAAAAACAAAAACATGACGAGTCGTAGGGACTACGGAATCCTAACAGGACCCGATAAACTTACCCTAATTTTGTTTCGATCTACCTCAACTGAACGCACCATGCTACTGACCTTCCTCACACAACAATCTTCTGATAATGAAATTTCATACATTTAAAATTATTCAAAACTAAAATGTTTATCTTAATTGTTACGGAATCATTGTGTTTATTAAATGCGTCAAATTATATTCCGTTTGCAAGCAATAATTACTAATAAAAATACTTACTACTATAATGTTAATGATGTGAATATTAGTAAAAGCAATCTTACATTACTGTTTCTAATAAGTCAGACAAAAAAACTGGGTGTTTGTTTGTTATTTTTTTGTTAAAAAAACGACACTGGCCAATTTCACATATCGCTACTATACGACGAAATATTCGGCTTGGCGGCGGGACCACCCCAATTCCGTCCCTAACCTACCCCAAATGAACGCACTGTGCGACGTCGCGCTGCTGTGTGCGTGTGGCACACGCGCGTACTACACCTTGCCGATTGACGTTTTATTTTGAATTAAGAATTTATTAATTCTATTTTTGAAATGTAATTTAGTGAAATATTGTGTTAAGTTGCGCGAGGCTGTTATGTTGGTAATAAAAAGGAATGTTTTTGACAGTTTTACTAACTAAGTATTTTTACAGACTTATATTTTTTTTCAAAATCCACATTTTCACTTTCTGTACGTAATAAAATCGGTATAGTTAATTATGAAGTAAATAAGGCAGTACCAACATATTTTGTTCTCGGAAATCGAAAATACCTATTTATGAAATAATATTGGGCAATAGTTACTTACTTAGTCATTTTTAGGGTTCCGTACCCAAAGGGTGCCAACGGAACGCTATTACTAAGCCTCCGCTGTCCGTCCGTCCGTCTGTCCGTCTGTCCGTCTGTCAGCGGGCTATATCTTACGAACCGTAATAGGAAGGTAGAGAGTTGACATTTTCACAGAAGGTGTATATATTCTGTTGCCCTCTACAACAACAAATACTAAAAATAAAATAAAACTTAAAAATTATAGGGGTTCCCCATACAAGTAACGTAATATTTTTGCCTTTTTTATTCTACGGTGGTACGGAACCCTTTACGTGCGAGTCGGACATGCACTTGGCCGGTTTTTATTAAACCTACCAGCTCAGAGAATATCCATACCACAGTAAGATGATTAACTAAAAAAAAAAAAACAAAAAAGAACAGGTAAATGCGCAAAAATTCGAGACCAAAAGTAATTCAAGTTTAAAGTTAAAGTCACGACTCTTATTATCTTCCGCCAGTGGCGTAAGCGGGCTATTTTTAGGTTGCATCGGGACAACAGATCCATAAAATGTCGTATTCTGTGTTTTCCAACAATTTTTGTATTTTTTTAAAAGTAAGAGTGATTATGTTATAAATATTTTTTTGATTTTACAGATGTATTAGGTATTTTAACTTCTTAGGTATCTAGATAACCATTTGTTTTTTAGGGTTCCGTAGTCCCTACCTCACTCTACCTAGGAACCCTTATACGATAATTCAAGCCACCCCAATCTGTCACAGTTAAAACGTCGTCCCAAAGAAATTTAAAATACCTATAACCAACAAAAGTAATTCTGATGTTACTACCTATTGACGAAGACATGAAATAACAATTAAAATTAATCCCCATTTAAAAGTAATCTGTAACAAATTATAGGCTGTTATGACTCGTCGAAAACGTCGGCTTTGTGTGGGTGTGCCGACCCATATACTGTGCGAGTGTGTGCGTGCCCTACATAAATACAACAAATTAAACACAGGCCCGCCCAATTCGTGTGCGTGCGGCTCAAATGTGTGCGTAGCTTCTTCGCTCGGAATTCCAAGTTTGAAATTGGAATGAATGACGGTTAGGTTACTGACCTACGCCAATGGCGGGCGTTCCTTTTTTACAAGTTAGATTTTTCATTTGCTGAATAATGGATCCGGTTTTTGTATTAAGAAATTTCGAAGACTTGTTTTTTTTTCGGGCTTCTTAGCGGGAAGTTGGAGAGATTTTTGTCGTATTTTTAACGTTTTATTGAAAATTTTCATCCACGAAAATGGCGAAATGCAAAGAGTAAACAATTTTCCTGCTGTCTATGGCGAACTGGGACTTTTCGGATTGCCCAAAAAGCCTATAATTTTTCAGTAGGTAATCTGCCATCCTAGATAATTGCCTTAGTCTACAAGCGTTTCTATAAATCGCTACGCTTCACGTATGAAAATGACATAAGTCACGTGATCTACTTATCGACTTGTAATGTTATTTCCATACGTTTAAGCGTAGCGTTTTGTAGAAACGCTTGTAGACGAAGCTACTTGTCTAGGTGGGCAGATATGGTGGGTTCACTCATGTTTTGTAGGATTTGTAGTGGTTAGGGGGCGTCCATAAATTACGTGAGGCATTTAGGGGGGGAGGGGGGTCGAGCAATATCTCACCAAATCTCACGTGGGGGAGAGGGGCAAATCTCGGCAAATCTCACGTAATTATTTTTTACCGCAAGAAACAGTACCTATAAAATTGCAAGAAAACTGGTGTAAATTAAGTAAAACATGTTTCACCTCTAGAATATAGCCTTTGAAAAATCACGTGAGATTAGAGGGGGAGGGAGGGGGTCGAGCAAAATTTAACGAAATCTCACCAAGGGGGTGTGGGGGGGGTCGAAAAATCTCAAAAATCAGCTCACGTAATTTATGGACGCCCCCTTACTATACACAGTAGACAACCAAAAGTCTCTTCTGTGCCTACCTTGTATATAAAAAAATCGTTATGTCTATGGATATGGTAGACAGTTCCAAAAATCCCAACTTCCGTTTCGCGAAACTCTTCCTTTGCCACGGTTCCGTAGGCAGTTCCCTATGCGTGTGCGAGCGGGACAAAAGATGGCCTTAACACTTTGAAAGAAAGAGCACACGTGAGGGCGACGACCTTTAAAACAAATCGTTGGTAGGAAGGGTTCGGTTTCCGTACAGATAGCAAATAAGGCATTAATTATTTTTATCTATTCTAATCTATGTGTGAATCATAACTTTAATATGATTATCACTTGCTTACGGTGAAGGAAAACATGGCGAGGAAACCTGCATGTCTTTAGACATGTGAAATCCACCAACCCGCACTGGGCCAGCGTGGTGGATTATGGCCTGAATCCCCCTCGCATTGAGGGGAGGCCCGTGCCCAGTAGTGGGACGTTAAAAGGGCTAAATTATTATTATTATTATTATATTATATCTATTAATTTGACAGAGTCAAGCTGTAGCCAATTGACTGCAGCTCACATACGGGCTCGACCGGGGTAGTATAGTAGGCGACACGTTCGGATGACAATTGGGGTATGAGCAGAGGCGCGGGGGACACCCCACATCGCGCATCGCTTGCGCGCTCCTAGCCTTAGCGCTGCACGAGTCCGCTATAGATAACTATCGCTATCGATAGTAATCGATTTCGATCTCTGTATTAAAATGACTTTGGTCGCTTCCTCGTCACGTGTTAAAACAGAAAAACCAATAATTCATTGTCATACACGAGAACTGGCCAGAAAAGTATTAAAAATTGTGACATTTAACGGAAAAAGACTGACGGAGATTGACGGATTAAGGTGGTAGAGCCAAGGTGTAGCCAATTGACTGCAGCTCATAATCGGGCTGGCTCGACCGGGGTAGTACCACCCTCTCACAGAAGATCGGCGTAAAGTAGCTATTATAGCTGCGTTTCGTACGATGAGTTAGAGAGCCGTAAGCCCACCCCCCCTCCCCCTCCCTCCATCCCACTCCCTCTCAGGTCGGCAATGTGCGAGCAATACCTTGGGTATTGTAAGCATCTATGGACTACGGTAACTGCTTAACATCAGGTGGGCCGTACGCTTTTTTGCCACATGTCCTATAAAAAAAAAAAAATACGCTGTGAAAAACATTTAATTTATAATAAACCTTATTTCATTAATTTTACTCTTATTTTGTTACGTTGCAAAAAAATATTATCGATATAAACTACCTGGTAGTGACGCCACAGCACTAGAAAAATGTCATCCGAACCTGTCACCTACTATACCTACCTACCACCCTCTCATTTAATTAATGATTTTTGTCCTATATTTGTGCCGCTAACTCAAACCGGGCCACTTAATAGAGCTCAGTGGGCCACATATGGCCCGCGGGCCACAGTTTGAGTGCGCCTTACACGTTTTAAATAATTTAATGTTCATTAAAATTAGTCAGTTTTGTTGACGGTACATTTATCTAGCGCACCGTATTTCCTAGGCTCGTAACTAGACAGGACCTAGGCGAAAAAACACCGAGGGCCACCCACACCATTGTCACGTAGTTTCGTGTGTGTGTATTTTTGGGACTGGGGGTAGAAAGGGCTAGGGGGTAGATAGAATTAGAAGGGGGGATTTATTGGTAGAGCCAAGCTGTAGCCAATTGACTGCAGCTCATAGGTAGGGCTGTCTCGACAGAGGTAGTACTATCCTTAAAGCTATTACAGCTGCGTTTCGTACGATGAGTGAGAGAACCGGAAGCTCAAACCCCCCCTTCTCCCTTCCTCCCACTCCCCTTCAGGTCGGTAACGTGTGAGCAATGCCTTTGTTATTGCAAGCATCTATAGGCTACGGTAACTGTTTAGCATCAGGCGGTAAGCTTGTTTGCCACCTCAGTACTATAAAATGGGATTGGCAGACCTAAGGGACACCGCAGTCATGCTACTTTTTGCAACAACGATCGGCGATTTAGTCGCTTTTAGCATCGGAGCAGTCGCTGCGTCGACCGCAGAGAGTCGCCAAAACGCGATGCAGTCGCAAAATCGCCGATCGCCGATGCAAAAAGTAGCATGTCTGCAGTGGCCCTAAAATGTTTCACTGCCATAGATATATTAGAGTAGCGGTTCATTTTAGGTCTGTGATTGAGTCGCAATATTGTTGATGGTACGGCTGATTTTATTTTTGATATGTCCGCGACGTTTCAAATTAAAATTTGACTATTTTGTATCCAGGAAGTAGATAGATAGATAGATAACTCTTTATTAATCCACCACTAGAAAATTAAACATTTATAGATAATTACACAATTTACACAGAAAGTGGAAAATGGGCGGCCTTATCACTAATAGTGATCTCTACCAGGCAACCTTTGGATGGAGAGGATCTAAAGAAAAAATAATACGGGGGTGTACTTACATAAATTACCACTTATACATACACATAAATTACATTACATAAACAAGAAAAATATTACATAGACTGATATACTTATACCTACTACATAATGGCTAAATTAATATAACACCACGTAATAGCATGGGAATAGGCAAAATAAATACATAAATAAATTTAAGGAGCAGTACTTATGGAGAAAGAAAGAATTAAGTAGAAGAAGAGAGAGAGAAGTATTGTTGAACTTCGAATTTTTTTTTAAGCCCGCCACACACTCCCTCCACTGTTACTCCTGTAAGCCAGGATCGACAGTGTTCAACGATGACACCAAGGTTTGACCCTCGACGAGTCCCGGGGAAAAGCTAAGTTGTCTTGGAACCCGCACGAATTTAATCAGAAGAAAGGATAGGAGGAGTTGGAAGAAGATTATCCACTTCCCTCCGTAGCAAAGCGGGAGATAAAAATAACAGTATAGGCTGGTAGCCACAGAAATGAGACTGTTACAACTGGTAGACCAGTTGTAACGCACCACGGACAGTAATTTGACTATTTGGACCTTAACTTGTGAGCTGGTTAGTTGGACTTCGATTGTATCTAAGTCGGTGGTCGAAACTAAACTCAGTTCTAATCTTAAACAAACATAATATTATGTTTAACCTTTTCCCTATTTCCAATTAAATTGACTGCGCTCTTGAAAGGCATAATTGTGTTGGAACAACGAAAGCTATAGAGAAGCTTTCTAATTTATATAAATTAATTACGCAGGTAGACTTCGGCTTCCGATGACGATATACCTGTACACGTCCTGTTAGATAAACCATTTGAAACAAAAACATTTGAATCTATACTAGCTAATTTTATAAATGCGAAAGTAACTCTGTCTGTCTGTCTGTTACTTTTTAACAACTAAACTGCTTAACCAATTTTGATGAATTTTGGTACAGAGATAGACAGAACCTTGGAGAAGGACATTGGCTTCTTTTTATACTGAAAAAATATTAGGTTTCTGTGAGATTATCAAAAATGAACTACAGGACGCTCCAAAGTCAACGCGGATGAAGTCGCGGGCATAAGCTTAGGAAATACATATAAATCGTAACTGAATTATAATAATATTATTTAAGTACATAATTCCAAATAGTTTCCCCACAATTTCTACACCAAAAACAATTCTACCACACCCGGTACTAAAACTCCTAATCTGCAGTTCATCTTATAATCTTAATTAAAGTTTCAGACAAACCTCCATCATATGCCGTAGCGTTAATTACTCCGTTCTACATAAAATTTTAGTATGCAAGGCCACTCAACTCATTTCCATATTCCATTTCAGAGCACTAAATTGGTATTTGTTAATTAGATCAGAACGGTTTAATAATTGAACTGGTACCGAAGACTGAGGGACAGAGATGGAAGATATTTTTTATACTATAAGGGCCTCCGCAGACTAGCTACTTTTAGCATCGGCGATCGGCGATTTTGATGCTGAGTCTCGCTCGTTCGCGCTCGAAGAAACGCGACGCAGCATCGATACGTCACAAAATCGCCGGTCGCCGATGCTAAAAGTAGCTAGTCTGCGGAGGCCCTAAAGTCTTAGGTATAAAGGACTTACTAATTCTCAAAAAGGTGAAATAATACAAGATGTTTGATGAATCAGTTGGCCCATGTGCTTTTTAAAATATAACACATTTAACTACAGACCGTCCGAAATAACATGTATTTGGTAAATTATATTTAAATGTTACCAACTTTTGTAGAAAACAATTAAGAAATTATGTTGTTTTCAACCTTAATTATACATTCTCTCCCCAACCGCTAATGGATACTATGTGAAATCTATACCAAAATAATGCTTAAAACCTTTTAAACGTCAGTCAACCCCTTTTTCAGTACCCTAGCTGTCATTGCCATCAGCCCCATGTACTCTCTTAAGGTTCTTAATTACAACCTATTTTTTATATAAGTACGAGTAAGTACTCTTATTATTTTTCCTAGTTCTTTATTATCGTATTAGCCTCAATGCAACTGTTATATTTAATTAACGCGAATATTGATTAAGTTAGTTACAGCAGGAAGAAATGTTAAATTAATACCTACTTATACATATTCACGACTATATTCCTCTAAGAGTAGGCAGGGGTACAAACAGCAAGGTTGACGCATGACCACTATGAGGGTGCATTTCGCGTGCATTGACCGGCGACCTGCGGTATACGTTCGGAGTGTACAATCAGCAAACTTGAAGGTTGATCAGTTAGACCTTGTCCTATATGACAGAGTTCAGCTGTTGTATTTTTAAATTAAACCAGTATTATTGCATCATCATCATCATCAACATGTCAGCTAAAAGATGTCCACTGTTGGACATAGGCCTCCCCCAAGGTTTTCCACAACGACCGGTCCTGTGCTGCTTGCATCCAGATGTTTCCCGCGACCTTCACTAGGTTGTCGGTCAACCTTGTGCCCTACCCACGCTGCGTCTTTCGGTACGTGGACCCCACTAATGAACCTTTCTGCCCCATCGGCCATCAGTTTTTCGGGCTATGTGCCCCGCCCACTGCCACTTCAGCCTACTAATTCGCAGGGCTATGTCGGTGACCTTGGTTTGTCTACGTATCTCCTCATTTCTGATTCGATCTCGTCTGATGACTTTTTTTTTTTGTTTAGGTGTAGTACCTATAGTGTAATCTTATTAACACTTTCATAGCCGCGACTTGAACCCAGGTAGCGCCGCCAGACTAAAAATTAAGTCAGGATTAGTATACTCGAGTCGCATCGAAATCGGCTCATTATATTACAATAGATATTGTTTCGGTCCGTTCATGTACGGATTAGCATAAATTTGTATGGCGCCCGTGGAAATGGGCTTTGTTATTATAAAAATAAGTACACAATTAGCGCGTAGGAACACAAAAAATATACTATAAGTACTAAATCCAAAGATATTACCAAGATAGAGGGAAATATGATACCCTTACGAAGTTAGATTTTTACAAAATCCTGCTTTTTTTTTCCAATATGACGAGGATACTTAATAATATGATTTCCAAGACGACTTCCAACTTCTCATTGAAGGTTTTTTCTTCGTTATGGCGTCGCTTTGCGCATATGCCAGTGTCAAGTAAAATATAATACTACATTTTTTTGCCGCGTCAAGCACAGGAAGACCTTTGACTAGGCCTAAAATACCCCCCCAAACCCTATCAGTAAAGTGGCGGATACTTTACTGACAAATTAATAGATTTTTTTGGAGGAACCCGAAAATCATGTTTTACCACTTTTTTTCTAATTGCCCACATTCACGCACATTTATGAACATATAATGGTTAATATTCCACCAACATTACACATTATAATACAAGGAAACACAAGTTTTGGAAATTAAAACCAAAATGACAACATCACTTTTCCACTTCCCGCCAAAAAGTCTCTGTCATTGAAGGTTATTTTCCGAAAAGCTTATTTTTCGAGGTTCATAAATCATAGATTTGCAGTACTATAGAAAAAAACAGACGGGTCAATCTAAAACCTCCTTCTTTTTAAAAGTCCATGAATTTCAAATAAAGAACAACAATAGACAATATCAAATATCCAATGATTCGCGGCGCTCTCACTCAATCGATTGCGCCGAGTGGCCGAGACAAGAAAGAAGTCACTTTGCAAAACAAAAGGCTAAAGTCCAAAGAAAAAGTCCCAATTACGGGCCGGGAGCAACCCTCCCCCCCTCCTACCCTCCCCACGTGGGGAGCGCCCTGGACGGCGGCGCGTCCCCATTCCTACGGCGACCTTTCGCGTGGTGTAGGGGCACACTACTAGCGGGATACTGGATATTAGTAAACCTAGGCGTAACTGGTCGGTAATTATAACCTAACGGTTGGTAGGGCCACTATAATAAATCTCTGGTCAGGTATGGGAAGTGGATAATCTTCTTCCAACTCCTCCTATCCTTTCTTCTGATTAAATTCGTGCGGGTTCCAAGACAACTTAGCTTGTCCCCCGGACTCGTCGAGGGTCAAACCTTGGCGTCATCGTTGGACACCATTGTCGATCCTGGCTTACAGGAGTAACAGTGGTGGGAATGTGTGGCGGGCTTAGGTATGGGTTCTGGCCGGTAGGCTAGAGCCAAGCTGTAGCCAATTGACTACAGCTCATAAAGGACCTGGCTCTACCGGGGTAGTACCACCTCCTCAAACAAGATCGGCGTAAAGTAGCTATTACAGCTGCTTTCGTACAATGAGTAAGAGAGCCGGAAGACCAACACCCTCCCTCTCCCTCTGTCCCACTTCCCTGCAAATGGTCAAAGCGGTTTCGGAAAGGCATCTGACGTAAAATAAGAATGTTAGTCCTTTTAACGTCGCACTCCAGGGCAGGGGCCTCCCCTCAATGTGAGGGGGATTCAGGTGTAATCCATCACACTGCGGGTTGGTGGATTTCACATGTCTTTCGAAAAGTTAGATTTTCTAAGACATGCAGGTTCTTGCACGATGTCTTCCTTCGCCGTAAGCAACGTGATAAATATTAAAGACAATAATATGATTAGCACATAGCTTTCGGAAAATCCAGGGCTGCGAGCGGGGTTTTAGCCCTGAACCTTAAGCTCGCAAGACGCGTGCTTACTACTTCATAAACTCCACCAAAAACTCCACCACAAATAGGCGGTGGCAGTGACCGGGCGGTATGCACCAAGCCAATTAGGCGCCTGTCAAATGTGACGTCACCCGCACAAAAAGGCGGTGGCGGCGTGCGCGCGAAACCGCAGGCGGTGACGGGTGTGCGGGCGGAAAACCGCATTCCATCCGAGAGCCTAGTTGGCTTGGTAAAGCAGTAACCAATCGGCTATGCTTGCAACCATCGGTACCTGGACGTACTAGGGCCGCCACATACATACGGAATTCCGCCTCGGAATATCGAATCGGGATTCCGTAAGCTTATCACACACATACTTTTATTTCCGTTCGGAATAATTCCGGACGCACAGGTTACCATTCGGAATTCCGAAACGGAAAAGTTTCGAACGGAAAAATACCGTACGTATGTGACTCGTTCATACATTTGGATGGATTTACTGCGTTCGGAATCCCAATTCGATATTCCGAAACGGAAACGGAATTCCGTATGTATGTGGCGGCCCCTAATTAATAAATACACGCTCACTACCCGCCATCACTGGCACCCCACCATTTCCCCAAAGAGTTTTATTGCGCTGTCCGTGGGAAGTAATTTCGTAGGTCCGACTTTTAGTTTTTAAGAAAGTTCATTTTCTTTAGCCAGACATTTTTCTAGCAATATTCCTTTCCCTGTGTACCAATCTAGGTGTTCGCTGGCTGTATGTAGCTCGTTTTGTTTTTAAAAACGTTTTGTAAAGTTTAAAATGGGTTTTGGGATGTATGTAATACCTATGGGTGTGTTTTTGAAATAAAAAGTTTGGGTGTTGGGCTTCCGTCTTTCTCACTCATCGTACGAAACGTACCTGCAATACCTACCTAGCTATTTACGCCGATCTTCTGTGAGAGAGTGGTACTACCCCGGTCGAGCCAGCCCATATAATTATCAGCTGCAGTCAATGGGCTACAGCTTGACTTTACTACCAATATTTTTTTTAATAAAATATTTTTAGTCATAATTTGTACCTCAGAGAATCGGCACACTACTGTTTAGTTTTAATCATGTTTGTTAGATATGTCAAGAATTTGTTAGCTATGTTTAGTTATTTATATTTTTTGTAGAATCTTCTTTTACCGCCATCTGTCGGCCAAATGTAGAACATTTCAAACAAAGGAAACAAAATATTATTTCCGTGTTAAAAATAAAATCGAGAGTGCATTGTGGCTGTGAGTCAGAACGGACGTTTATCACCGAATTATACAATATGTCTGTCTGACCCACATCAAGCATGTCGTGAAGGTTCACGGACGCGACACTTTTGTTTTTGGTCCGGTACGCGACGTATTGTAAGCAGAGCGATAGCTAACAGAAGCTATCTTCTTCTTATCGTATGGTTAGTGACCAACCTGGTGTCAGAATTGTTCAAGCGAAGGTCCAAGGCTTAACGACTACTGCCTATATTACAACAACCGGGACCGACTTTTTACGTGCACTCCGAAGCATGGAGACGCTCAGTTCAAATGCCAGTAAACGGTCACCTATCTCACAGAAGCTATTGCAATCATAGATACTTATACTTTTTACAACTATGACAACTATGATGTGCCTTGTGAATCTTGATAACGTGATTCAGGATTGTATGTTGTATTGGAGCGTTGTATAGCGCCATCTGTTGGTAGCGCGGTATAAGGTCGCTACAGTTTCATGTTTCATTTCTAATACGTAAAAAGAAAAATGTTAAACTTTACCAAACTGTCTTTATAAGTTAAAACATATTTATAAAGCGTTTCCACTATACACTGTGAGAAACAACTTTCCTTAAAAAATAAAAGGCAATTCACGTATTACTAAAACATATTGCTCCTAGTAACTCACCGCAGATTACTCTTACAATTAACACAACACGGCCAGCTTAACGAAACTGATAAACTGTGAAAGTGATTTGTTAGAATGTTCGCTACATTGCGTCTTAAAACGTACATACTTCCTGACAGAATTCTACGAAGTGTACGAATACGAAGTATAACATCAAAAAGTTAATCAGAATAAGGGCAACAAAAGTAGATCACCAGATTTCGCTTGATTGTACTGGCCTATCGTTATCTGTCACTTTATTTTCTATCAGTGTCACTACACAAAATACTTTGCGGGAAAAAAATCTGACAGACAGACAGACAATTTTTTTTTTATTGCGTTTTTGCTATAGGTACCTATGTACTTTTATATGCATTTAGTGAAAATCTGTTATTTTGACATTACAAACAGACACTTCAATTTTATTTATTTGTATAAGTAGTATAGATTTGTACAGATTAAAATAATGTAATCTAGAAATAAATTTATTTTAATTAAGTATTATTTTTTCTGTTACACTTATGACTAATTTAAGCAAGGGGATTGATTATCCAGTTGTGTGTAGTTTTATAAAAAAAAGCTTGATAGTGAAGTTAGTTTAAAAAAAATATAGCGTTATGTCGCCATCGCTTCGCTTCATCGCTATGCTACCGCCCTTACCGTTCATTCGCATATATTTCATTATGTATTATGCATTGATGTCGTGTCCTTGGTTTTTTTGTCCGTCCGTCTGCGTGTTTGTTTGTTTTGTTCATGTGTTACTGAAACCGCGAACGCGGACACACATTTTATACCAAGTTTTAACCGAATTTTTATTAGAAAAAAGTGCGATGTTTGATACTGTTTTTTGTTTTCATATTGGATTGTGATTTGATTGTTCAACTTACTGACAAACAAAAAGAAGAGAGTTATTTATCTTACATTTGCTGATTTTAAAATTATAAAAAAAACTCAATTTAAAAAACCCTAGAGCACTGGAGTGGAGTGCAATGGAAGAGACCTACACTCAGCATTGGGTGGCGATAGGTTGAAAAAGAGAGAGAGAGAGAAAGAGAGCACTAAAATGTGACAACAAAGTGATCCTATAAGGGTTCTGGTTTTTTAGGGTTCCGTACCCAAAGGGTGCCAACGGGACCCTACTATTAGTAATAGGGTCCCGTTGGCACCCTACGCTACCGTTGCCTACGCTGTCTGTCCGTCTGTCCGTCTGTCAGCGGGCTGTATCTCACGAACCGTAATAGGTAGAGACTTGAAATTTTCACAGAATGTGCATTTCTGTTGCCGCTACAACAACAAATACTAAAAAAATAAATTAAAAAAAAGGTTTTTATTTTACGGTTGTACAGAACCCTTCATGTGCGAGTCCGACACGCACTTGGCCAGTTTTTTCCTTTTGCAGTACGGAACCCTAAAAAACTAATTTATAATAGAGGGTAGTATTACTTTCAACCACTACAGGTTGCGCAGATACGCCGCGAAATTACAAATTCGTATTATCACAGTCGTTATCAATTCCTGCCAACTTGGCTGTGATAAGATAACCTCTATAGGACTGACGCGGGTCGGAATGCCAACTGCCAAGGTTCCATATTGCAACTGTAACATCACGCTTTATCCATGGGTAGGTAGAGAGAGTACTATAATAAAAAATAAAATAAAAATAAATACAAAATACGTTTATTTTCATTTACAGTATGCCTTAATGATATACAGGGTTATTGGTAAAACACTAACAACCTTGCAGGGGCGTATTACTGACATCAAAAACAACAACTTTTGTACTATGACTTTTTAAGAAACAAAAAAAATATTACAAAAAATCACACTCTAAAATGTATGAATCAAGAAAATATGCTCATCTAGAGAATAGCCGTGGTACGTTTAGGTACTTTAGGGCAAAGTGGAATACAACCACGTACCATTGCTTTCCTCTAGATGAGAAATCAATTTTTTTTCATATATTTTGGAAAGTGATTTTTTGTTAATTTTTTTATTTTGTAAAAAGTCATAGAACAAAAGATGTTGTGTTTGATGTCAGTAATACGCCCCTGCAAGGTTGTTAGTGTTTTACCAATAACCCTGAAGTATACATGGTTATTTGTACAACTATACCTGGTTTATTGGTGGTAGAGCCAAGCTGTAGCCAATTGACTGCAGCTCATAATAGCTGGCTCGACTGGATAATACCACCCTCTCGCAGAAGATCGGCGTAAAGCAGCTATTACAGCTGCGTTTCGTACGATGAGAGAGCCGAAAGCCCAACCCCCCCTTCCCCAATAACAGGCGGGCCGTAAGCTTTTTTGCCATGGGAGTCCTATAAAAGTTTACATGGTTTATTGGTGGTAGCTAATCTGTAGTCAATTGACTGCAGCTTATACAGGGTTATTGGTAAAACACTAACAACCTTGCAGGCGCGTATTACTTACATCAAAAACAACAACTTTTGTTCTATGACTTTTTACAAAACAAAAAGAAAATTAACAAAAAATCACACTCTAAAATGTATGAAACAAGAAAATATGCTCATCTAGAGAATAGCCGTGGTACGTTTAGGTACTTTAGGGCAAAGTGGAATACATCCACGTACCATGGCTTTCCACTAGATGAGAAAAAAAAAATTGTTTTGTAAAAAGTCATTGAACAAAAGTTGTTGTTTTTGATGTCAGAAATACGCCCCTGCAAGGTTGTTAGTGTTTTACCAATAACCCTGTATAGCTGGCTCGACCGGGATAGTACCTTACGCAGATTTTAGATTCTGAACAACCCATCTTTTAAGCTATCTAATAATAAATTATTTTTATAAAAAAAAAAAAACCGACTTCAAAAAAACCTGATGCACTAAAAAGCCTGAAATAATATTTCTATTACCACCTCTGCCTACCCCTTCGGGAAAACCAGACGTGATGGTGTGTTATCGAGTATTTGGGGTCGGTGCCAATCTATCTTCTTACTTTTATAGTAGGTAGACTTGGCATACCAAGATTGGCACCGACTTCAAATACTCGATAACACACCATCACGTCTGGTTTTCCCGAAGGGGTAGGCAGAGGTGGTAATAGAAATATTATTTCAGGCTTTTTAGTGCATCAGGTTTTTTTGAAGTCGGTTTTTTTTTTTTTATAAAAATAATTTTATTTCACGATTTTTAGTGGCGCCATACCAATGAACATTTTGGCATATTGAACCTTATGAAGTAAGCCCAACAAAAGGTAACTGCTGTAAATCGTTGAAGAATTCCCTCGACTGTCTATGGTCTCCATCATCAGACCTGTAATGGCACTTATAAACGATATGGGTGCAAAGTTCTCATCAATAGAAATGAATTAAGTCCAAACACACGGTAGCTACTGTAAAACATTGAGGAGTTCCCTTGACTGTCCTACGTCTTCATCATCAGACCTCTAATGACAGTCACAACCCATCTAGGTGTAAAGTTCTCATCAATACAAATTAATCAAGCCCAAACACAAGGTAGCTACTGTAAAACTTTGAGGAGTTCCCTTGACTGTCCTACGTCTTCATCATCAGACCCCTAATGACAGTCACAACCCATCTAGTTGTAAAGTTCTCATCAATACAAATTAATCAAGCCCAAACACCAGGTAATTGCTGTAAATCGTTGAGGAGTTCCCTTGACTGTCCTACGTCTTCATCATCAGATCGACTCCAGACCTTCATAAAATAGTAGTGCTTTAAAATAGTTAATGAAAAAAATTACAAACGCACTAGTCGCCCCTACGATTTTCGAAGGTTCCCCTCGATTTCTCTGGGATGCCATCATCAGATCCTGGTTTCCTTATCATGGTACCACCGCTGGAATATCTCCTTTCCAACAAAAAAAGATTCATCAAAATCGGTTCATAAACGACGAAGTTATCCGCGAACACACATAAAAAAAAAAAAAAAAAAAAAAAAAATATATATACGGTCGAATTGAGAAACCTCCTCCTTTTTTGAAGTCGGTTTAAAAACTTATTTAATGTTTATTTTTTCAGGTAAGTTCAACTGTTGCATTGTTGTTATAAAGTAGGTAAGTAATAGAAATTAAGAGGAGGGTTCGAAATTTGGTTGATTTTCTATTCTACTTTTTCTTTAAGTAAGTATGTGGACTAGGAATCTTATATTTAGATGTATGATTTTTGACTATATTATCTTGAGTATCTTTAAATCCAAATCACGATTTGATGAAATTTTCTCGATAAAAAAAATTTATGAAATGAGCTCTAATTATTTACAATTTTCCTTGCTACCACGATGTTTTTACGATTTAGATCACGAAATTATTTCTAAAACATAGCAAATAATGATATCTAAACTACCCTTCAACCATATTTTAATTCATGAAGTAGTTTTTTTTTAATTCAAGAAAATGTGGTTTGGCGCTTACGTTGTTTATTT
The DNA here is from genome assembly GCA_947859195.1 of Drymonia ruficornis. Taxonomy (NCBI): domain Eukaryota; kingdom Metazoa; phylum Arthropoda; class Insecta; order Lepidoptera; family Notodontidae; genus Drymonia; species Drymonia ruficornis. Next base: position 7,655,689 of record OX401926.1, on the reverse strand, counting down.
CCGAGCGCGCGCACAATATCGCCATCTCACATTTTAAGTACTTGAACTAACCATGTCTCTCTCTAACTTTGTATTGTCAGTGTCCGCTCGGACTTGTTCGACGTCGGACCTGTGAAGGATTTTTTAAAAAATATTACGAAAAAATATTACGGTCGTGCCACATTACAGGTACAGTACAGTATTTACAGTCCGCCGACGCCTATGATAAATAAATAAATATCCTTGGAAATTCTTTTACACATGACTACCTGATCCCAAACTAAGCAGAGCTTGTACTATGGAAACCAGATAACTGATATTACTACATATACTACTTTTTGTTTGTAAATACAAACTAAATATACACTTAATTACACCTAGACTCGGGACATGCGGACATGTTCATGCACACAAATGCATGTCCTGGGCAGGAATCGAACCTACGACCTGCACTGCAGCGTGATTTTCGTTTGCTTTTCCTTGTCTTGTGTAATTTCTTTTCATCTCTTGTCATTTTGTGTCATCTCTTGTCATTTTGTGTCATCTCTTGTCATTTCATAGTTATTCGTGTCATTTCTGTAAAAACTCCCTATTTCGCTTACTGTTATATACTTGCAGCATGGTCTTGGGCTGACAGTGGGAATACATTGCTTGTCAAAACAATGGAGTCGCTTTATTGCGTTTGTTGTAGGTATGGATGGGCAAGTAATAAATATATCATACATCAATAAATTATCGTAAAAAATAACATTACAGATATGGATAGGAAAATGTTTGTCCGTCCTATTCAATCTATTATATTATAAACGAAAGTAACTCTGTCTGTTACCTTTTCACGGCTAAACCGCTGAACCAATATTGATGAATTTTGGTATGGAGATAGACTGGGTCTTGGCGGAGAACATAGGCTACTTTTTAGGGTTCCAAAGGGTGCTAACGGGACCCTATTACTAGGCCTACGCTGTCCGTCTGTCTGTCTGTCCGTCTGTCAGCGCGGGCTGTATCTCACGAACCGTAACAGGTAGAGAGTTGAAATTTTCACTGAATGTGTATTTCTGTTGCCGGTGCAGAACAAATACTAAAAATATAATAACATTTAAAAATAAATATCAAGTCTCAAACTTGATATTTTTGATGTGTTTATTCTACGGTGGTACGGAACCCTTTATGTGCGAGTCCGACGCCTTCAGATCTTATGAATGTTTTCTTGAAATAAATATAGTGTATTTTAAGTAATTAACTGGCCAACCCTCAGGTCCTACCTACCATGTTAGGATCTTTTTCGTTCTAGCGGGTGTAAACCGTGATTTAACGAGTTAATGTGATAATTTTTGTATTTAAATTATTCAATTCAATGTATTTGTTTCAGACATAGTCCAATATTGATTATTAAAATTATTATAATTTCACAATAAATATAAAACAATAAATAAAAGTAAAATTAAATAAAAAAAAATAAAAAAATTTTTTTTATTTTTCATGTTTTATCATTAAAATACAATATAATATAACATAAATTAAAATAAAATACAATAAAATAAAAACCTACCCCTAATTAAACAAATACCGTCCGCGTGGGATACTGGCTGCATGTCCTCCCTGTATTCAAGCTGTTCCTGTTGTCAAGCGAATTTTTTGAGCAAGGAAAGAGCCAGCCGTCTTGTCACCTGTGGCGGTAACCAGTCTAAGGGTGATTTTGATAGATAAAAAAATAAAGATAAAAAGATAAACAAAAAATAAATGCATGGTTAAATCAATAAAATTAATAAAAACTGAAAATTAAATTAAAAAATAAATTAAATATGGTAAAAATAAATATTATGACACCGCTGATGACTTCATGATCGGCATCGAAGTTAAGTACCAAAGTATTCCTTTGCCTACGAAACATGAAAAAGATACTCATATCCGGCAGTCAGTCACTGACACAGAGTATGTACATTTTTACCCGACTACGGTGGGCGGAGGGTTATGATTTTGACCGATATGTATGTATGTTCATCTGCTCCCGTATAACGTCCAAACTATTTTTATCATAATAATTTGACTAATGAGATATCGTTGGACGCGTCTGGATCGTCCGCTGGTTATAGGCTATTATACGATCGAAATATTGTTATACGTATCTATCAGCATATTGTAGGTATCGTTTGTCTTCTTTTGACTTACTTTGTCTTCAGCAATAAAAACAACATAGAAATTAAATTATTTTTTTCAAATACACTCGACATAAAAATCCCATATAAAACGAAAAAAATATATTTGAATATTTTCATCCATTTCATCTATTTTAAAAGGTGCACTGGGACATATTATTTTAATTGTACGAATTAAACAATATTGTTCCTTCAAAAAATAACTATACTATAGTCTACTCCATAGCTGTTCTGTCCTAGCTAAGCGAGAGGGATATATCCTTCGGCAGCTCACGCGACGCTAGCCACACCCCGAAACTAAAATTCATTTTTTTCTTGTATCGTCTTAAGCTATAAGAATTGCGGTATGGATCTAGGTACTGTAAACCTATATTGTATCAAATAAATACCTATACCTATAGAAGCATATTATATGGCTTGTCTAGTAGGCCAGCACACCCCTAGGTCTCTGAAATTGTTTTTTTTAAATCGTGTTCATTGGGTGCGTCCAAATGCCTCGCATGCCTCGCCCGAATACTCATGTTATGACATTATATCTATGCGTTCCAACTTCAAAACTTAGACTCGATCGCGTCATGCGTCTGATGTAAACGCAGCCATTAAATTCATTCGAAATTTATATTTTTTTAAAGTTTTTTAAGACATTTAAGGGTCCAGGAAAGCAATTTTTTGTCAATGGTTCATAACTATATGTATTTGTAAACTTATTTTAATGTATTTACTACGATTACGGTGCTACTTAATAAATTAATCAACATTCTAAAGTAACAAAACTAGTATTTAAAATAAAACGTTTCAAACAATTAATATAATATCAAACCTTTATTTAGGCCAAACAAACTACAGTCAGCGTTGACGGCGAATAAACAAAAATATAGTCGACTCATTCGCACCCACGCAAGTTGTATCACCTGTCCCGCTTACACGTTCGAAATACCGTAAGCGAGAGAGGCAGTGGGCGGGCGCGGTTGAGTTTTTTTCACGGTTAGATAACGGCCCAAACGGTCGGCTATCTAAACTCTTTTCCGCATAACGATGTTGACGTTTGGTGACGATAAAGAACCTTTTTGGCGTTCTCTTTTTGAATGGTGAATGTTGTTGTTGCCAGTTAGGTTGCCATTAGGATTACCTACTAGGTAATTTCGGTAAAAAATATAAAATATAAAAAACTAATATCTTTTAGCATATCAATGTTTCACGTTCAAAAGCTTAACTAAGTAACTAACTTAAGCTAACTTAGTTTTGGAGCAATTTAAATTTTATAAATCGTTTTAGTTTTTCCGCCTGGCAGCCTCCTAATTTGAGGATTAATTATTCATAATAAGTACCTACTTAAGTATAAGCAAGATTTACTATCTGCTAAAACCACGGGAAAGACGACGACGAATTTTTAGACATTTTGACAGTTATTTTAATTAAAAATGGGCTTGCTCTTGACCTCAATCTTCAATCATCATTTTGACCGTATTTGGGCAGCGAATACCGTCAAAATTTACCTATGGAAAAATATTGAGTCTGTTCTATGCAAATGACGATTTATACTTCAAATGCTGCGTTCCATTCACCGTAATTTTTGTTATTTTCGTCCACAAAAATTGTTAAAATCGATAATAATGATCACTTTCAGTACAAGTTGGTGCGAGTGGAACGAGATTTGTGATCGAGAATAACGAAATTAACAAAATTAACAGTGAATGGAACGCACCAAAAGTTGGCAATTTTTTACACGACTGCCCAAAAAAAGGAGTGTATATGTGTTCATGTATGTATGTATGTGAGATTCTTTATTCCACCATAACTTATAAATGCTTGAACCGAATTGGATGTATGGAGTATCTTTAGAATCCTTACATCATTCCGGGTAACACTGCGTATATTATTTTTGAAAAAATCAATATGGCGGCATTATGGCTCAAAATTCAAATGTGAAAAAAAAATTTTTATTCCCTTATTACAATATGGGTATCAAATGAAAGGCCTTGATGTGCACATTTCAAAAATATATAATTTATTGGCATCATTTAACATAGGTAGGGTGTACACGTAAAACAAACATTTCATTTTGGCTGCTGTCACTAAAATGCATAAAATAAAAATAAATAATTTAAAAAAATTAAAAACACGACTGCCCTGCCAAAAACGAACTAAAAAGTACCTATAAAACAAGTGCAGTGTCATTGCAGACGGGGGGACCTCTTAAATTAAAAAGTGTTCCACAGAACGGACCCCCGACTGCAATGACACTGCACTTGTTTTATAGGTACTTTTTAGTTCGTTTTTGGCAGGGCAGTTAATTTTTAATTTTTAATTTTTTTTTTAAAATGAAACTCAGTAGTTAGGTACCTAGTTAGCATTGAAATACTGACTCTAACATAGTATTTTCCAGAAAATACATTATTTTCCTCACTTTTGTTATCTAATGCCTCTTTTAAACTATCGCGAATATTCGAAAAGCAATCATACCTACTTCAATGACTATAGCATGATGCAATTTGATATTATGACGTCATAGCACTGACTAATGTCAACTAAGACGTCAAACAACAGCCTATTTCCCATCGACGTAATACCATTGAACATGACTGTGGACTACTAACTTTATTTTCCATTCATTTAATCAAAAATAATCCTTATGTGACGGACTTAACGCCCACGATGCACGCATTATAAAAACCGGTCCGAGCCAGATACCTATAACTGCGCCTTCTTTCCCTTTCTAACAGTACAACCTTTCATCCCTTGTGTTGCCAGTTAATATTTATTCGATCACCTTAAACTTGGTACATTTTCAAGTTAAGAATAATAAACAATAAAGTCGATTAATGAAATACCTATGGTAAAGTATAAGAATATCCTAAGATTAAAATTTCAAATATAAATAAATATCTGGAAATAAGTACTTACCTTCTTTAATAATTCGCTTGTAATTGTCAGTTCCGTGATGTCTATAGGAATCGTAGCAGAAATAAAATTAAAAACTTGAAACACAGAACGTCAATTTGCGTGACACACGACATTTTCAGCTAATTTTAAATCTAGAGGATTGTGCTGAATTTTCTTATAAAAATGGGTAGAATATGCGTAATGGAAGGGTGTAAAAGCGAATATTATCCGAATTAAGGATTATCTTAACATAGGTAAGTGGGTAACTATGTTTTCCACGTTAAGTACATTTTAGATGTTCGGGTGACATAAATTTCGGTAGTAAAAAGGACTATAATATCAATCTTATTATGTGTCTGTGTTAACTGAGGAATATCGTCCACGGGAACTGTTTGCAGCGATAAAGTCGCGCTTTTCGTTGCCGCACGACTGCATCGCTACTTTTTGAAGTCGGTCGCATTTGCAACGCGCGACATACCACACGCTGGTAAAAAGCTGTCAGAAAGCAAAAAATGCCGTGAAACATATTTTATTATTATTATTGTTACATGATGATAAGTGAAAAAGTAAGGTAACGCATAGAAGGTACCTGCTTATTTATTTTATAGAAGCGCAACATCAGAAAATACGTAAGAATGCTGCTGTTGTTGTTGTTGTTCACTTTTCATCAGGTAACAAAAATAATAATAAAATATTTTTCACGGCATTTTTGGCTTTCTGACAGCTTATTTTATTTTTATTTAATGTTAGTAAGAGTATTTGTATTGTTGCCTATCGAAAAAAATGTATAAACATAATAATAAGAGTGAAATCGAAAAAATATGTTTTTTAAACTACCCATATTTTTTTACTGACAGCTTATTTTGTTGATCTGTCTTTGTAAAAGTTACTCAGTATTTAGTGGTCTATCGGGTTACGTAGGTCTCGTCAGTGGTGTATATTTGGACCAAGTCCCATACAATTTTGCCCATTGTCCTTTAATTTTGTCTTATGGTCTAATTAGTTGGATATTCTTAGGGTACCGTACCTAATAAGGAAAAAAAACTAAACCCTAATATGATCACTTTGTTGTCCTTCTGTCTGTCTCTATGTCCGTCTGTCACAACTTGCACAGCCCAAATCAAACATAACATGTTAACAGTAGTAGGTACCTTTTATAGCATAGAAAAAGAGTAAGTATAGGAAAGATAAGTATAGGAAAAACCATAGATATGGAGAGCCTAGACAACGTCCAAGCGTGTGAAGTGTCATGTTACTTTATATTACAAAGTGGCAAAATCTACGATCTTAAATACTATTTTGTAACTTCATTTAGGTTGCCAAGATACAGACAGGCACTCGTGTGGTTTGGCCACCGCAGACTAATTTATTGTACCTACACATGTTCTTAAGAAAATAAACATCCCTTTCCTTATTTTATTATTTTCCTATCATAATAATCTCGGAACAAAAGCACGTTTTCACTAGATGTCCATGGGGACGTTCTCAAAATTTCAAAATATTATGGTCACTCTTGTTTGCAAAGGAAACAACGTTCAGTATGGTATCTCGCTGTCGGCTTCACTTTTGCTGCCAAGTCCTCATTCCAGGTGTTAGAGACTTAAAACTTCCTTGCTATTTCCTTAATCGACGCCATTTTGAATTAGTTTTTTTTAATTAATAGGATTTACTGGTATGTGGTTGGTCGATTGGAATACATTATTTACCTAATAGGTAGGTAAATGATTAGTAGTTTCCGCATTCCAAGTCCTGTTTTGTAATGTTATTTTAACAAATTATTTAACTCCATTTTCAGAGGCAGGCATTTTATGTCTTGATTTCCTACTGTTGAGTTTCAAAAACGCAGCTATAATAGCTGCTTTACGCCGATCTTCTGTGAGACAGTGGTACTACCCTGGTCGAGCCAGCCCGTATATGAGCTGCAGTCAATGCAGTCAAAAGCTGTAGCCATACAGCTTGGCTCTAGCAGTAGTGCACTATGACCCGTATCCCCCAGATTTTGACCGTATTAAATAAATAAATATCGCCAGACTTACACACCACACCAACTGTATGGTCCCAAACTAAGCAACTTGTACCTACTATGGCTACCATACAATAGACTGGGGGCGATCCCAGTGACACCCAGACCAGGGCAAATATTATATTGGTCATATAAAAATCTTCACAATCTGTATATAAAATTACCAATGTTAATTAGATATGTAATTACATACATTGGGTGTCTATTGGAGTATTGGTGCAAGGTCGCAGCCTTGCCTTGCTGATCACGTTACTCATGCGCCGACGCACATTATCTACTGTCAAACTACTTAAGTATAGTTTCAGATTAACGTCTTCTTATCGTATGGTTCCCTGGTACCTGGTGTCAGAGTTGTTCAAGCCGCCTGAAGGCCTCTGACAAGGCTTAACGATTGCTGCCTAGGTGACAACAACCGGGACCGACTTTTTATGTGCCCTCCGAAACATGGAGACGCTCAGTTCAAATGCCACTAAATGGTCACCCATCAGATTAACTATAGGTAAACCTATAGTTAAAGCTAAATTAAAGCTTTCTTAGCGAAAGAGAACTAGCAAGAAATTTTTCGGTACTAGAAATTTTAACATGCACAGACAAACCCCCAAATTCATAGAGATTTTAGCCAGTTTGCAATGGTTTTGAAAAGCATTTCTGGGAACAAATGTGATTTGCAATGCTATTGCAGGTCTATCATAACTTTCTATTAATTTGGGGGAGAGTGTTTCATCCATAAAAAGACGTTTGCTGCTAGACATTAGTCTATCTCAGACTAATAAATCACTGTACAAAATTTAATCCAATATTCGTTAAAATTTGTAGTAGTTATGGCTCTGTGACAGAGTTGCACGGACAGACAGACGGACGGACGGGATAGAAGGACGAACGAGCTGACACGGACTTGATGATGTCATTGTAATATGCGTTGCGTGAGGGCCCAAAGGACCACATAGTTATGTTTGTGAATACTATGAGGTCTTATAGTGTATACGACGCACAGCCCGAGGAATTTCAAAATGTAGACTCTACATTTTGAAATTCCTACTCTATTTTATACACTCTACATTGGAGTGTGTATAAAATAGAGTGGTTCTGCTCTGCGTGGCAAAATGCCACATAGCAGATCTGTAAAAGCAATTCCGCTAAATTTCCGTAAAATGATCACTAAATGCGTAAAATGTGTGAATATTTTACAAAAATTTTGCGGAATTACGGAGGATGAAATCGGGAAATTAGTTGCTTTTATGGCTAGGTGTGTTATGGCCTTTAGGGTACTTAGGGCCATAACGCACCTAGTACATATTTTCACTTGGCTACGGAGTTGGCGACGTCGCCATGGCTACTAGGTGTGTTATGGCCCTTACAGAATGTCTATGTGGCCTTCTTAGCCCACCAGAAACCTGCATTGCTTATCATTATATCTACTGACAAAGTTATATGCTGGTACATAGACCTTATTGCAAGCACCTGCGTCCGGCATGCTTGTTAGACGCGCTAGCCGCGGTATTGGTTTTTAGGGTTCCGTACCCAAAGGGTGCCAACGGGACCCTATTACTAAGCCTACGCTGTCCGTCTGTCCGTCTGTCAGCGGGCTGTATCTCACGAACCTTAATAGGTAGAGACTTGAATTTTTCACAGGATGTGTATTTCTGTTGCCACTACAACAACAAATACGGATATGGATTTTTTATGATGTTTTTATTCTACGGTGGTACGCAACCTTCTATGTGCGAGTCCGGTTTTTTTGCTTTATTAGGGCTGATCAACTTACTAGTAAGTTAAACTTCTTGGCAAATAATTGAAGAATGTTGTGCAGGGATATTACGTAACTTTTTCATCCATGTTTCAATTGCTTTTGCTTATCCCGTTTTACTCTGTCAATTAGCCACGTCCAGATGTCTAAAATGCCGCGCGAGGCAAATTGCCTCACGAAGTTTGACTTGCCTCGCGCGAGGCAAATGCGCGTCCTGCCTCACCTGAGCGCTGTCATTTGCCTCGCCTAATTTGGCATAGTCATGAGACAGAACGATGTCAAACGTATCAAACTGATTGCTCGGGTATACCCTCTTCTGTCTAGCTAGAGTGTCAGTTGCATCGCCATTTGCCTCGCGCGGCATGCGACTGAGGCAAACGTCGTGCTTCGCGAGGCATGTGGGTGAGCAGCCTCGCGCGGCATGTGCATGTTGTAGACACGCCTATTGAAATTGATTTAAAATGGGGAAGTTGGATTTGACTCTCGGCTTTTTCGTAATTTGCCCTGGTCTGGGTGTCACTGGGATCGCCCCCAGTCATTGTAAGGTACCTATAGTACAAACGTTGCTTAGTTTGGGCTTCAGTGTCTTAGTGTGGCGATATTTATCTAATTTGTTGCCACTATCGAATGAAATATGTGTTAGTTCGACTATGAGACCGTAGGGTTGTCTATTACTAGGTTATACACTTATGAACGTCAGTTAGGATTAAACATTTCGTTCTATGTAATCCCCCACAAACCTCCTTATCAGTGCGCTGGAATATAATCTTCTTATCATCTGTCAGTGATAACACGTAATGACAGTGTTCAACCGCGCTTTTGTTATCATTATACTTACTCTTATCACAGGTTCTACTAGTCTCGTTACTAGACTATACTAGACTCTGGAGGTTTGTTCGTAGGCCGCTCGGCTCACTGCAACGGGTTACAGGTTCGATTCCCGTCGAAGAAAATTTCATGTTCTTTTCGTAATTTTTCCTGGTCTGATTGTAACTGGTATTGCCTCTAGTCCATTGTACGGTACTCATAGTATAAGATTGTTAGTTTGGGACCATACAGTAGGTGTATTAGTCCGGAAAGAGGGAGAAGGGGGGGGGGGATTGGGCTTCCGGCTCTCACGCTCATCGTACAAAACGCAGCTGTAATAGCTACTTTACGCCGATCTTCTGTGAGAGGGTGGTACTACCCCGGTCGAGCCAGCCAGTATATAAGCTGCAGTCGATTGACTACAGCTTGGATCTACCACCGATGAATAGTTCCGATTCCCTACTCGCCACGTGACAAGTGGCCAGCTTTTCAGTGGGGACCAAGACCACAAACGCCTTGAAACTGGCGTTGTGACTCGAGGCCAACAGCTGCACTCTCAATGAGACAATAACAACAACCAATGACCAATCATCATGACCAATGTGTGGTATCGGTCTTTGTCCAAGATGTGGCCCCGACTATACAGGGTTATTGGTAAAACACTTACAACCTTGCAGGGGCGTATTACTGACATCAAAAACAACAACTTTTGTTCTATGACTTTTTACAAAACAAAAATTAACAAAAAATCACACTCTAAAATGTATGAAACAAGAAAATATGCTCATCTAGAGAATAGCCGTGGTACGTTTAGTTACTTTAGGGTAAAGTGGAATACAACCACGTACCATGGCCTTCCTCTAGATGAGAAAAAAAATCATACATTTTAGAAAGTGTTTTTTAGTTATTTTTTTTTCGTTTTTAAAAAGTCATAGAACAAAAGTTGTTGTTTTTGATGTCAGTAATACGCCCCTGCAAGGTTGTTAGTGTTTTACCGATAACCCTGTATAGATCTAAGCCCAATCATTCTGGTAAATGTTAAGGGTTGTTGGGTGGTTGGGTTGGGTAAGGTTGCAAGTTTACAACCGATTGCATCAAACCTATTTGAATAGATGTGTCCATATGGCGCGCATGCCTCACCCGAGCACTCATATTATGACATTACGTCTATGCGTTCCGACGTCAAAAGTGAGTGCTCGCGCGAGGCATGCGCCTGATGAAGACGCCGCCATTGAGGAAGAATCAGTAAACATTGGCAATGTAATCTAATTGAGTTAATTCAAATAAAACACGGAAATAGCCGCCTAGCCTTGCATGCGGCTAGAATTACAATATTTTGTAATATTTTCCTGAACATCACGAGAATTATTGGCAACCGTTCGTGTTTATGAACAGCGATAATAGCCAGCAATCTCTGATCGGTAAACGATCGGAGGCTAGGCCTTGGCAAGGTCAGGCAGAGATGGGTGACCATTTAGTGGTATGAACTGAGCATCTCCGTGCTTCGGAGGCCACGTAAAAAGTCGGTCCCAGTTGCTGTCATCTTTGCAGCAGTCGTTAAGCCTTGTCAGAGGCCCACGGGCGGCTTGAACAACTCTGACACCAGGTTGGCCACTAACCATACGATAAGAAGTGAAATTGCACAAAAAAACTGTTCCATTTATCTCGTGACTTTTTTATAGGATTAAGGTGGCAAATAAGCGTACGGTCCGCGTGATGTTAAGCAGCTACCGTAGCCTATAGATGCTTGTAATACCAAAGGCATTGCTCGCACATTGCCGACCTGAAGGAAGTGGGACGGAGGGAGGGGAAGTAGGGGGCTACGTTGGTATTATGACATCTATTAGGAGCCATTATAAATTACGTCACACGTAAAGGGTCGACGAAATGTGACATTGTGTGACAAGGGGGTGGGAGGGGTCCTAAGTTTTGTGACGTCACATTTAAAAATCAAATATATCTAAGTATTAAAACCGAAATTTGAATTTTTTACGAAAAATTTAACAAAAGATTTGACGTTTAACAGGGAGGGTGGTCTCGCAAAAGTGACCAACTGTGACAAGGGGGGGAGGGGTCTAAAAATCATGAAATTCGTGTGACGTAATTTATGGCCCCTTATGCCCCATGGAAAAGGCAGCTTGTCGTTGACAACCATGGACCAGTTACTAAGGGGACTGGCCCTAAGCAAGTCGGCCGAGTGGTCGGCCTAGCACTAACATCGACATAAAACGAAGCGAGTAGTTCAACTATTTACCGGTAAATAGTGTAATGAAAATGAAAAAACAATGACCACGTTTTGTTTCATACAAATATCTAATAAGGGCACCTCTTTCTTTAGTCTTTACTCTGTGTTGACAACCCTATCACTGACCTCAGCCCGTGGTCGTCAAATACTCGTAACTTACCGGCCTTTTAGGTAACGTAATCCATTCGTTGAGTCAGACATGTCATGTTTTTCTGTCGAGTCGCGCCTTGACATAGTTAGATGACCGATACGGACGCTTTAACATTTTGTTAACACGAATCTCGCTGCGGGCTATCGATCTTCATGTAAGCTAAGCTGTAGTCAATTGACTGCAGTTTACGGGCTGGCTTGGCTAGGGTAATATATAGGGTAATACCACCCTCTCACAGAATATCGGCGTAAAGTACCGCTTACAGCTCGGTTTCGTACACCTAAAATGCAGTATGCTAAAACCACAGAGTAAAGACTAAAGAAAGAGGTGCCCTTATTAGATATTTGTATGAAAAAAACGTGGTCATTGTTTTTTCATTTTCATTTTACTATTTACCGGTAAATAGTTGAACTACTCGCTTCGTTTTATGTCGATGTTAGTACTAGGCCGACCACTCGGCCGACTTGCTTAGGGCCAGTCCCCTTGCTAAAACACACTGTATTAAAATAAATTTTTTTTCCGGATCTTCTCAGTCGAGGTCGTGTTTCCGATTTGGAGGTAGAATTCAGTAAGAAATGTAAAAATGACAATAACTTAGTGCCCCGTGGACCTAAAAGAAAAAAAACTTATTTAATTTGAATTAACAAACAATCCTACGACTATTTTAACATTTTCATGTTTCACAGCTAAATCATGATTTCGCCTAGACCTAAATAGTGTGCGACAACCCCTAACTACCCCTAACGAGCTTTATCTGTCAGATTGATTAACGACCCTTAATTGTTGTCGGGTAGGCACCGAAGTAGGGCACAAACAAGACTTATTTGTTTCAATACCTCGAAAAACCTTTCAAATAAAAAGGATTAGAGGATTGATTTATTATTTTAACAGACATAAGTAATTTTATTTTATTTTATTTTATTTGGGGAGCTTACGGCCATTTTCACAGAATAGGTATGATTAAACCTAAGCAAATGCCAATTACAAGCTTCCACATATAGATGAAAAACATAATAACTTATAAAGAATAATAAAGAAAACTTAACGCTAAACTTAAATTGTGGTCAACAATCATACGACAATAATATTTTTTGCTTGGAAAACATACTTTTTATATTTCGAGAGCTACTACAAAATAGGTCTAAATCCTAATACTGGTAATATCCTGGGACATTCTTTTACACACGGCTACCTGATCCCAAACTAAGCAAAGCTTGTACTATGGAAACCAGATAACTGATATTACTACATATTATACTAGTTTTTGTTTGTAATTACACCCAGACTCGGGACATACAGACATGTTCATGCACATAAATGCATGTCCCGGGTTGGAATCGAACCTACGACCTGCAGCGTGGAAGCCGAATCTAAGCCACGCCAACGGGCCCGTCATAAGTAGTACCACAGGTAGTACCTTCTAATCACTAAACTCGTGTTCAGCGCACCACTACATGCAACCAAATTCACACATCTGTGGGCCTACTCTTTTACAAACGAAAACGAAATTTCGGACGAAATTCGAGTATTTCCTACAACGTTTCTCATTGATTCCGACATTTCTTACAAACGAAAATTGTTTGAACTCTTCGTCGTCGTCGAATCTAAACGTCAAACAATTTTCGTTCGTAAGAAATGTCGGAATCAATGAGAAACGTTCTACATTATTTCCCGCGATCGACTGGTTCGACTGGGAACATAGACTCCGTTTAGTAGGAAAAACTATTTCGCATAGTCACGTATCTCCCTTTCTGGTAATGTCTTTGGTTTAAAGCCTCTAAACTAACATTATATTATACAGATTTTATCTAACTGTTTATAAATCAAACAAACCTTTAACTATGGAATATATTGGCACTTAGCACGTCATAAAACAGCCCTATGTCAAGAATTGGCAAGTATACAACACACGGATCAATTGTACAACTAATTGGTCAACTATTCAATTCAACTATTTAATTTTAAGTGCTTACCTATTGGTTACTTTTTGTAGATTTGATGTGAACGGTAAATTTGTATATATCCATTCGTTTTTGGGTTTCGTACCAACGGAACCCTATTACTAAGCCTCCGCAGTCCGTCCGTCCGTCTGTCAGCGGGCTGTATCTCACGAACCGTAATAGGTTAAGAGTTGAAATTTTCACAGTATGTGTATTTCTGTTGCCGCTACAACAAAAAATTTAAAAATAATGGGGGTCCCTATATAAGAAACTTGATATTTTTTACGTTTTTATTCTACGGTGGTACGGAACCCTTTATGTGCGAGTTCGACACGCACTTGCCCGGCTTTTACTACATTTTGGTGCTGAATACGGGCAAATCTGTGAAAGTGTATGGAAGTTCAATACATCTTATATTTATGATATAGTGTATGCTCTACGGTACTACCAACCAAGCCAACTAGGCACTCGGGTGTAAATATCAAATGATAATAAGTCAATGATTCCGCGGTCCTTCCACCACGTAGTGGGAGCTACTGCCACAGGAGTGCCGGCATTGACCCAGGCTCACTACTTCGTGGCCGGAATCATTGACTTATTTATCATTTGATATTTATACCCGAGTGCCTAGTTGGCTTGGTGGTGTAGTACGGCTCTATAGTTCTAAACGCAGCCTCGTGGTTCTCTCGGTGTGTCAAATAAATAAGCGAGTGCCTAGGCCGCGCCTGCGCAGATGCAAGGTCATTGTTGCGGGGTGACCATGACACTTGTAGACGTGGGACATATAAAAAAAAATGTTATGCAACTCGAACCGGGTTATTACAAAAAAGTTAAACACTAACAAAACAGTTATGTCGTTATAGCGTTCAATACGAGTTTAACTGTTTTGTTAAAACACGGTTTATGTTTATTTTTAACCATAGGAAAGATGTCCACTACTCAACGTAAATAAAATTAATTATTAGGCGTGTCTACAACATGCACATGCCGCGCGAGGCTGCTCACCCATATGCCTCGCGAAGCACGACGTTTGCCTCAGTCGCATGCCGCGCGAGGCAAATGGTGAGGCTACTGACACTCTAGACAGAGAAGGGTATACCCGGGCAATCAGTTCGACATCGTTCTGTCTCATGACTATGCCAAACTAAGCGAGGCAAATGACAGCGCTCAGGTGAGGCAGGACACGCATTTGCCTCGCGCGGCATTAGTTAGTTAATAATTTAGTAATTAATAAGGTGGGTTGCTTTATCAAGCCAAATTTTAAGGTGGCTAGATCAAGGTTCAGATCCAGAAGACAGTTCTCTTGGAGACGACTCGCATTGTGAGGAGGTTCCTCTCCTTGGAGCCTTGACTGGCGTCGGTAACAAGAACATGTTCCTGATGCCGGTGGGGGGCAATTTTTTTTTTATGTATTGTTTATAATTATATTTAAAAATGTAAATAATTAGTTTTGAAATGAATAAAAGGAATAATAATAACCTTAGCGAGCGTTCCGCTCGGGTACGAACCTCCCCTTAATGCGAGGGGGAAATACGTACCTATAAAGTTAGGTACATTAATTTATATCGAGCTAACTTATCCATAACCTATACACGTTAATTAATCTTAAAATAACTAATTAAAATACACACTGTAAACAATTATTTCCGATTGCACAAGGAAAACACTAAAAAATATCCTGCCTCATGGTCACAGTACATGCGCTCGCGCATGATCTAACCTAGAAACTAGATTTCGTGACATTCACGGCCCTACATGTGTGCGTGCCATTCACACACTAACATCTGTAGTGGTAACCACACAACCACATTATCGTGCAGATGGGAAACACTGCGCCGTTCAATTTTGAGCTTTACTCCGTCGTGTTAAGTGCGTGTACCGCGGAGGTGTGACTGCATGTTGTTTGTCGAGCCAGTTGACATGGCATTGGTCGGTTTTGGTATGATAAAATGGGCGTATAACTTTGTAAATGTATAGAATACCTAGTTAGTGTTTAGTTTCGTGCGCCGGATCATGTTTTAGTGTTATTATAACGAGTAAGTATTTTTATTTTACTAATATATTTAAATTAATTAGTAATTGTTATGTGTTCCCCGAATGTAGACAGAGGTGTTCTATAAAACATATAATAATATAAAAATAGTTTACAAGGCAAAATGCTTGAAATATATTTAAAGACCAAAATATCCATAAAACAAAAACCTTTATTCCACGTGGTCTGACTAGTGATGGGATGGATGTTCTCGAGAACATTCTCACCCTCGGAAACTTAATCGTGAGAATTTTCGAGAATTTATCTTCTGAAGCATGTTAAACTTGGCATAAACCTCATTAAACATGCAAGTATGGTGGTTTTAATTGTTTTTAAGATTGAAAGTTAGGATAACGTCACCCAAAATATAAGATTCTCAAAAATTCTCACGAGTAAGTTGAGGGTGAGAATGTTCTCGAGAACATCCCATCACTAGGTCCGACGTACACGTAAATCCGTTTCATTCATCTTCGTACTTTACGTCGATCTACTGTGAGTGAGTGGTACTACCCCGGTGGAGCCCGCCCGTATATGAGCTGCAGTCAATTGGCTACAGCTTGGCTCTACCACTATTACAATATTATCACACTACCTAGTTTTTTCAGCCTAACACAATGCGTTAGGCAGAAAAGAGAACATCCGGTGAGACGTTTATTTGTCGTTTTATTTCATGAATAACGTAACGGGGTCATTTCAGATTAGACCGGGGAGTTCCCATGTACATTAAATAAATATTAAAAATATAAAACTCTCTATAGCTAATGTAGAGACGAGCATGATTCCACCTCTTGTAAGATTAATTATATTAAAATCTAGCTTCTGCCCGCGACTTCGTCCGCGTTAACTTTAAAATCCCACAGGAACCTGACATTTAACCGGGATAAAAAGTAGCCTATGTGATATTCCAGACTATAATCTATCTCTGTGCCAAATTTTATCCAGATCCGTTCAGCCGTTCTGGCGTGATTGAGTAACAAACATCCATCCAAATTTTCACATTTATAATATTAGTGGGATGTTGTGGCGACCCCGCCCTTACATAGAATACTTTTGTAATCATACGCCTAATTCAACCGGTAGAGATTGGAGCTTTAGAAGTTACTATTAATGTTTACAGTTCGCTGACGGTGAGGGAAAACATCGTGAGGAAACCTACCTATCCCTCGGGATTAGGTAATAGTCAGTTCCTGTATACACGGCGACAAGGTTCACCACCTGTCACGTTGGGTTCTGACTATCTGGTGAAACGTGGGCTTTGAGTTGGTTAATACCTCCACAATGTGGTGGTGTATGGCCACTCAAGCCTCTGACTAGCCCCGAATGGGGATAAGAAGTCGTGACGTTATATTTATATTTTTTTATTTTATATTAATGTTTATGGCCAAAGTATCTCTACATTATCCTATGTTCTTCTTCTTATCGTATAGTTATTAGCCAACTTGGTGTCAGAGTCGTTCAAGCCGCCCGAAGGGCTCTGACATGGCTTAACGACTATCCAGATGACAATCACGAGACCGACTTTGAGCCATCTGACAAGATCTAAGTGCCACTAAATGGCCACCAATCTTCCTTTTTTATGGGACTGACGTGGCAAACTAGCGTACGGCCCGCCTGATGTTGAGCAGTTACCGTAGCCTATAGGGTTAACCTGAAGGGGAGTGGAAGGAAGAAGGATGGGGGGTGGGCTTCCGGCTCTCTCACTCATCTTACAAAACGCAGCTGTTATAGCTACTTTACGCCGATCTTCTGTGAGAGGGTGGTACTACCCCGGTCGAGTCGGTCCGTATATGAGCTGCAGTCAATTGACTACAGCTTGGCGCTACCACAAGTAAAATCTCTGACTGACCTTGCCGAGCGTTGCTTAACTTCAGATTTACCGATCTGTGTTTGCAGCTGACTATGATCCTATTGTTTATCAAAATATCGATCCCTAGGTTCGTCTATTCGCCCCACACTGAGCGCACGCACGCACGGGCACGCACACACGCTCGCGCGGCCGTGACACACAATCGGCGCCGGCGCAAGCTAGCGAATATATCTATGTGTTATCGTACGAGCGCTTGTTTCACTCGCACCCTTGTGCAGCGCGAAGGTTACTAGATGCAGGGCTAGGTATTATCTAACTACATCTGATTGGTTGCTGTTTGCTGTTAAATTGCTGTTTGTTGACAGAATTTTGACAGCAATGACGTTATCATCGTTTTACATAGTTACTTTGCAGCAGCAGCTGCAGTTGCTCTGAAGGGCTAGACAAGTGGCTGACGTCTACAAAATCGCTACGCTTCATCTATGGAAATGACATAAGTCACGTGATCTCAAGCGTGATCTTCATAGCGACTTGTTGTTGATTTACATAGCGACGTTTGACATTTCCATACATTGTGAAGTTTATTCTATTCTATTCGATTAGCGTTCATGCTAATTGGCTAGCCCTTCTGAAGGGCTAGACAAGTGGCTGACGTCTACGAGCGTTCGTTCAAATCGCTACGCTTCATGTATGGAAATGACATAAATCACGTGATCTACATAGCAACTTGTTGTTGATCTACATAGCGACGTTTGACATTTTCATACATTGTTAAGTTTATTCTATTCTATTCGATTAGCGTTCATGCCACTTGGCTAGCCCCTGTGTTATGAGTCCTATAGTTGGGTTCACTCGAAACGCAATGGATGAATAATCGGATGACAAAATCGTTTCCAAAATA
Organism: Drymonia ruficornis; assembly: GCA_947859195.1. Classification (NCBI taxonomy): domain Eukaryota; kingdom Metazoa; phylum Arthropoda; class Insecta; order Lepidoptera; family Notodontidae; genus Drymonia; species Drymonia ruficornis. Next base: position 7,637,018 of record OX401926.1, on the reverse strand, counting down.
TGAGATCAAGACTTCTTTAACTTAATATTGATGGAATTTTTGACGACAGCTTTGAACGTACCTAGGTCGTGTTTCCTGATAATCCCACGGGAACCTAACATTTTTCCGGTATAGAAAGAATCATATGTTTTAATCCAGGTAATAAACTATCTTTGTGCCAAATTTCATTCAGATCCGTTCAGCCGTTTTTGCGTGATTGAGTAACAAACATACAAACTTTCACATTTATAATATTACTAGCTTTTGCCCGCGACTTCGACGGCGCATAATTTATCCCACGGGAACATACTATTGAGATAAAAAGTAGCCTATGTGCTATTCCAGACTATAGTCTATCTCTGTGCCAAATATCATCCAAATCCGTTCAGTAGTTTTTGCGTGAAAGAGTAACATCCATCCATCCATCCAAACTTTCACATTTATAATATTAGTGGGATTAGGATAGTACACACTGAAACTGAATCCTGAATATAAATATTGAGTTGTCTACCGGAAAATCCGTAAAATAAAATTAATTAAACACATTTTCCGGCATGTTTTCTTGTTTATTTGCAATAACAACTGCACAAATGGCTAATTAATATGAATTTTAAATGCAATTTAAAAGTGTTTTGATTTAAAAACGGGTCTAGCTGGTGTTCCCGATAATACATACTTACATAGTAATAATATATAGGTTCTACATAAATGTCCACTTGTTATACATACCTAGGTATTATTAGTAACTAAGGTACCTAATAAAACATTTCAGGACATTGTAATCTTGGAAAATGTTACTGGTGTGAAATATAATTTAAAGCCAAGCAGTAGCCAGTTGACTGAAAAAAAATGTAACGTCACGACTTTTATCCCCGTTCGGGGGTAGTCAGAGGCTTGAGTGGCCATACATCACCACATTGTGGAGGTACTAACCAACTCAAAGCCCACGTTTCACCAGATAGTCAAAACCCAACGTGACAGGTGGTGAACCTTGTCGCCGTGTATACAGGACTGACTATTACCTAATCCCGAGGGATAGGTAGGTTTCCTCACGATGTCTTCCCTCACCGTCAGCGAACTGTAAATTATGCACATAGATGAAAATTCATCCATTGGTGCATGCCCCACCGGGGATCGAACCTGGGACCTTCTGATTGTTAGCCCGACCTGTTCACTCCTAGGCTACAGTTGACTGCATCTCATATATGGACGGGCTCGACCGCTAATACCACCCTCTCACAGAAAGTCGGCGTAAGGTAGCTATTACAGCTGTGTTTCGTACGATGAGTGAGACAGTCGGAAGCCCAACACTAAAATTCTTAGCATAAATAAATAAATATCGCCAGACTTACACACCAACTGTATGGTCCCAAACTAAGCAACGATTGTACTATGGCTACCATACAATGGACTGGGGGGATCCCAGTGACACCCAGACCAGGGCAAATTACGCAGACCGTTCCCGAAATTTGACTCTGGCGGGAATCGAACCCACAAACACCCGATGTAGTGAGCCGAGCAGCCCATAGGTACGCTCAATTCACTGCGACAAGCAGTTGTCGTAAAATAAATCTAATAAATATAGCCAATTATGTTGCAATTGAATTGTCACTGCTAATAAATCATTTTATAACGATAGATCAAACGAAATACCATGTTTTCCATTGATGAATTATTTTAACAGATGTGGTACCCTTCTAACATCGCAATCATAAAACTCAGCGCACCAAAAAAAAAATCACACATCTGATATCGCACTGACAATTCAACAATTAAATTATAAAATACATTAGAATTAAGTTCTAATTTAGAAGGTGAATAATTTTGGTGAATAATTTCACCAGAAGATGAACATATTTTCAACATTATTTACCGCGAGCGGTTGAATCGTACTGTGTCCACGAACTTCGTTTAGTAGGACAAATTATTGGCCCATCACGTGTCTCCCTCTATCTTGGTAATGTCTTTGATGTTTTCTATTGAAGTTTCACTATTTAGGTAAGTAGAAAGTGTGCGTTGACCCCATTGAACTCTAATCTTTGCCGGTTTTACTAGTAATCGTTTGTTTAGATAGAATAGCAATGATGATTGTCGACTTTAGATCTTAATGATGTATTATAAAAACTTTATTTGTTTATTTCACCACCACCTGTCACGTTGGGTTCTGACTATCTGGTGAAACGTGGGCTTTGAGTTGGTTAATACCTCCACAATGTGGTGATGTATGACCACTCAAGCCTCTGACTACCCCCGAATGGGGATAAAAAAAAAAAAAAAAAAAGTCGTGACCTATGTGCTGTGTGTGCTTTATTTCATAAACTTATAATAATACAAAACATAAACAATAGCCCCACAAAACCGTACAATCGGTGTGACTGTGGGATCGATTGAGTTTATTTTAACTAAATTATACAGGGTTATTGGTAAAACACTAACAACCTTGCAGGGGCGTATTACTGACATCAAAACAATAACTTTTGTTCTATGACTTTTTACAAAACAAGAAATAATAACAAAAAATCACACCCTAAAATGTATGTAAATGGCCAAATGGTGGCTAATGTTTGCAATTTGGTTGCACATCAAAAAAACGCAACAAAGATTAGTAATCATCATATTTATTTTCATGTTAACATTACGCAACATTTATACGATTATTATATTATCGATATTAATGAAATCTATCTAATTTATGACTTCTATCTTATCTATGAATCATGACATGACATATGTATTTGATGACTGATTTGATTTTTCCCAAGAGATTTTCCTAACGCCAAGATTTTCCCTCCCAAGTCCACGTTAAAATAGCAATTCGTTGTGATTCGAAACGCACCATCATTTCTTTATTGCGACGGCCATTTTGGAATTTGCGCGCGCTCCCAACTGTCATTAGGCAGTGATGCCAACATTGTAAAATTACGAGTTATAGTCGCGTTCAGCTATTAAATTATGGGTTCTTAGCTTGCTGTTGTGTGTGAGGCGTAGTTGATTTTCTACCGGTTATAAAGTAATTTAAGTGATAGAGAATTAAATTGAGTTTCTTTTGGTTAGCCTGAATTTGGTAGTGAGCTTAACAATTTACAACCAGGGTATTGAACCTGTGAGCATGCAATGCCACGGCTAGTTTGACCGTCCAGGCAACTGCTCATAATATATTTTACACAAATAAAATCAATATTGCATAGTTTAATACCGAAACAATTTCAATGAAAATAGTTCCCGAGGAGTTTTGTTGTCAATGGCCGCGGGCGGGCTCGCCGTCAAGTTGCCACAATGGATGCTTATATTAAAATAGTTGGTGCTCTATGGTTTAATTATTGCGTAACCCACACCTGTGGCCTACTCACTCTATTGATATTTTTTGTCTGATTAAGCTTTTAGTTATACTAATGTTTTGTTTCGGGTTATTTGTTATGAAATGTTTAATGACTGATTATTATAATAACTGAATCATTGTTATATTTGACGTTTGAAAGTAGTTTTTAAGCACCGAGCTTATACGTTTTCTTTCTTTCTTTCATCAGGACTTGTTGAGGGTAAAACTTCGGCGTCTTTGCTGTCAATCCTGGCTTACAAGAGTAACAGTGGCAGGAGTTCGTGATGTTCTTAGTCCCATAGAAAAAAGAGCGAGAATATCTGTCAAAACGCTACATTTATTTGAAAACAGGCTCTTAGAAATATTTGTTACAACATTCATGGGAATAGCGGCCGAATACTCAAAGGCTACTTAAATATTTAAGTCCCACTTAGCAGTTTGAGACGTTGTTATGTGTCATTTTCTGTATGGCGCGTCAAAGTCAAGCAGCCCTCAAATTTAAGTTGCATACGTGTATTCGGTGTCTTAAAAATATGCGTTCAAAATTAACTTCAATTATCAACACCATAGTATTTATTTATGAGCACTAATGACGTAAGGTAGCGGTCATGTTACGCATCAACTGGCGGCAGCCGCCAACCGTGAGAAACTGAACGCTCCAGCCTATACTTAATATACTATCTACACATGTTTATGCATATTCTTTCATGGAACAACAAATAGTAGTTTTTGAATACCGTTTCGACATCGGAAGTGGTTGCCAAGTTTGGTGAAAAGTTTAAACTTTCCGAATTTTATCGGCCTACCGCGATTTCAAATCGATTTAGATCAAGGGCCTGTTACAAAATCGTCTGATAACTTTAGTCCACAAAATTAATTCAATTTCATCAAATTAATTTCGTTTTCAGAGATATTCCATGTACCTAAAAATTGGCAAAATGCCATTATTTATTATTTGGTGGATAACATTTATCTGATGATTCTGAAATAGGCGATTAGATCAGTGAAAAGTACCTTTACCCAGAAGTGGGATGATTAAAAGTAGTTACTAAGTAGGTACCAACTGTAAAAAGTAAATTGACAATCTCCATTTGGTTTCTAATCTATGGACTTATTGTGAGAAAATAATGGCTGAATACAAATTTGTTCTGCTGTCACTTTAAATTCGAAATTCGAACTTGGCTAACTCACATCCGTGCGCAAAGTCGTAAATTACAGCAAAAAACGATTAGAAAAACTCAGAGCTATGTAATTCATTGTTTTATCGATTTATTGATTATGGTGTTTTGGCGCAAAAAGCTGTTAATATAAGGAGCGGTGGAATTATGTCGGGTTCCTGGTTATGGCTGCGTTCTCGCATTAATTAGATGTTAAATATGGTTATTTAATTGTCAATTCTGCATTTTATTCCTTATTCCCTTATATAGTGATCGAATCAGAACGGAGTCCACCAACAACACTAACGGACCGTTAGGGCAGTAAACGTCTGTTACTAGTATAAATTAAACAATCCGAATGTTCACTAATTATTCTTTGTTTGAACATCTCTATACTCTAGGTATACTTTTTCTTCTACAGCCATTTGTGCACAACCTTTGGAACGAATAATAATAACAAAATATTTTCTACTTCTCGTATCGATATACCGATAATATCGAGAAATCGCCGCCTTTCATCGATTATTCGATTATATATTCGAATCGCGTTCGGTTCGTGGATGCCCATTAGTTAAGAACGGATGTAACGCTAATTAGATTAGCATTTGCAAATATTTTAACGTTTTATCTGTTCCGTGTGACCTTTATTTGTGTGTATATTTTCATTATTTTGGATACCCATTTTTTGGTTATTTTTTATTAATAATAAAAATTTATCAATGTTTCCACATTATTTAAAAGCTACCTACATTTTTAAAAACAATGAGTAGGATGTTAGAACTAAAGCTTACTTAAAATTAGTATCCTATGGTTTTATGTACTTAAAGAAAAATATAAATAATCTATACTTACAATAAAAAAAAACTAGCATACTTATAGTTGAATATTGTTCCATGATTTTTCTATAGCCGTACACAACACGTGCGAATAGTTTTAGAATGTGATATTTATTCCACAGAAAAAAATACACAGTATATCATTACAAAAAATACCTGGGATGCCTATTTGTATAGAATTGCAGACAAAAAATTAACAAAAAGTTTTTTATTGCAAATTGTGGCTCGATAATTGTATGGAAACCAAACTCAAATGACGTAAAACCTTAATACACCCCTCGAGGCACATACCGGTTATTACATACTGTCCATCTGCCAATAGTTGGGCAGCAAAAAATAATTATTAATTTTACAAAAACGCACCACGAACCTTCTACGAACAAACGGTAACCTTAAAAGGAACCCATTCGATGAGAGTTGTATTAAAAATTGAAATAACAACTCGCGTGCAATGACCGGACGATAGACAGCCGCTAAAAAGCAATAAAAGTCATGATAAGTGAATTGCAAATGAGATCTTAACACAATAAATTTAAAGAACTATTTCGAATAGACATTAGCGTAGCAGATGTTGTTCGAAATGAAGATTAGGGGAACTAAGGCATAAAAAGCGGTCGACCAATCGCGCGGCTCGAACATCTGCTGTCCCTGTCGCTCGCTATTCACTCCGCTCTATCTAATGCCCATATTTTTTGCCATCTTATTCTAATTCCTCATTCAAATGGCCTGCGTTCGATTCCAGGGGTCCGTAACCTTTTGTGTAATTTTTTTTTTCATTTCGATAAAATTCATTGTGTAACGCATGTTTTTTTTTAAATTACAATTTTTATCATAGATAATGATCGATGGGTTACATTTTTTTCCATGGCCATGGATACGCGTGGTTGCGTGAGCCGCGGGCGCGATGTAAATATAGATAACAATGTTTCATGGTAATAATGTTTTTATGACTTTTTTGTCAATTCTCGTTATGTTTCATTAATTTAATCGAATATTAAAAAGTGTAGGAAATAACAGGAAGTAGACAGTTTTATTAATATTCATTATGTATATCGAGCCACAAATATAATTACGATGTATTAAATATTATTAAAATACGCGAATATTAAAATTAATTATCTACTATAATACTCAAATACCTACATCTTACATTAAAATTTACACAGTATACAATCAATGGTTTTAGTAAATTAAGGGTCTGTTTCACTGTTTATTTTGTTAACAAATAGATATGGTCAAAGCTGTCAAAACGCCATATTTATTTGGTGGATAAAAGTTATCTGACGATTCTGAAACAGGCGCTTAATATTTAAGATCACTACTCGAGGTCATACGAGATGTACATCCGGTTATCATTCTGAGACTCAAAACCGGTTTCTCGTTGGGCTTACTACACCACCAAGCCAACTAGGCACTCGGGTATAAATATCAAATGATAATTAGTCAATGATTCCGCGGTCCGTCCACAACTTAGTGAGCCTGGCCCAATTCCTGGGTACTCCTGTAGTAGCTTTCATTACGTGATGAAAGGACCGCAGAATCATTGACTTATTTATTATCCTTTAATATTTATACCTGAGTGCCTAGTTGGCTTGGTAGTGTAGTAAGTTTATTATTCCCAAAGCATTGCCTTCTGTTATACGATTATTTCGATGTTTATTAGATAATAATTATAAGTAATTTATGAGCTTTACGCTCTGGGGTTTTGGTGTTAGAAAAGAAAGTAGAAAATCGACTTTTAATAGATTTAATTTTAGTACAAAAGAGAGAGCAGCAGTCGGATAGATCGAATTATATTTGACCTCTTTCGTGCTTTGGAAGGTATATTATAGAGTTAAGCAAATAAACCATTAAGTACAATAAATTTCTAATTTCTAATGTGTGTTGTAATTTGTTACAATATTACACTGATGAAGACACTGGTCATTCTGATATGTATGATAATATTGACCAAAGCGAAATCAAAAGCTTGGAAAATAATGATAATTTGGGTCATCGAAGCATGAGAATATAACTTGCTTGAGATGGGCTATGGGCGGATAAGTACAAAGACATAGTTGTGCGATAGAGAATTAAAATATATTTATAAGAAGAGACATCGATCATTTGTGAAAAATCAAGTGAAGTAACATAGTATTTAAAAACACAACTTGCTTTGCTTGCTTGGAATGGTTATGATAGATTCATTACACCAATTTTTCTCCATAAAAAAATGATTTATACATACAAAATATTCAATTTCAAGTCAAAGTGCAATAGCGTAATTAAAAACTGATTCATTCCCTATTTTTCCATTTTCCCACAAAATGTGTCATCACATTACATGACCAATAAACCTTTATTTTTATAAAAAATCAACAAGTTGTGTCAATCATAAAATCCTTGTGCAATACTTCGCTAATTCATTTAAGGTATCCTTTAACTATGTAGATATAAAAAATTGTAAATCTAACTAGTATGACCGGAGAAGGACATTTGATCAATAATTATAATTAAAAGCGCATAATCTGCGGTATTCTATACGCATATTCGCGATGTGCCAAACAAGGACACTAGTCGTTTCCGCGTTGAATCATATTGTTGTGGTCCAAGTCATAAACAGACGATTGTAATACGATGAAAATTGAATAATAAATTAATAATATTTTTTTTTTTATTTTTTTTTTTTTTCTGTAAAATGGCCTCTCCTTGACTTCTCCACAAAACACAATTTCCTCAGTTATCGATAAGTATTCACTGAAACCGATAAAAATATTAAATATTCATCGAATTACTCAGTCTATACACTATACCTAAATCTTTGGTAAAGAAAAAATACTTTATAAAGTATTATTACGACCTAGACCAGATGATTATAGAACAATACATGACTCGTGCAGCTCCTAGCTCCTTGTTATTCATTAGACTGATTCACGAATAGTTAAACCTACGTGAGTCACAATAGATTTATAGAAAAATTGTAACCGCCGGGTTATTGGGTTATACAATAGCTACGGTCATTTCCTCTCAATTTTCCAATATGATCATGAATCATTACATGACATGATCACTCTATACTAATTATCTAGTTAGTATAGTACGGTAAGGGCCCTTCGTTTTCTTAATAATAATATGTCGTAGTTACTTCAATTGTAGGCAAACTATTTAATGCTATTTCTCATCTTATCTTGAATCCCTAGTCTGTACCGAGATGGTAATTTCGTTACCCCAATCTAAACTAAGATCTCTATGGATTGAAAAAAGAAAACAAAATTGCAATTAAATATTTCGACATATAAAAATAAATTATGAATCCAATAAATTTTCTGTTATTTATTTTTATTTTAAGAGTGCTGTCTGGTTTTATTTATTTTTTAATAATAGTTGATTTCGGATAAATGGTAAAAATAGGCTCTTTGCGTTTTGAAACGTTTACAATGTTATAACTTAATACCTATTTTATCTTTTTCAATTTATAAAGTGCATCCGCTACATCCTATGCCTCGCACAGCACAATAAACATGCATACACAAGCGCGAACTGACTCACAGCGACCTTGAAATAGACCAGTCTAATCGCAGTTTTAGCCAATCAGTAGTCCTCACACACCATCCTTTGTTTATCACCAGCTACACGCCACGCCGTTCAAAATTACCCTTTTGTTAACAATTACTACAGTTTTTAACTGTTAATTTGCACGGTATCTTATTATGACTCGTTCAATTGGTCTTTGTTAAAAAAATGTATTGTTCTGTGCGGTGATTAAGGTTTTTTTTTTTTATGACTAGAATTAGATAATGGTAAGGGATAATAATTTTATTATGTTTATTAGACACTATTTAAATATGTAACCAAATTTAATTAGTTTAATTTATCACTTCTTATCCATTGTTTTATTCTCTAAGTTCATAATAAACATCCACTAATATACTTACCTATACTTGAAAGAAATTTATGTTTCTTCTTGATATACGTTTTTTATACTAGAGAAAATAAGATTGATTGATTAACGCTTTCATATAAATTGTTTATTGAATTAAAATACAAGTTAGTAAAAAAGCGACTGTAGCCTAGGGGTAAACAGGTTGGGCTAGCAATCGAGAGGTCCCAGGTTCGATCCCCGGTGGGGCATGCACCAATGGATGAATTTTCATCTATGTGCATAATTTACAGTTCGTTGACGGTGAGGGAAAACATCTTGAGGAAACCTACCTATCCCTCGGGTTTAGGTAATAGTCAGTTCCTGTATAGGTACACGGCGACAAGGTTCACCACCTGTCACGTTGGGTTCTGACTATCTGGTGAAACGTGGGCTTTGAGTTGGTTAATACCTACAAAATGTGGTGGTGTATGGCCACTCAAGCCTCTGACTACCCCCGAATGGGGATAATAGTCGTGACGCATGTGTGTGTGTGTGTTATTAACATAAAGTACAATATATGCAATTTGAGACATTATTATAATATTGTATATGGATTTAAATTTATATTAATAGTATTATTTAGTTTTTGCTAAATCTCACAGTGCATTTTAGGTCGTTCTATGATCGAAGATTTTAGAAGATACAACAATACATCAGTACAGCCACAGATTAAGGACCTACAGATGGAGCGCATAGAACACGAAAGTGAAGCCACCAAAGCAAATACAAAACAAAAAAGCTAATACAATCTCGCCCTGTAACTACACAACTTTACACGCACACAAATGTATGTTTCCCTAGTGCCGCTCCTAGTTGTCACGCACACATATAATGCTACCTGGCTTCACTTCGTTTGTTGCCAATACTACATCTGTCAACTTCTCAAATCTGTGAGTACAGCACAATGAAGTTGCAATACGTACGGTCCGCAGATTTTTCTCGCTTTCAAAACACGTTAGCCACGATTTACTTGGCAGCGACTCTAATGTGTAATTATTTTTTTATTATTCCATGCCATGGGAGTTCATCGCCATCCATTAATTACAATATTAACATGTGTAGGTTGCGCTTCAGTTGGTTGCACTGGCTTGCTATTTCACGATCAAAATGAATAGAAAATTACATAGTTTCGACGTTTCTGTATAAGTACGCTGGCATTTTTTGTCTGTTTCGTCGTTAATGAGCCGGTAAAATAGTTAACTCTTCGTAGATAGCATCACTCATTCGTAAACGGCCTGAGTTACATTGCTTTTATAGTAAGTCAGTACAACACTCTTTAACATGTTATTGAGATTGCTTATGTTAACCATAATCCTCATAATATTAATTTTATTATTGTATTTAGTAACCACATTATACTGATTTTTGAAAATAAAATCTCTACTTATAATTCTTAATTAACTTAAATTAATATTAACAAAATGTTGACGACCCCTGCGTCGCTCATCATTGGTTGGACAGACAACGCCCGGTTTTTACCAGACGCACCGTATGATGATGCCCGCGAGTTGATAATTTAAATTCAAATATTACGCATAATTCATCATTTTTTTGCTCTGCGTATTACGTAGAAAATACGAACTAGTATAAGTAACTTGACAATTCAATTCTTACTCTATAACCCACCCACTTCCTAGATGTGTTTGACAGGCATACCTACCTATTTGCTAAACCTAATATAATTTCCGAAATATGAGTACAGTCAACAAATTTGAATCATGATCCATCATCAGTCAGATTTGTTCTACTTAATAGTTTTTTTAGCAATCCCGACAATACACGGTCTATTTTCTTAAAATAAAAAACTTTCAAAACGGAGTTACGATTCACTTTAGCGAATACAGAATAAATATATTCCATCCATAACATTCAATGCTCTATCTCAACTTGCAAAATAAATTCAAAATGTTTTAATTCCACTATCTTTACAATAAATACACCAATCGCAGCCCGCCGTTCGACTCTACATTATACAGCACTCTACTCGCAATGATATCTCAGCAATTTGCAGAAAAAGCTGCAGAGCACTGTCTCTATGACGATGCTAGGAAAACTACAAAGCTGTTATTTGCATAACTAAAAGCCTCAGAAACTCCAAATTTGTTATTGTTATAGCAAGTTATTTTTTATTTTCATGAAGTAAGAGATATTAGTAGTTTTCAGTAACTTTGAAAGATTTGAACTCGGCATGCTACAAAATAAAAATAAGATAGTGTATCTATTTCGATTCAGAACCAAATCCTTTCAGGTTTTTAGTTTTTACAATAACAACTTGAACAAATAAAAATATGAAATCAACTGTTTCTGTTAGTATCTACGCCAATAAAATAAACTTGACTAAATAAAGAGTATTTTAATCCATCGAACAGTTGTAATGCGTGAGCAAGACAGCTGTAATTTTAGTTGGATGAATTTAGTTTAATCGTAATTTGTAGCCAACAGAGTTAACACCAAATGTCTTGTTTCTTATGGACGGGCCCGTTAGCGTGGTTGGCGCGGAGGCGCCTTTCACGCTGCAGGTCGTAGGTTCGATTCCTACCCGGGACATGCATTTGTGTGCATGAACATGTCTGTATGTCCGGAGTCTGGGTGTATATGTATATTAAGTATGTATTTACAAATAAAAAAGTAGTATATGTAGTAATATCAGTTATCTGGTTTCCATAGTACAAGCTCTGCTTAGTTTGGGATCAGGTAACCGTGTGTACAAAAATGTCCCAGGATATTATGTTTAAAAAACCGGCCAAGTGCGTGTTGGACTCGCACATAAAGGGTTCCGTACCAAAATTTAGGTATTAGATATTGCTTTGGTACCTGCAAACAATTTGAAATTTATAAGATTTGCTGGTTTATATTTTTTTTGCAACAACGCGATCTGTTATCCAGTAGCAAAGCATTAAGTATAGTCAAATCATTAGCTAATCTGTATGGGGACCCCCCTTATTTACAAATTTTATTTTATTTTTAGTATGTTGTAGCGGCAACAGAAATACACCTTCTGAGAAAATTTCAACTCTCTATCTATTACGGTTCATGACATACAGCCTGGTGACAGACGGACAGACAGACGGACGGACGGACAGCGGAGTCTTATTATTAGGGTCCCGTTTTACTTTTTGGGTACGGAACCCTAAAAATACTGCTTTGATATGCGTGTTCCATTATCAATGTTCTTTTATCCCAATGTCTTAATGATATGGTTGAAAATGGAAGCAACCGTTTACAACTTTAAGTGTTACAAAGTAACACCAGAGTTTAAAGAAAGCTGTTAATTACGTACCCTGCGCACTAATTACAAAGAATAGTGTCGATAACGCCACAAAACACTGACCCCGCTGATATCGAGTCATAAATCGTTCGGTCAGCAATCGATAAATTTTAATGTGAAAAATAATAATCGTAATTCGGCCCTTGGCCGTCGGTGCGACACTAGCGGCCGCAATTTCGCCCGCCGATATGATAATTGGGTCGGGATTTAGTGTTAGGAGGAACGTGAGCGAAGGCGATCGAGTTGGCGATTTATTTGTCAATTTGGATTTCGTTGTTCAAATTATTTGTGAATCAAATTCAATCTCCCTGATTGTCACTGACAGATATATCTGTAATATTTTAAGTGGTACCTTCTGAATTGAAAATTTCAATTCTGCGCCCGAGCACTTAGTTTTGAAGTCGGAGCACTCAGTTAATGAAACTTTTAAGATACTCATTCAAAATAAAAAATATATATTAATACTGTAAAAATAACCTATAACACAACAAAATAAATAGCAAAATTACTAATTAATAATTTTTTATTTTTCCCAAAAATGTTGTCAACATCTGCGCATCGATGGTTGCTAGACAACGCTCTAATTACAAACAATCTAATTTGGTTAGGGTAGTCCCCTATATTTCTCATCTTTGTGTAAATACACACCATGCCATAAACTCGCTCCGCTTATAACACCGTGACCGCACCCCATTCACATTGAAAGCTACCCAAGAAAGTTTATCAGAACAGCAATAAATACGAACATTAATTATTAATTCGATTATTATTTACTAGAAATACGAAAACACGTCAGTAAATCACTAATTAAACAGGGGTCAATAACTTTTTGAATTCGCCAGTTTATTTTATAGCTTTAATAAAAATACTAGTTAGTTTTTTATATCACTAAGATGGCAAACAAGCGTACGGGGCCCGCCTGATGCTAAGCAGTTACCGTAGCCTATAGATGCTAGCAATACCAAAGGAATCGCTCGCACGTTGCCAATCTGAAGCCTGAAGGGGGGTGGGACAGATGGAGGGGAAGGGCCGAAGGGGGAGGGGGGTTGGGCTTCCGGATCTCTCACGCAGCTGTAATAGCTACTTTACGCCGATCTTCTGTGAGAGGGTGGTACTACTGCAGTCAATTGGCTACAGCTTGACTCTACCCCCAATAAAGATGTAGTATCTAATTATACATCTACTTATACATAAGGTTAGTATGTACATACTTGCTATGACTAGGGTGACTATACTATGACTAGGGTGGCCAAATTTTCCGATAAATTCAAGAATTCCAGATTTCAGACTAGGGTCCTAGTAAGGAGATGGGAAGACGATTTACCAAAGAGATAGAGATGAATAGCTTGTGGCAGAAAACCGTGGAAGAGGCTAGGGGAGGCCTATGTAAAGGATAATCTGACAAACAAACGAGTTGCTGATAAATGATAGCATTTACTTTAGTTTATAGTACTTACTAACTACTTTACTGTTACTTTTATAAATAAATAAATATCCTGGGACATTATTTTACACCCGGCTACCTGATCTCAAACTAAGCAGAGCTTGTACTATGGAAACCAGATAACTGGGGGCTTACCACAAGCTCTTATTGCGATTCAATTACAGGAACGTATTAACGTTTCAGCGACTTTTTGTGCAATGACATACCTTATTGTCATGACAATAAGAAACGTCATTAAAACGTCGTTAAATCGTTCCTATAATTGAATCGCAATAAGAGCTTGTGGTAAGCCCCCTGATATTACTACATATACTACTTTTTGTTTGTAAATACGTACTAAACTTAATATCCATAATTACACCCAGACTCGGTACATGCAGACATGTTCATGCACACAAATGCATGTCCCGGGTAGGAATCGAACCTTCAACCTGCAGCGTGATAGGCGAACGCGGCAACGGGCCCGTCTGTGTTACTTACTTATACTTTTAGTTTTAGTTTACAATTTAGTTTATACGCTAATCATTATTATATTATTTAAGTTAAGATACTCATGGTCAGCGAATAAAGGGTTATATTTATCTATCTATCTACTAGAGTCAAGATACCATCGGGATTTCCCGGAAAATCCCGACGATATGGGTACAGTTGGCCACCCTACCTATACTCGTAAAGCGCTGGGTTCCTAGGAATAATATAACGGCCGCACTAGAACATTGGCTATGTCAAAAACGGTGTCCAAACCGGTCTCTAGGCAACCGCGCCATAGTTTACATAGCTAATGTGCTAATGCGGTCGTTATATGACGGCACCGTTCTGGAGGAACCCAGCGCTTAAGTATTAAATAGTAAAGTCGTTTCAGATATACTGGTCGAATTAGAATTTAACTTTCTGTTGTAAATTGTCTAATGTTGTTAGGACATTTATTAAGTTGTTTAGTTTTATAGCTTCCGTTGGCAACGGACCGCTTGGCATTTAGAAGGCACCCACAAATTCGGTCCCGGTTGTTGGCATCTAGACATGAGTCGTTAAGGCTTTAGGGCGGCTTGAACAGAACAGAGCTTGTACTGTGGAAACCAGATAACTGAACTTACTGCATATACTTAAATACATAATTACACCCAGACTCGGGACATACAGACATGTTCATGCACACAAATGTATGTCCCGGGTATTTATTTCTACCTTTTAAGTAAAAAATAATAATATTAGCCCTTTTAACGTTCCACTGCTGGGCACGGGCCTCCCCTCAATGCGAGGGGGATTCAGGCCATAATCTACCACGCTGGCCCAGTGCGGGTTGGTGGATTACACATGTCTAAGACATGCAGGTTTCCTCACGATGTTTTCCTTCACCGTAAGCAAGTGATAATCATATTAAAGTTATGATTCACACATAGATTTCTAAAAATCCAGAGGTGTGAGCCAGGGTTTGAACCCAGGACCTTAAGCCCGCAAGACGCGTGCTTAACCAATCGGCTATCACTCCTTTTAAGTAAAACTTTTTTTTTTCAATAATCCCATTATCAGTTTGCCATTCTTGTAACAAAAATCATCAAAGATGGCCATTAAGTTGTTATTGTTGTCAACTGAATGGCTGTGACGTCATTCTAATGTGGTAAATGAAGTTCCATGGCGTCTTTTATTAATGAGTACAAAAGCTCTTAAAGTATATTGACTTTGATCACCGGTTATCGTATTTATTTTTATCTGCATAAGGTGTATATCGCTACTAATATAAAAATAGAATAAGTTTATGATCTTTACAAAGAGGATGTTCGCTCTTAAGTTACCTTTAGATATACCTACAGTACGTTTTTTTATACTTGTCCTATTTGGTAAGCAAAGATGACGTCCAGCGGGGCGATTGCGTAACTTTTTTGTCAATGTTTCAATTGGTTTCGTTCATCCTGTGTCAATTATATACGAAACCAATTGAAACATTGACAAAAAGTTACGCAATCGCCCCGCTGGACGCCATCTTTGCTTACCAAATAGGACAAGTATAAATAAACCTACTATACATAGTACTTGTCCAAGATTTATTCTTTCACAAAGGTTAACTAAAATCAATTTGAACTCCTTTTTGAGTTAAGGTGCGCTCGTAGCCAGTTGCAATCACTGATCGGTAAACGATCGGAGGTTAAGCAATGCTCGGCAAGGTCAGTCAGAGATGGGTGACCATTTCGTGGCATTTGAACTGAGCGTCTCCGTGCTTCGGAGGGTACGTTAAAAGTCGGTCGCAGTTGTTGTCATCTAGGCAGCAGTCGTTAAGCCTTGTCAGAGGCCTTCGGGCGGCTTGAACAACTCTGACACCAGGTTGGCCACTAACCATACGATAAGAAGAAGTTAGGGTCATAATAAATGTAATGTACTAAGCGGTCCCCGACGCAACGATGCTGGGATGAAAATATTCTAATATTGAACGTAAAGAGACGACATTTAGATATGATTTACGGAAATAAGTTTCTATTTAAAGCTTTTTGTTGTGTGTCGGGGTTTTTGTAGTTAGAAATATGGTAAATGGGAACGGCCAGCAATTAATACTTACTATTCTCATTGTTTCCAGGTCTAGAACGGGTGGCGGAGGAGTTGATGGGTCGAAGAAAATGGAAACTATATCAGGACGCGTTAATACCGAAGAGGGGGGAAGCAGACCAGTCCAGCGACGAGGAGTCCGTGCCGGCCATGGACCCCCCACCCGCGCTCAAGATCAAGACGATCCAGCAGATCAACGACGACGAGAGAAAAGACGACGGAGGGGGAGAGACCCGCCTGAACGACCGTCCGGACCGCCCGGACGGCTGCCCGGACGGACGGCAGGACGGACGGCAAGACGGCATGCCGGCCCGGCGCCCGGAGACCATTCTAGAGTCGTTGATAAAACGGCCAGCGACACAGCCGAAGTTAGAGGTAGAAGAGCCCACGGATTGGAAACCACAGGACAAGTGCTACTTCTGCACGGATGGTGAGAGGGAGGGGGGCGGGGAGACCAGGCCGGGGGGCACCACGGTGAGTCTTTGAACATTGAATAATAATAATAATTAATTTAGCCCTTTTAACGTTCCACTGCTGGGCACGGGCCTCCCCTCAATGCTAGGAATTCAGGCCATAATCCACCACGCTGGCCCAATGCTGGTTGGTGGATTTCACATGTTAAGACATGCAGGTTTCCTCACGATGTTTTCCTTCACCGTAAGCAAGTGATAATCATATTAAAGTTATGATTCACACATAGATTTCGAAAAATCCAGAGGTGTGAGCCAGGGTTTGAACCCATGATCTTAAGCCCGCAAGACGCGTGCTTAACTAATCGGCTACCACTGCTTACATGCTGAAGATTTAGATTAACTAAATAAGAGTATTCTGGGATCGCACCCAAAATCATTAACATCAGTTGAAATCGTGTCGACTCCTAATATTGTTATCAAATTTCTGTCTCAAAATGTTCCTTCTTCAGAATATCGCCTGATGTTAAGCAGTTACCGTAACCAAGGGCATCACTTTCACGTTACCGACCTGAAGGGTGGGGGGTGTTGGGCTTCCGGCTCAAAATTTTTATGACTCAAAATTTTCTTTTCTCAAAATTTTCCTTTTACAAAATTTTCTTTGCTCAAAATATTCTTTTCTCAAAATGTCCCGTTCTGATCACGTCACATGCTCTAAGAAAGCAAGCGACTTGCAGGTGTAATCTGTTTTGAATTTAGTTGGACAGGAAGAACCATAGTCTCTCATGACTTGCTTGCATAGAGTAGGTAAGGGCTCTATCTCACCGGGACGCCAAGCGCGTCGCCAGCCACCGTCGCCAACGAATTCGTATTGAATTTGACAGGTAATACCAATTGTTTGGATACGTGGCCGGCGACGTCGCTGGCTACCGTCGCCAATAATTCGTATTTAATTATGTCAAAATATGACAGGACTCTACTTGACGACGGCCGCCAAAGCCGTCGCCAGGTGTGATACAGCCCTTAAGAATAAATTCATACTTGCAATTACAACTGAAACATTATATAGGACGACGTAGCGGACGCACGCGGAAACTCACTAAAAAACGTTATTAGCTGCGTCTAAACGTAAACGTTATCAGATCCATGCCGCGCCCGAGCACTCAGTTTTGAAGTCGGCACGCATAGAAATAATGTCATATCATGAGTGCTCAGGCAAAGCATGCGCGGCATCAGGACACACCTAATAAAAAAATCGACGGTTTTTTATAATGGTTTAATTTTGCGGAACCCTAATAAAAGGAGCGGAATAAAGGTGTTCCGTTTGTCGGCATATTGAGAGGGCGATAGAGGGGCGGCGTCTTAGCGAGTGACGCCCACTTTGATAAGGATTTTTGGGTGTTTGTGCGTGAGCCGGTAGGCGTTAGAGATAACGTGATAGAGCCATTTTGTTAGAGATTGTAAAACCAGCGTACCAAGACCTTAGACGAATAGAATAGATTAGACGAAGCGCGTAGAACTAGTGAGTGAATCCAAAATATATCTTGAAAATCTTCGTTGTGTACTTTTAAATAACCAGTTTGTTTGCGAGTATTTGGCATCAGATAGCAGTCGTTAAGCCATGTCAGAGGCCTTCGAGCAACTTGAATAACGAAACCAGGGGCCCTACCACCACCTCTTATAGCAGTATTGTTTTAACGTTGCAGCGACTATTTGTGCAATGACGTTTCTTATTGTCATGACAATAAGGTATGTCATTGCACAAAAAGTCGATGAAACGTTAAACAGTACTGCTATAAGAGGTGGTGGTAGGGCCCCAGGTTGGCTACCAACCATACGATAAAAGGAAGATTATAAAGTGAAGGACTTACCTATAAAATGTCGCCTAATTCCATTATTTTACAACACTGTTTACCATGTTGCTGCAGGTTCCCATGTGATGGCAAAAAGAGTAATTTGTAAAATGAATGTAAATAAATGTAACGTCACGACTTTTATCCCCATTCGGGGGTAGTCAGAGGCTTGAGTGGCAGGCCACCACATTGTGGAGGTATTAACCAACTCCAAGCCCACGTTTCACCAGATAGTCAGAACCCAACGTGACACGTGGTGAACCTTGTCGCCGTGTATACAGGAAATGACTATTACCTAATCCCGAGGGATAGGTAGGTAGGTAATAATTTGTACTGTTTTTTTTTTTAACTTTGTGGAATCTGAAGAGCCACTGATCCCTAAATAAGAACACATGCTGTGCTATTCTGCGTACGCGCAAGTGTCTACGTATGACAACATGAGTATCCTTGAGCCAGATTGGCAACGATTAGCGAGCCAGATGTTCGGAGCATGTTCAATAACAATAGTCGCATCGTCTTAGGAAGCTTGAGTGGTTGAAAAATAATATTATTGAAAATAATATTTTGCAATGTAAAATAATTTATTATGATGATTAATATTGTTTTTAAGGGTGACCAATGTTCGTTAGCATAATCAATTTGTTTAAGCACTCCGGAGAAATTGGGAATAAGTAATCAGCCAAATAAGGATTGGCCATCCACCCAAATACGGCCTAATCAGCCATAAAAGAGACTCTAGTCTCAGCCTCCGGGCTATTGTTATTAGTAATACTATTATCGATTAGTTTTTTGAATAAAGTAACTAAATGTCGATCTTGGAAGTCCTCAATAACCGAGGATCTAAAAATAAAAACATTTAGAATTTTGGAAGAGAATTTTTGCTTTAAACTTTGATGATGTCGACGGAAAAGCTAATCATATAAATGCGAAAGTAACTGTGTGTGTGTGTGTGTGTGAATGTTTGTTGCCACGTATCTCCATAACTACTTAACCGATTTTAATGCAATTTTAAACGTAGTTAGTGATGGCTCTGTAATAAGACATAGGCTAATCTTACACATCAACTTCAACGCGGGCGAAGCCGCGGGCTCAGCTAGTTATTAAATAAATGGTGTTTTTACTGTATTTAAAAGATGATACAGTCCCACAGACTATACAGGCCTGCTGAGAGCGTTGCTAGTGTCGCTAAAATGCCATGATACATAAACGCCATTTTACGATTTTAAAATGTTAGTACCTTTTTTGGCCACCGCGTGAGATAAGTGGCAATTTACTATCTAGATTCCTGGTGATACGTCAAAATGCCAGCATGCCTCGTGCCTCGTGCACCAGTTGCGTTCATTTGTCCTTCACCTTTGCCTCGATGAGTCACCGCGTTCCGGTACATTCGCGAATATACTCGACATCGCTCGTCCCATATTTACACACTTATATTTTTATCAGCCCATATCAGCCGGTTATGTGTACTTTAGCCAACTATTGGTTCCCTTTATGAGTAACGAATTGGCAGATGTAGGTACATATTTTTTGTTACTAAAATATCTGTAAGCCATCTTTTATAAAGATGATTTCCTCGCGATTTTTTCCCTCAACTTTCAGCAAGTAATAATACAGATATACCCTAGAGGTGCGGGTCAAGGTTTAAACCCATACACCTCGTATTCTAAAACGTTCGTTCGACCATTTAGCTATAGGTATAACTACAACACACATGAGTGTGGTTACTATGAGATACGAAATGAAATGTTTCGGCTGACCGATGCTACATTTTCCTACTCTGAAAGTGTTTCTGTGTTCTGGATTATTTCGGAGCAGGGTTCACGAAAGAAGAAACGTCAAATCACGACTATCGAATCAGAACTTCGGCTCCGAAACACTATCGGAGTATAGGAAAACGTACCACCCGTCAGCCGAAACGTTTCGTTTCGTGTTTCGGAGTAGCCCCATGCCCGTAGTATATATTTTCTCGTAAGCAAATTGTATACTTTATAGTCTACGTATTCTCGTTCTTCTAGTGTCAACAGTTCTACTATTTGTTTAGACCTTAAGCCGGAAACCGACCGCGACGCTCGGAGAGGCCAAGCACGTGGGTCAAGCTTCGCTTTGCAAGAAAATGTATGCAATCATGTCCACCGCGGCGCACGGAGAGGCTACGCACGTAATGACGTCATGCATACATTTTCTTGCAAAACGCGTCGACGAATCGAAAGGTTTGGGTACCATCAGCTAAGGGTGCTGTTCAATTTGCCATACAAAATCACAAATACGCAGACCATAAGATATACAGTTAGCTTACAAGAAAAAATACACTCAGGGCCTTGAAGACTTTCCTTTGCACTACAACATGGGTTCTTCAAAGGGCATGTTTACGGGTCCCTAAAAGTTCGGCACCGAGTCGCTCCCCTTAAGTTGCAGATGTCCTGGGCGCCGGCTTCCACTTACCATCAGGTGGACCGTCTAACCGTCTTTCTAGGCAATAAAAAAATGCAACAGTTTAGAATTACCTAGTACAGGAATGTAACTACACTTTGGCAGACAATTTTCTTAGCTTCCGTTCTATTGTCAGTGCAATGGGAAATTCACACAGCAATCAAAATAGTATTATTGTTCGATAAACTAAAACTATCCCACATACTCACTCACTATGTGTGGAATGCTTTTTTTTTAATTTATGGTCCACTGTTATTGTGCCAGTTACGAGAATTAATTGCTATTTTAACATCATTTTAATGACTGTTTTATGTGGAGCGTTTTCTAAAGATTTTTTAAATATTTTTTATATAAAAAGTATTTAACGTATTTAAAAAAGAATAGCTTTGACATTTGTGGGCCACACTTGCCGTCTGGCGATCTTCACTGGGGGTTCGTTTTTTTTTTGTTTTTTTTTTATAGGACTGCGGTGGCAAAAAAGCGTACGGCCCGCCTGATGTTAAGCAGTTACCGTAGCCTATAGATGCTTACAATACCAAAGGTATTGCTCGCACATTGCCGACCTGAAGGGGAGTGGGATGGAGGGAGGGGGAGGGGATTATTTCCAAATAGTAAATAATTTTAAACGACTTCAAATGTTTCCATTATCTAAATATAGGTTTATATCGGCGCACCTTTCGCGTATTAGTATCTCATAGCACGTATTAATTTTATTTATTTTTATTTCCTACTGTATCAACATCTAATGTTCCATCTATTATAGTTTTATTATCAACCCAGCTCATAGCAATTAAGCGCTTGTCTAAAACAAGCTTGACAAAGACCAGTAAACCTAGACCCCTAGGTTCCATACATCTAACAATATCCCATACAAGAATCCAATAGTGATGGAATAGAAAGAGCTCATCTTATATCGGTCGGGTAAACCATAGTTTCAATTTAGAAAACAATGGCTTATCCATTTTCTACGATTCCATGTTAAAGTGGTCCGTGTTTTGATTAATATAAGCGCGAAAGAGATAGGGTGCGTAGGCAAACTGTCGGAGCAATTTTAAACTCTGTTGTTATAGTAATAGAGTTGAATTTCCCCCTTTTAATAGTGTAGTTGTTGCTGAAATAGTGAATGTGTAGGCGTTGAGCATGAAAAGTAGGCAGTAAGAACAGAGCCGGGAGTGGAGTGGACTTTGTCGCTTTGTTTTCTTTCGAGTGTTGTTTTTTAATGTTGGCAGTTCTTGAATAGAGTGTTTTAATTTAGTTTTATTAAGTTTGCATGGAGATGTAATTATTTTTTTTTTGTTTTTTTTTTCATATATCTTTAGTTAACCGACATAACGATCTCTTATTTAGGTAGGTTACTTACCTACTGTCAAAAACAATGTTTGTAAAATCATAATCTTTCGTTGGAACTCCAGTATTTCACTTAGCAATACATAACACTATTCAACGGATATAAAAATTATGTTAGGTACGTAGGTATATCTTACTAAAAACTTGTACACGGTTAGCTGATAAATAAAAGATGGACAACAACTCTATCATTAACGAGAGGTTTACAATTTACATAACCAGCAATTATTTGATAGTAAAAAACTAAAAAAGCAACTTTTTTAATTGCACATCGGGAGCGCTCGTAGCATGAAATTAATGCAATAATTTTGTTCTGTTTCTTTGTAATTGTAAAAATTCAATTGTTGAAACCATTCATTTTAAATGTACGTAACTTACCGATTCTGTTTTCTTAATTATATAACTGGAGTTTTATGGTAAAAATATTTTTTTTGTTCAAGAACATTCAAATCGTTTAAAATAAAATCATTTCTTTTTATAAAAAAAAATATATATGGCGCGACTCCATTGCAGTCAGTAGCCGATCGGTTAAACAGCATAGGCCGGACAGAAAAGCCTATAGGGGCGGTCCGCAGAGGGTGGAAACCTGGGAATTTTCACGTGCAAGGCCCACCCCTCGACAGAACACGTGCGTCCAAATAGCCTCGCGGTACGAACGCCTCTAATCATTGCCGGTCGCTAAAAAAATAAAAAAATCGCGCGCGATTTTTGACGTTTGACGTTTCAAATTTTCAAATATAGAACTGTGTGAACATTTTTTTAATGCTGCGTTCCGGTTTAAGCAGCCGTGAACATTAAAAACGAGTGCTCGCCTTGTGTCGGAGTGGTTTTTATAAAGTGTGAAATGGAAAACGCAACATGAGCCGATTTCATGGTTAGTTGGAGTTATTAGTCTGAAACATGAAATATACTGTGTTCAGTTTGTGATTCATGCGTTCTATGTTATTTTTTTACTGGCAACCTTTTTATATAACCGATGTGTTACAAAGATAAACAGAAATAACTCCGTAGCACTTAAGTAATAGTTTTTATAAAAAATATGGTAGGTAGGTTTTGTCGCGTTCGTTCGTGGGAATATTATTTTCATTTAACATGGTGGTATGGAACCTTATACAGGGTTATTGGTAAAACACTACCAACCTTGCAGGGGCGTATTACTGACATCAAAAACAACAACTTTTGTTCTATGACTTTATACAAAACAATTTTTTTTTTTCCAAAAAATCATATTCTAAAAAGTATGTTTTTTTTTCTCATCTATAGGAAAGGACGACAGACGGAAACGGACCACGGCTATCCTCTAGATGAGCATATTTTCTTGTTTCATACATTTTAGAGTGTGTTTTTTTTTTTGTTTTGTAGAAAGCCATAGAACAAAAGTTGTTGTTTTTGAGGGCAGTAATACGCCCCTGCAAGGTTGTTAGTGTTTTACCAATAACCCTGTAGATGGAAGGGATTACCTTTGATACAGTCAAAATAATTTTGTAATCCAAAAACACAAATTTAGAGATAGCAATGTCAGGAGGTCAGCTCTGCTAAATCTGCTAAAATAATACATCTTTACATCGTCATAATCCATTGTTAGAGACGCATGTTTGTGGTAAGGCGGTTGAGTCATCACCTGTCATATTTTCTTACCTAGAACCTTAGACCCTTGCCTAGAACTTATCTTATCACAACTCAAACTTCTATGTCAGTCATTATACGAAATGAAGACTTGTGATTGGCTTTCCAGCGAGTTGCTAAATCTATCTATGCACTTAATCAATAACATCTCTGACTAAAACATGAATCTAGTCAGTAATGTCTTTGGTATATATTATTTAAATGTATAAATTTTTATGATGTTATGTCCGGTTCACACGTTGCAAGTTGGGAAGCGAACTGTCTTATAAATACTCTCTAGTTTCATTACTGTCCGTTGTGCCTTCGATGTTGTACCTAACTCTTGTTTCTGGTAGTCAGCCTAGTACAGTTCTTTTTGTGTCCCGCTTTGAAGTGGAGGGAAGTGGAAAATGTTCTCCCAACTCCTCCCGTTTTTTATACTATTGAATTCGTGCAGAACTCGTCGAGGGTCTACCTTAGCATCTTTGTTCGACAACATTGTCGATCCTGTCTTACAGAAGTAACAGTAATGGAAGTGTATGGTGAGCCTAGTCCCAAAGAAAAAGTGAACTGGCCTCATGTGTGTGTACATGTAGCCGGTACTTCGTAAACTACATTATGTATTTACAAGTTGACTTGCAACTTTTACTTCGCAGCTTGACACGTGTAAACAGGGCAAGTTGGCAAGTCATAGGTACCTGATTCAGTGTTATCGCGACCTTGGCTTAGATAGAGTGCTAGGTTATCAGAATAGCTAAAAGTATGCACCGCTGATAACCTTATCAGTGCAATAAGGTGATTTCATATAACGCTGTTTTAACACTTAAAACATAGGTACCTACACTATAGGTAAAGCAGTTAGGTGTAGGTACCTAACTCAATTTACCCCTTCGGGAAATATAGGTGTGATCGTACATTATTATTATACTAAGTAACGAAGACAGATATACAGGGTGAATTTGAAATCATGCGCATTTTTGAACGGTGATTTTACACATGATTCAGAATATTTAGGAAATATTAATCAACAAATCAATTAATTAAAATTTATTTCCCAGGTAAGTTATAACAGTTAACTGTTCCTTAGTTGCTTACTCGAGTTTATTTTTGTATCAATAGATTTTTGTATTTTTTTCCCCAAAATATTCTGAATCATGCGTAGAGTCAAATTCAAAAGGATGTCCATGATTTCAAATTCACCCTGTATATTTTTTACTAGCTGGTGTCCGCGACTTCGTCTACGTAGAATTTATACTTTGAGTAGGCTAAGATTTCATATATCTCCATACTAAAAAGTCTTAAGAAATTACTGGTCTTCCATACAAACTTTCATCCCCTAAGTATTTCATCCCCTTCAAGTTTTATTTTCGCAACAAAAAGGAGCCTATGTCCTTCTCCAAGGTCCTGTCTAATTCTATACCAAAAATCAGCCAAATTTGTTTAGCGGTTTAGTCGTGAAAACGTAACAAACATACCAACAGAGTTACTTGCGCATTTATAACATTGAACATGAATCTAATTTTTTTTCTTAATATTTGGTGTTGGCGTTCGGTTGCCGTCATTATTGGCACCTTAAGCCAACTTGAGTGTGCTCACTTCAATAATAAATGGTTAGGATGGAACCTGGATCTCTCTGCTACGAGGACCCATCCAACTACCTACGCTAGCACACTAAATAGGATATTATGGCCCGTATTAATAAATGCAACGCTCGGCAAGGTCAGGCAGGGATGGGTGACCATTTAGTGGCATTTCAACTGAGCGTCTGTGCTTCGGAGGGCACGTATAAAGTCGGTCCCTGTTGTTGTCATCTAGGTAGCAGTCGTTAAGCCCTGTCAGAGGCCTTCGGGCTGCTTGAACAACTCTGACACCAGGTTTGGCCACTAACCATACGATAAGAAGAAGAAGAATAAATGCATCTCAAACTTAAGATCGATCTAAAGATACAATTTTGACGTTTAATGTATGGAACATCTGTCAAAAACAGCGTCTCAAGTTCGATCTCAATCATGAGATCTATTTATTAATACGGGCCTAGGTGTAGGTGAGCTGATTATGCTATCAGCTATCAAGTAGGCAATAAAATTAAAACAAAAGCCAATCAATTAACCCCACTACATCACAATGACTACGCAAGAACAATAAATTAATTTATGGTTAAAACTAATCGGCCATGTTTATAAACCAGAAAATTATTTAAACAGACGGTTGACTCCTCCTTATCGGCGGCATAAATTAGAACGGAACAGAAAAAAAAACAATTGTTCTCGAACGCATTAATAAAAATACTATTCTAAATTCTAACGGCCATTAGCCGGTTCCCACAGCGGCCATGTTGGCTCGTCCTCGCCCGCTATTGGTCGAGGCCACCAGTTTAGAATTAGAATGTGTAGACCCCACCATTTGGCGAACGGCGAATTATGTTGCCAGTTTTTATTATGTTCCAAGTTCAAATAGCAGATGTTTTTTTGACGGCCGTTTTTTGTCGCGGGCCCGTCATGTTATTACCGTCCTGTCTTTATTTAAACATTTTTGCATTTTTTTTTTTATAGTTTAATGTTGTAATGTAGATAGTGGGTTAGAATATGTTAGTATCGTGGCTACAACAAGCCCATAAAAAGCCAATAATTATTGTTGTTATTGCAATCACGGGTAACGGGGGTGTTATAAAATCCTTAAACTTTTTCCAATCCAAAAAAAATATCTAAGGTATCGACGTCCAAGTTACTTACGTAAGTATCAGTGTTACTTGAGGTGGCCTACTGACAAGGTCGATATATATTTATATATTTATATATTTTCCAATTTACATATTATATAAAGCTTAGTAGGTACACAATGCGCTAGCTAAACAATCCGTTAGTTAATATTCAAGGTGGACATGATTAGCGAAACGTCAAGGTGAAACGAACCGGCCGAGCGGCGCCATCTATGCTCAGATGTGTGTTTGATTTATTGATAAAAAAAACTAAGTGCTGTTTAGAGAAGGTTAGCTAACTGATAAAAAATATCTTCGTTGAATCCCGCTGTCGATCCTGGCTTAGTAAAAGTGATGACAGAGTACGGCGGGCCTAATAAAAAAAAAACAATATATCTTGGTATCATTAAGTAGGTCCATAATTTGAATGGATTGGGGGTTTTCAGATTGATTGGATTGGATTGGGTGTAATAGTTAAATATTTCGGTAGGATTATTACGAAAACCGACGAAAAAAATCACAAGCATGGC
The DNA here is from genome assembly GCA_947859195.1 of Drymonia ruficornis. Taxonomy (NCBI): domain Eukaryota; kingdom Metazoa; phylum Arthropoda; class Insecta; order Lepidoptera; family Notodontidae; genus Drymonia; species Drymonia ruficornis. The sequence continues at coordinate 7,609,703 of OX401926.1, read as the reverse complement.
AACCCAAACAATTAATTGTTAATCAATGAAATTGGTCGCTTTTTACAAGCTGTTATTATTATTATTATTTTTTTGTAGATGTGTGTAAGTAAATATCCTGTAAAATAATTACTTACCTCTATTCCTAGGATAAATGAAAATTACGCTCTATATTTAGTTAGTCCTAAAAAATATAGGTGGAGTCTTAATAGTTCAATGTCGAGGACCAAAGTCCATCACGGCGGCCATCATAATAAACGAGGACAGAATTAAATTGTTTAATAGCTATGCTTCTGATTCTCTGTTGCGTATAATAGTTGTTTAATTACTTTAAAACGGAATGAATTTATAAACTTCCTAGTGCCTCTATAGTAACATAAAGAAATAGGACCTACCTACAGCCAAGATATTTATATTAAATACATACTGACAGACAGACAGACAGGTACAATCACAGAGTAAAGACTAAAGAAAGAGGTGCCCTTATTAGATATATGTATGAAAAAAAACGTGGTCATTATTTTTTCATTTTCATTGTTCTATCTACCGGTAAATAGTTGAACTACTCGCTTCGTTTTATGTCGATGTTAGTACTAGGCCGACCACTCGGCCGACTTGCTTAGGGCCACCTTAGTAATTGGTCCATGGGTACAAACGACCAATTTGAAGCTTGACCACTTTAAGGTTACATTTTGCATGCAGTGACCGGCGGCTACCTGCTATTCTGTGTCAGTAATCTAAATACACTTAGTTTGATACAAACTGACCTATATTTTGTCTAATAATTAGCATTGTCTAATATTTGACCTTCAAATTTATACGCACAGTTTAAAACGAAGGGTCCGACTTAAAATTTTGCACTATCCTTCGGGGCTAATAGCAACGCTATGCAACATTGCTCTGATTTTCTAGCAGAATCCTTAGGAACTCCGCTAAATATCTGTAAAATAGTCACACATTTTACGCCATTCGTAACCGTTTCACGGAAATTTTGCGGATTTTAATGAGATTAAACGAAAATAAAAATAAATGAATTCAAGCCTTTAATTTTTAATAAATGTAAAATAAATAAAAATGCGTAGTTTTTCCAGTATTTTTTTCTAACCGACCCTTTTTCTTTGCGGTCCAGTGTATTAGAAGTGATCTATGATCCATCATGGGGGGAAAATGCCAGAGATTTTCGCATAAAACGTTTCCTAGCATAATTCTAGTTTCACAAAGCTAAGCTTACGTCCAATTACTATTTTATTACTAGGAAATACCTAGATCTTGTTTTACCAACGATTTTCCTGTTATTGACCATTTTCATACGTTTAAGGAAAAATATCTTAATTAAACTTGCGTGCCTAGGAATCGGACCATTTAACGGAGTATAATCGAAATGTACCATTTAAACATAGTTAGAGCCTTGTATTGTGGACGTTCCAAGGCTGTTCAACCGTTTTGACGGTTAGTCAACGTCTTCTTCCTAGTCTTATCCCACAGACATGGAGAAGCTAGACAACGCAAGTTCATTAGATAGTATGTAAACCGAGCGTGCCATCTTTTTTATACCTTACGATGACGTCACCCCAGCCATTTAATGATGTCCTCAACGTAAACAGAATCGTTTCAATCGCTAAGCGTCAGTGAGCTAACAGAATTACGATACATCGATTTTAAAAACGATTCGATGACAGAGGAATGAGAATACAAAAGTAATAGCGCGGCATATTTGCGCATAGCACAAACCTTCGGGCTCGCTTGCTCGGACGGTTTGTGTTGTCTAGCCTCTCCATGTCTTAGCCCATTACGTGGGATCAGCTTTCAGTCTACCCTGATTTGGCTGATCACCGATATTTACACGGAGAAATTGCTATCTGCCCTCCGAGACCCAACTAGTGAGACTATCGGCAACCTAAGGGCAAGAACATTTTGGTCACATTTTTCCGGCTTCTGACTTCTTATAACGACTGCCAAAGACGTTCGAATAACACCCTCCGAAGCACGAAGGAGGGATGTTATAATTCGGACACCCATCCAAGGTCAGACCAAGCTAAACGTGGGTTAATACGCCAATCTACCGAGTTATTTACCAGCTACTAGCCTACCAAGCCAACTAGGCACTCGGGTTTAAATATCAAAGGATAATAAGTCAATGATTCCGCGGTCCTTCCACCACGTAGTGGGAGCTACTGCCACAGGAGTGTCCACGCATTGGCCCAGGCTCACTACGTTGTGGACGGACCGCGGAATCATTGACTTATTATCATTTGATATTTATACCCGAGTGTCTAGTTAGCTTGGTGGATTTGTTGGTTGTACGACGCTGCGACCTTCCTAGTATGGGCTAGATATTAAGTAGTTCCAAGGTGAAGTAGCTTGTCTATGACAGTCTTATCTACTTCCTTGTTATAAGGCCATCAGTTTTGAAATGCCGGAACCGATAGGGGAAATTAATTGTCAAAATCAACCTTGATCGTTGATTGGTAATCATTGCAAAAATTACAAAGCCAATGATTTACATTTATGGACAAACGGTTATGATGAAGTTAGATCTATTTTGAGACTAGAAATATTTTACTTTAATGTTGTTTCAAAGATTCTTTTGATGCGAATGGTGAGTGATGACGCATGGTCTAGTAGAACCCTCGGATTGATGTATGGATGGAAGAATATCCGTGTAGCGACTGTAGCCTAGGGGTGAACTTGGGCTAGCAATCAGAATGTCCCAGGTTCGATCCCCGGTGGGGCACGCACCAATGGATGAATTTTCATCTATGTGCATAATTTACACTTCGCTGACGGTGAGCGAAAACATCGTGAGGAAACCTACTTATCCCTCGGGATTAGGTAATAGTCAGTTCCTGTATACACGGCGACAAGGTTCACCACCTGTCACGTTGGGTTCTGACTATCTGGAGAAACGTGGGCTTTGAGTTGGTTAATACCTCCACAATGTGGTGGTGTATTACCACTCAAGCCTCTGACTACCTCTGAATGGGGATATAAGTCGTGACGTTACAGAATATCCTTATAATGTGCACCATTAGACGCGTCCACATGATCCGAGCACCGCGCCCGAGCAATCAAATTCAACCTCTGATTACGTAGACATAAATCTGAACTGACGCAACAATAAACTAACATGGGGAATACAGATTTAGTTCAATCCCAATGCATGCATTAGCCCAAAGACGTCCACTGATAGATATAGTCATATATCACAATCCTCTACCACTTGCATCCATCGTAACCAGTTCTTCTTGAACCTCCAGAACCGGGAATCTCAGCTCTGTTTGAGGTTCAACCTCCTCTGGACACATTCCATTCACATCTTGGTAAGATACTTCGAATCATCTTGGCACGCAGCGGTTTGTGTGCGTTAAGCTTTTACATATACAGATACAGATTAAGCTTGTACAGATTACAGATAATACGACGACTGTCGCGTCACTGCCACACAATGCAAAGCTGCATACTTTATGAGTAAAAGTACCTATGTACACGTGTTTTCTTTACTGAATCTCTTTCAATCTCATTGCTGCAGAGTCCTGCGTCGGAGTCGGACAGCAGTTCGGTATCAGGCGCGAAGAGCCCCGCTGCAGCGCCGCCGTTGCTGCAACACCTGCTGCAATTGCAAGCGCAGAACCCACAGACTATAGCGCAGGTAAGAGGAACCCTAATGTTGGCAAGAGTACGACTTGCCTGATGCTTCCAATACCTAAGGTATCGTTCGCATATTGCCGACCTGAAGGGAAGTGGGACAGAGGGAGGGAAAGGGGGGTTGATTTTTACTCATTGTAAATGCAGCTGTAATAGCTACCTACTTTACGCCGATCTTCTGTGAGAGGATGGTACTACTCCGGTCGAGCCAGCCGAGGAAGGGGGTGTTGTGCTTCCGGCTTTCTAACTCATCGTAACCGCAGCTCTAATAGCTGCTTTACGCCGATCTTCTGTGAGAAGATGGTAATATCCCGGTCGAGCCAGCCCACGTATGAGCTGCAGTTACTTGGCTCTACGACCAATTAAATCCAGGATCGTACCGTATAGGATATTCTATGCGGAAAGTCGATGGAAGTATCATTGGTAAAGAATAGGGATGAGTGTGTAGTCAAACCAACTGACGAATATGCTGTACTATGATAGCTGGACGTAAAAGCGTCCACAAACTCTGACCAGCCTCGCCCGAGCAACGTCATGACGTGTCTGCGTGGTCAGACGCCAAAATTGATTGCTGGGGAGCACCACTCAGCTCCTGCAGACGCACATATTGATCAGCATGTCATGTATGCAATACTGTAGGCCTACTTTTTTACAAACGAAAACGAAATTTCCGACGACATTGCGCGTATTTCCCACTATGGTTCTCATTCATTCCGACATTTCTAACGAACGAAAATTGTTTGACGTCTTTGTCGTAGTCGAATTTAAATATCAAACAATTTTCGTTCGTTAGAAATGTCGGAATGAATGAGAACCATAGTGGGAAATACGCGCAATTTCGTCCGAAATTTCGTTTTCGTTTGTAAAAGAGTAGGCCCTCTGGGGTTGTTCCAAGACTCCATTTTATCCTCAAAATATACACAGCCCCTCTAGCCAACTGGCTTCGTCTACACGCGTTGCTACAAATCGCTACGCTTCATGTATGGAAATGACATAAGTCATGTGATCTACTTATAGACTTGTAATGTAATTTCCATACATTAAAGGTCAACGCTCACCTAACGCCTCCGCACCCGACCAGCACCGCCTCGCCGCTCGGCGTCCACTCGTTGTCGCCTGGTGGTCCGCGGGCGGACGCTGCTTTTACACCATAAACGTCACGTGATCGCCCGGTGGACCGCGCGGGGTCAACGAGTGAACGCCGCGCGGTCAGCGCGTGGTCCACTTATTTCCGGTTCAGTTAGTGGACGCTGTGCGGCGAGGCGGTGCTGGTCGGGTGCGGAGGCTTTAGATGAGCGTTGACCTTTAAGCGTAGCGATTTGTAGAAACGTTTGTAGACGAAGGTACTTGGCTAGGGGCATGTGTAAAATGTAGTGAGAATAAAATCTTTGTAAATGTTCACGAGGGTGTATGTGCAGTTCCAGCAGATGATCGCAGCGCTGGCGGCGCTGGGCAGCGGGCTGGTGCCGCCGCCCATCTCCCAGCCCTGGATGATGCAGCGCCTCGTGCACCGACAGCAGGTGGATAGGTGAGTCACCTTTATCATACTACATATCTTCAGGGTTCTTCTGTAGTCACACTAAGGAATGAGTTTCGGCATATCAGGGCCCTAAGTCGCTTAGCCATTAAACTGACATTTCCATTGAGCTGCTATAGTGATCGACCCTCTGATTGGTCAGTTGATTCTGACTGACCAATCAGAGGATTGGTCAGAATCATCCATCATCATCTTCAGCTCAATGGCAATGGCAGTCTAACGGCTTAGCGACTAAGGGCCCTGTCCGTTTGCACATCTGTCCATAATTATGTCACAGTAATTTTATTTGGAGAATAGGATTATAGAACTGATATGTTGAGCAATGGGAGTATTGGAATACCATTTGAACAGCTTTACTAGTATTCACACCAACTATGTAATGTAAAAAAGACAAGCCCGCTGAGTTTCTTGCCGGATCTTCTCAGTCGAGGTCGCGTTACCGATCCGGCGCGTAGAATTTTAGGAAAAAAATAATAGCGCCCCGTAGGCCTAATCAAAATAAACCCTTAAACAAAGTCAAAGTCATTAGATGTGTCCATATGGCGCGCATGCCTCACCCGAGCACTCATATTATGACATTACGTCTATGCGTTCCGACGTCAAAAGTGAGTGCTCGCGCGAGGCATGCGCCTTATGAAGACGCCGCCATTGATTGATTGAGTCATTTTTTCCGTCATAAAGTAAACGACGCTTGTATTTTGGGTTTGTCCGTATATTAGGAACTAAGGGTGAATCCAGTGACAGTCAGACTAGGATAAATCAAGAAAAGGCCGTTTCTAAATTTGCATCTGGTGGAAATCTAACTCACTACCACCCGATGCAGAGGTTTAAGCGACCTACGCTCTAACCACTGCGCCAAGTGGTCGTCAACCAGACCAACATTCTAAATGTAGAATGCATATAACAGTCCTGAGGGCCTACTCTTTTACAAACGAAAATGAAATTTCGGACGAAATTCGCGTATTTCTCATTGATTCCGACATTTCTTACGAACGAAAATAGTTTGACGTTTAAATTTGACGACGACGAAGACGTCAACCTATTCTCGTTCGTAAGAAATGTTGGAATCAATGAGAAACGTACCTAGTAGGAAATACGCCAATTTCGTCCGAAATTTAGTTTTCGTTTGAAAAGAGGCCCTCAGGCCCTCAGTTATTTACAGCAAAGATAAACACATTGAAATCATGATCGAACTATTTCGCCTTAAACTTTATTCCAATGCCATTAGAACGGGCGACACAATACCAGTTTTAGAACTATAATTTTGTATAGCATCATCATAAATCCAGGCAGGCCTTGCTGTGTCCTCACAGATATTATGTCTAGGTAAAACGCCACTTAAATTTTATTGGCGCAAATTTGTGTAGCCTACATTCGAACTGGCCTTTCCTCTTATTGTTAACTTGATCTGAGATTTATTTGATCTGAGATTTATAAATAATATATCGCCAGACTTACACGCCAACTGATCCCATAAAAGCAACGCTTGTACTATGGGTACCATACAATGGACTGGGGGCGATCCCAGTGACATCCAGACCAGGGAAAATATAAAAAGGTCGTTTCCGAAATTTGCCTATGGCGGGAATCGAACCCGCAACCACCCGCAGAGAGCCTAGTGGCGTACGTTCGAACCACTGCACCAAACGGTCGTCCAAAAATACACATAAAATATGATATCCATACAATTTTTTGTATTATCCCCTGATATGTCTAATATCTAATGAAAGATACATTTTATGGTCTAATAGTTCCATCTATAAACATACCGTTATAGAGTTTAATGTGGCCTCCATTAACCAACTACAGCAGATGAATAAAATATCAAGCGTCTTAGACCTTGAATTACAAAAATACTAGGAATGAAATGTTTAAACCAGAAGTTGTATAAGAAGTCGTTGTATCCCCGGTGGGGCATGCACCAATGGATGAATTTTCATCTATGTGCATAATTTACAGTTCGCTTACGGTGAGGGAAAACATCGTGAGGAAACCTACCTATCCCTCGGGATTAGGTAATAGTCAGTTCCTGTATACACGGCGACAAGGTTCACCACCTGTCACGTTGGGTTCTGACTATCTGGCGAAACGTGGGCTTTGAGTTGGTTAATACCTCCACAAGGTGGTGTATGGCCACTCAAGACTGACTACCCCCGAATGGGGATAAAAGTCGTGACGTTATATTTTTTTTTTGTATAAGAAGCTCCAGGGTATTACCGATATAGGCAGACGCAAGCAGTGTTAGCCGACTGGTCGAAAAGATAATAATATCGCCAGACTAATACGATAAGTAGAAGACCGCCGGCGAAACCAAAATACCATCCAGTATTTTGTTTCTCCTAACAAGTATCACATTATCACACTTTATTACGTAAATACATCATCATTTGAGGCTTCACCGCCTCGTGAGGGCCTTGGCCCCGTTAGATATATCTGTATACCTTTTTCGACTAATATCTCTGTACTGTTTTATGAGCTATTCCTATGACCATGTACCTTCAAGCTATTAGTACTTAATGTAAACAAATTGCCTGCCTTTAATAATCCTACACTTGATCTTAATAAATTCTTAAAGCTAAAGAATGTCAAGGCGACAAGTATTTCAAGTAGTTAAAGCTATTATTATTGTGTTTCTATCCTTTTCTATCTGTAATAATATTCCATTTCAATATTTAATATCGATTCGTGAGTATATCGATGAGAACACAATTTTCTTAAACATAGTAGGTGCCTATCCATCTTTTACCTTTTGTATGGGAGTGAGGTGGCAAACAAGCGTACGGCCCGCCTGAGGTTAAGCAGTTACCGTAGATACGTAGGTTACGTAGCCTATAGATGCTTGCAATACCAGAGGCATTGCTCGCACGTTGCCGAACTGAAGGGGAGTGGAACAAAGGGAGGGGAAGAAGGGGGAAGTTGGGCTTCCGGCTCTCTCACTCATCACTGTAATAGATCCTTACGCCGATCTTCTGTGAGAGGGTGGTACTACCCCGATCGAGCCAGCCCGTATATGAAGTGCAGTCAATTAGCTACGGCTTGGCTCTGCCACCAATAAATACTATTTAATATTTGGAATTTACATAAGCTTTTGATAAGGTAGATATCACTAAAATACATGTAAAACCAGAACAAATTAATCTTCCTAATCGTAAACGTCATTGTATCCATTAAATAAATCCTAGCGTTATCCTCAATAACACTGAACACGAGCCAATGTGCGTATCTGTCGGTATCAGGTGGTGTGCCTCAAGGTAACGTGCTGGGACCAATTTGTTATTTAAATGTTACTTGAGAATTTGTGCTATTGTTCGTCTACGTCTCGGCGTATGAAGATGGCAGGTGATGTAATAGAACATTGTTTTCGTTGCATCTTCATGTCCTAGAGCGCTTTTGTTAATGGCATAAATTTGCATTTTTTGCTATAATTAATTAGTTTTGCAATTGCAGTTAAGATAAGCAATTATTGTTTGCTTTAAAGCCTTAGGTACATGTGAACCCGTCATGTGTCACAAAGGATCTACAGATCGTCTTTTGTTTTTATGCCTATGTGCAATGTCTTTTGATTTAGAACATTCTATATTTAAAACACAAAAACAGTTCAGAGTGACACACTTGAATCTTAAGTTTGAATATAGTTTAGATTCTGAACTATATATCAACCTACTGCTAGGTTTATATCGTCAAGTCTATTTTTAAATCTCCCAATACTGGCATAAACCTGTAGGTACACAAGCCCGCGGATCTCAGGGCGGATGTGCCGCCGACAATCCCAGTTCCTCTCCTCCGCCTGTTTCGCGAGATGCCGTCCGGTTTCTTTGAGAACGTAAATTAATACGGATCCCGTGTTTTCATTGCATTGGTAGATATTTTCATATGGACATATATAAAAAACTACTGACTTTCGTAGAACATGTATCAGATTGATTGCATTTTAGCTTACCTGTCACACCCTGCAAGGAAACGTCGAATTTCCGGTACCCTTGTCTAGGCACACTTATAAAGATTCCTTCATCAGAAAACTATTCTATCTGAAAATTATTTTTATAAAAAAAAACCGAATTCAAAAAAACCTGGTGAACTAAAAAGCCTGAAATAATATTTCTTTTACCACCACTGCCTACCCCTTCGTAAAAATCAGGCTTGATGGTGTGTTATCGAGTATTTGGGGTCGGTGCCAATCTATCTTCTTACTTTTATAGTAGGTAAACTTGACATACTAGGATTGGCACCGACTCCAAATACTCGATAACACACCATCAAGCCTGATTTTCACGAAGGGGTAGGCAGTGGTGGTAAAAGAAATATTATTTCAGGCTTTTTAGTTCACCAGGTTTTTTTGAAGTCGGTTTTTTTTTTATAAAAATAATTTTATTTCACGATTTTTAGTGGCGCCATACAAACTTTATCACCCATATTGAACCGTATGAAGAAAGCCCAACAAAAGGTCTGCTGTAAATAGTTGAGGAATTTCCTCGACTGTCGATGGTCTCCATCATCAGCCCTCTAATGGCACTTATAACCCATATGGGTGCAAAGTTTTCATCAATAGAAATGAATTAAGTCCAAACACGAGGTAGCTACTGTAAAACGTTGAGGAGTGCCCTTGACTGTCCTTCGTCTTCATCATCAGACCCCTAATGACAGTCACAACCCATCTAGGTGTAAAGTTCTCATCAATACAAATTAATCAAGCCCAAACACCAGGTAATTGCTGTAAATTGTTGAGGAGTTCCCTCGACTAACTTTTAGCTCCATCATCAGATCGACTCCAGACCTTCATTAAATAGTAGTGCTTTAAAATACTTAATGAAAAAATTAGGAAACGCACTAGTCGCCACTACGATTTTCGAAGGTTCCCCTCGATTTCTCAGGGATGCCACCATCAGATCCTGGTTCCCTTATCATGGTACCACCCCTGGGATAACTCCTTTCCAACAAAAAAAGAATCATCAAAATCGGTTCATAAACGACGAAGTTATCCGCGAACAAACATAAAAAAAAAATATATACGGTCGAATTGAGAAACCTCCTCCTTTTTTGAAGTCGGTTAAAAAGAGAAAGATAGGCAGAATTTTCCCACATTCACAAATTTTCTGTGTTAGAATATAGGTACCTAAGTCAAAAAGTTTAAATCGCGAATTAATCACTTATACACGAGATCAAGCGTAGTCATGCTACTTATAATTTAAGAAGTAGTTTGAAAATCAAAATATCAAGGATTATCTTAACAATAATTGCATATTTTTGAAAATACTAATCGACATTTGTATTATTTAATGACTTATACGTATTGCAAACCTTATTTGATTAACAAACTAATAGTCACTCCTAGACGGTCCCTAGTATGGCCTACTCGCAAAGTTTCCAAAGAATTATGGACAAGTTACGTACAATATCACGAGCGCCTTTTGTGTGGCGGAAACGTCGCTCGGCGTTCCTCAATGTGGCCTATTGACGACGCTTTTCGTACCAGACACCCGTCGGTTTGGCGGACCGTTGGGGAGAACGGTATTCACGATATTGAAACGGTATTAGAACCGTCGAACGAAAATGTTGAGAAACAACTTCACTTTTTAGAAAGTTTTCAAACTCTGCCTTGTTTTTTTGTCTCCCGCTTTGCTACGGAGGGAAGTGGATAATCTTCTTCCAACTCCTCCTATCCTTTCTTTTGATTAAATTCGTGCGGGTTCCACGACAACTTAGCTTTACCCGGGACTCGTCGAGGGTCAAACCTTGGCGTCATCGTTGGACACTATTGTCGATCCTGACATACAAGAGTAACAGTGGAGAGAGTGTGTGGCGGGCCTCTGCTTACGCGCGCAAAGTAAAGTAATATGTGGATATATTCTAATATTCAGTGAGAGAGTGGTAGGTACTGCCCCGGTCGAGCCAGCCCAGAGCTGCAGTCAATTGGCTACAGCTTGGCTACCACCATTAATTTTGTATCGTAACAATATCATTTTAACATCGTCCCCGACATAGTCTTGTCACCTGTTTCATGTTCCCATTCAGAATATCGAGACGCTTTAAATAGCCGCCAAGTTGCGAAATGGAAATAAGACATTGTGCTACGCTCCGCTACGTTGCGCTATTGTACGCTACGGCGCTACGACAGGCGACTGACATGATTTTAGTATTGGTTGTGTTTAGAGTATTTAAACTATTTTTTTTTAATAGGACTGCGGTGGCAAAAATGCGTACGACCCGCCTGATGTTAAGCAGTTACCGTAGCCTATTAGATGTTTACAATACCAAAGGCATTGCTCGCACATTGCCGACCTGGGCTTACGGCTCTCACTCGTCGAACGAAACGCAGCTGTAATAGCTGCTTTACGCCGATCTTCTGTGAGAGGGTGGTACTACCCCAGTCGAGCCAGCGCGTTTATAAGCTGCAGTCAATTGGCTACAGCTTGAAAACAACAATGATTATGTGTTCCACTTATCTTTTGCTTAGCAGTGGGATAAAAAATACCCCTAGGGGCACTGAAGCCTTTACAGAGGGTTGTTGCTATCCCAAATAGGTGTAACATGCAATAATATACTTATTAATATTTTGTATATAATTAAAGAAATATATACACTTACACACCAACTGTATGGTCCCAAACTAAGCAACGCTTGTACTATGGGTACCGTACAACGGACTGGGGCGATCCCAGTGACACCCAGACCACGGCAAATTACAAAAAGGCCGTTTCCTAAACTTGCCTCTGGCGGGAATCGAACTGGCATCCCCCCGATGCAGTGAGCGGCCTACGCTCAAACCACTGCGCCAAGCGTGTTGAAATGCCAAAATGTCGTCAAAATATGGAAAATAAAACAGGTCCAGCCCACCTAAACAAATGGCTTCGTCGAAAAGCGTTTCTACAAAACGCTACGCTACATGTATGGCAATGACATGAGCCACGTGATTTACTTATCGACTTTTAATGTCATTTCCATACATTCACTAAGCGTAGCGTTTTGTAGAAACGCTTGTAGACGAAGCCATGTGGCTAGGGGGCTGGCAGAATTAAATAGTTACCTAGTAACTACCTGTTTTAAAAGGTGCTCAATTAAGACCATTTAACTTTACCATAATTAAAGTTATTTGTTCATGTTTTTGATTAATTACGCAAATAGTGTGATCAAACAGCGGGCTGATTCATTGCTAGCACACTGTGCACCAAACACAGGGCACTGAGGACGTCCCAAAAACAGGTGCACAGTGGGTCGAGATGGAAAAAAACAAATATTACTGAAATGTCTGAATCAATAGTAATTAATGATAATTGTTGTCTAAGGTCGTGGTTAGCAATAGGCAATAGGCGTAGTTGAGCAGAGATGCCTATATTAACGGTTACCATTTAGCTATCGGCTTATAGGCGTATTTTGAGGGCAAAGCCAGCCAGGCTAGCCCAAAGGGCGGCGGTAAAACTGGAAAGGGCGGCCGAGATCTAAGCTCTTTGCTTATAGGATCACTTTCCTGTCCGTCCGTCTGTCTGTCTGTCTGTGTGTCTGTCAAGATATGCACAGCCCAAACCGCTGGTATTAGAAACATGAAATTTTAACAGTAGCTACTTTGACGGGCCCGTTAGCTAGGTTGGCGCGGAGGCGCCTTTCACGCTGCAGGTCGTAGGTTCGATTCCTACCCGGGACATGCATTTGTGTGCATGAACATGTCTGTATGTCCGGAGTCTGGGTGTATAATATGTATATTAAGTATGTATTTACAAATAAAAAAGTAGTATATGTAGTAATATCAGTTATCTGGTTTCCATAGTACAAGCTCTGCTTAGTTTGTGATCAGGTAACCGTGTGTAAAAATGTCCCAGGATATTATTATTATTATTTGTATAGTGTAGAAGAAGAGCATAGGAAGGATTTTGGAAAATTCCATCCCTAAGGGGGTAAAATAAGGGGTGGAAGTTTGCATCCCATATTTCTGAAGTTAGAAACATGAAAATTTTATCTATATCTAGTGTTATATTAATTTAATGCTCACCTTTAGTTTAGCAAACGAACATACAAACACCTGTACAAATGACACGGGTTTGTGAGTTCATATACCTACCTCCTACAACGTATTGTAAACAGTGTTTAATTAATGCGACGAGAACGAATATTAAATGTCTATAATTAAGTAGTAACTGTTGGTTTATTCTAAAATAGCGTCCCAAAGTCTCTCATGCCGCGCGAGGCTGCTTTGCCTCGCTGAGACAGGGCGCAAACAAGCCAAATGCTCGTCCTTCCCCACCCTATACGAGAAATCAGTTACATAGTTACAACTATGTAACTGATTTCTCGTATATACCCTTTACGCGCGGCATGTGAGCGCGCAGCCTCGCGCGGCATTCGCCTGATATAGAGATTCAGCCAATTGGTGCGTCCAGAAGCCCCGCATGCGTCGCCCGAGCACTGACGTCAAAACTGAGTGCTCGGGCACAACATGCGCCTCATATGGAACCAATTAACATAGTACTTTCATAAATAATAGGAGATAATCCTTACATTTTTTATTGTATAAATAGATAAAGTATGTCAGTGAAACAATTATCGAAATAACTTCATAATTGTCAAAAATACAGACGACTAAGGCCCTTCGCACACGGCGGCGTAGCGTAGGCGTAGCGTAGACGTAGCGTAAAGACGCAACGAGTACGTGACGTGCAGACTTCTACACACGACGCGTAGCGTAGGCGTAGCGTAGGCGTAGCGTAGGCGTAGCTTTTTGTAAGCAAAATGTCATTAGTTGAAAACATGGCGTCACTGATACCAGATGTTTACCTAAAAAAAGTCTAATAGTTAGTCAGTAAAGTATCAGCCACTTTACTAATAGGGTTTGGGGGGGGGGATTTTAGGCCTAGCCAAACGTCTTCCTGTGCTTAACGCATCAAAAAAATTGAAATATTATATTTTACTTGACACTGGCATATGCGAAAAGCGACGCCATAACGAAGAAAAAAAAAAATTTCTACGCTTGCTTTTTTACGCCAGCACGCTACGCCTGTCGTAATGACGATGAACATCTCATACGCTCCGCTGACGCACCGCTTCGTGTGCGGACTTGTTAGAAAATGTATGTGCTCGTAATGCTCGCGGCCTACGCGCGTAATACGATACGCCTACGCTACGCCGCCGTGTGCTGAGGGAGTAAAGTCACGAAAAGTGTGCCAACTACACACGTATGACGACATAAGTGGGTTTTTGGCAAAAAAAAAACGCATTTTTGAGTGTTTGATATCGAGGTGGTAATTGATGCGTATGAAAGTGCTATCGGATCCCAAACTTGGTGAAATATACTATCCGTCGGCAGAAATACTGACCATTCACGTTGCAATTAAAATTTTAGGTGGAAGAATATTCTGCACTGGATATCTTCACTTGATTTAAATTCATAAAAAATATGCTTTAAAAGTATTTCAAATTAAACTCTTAAAGATTCACCATCAAAATACCCCCAAATTCACAGAAAGTTAAGATATGCTTTTTAAAACCAAAAACTTCTATGAATTTGGAGGATAGAGTTTTAGAGTCAGTTTAAAATACTTTTACAAAACATTTCTAGGAACAAAAGTTATTTGTATGCCAGTTTAAGTCCATCATAACTTTCTATGAATTCTATGGGCTAGATTGTAAATATGACGTAAAGTAGGTATGTCCCGGGCAATCAAAAATCAGGAATTTGGTCAAATTCCTAATATGTAGATATTTAGTTAAGATAATAAATAAATAAATAAATAATATCCTGGGACATTTTTTACACACGGCTACCTGATCCCAAACTAAGCAGAGCTTGTACTATGGAAACCAGATAACTGATATTACTACATTTACTACTTTTTTATTTGTAAATACATACTTAATATACATATACACCCAGACTCCGGACATACAGACATGTTCATGCACACAAATGCATGTCACGGGTAGGAATCGAACCTACGACCTGCAGCGTGAAAGGCGCCTCCGCGCCAACCACGCTAACGGGCCCGTCAAATATTTGCTAACATACTCGTAGTTCGAATTTTTGGCCTATTGAGGCAAGATAAAGCTTAAACTTGGCACATACCTATGTTCCTTTTGTCTTAATACAGTTGCTTCTTAAGACAGGATTTCTCAAAACTCTACCTAATTTGTATAGAAATTGAAGATTAAAGCTGGCAATTTTTTTTTATTTTATTAAATTGTTAAAATACATATTAAAAGAGTTATAGAATCGACCACTTTAAGCAACGCACACATTCGCTGTTATAAATTGGTGCATTCCAATTAAAATATTATAATGAGAGCCGAATTTTCATAGTAACAACTGCACTTACAACTTGTTTAAATAATTTCGTTTTCGTAGTAATTAGTAGTGAACTTGCAATGGACTGGAGACGTCACTTTTATTATTATAACTATGAGGCCATTTACCATCGGTTAAGGTAACTAACAATGTTTCGTAGTCCGTAAAAGCAAGCCTTATAAGATCATCCAGTCCGTGCGTCCGTCCGTCCGTTCGTTTGTCCGTCCGCGTACGTCCATCGCAATTCGTCACAGTACCATATCTTCTACAGATTTTGACGGAAGTTCATGAAAGTAAACTATGAAATGTTATTGGATTTATTTGCTGAGGAGTGATGTGAAGTTTGTTTGAAAAGGTCTTTTCAATCAAAATAGTGTTTACATTTTACTATAGGACATGCCGATTGCGAGATTTTAACCTCTAAATTCTTACCTATAGACTGTGGCTACAGGCAGAATAGGAGGCATGTGTAGGATACGTTAGGGTTGTTTTATAACCATCAAAAAATGCCGACAGAGCAACCCAAGAATGCTGGTTTAGTTTATGTTGGTATTTATGCTCGGCTCACTGTATCAAGTGGTTGCGGGATCGATTCCCGCCGGAGGCAAATTTCGGAAACGACCTTTTTTAATTGCCCTGAACGGAGTGTCACTGGGAACGCCCCCAGTCCATTGTATGGTATATGTACGATATGTATTTATTTACAGTTCGCTTACGGTGAGGGAAAACATCGTGAGGAAACCTACCTATCCCTCGGGATTAAGTAATAGTCAGTTCCTGTATACACGGCGACAAGGTTCACCACCTGTCACGTTGGGTTCTGACTATCTGATGAAACGTGGGCTTTGAGTTGGCTTAATACCTCCACAATGTGGTGGTGTATTGCCACTCAAGCCTCTGACTGCCCCCGAAAGGGGATAAAAGTAGTGACGTATATGTTATGTATTTATTTAACACCCCCCTCTCTATTCGCAGGCTATCGGAAGTAGGGGAGAAGGCGCCGGCGCCGTCCCCGCCCAGCCACGCAGAGCAGCCCTTGGACCTCAGCGCTAAATCCACCTCCAGCACCAGTGGCACCCCACCACCGGACACCAGGCTCCTTGATAACAGGTAATTACCATGTGATGAAAGGCCACAAGGTGGACCGACGACCTAGTGAAGGTCGCGGGAAACCGCTGGATGCAAGCAGCACAGGACCGGTCGTTGTGGAAAACCTTGGGGGAGGCCTATGTCCAACAGTGGACGTCTTGTGGCTGTCATGATGATGATAGGACCTATGAAGGTTTTCTGACGTACAACAAACCTTATTTATAACCCGACTACGGCGGAGGGTTGTGATTTTAGGTATACAGGGTGAATTTGAAATCATGGGCATCCTTTTAAACTATCACTCTACACGTGATTCAGAATATTTTGGGAAATTAAATAAAAAAATATTGCTCGAGTAAGCAAATAAGCAATAATATTTATCAATATGGGCAATACATTTTTATCAATTGATTTGTTCAATTGTGATGTTGTTTGTTCCCATGGACCAGTTACTAAGGGGACTGGCCCTAAGCAAGTCGGCCGAGTGGTCGGCCTAGTACTAACATCGACATAAAACGAAGCGAGTAGTTCAACTATTTACCGGTAAATAGTAAAATGAAAATGAAAAAACAATGATCACGTTTTGTTTCATACAAATATCTAATAAGGGCACCTCTTTCTTCAGTCTTTACTCTGTGTTTGTTCCCTAAATATTCTGAATCATGTGTAGAACCATCGTTTAAAAGGATGCTCATGATTTCAAATTCATCCTGTATATGTATGTATGTTCAAAAGTAAGTTCAGAAACGAAAATCAGAATACTGAAAAATCACGCTCTAAAAAGTATGAAACAAGAAAATATTCTCATCTAGAGGATAGCCGTGGTCCGTGGTCATATGCCACTTTGCCCTAAATTACCTAAACGGACCACGGCTATCCTCTAAATGAGAATATTTTCTTGTCTCATACTTTTCAGAGCGTGATTTTTACTTTACTGGGCACATTTTGTAACAGCTACTTTACGCCGATATTCTGTGAGAAGTTGGTAGGGTCAGTTACTAAATTTCCGAGCATAACGGGTCACTCCCATAGCAACAAAATTAGGTTGGCTGCACATGTGACTAAACGCATATTAGCATTAGAATAAGGCCAGCGGGTGAATGTGTAATCTAATTTAAATGTTGGCACTCATCTATCAACTCGGCACCCGACCAGCACCGCCTCGTCGTTCGACATCCACTAACTGAACCGGAAATGAGTGGACCACGCGTTGACCACGCGGCGTTCACTCGCTGACCACGCGCGGTCCACTAGTTGATCACGTGACGTTTATGGAGTAAAAGCAGCGTCCGCCCGCGGACCACCTGCCGACAACGAGTGGACGCCGAGCGGCGAGGCGGTGCTGGGGCCCTACCACCACCTCTTATAGCAGTATTGTTTTAATGTTTAGTGACTTTTTGTGCCTACTAGTCGGGTGCCGAGTTGATAGATGAGTACCAACCTTTAGTCGTTTAGCTAGATTAAAGTGATAAAAGCGACGCTAATCGGTCACTCTGACGTCGCAATTAGCTTTTATGTGATACAATTTTATGTGGGTTTTAAAGGTCTAAGAATTTATGTTCTAAACAGATAACAGATAGAAGATTAGATTCGCGTGCGCGCCGCTGCGGTAAACCAATTATTAATCTATGTTTCAAAATTAAAACGCCCATATTTTGAAAATGTCCTTTTTTATACCACTAAGGCGATTCACAAGCGTACGGCCCGCTTGATGTTAAGCGTTAGCCTATATACGCCTGCAGAACCAGAGGCATAAATCGCACGTCGGTTTGGTAAAAAAAACCGGCCAAGTTCGTGTCGGACTCGCACATAAAGGGTTCCGTACCACCGTAGAACTAAAACTTCAAAAATATCAAGTTTCTTGTGGCGACCCCTTTATTTCTAAATTGTTTTTTATTTTTAGTATTTGTTGTTGTAGCGGCAACAGAAATACACATTCTGTGAAAATTTCAACTCTCTACCTATTACGGCTCGTGAGATACAGCCCGCTGACCAACGTCAGACAGACGGACAGCGTAGGCTTAGGAATAGGGTTCCGTTGGCACCCTTTGGGTACGGAACCCTAAAAAGGCTCTACTTATAATCATAGAATACGAAATAGTTAATGTAGAGGTTAATTTGACATTCTTTCATTATGCCCAGCGCTGTTAATAGCTATTCTGAGTAAGTTCTGGGGCCCTACCACCACCTCTTATAGCAGTATTGTTTTAACGTTTCGGCGACTTTTTGTGCAATGACGTATCTTATTGTCATGACAATAAGGTAGGTACGTCATTGCAAAAAAAGTCGCTGAAACTTTAAAACGTTCCTATAATTGAATCGCGATAAGAGGTCGTGGTAAGCCCCCTGGTCTGGGTATAGGTATAATAAGTGCATAGATATAAGTTAATGTTTACATATTTTCCTTGGAATAAAATGTCGCTTTGTTCAAAACACGCCCGATAAGACCCAACAAAATTAAACACAAAATTGACCGCATAAATTAATTTACAATGACTTATTATTTTTAATGAACGCATACGATATGAAATGGAGTCGAATTAACATTTAAGTCGCGGCCATTATGGCGTCAGCTGTCAAAAGTTCGTCGACCCCGCGTCGATCGTTCAAAGTTTCGTTTTCATGATTTAATGGGTGCATTCACATTACTATTGTTTGTGTTATCCAAGTCGCGATGTAGGAAGTGAGATTATGTGAACGCGTCCGTTGCGAATGTTGAGCTTATGGCCCTAGGTCCTATGGCGTCGCCGTCGACGATTGTTAATACATTGCTATTATTTTTAAGATTTTGTTTCTTTATGGCTTCGATTTTCACATGTAGCCAGGGACAAGTAAATTATATATTTTCTAGTTTTTTAATGTGGCAAGCATTTTGTTAGCATTTCTTTATTTTGAGCTTTGGCTAGGCCTAAATTACCCTCCTCCTGAACCCCATAAATAAAGTGGCAGATAGGTACTTTACTGACAAATTACCAGACTGCTTGGGAACCCAAAAATCATGTTTCACCGCTTTTGTTCCAATTGCCCACACTCACGCAAGATTATGAACATTATAATGGATAATATTCCAATAACATTACATATTATAACTCTACGAAACGCAAGTTTTGGAAATTATAACCAAAATGACAACATCACTCTTCTACTTCCCGCCAAAAGAGCTTTTGTAAAAGCTTGGCCACACTGCGAATAAAATCCGCGCGAATAAAAATCGCCCGGATTTATATTCCGCGCCGCACCTTGTCAAATTGCACGAATATAAAATCGCGAGTGCGGATATACCTATACATTCATGATGTCATGGGTTACAGAATTGCGAAAAAAAACCGCGCGGATTTCATTCGCAGTGCGGTAGCCCGCACTGCGAATGAAATCATGGACCAGTTACTAAGGGGACTGGCCCTAAGCAAGTCGGCCGAGTGGTCGGCCTAGTACTAACATCGACATAAAACGAAGCGAGTAGTTCAAATATTTACCGGTAAATAGTACAATGAAAATGATAAAACAATGACCACGTTTTGTTTCATACAAATATCTAATAAGGTCACCTCTTTCTTTAGTCTTTACTCTGTGGGCCTAATACTTTCTAAATTCGATCAAATATTCGAATGAAACTGAATGTCAAAATATGAATATAAAATCTGAAATCTGAAGGCTTACCTCCAAATTTATAAA
Source organism: Drymonia ruficornis (assembly GCA_947859195.1). Lineage (NCBI taxonomy): Eukaryota > Metazoa > Arthropoda > Insecta > Lepidoptera > Notodontidae > Drymonia > Drymonia ruficornis. The sequence continues at coordinate 7,589,508 of OX401926.1, read as the reverse complement.
AAGTTATGATGGGCTAAAAATCTATATTTTGGGGGTATATAGGACGATGAGCGATTAAGATGAAGTTAAAAATAATATAACAACACGGATAAAGAAAGACAGTAAAGGAAAAGGTGCATAAGATCAACTTTTAATATTTTTACATTTTACTATTTCTAGCAAAAGGATTGCAAAATATACGGGATGAAATCGAAATGTAGGCAACATTTTTGAATCCTAGCTCTACATTATGATTCAAATTATTTTGGGAACATACTTAGTATTTTTTAATCAAAAATAATTACTAAGTAACTCTTTTCAAATCAACAGGTACGCAGATTATTACTAAAAACTTCCTACATGGGCCTACCAGCACCGCTTATAGCTTTATTATTTTAATCTTACAGCGATTTTTTATATTGTCATGACCCTTATTGTAAATAAATTACAAAAAGTCGCTGTAAGGTTAAAATAATACTGCTATAAGAGGTGGTGATATAGGTACAGGTTGTACAACGATCTCTCGTGGATCTTACACCATTCATTGACTATTATTCACATACTCAAGAGGCTTCTAGTAAATAAACAAGTAAATAAAAGTCAAGTGTCTGTTTGTAATGCCAAAATAACAGCTTTAGGTACTAAATGCATATGAGAGTACATAATAATATATAGTAACTTAGGCAACTGTTATTTTAATAAACATTTTTTGTTAAATTCCACGCGTATGAAGTCGCGGGCACAGCTAAAGTCTGATTCATAATTCAGTGGAGTAAAATGACAGATTTAAATGTGAATTTATATTTTAATTGAATCTATTTTTTATGAGTGATCATGTTTTTGTTATTCTTTTAGTAAATAAAATTGAATTAATTTGAACTAGAATCATAAAAACAACATTATTCATGATGAACGAAATAAATTTTACGTTTGACATAAAAATCTGTAATTTTACTCCAGTGAATTATTAATTAGACTTTAGTAGTAAACACGACCTAGTAGAAATTCAAGGCACGTATAATGAGGTTCGAGTTGTTTCTTTTTGATAGGTAAGTAATCTCATCAAACCAAACATGTTTTGTCTGTGATTCACAGTTTTTAAAACTCAAAATACATTCAAAACAAAGAAACGTTCAACTGCGCAGTTGTAATGAGGAAACAGCTCGAGTACCTACTCGTTATCATTTTAAACAAACTATTTTAAGAATTTCAATTTCATCATAAGAATGAATCACCGTAAATAATAAAACTCTTGTGGACGCGTAGGTCCTGCGATAAACCGGCTGTACCTTTCGCAATACGGTTGCGACTCGCGAGTTAAGGAGTGCGTTGACATTACTTCAGATATGGGTTCCTTGACTTTGAAATGTTATTGCACGTTGATTTATTACGATCAAATAGTTATGATCGCTTGCTGGGAGGCTAAGAACGCAACATAGCAATTCTGAAAACGCAATTCATTTTTCTGATTTACTAGGAGAATCCATACCAATTCCGCATAATTTCGGTAAAATGTGTACGGAAATTTGGCGAATGGCTAAGGATTCTGCTAGAAATCCATAAAAATGAATTGCGTTTGCAGAATTGCTAATTACTATGTGGCGTTCTTAGCCATTGGCCGTTTTCACATTACACGGCACGGCAGCGGCGACGGCTGTCACTGAGATATTTTCGGGGTTTTCATTGGTCAGTGACCAGTTGTCATTTGTTACTGACCAATGAAAACCCCGAAAATATCTCAGTGACAGCCGTCGCCGTTGCCGTGCCGCGTAATGTGAAAACGGCCATTAGGTTCTTCAAGATTTTTGAGCTGGCAGCAAATAAAACGATTTACACAAAGTTAGGCTCTTTCATTGCAATCACTAGACTTGTGCTCAGTGCACCACTACATTTAGCAAAATTTACACATCTGTTACCGCACTCGCAATTCAACAATCAACTTAAAGGCATTTTGATGGGTATTATTCACCAGATGATGAGCCGTATTGGCAATATCGAACTATGTCTTTGGTCTCCGTGTAGTAGGACATACTTTTGGACAGTCACTAGTCTCCTTCTTTCTTTCTTTTTATGTCACTACGGCGACAGACAAGCGTACGGTCCGCCTGATGTTAAGCAGTTACCGTTGCCTATAGATGCCAAAGGCATCGCACGTTTCTGACCTGAAGGGAAGTGGGACATAGGGAGGGGAAGCGGGGGATTGTTGGAAGTGTCTTTACTTTTTGGGCTGGTAGCTGTATAAGTGCATAGACGTCGTTGATTACTATAACATGGCAATCTAGGGCTAGCATTAATAAATGCATGCAATGCTGTTTAAGATAGAATTGTTTTATACATTAACCGTCAAAACTGCATCTTAAGATCGATCTCAACTTTGAAATGCATTTATTATTACGAGCCTAGATAACGGAGCTATAAAAAACGCATCGCTCCAACACCGATATTATACACAATATCCAATCGATAACTGAATAAATTCATTCTGTACTGCGATCTGGGTCGTATGACTCGCCAAAACAAATAAAAATGCACAGTCTGTTGGTGCATCGACCTTGCATCCACCACCACACGCCCAATACACAACCGTACCACCTCAAAATAAGACAGCAATTCCCTTGGTTATATTTTCAAAAAATAAGAAAGCGCAATTCAAGATGAAACCGAAGAACATTCCACTTTTTAACCGATTCCATACTTTGCACAAACACTTTTAAAGTTGATTTTCGTTCGGTCGTTCGAATATGATAAAGATGCATTCATAGTAGACCGTTATCGGCGAGACCGAGAGTAAATATTTCGCATTTAGCGTTATCTAGGATTAAAATGGCGACGTGCAGTTTTGAAATATTGAATTTAGACGATTGTGGGACGTTGACCGGGACGATTTCATGATTCATTGCACTTGTGACATCATCGGGGGTGACTTCACCTACTCATTTATCTGGGCGCCTATTCCGAAATACAAAAAAAAATGTTTCGGATCCAATAGCCGTGATTTGACGTTTCTTCTTTCGTGAACCCTACTCCGAAAGAATTCGGAACACTTTCGGAGTAGAAAATCGTATGATCCGTCAGCTGAAGCATTCCGTTTTGCATTTTGGGGTAGGCGTGATGGTGCTTGCAAAAAATATAGTCATCAATGATTATCAACAAAATCAACTCTGTTTATTCAATCAGGATTAAGACGGAATAGCATATGATGTCTTGCTGACATTCCGGTTGCTCTTCTAAAACCAGTTTCTAGAATTGTCTGGTCATTGGCGGCGTCTTCATCAGGTGCATGCCTCGCGCGAGCACTCACTTTTGACGTCGGAACGCATAGACGTAATGTCATAATATGAGTGCTCGGGTGAGGCATGCACGCCATATGGACACATCTATTCATGACCTACCATTATTTTGTCAAATCGGTCCAAACATGCCTACTCTTGTTGCAGATTGAAGCGAGCCGCCTTAGACACTGCGAGCAGTATCGCACCGCGTCGCGCGTACTCAGACGAGGAGCTCCAGTCGGCGTTGCGCGACATCCACACGGGGCGACTCGGCACGCGCCGAGCTGCCCTCCTCTACGGCATACCCCGCTCCACCCTACGCAACAAGCTCTCCAAAACTGGCCCAGCAGACCGCCCAGAATCAGAACCCGACAGTGATCTGGAACGACCAGAATCCCCGACTGTCATCCTCAAAATACCCACGTTTCCACCCCCTGATGACAAGAGCCCGTCTCCTGCCACCCCTATAACACCGATCACTCCAATGATCCCACAACCGCAGCCTTCGATGAATCCTTCATCTCAACTACTGCTCTCATCGTCAGTCTTCGCGGATCCACCGTCAACACAACACCTGTTCACTTCGCTGAGCGATGTGATAGCGAAAAGCATCAGCCAGAAGTTTCAGCAGCCGCTCGACAGGCCTCACCATCAACCCTCTGAACATCCTTTCATGAGAGCGCCGGATAGACACGTATCCGTTATCAAAACTCCACCAGACAATCAGAGAAATTACTCGATGCCTGGAAATTCTAAGGGTCCGACGAATAATAACGGCCAGCCGGCGGTCGGAGGGAAAGGCACCAGGCCCAAACGCGGCAAGTACAGGAACTACGACCGGGACAGTCTCGTGGAAGCTGTCAAAGCGGTCCAGAGAGGCGAGATGTCTGTGCACCGAGCCGGTTCCTACTACGGAGTGCCGCATTCGACTCTGGAGTATAAAGTTAAGGAGCGGCATTTAATGCGGCCGAGGAAACGCGAGCCGAAGCCGCCCCAGGATGTAAAGCCGCCTCCTCCGAAGCCGCCGCCACCCAAGCCATCAATGAAACCCTTCTCGAACGGCATGAATGGACCCGAGACATCGGGGTACCCGGCTGGGTATCCGTTTTGGGCGGGAGGTGGCTTCGCGCCGCACGCGCCCGACCTCTACGCGTCGCATATGATGCGGCGGTTGCGCGAAGAAGCTCCCCCGCCGGCCAACGGGTCGTTTCTCGAGGGCATCATCAGATCGAGTCTGGAGAGGCCAGGCGCAGCGCTACTACAGCGGTTGACGGCTGAACCTCGACCGGCGTCAGACACGCCCGGACTTCTGAGGCGACTGGCGGGAGATGTGGACGAGCCGCCGGCGCGACGGCCTCGCCTCGACAGTTCGGACCAGGCCTTGGCCGCGGAGATGCGCGAGGCTGTGCAGCGGCTGCGAGCGGACAAGCTGCGGCCGCGCAACGGCACGCCGACGCCGCCGCCCGCGCCCGCCGCGCCCTCCCCGCCGCCCGCGCCCCCCGCGGCCCCGCCCGACCGCGCCTAGTGGCCCAGACGCTACGATCTCCTCAGTCTTTGTGATAATATTATGTAAAAGTACATTCCGCCGGGCCGCTCGCCGAAAACACGCTAGTGCAATAGTCGGCGCGGTTAGTACGAGTTTTGGTAACCAGATTCCAGCGCCCCTAGCGGAGAACCAGTGGAACTGAAGCTGACGGATTTTTGTTTACGCAAACTCGTGTCAAAAGCGCTGTAGTCTGTCGAGTGTTCACCCTGTATACTGTAGTGACAATAATAGTCGCAGGCTTCGCAACGGGCTCCTTAGGGCCGACGTCGGTAGTTCGTGCATTTAATTGACGATCCTCCACTTCTCCATGTATTCGGTATAGTGTTTTTCTCCAGTTTTGCGTTTCCGCTTACCAGTCCGGACAGTCTTACACACATCGACACAAATCACCAAATATCACAATAGTTACCTAAAAGTCACAACCAGTTCAATGTATCACAGCTTTACAATATCACAATGTTAGTGTTAGTGTCCCGTGACAGACATTTCGGATTATACCGTTGCTTGTGACTTGCGATGATGTTCGTTTTAAGCATTTAAAATTCGAACGCATAAAATTCTAATTTTCAAACTTTCTACTCTTTCTCCTTGTGTAACCAATTTCGAGATTGGATTAATTTATCGACATTCCATCTACCATCTATGATTTTCCCATTTTCAATATTGGCACCCCCAATAAATATTATTAGGGCAACACTGCACGCCACAAGCCACGCTAGGGTTGTCCAAAATTCACGCAAATCCAGAGCGCCTCGATTTTGACCTTGTTTTTAAGTAAAAGACAACCAAAAGTTAACGTTATAAAATTAACTATTTAAAATAATTTTAAGTAATTAAAAAAACAATGTAACAAATTAATTATAAAGCTAGCTATGAGTGTAAATGTTATCGATTTTTAAGTGAACTATTGCAGATTTTGTGCGGTGTTTTTATAATTAGATAGGTAATAATATTGAATGAAATTATTAGCGCTATTGGCGGGTAGCGGTTGTGGTACTGTCTCCCTCTAACGAGAGACGAACGACAAGGAGGGCACTAGTTGTAGACAGGGATCGCGTCTCAACGGTCAGGTGAGCTTCGCAGTATACGAAGCTACGTTCGGACTTATGTGCAATTATTATTTTGTATAAAAAAATAGTAATGTAAACAGTGTCTAAGCTAACACGTGGATTTCCATATTACTGAATGTGATATTTAGGTGTTACGAGTGCGGTTTGATTGACGACCTACGGGGACCGCTGGCCCCATCATTATATACACGTACGTACATTAAATACATCTAGTGAACTTATATATTTTATGTACTATTATTGTATCTTAAGAAAATAATATTCTTATTTTTCATGGTCCAAGTTTTAAATGTTTTATCGACTATACAAAAATGTGGATAATCATTATTATATTCTTGTCAACTTTAAAATTATAATCTAGCCCAAAAATCCTCAAAAAAATGATATCTTCAAATTTGTAAAATTTTTTGGTGTTCAATCAAAAATATATTATTGAAGTACGAGATGAAAATGTATACGCTCTCCCAGAATAAATTTAGGTAAAAACTATTTGGATATAAAATTATCATACGATACTTATTGTAAGTTACGTGTACATGTGCGCCTCATGGAAATTAAGAAGTCTTTGTATTATGTATGTAATTAAAATATACATAATTATATTATATACAAGTTAAAATTAAATGTCGTACATTTTTCTTCGGAGACCACGAGTGATGTGCAAAATAGAACTACTCGAGACTGGACTCGGCATTTCGACATGATATTTGTTACTTTGATCCTTTTTTAGACCGATACGGAACAATTTATTATAAAAACGTGATACTCCAAGGCATTATCTAAAACAAAATACATATCCCCGATGCCGAGATGTCGAACTCATTCTCACGAAAAGGAAAAAAAAGAAACATTTTTATATTCAAAATTTTAAAATTAGTCGATAGCTTGTCTTTCACGTTTGTTTCTCTGTGCATAATTTTCGACGTCTTTTTAGCATTTAATATTTAAAGAATATTAATCTATAAACGTTACGTGCATTTATCTGAGTGATGGAAACTTTTGTATATTGAAACAAATCATGTGATTTATTTACCGTCGTGTTGACAGCCCTACCAGACCGCATTTCGAAATTTGAAATGTTAAAAATCGAACAACTTTTATTTTCTCAAAAATACGTAGACGAATCTGTGTGTTATGCCTGACATTTGTTGATAGCTTATAACAAAAGGTTATTTTGTGTAAGTTTGTACAGAAATAGGATGGGACAATTTGCAAAGAGAATTTAGGTAATAATGAACATTCCGTTTAGAATGTTATTAGATTTTTTTAATTAATAAATATAATCTATTTTTTGCATCGGGAACAAATCATTATGTTGTTTAATCTTATTTCGTAACGTTAGTTAATTTTTAAGTGGCTTTATTTTTTAAAATAACCCTATATTATATTGATTATAATATTATATTGAGATGTTATACATGTCATTGTTTTTGTGCAAAGTGTTTGGGGTTCAATTCCCGGTTAAAAGAGAGTTGCGACTGATATGTAGTAGAAAATAGCCGAGTGCTTGAGGCACTGGGTCGGTCGGTACAAATGGTATACGCCGCCTTAACACTTAAAATGTTATTGACAGTGATCTCTACAATATTTAAAGTAGTGTCGTAATGTTCAGATATCAAAAATAGCGTAAAAATATCCAACCAATGTAAAACACGTTGGTTTTTTTAAATTAAAAAAATAAGCTGAACAGTAGCTGTCAAATCAGAATTTTAAAAAATAACCAAAGGAGAGAAGAATATAATTTAAAATTACTGCCTCTGCTCAAATACCTCATTTCAATAGAGTTGCACGTTCTTGTTTAAGCGACACAGATGCTCTGTGCTAAGCGACACAGATGCTCTGTGCTAAGCGACAAGATTATTTATATTGGCTGTAAGTAGTTTGAAAAAAAAAAAACTTTTTTCTACATTGAAGAGGTCACTGGTTTATTAGTGAATCATTTTTATTGTATATTGTTTAATAATTTTTCCAGATAGTTTAAGCATTTTAGTTAATATTGTAGTGTAATTTTCAATTAAATAGGTAGTCCGTAGCGATCCTTTAATTTTTGTTAATTTTTTTTTCGTAAATATTATAAATTCTCCGTAAGGTTAGGTTAGTCTTGAACGGTCCTCAACTGGTCCAGAACAAAAGACAATGGAAGGGAAAGTTGTATTTCTAATTAAAAAACAGTAAAATATATGTATTCGCGAGATTGTGATCGTAAAAATACAGGTTATTTTTCACCGGTGAACAATTTTAACGTGGTCACGTTTTAATGGGCATTTTAATTGCTTTCACATGCTGTACGGTCAAGGCTGAGGCAACGATGCAGTCAAAAGTGCCGACGCGCATTCTGAAAGAAGCACTAAAATATATAAAATCATGTTTGGCAACCCTATAGCCTAGTGAAAAGAGTTCCTCTATAAACCTGACCTCGTTAAAATAGCTCAACTTCTAGATTTGAAAATAGAACAGTAATGTTCAAATTCGACTTTCGAATTCTGTAATTCGATTTTTGAATTTGAATCGACGTCGCAGTTTCGCGGGTGCTCACTCTTAAAAGACATTGCCAGGATGTTATTTTCTAAGCATTTTTGTGGACACAAGTTGTTTGTTTGTGTGGCTGTACCTAACTGTGGGGTGTTTCTCAGCTGCGCTCGGTGTCACAGTGTTTGTTGGATAATACGGGAGATGTTAAACATAGTATTCTATTTAAACACAGTGTCTCGACCGTGTACAGCTGCGGAACCCTTCGTCGAGTTTCTATAATGTAAGAATCACCCTAATATCGTCACTAATTGTTTTCCCATTACATCTCGTATGTATTTCTAGATGATTAATTTTTAAACAACATTATTGTACTATTATTACAATAATTGACTTATTATTATTGTCATTTAGAATTATCGTGGAAAGGTATAGAATATTAAATGAAAGTTTTTTTTAACGTCTTGCTAGACGCAGTTCGCGAATGTTGATTCGTGGTGGGATTTTTTTTATAAAAAAAATATGTACAACAAGAAGCATTTAATTTTAGAAATATTAAATATAATGTTATAACTTTATTCACGCGATAGTAGATCAAAGATTTGCTGTCTTGATGTATTTATTTTAAATTAACGCTTAAAAATTTACATCACACTACTGGGGGGATTTATTTCGATAATGTTGTTCGCAACTTTATTACCTATTGGGATTTTTTGTGATTTAAAATCGATATCAGTTACAATGGACCAATCTATAAGATAGTACTGTTATTCCCTAAAGTATGTCGAGAATGGCTCGCTTTTTTTTAATAGTCGTACGCTGTGATTTTATCTTCTTGGTTTCTGAAAAGGTTGGTACCACTGCTTATACAACTTCGATGACAAAAAAAAAACTTTAGTTTTTTTTTACTTTATCAATAATATATCTGGCCAGTTGAATCGATTTTTTTCAGAAAACAATTATAAACTCACCAATGTACCCGCGAAATGAGCTAACAAGATCAAATTATAATATTGTTATTTAATTATTGAGTACAAGATTTAACGAAATATTTTTTTTTCAATATACCTTTACTCGCCTCTATTTTTTGTTATTTTGTTCCTTTAGTTTTTATTATTATTGTTTATATCATAAACAGATGATTAGATTTTCGAGTTAATTTAAGCGACTCATAATTATTTTTATTATAAATTATAAAAATACATATTATATAACTATCACTTCCTCAGTAAGTAAAGTGGTGTTCATAGGCTATCTCAGGACCCTTGTCAAGAGGTATTAAACAAGTATCGTAAAAAAATTGGCAAAAAAAAAATGTGATTGGCACTATCGTATTAAATCTAGTCAAATTTTTAGAATGGTGAAAAATTGAGAAGCTAAGCTTACGACGATTTGACTGAATTTTTGATAAAAAGATTAAAAAAAACGTCCAAAACCGTCGCTAGGCGACACAAAAAGTTGATTTGAAAATGTGGAATTGTAGACGATGTTTGTAGTACAGAGAATACTGTTTCTTACTTATACTGTAACTTGTATAAGACGATTGCAAGTGGGAAAAATAATGTTTTTTCATATTGTAATGTCCTTGTATCTATAGGATCTTTATACCTTACGTTAATATCATAATGAAATGGCTGGTTAGGCAGGTATATATGTGCGAGGATATTTAAAACCTGTATACAATAAATTTCTTTCATTTGTTGAAGTTTTTATTGTTTTATTTGCAAACAGATACACCCTACACTGGCCTACAAAATGGGCAGGTACTAGGACCTACAGAGGTCTCCAGCGAAGTAAAGGTTTGTCCCTCCAGGATAAAATAAAATTAGATATTTTTGAAACTAACGACTAATTCCTGAAGAAAACACGGTTATCACTTAGGTACCAACAGATGGACCGTATGTCCGTGTGCCTGTCTACGCAAGAAAAAAATTGGATTCAGAAAAAAACTAGGTAGGTAAATTAATTAGGTTGGAACCTTACCATAACCCTGCTAATAGGTAATAGTTGTCCTTAAGTGTCGTGATATTTTAGAGCTGATTTATAATCATTGACAGATTACCTACCTATGCTCGAACATTATGAGGACTGGCAACCTATAAGTTCCTGTTTAAAAAATATAAATGGGCCTTAATTTGATCTTATCTAAAAATAGGTTAGGACAGACATTTAATTTTAATTTAAATTAAATGTTTATAGAAATAAAACCTAGAATGATTCTTACTAGAGATGCTAGAGGTAAAGAGATAATCTTAGGCCCGTATTAATAAATTGATCTCAAAGTTGAGATCGATCTTAAGATACAGTTTTGACATTTAATGTATGGACCATCTGTCAAAAACAGCATCTTAAGTACGATCTCAATCTTAAAATCGATTTATTAATACATGCCTTAAGATTCCTAGAAAGCTTATTTGTAAGTTATAGGTGTCATACCTAATAATTTAGGCTTTTTAAAACCCTAGCTAGGGTTTTAAAAAGGCCTAGGTACCTACTACTGAGAAACCTCGGAAGAGGCTTTTATACTACAGTTCAATACATTATTTACTCATTTAAACTTGAAAAAAAAACAGGTTTACAGAGGATTTTATATTTTACACAAGCCACCAGTACGTAACGGAACAACTATTATCGCCTAAGGAACCCCAAACGTTCCAGCACAACAATAACTAGTTGCTCAGTAATTTCGACCGCAAATAACGGGTTCCCATAACTAATACGCCATTCAGTTAATTTTAGTTCGAAACCATGTTTGATACGCCATCGGGCATAACCACTTATTCACAAGGCCGAGGTTTTAAAAAAAGTATAATTTCAAGATGGCTGCCACGCGGAGTCCGGAAAGAAAAAAGTCAAAAGAGCGCGAAAGTAAACCTCGTTTCAATCAGGAAAAAAAACTTTGTAAACAAACCATCACTCAACATAAAATCGTCGATTTCACACTTATTTCGTTTTAACTACACTTAATTCTGATGTGGGAATCTTCGAAAACACTGTCGCCTTCATATTACACTCGTTTTAGATTGTAATTTCAACTAAAACATGTAAAAATCGTCGAATTTATAAAATTTTAATTAGTTCGTTGTTTTTTTTCCGAATGCTTTTAGTGACGTGCTGATGTATACGACATTGAATGAATGAAACACAGATTCAAAAAAGTGAAAAGGCAAAGGAATTTCATGCCATTATGCCAATATTTTCATGTAGTTTTAGAAATATAAATTAACAATAATCATTTAAATTTTAATTCTTACCGATTTGTTTCTACTTCTATGTCCAACGAGTGCAAGTTTGCACTTTACACTATATTTTTATCTGAATTTTATTTTACTTATATCTTTTTGACTGTATGTTGGGTCTATACCAATATTTGCCAAACCGTCGTTCCAGAGAAAATCACAAAGCACTTCAAAGACCATGAAAATATGAGCCAAATAGTCGTAGACAATAATCAAACACATAAAAACACAAAATTGATTTCATTCCATAATTATATTTTGATAAGTCAATGTAAAGAAACCAATACCTTCTAATCAAGTTTATCCCATCGAATGAAAACAATCCATTCACTCATTCGTTCATATTCGTTATAGTATACAATAGGCACATCACTAAAACTATTTAAAGACTTTGACGTTTCTTTGTTTACAAAGTTTTTTTTTCTGATTGAAACGAGGTATAGGTACTATATTCCAATTTAATTTATTTGGGGTTTTTTTTTTCTTCGTTATGGCGTCGCTTTTCGCATATGCCAGTGTCAAGTAAAATATAATAATAAAATTTTATTGCTGCGTCAAGCACAGGAAGACCTTTGGCTAGGCCTTAAATACCCCCCCCCCCCCCAAACCCTATCAGTAAAGTGGCGGATACTTTACTGACAAATTAATAGGCTTTTTGGAGGAACCCGAAAATCATGTTTTACCCACACTCACGCACATCTATGAACATATAATGGTTAATATTCCACCAACATTACACATTATAATACAAGGAAACACGAGTTTTGGAAATTAAAACAAAAATGACAACATCACTTTTCCACTTCCCGCCAAAAAAAAGTCATTTATTTGGGTTATTTTGGCGCAATCGAACGTAAGTTTGTACATTAAAAATATAAATAAAAAGTATACCGATTGATTGGAACGCGTCTTGCGGGCTAAGGTCCAGGGTTCAAACCCCGACTCGCAGCTTTGGATTTTGCGAAATCAATATGCGAATCATAACCAGGGCCGGATTAACCCTGTCAGGGCCCCTAGGCAATGCAATTCTCGGGGCCCCTTTCCTTTGCGCTCTAGGGGCCTCTGTCCCCAAATCTACACTAGACTGACATTAGGTCACCCTATATCCTAGCGACCTATACACCATACTAACAGCAGGAGCGGTTTTTAGGGTACCGTACCCGAAGGGTGCCAACTGAACCCAATTACTAAGACTCCTCTGTCGCACTTGGTCAGTTTTTAATATTAATCGCACGGGATTTTGCCGTATTTTGCCGTATTTCATCAACTGACAACATGCGTCTAAAAAAAGAAATATTGTTATTGAGGAAGGATACAAATTTTCTCATTTTTTTTTTGTTCAATAAAACGCTTTTTTTTCTTGGTGCGTGCACGGGGCCCCAGTGGATGCGGGGCCCTTAGGCAGTTGCCTTCTCCGCCTAATGGTTAATCCGGCCCTGATCATAGGTAACTTTCTTAGAAACCCGCACTGGGCCAGCGTGGTGGATTATGGCCTGAATTATACCCATCGCATTGAGGGGAGGCCCGTGCCCAGGAGTGGGACATTAAATGGGCTAATACCACTACTTATTACTACTATAGGACTACGGCTAAAGGCTACTTATTACTTTATTGGTGTTCGATTTGCGGTTTTGTTATGTCAAGAATGTAAAAAATTAAACTAAGTAGGAATGTCAAAATAACAAAGCACATTGACTTATTATACCTACACAAATACCTACCTAAACCTTTATGTAGGTACTTAAGTAATTTTATTTCAGTTCAATTAGGTATATAGGTGGGGATACCCTGTACTTATAAATTTCTGAGCAATAAATAAGTAAGTAATAACATAGGGTGGGTCCATGGGGACACAATAAAATATCATCTACGTATTATTAATGTGGTTTTTGGCGGCCAAAGGATATACAATACCTATTCACCCTTACCTAAAAGCATTGGAAGGGAGAGGTAGGTATATCGAAATAAATAGTACTGCTGACAGCCCATAATTAAATAAATATTCCAAAGAAAATAAGATACGACTACTATAGTGTATTCACAGTTATTTTACCTCTGACATTTACCTTATTTATGTGGGAATGGAACGTGAATAGTATGAGTGTAACGAAACGTAAGGATGTGAGGAGGCGTGGAGGGGAGAACGGAAGGACGGAAAAAGAAGATGGACGACGTTAGATTAAAAGAAAGGACGTTTTGTTAAAAATTATACGAAGAATAAACAATAAAACAGTTAACGACGAGTTTTCCTTCATATTTCGCGAACTCAGGTCCCAGATACTATATTTATTTATTTTTGTAAAACGTGGTCGATATTAGGTTTTTATAAGTCATGTGGGCTGTAGAATAAAGCATTATCTACAGTTCATGGTCTCAAAGGCCAAGTTTAAAGGCTGACTTTGCGTTTTACGTAAATAAAATTAGGAACGTCAGAGGTAAACTAACTGGAAACATGTGTACTCCATCAAGCCAACTAGGTGCCTGTCAAATGTGACGTCATCCGCACAAAAAGGCGGTGGCGGGTGTGCGGGCGGTATGCGGGCAGGGAACCGCAGGCGGTGGCGAGTTCCTAGTTGGCTTGGTGGAGTAGTATCTATACTTATCGACGTTATGACTGGTCGTACCACCTATCGTTATTGTAAGTAAGTACAGTTTAATTTATTTTATGATTTTGTAAGATTTTAGACAACCAAGTTAGCCGCAGAGCCGGCCACTGCACGCAAAATGCAACCTAAGGTGGTCAAGCTTCAAGTTTGTCCATTGTACCTATCTAACCTACTACGTTGATTTAACATTACCATACTTTTTAAGTGTTTTGTAAACTGATGTCGGCAGGTGATTGACCCAGGTCAGTGTACATCGGCGTAAGATCTAAGTAATAAGAATTTTCGTGAAAAGTGAAGGGTTTTGCGAATTTAGGTAGGTACCTATGGCGTAGAAGCAGTCGCATATCGTGATCATAGCTTCGTTCACGAAAACACAGATTAGTGATTTCGTGAAAAATCTGGGTTTAGTTTAGGATAAACCGACATCGTACATAAACAGAGCTTTTAAGTCATCCATTTTCTCGCGAAACCCCTTCGTTCTTTCACGAAATTGCGGATAACGCGATCCTACGCCGACATAAACAAATAAACGTGAATGAAAATCGGTATTCTGACATCCGTCGCATCATGAGAACGAAGTTTACAGCGTTACGCCATCAGTTAAAAAAATACCATCTTAATAACATCAAGCAATGCACCTTATTGCGTCACCTAAACAAATTTCATTCACATAACGTGCACCTACCTCAACATTTTACAAAGAGTCTGCCTGAATCAAATCCCCGTCGAACCCTGACCATGCGCGCGCGCCGACCGCGCCCGAAAACGGCCGAAAAGACCCGAACCACTGCCAAAAGAGTAGCCATGACCTTACTCTCCTGCTCTTGACTCACATCGCACATGTGTGAGTGCGATGCAATTCGGGTACTTTGACTGACTTTTTATTTGTGTTTGTTTAAAGATTAACATGGAATATTGTATTAGAAGTGATAATGTAGGTATAATAACCTGGCAATAAAATATTACACGTCGAGTTTTAGAAAAAAAATGATTGGAAAGCTTCAGCTTGATGCCATTTATGAGTGACAGAAACGACGTAGGTATGTATGAGTGATAGAGATAGAGCTCTACGAAGTCGCTTATCTCTCGCTAAAGATCGATGTTTAATAAGTACCTATTTAAGCTAGCACACACGCCAAGACAAGACTTTTGCCATGCTTTATGACGCAGCGAGTCGCTCTCTCTCTTTCATAATACACAGGAGAGAAAGAGAGAAAATAGTTTTTTCTCGCGTTTTGACTCAGTTTGAAACTGACGTGACGCGAGGTTAAGTTACCGCACTTTTTTATAACCTTATTTCTGAGTAAGGTTTTTTTTTTAATGACTAGGTATATGTTGTTGGCTATAGTGGCCTTAACATCTTCACCGGTCAGAGGGCGAGCGCACAAAGTGCGGCTCCAGCCGTATTCTTAGTAAGGCTAGGCGGTATCTAGTTAGAGCGCGCGCGCGAAACTATCATAAATCTATGCGTATTGGCCTTTCTGAAAACAACAGAATTTATTCTTTGCCGCGCAATTCGGATACTTTTTGTCGGCAGTTCGTGCGCGCACGCACACATGCACATCATCGTGTATGAACACGGCGCATTCTGTGGTGGTGTGCGTGTATTTTTCGCGGCGCGCAGTCTTTGGGCAATGCACTCGGCCGGCACAATGGCACTGACCTTGGCCAATGCGCAGCTGCGTGTACGTGGGGGGACGGTGCAGCCCGCCAATTCGGCGAGTCGCGGACGCCTTCGATTTTTGAAATATCGAATTTGGCGTTTTCGATATTTAAAAATTTTACGTTCGAAAATTGTTCCGTTTTAATTAAAGCGAGCAAGTATATGTTTTTCTACAGAAATTTATTTTTAGGGTTCCATACCCAAAGGTTGCCAACGGGACCCTACTACTAAGCCTACGCTGTCCATCCGTCTGTCCGTCTGTCCGTCTCTCCGTCTGCGGGCTGTATCTCACAAACCTTAATAGGTAGAGACTTGAAATTTTCACAGAATGTGTAGGTATTTCTGTTGCCGCTACAACAACAAATAGGTATTAAAAATAAAATAACATTTAAAAATAAATGGGTCCCCTTCCCATACAAGAAACTTAATATATTTACGGTGGTACGGAACCCTTCATGTGCGAGTCCGACACGCACTTGCCCGGTTTTTTAATAGGCGTCAAAGTGTTTAGTTTTAAGTAGGTATAAGGTATAATATTTTAGGTATTTATAGTCATTAACATCAAACGGGCAATACGTAGGTACCTACCTAAGAGGAATACAAGGTATAGGAATACCTACCATGACGAGTAGGTAGAATACCTATTTAGAAATCTCAGAGTTTTTTTTTTTTTCAATATTTAATTAAGTTGATAAACATCAATAGCAACGTTATTGACAAGCGACCACTTGTCGCAGTGATTCAGTGATTTGAGCGTTAGCCGCCCGGCTCACTGCATCGGGTGGTTGCGGGTTCGATTCCCGCCAGAGTCAAATTTCGGAAACTGCTTTTTTGTAATTTTCCCTGGTCTGAGTGTGAAGCCTGCCTCCAGCTGGTATATTTTACTAGCACCTACCTCATCCCATATAAACTCATAAACCGCTTATTGGTTGAACGCCGTGTAGGAATCCTGAAAATAATGATCCTACTTGGATAGGTACATAACTACGCCTTATCTATTCTGTGACATAACTAAAATCTGAAATCTATCGTAGGTAAGTAAGTTGACTTTAAGTATACCTACTTATAGGTACATACTTTCCTTTTTTTCTTAGCTAGGTAGTTAGAAATTAATAAAAGTCCCATTCATTCTTCCCCTGAGTTTAGACCTGGGTTCTAACTAGCCTTTACACTTTATTATGTAGTTAACGAGGCACCAACCCTACCGTATTTTTTATTTCGTGGGCATTCGTGGGTAATTTTAAATTGCGACTTACGGCGACATCTATTATTGTACCCGTTTAACTTTGTGTTTTAGTTACATTCAGATCTCAGAGATGGTGCTAGTAGTTCTACTTAGTTTACTAAATTAATAATAAAATCATGAAAATAATTTAAAAGTTGATATTTTTAAAACATTCTTTAAAATTTATAAATAACTAATGTTATTACCAGGTACATTTTCATTTTTCGTGCATATTATTTTTCTTCCTGGCAACATGTAAATGTCAAATTAGTGTTTTCAAAGTATAAAATTATCCCGCAAAGTAGGGAGATATGAATACCCTAAAATTTTGGTTGTAATTTGTTTTTGCAGTTTCATAATTTCTTCTAATTGTTGAGTTAAGGTTTTTGCCGCGTAAAATGCCACTCGAATTTAAATTATAAAGGAAATTATACAATTTCCACGCAGTTGGAAAATCACATGATGAATTATTATAATTGCCATCCCACTTCCTTTTAGACGTGTGATAAAAAATAAATAGCCCATGAGAGGAGGGCAGCGAGTACAAAACATCATAAAATAATAATTTCAATAATTATTATTATGTTGCAATTGTAGGGACTTTTCATTCAACAGTATGACAGCCCCAAATTTAGTACCGTACGAAACTACGCGACGTCGAAACCGCGTTTACGTCCGCGATAACAAAACTCGTTGAAAATGCATACATCAAAATGGTAGAATCCCTACAAATGTTTTTATTTCTCTTCAAATCTAAATACAGACGAAAATGTTCATGGTTCTCGCCATTCCTGTGTTCCGTACTCATAGTGTTGTTGTTCTGTGACGGTGTCCTATCAAAATGTAGTGATAATAATTGTGTAAATGGAATGTGTAAAAATGATTTGTGCGTGTGCTACGAGGGTTGGCAGGGTCCCGAGTGTCAGTACTGCGGCGGGAAAGTCAAGTGAGTACCCTGGACAGTTCTGTTTTATCGCAAAATACATGAGGAGTCGTATGGTTCAGTGACCTCTTTCGAGACGCGCCTAGTGCTAAAGTAGGTAGAATTTGCAAGAGAAAGCCTTCGAGGATTATCCAATTATACAGTTTGGCTTCTTTGCCCGTTCCTGGGCGTCTGAAGGTCGCGTCACGTAGTCGCGGCTGTAGGAAATAAATTATTGACGCCTCTGAACAATAGTGACACAGCTTTTGTGTATTGCTTGTTTACAGTTGAATTTCGCCTAACGATGTCTCGTAGGACATTCATAGAACTATAAAATTATGATTTATGATCAGCTGTTTTTGATATAGAAGTTAAATTTCACTCATATTAGGTTATAAGATGGTTGAAAACAAATAAACTACTTCCTTAATGGATAATCCAGGTGCATTGGTCACAATCTCCATCTATTTATTGGTCCCTGGTCATCGTGTGGAGTGTACTTAGGTATACTATTACTACTATTAAGTTAGTGCAGGTGTCCTGGGCAACGGTTACCACTTATCTGGTAGATGGTCGATCCATGTGCCTTCCTAGGCTATAAAAAATAATGTAGTAAGGCTGTGGCCGCACTAGCAATGAGGTTTTGATGGGTTATTAAAACAAATCAATTGGGTATTTGATGCAGCTACTTCTTTGTTTATAGGGGTTTGATCACTGTCACATTGCAATTGGCTTGCCAGTGTGGCCCACGCCTTAAGGTAGGGTTGTTACACTCTAAAAATGCATGCCTCTCCCCTAAATATGATTATTTAATTGTGTAAAAAATAAAAAATAATTATATTGCAATGCTTTATTTAAAGATGATTATCAACAGGCAATCCACCAATGAACATAATTCACTATACCTGTTCTTTAAGCCTGCGTTCCAGACGACGTAATTTTTGTTATTTTCGTTTATAAATGTCGTTCCACTTGAACCAAGTTGTACTGAAAGTGATCATTATTATTTTTTTGAACAGATTTTGTGAACGAAAATAACAAAAATAACGTCGAATGGAACGCAGCATAAGTAAAGCGTTGTAGTTTAAATAATCACGTTCAGTCAAGGGGTGTGCATTTTTTGAGTGAAATATCTCTACAAATGTAGGGCCAACAGAAATAAATATACCTATTTCCGCTACACATTCATCAAATATGTTAAATCAACTACTAATTACTATTAGCCTTCAAAGCAATTACTGTATACAAGTGTTAACAAGTCCTACCTATCTTGATAACATTAGTAATTAAATTAGAACATAATTAATTCATGTTATTTCTTGTTTTTCAACATTTCGCTGCACTTTTTGTTGTGCACATTTTACTCCATAACTGCTCCTCATGACTGTCTTGTGTCTAGTGCTGTTAAATACTTACTTAGTTTTTTTTAGGGTGCCGTACCCAAAGGGTGCCAGGGAACCTATTACTAAGACCTCCGCTGTCTGTCTGTCTGACAGCGGGCTGTATCTCACAAACCCTAATAGGTAGAGAGTTGAAAATTTCACAGAATATAACTACTATAAACTACTGAACGGATTTGGATGAAATTTGGAACACAGAGCATCGCATTCATTCATCTCGCATTGAGGGGAGGCCCGTGCCCAGCAGTGGGACGTTAT
Organism: Drymonia ruficornis; assembly: GCA_947859195.1. Lineage (NCBI taxonomy): Eukaryota > Metazoa > Arthropoda > Insecta > Lepidoptera > Notodontidae > Drymonia > Drymonia ruficornis. The sequence continues at coordinate 7,569,859 of OX401926.1, read as the reverse complement.
TTTTTTTATTTTTTTTTAACACAGATAGATTATAGTCTGGAATAGCACATAGGATACTTTTTATCCTGTAAAAATGTTGGGTTCCTGTGGGATTCTAAAGTCAACGCGGACGAAGTCGCGTGCAGAAGATAGTAAAACATAAATGGTGGAATTAGGGGATGACAGTTTTTATGGGAGACCAATCACTTTTCAAGTTTTTTTAATTTTTTTTAATTAGTACCTAAGGAGATAGAGGAAAGCTTAGAGAAAACAATAGACTACTCGAAGTACAAATTCATTAGTAAAATAAAAAAAACTAGGTATACTGTTTTTTTTAAATTTAACCTCTATTATTTTCGGAACTCTCAGACTGCGAGATCTACTGCACTTGTCCATTTTTAACGCAGATAAGATAATCAGTGTCCTGCAAATGAGTCAGTGATTACCAGACAAACCACATGTTATTGTTTTATGTAAATCACAATAACGCCTGTTCCCACGTGTGTTTATTGTGGATGAATTCCGTTTTATTGTCGTTGACAGGACAGCACTGATGTCGAGTTGATTCTGTTATCAGATGCACGAGGTCAACCACCTGGCCTTGAATCTGGCATAAGTTTCCATGGCTTACAAAATAAAAGCTCTGATTTGGCTGATTGGTGGTGGAGCCAAGCTGTAGCCAAGTGACTGCAGCTCATATATGGGCTGGCTCAAACGGTGTAGTAGCACCCTCAGAAGATCGGTGTAAAGTGGCTTTTACTGCTGTGTTTCATACAAAGTCAATTGGCTACAGCTTGGCTCTACCACCTATCCTATCCCACTAACATTATAAATGTGAAAGTTTAGATGGATTGATGGATGGATGGATGGATTGATGGATGGATGGATGGATGTTTGTTACTCAATTACGCCAGAACGGCAGAACGGATCTGGACGAAATTTGGCACAGAGATAGATTATAGTCTGGAATAGCACATAGGCTACTTTTTATCCCGATAAGTAGTATGTTCCCGTGGGACAAATGCGCTAACGAAGTCGCGGGAAAAAGCTAGTAGAATATTATGTTTGATACCCTTGTGTAAAAATAAAATATTTCTTCCAGTTTAACCGCCCCAACGGGCGTTATAACCGACGGCCCGGGGAACTACAGCGTCAGCACGCAGTGCTCGTGGCTGGTGTCCCCGCCGTGGCTCGGGCCTTTGCCCCCGGTGCTCCGGGTGCGTCTCGAGAGCTTCGCCACCGAGTGTGGGTGGGACCATCTGTACGTGTATGACGGGGACAGCGTGAGGGCTGAGAAACTGCTCGCTGTATTCAGGTCAGTTTTGAGGCTGCATGGATGCATTTTGAGGGTGCATGGATGCATTTCGGGGGTGCATGGGTGCATTTCGGAAGTGCCTGGGTGCATTTCGGAGGCGCATGGGTACATTTCGTGGGTGCATGGAGGCATTTCGGGGGTGCATAGATGCATTTTGAGGGTGCATGGGTGCATTTCGTGGGTGCATGGATGCATTTTGATCGTGCATAGATGAATTTTGAGGGTGCATGGATGCATTTCAGGGGTGCATGAGTGCATTTCGGGGGTGCCTGGGTTTGAGGGTAATGATGGTATTGGTATGGGTGTATTGATGGTCTCATCAGTCTGCTCTGACTCTTCAAGTGGAATTAGACCGATAATATCGCACGAATGGATCCTTAAATGGTCACGAATAGTATGTTTCATGACTGAATGTTGGAAGTGGTCTCAGACTTCATAGTAGACATCGGTTCCTCTTCTTCTTATCGTATGGTTAGTGTCCAACCTTGTTCAAGCCTCCCGTAGGCCTCTGACCTAGGCTTAACGACTGCTACCTAGATGACAACAACCGGGACCGACTTTTTACGTGCCCTCCGAAGCACGGAGACGCTCAGTTCAAATGCCACTAAATGGTTACCCATCACTGACTGACCTTGCCGAGCATTGCTTAACCTCCGATCGTTAATCGATAAGTGATTGCAACTGGCTACAAGCGCCGCACAAGACTTCGGTCTAAGTTGCAGATGTCCTCGGCGGCGGCTTTCACTTACCATCAGGTGGACTGTCTGCCAGACCATCCTTGGCTATTAATTTTTTATTCTTTTTCAGTGGTGTGCTAGAGCCAGATGATTCAGGCTGGACTCGTCAAGTGATAGCTCGGTCCGGGAGCGTGTTGCTACATTTCTTCTCGGACGACGCGTACGCAATGGAAGGGTTCAACGTCACTTACGCGGCGTATTCGTGTCCTTCGAACGATCATCGCACTAATTGTTCAAGTAAGTTCTAAACTTAAGTGGCTTTTTTATGGTACTGAGCCCGCCACACAATCCCACCACTGTCCTGTAAGCCAGGATCATGGACCAATTACTAAGGGGACTGGGTCAAAGCAACTCGGCCGAGTGGTCGGCCGAGTACTAACATCGACATAAAACTGAGCGAGTAGTTCAGCTATTTACAAGTAGATAAATGCCACGCATCCCGGGAAAATGACCACGCGTTGTTCCATAGAGTTATCTACTAAGATCGTCTCTTCTAATTAAAATCTCTATGGCCAGGATCGACAATGGTGTCCAACGATGACGCCAAGGTTTGAGCATCGACGAGTTCCGGGGACAAGCTAAGTTGTCTTGGAATCCGTACGAATTTAATCAAATGGAAGGATAGGAGGAGTTGGAAGGAGATTCTTCCAAACTAAAGGGGCTGACGATGAACGCTGGCCCAATGGTTCGAGCTTAGCGCACGGCTCACTGCATCGGATGGTCGAGGCTTTCGGAAACGGCCTTTTCGTAAATGTCCCTGGTCTGGGTGTCACTGGGATCGCCCCCAGTCCATTGTATTGTAGCCATAGTAGCGTTGCTTAGTTTGGGACCATACAGGGCTCATTCTCAGTCGGACCATTTTAAGTGGACCTTCGGTGTCAACCTTTTTTTATTGACACCGAAGGTCAGCATAAAACGGTCAGTCTGAGAATGAGCCACAGTTGGTGTGTTTGTCTGGCGATATTTATTCATTTATTTATTATTTATAGTCTAAAGACTCTAAAGCAACGCGAGTGAAGACTCTGCGGACTACGTACCTAATTTGTTTTGTTAAATATCTGCGCTTAACGAGTGTACTTGCGTTTGTTTACAAAACTAACCATTAACGAAATTACTACAATTTACATGAACACTGATTTATGTGAATTACGGACGTACGGTGCTAATTTTGTTATTAATTTAATTGACTAAGAGCCGGGCTGAACTAGCGCGCTGCGCTGCGTCGTCGCAAAAGACAACGCATTGTATGCCACACCTGCGTTGCGACGACGCACGACGTCACAACGCAAGAGGCTGACGCCACGCCGTCATATACGTCATTTCGTATACGCACGTCTCCCTCTAGCAGCGGAACGCTGTACGTCATCCCACCGACAGCGCAGCGCATCACCTTCCCCCGCTTCGTCTCTCCGTTGAAACGTCGCATGCAACGACGCAACGCATAAATGTGGCATGCCACTATAAAATATATGTAAAACGACGCAGCGGCGACGCCGCGACGACGCAGCGACGACGCAACGCAACGCAACGCGGTAGGGCGGGCGGGGCCCGGCCCTAAGGTAGCAAATAACCGTACGACCCGCCTGATATTAAGCAGTTACCGTAGCTATAGATGCTTGCAATACCAAAGGCATCGTTCGCACGTTGTCGCCCTGTAGAGGCGTGGGACAGAGAGAGGTGAAGGGGGGTTGGGTTTCCGGCTCTCTCACTCATCATACGAAACGCAGATGTAAAAGCTGCTCTACGCCGATCTGCTGCAGTCAGTTGGCTACAGCTTGGCTAGTAATCTTTATAAACAAAAACATTTTTAACGGCGTTTTTCATAATTCAACTCCTATTAAGTTTGTGCTTATTTCTAGATCATGGCGAATGCGACGACGGCACATGTAGATGCGAGCCGGATTGGATTGGGGTGGCGTGCGACCAGCCCTTATGTCCAGGTATGTACTGTGGCCATAGGCCTGAGGCCTAAAAGTAGGATGTCGCCATGGATGAATGCCCTTAGCGTTGTATGATAGGGGCCGTCCATAAATTACTTGAGGCGTTTAGAGAGCGATGGGGTAGAGCTGAATCTCACGTGGGGGCAGGGGGTCTCGGTAAATATCACGTATTTTTCCGTAAGAAATAGTTTAAAATTGCGAGATAACTGGGGTTAAATTAAGTAAAACATGTTTCTCCACTAAAATATGGTTTTGAAAAATCTCACGTGAGATTGGGAGGAGGGAAGGGGTCGAGCCCAATCTCACGACGTGAGATGGGGAGGGGAGGGTCGAAAAATCACCAAAATCGCCTCAAGTAATTTATGGAGCCACCATAGCCCCATCACCTCCCACTTCCCACCTCCAGATGAGTGCAACGAAGCGTACGGAGGTGGCAAGTGCACTTCCTCTGGGTGCAAGTGCCACCCGGGGCGCAGCGGCGCGAACTGCTCGCGCGAGGCGTGGCGCGCCGGCTGGGGCTGGGCGTGGCGCGAGCCGGGCGAGTCGCCCCCGCCGGCCCAGCCGCCCCCGGCCGAGTCGCCCCCGGCCCAGCCGCCCCCGGCTGTCGCCGGCCACGTGCTGCTGCCGTATGGGGACGATCTGCTGAGGGTCGGCGGGGAGACGTTCGCGCCCTCGGACTTTTTGTATAGGTCAGTTAATATTGTCATTATTCGATGCGCATTTTTTTTAGATTCGTCGCATTACTTTTATCTACCTAATAAATAAAGCGTTTTGACAAATATTCTATGGCACAACTGTCAAACCCTCATATTTATTTGGTGGGTAAAAGTTATGTGACTATTAATTTTTTTTTAAATGAGATTTTTTTCATAAGTTCTACATGTACGACTACGTGCCCATAGTTAGTTTGCCCTCTGTCCCGGTGAAGTTGTAAAGGCCACTATGGGCATCAACATTAAGTCAATAAAAAAAATTTGGTATAAAATAATCTGTCTCTTAAATTGTGTCTGCATATGTGCGCTCGAGTGATTAACGACCGATTATTTCCACCAGTGTGTGTAGTAGTATACAGGGTGAATTTGAGATCATGGACATCCTTTTAAACTATGACTCTGAATATATGTTATATGATTCAGAATATTTTAGGAAAAAAATAAAAAAAATATATAGCAAACCAGTTAACTGTTACACCTTACCTGGGCAATACATTTTTATCGCTTTTTATTTTTATCGATTTGTCGATTATTATTCCCTAAATATTCTGAATCATGCGTCGAATCACCGTTCAAAAGGATGCCCATGATGTCAAATTCACCCTGTATGAAGATCCTTGAGTATTGTGTGCAGGTACAAGAGTGTGTCGGGGGAATGGGAGGCAGTGAAGACGACGCACCCGCCGGCGGCGCGGCTGGCGCACTCGGCCGTGCTGCACGGCCGCGAGCTCATCGTGTACGGCGGGGTCGTCATCAACGACGACCCCGAGAGGGGGTCAGTACACACTGGGGAGGGGGAAGGGGAGGCTAACACACCAACTTTATGGTCCCTAACTAAGCAGCGCTTGTTCTATGGCTACTATAAATTTATTTTTTCATATAGCACCACCTCTTATAGCAGTATTATTTAAACCTTACACTGCAGGTCGTAGGTTCGATTCCTACCCGCGACATGCATTTGTGTGCATGAACATGTATGTATGTCCGGAGTCTGGGTGTATATGTATATTAAGTATGTATTTACAAATAAAAAAGTAGTATATGTAGTAATGTCAGTTATCTGGTTTCCATAGTACAAGCTCTGCATAGTTTGGGATCAGGTAGCCGTGTGTAAAAAATGTCCCAGGATATTATTTTTTTTATTTTTTATTTTACTTTTTGTAATTTGATGTCCTTTATTGTCTTGTCATGACATTACAAAAAGTCGCTGTAAGGTTAAAATACTGCTATAAGAGGTGGTGGTAGGGCCCCAAGGCAAATTACAAAAAGGCCGATTCCGAAACTTGCCATCCGATCTAACCCGTAACCTGCTGATCCAGTGAGCCGAGCGGCCTACGTTCGAACGCCAAGCGGTCGTCACTGGAACTTAGCTTTTCCCTGGGACTCGTCGAGTCTCCTCACACCTCAAACCTTGGCGTCATCGTTGGACACCAGTGGGACACCAATCAGAGGGTCGAACACTATAGCAGCTCAATGGCAATAGCTAAGCGACTTACGGCCCATTACCGTAGCAGTGATCAGGCCTTGTTCAGTCCTCAAATGTACTCATTGTTGTGTGTTGTGTAGCGGGGGCCTGGCGGGGCTGGAGGGGCGCGCGGGGGAGGTCACCAACGAGGTGTGGGCGCTGCGCCTGGACGAGCGCCCGCATGACACGCCCACCGCCCCCGCCTGGCGCAACGCCACGCCCACGGCCTGCTCGCCGCACCGACCCGCGCCCTTTAAACACTGCGGTAACATTTCACACCTGACACCTCACACCTCACATTTGACACCTCACACCTGACACCTCACACCAGCTAGGCTATTCTGTAACGACAAATTCACTTCGCACGCGTGAATTTGCAGGTGATATGTCAAATTTTGTATTGAAAGTTGACATTTCACTAGAAAATTCACGCGTGCGAAGTGAGTATGACGTTACAGAATAGCCTAGCTGACACCTGACACCTGACACCGGACTCCTGACACCTCAAACCTGACACCTCACACCTGACACCTCACACCTGACACTTCACACATGAAACCTCACATCTGACACCTCACATCTGATACCTCACACTTGACACCTCACACCTGATAAGTACCTGACACCTGACACCTGACTCCTGACGCCTCACCACTGGCCCCTCACACCTGACCCCTAACACCTGACACCTCATACCTGACAATTCACACCTGGCACCTGACTCCTGACACCTCACACTTGACTCCGCACACCTGATACCTCACACCTGACACCTCACACCTGGCACCTGACTCCTGACACCTCACACCTGACCCCTCACACCTGACACCTCACACCAGAGGGCCTACTCTTTTACAAACGAAAACGAAATTCCTGACGAAATTCGCGTATCTCCTACTACGTTTGTTATTGATTCCGACATTTCTTACGAACGAAAATTGTTTGACGTCTTCATCGTCGTCGAATCTTAACGTCAAACAATTTTCAATCGTAAGAAATGTCAGAATCAATGAGAAACGTAGTAGGAAATACGTGAATTTCGTCCGAAATTTCGTTTTCGTTTGTAAAAGTGTAGGGCCTCTGGCCCCTCACACCTAACACCTCACACCTGTCAACTCGCACTTGACACCTGTCAACTCACACTTGACACCTGACACCTGCTCTGTATGTGTGGCAGGCGGGCTGCACGTGTCGGGCCACACGGCGGTGCTGGTGTCGCTGGGCGCCACCAGGAAGCCCGTGATGCTCGTGTTCTTCGGACACTCGCCACACTATGGATATCTGCATTTAGTACAGGTATCTATCTATGCTCAGACTTACGGAAATTCGTCCACATACTCGGCTTTTTCATTTGTCATTGAGATAATTATATAATTGTACTATCAGCAAACTTGAAGACTGATCAGTTTCAACAACTTATCGCTTGCAGGCAATATTCAAAGCTCGATCCTGCCATTAGATCATTGCCCAATGAGATGACAACCATAAGAAAGGCCTTTTTTTTCGTAAAATAATTTCTTTGAATTTCTTATTGATGGACGAAACCAAGGTAGCCACCGGTCACTGCACGCAAAATGCAACCTTAAGGTGATCAACCTCAAGTTTGTCCATAGTACTACGTACTACAGTAGCGTCATGGAGGAATGGCCTCGGTAATATGTGGTCGTTCGGTGCGCAGGAGTACTACGTGGAGGAGGGCGTGTGGTCGTTTGCTGCAACGCGTGGTTGGGCGGCGCGGGGCGGGTTCGCGCATGCGGCGGCGTGGGACTCGCTGTCCCGCCGCGTCTACCTGCACGCCGGGCTCGTGTCCGAGTCCGAGGCCACGCAGGTACCACTACACACTACACACTACACGCGGCGGCGTGGGACGCGCTGTCCCGCCGCGTCTACCTGCACGCCGGGCTCGTGTCCGAGTCCGAGGCCACGCAGGTACCACTACACACTACACACTACACGCGGCGGCGTGGGACGCGCTGTCCCGCCGCGTCTACCTGCACGCCGGGCTCGTGTCCGAGTCCGAGGCCACGCAGGTACCACTACACACTACACACTACACGCGGCGGCGTGGGACGCGCTGTCCCGCCGCGTCTACCTGCACGCCGGGCTCGTGTCCGAGTCCGAGGCCACGCAGGTACCACTACACACTACACACTACACGCGGCGGCGTGGGACGCGCTGTCCCGCCGCGTCTACCTGCACGCCGGGCTCGTGTCCGAGTCCGAGGCCACGCAGGTACCACTACACACTACACACTACACGCGGCGGCGTGGGACGCGCTGTCCCGCCGCGTCTACCTGCACGCCGGGCTCGTGTCCGAGTCCGAGGCCACGCAGGTACCACTACACACTACACACTACACGCGGCGGCGTGGGACGCGCTGTCCCGCCGCGTCTACCTGCACGCCGGGCTCGTGTCCGAGTCCGAGGCCACGCAGGTACCACTACACACTACACACTACACGCGGCGGCGTGGGACGCGCTGTCCCGCCGCGTCTACCTGCACGCCGGGCTCGTGTCCGAGTCCGAGGCCACGCAGGTACCACTACACACTACACACTACACGCGGCGGCGTGGGACGCGCTGTCCCGCCGCGTCTACCTGCACGCCGGGCTCGTGTCCGAGTCCGAGGCCACGCAGGTACCACTACACACTACACACTACACGCGGCGGCGTGGGACGCGCTGTCCCGCCGCGTCTACCTGCACGCCGGGCTCGTGTCCGAGTCCGAGGCCACGCAGGTACCACTACACACTACACACTACACGCGGCGGCGTGGGACGCGCTGTCCCGCCGCGTCTACCTGCACGCCGGGCTCGTGTCCGAGTCCGAGGCCACGCAGGTACCACTACACACTACACACTACACGCGGCGGCGTGGGACGCGCTGTCCCGCCGCGTCTACCTGCACGCCGGGCTCGTGTCCGAGTCCGAGGCCACGCAGGTACCACTACACACTACACACTACACGCGGCGGCGTGGGACGCGCTGTCCCGCCGCGTCTACCTGCACGCCGGGCTCGTGTCCGAGTCCGAGGCCACGCAGGTACCACTACACACTACACACTACACGCGGCGGCGTGGGACGCGCTGTCCCGCCGCGTCTACCTGCACGCCGGGCTCGTGTCCGAGTCCGAGGCCACGCAGGTACCACTACACACTACACACTACACGCGGCGGCGTGGGACGCGCTGTCCCGCCGCGTCTACCTGCACGCCGGGCTCGTGTCCGAGTCCGAGGCCACGCAGGTACCACTACACACTACACACTACACGCGGCGGCGTGGGACGCGCTGTCCCGCCGCGTCTACCTGCACGCCGGGCTCGTGTCCGAGTCCGAGGCCACGCAGGTACCACTACACACTACACACTACACGCGGCGGCGTGGGACGCGCTGTCCCGCCGCGTCTACCTGCACGCCGGGCTCGTGTCCGAGTCCGAGGCCACGCAGGTACCACTACACACTACACACTACACGCGGCGGCGTGGGACGCGCTGTCCCGCCGCGTCTACCTGCACGCCGGGCTCGTGTCCGAGTCCGAAACCACGCAGGTACCACTACACACTACACACTACACGCGGCGGCGTGGGACGCGCTGTCCCGCCGCGTCTACCTGCACGCCGGGCTCGTGTCCGAGTCCGAGGCCACGCAGGTACCACTACACACTACACACTACACGCGGCGGCGTGGGACGCGCTGTCCCGCCGCGTCTACCTGCACGCCGGGCTCGTGTCCGAGTCCGAGGCCACGCAGGTACCACTACACACTACACACTACACGCGGCGGCGTGGGACGCGCTGTCCCGCCGCGTCTACCTGCACGCCGGGCTCGTGTCCGAGTCCGAGGCCACGCAGGTACCACTACACACTACACACTACACGCGGCGGCGTGGGACGCGCTGTCCCGCCGCGTCTACCTGCACGCCGGGCTCGTGTCCGAGTCCGAGGCCACGCAGGTACCACTACACACTACACACTACACGCGGCGGCGTGGGACGCGCTGTCCCGCCGCGTCTACCTGCACGCCGGGCTCGTGTCCGAGTCCGAGGCCACGCAGGTACCACTACACACTACACACTACACGCGGCGGCGTGGGACGCGCTGTCCCGCCGCGTCTACCTGCACGCCGGGCTCGTGTCCGAGTCCGAGGCCACGCAGGTACCACTACACACTACACACTACACGCGGCGGCGTGGGACGCGCTGTCCCGCCGCGTCTACCTGCACGCCGGGCTCGTGTCCGAGTCCGAGGCCACGCAGGTACCACTACACACTACACACTACACGCGGCGGCGTGGGACGCGCTGTCCCGCCGCGTCTACCTGCACGCCGGGCTCGTGTCCGAGTCCGAGGCCACGCAGGTACCACTACACACTACACACTACACGCGGCGGCGTGGGACGCGATGTCCCGCCGCGTCTACCTGCACGCCGGGCTCGTGTCCGAGTCCGAGGCCACGCAGGTACCACTACACACTACACGCGGCGGCGTGGGACGCGCTGTCCCGCCGCGTCTACCTGCACGCCGGGCTCGTGTCCGAGTCCGAGGCCACGCAGGTACCACTACACACTACACACTACACGCGGCGGCGTGGGACGCGCTGTCCCGCCGCGTCTACCTGCACGCCGGGCTCGTGTCCGAGTCCGAGGCCACGCAGGTACCACTACACACTACACACTACACGCGGCGGCGTGGGACGCGCTGTCCCGCCGCGTCTACCTGCACGCCGGGCTCGTGTCCGAGTCCGAGGCCACGCAGGTACCACTACACACTACACACTACACGCGGCGGCGTGGGACGCGCTGTCCCGCCGCGTCTACCTGCACGCCGGGCTCGTGTCCGAGTCCGAGGCCACGCAGGTACCACTACACACTACACACTACACGCGGCGGCGTGGGACGCGCTGTCCCGCCGCGTCTACCTGCACGCCGGGCTCGTGTCCGAGTCCGAGGCCACGCAGGTACCACTACACACTACACACTACACACGGCGGCGTGGGACGCGCTGTCCCGCCGCGTCTACCTGCACGCCGGGCTCGTGTCCGAGTCCGAGGCCACGCAGGTACCACTACACACTACACACTACACGCGGCGGCGTGGGACGCGCTGTCCCGCCGCGTCTACCTGCACGCCGGGCTCGTGTCCGAGTCCGAGGCCACGCAGGTACCACTACACACTACACACTACACGCGGCGGCGTGGGACGCGCTGTCCCGCCGCGTCTACCTGCACGCCGGGCTCGTGTCCGAGTCCGAGGCCACGCAGGTACCACTACACACTACACACTACACGCGGCGGCGTGGGACGCGCTGTCCCGCCGCGTCTACCTGCACGCCGGGCTCGTGTCCGAGTCCGAGGCCACGCAGGTACCACTACACACTACACACTACACGCGGCGGCGTGGGACGCGCTGTCCCGCCGCGTCTACCTGCACGCCGGGCTCGTGTCCGAGTCCGAGGCCACGCAGGTACCACTACACACTACACACTACACGCGGCGGCGTGGGACGCGCTGTCCCGCCGCGTCTACCTGCACGCCGGGCTCGTGTCCGAGTCCGAGGCCACGCAGGTACCACTACACACTACACACTACACGCGGCGGCGTGGGACGCGCTGTCCCGCCGCGTCTACCTGCACGCCGGGCTCGTGTCCGAGTCCGAGGCCACGCAGGTACCACTACACACTACACACTACACGCGGCGGCGTGGGACGCGCTGTCCCGCCGCGTCTACCTGCACGCCGGGCTCGTGTCCGAGTCCGAGGCCACGCAGGTACCACTACACACTACACACTACACGCGGCGGCGTGGGACGCGCTGTCCCGCCGCGTCTACCTGCACGCCGGGCTCGTGTCCGAGTCCGAGGCCACGCAGGTACCACTACACACTACACACTACACGCGGCGGCGTGGGACGCGCTGTCCCGCCGCGTCTACCTGCACGCCGGGCTCGTGTCCGAGTCCGAGGCCACGCAGGTACCACTACACACTACACACTACACGCGGCGGCGTGGGACGCGCTGTCCCGCCGCGTCTACCTGCACGCCGGGCTCGTGTCCGAGTCCGAGGCCACGCAGGTACCACTACACACTACACACTACACAATACACACTATACATGGACGATCGCTCGGCTCACTACATCGGGTGGTTGCGGGTTACGGGTACTTTGCCAGGTTCTTTTATTTATTATTTTAGTTACATATAGGGTGTTTGGAAGCAGAGTGCAATGCCTTGAGGGGATCATAGTTCACACCATTTAGAATATTTTGAGCCATACATATTTTATGCCGTGTCCACTGGCAAGAAAACTTGCACTAGTTAACTTGCGCACGCGACTTCCAATGTGTAAACACTCACGCAAGTAGACTTATGCGACTTGCCGAACTTCCTGCAAGTCCCACATGTACACGGTTGTGCAAAACTGCAGTCAGTGGAAACACGTCGGCAAGTGACTTCTGCAAGTAATTGCGTGAGTTACTTGCCAGTGGACACACGGCATTAGACGAAGTCTGATTTTTTGTTTTTTTATCTGTTATTTTTTATTTTATTTTGATGAAATCCCAATGCCGACAGTTAATTGCCAACAGTGCCCCAATTTAAGTAGCCCTTTTTTTACAGGCTCCATCTTCAGCTCTCTATGAATATGATCCCGAGATGAGATTGTGGCGCCCCCTGCAGTCTGCGCCCACGCCCAGATACCTACACTCTGCCACGTTTATATCACCAGGTATGTTATACGAGTACAATAACACTTTTTAGGGTTCCGTACCCAAAGGGTGCCAACGGGACCCTATTTCTAAGCCTACGCTGTCCGTCTGTCAGCGGGCTGTATCTCACGAACCGTAATAGGTAGAAAGTTGAAATTGTCACAGAATGTGTTTTTTGTGTTGCCGCTACAACAACAAATACTAAAATTAAAATTAAATTTATTAATAAAGAGGGTCCCAATACAATAAACTTTATATTTTTGACGTTTTTATTCTACAGTGGTACGGAAACCTTTATGTGCGAGTCCAGCACGCACTTAGCCGGTTTTATTTTGTAAAAACAAAAAAAAGGTCACGACTTTTATCCCCATTCGGGGGTAGTCAGAGGCTTGAGTGGCCATACACCACCACATTGTGGAGGTATTAATCAACTCAAAGCCCACGTTTCACCAGATAGTCAGAACCCAACGTGACAGGTGGTGAACCGTGTCGCCGTGTATACAGGAACTGACTATTGCCTAATCCCGAGGGATAGGTAGGTTTCCTCACCGTAAACGAACTGTAAATTATTATTGTTTTATTTTGTGTTGGTGATATATGATTGTATTGTGTTGTAGGTGTAATGTTGGTGTTTGGTGGTAATGCCCACAACGACAGCGCGGCGGCGCTGGTGTCGAGCCCTGTTGGTTCTAGGTGCTACTCGGCTGGGGCCTACCTTTACGATGTTAGGTCAGTATACAACAATGGGGGTCGCATGACAATTGCTGGGCCCTGATTGGTTTTTTTCTTCGTTATGGATTCGCTTTTCACATATAGCCAGTATCAAGTTAAGTATACAGGGTAAATTTGAAATCATGGACATCCTTTCAATCTACATAAATAAATGAAAAAATCTATTGATAAAAAAACATTTACTGGAGTAAGCAAACCAGTTAATTGTTACAACTGACCCGGGTAATAATTTTTTATCAATTGATTTGTTGATTAATATTCCCTAAATATTCCGAATTATGTGTAGAGTCATAGTTTCAAAGGATGCCCATGATTTCAAATTCACCCTGTATAAGAATCAAAGTCCTGACTGACTGACAGACAACGCACAGCCTAAACCGCTGGTCGTAGGGATATGAAATTTGGAGGGTGTGTTTGTCTTGACTGGTAGAGGTGTACTATGAAAGGATTTTTTGAAATTCAACCTCTAACGGCGTTAAATAGGGGATGAAAATTTGTGTGGAAGTTCGATCTTGAATTCTGCGCGGAGGAAGTCGCTGGCAAAAGCTAGTACATAATACAGGGTGTAAGTGACAGCCCTCCACATACTGACAGGGTGAATTCAGGACTTTATTTTGAATCATATTCCACTATAAATGTTCTTCGGAAAATTGTTTTTTTTTTAATCTTTTTTTCAGTTACAATTCCTTTATTTCAGTTTACAATTACATTATCGGTACGCAGCATTCCATTTCTGTAAATAACACGGTTAAAATGAAATAAACCAGCAATGGATGTTGAACTCCTCTTACGAACAACGCGTGAATGACGTGGTACGAGCGCGTTCGACGGCAAGCATTGACCCTGTGGCGGGGAGGGCGGTCGTTGGCTACGTGCGTTTTGCCACAGTAACGATACATTGCGTGTAAGCTAATAAAACAAACCGAGTTTATTGAAGTACCATAAAGTATCTGAACTAATTTCATGTACCGATCATTTTAGTATGATATACTGATGTCACCCCATCAGTATGTGGAGGGCTGTCCATTACACCCTGTATAACATGTGTGTGTAGATGCGGCACGTGGTCGGCAGCGCGGCCGCCGCTGGGCTCGGCGCGCGGCGCGCACGCGGCGGCGCCGCTGCGCTACCGCAACAAGCGCGCTGTACTCATCTACGGCGGGTACGTATTACGCGCAGAGCTACTACTCTACCCAAACCAACCAAAGTTAAAAAACAGGAAATTTAAAATGAAAACTGTTTAAAACGTGTTTAAATCATTGTTTAAAACATTGATTTAAAACATTTTTTACAAATTTTAAATGTTTAAAACATGTTTTAAACACGGGTGTTTAAAACAAGATGATTTTTTCGTAACAACCCTGAAACGAACTAATCCAACTAACCAATCTCTAACCCAAATCTCTTCAAAAGTAGGGTGAACAGGCATATTGTGGGTGCGCTCGCTCCACCGTCGACCTCATCTTTGCCCCTGCGGCATGATTGAGGTCAAGAGCAAGCCCATTTTTAATAAAAAGAAATCTTTAATTTAGTTTTTATTTCATAATTCTAGGTCAGGTACTTTTGAAGATATTGAAGATTTTCTAACCGACCCTTTTTCTTTGCGGTCCAGTGTATTACTTTTGAAATGTGATTTCATGAAATTTAGGACACCTCCCACCCCTTTACGTGTGACATAATTTATGGATGGCCCCTTATGTCCCAATTTGTATGGTACCAGTTTCGACGGGCGGCTCCGTTCGGACGCGTTGGTGTTCGGAGTGGGCGAGGGTTGTTCCCGACACACCGACGAGGCCGCCTGCCTCGCCGCCACGCAGCACACCGCCATCGCGTGCGTCTGGCGGACCAGAGACAACACTTGTCTATCGGTGAGATAACACGGGTACACTTTGGACGAGACATTCTACAGCAAAAGCTAAGCATACACGCCCGGATCTGTCGGACAGATCTGACTGACTGCTATGCCTAGCGGACTGAACTGCTGGTGTATGGCGAGCAAGCAGGCATCAGTCAGGCAAATCTGTGCCCGTACTCACCATACACCAGCAGTTCTGTCCGTCAGGCAAATCCGTGCGTGTATTCTTAAGCTCGGGATACACGACCACACGTGAAACTAATACACTAACCCCCTTATTCATAGAAATTTATAATCGACCTGCAGTTGAATTACAAATCACATTTGTTCCTAAAAATGATTTTTTTAAATCATTGCAAACTGGCCAAAATCTCTATGAATAAGAGGGTCAGTGTATACATCGAGTGTCTGCGTATGTACACCACCGCGACACCTTGTTACAGTTTTAGTGGCGGTGTCGCTACACTGAGATACACTGAGTGTCTAGTGTCGCCGTGTATCCCGAGCATTAGTTAAACGCTTTAGTAACAGGTGTATACTGGGTGTAAGGCAAAAACCAAAACGGTACATGAGGTAACCATTAGATGTTTCGACACCGGGATGACCCACGATGTCCAATTGGAAGTAGATGCCGAAAATCTGCTTAAAATATTTTTTTATGTGGTGGGAAACACATTTACCGTAGCCTATAAATATTTGCAATACCAAATGTATCGCTCGCACGTTGCCGACCTGAAGGGGAGTGGGATAGTCGGTGGGGAAGGGGGTTGGGCTTCCGGCTCTTTTACTAATCGTATCGAAATTATATAAAGCAATATGTTGTAGCAATATGTTGTAGCGACTGTAGCCTAGGGGTGAACAGGTTGGGCTAACAATCAGAAGGTCCCAGGTTCGATTCCCGGTGGGTCATGCACCAATGGATGAATTTTCATCTATGTGCATAATTTACAGTTCGCTGACGGTGAGGGAAAACATCGTGAGGAAACCTACCTATCCCTCGGGATTAGGTAATAGTCAGTTCCTGTATACACGGCGTCACGGCTCACCACCTGTCACGTTGGGTTCTGACTATCTAGTGAAACGTGGGCTTTGAGTTGGTTAATACCTCCACAATGAGGTGGTGTATGGCCACTCAAGCCTCTGACTACCCCCGAACGGGGATAAAAGTCGTGACGTTACATTACATTACATTACATTACACAATATGTTGTTGCAGATAGAAGAAGTAGGTTGGAGTGAGTCGTTCGATGGCACTGTGAAGGCGTGTCCCGTTGAACCCACGTACGGTAAAGGTGAGTCAGTTCATTATTATTTCTAGGTACCTACACCTACTTTTCAACTTATCGCTAAATTTATTTATTTATCCATTTATTTCAGGCAATAAATGGACTATTTAAGGTATTTATAATATGGGCCATCATATTATAAATACCTTAAATTTACCTAATTTTGTTTCGGATTTTATTCTGGACAAAGCTCATAACCCCGATTGTCATGTCGACCTGTCGCGGACTATACATATATCAATATAACTTATAGTTTGTCCTCCGGGCATGTAGTCGTCGGTGCATAAATAAAGGCACACAATGACTAGGGTACATTTTTCCCGCGACCTTGTCGCTCGACACGAATTCTACGTGACGGGCGACGTCGCGGGGACATCAATAAATTCATTGATTGTCAGGCAACTTTGGCTCATAGAGAACTAATATAAATACAAAAGCTGTTAGTATATAAACTTATAACTATATCACATCACCCGACATCTAGTATGTGTCGCGGGACATGTCACGTGTCGACGCTCCTAGAACGTCGACCTGGCGCGATTCCGGGCCACTGCCATCGGGCGACTGTTGAAACGAACGAACTAACTAACTAACGCTTAGACCGTGTCCTTCTAAAGTCGCCCGATGGCATTTAAGTAGTGCGGACGCGTGTCGCTCTGTGTTCCGCGACTATCCTTGGCATTGCGCCAAACAGTCGCACGTAAATGTCCCGCGACTGCTTGCGACATGTCTCTCGACTTTGTCCGGTACTGAATACGCGGCTTAGGCCCGTATTAATCAATGCGTCTCAAAGATATCGAGCTTAAGATGCAGTTTTGACATTTAATGTATGGAACATCTGTTAAAACCAGCATTTGAAGTTCGATCTCAATCTTGAGTTTTTTTTTTTAACTGTGTTTCTTTTTGGTGCAGACGAGCGACGCTGCATGTCGGCGGAGTCGTGCGGCGCGTGCACGGCGGGAGGCTGCGCGTGGTGCGGCGTCTGCATGTTCGCGCCCGCGCACTGCGCGCGACGTGCACATCGCGATCACGTAACTATACACCATACTATAATACACTGCATTGTGCTACACTACACTACATTGTGCTGCACTACAATACATCGTGCTGTACTACACTTACTACACTGCACTATAATACAATATGCTACACTACACTGCAATTTACTACAATACATTACACTGCGATATACTGCAATGCATTACAATACAATATGCTACACTACACACTACCTACACTATATTAAACTACAGTCAACTATACTACACTACATTGCACTACACTTATAAAAATATTTTATTAGTCCAGTTACTGGTCAGATGGGTATTATTGTGTATAACACGGCCAGTGATAGTCTGTTTTCCTTGTTTGAAATTGAAGATGTGGCAATAGTGTTGATGGGTAATGTATTGTGTGTGTGTGCAGACGGCGGTGTCGGTGGGCGAGTGCGGCGGGGGCGGGGGCGGGGGTGCGGGCGCGCGGGAGGGGCTGCGCGAGGCGTGCGCGCGCTACCACTCGTGCGCAGCCTGCATCGGCCACCACCATCATCACGCACACGTAAATATAGTATACACTATAGGTAGTGATATACAATATGGTATACTGTAGAATATATTAGATAGTAGGCTATCTAATATATTCTACAGTATGTTTCTAAAGTGAGAAATAAAACTTTGGATGAGTGTCAGAAATAGTTAGAGATGGGTCCAAATATAATAAGCTGCTAAATTAACAGTGCTAAATTTATTTACTGTCAACACCTGTTAAATAAATTTTAGGATAGGTGTTAAATATAGCAGTCCAAATACCTATATTTAAGTGTTACATAGAATTAAATTGTGATATATTTTTTGTTATTTAAATTTAAATAAAACCTCGAAAATTTTGTTAACTTGAAATATCTCGAAAAATATGTAGGTACAATGATCACATTAATGGTTCACATACTGTTTCTTGAATATTAGTGGGCTACTCTTGAAATAAATTTACACTTGATTCTAAACTATTTGATGTGTTCTATAGCTGGTATAATCTGGCGTATGATTATTTGTCTTTTGTGAATATTATCTTAAACCCAGTTTACATCTTAAAATATTTCACACTATTATTAGTACACCCTGTATAATGTCTCAGGGTTCAGAAGAGTTGATACAACGGGCCTGCTTCTGGGATTACGACACGATAAAATGTAAACCTGTCAATTCAACAGAAGATATACGGTGAGTGAGTGACAGAAGGTGAACTTTATTTTTTTATTATACCTGCGGCACGGTATGATGGCCGTTTTGACATGTGGGCCCTCCCACATGCCAAAACGGCCATCATAACGTAAAATTTTAAAAATTATGTAACGTCACACAGGGAGGGGGTCTCGCAAATGTGACCAGCTGTGACAAGGGGAGGGAGGGGTCTAAAAATCATGAAATTCGTATGACGTTATTTAGCTCCCAAGTGTCAATGTCAGCCCACTCCAATTTTTTGCCATTTTGTGGCATTTTAACTGACCGTCTACGTGCTTCGAGGGCACGTAGAAAGTCGGTCCCAGTTGTTGTATTCTAGGCAGCAGTCGTTAAGCCTTGTCAGAGGCCATCGGGCCACTAACCATACGATAAGAAGAAAAAGAAGTGACACTGACAGGAAGTGAACTGACAGCTAACGTCATCTGAATTTCACCAGTTTTTTGTTTGTCTTACAATGTAATTGTAATGTTGTGTATTAGGACTGCCGCGGCCGGTCCATGCACCGCCCCGTGCGTTACATTCCAGACGTGCGCCAACTGTACCGCTGAAGAGTGCATCTGGTGCGCGTCCGCCGGCAGATGCGTCGATAAGGTGAGCGCATGGCTTTACATTGGACGTTTATTTATAAAAAATTATATAATTTCTCATTTATCAATTTTCGTAGTTCTCATAATCAGAACCTAATATTAATTTACCAGTATTCTATACCTGTGTGTTCTACACTAGCTTAATTGAATAGCAGGTTGCTTGAAGCGTAGGCATAAGGTACCCAAATTACTCATAATTCGTTCGAGTGGTGCGGGTTGTAGCCAATGAGAATCAATACTAGGTCAACAAATCAACTCGTAACCAACACTATAGTTAAAGCTAAGCTTTCTTATCAATATTATTTTAAAATCATCGAAATCGGTCTATCCATTGCGATTTTATAACACATTGTATATAATGTGCGGCATGTGCGTGTGACGTCACACGGGGCGGTTTTTTCATTACAAAGCGCGCGTGAACCAAATGACGGCGCAACAACCGCGTGCGAACTTCGCTAGTAATTTGGTCACAGCATGGACCTATCACTTAGGGGACTGGGTCTAAGCTACCAGGCCGCGTTGCTATTACATCGCACAACCAGGCCGGTGACGTCATCACAGTAGGCGTGGCTTAAGTCAGTGTGCTGTTGGCGTTCGTCCTGTGCAGACGTCTTGCCAACGTTCGCATCACAAATATAATTTTATTCGACACTAGATGGCGCTGCTCGGCACGTTTTTTATATATATGTTTATATCAACTTAGTGACATCTAGTGTGAAAAAGTAAAACTACGTACTAACATCGACATAAAACGAACCCAGTAGTTCCGCTATTTACCGGTAGATTCAAATTTCAATGTAGGCGTTATCTACACCCCTTCACCCGTGCCTTCACCCGCGCAAAATGTTCACGCGTTGTTTCATAGGGAAATCTAATAAGGGCACCTCTTTTAGCCTTTACTTACTCTGTGGGTCACAGCTTCGTAACTTTTTGTCGTAGACCAAAAATGTTCGCACTGTATGTTATGGATTTCTTAGCTCTATAAATCTGCATTCTCAACTAAATTCGTTACGGAAACTCATTGATCACGACCCCGTATAACCAGAACGCGTACGGCGCGTCGTTCCCGCTGGGGGGCTGTCGGGCGTGGTCGACGAGCACGGGGTCTACGGGCGCGGGCGCGTGCGGCGCGGCGCGCGGCTGCGGCGCGCACGTGTCGTGCGCCGCGTGCCGCGCGGAGCCCGCGTGCGGCTGGTGCGACGACGGCAGCGGCGCGGGCCGCGGGGCCTGCCTCCCCGGCGGGGCTCGCCGCCCGCACGCACCTGCCACCTGCGCGCAGGACAGGTACGTACCTTACAGCTACAGATACACATCGAGGTACGTACTTTACAGATACAGAGCGGGACTGGAGTCTACAGGAATAACGTTACTTTAAAACTAAGTAAGTAACTAAGTAAGGTCCAAAGGAGGACTACTAAAATGGTTGTGTCCCTAAAAAACAAGTCCTACGAAGAACGTCTTATCGAACTCAACCTAACAACTCTGGAACTAAGACGGCAAAGGGGAGACCTCACAGAGACCTATAAGATACTCAATGACCACTACAACGTGAAAAACATGAGGGACCTGTACATGATGAATCAGAATAAACATCTAAGAAGGCATTATTTGAAATTAACCAAGCCTCCATGTAATAGCAACCCTAGAACACACTTTTTGACACATCGAGTGATGAACTTGTGGAACTCTCTCCCAGAAATAGTGATAAGTGCTCCAACAGTGAACAGTTTTAAAAATAGACTTGACAGACATTTAAAATATGAATAAATACAAGTGCAGTGATATACACGCATCAGATCAAAGCTGCTAGTGCATCAATAAATAAATGAAAATAAATAAAATAAGCCATGAAATAGTACTTTACAGATACACATCGGCACTGGAGTCTACAGGAATAACGTTACTTTTAAACTAAGTAAGCTATGAAATAGTACTTTACAGATACAGATACACATCGGCACTGGAGTCTACAGGAATAACGTTACTTTTAAACTAAGTAAGCTATGAAATAGTACTTTACAGATACAGATACACATCGGCACTGGAGTCTACAGGAATAACGTTACTTTAAAACTACGTAAGCCATGAAATAGTACTTTACAGATACAGATACATATCGGCACTGGAGTCTACAGGAATAACGTTACTTTAAAACTAAGTAAGCCATGAAATAGTACTTTACAGATACAAATACACATCGGCACTGGAGCCTACAGGAATAACGTTACTTGAAAAATACGTAAGCCAGGGGCCCTACTACGACCTCTTATAGCAGTATTATTTCAACCTGACAGCGACTTTTTGTAATGTCATGACCCTTATTGTCATGACAATAGGGGGGCGTCAAAATACAAAAAGTCGCTGTAAGGTTAAAATAATACTGCTATAAGAGGTGGTGGTCTAGGTACAGGTGATATGATTGAAAAATAAATGAAATATACGTCACGAATTTTATCCCCATTCGGGGGTTATCAGAGGCTTGAGTGGCCATACACCACCACATTGTGGAGATATTAAGCCAACTCAAAGCCCACGTTTTACCAGATAGTCAGAATCCAACGTGACAGGTGGTGAACCTTGTCGCTGTATACAGGAACTGACTATTATTTAATCCCGATGGATAGGCAGGTTTCCTCACGATGTTTTCCCTCACCGTACAAAAAAACAATTTGAAAGAATTATGATGAAATAGAGCATTGGAAGGTCTACAGAGAGTTGGAGGATTGGAGTTTTCAGAGACGAGGAGTTTATCTATACTATTGTGTAATAATATACTGTGTCAACTACTGTACGGGATACTATTGATGTACTGTCTGGTTTGAAATCAAGCGTTTTTTAATTTCTTGTCTGTATTTTCGAACGAAATGTGAAAACGTGTGAACCGATTTTAACTTAACTTTTAAAGATAGTGTACTATACAGGGTGTACCAGAATTCGACGTCAAGGCGGAAGCGGGTGATAGGCCAAGTCCTAATAGTTATGAGAAAAATATATTTAAAAAATTAAGATAAGTATTTCTAAAGTTATCGGCGTTTTACAAAAATCGAGAAAATGTACACCTTGTGGTGGTGATCACAAGGCATTATTTTAAAATATTTAACATAGACCTTTTGATTATTTTTTGAATATTTTTCTGTTAACTATTAGGACTTGGCCGCTTCAGCCTTGACGTCGACTTCTGGGACACCCAGTATAATCACGCTATAAGCGTTCAGAGTTCAACTGAAGACACGAAAAATATACGAGCTGATTTTTTGGAATCGAAAGTCTGCGCTACCGAAGCTGCGGGGAAAAGCTAATAGTTACTATTTGTAACAGACTGTTAAGGTTATAAGAGTGTAATTGTAATCCCTCCCCCAGCTGGCACTTCACGGCGTGCCCGCTGTGCCAGTGCAACGGGCACTCGGTGTGCGATGACGAGGCCCGCTGCATACAGCCGTGCGCCGGGCGCACAGTGGGCGAGCACTGCGAGCAGTGCGCGCCCGGACACTGGGGCAGCCCGCTCAACGGCGGACACTGCACGCGTGGGTACACTGCACACACCACACACAAACACGCACCACACACACACACACACCACACACACACACATACCACACACACACACACACACACCACACACACACACACACACCACACAAACACACACACACACACACACACACACACACACACACACACACACACACACCACACACACACACACACACACCACACACACACACACATACACTTCACATGAACACCAATCAATCGAATCATTTATTTGTGTACATAGGTTGTATACAAGGTGTTACGGATTTATAATTTGCGCATGTTATATACTGCCATACGGCATACAAAAATTAAATTGAATGATTAATTAACATTTCATTACAAATTTAATATACAATTAATATTGAGAAAAAATAAAATAAATACAGTCCATATTATAATAACTTATCATTAAAAAAATCGTCAACATTATAATAACATTTCTCAATTAATATTGCTGATAGTGCATGCAGCTTCTTTAGTTCCGTGTTCAAATAGATTGGATGACGGCTATGTGCGGCACTGCGAACATAAGACGCTGCGGAATCCTGTTCAACACATACATTGCTGCAAATAGCTATGTCTTCACCAGTGCGCTTTCACGTTCATCTTGCGCTTTCGTCTGACGCATGCATGAAGCGCCATAGCGCATGCAATAACGCGTGCGCTATTCCAGCTCAAAAACAGCGCACGCCCGTAGCGCACGCCGATCCGCCACCGGTAGGATCGCGTGCAACATTCCGTGCGCTTTACATACAAAATGGCGGCAGATAAAGTTAAAGTATTGAAATTATGAATGTTTTCCTTCGTAATGTTTGTTTCGTGTCTTCTAAACATCGTTTATCCAGATACTCTTTTATCTTACGTTTTTTTCCTTGTAGTTAATACTAAATATTATGCACAAATAGCTACACTTGTACATCTTGACGACCGACCAGGACGCACAGGTGTAGACACTAAGCTGCATGCCTCTTAAGGCAATCAATATTGCACGCGCTTGACGCGAGATGAATTGAAAGTTGAAGACGCAAGATGAACATGAAAGCGCACTGGTGAAGACATATCTAATATCGAACAAATTTATTACCCGCCGCCACTGCGGTCACCGATGACCACCAACGATATGCAACCAATACCTACCAACAGATATAACAATAATTATTGCTACAAATAAAAAGCAATCGTCAGTATTTCGACATTTGATTACCAATTAAATTCTTATGTCAAAACCCGTATTAGGCCCGCCACATACATACGGAATTCCGTAACTGAATTGCGTTTCGAAATATCGAATCGGGGTTTCCGAACGCAATGCGTCCATACATTTGGATGAATTTGCTACGTTCGGAATCCCCGTATCGATATTTCGAAACGAAATTCAGTTACGGAATTCCGTATGTATGTGGCGGGCCTTATCTGAAATTCGGATCGGCGGTCACTGGTGGCCGGCAAAATTAATTATACGAAATCTTGAAAATTTAATTCTACAGCGGTTAATTGTGATTACAGCGTGTGAATGCAACGCGCAAGCGGTGGCGTGCGCACCAGATACAGGGCGATGCTACTGCAGCACTAAAGGGCTGGCTGGGGACAGGTGCGACAAGTGCGACAACACCAACCACTACCACGCCGACATGTACAACAAGGGTGCTTGCTACTGTGAGTATATTATTTTCAACATCCTGTATATTATACAGAGTGTTTCAAGTAAGTGCGACAACACCAACCACTACCACGTAGATATGTACAACAAGGGCGCTTGCTACTGTAAGTCTATCGCATTTACAACATTCTGTATATTATACAGAGTGTTTTAAAAGTTCGAAATAATATTTGCGGGTTTGGATGAGTATCGGGAATAGAATTCAATGGTATCTTTTTAATTTATTTTTCAAATATTTTATTCTGCGATTTTTGAAATACAACAACGATGTAATTTTTTTACAAACTGTTTCTTGAATATGCTACTATTCAATAAAAATAGTAGTAGTATAGGTATACCGCAAGCGCTGTGCCGCGCCTTAGGTATGCGCGGGGAGGTGGGACGGTGGGACGGCGAGAGCAATGACGGGTGGGGCAGTGGGACGGCGAGAGCGATGAGCCCCCTGTCTCGCCGCTCGCGTACCTAAGGCGTGGTACAGCGCTTGCGGTATACCTATCGTATAGTATAGTTTAATGAAGTTTTCGTGTCGTTTAATATTTCGTATCACTCTTCTCTCACAGACGACCTCGCTGTGGACTACCAATTCACATTCAACCTCTCCAAGAAGGAGGACCGACACCTCTCCGCCATCAACTTCCGGAACACGCCGCTGAAACCGGACGTGGACGCGGACTTCAGCATCACGTGCTCGGCGCACGCGCGCATGAACCTCACCGTGCGCACGCGCAGCGAGCCCGCCGAGCGCACGCTCTTCAGTGACGTCAACTGCACCAGCTTCCGATACAAGTAGGTATTTCAGCATCACGTGCTCGGCTTCAGTTTGCCATATGTCTTTGCTTACCAGAATTCGTCCCTATAGCGACACTATCGAATGGTGTAATAATACAGTGTTAATTTCTTCTTAAAATCAACAGGTTCAATTCCTGGCTAGGAATATTGATTTTTCTAAAATCCAATGATTTAGTTCTAGTTTTCGTCGAAATCGGGCCCGAGACTCCTTTGAGTACTTTTCGCTATTCCTCATAGTTTCGGATTTGGCCATGAAAGCCCACTTGAAAAATTCACCCTGTATAAGCTGCAGTCAATTAGCTACAGCTTGGCTCTACCACCAAATAAAATCTTCACCAATAATACTCCACCTTAAGACGATTGTATCCTCATACAGGACGTTATATCGTCTTGTGTTATTACCACAGAGTAAAGACTAAAGAAAGAGGTGCCCTTATTAGATATATGTATGAAAAAAAACGTGGTCATTGTTTTTTCATTTTCATTGTTCTATCTACCGGTAAATAGCTGAACTGCTCGCTTCGTTTTATGTCGATGGTTACATTAGTACTAGGCCGACCACTCGGCCGAGTTGCTTAGGGCCAGTCCCCTTAGTAATTGGGCCATGGTTATTACTCAGTGGTTACTTTAGTCTTATTTTTAATTAGACGAAGTTATCTGACAGCTGAAAATGTCACTGTTCTATGAATTTGAACCTTATTTGTTTTATGTATATCGAAAAGTGACATTAGCACCTGTCAGTTTACTTCGTCAAATTAAAAAAAACCGGCCTAGTGCATCGCACTCGCCGCACTCGTGACTCGCACATAAAAAGTTCCGCTTCCGTACCACCGTAGAATAAAAACGTCAAAAATATCAAGTTTCTTGTATGGGGACCCCTTTATTTTTCAATTTTATTTTATTTTTAGTATTTGTTGTTGTAGCGGCGACGGAAATACACATTCTTTGAAAATTTCAACTCTCTACCTATTACGGCCTAGATACAGCCCGCTGACAGACGGACAGACAGACAGACGGACAGCGTAGGCTTAGTAATAGGGTCCCGTTGGCAGCCTTTGGCTACGGAACCCTAATTAGACTATACAAATATCGAGTGTAGTTTAATTAAACTTCGTTCCAGATTCGCTAAGTCAGAACACGCGTTCGGCGTGGAGGACAACGTTACGTTGACCACGTTCTTCGTGTACGTCTACGACTTTCGACCGCCGCTCTGGATACAGATATCGTTCTCGCAGTACCCGAAACTGAATCTGCAGCAGTTCTTCATTACATTCTCCTCCTGCTTCCTGCTGTTGCTGCTCGTTGCTGCCGCGCTGTGGAAGATTAAGCAGGTGAGAATACTGGGTTCAATAAGGTAAAAAAAAAAAAATAAGGTCACGACTTTTATCCCCATTCGGGGGGTAGTCAGAGGCTTGAGTGGCCATACACCACCACATTGTGGAGGTATTAAGCCAACTCAAAGCCCACGTTTCACCAGATAGTCAGAACCCAACGTGACAGGTGGTGAACCTTGTCGCCGTGTATACAGGAACTGACTATTACCTAATCCCGAGGGATAGGTAGGTTTCCTCACGATGTTTTCCCTCACCGTTAGCGAACTGTAAATTATGCACATAGATGAAAATTCATCCATTCAATAAGGTGTATACTTATTACCTTATTTTAAAATCAGTATATAACATAACATACTATACCGTTCGTTACGGAATTCCGTTTCGGAATATCTAATCGGGATTACAACGCCAAATCCAAAATCCATCCAAATGTATGGACGTATCACATACGTACGGAATTTTTCCGTTCGAATTTTTACCGTTTCGGAATTCCGAATGGTAGCCTGTGCGTCCGGAATTATTCCAAAAGGTAATAAACGTGTGTGTGAAGCTTACGGAATCCCGATTCGATATTCCGAAACGGAATTCCGTATGTATGTGGCGGGTCTTATTCCCAAATCTTTTTGATAGATTGTGAAACCATTTTTTTAATATTCAATAATTACCGAAGAGTTAAAATTGACGGATTGTGATGTCACTAGAACGTTTTTAGTAACTTTGAACTGTATTTTTTTTGACATATTAAAGTTGTTTGATTTACTGTTAGCAATCGTAACGTGTACTTTTTATAATTATGCAATAATAAACAACATCTGAATACTACGGCAAGAATAAACAAAACTTTTGTTTATTCTTGCCGTAGTATTCAGATGTTGTTTATTATTGCATAATTATAAAAAGTACTAAAATGGCAGTGTTTTGTTACAAAACACTGCCATTTTAGAAAATGCGCAATTTGCAAATGCCCAATTTGGTGTCACCATATTGGGGTGTAATACTATCCCGGTCGAGCCAGCCTATACAGGGTGAATTTGAAATCACGGGCATCCTTTTAAACTATGACTCTACCACAGAGTAAAGACTAAAGAAAGAGGTGCCCTTATTAGATATTTGTATGAAACAAAACGTGGTCATTGTTTTTTCATTTTCATTTTACTATTTACCGGTAAATAGTTGAACTACTCGCTTCGTTTTATGTCGATGTTAGTACTAGGCCGACCACTCGGCCGACTTGCTTAGGGCCAGTCCCCTTAGTAACTGGTCTATGGACTCTACACATGATTCAGAATATTTTGGGAAAATAAATAAAAAATGTAATGATGAAAAAATATTACTCGAGTAAGCAAATAAGCAAACCCATTAACTGTTATTCCTTACCTGGGCAATCAATTTTTATCAATTGATTTGTTGATAAATATTCCCTAAGTATTCTGAATCATGTGTAGAATCACCGTATAAAAGGATGCCCATGATTTCAAATTCACCCTGTATATGAGCTGCAGTCAAGTGGCTACAGCTTGGCTCTTGATCGTGTAATGAAATTTGCGTTTGTCGTCAGAAATACGACACGTACAGAAGACGGCAGCGGCTGTTCGTAGAGATGGAGCAGATGGCGTCGCGGCCCTTCAGTCAAGTGTGCGTCGAGCTAGAGAAGGGTGGCGCCGGTGAGTGTACTAATCATTTACTATCATTATAATGTGTTTTCAGCATTTTCATTACTAACGAAATCCAGAAAATAGCTCCCATAATGATTTTTTAAAGAACGCCCATCTTGGATTTCAAAATGGATGCCGTATTTGTAATCGACGTTCTCAAACGCGCAAGATGTATTCCTAATTGTATATTTTGAAAATCGCGTCTATCGCGTGCTTAATAATTACAATAAAGTATAATTTAAAATAATATGATAGTGTCAATCATGAAACATTTTTCCCGAACTATTTAAAAACGATTGTTCGGTAATTCTGGGTCGTATTTGGGTTTAGCCGGCTCGTGTTCACTGTCGCCCCTGGGCGACAGAGCAAATAAAACTATTTTTTTTCAATAGTGTGTGCCTTAGCCGCCTTAACTTTTTTTTATAATGCTTGCAACACTACGCAAGAGCATAGAGGACAAAAAAGTGGTAGAATGACATTGAAGTTCGTCGTCGTTCGTCCGTTGCGTAGGTTTAAAGATCTAAGCATACATAGGGACAGACAGACAGCGGGAAGCGACTTTGTTTTATACTATGTAGTGAAATGATTTGTTAGGAAAGGTTAGGAATGTCTTCCCAGTGAAGTATGTAATATGTGATGTGTGGTGGTAGCGGGCGGTCCGCCGGCGCCGGTGGCGCTGGAGCCGTGCCGCGGCGGGCGCGCGGCCGTGCTGTCGCTGCTGGTGCGCCTGCCCACGGGCGGCACGGGCCGCGCGCCGCCGCTGGGCGGGCTCGCCGTCGCCTCCGCGCTCGTCACGCTCGGCCACCACGCGCCCGCCAAGCCCGCCCGGCACCACTGACCGACACACACACACCACACACGCACCTGGTGAGTACACACCTGCCCTCTACTCTTTTATTTATTTATTTAAAAACGACACACCAACAGTATACCTATTAATACACGGGTACAAAAATAATTAAAAATAAACTGGTCTGATAGGTACACCAATGACAGGCGTGTACAACGTTCGCCGACGTGAGACTGAATGAAAAAGAAACAAAGACTTTTGCTAACGAAAACGAAATTTCGGACGAAATTCGCGTATTTCCTACTAAATTTCTCATTGATTCCGACATTTCTTACGAATGAAAATTGTTTGACGTTTAGATTCGACGACGACGAGGACGTCAAACAATTTTCGTTCATAAGAAATGTCGGAATCAATGAGAAACGTAGTAGGAAATACGCGAATTTCGACCGAAATTTCGTTTTCGTTTGTAAAAGAGTAGGGCCTCAGGGTCTAACGGTCCGTTCACAGCAAACCGGCACGGAGAGGAAAGTACCTCAACCTTGTTTCAATGGGTTTCCGTAACGAATTTAGTTGAGAACGCAGATTTATAGAGCTAAGAAATCCATATCATAAAGTGCAAAAATTTTTGGTCTACAACAAAAATTGACGAAGTTATGACTAAATTACTAGCGAAGTTCGCGCGCGGATTTTGTGCCGTCATATAGACCACGCGCGCCACGCGCGCTTTGTAATGAACGGCGGCGCGGGATTGCGCGGGTACAGAGCGCCGTCAATCCGACGGTCCCGTGTGACGTCACACGCAAATGCCGCACATTAAATAAAATTGGTTATGAAATCGCAACGGATGGACCGATTTCGATTATTTCAAAATTATATTGATAAGAAAGCTTAGTTTTAACTATAGTGTTGGTTATGAGTTGATTTGTTGACCTAGTATTGATTCTCAGTATCCAAACCTCTGTTTTAAACGCGATAAAAATATGCTCTCCTCTCCGAGCCGGTCTGCGTGAACAGACGCTAAGGGTACCCATGCACTAAGCAGCCCGGCTGCGGCAGCTAATATGATGTATGATGGCTCATAGGAGCCTGCGTACTAGGCGACCAAGAATTTTGCTCAACGAGCTGCCTAGTGCGTAGGTAGCTTAATAGCGCCACATGCACATTACCAATGCAATTCATTCTTCAGATTTTCTAGCAATTCCGCTAAATTGACGTTTCTTTCGTGGACCCTACTTCGAAAGAATCCGGAACACTTCTGAAACACTTTCGGAGTATTAAAAAATTCCATCCGTTAGCTTAAAGGTTGGCACTCATCTATCAACCCGGCACCCGACCAGCACCGCCTCGCCGCTCGGCGTCCACTCGTTGTCGACAGGTGGTCCGCGGGCGGGCGCTGCTTTTACACCGTAAACGTCACGTGATCAACCAGTGGACCGCGCGTGGTCAGCGAGTGAACGGCGCGTGGTCAGCGCGTTATTTCCGGTTCAGTTAGTGGATGCCGACCGACGAGGCGGTGCAGGGCCCCTAGCCAAGTTGCAATCAATTTGTTTCTATTCTCTTTCTCCAATTGCGAACGCCTTGGGAACATACCCATACTACGTGAGACCCATTTTTTATTTTATTATTTTAAATATTCAAACGCTGTGCACCCGATTCCCGTACTGCGTACCCGGATCTCGTTTTCCGAATCCCGGACCCGAATCCCGGAAATCCCGTATCCCGGATCCTGTTTCCCGGACCCCGTTTCCCGTTTCCCGGATCTCGTTTTCTGAATCCCGGACCTGAATCCCGGAAATCCCGTATCCTGGATCCTGTGTCCCGAATCCCGTTTCCCGTTTCCCGGATCTCGTTTTCTGAATCCCGGACCTGAATCCCGGAAATCCCGTATCCTGGATCCTGTGTCCCGAATCCCGTTTCCTGGATCTTGTTTTCCGAATCCCGGAAATCCCGATCCTGGATCCTGTATCCCGGATCCCGTTTCCTGGATCTCGTTTTCTGAATCCTGGACCTGTATCCCGGAAATCCCGTATCCCGGATCCTGTTTCCCGGACCCGTTTCCCGGATCCCGGATCCTATTTACCGGATCTCGTTTTCTGAATCCCGGACCCGAATCCCGGACCCGTATCCCGGAAATCCTGTTTCCCGGACCCCGTTTCCTGGATCCCGGATCCTCTTTACCGGATCCCGTTTTCCGAATCCCGGAACCGAATCCCGGACCTGAATCCCGGAAATCCCGTATTCTGGATCCTGTGTCCCGGATCCTGTTTTCCGGATCCTGGATCCTGTTTACCGGATCCCGGACCCGAATCCCGTATCCTGGATCCTGTTTCCCGGACCCGTTTCCCGGATCCCGGATCCTATTTACCGGATCTCGTTTTCTGAATCCCGGACCCGAATCCCGGACCCGTATCCCGGAAATCCTGTTTCCCGGACCCCGTTTCCTGGATCCCGCATCCTCTTTACCGGATCCCGTTTTCCGAATCCCGGAACCGAATCCCGGACCTGAGTCCCGGAAATCCCGTATTCTGGATCCTGTGTCCCGGATCCTGTTTTCCGGATCCTGGATCCTGTTTACCGGATCCCGGACCCGAATCCCGTATCCTGGATCCTGTGTCCCGGATCCCGTTTCCTGGATCCCGGATCCTATTTACCGGATCTCGTTTTTTGAATCCCGGACCTGAATCCCGGAAATCCCGTATCATGGTTCCTGTTTCCCGGACCCCGTTTCCTGAATCCCGGATCCTCTTTACCGGTTCTCGTTTTCCGAATCCTGGACCCGAATCCCGGAAATCCCGTATCCTGCATCCTGTGTCCCGCATCCTGTCCAGTCTTCCCTTGCCCCTGTGACCGAGCGTGGTATTTTGAACCCTTCTCCCATGAACGGGTCACGTAGTATGGGTACGTTCTCTAAGCGTAAGACCACGTGATATAACGATGAGGTATGTCATTCCCATACATTTTTTTAGTTTTCTATTAGCGTTCACGATTGTAGAATGTCAACTTGGCTAAAGGCCCTGGTCGGTGCCGAGTTGATAGATGAGTGCCAACCTTAAACCTAAAGGTTTCGTTTCGTATTTCGGAGTAGGCACCCTGGGCCGGATTTTTAACTTTAAAATCCCCCATAAAATTCCCTTTAAATTCCCTCATTTTGTGTTAGTTTATTTTATGAATATATTTTTATAATGTTTTTTTTTTCAGAACCAGATTCCGTTGTAAATAGGCGTAACGTAGGTATGTATGTATTGAACATTGTACATAGAACACTGTAGTGCATTGCTCAAAGTGTAAAATTTTATAAATAATACTCAGTAATTATATTATTAATGTAACTGTGGATTGTTCACGGAGTTTTTTATATTTATTTTTGTATGGATACAAATTTGATATAATTTTTGTATCACATTCACGAGATTTTGTATTTTTTTTGTATTAATTACATGTAGTTTTTTTAAATTATTTCTTCGTTGTAAATGGTTATAAAATAATGCTGATTTGTATCCGTGCAAAAAGTCCGCGAATTCGCGATCGAAGATATTAAATATTATTCGTCAATGTTTGTAAATAAACATAATAATAATAATGATTAATCGTAATCCATTCACTTCCGTATATAGTTGCCAAAATACTCTCAGTAACATTTTATAAAACTGTTAGTTTTGAGGCCTGTTCACAAACATTAGCAGCTGTATCCGCGAGCTTATTCGCCAGCTACTTTTCCCGCAAGCTTTACAATCTGAACAGGCCTTAATAAAGACCAGTGTGTCGCAGGCAAAGTTTAATATTGGACACTTTGTATCTTAACCATTTTTATCTTTAAATACAAACTTTATATTTTACATGACTACTGCTATCCTTTCTATACTCCTGTTATGTGACAAGGATAGCAATATATTTCATATTTTATTTGATACAGTTACAGAGTTAAGATCGTCGTCGTTTTAAGATTGAACTGCGTTCGTAGTTCGTGTTCATTGCATTTTTTATTTAGATTATTTTATCGGTTATAATGATGGCTCGATTATATAATAATCGATTAAACATTAATCGATTTAGGATATGGTTTTTAATTTGATAATATTTATTATTTTGTGAGGAAATATAATGTTTTACTAGCGTCGCGTTCTAGTATTGACAAAAAGACAAGTATCTCATTATGATCACATAGTACACATTTAAGTGAGATGTTTTATTTTATGAAATATTAATTTAATTAATTGTTAGTTAAAATAATCGGTTGAATTTTCACTTTTACAAGAACGATGTAATATAATACGTATATCGATATTATCATCGGGTTAAAAGTATAACTTAAAATCTATGAATAGGTATGGAGGTATATTGACGACTGAGCCATTTATATTGGCTAATCGTATTACGATCTCAAAATTTCGTCCGGTGTTGCAAACGTTTTCACTAAAAACGTGCTAAAAAACCGCTAGGTTTCCACTTTTTTCGGGAATACGGTGGCCACATTTCAGTTTATTATTATACGCTATTCGAGGATTGAAAGTTTTACTATTAATCCAATGATATCCATAATAAAAATAATACATAATAATACATATTTAAATACGTAAAAGTCACTATTACAAATAGCTAGGTGTATAAAGTGCAGCTTCGATAAGACTATGATATTGATATTTTTCTTACGACTGAAGTGTAAATGATGTAAAAATAATAATACATAAATTATTATACACATATTTGAGTTTGTATGAGCGCATTTAGTTCGTGGGTGTTGTGTCGAATCTTATTTACATATTAATTCAAGTAGTTTATTCATAAAATATTACGTTTAAATTCCCACAGTCCCACTATTGGCCTCGGGACTCCGGTCAATGCGAGAGTAATAAAAAAACATTATTTTTTACCAGCTATCTGATCAAAATGACCGCAGTGGTTTATTATTAATGACTTGACAAACACTTCGCAATTCAAAATAAATACGTAAAGATTGAGACACAACATGTACACAATTATTTAGTGTACACATTATTGTATTATAGTCAATAGTTATATTACGTATCTTATCGTAAAAAAATATTCGACTTATTCAACAGTTCTTTGATAGCTTTATTTATATTCGCGATAATAAAAAATAAATATTGTCGAAGGGGCAAAGCGTCCGAGGGGCAAATACGTCCATAGAGCTATGACCTGAGCATAGACAATTTGAATAAAGATATACACTGTTTTTGTGGTCAATTCACTACAATAATTACATGACATTGGATTAAATAGGGTGTAGAAGTGATCATAGATTGGACACATTTGCCCCGTTTAATTTTGTTTTATGGCAACCTTTTTATGCTTTATTGTAGGTATAGTTCATCACAATTATTTAAGGCTTGTGTAGCGGATAATGTGTATATCTGAACACAGCTTCAAATTGGGTAGGAATTCGGCCAGAATTATCGTAGAATACAATTTTAAATTAGAATATTTTTCTCAAGTTTTTTACTTCTTTTTTATTTTTATTTTAATTAAATTATTTATTTGTGTATAATGAAATCCATTTCTGGGTATATTGTGAAACGTCTATCTTCGCTATTTTGTCGCGACGTATTTTATTATTATAATAAAATGCTTATCAAATTGAAATATTAAAGTATTGTAATATGTATAGTGATCTCAAGTCTAATAAATTAATGAAATAATAATAATTGTGGATGTTTAAATCAACTGATGGCACTTATGGAAAAGCTACCTACATACGGATTTTGTTTAAAAAAAAATTCTGCAAAAATATTAGACGTACCAATTTTTTTCGTGTCGACATCGATTTATTTTTGTTTCCGCGAGCGCGCTTCAACTAGATGGAGCATGCGCACTAAAATGGTGCAACTGATACTACGCCAAAGTCGGCGTACTTCAGTATATCTAACAGCAACTAATGTATAAAACTGCCGCATTTTTTGTAAAGATTTTTGTTAGTAGAGCAGTATCTAGTTAAAGCGCGCGCGAAATGTTTTAAAATTTATGCTTGTCTTATTGGCTTGAGTAGATATTCGAAATACTAGCAACAAAGTATATTATATAATGTGTTTGCCTATTTTTACATTTGGTAAGCGCCTTTAGTATTACGCATTACTCGCGACGTCCATTTTATCTATTCAAAGTAGTACAGTCGGTCACTTATACAATTATATGTGAATTATTAATTATTATTAATGTGAATGTGATGTGAATTAATGTCACTGGAGCAGCTATCACATATTTATATCACAGCTATTCATATAGTTAAAGGTGCGATTTCGCGGGACGCGGCAGACGGCAAACAGCAGCGACAGACGGCGACGGCAACTGCCGCGTATGTCGCTCGGGCAGTTGCAGTCTTATATCAGAATCGGTCTCGTTCAAATACTGCAAAATAATGCTATTTGCCGTGGCGGCACATGCCGTTGCCGTCTGTCGCTGCCGTCTGCCGTCTGCCGCGTCCGGCGAAAATTTTATAAACTTTCATACAACAAACGCCAATACTCCAGAATAGGATAGCATCGTTTCTACGACATTATATTTATTTACTACAGCTGTTTACATCTTTTTTAATACTTATGTACCTATTTAGGTACTTATAATAATTTATTTATGAAGTATAAATTATTCGTAATATGAAAACTTTTGTGTAATACACGTAATGTGCAGGGGTGTTTATTTTTTTAACTAACGATTTTTTTAAATATTGTTTCCCCAGCTATAATTTTACGTCAACCTATTTTTTAAACACCCTGTATTGAACTATTGATATGAAATGGATGCCATAATAGAAAGATTTAGTGTTACAATTTCCATTTTGTTACTCAGTACAGTCAGCATAAAAGATACTGAATTATTTTTAATTAAGTAATCAATCCAACTATTTTCTATGATAATTATTCCAACGAACATTGCATAATATTAAATCAGGATAACACCTACTCATAATTATAATAAGAACGTAATATGTTAATAGTATTAGTTCAAACACAGCTTTAAAGTAATTGTTTATAAAGTTTTTGAAAATAGAACATTGATTCCAGCCGTAATAGTTTTTACATTTTATCATTAGAGAACAGTATGTTTTATGCTGACTGTACACAGGTCATCCATAGACAAGTCATTGTACCAGCATGTATTATTTAAAGTGTGTACTGTTTATTTAAAAATATATATTATACAGGGTGTTAGGTAAGACGAATGACGTATTGAAGGAGGGTATTCATCAGTATTCAATTCTCATTTCTATGTAATGAAACCTTAACTTTTGAACGAATTACCAATAAATAAAATGGTATCGAGTGAAAAGTGAATGAATAAAATGAAGTATGAATGAAAAAGGGATTCTGGTCATTTACCTGAGTAAATTCCCTTTGATATGACAGCTCATAGTCGCTCGCTAGCGTAAAGCCGCCTTTCTACCGCGGCGCACGCTACGTATGAAATGACGTCATTGTCGAACAAATGAACCCACGCAGCTAGTGGAAGACTGGAAGTCACGTCATTTCGTGCGTAGCGTGCGCCGCGGTGGAAAAGCGGCTTAAGGGTGGCCCACGTTACGAAACTTTATGTAATAGACCAATTGCATAAAAACAAAAACTCAACATCCACCTGTACTACTTAATGTTGAGTTTTTGTTTTTTTATTTATATATTTTTTTAGTTATGTGTAAGCACGAATTATCTTGGGCTTGAACACGTCCCTCGTCTAACCTAACACCCTGTATAGGCGTTAATATAAGGTTAAGAGTTGTAAATATCATTGAATATAAATTATTATTATTGTACTCCAGAATAAAAATAATCGATCTGTATTTGTTGTTTTATTAGACTCCAATACATAGATATTATCACGGCTGTTTTCTCAAAGAGTAGGCAGAGTTGTACGAACGAAGCGAACGCAAGAATTTCAAATAACTACTTAAAAGCGATTTGACTGTACTTGGAGGTGCGCTGGTGACCACAGACAAACGTTAGCATTTTTTTTACTTATTAATATTAGAGCAAGTTTGGACAGTGGTGCCCTAAGAGGCCATGCACAAGAAGCAACTTTAGTTGAAGAAACTATCAACTTTTTAATGTTTTTTTTTGGCAGTTGCAGCCAACAATTGCCAATTGCAGCAACAGTTGCCGCGATTGTTTTATATGAAAACAGCTAGTTGCGAGGTGCCAGTTGCCGCAAAAGTTGCCCGTGTGCATAGGCCCTTAATCGGGCCAGAGGGGCAGGGAGGCAGCTGGCTCAAGGGCGCCATGTGGGACACGATTTGGGCTGCTGCCTATTTAAGATAGCGGGGACAAAATCACCACGACGCGACCACACTGAGATCCTGCAAGAAACAGCGAGCTTTTCGAATGACGCACCTATTATTGGAAATGGGGATACGTTGATCTCGTCGGCGAGGTCGGGGATACGATGACCTCGCCGGCGAGGTCGGTGATACGTTGTCCTCGCCGGCGAGGTAGGTGTCTGGTGGGACACGGTCTTGCAGTCTTCCCCAAATTTATGGAAAGTTATCATGGACTTAAACTGGCATTACAAATAATTTTTGTTCCTAGAAATGGTTTTATAAAATCATTGTAAGCTGACTAAAAATCTCTATAAATGTGGGTTGAGGTTTTATTACACTGGCTAAACAAATTTCTTAAATCTATGGATTTCAACTTCTGTCATGTCACAAAATTCGCTCAATCGTAGGATTTGTAAACAGACTCCCGCCCTACCACGTCTGGACTTATTTTGTATATATTTACACGAGAGCTATGTAATATTATAACTATTCCAGCGTCATATATGTTTATATAGACTTTATTTCGTACCGATGCAGTTTTAATTTGTATTTTTATTCTTTTTGTAAATGGTAAGTCCATCCGTAATAATATTTCCGTTGTATTTTTAAAATGTGCCGGTGGATGCGAGTGGGGTGGACTGTGATGGGTGGATGTCATTGGGGGAGAAGTATGTCCAACAGTGGACGTTTTCCGGCTAAATAAATCGCCAGACTAACACACCAACTGTATGGTCCCAAACTAAGCAACGCTTGTACTATGGCTACCATACAATGGACTGGGGGCGATCCCAGTGACACCCAGACCAGGGCAAATTACGAAAGGGCCGTTTCCGAAATGCCTTTGGCGAGAATGGAAACTCAATAACCTCAACACATCACATCACCCCGCGGCTCCGCCCGCGTGGAAATTGATATGTAAGATTAGCCTATGACTTATTCCAGAGCTTGCACTATCTACGTTTTAAATTTAATTAAAATCGGTTTTACTAACTACTGTTATAGAGATACGTGGTAACAAACATTCAGACACACAAACTTTCGCATTTATAATATTAGTAGGATAGATAAATAAAAACGTCAAAAATATCAAGTTTCTTGTATGGGACCCCCTTTATTTTTATATATAATTTCAACTCTCTACCTATTACAGTTCGTGAGATACAGTCCGCTGACAGACGGACAGCGTAGGCTTAGTAATAGGGATCCGTTGGCACCCTTTGGGTACGGAACCCTAAAAAGCATCAGTCATTCAGATTGTTCTTGCAGTGTACCTATCATGCAAGTGTACTTGCTGTTGTGGCTGCCGCTGGTGACCCTCGCCCTGGCGATCCTCGAGGAGCACCAGTACTGCTCCATCAGGTATCGCCGCCTCTGCCAGGGAAAGGGCCGCCATGTCGCCTGCCAGTTCCCTGATGTAAGCAGAAAAAACATCGCATAAGTGGGTTTTTATGTAAAAAAATGTCATAAGTGGGTTTTTTATGTAAAAAATGTGATAAGTGGGTTTTTTATGAAAAAAATTTAAGTGAGGTTTTTATGTTAAGTACTAAGGTGGCAAACAAGCGTAAGCCCCGCCTGATGCTAAGCAATTACCGTAGCCTATAGATGCTTGCAATACCAAAGGCATCACTCGCCCGTTACCGACCTGAAGGGGAGTTGTAATGCCAGTGCAAGTCGATCTTAACTTTCTATAAATTGGGTGTTAAAATTTCAGCTTATTATTTTTTGATTTTGTTCAATGTTCCGATTTTATGTGTCTGTCATTTTCATAATTGCATTGATATTACAAGTAGGTATGACTTTCCAGATTTTATTACTACAATATTAGTAGGTAGGTGTACTTAGGCCCGTATTAATAAATCGAACTTACCTAAGTCTGTGCTTGAGATGAAGAAGTCTTAAGTATGACATTAGGTAGGTATCTCAGCTCAGCTGAAAAAAAATGAAATATACGTCACGACTTTTATCCCCATTCGGGGGTAGTCGGAAGCTTGAGTGGCCATACACCACCACATTGTGGAGGTATTAAGCCAACTCACGTTTCACCAGCTTAGCTCAGCTCAGCCCATGTTTCACCAGATAGTCAGAACCCAACGTGACAGGTGGTGAACCTTGTCGCCGTGTATACAGGAACTGACTATTACCTAATCCCGAGTGATAGGTAGGTTTCCTCACGATGTTTTCCCTCACCGTAAGCGACCTGTAAATTATGCACATCGATGAAAATTCATCCATTGGTGCATGCCCCACCGGGGATTGAACCTGGGACCTTCTGATTGCTAGCCCAACCTGTTCGCCCCTAGGCTATAGCTGCTCAGTTAGTATGGATTAATTGATAAACCAATAGGTAGGAATTTAATATTTTTAATGATTGGTTACAGCCGGGCCCTGGCGCGTCGTGCAGAAAATATATGCCAATCAAATTCAGTGTAGAATTAAAGCATTTCATAACAAACTTTATAAACAGGTAATGTCATCATTAATTACTTAACACATTTTTATAGTCCGTTTTTTAATTAAACGAAGTAAACTGACAGCTGAAAATGTCATTGCTCTATGAATTTGAACCTTATTTGTTCTATTTATATTGAAACGTGACATTTGCACCTGTCAGTTTACTTCGTCTAATTAAAAATCAGGCTATAGACATTGTCAACGCTCACCCATCCTACTAGCGTCGTTCACAGCGAGCACAATCTTCCTAACGTTACGTTAACGTAAACATGTGTCGTCCCGTTCACGGTACCCATAGTACAACCGTTGCTTAGTTTGGGATCATAGAATTACAGTTGGTGTGTGGTTCGCTCATAGCCAGCTGCAACCACTAATCAGTAAACGATCGGAGGTTAAGCAACGCTCGACAAGGTCAGGCAGAGATGGGTGACCATTTAGTGGCATTTGAACTGAACTTCTCCATGCTTCGGAGGGCACGTAAAAAGTCGGTCCCGGTGGTTGTCATCTAGTCGGCCGTCGTTAAGTCGTTAGGCCTTCGGGCGGCTTGAACAACTCTGAAACTAGGTTGGCCACTAACCATACGATAAGAAGAAGTTGGTGTGTAAGTCTGACGATAATTTAATTATTGTCATTTCAGGAGGCGTCAGAGGATAGCAGCGGGGAATGAGAAGGTGCGGGGAGGGGTGAGCTTGCCCAAACCACAAATTATGATGCTTGTGGTAAGTCCAGTTCATTTTTTTATAGGACTGCGGTGGCAAGAACGCGTACGGCCCGACTGATGTTAAGAAGTTACCGTTGCCTATAGATGCTTGCAATACCAAAGGCATTCGGCTCTTTCACTCATCGTACGAAACACGGCTGTAACAGTTGCTTTACGCCGATCTTCTGTGAGAGGGTGGTACTACCCCGGTCGAGCCAGCCCCTATATGAGCTGCAGTCAATTGGCTATAGCTTGGCTCTACTCTACCTTGGAAATCAACATCTACAATCATTATTAAAGTTATGAGTCGCACATAGATTTCGAGATTCCAGATGTGCGAGCCGGGGTTTGAACCCTGGACCTTATGGCCGCTGCTTTTTCAGGAATGGGACCGTGAATTGGCGTCGTTAGCACAGAGGCTCGCTGATCAATGTCACTTCATACACGACGATTGCCGAGCTACTGGTAACAAATTAATAAATAAATATCGCCAGACTCACACACCAACTGTATGGCCCCAAACCAAGCAACGCTTGTACTATGGCTACCGTACAATGGACCGGGGAAGATCCCAGTGATACCCAGACCAGGGCAAATTACGAAAAGACCATTTCCGAAATTTGCCTCTGGCGGGAATCGAACCCGCAACCACCCGTTGCAGTGAGCCGATTGGTCTACAATCGAACCACGGCGACAAGCGGTGTGGTCTCAGACTTTATAAGTTGAGTACGCTCTTAAACGTCATTTATACAGAACTAGCTTTTGCCCGCGACTTCGTCCGCGTAGACTTAAAAAAAAAAAAAAACCGGGCAAGTGACTTAAGACTTTTTAGTGCGCCAGGGTTTTTTAAGACAGTATTTGCTTTTTTATAAAAATAATTTTATTTCATGATTTTTATTGGAGCCATACAAACTTTATCACGGTACCTAATTCGGTGAATGCGTGTTTTGGTAGGTAGGTATATAGAGCCAAAATCCCTAATCC
The DNA here is from genome assembly GCA_947859195.1 of Drymonia ruficornis. Taxonomy (NCBI): domain Eukaryota; kingdom Metazoa; phylum Arthropoda; class Insecta; order Lepidoptera; family Notodontidae; genus Drymonia; species Drymonia ruficornis. The sequence continues at coordinate 7,528,149 of OX401926.1, read as the reverse complement.
CCCTCCCCTTCTCCACCCCTTTTCCTCCCCTCTCTTCCTTCTGCTCCCTCCCCCTCCATTTCCCTTTCCCTTTCCCCTCCCCCTTCCACATCCCCCTACCTTACGTCTTCCCCTTCCTCCCTCACCTACCCTATGCATACTAAGTTTCAAGTCAATCGGGTACAAACATATTTTTCTGCCGTACTTTTCTACCTTTAGTTTCCCCCTTTTGGGTGTTGATTTACGAAATGATTTTTTATGGGATCAAACTGAAGTAGTACCTACCATATTCAGCTCAGCTTATACCCCAATTATTTAAAATGAATAATCATAACCAATCTCGAGATATGGATGACTAAACATTCGCTGACCCCGCTCTCCCCTTTTCCTTCAAAATATTAAAAACGCTGAAATCCCAGTCTGATTATTTAAAATGAACAATCATAACCAATTTCGAGATATGGATGACTAAACATTCGCTGACCCCGCTCTCCCCTTTTCCTTCAAAATATTGAAAACGCCGAAACCCCAGTTTGATTATTTAAAATGAACAATCATAACCAATTTCGAGATATGGATGACTAAACATTCGCTGACCCCGCTCTCCCCTTTTCCTTCAAAATATTAAAAACGCTGAAACCCCAGTCTGATTATTTAAAATGAACAATCATAACCAATTTCGAGATATGGATGACTAAAAATTCGCTGACCCCGCTCTCCCCTTTTCCTTCAAAATATTAAAAACGCTGAAACCCCAGTCTGATTATATAAAATGAACAATTATAACCAATTTTGAGATATGGATGACTAAACATTCGCTGACCCCGCTCTCCCCTTTTCCTTCAAAATATTAAAAACGCTGAAACCCCAGTCTGATTATTTAAAATGAACAATCATAACCAATTTCGAGATATGGATGACTAAACATTCGCTGACCCCGCTCTCCCCTTTTCCTTCAAAATATTAAAAACGCTGAAACCCCAGTCTGATTATTTAAAATGAACAATCATAACCAATCTCGAGATATGGATGACTAAACATTCGCTGACCCCGCTCTCCCCTTTTCCTTCAAAATATTAAACACGCTGAAACCCCAGTCTGATTATTTAAAATGAACAATCATAACCAATTTTGAGATATGGATGACTAAACATGCGCTGACCCCGCTCTCCCCTTTCTCGTCAAAATGATTAAAAATACGGAAACCCCAGTCTGATCAATTCAAATAAGCAATCATAACCAATATCGAGATATGGATGACTTATTAAAACATCCCTTGACCCCGTTTTCCCCTTTCCCGTCAAAATAACAAAACTCGACCACCCCTATACAAACTTTCACTCCACATTTCACCCCTTAGGGGTTGAATTTCCAAAAACACGAAAGAAATCTAAACACAAACTTTCATTCCCCTATTTTACCCCCTTAGGGGTTGAATTTTCAAAAACCCTGAAATTACTCTTTTTTATTTTTGAAAAGACACCTAATCACCAATTTAAGTAATTCTAACTTCAAAAATGACGGGACTTCCATACAAACTTTTATCCCCTATTTTACCCCCTTAGGGGTCGAATTTTCAAAAACCCTGAAACCCATATTTTTTTATTTTTCAAAAGACACCTAATCAGCAATTTTCATAATTCTAACTTCAAAAATGACGAACTTCCATACAAACTTTCATCCCTTATTTTACCCCCTTAGGGGTTGAATTTCAAAAAACCCTTTCTTAGTACACCTCTACACATCAAGACAAACCCACCCTCCAAATTTCAAGTCTCTACGATCAGCGGTTTAGGCTGTGCGTTGTCTGTCAGTCAGTCAGTCAGTCAGTCAGTCAGTCAATCAGGACTTTGATTCTTATATATTTAGATTACTTTTCCATGTTTTCACTAGAATTAACATCGATTTATTAATACAGACTCCAGTGTACCTTATGACGGGCCCGTTGTTGTGGTTGGCGTGATGGCGCCTTTCACGCTGCAGGTCGTAGGTTCGATTCCTACTCGGAACATGCATTTGTGTGCATGAACATGTCTGTATGTCCCGAGTCTGGGTGTATTATGTATATTAAGTATGTATTTACAAATAAAAAAGTAGTATATGTAGTTATATCAGTTGTCTGGTTTCCATAGTACAAGCTCTGCTTAGTTTGGGATCAGGTACCCGTGTGTAAAAAAAATCCCAGGATATTATTATTATTATGATAGTGAGATCACGACACAATTTCCTTTTCCCACCCAGTCCGATACCCCCACTCCGGTCAGACAGTAGGGGAAGTCCGTTGGCGCCGCTCCAGCGAATCGGACGAGCTGACAGCGCAGCGAGCGATCAGACGGGTCCTGGACGCGTGGTGGGGGGAGAGGAGGAGGGTACAACCAAAACAGCTCACTGCTCCCTTCAGACTCACTACCAGGTACCTACCAGTAAGATAGTCTACCAGTAGAGTGACAAGCTGACAGCGCAGAGAACGATCAGACGCGTGGAGGGGGAGAGGAGAAGGGTACAACCGAAACAGCTCACTGTACCCTTCAGACTCACTACCAGGTACCTACCAGTAAAATAGTCTAGCAGTAGAGTGACAAGCTGACAGCGCAGCGAGCGATCAGACGCGTGGTGGGGGGAGAGGAGAAGGGTACAACCGAAACAGCTCACTGTACCCTTCAGACTCACTGCCAGGTACCTACCAGTAAGATAGTCTGCCATTAGAGTGACAAGCTGACAGCGCAGTGAGCGATCAGACGCGTGGTAGGGGAGAGGAGGAGGGTACAACCGAAACAGCTGACTGTACCCTTCAGACTCACTGCCAGGTACCTACCAGTAAGATAGTCTACCATTGGAGTGACAAGCTGACAGCGCAGTGAGCGATCAGACGCGTGGTAGGGGAGAGGAGGAGGGTACAACCGAAACAGCTCACTGTACCCTTCAGACTCACTGCCAGGTACCTACCAGTAAAATAGTCTACCAGTAGAGTGACAAGCTGATAGCGCAGCGAGCGACCAGATGCGTGGTGGCTGGACGGTCACTGGATGGACTGGTCAACGAGTGTACAACCTACCTCATCTTAGTATTTAATTGAATTCCACCGAAAGGTATCTTTTTGCACGCATTGTCCGCAAGTTAGGTTGAAAACACCATATCTTAAGGGGTTTTCTACAAAATAAATTAAACAATACATGTTATTTCTGACGATCTGAAATTTAATGTTGACAACAAGTTTGCGTAAAGCCGACGCATTAAGCCGGAATCCCACCGCGGCGCACGGAGAGGCCACGCACACAGGCCACGCCTCGCTTTGCAAGAAAATGTATGCATGACGTCATTTCGTGCGTATCCTCTCCGTGCGCCGCGGTGGAACGATTGCATACATTTTCTTGCAAAGCGAAGCTTGACCCCCGTGCGTGGCCTCTCCGTGCGCCGCAATGGGTTTCCGGCTTTAACCCTTGTTAAGCCCTTTGGTTTGCTTTGACCCTGGTTGACGCAAGTGTTATTCCACCAGGGGTTCAGTCTGGGGTCACTTCAGCCAGCTGTCTGTATGGAACCTCCAAGCGGTGGGATGCGGCGCGGTCCGGCACGGCGCGGTCCACTCGCGGCTGCTGCTGGTCTGCGACTTCTCGCACACCAACATGCTGGGCCAGCGGACCCTGGTGGCCGGCCCGCAGGCCCCCTGCCCCATACACACCGCCAGGCGGTCCAGGACTCAGTACCCGCTGCTTTGCGCACCTGTGAGACATTTATTTCTGTTATGGTTTCACTATTCAGAGCGTATGCTCTGGCGGCAGGACCTACCGTAGATGGTCCCTGACGCCTCGTAAGGGGCTGCCAGGTATAGTGTGCCTCGTTCTTATAACCTAACGGTTGGTAGGGGGCCACTATACTAAATCTCTATACAGATATGGGTTCTTTTATGGTTTCACTATTCGCGTTTTGCCAGTGTCAAGTTTAATTTTCAAGTTTCTGCATCACGCCCATGCAGAACTTTAACTAGTGCTTACCACTCTCAACCTTATCGAAAAGTGTTGGATTCTTTATTGACAATTTGTCAGTTTTGGCAACCCGAAAAATCATGTTTCATCAATTTATTTCCAATTGTCCACACTCATCCACTCTGAACATAATAATATAATGCTTTAATTTCAGCAACATCACTTTCCCCTTCCTCAGAAAGACCCCTGAGACTTAATCAGCCTAATTGAACTATAAATTAAATCAAATATACCATCAAGCTTATAATATTATTTCCCGAAGAAATTCTTATTTCTAATTTCTTATTCCTGATCACTTGCTTTCTGTTTCTTTTGTCTTTCGGAAGATATGTGACGCTTCCTAAACCTAGGCTCGTTTTAATAAATGCATCTCAAAGTTGAGATCGATCTCAACGCATGAGATGCATTTATTAATACGGGCCTAAGACATCCCAGCCCACTAATCCCACTATCCCACTAATATTATAAATGTGAAAGTTTAGATGTATGGTTGGATGTTTGTTACTCAATCACGCCAGAACGGCTGAACGGATCTGGATGAAATTTGGCACAGAGATAGATTATAGTCTGGAATAGCACATAGGCTATAAAGGATTTAAAGTTATCGCCGACGAAGTTGCTGGCAGAAGTTAGTTATATAACATTTCAATAACATTTCTCTCGTTTTCAAGTCTGTCTGTCTGTGTAGACAGGATAGGGAAACGTTAACCAATCAGCCAGGCCAGCATCTACCCACACAGCTGATTGGTCAAATTTCTTCAAAGGTCCGTTACCGCATACCCCACGGTCAAGAAGACTTGCACACGGACTACGAGGAAGATGATATCGTGGATACAGACCCTGACGATGACGGAGACAGGGTGGAAGTGGGGGAAGTCCCCACCCTGAGCAGCTGGATGAGGAAGGACAAGCCTGGCTGGGATGTGAGGGAGCCGGTCTACCGTCAGAGCTCAGATGACGAGGAAATAGCGACGGTTGTCAGAGGTAAGCTAATTTGCAGAACCCATGATACCTGTTATTTTCTAGGTGACGTGATTGACCCAAGACTTTTTTTTATAGGACTGCGGTGGCAAAAATCGTACGGCCCGCCTGATGTTAAGCAGTTACCGTAGCCTATAGACGCTTACAATACCAAAGGCATTGCTCGCACATTGCCGAACTGAAGGGGAGTGGGAGGGAGGGGGAGGGGGGGGTGGTCTTACGGCTCTCTCACTCGTCGAACTAAACGCAGCTGTAATAGCTGCTTTACGCCGATCTTCTGTGAGACGGTGGTACTACCCCGGTCGGGCCAGCCCGTTTATGAGCTGCAGTCAATTGGCTACAGCTTGGCTCTACCACCTTGACTACGTCGGCGGTGGTGAAAGTAATAATGAGCTTCGGTGGTAGAGTCAAGCTGTAGCCAATTGACTGCAGCTCATACAGGCTCTTCTTTCTTGTAAAACTATGGCCTACCTAGGTTAATCGATCCTTCGCCAGTGTCAAGTAAGAAATAATAATATAGCAACCGCGCATCAATAACGGTACAAAACATGAAAAGACAACTACCTGACCATCCGGGGACCATTGGACCTCCACCTGGGAAAACCCAAACTTACAGAAGATTTGCGTAAAGTAGCCATTTTAGTTCAATTTTGTACAATGACAAGGCCGGAATTCTAACTAGGTGACGGTAACGCTAACTGCTTAACATTAGTCGCGCTATACGCTTGTTTGCCACCTGTATAGAATAAACCTGGCCAACAGTTGGAGTGCCCCGAGCCGACACTTGAAGTTCCCCTAGCCAACACTTTCAAGTGCCCATAGCCAACACTTGAAGTGCCCCTAGGTAACACATTTAAGTACCCATTGCCAACACTTGAAGTGCCTCTAGCCAACACTTGAAATGCCCATAGCCAACACTTGAAGTGCCCATAGCCAACACATGAAGTGCCTCTAGCCAACACTTGAAGTACCCATAGCCAACACTTGAAATGCCCATAGCCAACACTTGAAGTGCCTCTAGCCAACACTTGAAGTGCCAACACCAATTTTCTTTATTTTCAGTGGAACCAACCCATAAAAGAGTAATAGTAATAAATCCAGAGCCCGAACTCGCGGTGGCGAGTGACACGGAGAAGTACCAGCTAGTAGCTGAAGACGACGTCCGCAGGGTGTGGAAGACCAGAAGGACATTCTACGAGAAATGGCGGTGAGTACTACTCCACCAAACCAACTAGGCACCTGTCAAATGTGACGTCACCCGCACAAGAAGGGCTGCGTTCCAGACGCCGTAATTTTTGTTATTTTCGTTGTTTTCGTTCATAAATGTCGTTCCACTTAACCATCTTGTACTGAAAGTGATCATTACTATCGTTTTTAACAGTTTTTGTGAACGAAAATAACAAAAATTACGTCGAATGGAACGCAGCAAAGGTGGTGGCGGTGTGCGGGTGGTATGCGGGCGGGGAAGCCGCATTACATCCGAGCTCCTAGTTGGCTTGGTGGAGTAGTACTCCAAGTCCCTTCTTCTTCTTATCGTGTCAACAGTTCTACTATTGTTAGACCTAGACCCTAATTCTAACTTCCATACAAACATTCATCCCCTATTTATTTCCCGTTTGGGGTTGAATTTCAAAAACCCTTTCTTAGTACATCTTTACCTATCAAAACAAACACACCCTCAAAATTTCAAGTCTCTATGACCAGCAGTTTAGCCTGTGCGTTGTCTGACAGTCAGTCAGGACTTTGATTCTTATACAGGTTGTTGACGACAGAGTGACAATAAATTAAAACACGATCCCTGCTAGTCAATCACAACACATTAAAATTATAAAATTAGATTTACATCAAAGTCCAAATTTCTAATTTTCAAACAAATTAAATGCGGAAATAGTCCAAACGAAACATAACACCCTTTATAAACGTCTACCGACCTCATAGACTGACCTGTAAGTACAAGCGTGGCAACATCGCTTCGGTGTCGATGTTTTTAGCGGTATCTTTGTAGACGTAAAGTTAAAATAGTCAAAATAAAAAAGCAATCCCGTGACAATACCTTTGAATATAATTAAATAATATTTTATGTGCGAACTACTAATGTGATACCCAGTATGTGGTTTCAATTATTGTCATGATGTCGTCACCACCCTGTATATTTAGATTTATAAGAGGATGTTTTTCAGAGAGGACCAGGAGAGGGTTCACGACATAGTTCCGACGAGAGCAGTAGCTTTGGTTGAAGCGGTTACTCGGGAGACGTCACGGTCGCCCGTCAATCCCGCTCAGTTCCACCAGATGCCTCCAGGGGATGACGCCACCTGGGACCATACCGTATTCTTATTTGCTTTCTCTGAATCTGAAATACACTTTCCACAAAGCAAGCAAGCGATTGTGAGGTACACACAATACTGCACCCTCAAAATGAGCGATCTTAAGGTGGACACATCGTGAGGAAACCTACCTATCCCTCGGGATTAGGTAATAGTCAGTTCCTGTACACACGGCGAGAAGGTTCACCACCTGTCACGTTGGGTTCTGACTATCTGGTGAAGCGTGGGCTTTGAGTTGGTTAACACCTCCACAATGTGGTGGTGTATGGCCACTCAAGCCTCTGACTACCCCCGAACGGGGATAAAAGTCGTGACGTTACATTACATTTAAGGTGGACCCAACACTGCCCCCTCAAAATGAACGATCTTAAGATAAACCCAACACTGCATCCTTAACATTTTGTGTTACGATTTTAGGAACCGCGACATCGATGGAAACAGACGAGGTACCGCCCACAGAGGTAAGACCATGGACCAATCGCTAAGGGGACTGGCCCTAAGCAACTCGGCCGAGTGGTCGGCCTAGTACTAACATCGACATAAAACGAAGCGAGTAGTTCAACTATTTACCGGTAGATAGAACAATGAAAATGAAAAAACAATGACCACGTTTTTTTTCATACACATATCTAATAAGGGCACCTCTTTCTTTAGTCTTTACTCTGTGGGTAAGACATAAATTAATGTATCATGATGATCTATGATCTATGATCATGCCAATAGTCTTATAGCGAGGATAGGAATTGAACCCGGAAACTCGATTACTAGACCCTTTACTCTTCCTATTTGAGGCTATAGCAGTATTTTTTTCAGGCCCGGAGCCAACGCCTTACTGTCATTCTCGACAACCGCTAAGCAGTCACGGAAACCAGTCATTGTAAGAACTAAATATTATTTTAAAAGCCGTCACCCATGTGACAAAGTTTAACCAAATGTCACCTAATTTTCACTCATTTACTACTCAACATGCCGCCCGTGCCGATTTAAAAGTTTGATGACAGTCGGGCAACGTTTGGGCACTTATTTTGGGTGACAAATGGTCAACATTGGGTGGCAATAAACCAACGTGAGGTACTTGAGGTACTAATTTGGTGGACAGATGAACAAAATTGGGTGACAATCGATCAATTTTAAGGGACTTATTTAAGGTGACACATGAACTAAATTGGGTGACAAATGGTCAAAATTGGTTAACAGTTGCTTGTCTATGCCTAAGGGTCCACTGTGGACCCAGTACCTTGGGGGGTGTAAATTTGACGCTATTATTATGATTTCTATTCCAGGCTTCCCTCATGCTGGATAAAGATGACCTATCGCAGTTGTTTAAGGACACCGGCTTTAGTTTAGATTGGAAGGAACCGTCTACGTGATACACAATACAAATATGCTTGAAACATTTCTTTTATTTGTAGTAAAATAATTAATATAAATATCGCCAGACTTACACACCAACTGTATGGTCCCAAACTAAGCTACGCAGTGCGTGGTTTCTTTTGCCCATAAGCGTATTTGGCATGCGGCAGATGTGGCCAGCCCAGTTCCACTTCAGTTTTGCAGCTGATTGGCCTACATCAGCAATTCGGACGAAGCCCTAGACACTTCAGGCTATCCCCGTTAGTCTTACCGGCTTGTCCTGAAAGTAGGACTAGTGGGATCTTCCCAAAGTCTTACCCAAGTTACGACAATGGTGGTCATAGGGTGCGTTTCCACTGACGCGGAGCAGGGCGGAGTAGAGAGGAGCGGACCGTGAATTGGCCAATCACGTGCTCGAAATCTCCACGCATCAGACATCGAGCACTGTGATTGGCCAATTCACACTACTACTCACTACTATTAGTCTTACGGCCGAATACTCAAAGGCTACTTAAATATTTAAGTCCCACTTAGCAGTTTGAGACGTCGTTAACCCGGCAGCGCGCAACGTACAACCAATCCATTGTTTCGGCTGTACATTGCGCGGTGAGTAATGTCATTTTTTGTATGGCGCGTCAAAGTTAAGCAGCCCTCAAATTTAAGTTGCGTACGATTATTCGGCCCTTACTATGACAAAACCTAGATCTAATAACAGATAGATATTGTTTCAGCCAGGAAAAATTGTAAATTAATACAAATAAATGGTGTAAATTGGTAGGCGGTAGCCGACCAATAAAAAAGTATAGGGTTGCATAACACTGGATGAGTCCGACTGCCAGTCTCGTATATCAAAGGATTTTTATCGCAATGAACCTCGCTTCGCACACGCAACGTAACGTCGTCTGTACCTGCTCCCCGAACAGGTTGGCAGAGGTCTTCTGCATAATAAAACACTGATAATTTCACAATTATTAATATATTCACATTTGACTTAACTTGTAAAACAGACAATAGTTTTTAATATCTCCTCCCTACAACTCATTTGAAAACGCCACTGAAAGTGCGTGTAACAAGACAGGTACTCTGAGGCGAAATCAAGAAAAAGCCTCCATTCATTAAAAAATATAGGGATGGCAATAGATGTCCGATCTAGCTTCCGACTTTCTAATCATACTGTCGGATCTGATTCACTAGTCTGTAGTGATCTGATTTCCAGTTTTATTGACCCATAGTCCGAGAATCGGAAGGCATTCGTGCCTACCGATTGTCTGATCGGACAGAAAATCGGATGTCTTATGCAGTCCTAATACGTAGTGAAGCTAGTCTCAATCATCATCGCAGTCTTCACACTCGCAACCGCACATCCGACAGATCATAACACAGAGCGTGATACAGAATATGCAACGCAAACATCGACAGCAATCGTTGCTGCAACAGAGGCAGCACATCACTGGTCAGTTGGCCGGGCGGGTCATGACCTCACCTTCAGGATATTGCCAATTCAACAGCTTCAGCTTCAGCGGCAGATGATGTTGTGTTTTGTATTTGGTGCCTTTGAGATCACCACTCCTGTTTCCTCCGTAATTTTATCTATTTGTTTTGAATGATTTCCTCAGATGGGTGTAAAATTCTCGTAAAAAGAAAACTCAAGGAATACTCTCTATGAAAACGCGTGACATTTGACAATGTGTCAAAGTGACATTTCGTATTTTTTTTAAGAAGTAAATACTGCTTTGAATACTCTGTGAAGGCGTGAAGTAAAGATAATCTCTGTGCTTGTAATATAATCAGTCTAGAATTAGGTATTAGGTTATTATTGTAGGTAGGTTCACCTAATTCAACGTATTTACTACATATTGCTTATCCCACGGAAACCCCTACATTTTCCGGGATGAAAAATGTCCTCACTGACTCGAGAGTGTGATTATCACAGTGCCACACATCACTGACTTCACTCACCTATCACAAATCTCCTTTAATCTGCTATGCCGAAACATCTTAATTGCCTTTTGGCTTAGTCAGGCGTTTGCTAAGATTTTTCTTAACTACCTACCACTTGAAGTCATATCTCAGTGGCTTTATTCATTGAAGATCTTCCGAAAGTTGATAAAGATCAGGTCACCTCATCATCATCACTCCTGCTTTTGCCACAACACCGGCAGCAGTCACAGTCACACTCGATGCCGCATAGATGAAACATGTACGCACAGAACGTGAAACAGAAGATGCAACGCAAGCTCCCGCAGAAGTTGCAGCAACACATTCAATTATCCGTGAACAGAAGATGCAATGGAAGCTTCCACCGAAGTTGGAGCAACACATTCAATTATCCGTGAACAGAAGATGCAATGGAAGCTTCCACCGAAGTTGGAGCAACACATTCAATTCTCCGTGAAACAGAAGATGCAACGTACGCTATCGCAGAAGTTGCAGCAACACATTCAATTCACCGTGAAACAGAAGATGCAACGCAAGCTTCCACAGATGTTGCAGCATCACATTCAAATCACCGCGAAACAGAAGATGCAACGTACGCTCTCGCAGAAGTTGCAGCAACACATTCAATACTCTTCTGACGATATCTTCTGAGAAGTCATTAATACAGAATCATCTGGGTTTTGCCATTGAAGCAGAGATACCCATTATCCCATGGCCATTTATCTATTACTATATTTTTTTAGGCTTCCCAGATGAGATATCAATCTTCCACATGTCTTTGAGTAGGTACACCTTGAGGTAAGAGTACAGGCACAGGGCAGGTCACCCACAGAGTAAGATAGGAGTGTACTTAGTAGGATTTTATCACTATTTTTACTTAGTTACTCACGATGGGTATTATAATTATCGTTAGTACAATCATTGGAGGAAGGACACTTATTATATTATACGTATGTCTTTGTTATAATTAAATTATTTTAAATATTAAATAGGTATTTAGCACGTATTTAGATTCTTCTTCTTTTTGCTATCATGACTTCTACTTTCTTTAAAATTATGGCCCACCCATGGACCAGTTACTAAGGGGACTGGCCCTAAGCAAGTCAGCCGAGTGGTCGGCCTAGTACTAACATCGACATAAAACGAAGCGAGTAGTTCAACTATTTACCGGTAAATAGTAACAATGACCACGTTTTGTTTCATACAAATATCTAATAAGGGCACCTCTTTCTTTAGTCCTTACTCTGTGGGCCCACCCATGCCAATTTCGCCAGTATCAAACATATCATAACTTTTTAATGGCCGTTTTACCCGACTGCACGGCACGGCACCGGCACCGGCACAGTGACAGCTATTTGCGGGGTTTTCATTGGTCAGTAATCAATGAGAACTGGTCACTGACCAATGAAAAAGCTGCCGCCATGCCGGTGCCGGTGCCGTGCCGTGCAGTCGGAAAACGGCCAATAACTGGTCAACATGTCATCAAGAACAAGTTTGTCAATGGTGTCACATATAATTTCAAAGGGCAAAAAGTTTTATTGACCAAGAGACCAGTATAAAACCCAAGTGACAGTGCACTCTCTGTTCTCCTCTTCCCACTCTCATAGTCCAATGAGACGGCAATCCGAAACCCACTCAGTCAGCGAGGAGGCATCCATTATAGAGATTATAGCAAGTTTACAATGGCTTTAAAAAGCATTTCTAAGAACAAAAGTGATATGCCAGTGTAAGTCCATAACTTTCTATTTGGGGATCGTATTCCATTCATCATTACAGCCATGAAGACAGTTTAACGAAAAAAATATAGATACCTACCTACCGTTGACGAAATGATAGGTACATTTGCTATGTTTATTATCTATCACCTAGCTGTTATCTCTCCCACACGATAGCGTATCTGATAACTTAAGCACACTTGTAAACATAGACAGAATTTAAACTGGACTTAGCACTCCCAAAAATAAATTGCGGAATCACTTTTTGTGATTAAGTGTGGTGTGAATCAAGGCATCCTAGTAGGTACTAGGATGCCTTGATTTGATTGACTGGTCTAAAACTTTATCGAGATCTCTAAAACGATAGCAAGATCTGAAAAAAGTTACAAGATTTGGCGACCGCTTGGCGCAGTGGTTAGAAAGTAGGCCGCTGGGCTTACTACATCGGGTGGTAGCAGGTTCGCTAGAGGCAAATTTCGGAAACGGCCTTTTCTTAATATGCCCTGGTCTGGGTGTCACTGGGATCGCCCCAGTACATTTTATGGTAGCCACAGTACAAGCGTTGCTCGTTTAGGACCATACAGTTAGTGAGTATGTCTGACGATATCTTCGATAATCTTCTTCCAAGTCCTCCTATCCTTTCTTCTGATTAAATTCGTGCGGGTTCCAAGACAACTTAGCTTTTCCCCGGGACTCGTCGAGGGTCAAACCTTGGCGTCATCGTTGGACACTGTCGATCCTGGCTTACAGGAGTAACAGTGGTGGGAATGTGTGGCGGGCTTAGTCCCAAAAAAAAAAATGACGATATCTTCGATTTTAATCCACAAATGATTTACCTACCTATCTCTTTCTGACCGCAGTATAGGTATTACAGAGTGTACAGTCCTTAATATTTTCGTCATGCCTGCCTCTACTGTAACAAATCAAATACAATGAGCTCACAGCTAAACGTATTCGAAACTTCGTAGAGAGCGGATGTGACGCTCTTCATAACACAAACTTTAAAAAAGACTTAAAAATCTCTTCAAAAAGACTTCAAGAACATTACCAACTATTTTTTCCGTGAAATAAACAGTGAGTGTATATTTACAAAGTGTGTAAACTCGTTTTGGGAATAAGTTCTCCTGTTTCCGTCCCGTTTCTCAGCGTAGGAGGCTTGTATCATGTGTTGTTCCTGTAGTTGTGACTGCGGATCCTGCGGGAAGATTCTGCGATGTCTCCTATGCGTCACCCTCTGTGTATTTCTAGCCAAAATGTGTGGATTCGAAGTCGACGACGACTGCTGTCAGTGCGGAGGCGATTAGAACAATTAGTACGAGTTTAGTCAGAGAACTATTAAATCTTAATGTATTGTTTAATTGTTGTTTTATTTGAGAAAAACCTGTACTAATGACGCAGTATTTCATTGTATTGGTGAATGAGTAAACAGCTGCATATACTTAACAATGACTAATTCATATAGGTAGGTACTTAGGTAAGTATTTTAATGAGAATAGGCCCGTCACACACTCACCGAAATTCCGTAAACCGGAATTGACAGTTGTCGCACAAAGACACAGAGGTTTGATCCTTGACGAATCCCGGGGTAAAGCTAAGTTGTTTTGTGTACTTATTTACCTAACTTAGACATAAATTAACACCATAATTATGAGAACTTGGGTACCTATGTAGGTTCCTATACTATGTGATAGGCTTCGACTTGATTGACAAGACTTGTATAGGCATGAGATACCTACTTAATGTAAATGCTATCTAATGAGTTATTCTTTATCAAAGACCTTCCTGTTTTAATCTTATTTTAATGCCTGAATACACAATGAATGTTATCAGTGTTTAGTTTTATTATTTTCATAGATAAGTAAGTGCCCACTTGAGTACCGATCTATGGTAAGACACATTTTTTCTCAGTTTGAAGGCTTATATTTTAACCATGGAAAAGAAAAAACCATGGAATAATTGATCTAAGTAAATAAATATCGCCAGACAAACGCACAAACTGAATGGTCACAAACTAAGCAACGCTTATAATTACGGTTTACTATACAATGGACTGGGGGCGATCGCAGTGACACCCAGACCAGGGTAAATTACGAAAAGGCCGTTTCCGAAATTTGCCTTTGGCGAGATCGAACCTGCAACCACCCGATGCAGTGAGCCGAGAGGCCGACGATCAAACCACTGCGCCAAGCGGTCGTCACCATAGATACATAATCTTGTACTTGTTTATTCATTCATATCGCGCGCGACCCACTGACTCAATTCACTGGTGCATAGCCATCCTTGAGGTTGTCTCTCAGCCATACAATGCGAGGTACCTAAATGCACAATTACCTAATAAAAATAATAAGCAAACACAAACAATGCTCGTTATAGGTCCGTTCACACCGACCAGCTCGGAGAGCATCGGACGGCGCTTTTTTCACACACACCGGCGCGGATTATACGCTTGGAAGGCCGGAGCCGACCAAGCTGTCAGGAGGCCGCCAGAGTTGGGCAAAATTTAATTGCAATTAATTAATCAGAAATTGCATGTGGAGTCACAATTAACAATTAATTTTGATTTGGTTGTCAATCGCGAACAATTCACAATTAATTGTTAATTGTGCCATCACCTGCAATTAGCAATTAATTAATTGCAATTAAATTTTTCCCAACTCTGGAGGCCGCCGATCGGCTCCTCTTATTATTTCACACTGAGCTCGTTAGGTCGGCTGTCAAGCATGAAACGACGTCAACGTCAACGTCAACGTTATCTCAATGACCCAAAACTTTTTTTAAATGAGATAAATATGTGCTGTGCTCTCCGAGTCGGTCGGTGTGAACGGAACCTAATGCTGAGATTAATAATTAGTCTCCGCGAGAGCGCTCGCGAAACGATTATAAATCTATGCATCGAAGCCTAGTCAGGTAGTACCTACTTAGCTTAAATCAGTCCCTTGAATCTTGATTTTGAAAGAGAATCCATAAAAAACAGGTTGTATACCTATGCTGCGCTGTGCAATTGGCGACAGTGCAAGAGGTTTAATTATCTATTTAGATAACGCGGAGTTTACCTTCGTGAAAACAAATGTTATAACTACCGTTACCAGAAGTACGGTAATTACTGTTTCGTACGGTAATTAGACTTCCAAAATCGCGGTGTACGGTCCAGCCAGAGGTTCCACGTAACGCTAACAAATAGATGTGTCCATATGGCGCGCATGCCTCACCCGAGCACTCATATTATGACATTACGTCTATGCGTTCCGACGTCAAAAGTGAGTGCTCGCGCGAGGCATGCGCCTAAAGTAAAGTACTGTTTCGTACGATGAATGAGCGAGCAAGGTCAACCCCCCCTTCCCCTCCCTCTGTCCCACTTCCCTTCAGGTCGCCTATGGTAATGCAAGTATCTATAGGCTACGGTAACTGCTTAACATTTTAAAAAATCCGAAGTATTTATGAACAAAAACCATTAGACACTTAATAAAATATATATAATTAAAATTTGTACTTATTCTAAACATATTTTATATTTGAAATATTTTCTGATGTCGCCTGGGTCTTCAATTCTTCCATTTTATGAACTGGAAACAAAATAATAAACATTATTGATAATATTACTAGGGGTGTGTCAAGATGTAGCGATCAGTGAACTCTGCTTACACCCGTGGGATAGGCGTGCATATACATTTGTAATTTTAATGACACCTTAGACACTCCAAAGGGCCTCCACGGCGTCGTAACGTAAGCGTATCGTAATACGCGCGTAGAACGAGAGCAATATGAACACGTAAATTTTATAATAAGTCCGCAGACGAAGCCAAATCTCATACGATTCGCTGCAACACCGCTTCGTCTGCGGACTTGTTTGAACATGTACGTGCACGTATTGCTGTCGTTCTACGCGCGTATAACGACACGCGTACGTTACGACGCCGTGTGCGAAGGGGGTTATACTATCTGTGTGAATTCTTCATTGAATATTGGCGGTCGGCATGTTGTCGGGAAACGCAATGCAACCCGTATCTATACTAAGAGATTTATTATAATATCCTGGGACATTTTTTTACACACGGCTACCTGATCCCAAACTAAGCAGAGCTTGTACTATGGAAACCAGACAACTGATATTACTACATATACTACATTTTTATTTCAAAAACCATACTTACTAATACATATATGTACACCCAGACTCGGGACATACAGACATGTTCATGCACACAAATGCATGCCCCGGGTAGGAATCGAACCTACGACCTGCAGCGTGAAAGGCGCCATCACGCCAACCACGCCAACGGGCCCGTCAAACCGTTAATAACCGTTAATGACTTGAATTATTGTTTATGGATACGGGTGCTAGAGTGCGGGGTCCAAATTGTGGTTGGTTCGTGGTACTCATACTAACCGTGTCCCTGAGCGTGTTTTCAGCTAATATATACTCTTCAGACTGCGGATTCAACGTCATCTTGTAATTAGTGAGCGCTAATCTGTCCTTCTGCTTCGACAGACCCTCGATCACTATTGTATGTACCTGTGAACATAATATTAACAGCTTACTAAGGATCGTATTAATGAATGCATCTCAAAGTTGAGATCGATCTTAAGACTTGGTTTTTGACAGATGTTCCATACATTGGCTCATATTAATAAATCGATCTAAAGATTGAATTGGAACTTGAGATGCTGTTTTTGACAGATGTTCCATCAAAACAGCATCTTAAGATCGATCTCAACTTTGAGATCGATTTATTAATACTGGCCTTAGTCTCAAAACTGTGATACGGCACGACGACGCCGATTTGAAGGGGAGTAGAGCGCTGGGTTCCTAGGAATCATATAACGGCCGCACTAGAACATTGGTTATGTCAAAAACGGTGTCCAAACCGGTCTCTAGGCAACCGCGCCATAGTTTACATAGCCAATGTTCTAATTCGGTCGTTATATGACGGCACCGTTCTGGAGGAACCCAGCGCGTAAGGGTCCAGTCGAGCCAGCCCATAGGTATATGAGCTGCAGTCAATCGATATCCGTAACTAATTTTGTTGAGAATGCAGATTTATAGAGCTATAAGTAATCCATAACATACAGTGCAAAAATGATTGTTCTACGACAAAAATTTACGAAGTTATGACTAAATTACTAGCGAAGTTCGCGGTTGCTGTAACGTCACGTGGCCCACTCGCGCTGTGTAGTGAATGACGGCGCGGGCACAGCGCGCCTTCAAGCCGATCCAAGCGTGTGAAGGCACACGTGTCGGCCGCATAATATATAAAATGTGTTATAAACGGAACGGATGGACCGATTTCGATGATTTCAAATTTATATTGATGAGAAAGCTTAGTGATAATTATAGTTGGGTTTGAGTTGATTTGTCGACCTCGTAATGATTCCCATTGTCTATATCTGACCTTGTACATGAGTGCTAGCCGCATCCTGTCGTCATTGCTGGCAACTTTGTTGAGACATGTCTCGAGCAGCCGCGTGCTCGCGCGCAGCTCATGTAGCCGCGCCAGCAGCGTCGCGATGGGAATGTGTGATGTCACCGTTGAGCGACCCAGCCAGTTCTGACAACATTGCGACATTATTAAAAATACAGAAAATTATTAAAAATAGAATCTAATAATTTTTTTTTCGAAAAAATAAGAAAGTACAGTAGCGGCATTTTACGATGGCCGGTTTGACATGTGGCGGGGGGAGGGAAATGAACCTTATTATAACGGAATAAGACTGGCCGTTTAAAAAAATAAGAATATCAAAAAATGAATGCGAAAATGAATTTTATTCCGTTATAATAAGGTTCATCGTTTCCCCCTACCACATGTCAAACCAGCCATCATAATGTGCCGCAGGTATAGTGTAGGTATTTTTAGAAACTAATTTGAATGCACATATTTATGCTGGTTATTTTTTAAACTTATTTAAATTTTACATTTGGACGACTGTTTTTTATTGCATACACAAGAGTAGGTCCAATAGAATATAGTATTTTATTGTGTGAACTCACGATGGCCTCATTAACTTACTTTTTTTGTGAATAGAGATTCAACGATTTCCCATTTGCCCGCTTTGGCGTGCACGTTCAGAACTACCCAGTCATACTGTAACGGACTTATCTGAAAATAAATTATATTCTCATTTAAAAAAAAAAATTACTAAGGTGGCTACGTACGGCCTGTCTGATTTTAAGCATTTACCGTAGCCTAAAGGCATCGTTTGCATGTTGCCGACTTGAAAGGGAGTGTGATAGAGGCAGGGGAAGGGGAGGGGGCTGGGCTTCCGGCTCTCTCACTCATCGTACGAAAAGCAGCTTTAATAGCTACTTTACGCCGATCTACGCCGAATACCAATTACCACGGTCGAGCCAGCCCGAACATGAGCTGCAGTCAATGGAGATCATTTCGAGGTTGTCAAAACAACTCAAAACCAAACACACATACACACACACAATACACATATAGTTAACACTAAGCTCAAAATAATCATAAAATAAAAAAAAAATAAAAAAAATCATAATCTTCAAAATAATTTTGAAATCATCGTAATCTGTCCATCCGTTGCGATTTTATATTATGTGCGGCCTGCACGTGTGACGTCACACGGCCGGATCGGCTTGAAGGCGCGCTGTACTCGCACCGGCCCACGCCGCCATTCGCTACAAAGCGCGCGTAGCCCAAGTGACGTCACAACATGCACGCGCGAACTTCGCTAGTAATATGGTCATAACTTCGTGAACTTTCGTCGTAGAACAAATTTATTTGCACTGTATTTTATGGAACCCGTAGCTCTATAAATCTGCATTCTCAACTAAATTCGTTACGGATTCTCATTATTTAGATGCAAGTCATCCACTATTAAGTGCGGGGTTATAAGTCAAAAGGGTGGTTAGTCCGTGGTACTGTACCTGTTGCCGCTGGCAGATGGTGAGCGGCGAGGCGGCGTGGCCGGCGCCCTCGGTCCAGTGCTGCCTGCACGTGTACGCGAGGCACTGCAGACCTGATTTATTGGCGAGCTCCGGTTTGCTCATGTAGCGCTGCCATTCTGGAAATGGGAATCAATACTAGGTCAACAAATCAACTCATAACCAACACTAAGCTAAAACTAAGCTTTCTTATCAATATAGTTTTGAAATCATTGAAATCGGTCCATCCGTTGCGATTTTTTAACACATTTTATACAATGTGCGGCATGTGCGTGTGACGTCACACGGACCGTCGGATTGAAGGCGCGTCGCCCGCGCCGGCGTTCATTACAAGGCGCGCGTGGTCTAAATGACGTCACAACAACCGCGCGCGAACTTCGCTAGTAATTTGGTCACAGCTTCGTCAATTTTTGTCGTAGACCAAAAATGTTTGCACTGTATGTTATGGATTTCTTAGCTCTATAAAACTGCGTTCTCAAATAAATTCGTTACTAATCTCCATTACTGCAATGTTGTATAGTGTCGCTAATTAGACTCCCTTTGTATAATACCTAACAATTTGACATAGTCAGCGAGCAGCTTCGCCTGGCTCTGGTCGACGCCGGGCTGGTCGAAGTGGTTCGCGATCAGGTTGTTCAGCTTCCGAAGTAGACCCTCCAGGTTCGAGCCCTGGGACTTCACCACGTGTTGGAACTGATACATCTGAAACAAGGAATTAGCATTTTAGGGTTCCGTACCCAAAGGGTGCCAACGAGACCCTATTACTAAGACTCCGCTGTCCGTCTGTCTGTCTGTCTGTCTGTCTGTCTGTCAGCGAGCTGTATCTCACGAACCGTGATAGGTAAAGTTGAAATTTTCACAGAATGTGTATTTCAGAGTATTTCTGTTGGCGCTACAACAACAAATACTAAAAATAAAATAAAATTTAAAAATAAAGGTGGTCCCCATACATGAAACTTTATATTTTTGACGTTTTTATATTACGGTGGTACGGAACCCTTTATGTGCGAGTCCGACACGCACTTGGCCGGTTTTTATATAGCATTTGCATTTTTTTTTCTTCTTGAATGTTCAAAAGGGATTATTAAAAGAAAAAAACATTACTTACAGCCGCCTCTGGACTCCGTCCCAGCATTCTGAAATAATATCAACGTACTAAATAACTATTAATGATTTTTTTTGTGACAGTGTGGTACTTACACACCTTTGGATTTTTCAAAATCTATGCACAAATCATAACCCTAATATGATTATCACTTCCTTACGGTGAAGGAAAACATCGTGAGGAAACCTGTCCGTCTTAGACATGTGAAATCCAACAACCCGCACTGGGCCAGCGTGGTGGATTATGGCCTGAATCCCCCTCGCATTGAGGGGAGGCCCGTGTCTGGGCAAGGACCTCCCATTCCTAGGAATGGGAGGTTAACAAGGTCTTATGTTATTATTATTAGTGCTTACGTGAGCAAATCCGTGAGTTCAGTGACCTTAGCTTCATTCTGTAAGAAAGCGATGTAGTGGTTAAGGGCTACAGGTCTCGATGACAGCAGCTCATACACCAGGTTCTTGTTGAGGGTCTGGATGAGGAACAGCACCACCTGAGGATGGATACGTAACATTAACATTTTGGACTGCAGCTCATATACGGGTAGTGCCACCCTCTCACAGAAGATCGGCGTAAAGCAGCTATTACAGCTGCGTTTCGTACGATGCAAGAGAGAGCCGGAAGCCCAACTCCCCCCTCTTCCTCTCTCTTTGTTCCACTCCCCGTCAGGTCGGCAACGTGCGAGCAATGCCTTTGGTATTGCAAGCATCTATAGGCTACGGTAACTGCATAACATCAGGCGGGCCGTACGCTTGATTGCCACCTCAATCCCATGAAAAATAAAGGCACACAGATGCCTAAGTTTGAAGTTATAGCCTTTCTTAACCATTAACATTATATAGCTGATTCTTATACTTAAGGCTAATAATATATAAATAAATAGTTAAGCTCTGGTTTCCTAGGATAGCGTTACCGTCACATAATGGACGCCAAAAGAATAATAATAATAATACCGCTCTCTAGGAAACCGCGCCATTTGGTTTACATAGACAATGTTCTAGTGACGTCATTCACCGCTGTATTACGGCCGCTATATGACGGTACCGCTTTCCTAGGAAACCCAGGAGTTACTAACAGTAAGTATAGCATTCCCATCGCCAATAGCCAACGCTCCGTCCAGGAGTTCAGTCTTGCTCCTCATGCTGCGATGCACATGCAGGGAACAGCTCCTGCCCAGGGTCAGGCGTTTGAGGGTCACGGCCACCGTCTCCCCTGACTCCGGTTGCGTCTCCTTGGATGGGCTCCTACCAGATTGGGCTAGCAGGACTGGGGAATGGAACATATACTGGGTGTAAGGAAAACACTACCGAAATCGAAACACTATTATTTTACTGTCTAATTAAACGCAACTATTAACAGTAACCATTTAGTTTCTTGCCGGCTCTTCTCAATGGTAGCAACATTACGAACCGGTGGTAACGCTAAAATATTGTTTATACGTAACGATTTATAAATGCTTTATCGAGCTTACATGAATAAAAAACTTTTGATTTGATTTGATCAATCGAATAGCAATTACAATGTGCCTTAAACTTGTTGTTTTTGTGATTAGGTGTTATGCAAACCTGCAAAGTAGAGCAAACAGGACTTAGAGTCAGGAACGCATGGGTAACACAAAGTGTATGCTTCTCTAAGGCACTGACATTGTTGGATGATTTCTACCGATTTAAATTAGTATTTAAGTATTTAAATTTAAATTAGTAATTAGTACAAAGCAGACATTTTTTTTTTTGTGGTATTGTTTCTGTAATCATATAGGTCCTATACTATCACCTGCATTCGTTTTGGGGAGGGTTCCCCTTACACCCAGTATAATCACAATGTCAGGTTACAATAAAATTATGTACCTACCATTTTAAATCCTTACAATTCACTTGCTGATTGATTGATGTTTACTAGCTGAACGGTCAAAGAAAACATTGTGAGGAATCTGTCAACCGGCTGGTGGAATATGATCCAAATGGAGGGGAGTGCCCAGTATAAAAGTTATACCCCTATTACATTCAATCAAAAGTGGACAGCCTAAACCGGACGGTCTAGGAGCATCAAATATCTCATGATCCTAAGTAAAATTTTGCTGTATTAGGGACCATCCATAAATTACATCACACAAATTTCATTTTTAGACCCCTCCCCCCTTGTCACAGCTGGTCACATTTGTGGGACTCCCCCCTCCCTGTGTGACGTCGCATATTTTTTGCAATTTTCAGAAATTGTCAAAAAATTTCGTTAACAATTCAAATTTCGGTTTTAATACTTAGATATATTAGATTTTTAAATGTGACGTCACAAAACTTAGGACCCCTCCCACCCCCTTGTCACATTTCGTCGACCCCCTCCCCCCTTTACGTGTGACGTAATTTATGGATGGCCCCTTAGTATACTCACTCAGATCCAGCACTTTAGATGAGACAAGACTCTTCAACGGTAGCGAGGCTGTCTTCACACTGGTGATGTTGATGCTACTGAAGATACTCTCCTCACTCTGCCCCGAGTACGGCTTCTGGCCTATTGCCAGGATCTCTTGCGGCGAGAGCTGAAAAACATTTATTTATTTCTACAACACAGACTGCCCTTACAGGTTATCCTAACTAATACAGAAGTATGGCCACTACTTAAGACATTACCAAGAAAGAAGGAGATACAAGCCAGTCCAAAATAGTTGGTCCTACTAAGCGGAGTCCATTGACACAGTACTATGAGACAGCCGCTCGCAGAAAATAATCTTTAAAAAATGTTGGTACCTATCAGTACCTATCCGAATCAAAATTAGCAGGACCCAATAAACAATTAAAATCGCCCACAAAACTATTAAATTAAATTATTCTGTTGCGTTGCGGGTCCAGCTAATTTTGATTCGGATTTTATTCTGCAAAAAACTCATAACCTGAATGTCACCTCGACCTGTCGCGAACTATACTACTCCACCAAGCCAACTAGGAACCTGCCAAATGTGACGTCACCCGCACGAAAAGGCGGTGGCAGTGTGCGGGAGGTGTGGCGGGCGGGACGCCGCAGGCGGTGGCGGGTGTGCGGGCGGTATGTGGGCGGGGAAGCCGCATTCCATCCGAGTTCCTAGTAGGCTTGGTAGAGTAGTATTGCTAATATGGTTCATCTGCTAGTGAATAATGACTGAATTGTCGAATTGCAAGGGCGATAATATGTTTGTATTTCGCTGCATATAGTTAGTAGTGCGCTGAAAACAAGTTCTGTGGATTGCGATGTTAGACCACTACAGAATCTGTTTGCAGGTCAAATTCATTATTATAAGCAAGTCTAGTTAACTTTAAAGCATGCACCGTTTGATATTACAGAATAAACGAACGAATTACCACACAATTTTCTCTTATAAACATTTTTTTTTTTAATCATAGGTACACTTACAACATCGTCATCAAAACTGAAAGGGTTGGCTGTTGTTTCACTTGTATTCCAATAATCGTCGTCATCCATGGTTCCCTAGTTATACTATCCCGTTAATTAAAACGTAATTTTAATTATAAATAGCCTAGAAAATACAAAAATCCAAATCGTAACACGGAATTTGTTTATCAACAATAACAATGACAGATGACAGACGGACGATGTGTTGCCAGATGACCGTCCAGCTTTCCCCCCAAACCGACCCCAAATCTCCCTATAAATCTTTTTATAAAAAAACCCCACAATTTAGATGGATTTTTTGTGAATATTATTAAACACCATTTATGTATTACCATAGCAGATTTGGAATCTTGTCCTCAGTGCACAACTTAGTGCAGCGAAATTCATACATCTTGCACTTCAACTTTCAACTTTCCCTTGCAATTCAACAATTAACTTAACTAGAAGAAGGCCATACACCAAGAGATGAGGCAAATACACACTTATCATGTTTTCAACATCATTTCCCGCGAGCTACTGAGTCGTATTGTGTCCATAGATTCCGAAAAGTAGCACAAACCATTTTGAACGGTCATATGTCTCCCTCTTTGAACAATGTGAGGTTGTCGCGTGACTAGTAGTATAATAAGTAGTGTAATAGTGTAATAATCCCCTTAAAAATAATATTGTCCCCCTAATTTTCCACATTGCTATAAAATTTCCCCAAGTTTTGGGGAATTCCCCCTCAATCTGTCATCACTAAACGGATCGACCGATTGACAGCTTGAGTGACAGATGACAACAAGCAATTTTTTTTCTCATAATTACCTACCTACGTTTCGTTATCTCAATAAATTATTAATCCTATAATAACTTTATTTATAGTAAAAAAATAAATAAGACGAGTCTCAACTTCTATAAAATTTGTAACAGGTATGGTATTTTATAGAAATCCACAGACTAGAATAATGCAAATTACATGATGTTCAATTCGCTCACCTACCATGGTGGCCTAGTAGGTACGTATAGTTATCTATCTACCTAGTATGAGTATTTACCTTTAAAGGATGAAGTCACTGACCTCTCGGCGACTCTATAACTCGTTTATATTACCTAATTTTAGCCTCACTCAGAGAAAACCATCGTAGCTCCGCCTGCAACACATTTCTTAATTAGAAAACGTGTAGCATCAGACGCCATTTCAAATCTAATTCAAGGTAGCTGTTGATAGGTAGGTAGGTTTCAGTGTTCCGTACCCAAAGGATGCCAACGGGACCCTATGACTAAGACTAGGTACTACGCTGTCCGTCCGTCTGTCTGTCTGTCAGCGGGCTGTATCTCACGAACCGTAAAAGGTAGAGACTTGAAAGTTTCACAGAATGTGTATTTCTGTTGCCGCTACAACAACAAATACTAAAAATAAAATAAAACTTAAAAATAAAGGGGGTCTCCATACAAAAAACGTAATGTTTTTAATTAATTTGTCTTGTGGTCGGTTTCCATACAAAATACTTCAACGGTACTTTATATTCTACGGTGGTACGGAACCCTTTAAGTGCGAGTCCGACACGCACTTGGCCGGTTTTTCAAACTTCCTTCCTAGGCCTTGACAGTTTCATTCACCGCACAATATGAATCTTATCCATGAATCATTACTAAGAACGTAATACGTCGGTAAGTACCTACGTACCTAATAAAATTGGTTTAGGTACCTACCTATGTGCTACTAGCTTCCGCCCGCGACTTCGTCCGCGCATAATTTATCCCACGGGAACATACTATCGGGATAAAAAGTATCCTGTGTTAATCCAGGTTATAAACTATCTCTGTGCCAAATTTCATCCAGATCCGTTCAGCCGTTCTGGCGTGATTGAGTAACAAACATCCATCCATACATCCATCCAAACTTTCACATTTACAATATTAGTGGGATGGGATATAGTGTATCTATGTATCTATGTATATATGTATGTATGTACTATTATGGAGAACTGTTACATAGGTGATGTGGTTAGAGCGTAGGCCGCTAGGCTGACGGCATTGGTTAGATGCAGGTTCTATGCCCGTGTGGGGCAGATTTCTGTACTAATGATAATCCGTAATTTGATTTGGGTGTAAGGATAATCCCTAGGTAGTCCATTGTACGGTAGTATTTAAGTAGGTATTTATTTTTTACTTACTGCAGCTCTTATACGGGCTGGCTCAATCGTGGTAGTACCACTCTCTCAAAAAATATCGACGTAAAGTACTTAGCTATTTCAGCTCCGTGACGGTGATTGAGTGAGAGAGCCGGAATCCAAACCTTTCCTTTCTCTATCTTTCCCTCCCTCTGTCCCACTTACCTTCAGGTCCAAACGTGCAAGCGATGCTATTTGCAAGTATCTATAGGCTACGGAGTCACACGCTTATTTGCCGCCTTAGAGCCACAGCAGACATGCTACTTTTAGCATCGGCGATTTTGCGACTCGAAAGAGAGACTGTAGCGAGTCGCCAAAACGCGACGCAGCATCGCTAAAGTCGCAAAATCGCAAACCCATGGACCAATTACTAAGGGGACTGGCCCTAAGCAACTCGGCCGAGTGGTCGGCCGAGTGGTCGGCCTAGTACTAACATCGACATAAACCAAAGCGAGTAGTTCTACTATTTACCGGTAGATAGGACAATGAAAATGAAAAAACAATGACCACGTTTTTTTTCATACATATATCTCATAAGGGCACCTCTTTCTTTAGTCTTTACTCTGTGGGGTGGCCCTTAGTTATTAACCCGTGTGATGTCGCAACAAAAAAAAACAATAGATCTTTTGTTTTTTATACCCATGTGTAAGTGCCCGCGACACGCGATGGTAAAGTACCTGCAATAGGTAGGATTGGAAATTCCGAAGCAGACATGAGTACCTATTAGGTTTTTTTTTTTATTTACTTTAGTTTAATCACGTTTAGTGGCTTGTGGTTCGCAATAGAATTGCATGGCAGCATCCGCTATTTGATACGGGTGCCGCCAAATAAAAAGAGGCAAGGAGAGGAATGTTGGTTATAACGGTATATATATTTTTTTGTTTTTTTGTGGATTTTAAATAAAAATAAACTATTAGGTAACATCATTTTAGTGCGACGTTTTTTGTTTAGGTATGTGTTGCAGTATCGCGACCTCACTTGAACAAAACCGGTTTTTTACAAGCTTGAAGATGGTAACCGGATTGTAAACATTAATAGATGTAAATAAAATCGTGGGGGATTTACACGGGTCGATCTCCGCCACACGACTAGGAACAAAAACGAATAAAATCCAGGATTTTGTTCCTAGCTGCAAAAAAATCGACCCGTGTAAATCCCCCATAAATATATCTACCTTTACACTTCGTATTATTTTCTAGGGTTCCGTACCCAAAGGGTGCCAACGGAACCCTATTACTAAGCCTCCGCTGTCTGTCCGTCTGTCAGCGGGCTATATCTCACGAACCGTAATAGTTAGAGATTTGAAATTTTCACAGAATATGTATTTCTGTTGCCGCTACAACAAACAATAAAATAAAATAAAGTTTAAAAATAAAGGGGTCCCCATACAAGAAACTTGATATTTTTTACGTTTTTTTTTTCTACGGTGGTACGGAACCCTTTTTTTAAGTCTTCTTATCGTATGGTTAGTAGCCAACCTGGGCGTCGAGTCTCTTAACAACTGCCCATTACGAAAATGGGACTGGCCCTAAGCAACTCGGCCGAGTGGCCGGCCTAGTACTAACATCGACATAAACCGAAGCGATTAGTTCAACTATTTACCGGTAGATAGAACAATGAAAATGAAAAAACAATGACCACGTTTTTTTTCATACATATATCTAATAAGGGCACCTCTTGGTTGTGGTGGTAAAGACTAAAGTCTTAATTCTGTGTTTACGAAACCACTGGTCTCTATTATCTTCGTCATTTATTTATTGTAAATCGTAAATTCTTGTCGGCCGGCATATTATCGGCCAGAGGACTGTTAATAGATGGCCGACAAAATGTCGAACGCCGAATTATGTTTGTTAATCGACTCGACAGGACCGGTCGTTGTGGAAAACCTTGGGAGAGGCCTATGTCCAACAGTGGACGTCTTTAACTGAAATGATGATGAATCAACTTGAAGCCCGGTCTCAAGTGTTTTTCTTGATATGGCTTAACGACTGCTGTCTAGATGACAACAACCGGGACCGACTTTTTACGTGTCCTCCGAAGCACGGACATCCTCAGTTCGAAATGCTATTAAAATGGTCACCCATCTCTGACTGACCTTGCTAAGCGTTGCTTAACCTCCGATCGTTTACCGATCAGTGATTGCCAGCCGGCTATGAAAAAGGTATTGATTCTTGTGTAATATCAGTAGCCAAAAATGGAAGGCAAAAAGTAATAAGCGAAAGGAATGACTTGACAGAAACTTTGTTAGTACCATAGAGTAAAGACTAAAGATAGAGGTGGCCTTATTAGATTTCCCTATGAAACAACGCGTGGAAATTTTGCGCGGGGTGGCGCGGGTGGTGGGGGTTAAAAACTGGGAGGGCAATTTACAAGCTCCGCCCCCCCGATCTACCGGTAAATAGCATAACTACTGGGTTCGTTTTATTTCGATGTTAGTACGTAGTTTAACTTTTTCACACTAGATGTCACTAAGTGTAGGTTCATATAAAAAACGTCCGAAAAACCGAGGGTCGCCATCTAGTGTCGAATAGAATTATATTTGGGATGCGAACGTTGGCAAGACGTCTGCACAGGACGAACGCCAACAGCACACTAACTTAAGCCACGCCTACTGTGATGACGTCACCGGCCGAGCTGTGCGATGTAATAGCAACGCGGCGTGGTAGCTTAGACCCAGTCCTTTATATGGTTCGTCTATGGTTAGTACTATATCAATATCATTGATGTTTTATTTTAGCAGATATGGTACCATCTAACATCGCAATCACCAAAGGGAATGTAATCACTAGACATGCAGCGAAATTCAAACATCTTTTATCGCACTCGCAATTCGACAATTTGCGTGTTATATTTTCCGTGACAGACTGAGTTGTACTATGTCCATGGACACAGTTTAATAGTACATATTTTGGATAGTCACATGTTTCTCTCATTCATGGTTACGTCTTCGGTTTACACACTTTTGTTTTGTATAATCCATTACTTTTCTCAAACTAAAAAAAGTTAATATTTCGACTTTTGATTATCGTAAAACATTGGTAGCTACTGACGTAACCATTGATGTAACAGTGCAGGGAAATATCAAATATCTAGCAATTAGCATACCTTAACAGGTGAATGAAACGCATAGATATTTAATGAAAACATAAATAAGTACTTATTTGATTATTATTGTGTCATTATTATCAAAGGTGAACCCGGCCGTTTACGTCAAAAATTCAATAAATATCACCAAACATACTTCCCGATACGTGGTCCCAAATTAAGCAACGCTTGTACAATGGGCTGGGGCTACTTGCGGTCCCAGTTACACCCAGACCAGCTCCGAAAT
The DNA here is from genome assembly GCA_947859195.1 of Drymonia ruficornis. Classification (NCBI taxonomy): domain Eukaryota; kingdom Metazoa; phylum Arthropoda; class Insecta; order Lepidoptera; family Notodontidae; genus Drymonia; species Drymonia ruficornis. Next base: position 7,498,999 of record OX401926.1, on the reverse strand, counting down.
AAATAGGCTGTTAAATTTGGAATAATCTCCTGCGCGCGATGTAGTGGAGACGATAGATTATTCTCTATTGTTCGGTATCACTCCGGAGTATACTGGGTGTAAGGAAAACGCTCCCGAGAACGAAGATTTTTTATACAGCACCAACTTGAGCAGTTAATTAAAACTGTTATCAAAAAAAAAACATATTTACTTATAAAGCGCAATGTACTTAATTCAAATAAAATAGCTATACAGAACAGAGGTACCTACGTTTCGTGTTGCCGCCCGCGCGTCCGGGATCCCGAGTTTTGGACGCTTTACATTGCGGGTTAGCATATACCAAATCACAAAAACAAGAGGTTTAAACAAATGGTTACCTATTGGTTTTCGACTGTGTTTAGCTAGTATAATAATAGTGTTTCGGCTTTGGTACGTCGTCCTTACACCCAGTATACGAAACAAAACTGACCCCAATCCCCACCATCCAAACTCAGATCGAGTTCCAATAGTAATCGCCAGTTCTACCTGCGGATTCTAGGCTCCGTTCATTCGTCTCGAAACACTATGAAGGCTACTCGTCACTGACTCGAAATAAAAACGCGCGTGTTGTGAAATAGTGTATTGTGTGTGTTAAAATGTTGAACGTATTCGAAAATCCGTTGTTGCGGCAGTATGCTGTTGTTATTGTTGGTGGGTAACTTTTTTTGGAATCCAGCTGTTCAATTTTTAAATTTACTTTTCGGTTGTCAACATTTCGTAGTTTTATTTTTTTTAATTATTTTGAATATGGAAGTTTTTTTATTCCACGTAGGTTCTTAACAAGAAGTTGTTTTTCTCGTTTGTATGTAGGTATTCTATTTATAAATTCGCGATGTTTAATTTTTTTAAGCGACTCCAATACAGAAGGAGTTTTTTACGATTCGGTCTGTGTTTATATTTTTTGTATGAATTAATTAACCGTGTGTCTCCGTCATTTTATTTTCATGAAACGATTTCAGATAATCATTTATATTATAGATCTACTATTAATTATTTTAATTAGGTGGGTACTTGTGATATAAGTAGGTACTTAATAATAATTAGTAATAATTAACTTCCAAAAGTCATACAACGTTATTTATTCAAGTGAAGTATGAAGTCTTTATCGTATCTACTGATGTCATGGTAGGTAACCGGAACTATAGTCCGATTTTTAATTAAACGAAGTAAACTGACAGCTGAAAATGTCATTGAACCTTATTTGTTCTATTTATATTGAAACGTGACATTTGCATCTGTCAGTTTACTTCGTCTAATTAAAAATCAGGTTATATATTCTTAAACTAAGGACAAAGGTATTACCAAGAAAAAGGGAGACGTGAATATCCAAACTAGTTTGTCGTATTAAACGCAGTCAGTCAGTACCGCTCAGTCGTTCGCGGAAAATAATGTTGAAAACATATCAGTATTGCTAATACGGCTCATGTTCTGATGAATAATACGCATCAGATGCTTTTAAGTTGATTTTCGAATTGCGAGTGCGTTAACAGATGTGTGAATTTCGCTGCATGTAGTGGTGCTGAGCACAAGTCTATAGTCTGATTTTTAATTAGACGAAGTGGGCTGACAGGTTCTTATGTCACTTTTCAATATAAATAGAACAAATAAGGTTCAAATTCGACATTTTCAGCTGTCAGTTGGCTTCGTCTAATTAAAAATTAGACTTTAGTGATTGCAATGTTAGGACGTACCATATCTGTTTAAATACAACGTCAATGTTGATAGGGCTGGTTCTCACAGACATTGGGTAGGTATACGGTAATCACCAACACCAGTTCCTTGACCCAGATTATTTGATAGGTACCTGACTACCTGCTTACATAAAATAGAAACGAAAGTTGCTTTTAAAAATATTTTATGATGTTTAAAGCCGGTTTAACTAAAAAATTCCAGTATCTTAAATTTAATCTAGCTAGAATACGGAATAAACAATTTATACACCATTACGCCTGTAATCCTGAAGGGGTAGGCAGGATTGGACGGCTGTATTTTGTTCTCAATGTAATAGGGATCGAACCGAGCTCAAAGTGATACTTATCATTGATAATTATCAAGACATAAATATAGATTGATAATTCATCATCATCATGTCAGCCGAAAGATGTCCACTGCTGGACATAGGCCTCCCCCAAGGTTCCCCACAATGACCGGTCTTGCGCTGCCCGCATCTAGCGGATTCCCACGACCTACATCAGGTCGTGGGTCCATCGTTGATAATCTTTGATAAATACTATAAACTAACTCTCAAATTTATAGAAAGTCATTATGGATTTACATTGGTATTTCAAATCACTTTTGTTCCTAGAAATGATCTGTAAAACAATTTTTAGTAAACTGGCTAAAGTCACGATAAATTTGGCGGTAAACTTGCGACAATTATGGCCAAAACAAAAAAAAAATGGTTTCTTAGTTAGCTGGGCTATCTATAATTATCGTACGATAATCTCATATATTATAATCTCTGGATCAAGGATACATACCTATTAATCTTGATAATTTGGAACCCTGAAGACGAGGCTAATGTCATTATAATACTTTCTTTCGTACGATAAGTACAAGACGCCTACTCCGAAATACGAAACGAAATGCTTCGGCTGACGAATCGTACGTTTTCCTACTCCGAAAGTGTTTCGGAAGTGTTCCGTAGGGTCCACGAAAGAAGAAATGTCAAATAGCGACTATCGTATCCGAAATGACGTTATCGTATTAAAAAATAAATATAACGTCACGACTTTTATCCCCATTCGGGGGTAGTCAGAGGCTTGAGTGGCCATACACCACCACATTGTGGAGGTATTAAGTCAACTCAAAGCCCACGTTTCACCAGATAGACAGTACCCAACGTGACAGGTGGTGAACCTTGTCGCCGTGTATACAGGAACTGACTATTAGCTAATCCCGGGGGATAGGTAGGTTTCCTCACGATGTTTACCCTCACCGCAAGCGAACTGTAAATTATATTCTTCGTTATTCGTCGTATTATATTCTTAGATAGCAAAGAATCGGTCGTTCAAACTGTTTAGGAGTAGCAATAAAAATAATTATCTTACCATAAGCGTAAGTTATAAAATGTAGTGATCATTCTATTGAAATGTCAAGACCATAACTTGAAAAAAACTTGGTGTTTGGTTTGACTACAAATAAAATTAGCATATTTCGCGGTAAGCTATGATTATCTATGTTTTTAGACATGCTAAAAAATGTACGTCTTACCAATGACATTACTAAAAAAGAGGGAAATGAATGTCTAAAATAGTATGTCCTACTAAACGGAGTCCATGGACACAGTATGACTCAGTCGCTCGCGGAAAATGATGTTGAAAACATGTTGGTATTGCCAATACGGCTCATCTTCTGGGGAATAATACGAGATAGTGACTTGGTGCGTTGCAGAGTTGGGCAAAATTTAATTGCAAATTGCATGTGGTGTCACAATTAACAATTAATTTTGATTTGTTTGTCAATCGCGAAAAAATCACAATTAATTGTTAATTGTGACATCACCTGCAATTTGTAATTAATTAATCGCAATTAAATTTTGCCCCACTCTGGTGCGTTGAGCATAAGTTTAGTGGTTGTTGTGTTCAAAGGTTCTAAAGGTTTTATTGGTGGTAGAGGCTGGCTCGACCGGCGAAGTACCACCCTCTCACAGAAGTTCGGCGTAAGGTAGCTATTACAGCTGCGTTTCGTACGATGCGTGAGAGAGCGGAAGCCCTACGCTCTTCCTCTCCCTCTGTTCCCCTTCAGGTCGATGCCTTTAGTATTGCAATCATCTATAGGCTACGGTAACTGCTTAACATCAGGCGGGCCGTACGCTTGTTTGCCACCTCACATAAAAAAATATATAAAAAAGGTCTAGTCAAATTATACAAGGGAAATTTGATTAGACACGCGTTTAAAACATGTTTAAGTTTGTACCTAGGTGTGACTTAGGGAATTGTATTTTCATCTCATAGCTCTGGCACTTATCAGATTAGGAGTGGATGTCAAAATGTACAATTTTGTGTGCCACCACTTAAGAGTTGGGCAATTTAGAGCAAAGTGTCATAACTGGTCGAGATCTGCTAAATTGGATTACCGTGCGTTACATTGTATGCCAAGTACTGTGGACGGGAAATGCCCAATTTTCAGCTATCTTCGTGCATTTCAGTGTATTCATACAGTCCTGCATTGTTGTGTTTTCTGTAGTCATAGCACGCCAATCTTTCACGATTTTTTATGGGACTTAGGTGACAAACAAGCGTACGGCCCGCTTGATGTTAAGCAGTTACTGTAGCCTATAGATGCTTGCGATACCAAAGGCATTGGCTCGCACGTTGCCGACCTGAAGGTATGCTAGATGCGGTTAAGGAACGCTTGGCATATCAAACTGAGCGCCTCCGTGCTTCGGAGGTCACGTGAAAGTTGGTCCCGGTTGTTATCATCTTAATACTAAGCAGGCGTTAAGCCATGTCAGAGGCCCTGAGGAGTAACTTAGGCTACTTTTATTTTAGCAAACATTAACAAACATTCTTTGTTTAATTTTACGAGTAGGTACGAAGTCACGGGCACAGATAGTAGTAAATGAATATATTGGACGATTTGTATTAAAAATACTTCGTCAAGCTGTAGTACGATTTGTGTTAAAATACTTCGTCAAGCTGTAGTACGATTTGAATAGAAATACATCGTCAAGCTGTAGTACGATTTGTGTAAAAAATACATCGTCAAGCTGTAGTACGATTTGTATAAAAATACATCGTCAAGCTGTAGTGCGATTTGTATAAAAATACATCGTCAAGCTGTAGTACGATTTGTATAAAAATACATCGTCAAGCTGTAGTACGATTTGTATAAAAATACATCGTCAAGCTGTAGTGCGATTTGTATAAAAATACATCGTCAAGCTGTAGTACGATTTGTGTAAAAAATACTTCGTCAAGCTGTAGTACGATTTGTGTAAAAAATACTTCGTCAAGCTGTAGTACGATGTGTGACATCACTAGTACCCTAGTACCTATTTGACATTGATGGGATTAGGTACCGACTTCCGGTTTCCGCACACCATTGTTATACCCGCACGACCCTGCTAATGGCCACCATGGTACATGGCATGGTCTGTTCATATTTAAACATTGAAAAACTATCTTCATAAATGTTATTCTCCCTTGTAGATAGGAAATTCGTGGCTGACATGTTGTTGGCTGGACGACTGCTAACAGATGGCCGATGACATGTCAACTGCCAAGAATGTATTATTTAGGACTAGCCTCTGCCCGCGACTTCATCCGCGTTACCTTTGAAATCCCACAGGGACCTGACATTTTTCCGGGATAAAAAGTAGCCTATATGCTATTCCAGACTATAATCTATCTCTGTGCCAAATTTCGTCCAGATCCGTTCAGCCGTTCTGGCGTGATTAACAAACATCCATCCACCCATCCAAATTTTCACATTCATAATATTAGTGGGATTAGGAGCATTAGATGACCAGTAGTTTTGCCAAAGTTCACGTATACGGAATATGTTTACTTTGAAATCAAAGACATTACCAATACCAAGAAAAAGGAGACATGTTACTGTCCAAAATAGTATGTCCTACTAAACGGAGTCCATGGACACATTCCGACTCAGTCCTTCGAGGAAATTAATGTTGAAAACATGTTAGCATTGCCAATACGGCTCACCTTCTAGTGAATAATACGCATCAAAATGCCTTAAAGTTGATTGTTGAATTGCGAATGCGGTAACAGATGCGTGAATTTCGCTGGAATGAATAAATGAAGTGAATGTAGTGGTGCGCTGAGCACAAGTCTAGTGATTGCAATGTAAGGAGGCACCATATCCGCTAAAATATTACATCAATGTTTTAACCAATGGCTTATTAAATAAATAAATAAATATCGCCAGACTGACACACCCATTGTATGGTCCCAAACTAAGCAACGCTTGTACTATGGCTACCATACAATGGATTGGGGACGATCCCAGTGACACCCAGACCAGGGAAAATTACAAAAAGGCCGTTTCCGAAATTTGCCTCTGGCGGGAATCGAACCCGCAACCACCCGATGCAGTGAGCCGAGCAGCCAACGGTTAAACCACTCGCCAAGCCATCAAACAGTACAATTTAACAGTAGTTTTCATTGACAGTGAACCTCAGCGTGCTGGCTACTGGAATGGGCCTAGTATGGCCTTCTCCAGTGCTGGTGAAGTTGGCCAACAGCACGGAATCAGTGCTGTCCAGGCCAATCACAGCCGTGGAGGGGTCATGGATCGTTTCTATTGGCTCCTTGAGTGGGATTGTTGGTAAGTACTTTTACCCTCGACTGCACAGGGAACATTTCCATTATAAGCTGACCCGTGTTTATTATTGACACCCTAATGAATGGAGCTCAGCTTACGCTGGCAATGTCCCCTGAGATATGCAGAACGAGTATTATGAGTGATGTCTTTGCCTGCCTTTCTATGTTAGCTCTAGAACGGCTGAACCCTTTTTAATAGGATGTTTTTTTAAAATTACTAGTTCTCTATACGTTCTCTAGCACTTAGCTAGTCTTCGAGCTAGTCAATAACTTAAATTGTTGTAAGTAACTAATGCACTAACTGTATGGTCCCAAACTAAGCTAAGCTTGTACTATTATCGTATGGACTGGGGGCGATCCTAGTGACATCCAGACAGGCAAATTACGAAAAGGCCGTTTCCGAAATTTGCCTCTTGCGGGAATAGAACCCGCAACGTTCGATCGAGCGCCAAGCGGTTTCCTCATGTTTTAGGGTTCCGTAGCCAAAGGGTGCCAACGGGACCCTATTACTAAGCCTACGCTGTCCGTCCGTCCGTCTGTCCGTCTGTCTGTCAGGGGGCTGTATCTCACGAACCGTAATTTAGGTAGAGACTTGAAATTTTCACAGAATGTGTATGTTGCCGCTACAACAACAAATACTAAAAATGAAAAATAAAGGGTTTCCCCATACAAAAAACGTAATATTTTTACTTATTTGTGTTATAATCGGTTTCCATACAAAAGACTTCAACGTGTGACTCTAAATAACACTATTTTGGGGATGTTTGTTTATATTCTACGGTGGTACGGAAACCTTCATGTGCGAGTCTGACACGCACTTGCTTTACCATCGTTCAGCTTGTGATACTATTTCCTTGTCCCCAGTAAACTTCCTGACAGCATACCTAGTGGATCGGATAGGCAGGAAGTACTGCGTGATACTGTACTGCATACCCAAGCTGATCGTGGGGATCATGTTTATATACGCCACTGAAGTGTGGATGCTGTTGGTGGCGAGAGCACTCCTCGGCGTGGCTGACTCTGGAGTCTTCACTGTGGTGCCGGTTTACGCGTCTGAAATTGCCAGTGTAAGTACCATGAATCAACCCTTAAATCAAGAAGAAGATGACACGTGACTGTCCAAAATAGTTGGTACTACTCATAGACCTAAGACTAAGAGGACTGGGTCTAAGCACCCGCGCCCCATTACTCCACTAGGCCACTGACGTCATCACAGTAGGCGTGGCTTAAGTAAGTGTGCTGTCGGCGTTCGTCCTGTGCAGACGTCTTGCCCACGTTCGCATCCCAAATTTAATTATACTCGACACTAGATGGTGACCCTTTATACGTCTCTTTTACCATCCTACATTTAGTGACATCTAGTGTGAAAAAGTTAAACTACGTACCATCGACATAGAACGAAACGAGTAGTTTTGCTATTGACCGGTAGATATAAAATTGAAACGTAGGCGTTATCTAACACCCCGTCATCCGCGCACATCCCGCGCAAACGCAAACGACTGAGTTGCTTGCGGAAAATAATGTTTAAAAAGGTATGGGTATTACCAATACGGCTTAAGCCGGAAACCCACCGCGGTGCACGGAGAGGCCACGCACACGGCCACGGCTACGTTTTGCAAGAAAATGTATGGATGACGTCATTTCGTGCGTAGCCTCTCTGTGCGCCGCGGTGGACACGGTGACATACATTTTCGTGCAAAGCGAAGCTTGACCCACGTGCGTAGCGCGTGCGTGGCCTCTCCGTGCGCCGCGGTTGGTTTCCGGCTTTATCGCCTGGTGAATAATGCCTTCTAATTGATTGTCGAATTGCGAGTACAATAACAGATAAATGAATTTAGTTGCATGTAGTAGTGCGCTGAACACACGTTTGTGATTGCGATGTTAGAAAGTACTATATCTGCTTAAATAATACATCAATGGGCTGTGGCCTCAATCTTACCGTGGATGTTGTAAGAGGCAAAAGCCGCCAATGTGCAAGCCGGCCTACGAAATTAAGGGCCGTAACACACCGGGTAGCCATGGCGACGTCGCAAGCCACCGTAGCCAACTATTCGTATTGAAATGTATGGGAGATAACACACGCGATGGACTCGTGACGTCGCCAGCCACCGTAGCCAACTAAATTCGTATTCAAATATGTCAAAATATGACAGGTAACATACCTGGCATACCGTCGACAGGTGTGATACCTGTCATACATTTCAATACTTAGAGCCGGGCCCCACTAGCGCGCTGCGCTGCGTCGTCGCAACGGACAACGCATTGTATGCCACACCTGTGTTGCGACGACGCACGACGTCACAACGCAAGTGGGTGACGCCACGCCGTTGTATACGTCATTTCGTATACGCACGTCTCCCTCTAGCAGCGGAACGCTGTACGTCATCCCACCGACAGCGCAGCGCATCACCCTCCCCCGCTTCGTCTCTCCGTTGAAACGTCGCATGCAACAACGCAATGCATAAATGTGGCATGCCCACACAGTAAAGACTAAAGAAAGAGGTGCCCTTATTAGATATATGTATGAAAAAAAACGTGGTCATTGTTTTTTCATTTTCTTTGTTCTATCTACCGGTAAATAGTTGAACTACTCGCTTCGTTTTATGTGATGTTAGTACTAGGCCGACCACTCGGCCGAGTTGCTTAGGGCCAGTCCCCTTAGTAATTGGTCCATGGGCATGCCACTATAAAATATAATTATGTAAAACCACGCAGCGACGACGCAACGCAACGCGGTAATGGGGCCTCACCCTTGGCTACGGTGGCTGGCGACGTCGCCTGGCCTCCCGTTATGTTATGGCTTTTAAATTCTTTGTTATAGTTTTACAATATCTATAGACAAAAGCTATTATCTAACCACGTGTGACTCTTTTCAGTAATCAGTTCAGTTATTAGCCGCAACTGAATATAGTCACGTATTTAACAAGAACACCTGTTTCTTTTATTTCATAAACCTTGAAGTTTTTCGTACGAAAAGATAAATTATTAAGTTAGGTTAGCGTTTATATTTCTTTGACAAACAAGTTCCTATGAAATGAAAGGCTCTGACCGCGGAAGCCGGAAAATTTGCGTGAACTATCCACATTATTAGGCCACGATTCTACCTACAGAGTGGTGAAGACATAACGACAATAACTGAAACCACATACTGGGTATCACGTGAGTAGTTCGTACATAAAAAATATCAAAATATATTCAAAGGTATAGGCCATTGGTGTTCGGCTTAATAAACAATAAAAAATACATTTTGGTTCTAAAAATAACATTTATATAGGTGCCATAGTTTAGGAGATATGATTTTTTTCCAAAATTTCAAATTTGTTTTGGCTCTGGTGAACATTTTACATTTTGTGGGTTACAGCAGGTTCGCTTTTTACCGTCGATATTAAGAAAGATAAATGCAAAAGTAACTCTTCCTGTCTGCTACGTTTTCACGACTAAACCGCTGAACCAAATTTGATGAATTTTGGTGAAAAAATTAGACAGTACCTTGGAGAAGGGCATAGGCTACTTTTTATCCCGGAAAATGTTAGTTACCTGTGGGATTATCAAAAAACTAACTACAGGACGTTCTAAAGTAAACGGGGACCAAGTCGCAGGCAGAGAAGCTAGTAATAAACCATGCCAGTAAATCTGACATTGTGTTGATAGATCGCCAAGAGCGTCGTGAAATGATCGTTGATGACACTGTCCCCCATGACGAGAACCTCGTGAATGCGGAAAATGATAAATAATGCAAATATCTTGATGTGGTTCACGAGGTTGTCGACATGTGGGACATTGACACGGCTATCATAGTACATAGTCGTCTCCGCCCATGACCTAAGAGCCTCGACTAACACCTTTGATAAATAATAATAAATAAATAAATATCGCCAGACAAACACACCAATCAACGCTTGTACTATTGCTACCATACAATGGACTGGGGGCGATCTCAGTAACACCCAGACCAGGGCTAAGTCTCGCAACCCGATGCAGTGAGCCGAGTGACAAATGCTCAAACCATTGCGCTAAGCAGTCGCTAATACCCATAGAGATTTTAATTAGAAGAGACGTTCTTGGTAGATATCTCTTTGAAACAACGCGTGGTAATCTGCGCGGGATGGCGCGGGTGGTGGAGGTTAAGAAATGCGTGGCATCTATCTAACGGTAAATAGCTGAACTACTCGCTTCGTTTTATGTCGATGTTAGTACGTAGTTTAACTTTTTCCACTAGATGTCACTAAGTGTATGATCATTAAAAATTACGTACAAAGGGACGCCATCTAGTGTCGAATATATAATTATATTTGGGATGCGAACGTTGGCAAGACGTCTGCACAGGACGACCGCCAACAGCACACTGACTTAAGCTACGCCTACTGTGATGACGTCACCGGCCGAGTTGTGCGATGTCTAAGCAACGCGGCCGAGCTGCTTAGACCCAGTCCTTTTAGCATTAGGTTCATGCTAATACCTACAATACGACAATAATACCTGAAACTTGTGTAGGTACCATTATGACATGATTACCTAAACATTTTTTTCTTTTACAGAAAGAAATCCGAGGCAGTTTGGGCACCATACTTCAGATACTATGCTCAATGGGGGTGGTGATCATGTTGTCCATGGGGCCGTTCATCTCCTACTACACGCTGAACGTGGTGTTCACGTGCGTGATAGCCCTTACCACGATACCATTGTTACTGCTGCCTGACAGCCCTTACTTCTTATACTCGAAAGGTAAGCATAAAAGCGGCTACTCACGATACAATATCGTATTCAATCCATTGATTCAACTTTAGTTGATTAGACAGATTGCGTGGTGAGGAGCCAAATTGATGCCTACTTTCCTCTACTACTATTACTACTACAAAAAATTGTATCGACACGGATTGAATACGAAATTGTATCGTGAGTAGCCGCCTTGAGGTTTTATCTATAAACATAAATCAAATTGAAGTGTCTACCTTGTAATGTTAAAATTAGGGATGTGCCGAGTCAGGCTGACTCAAGTATTCAGATTATAGGATTCGGATACACGGTATTCGAATACGGGTTCCCAGTACCTACTTTATGGTAGTTAGTTAATTGATTATTTTGTTACCTTACTTTTATAAAGGAAAATTATTAAAATTACTGATTATTATGATAACCATTGTTTAATTATTATTCCATAATATAATTCAAAAACATTTGAATACTTATACAAGTATGAGTACCTATCTGTCCGAGTCCTCTGACTCGATAATCGAAGTGGTGCCGGTGGTACCTACGATTCCATTCTTAGTCTTAGTCTTATGATGCAGCGCTGCTTGTTTAGCCAGCACATCATTGACTTATTATCATTTGATATTTATACCCGAGTGTCTAGTTGGCTTGGTGAAGTGGTAGTACGAAATACTATTTGAAAACTGGTGTCGCTGTTACTGAGACATTCGTCGACATATCTTGTGTAGCTTGTCGCCTGACATTTTTACGAGTCGCCCGACTTCATCACCCGCCTCTGTCGCAGTAAAGTTAAAGATCTTTTCCCTAATCTAGTGGCGACACTTCATATTTTATTTAGACAAGTGGGAATCACATACAAAATGTTTATTTTCCAGGTGAAAAAGAGAAATCTTTAAAAGTCCTCACCTTCCTCCGAGGATCTGAAACAATAGCGCACGAAGAAATAAAAGAATACGAAGCCGCGAGCAAAATTAACGTTAAAATCAACAAGAAAGACATTATAACCAACAGGCTATTCCTCAAATCACTAGTACTGGTCGTGGTATTGGTCGGAATTGCATCGCAATTGGTCGGATTTAATGCTGTCTCGTTCTACCTGCAAACGATTTTGGAGTCTACGCAGACGTCAGTAAGGCCTGAAGTGGCGTCGGTGGTGATAGGACTGATACAGCTCTTTGCCAGTTTCTGCACTACGTTAGTTACTGACAGGTTTGGGAGGAAGCCTATTATGACCTGGACGAATGCTGGCATGGCTGTTGGCATGGTGAGTGTTATGCTATGGGTTCCTTCAATAGCGGCGCCATCATATAACGGCCGCACTAGAACATTGGCTACGTAAACAGGTAGCGGTCTACGAAACAGCGCCATTTTGTTTACATAGCCAACGTTCTAGTTACGGCCGTTATATGACGGCGCCGCTATCGGAGGAACCCAGCGCTTTACTTTAATCCTTTGTGTGCCGGATCGTAGATCCACCCGATACAGTAATGGCCTACGCACACTGGCGGACGGCAGGGGAGAGCATTCTAATTTAATCAATCAAATTTAAGACTTATCCAATCGAAATAAGGTGCTCCAGCGTGCTCTTCGGTGCACCGAGATAACTGCGTCGAGATGCTCTGGGGTCGATCACCGAGCGTTGAAATATATACCTTATTTCGATTGGATAAGTCTTAAATTCGATTGATAAAATTAAAATGCTCTGCCCTGCCGTCCGCCCGTGAGCGCACTCCATAAATCTTCTAGTGTCCGGAATTTGCATCGTCAAAAATTTTGGACCTTTGTAATGTTGGAATTAGTTGTATTTTTTTTAAATATACATTTAAAAAAAATACAACTATAGTGTGGTTTGATACCTATAATTTTTTGGGTTTCCGGCTCTCACTCATCGAAATGCAGCTGTAATAGATACTTTACGCCGTTCTTCTGGGAGAGGGTGGTACTACCCCGGTCGAGCCAGCCCTCATAAGACCTGCAGTCAATTGGGTACACCTTAGTGGTAGCACCAATGTAGTATGTAATCATAACACTTCTTACGCGTGTTGAAAACTGATGGACCAATTTCGATAAGCAGAATGATCTCACTCAATCATCACAAAAAAATGTATTACAACCGGTTCTTATGTATTAAAGGTTCGTTACCAGCAGATTGGCAAAAACAAACCTTGTAGCACCGGTTTTGTAGTTGCGTCAGAACTCGAAGCTGAATGAAACCGTTTAAGCACCGTTGTATTTGTATAGCGACTATAGCCTAGGGGTGAACAGGTTGGGCTAGCAATCAGAATGTCCCAGGTTCGATCCCCGGTGGGGCATGCACCAATGGATGAATTTTCATCTATGTGCATAATTTATAGTTCGCTGACGGTGAGGGAAAGTCAGTTCCAGTATACACGGCGACAAGGTTCACCACCTGTCACGTTGGGTTCTGACTATCTGGTGAAACGTGGGCTTTGAGTTGGCTTAATACCTCCACAATGTGGTGGTGTATGGCCACTCAAGCCTCTGACTACCCCCGAATGGGGATAAAAGTCGTGACGTTACATTTACATACATTTGTATTTGTATTTTGTTTTGTATTCGCGTGAATTGTATTGTTCTTGTATTGTATTATTGGTAGAGCCAAGCTGTAGCCAATTGACTGCAGCTAACTAAGCTGCTGTGTGACTGCTCTCCTGCAGGAGATTGACGTAAAGTATCTATTACAGCTGCGTTTCATGAGTGGGAGAGCCGGAAGCCCAATCCCCCATTCCCTCTCTGTCCAACTCTTCAGGTCGGCAACGTGCGAGCGATGCCTTTGCTATTCCAAGCATCTATAGGCTACGATAACTGTTTATTAGGCGGGCCGTACGCTAATTTGCAACCACCGTAACAAAATAAAAAATAATGTAATACAGAATGTTCACTAGTTTAGGCTCGAACCACTCAAAACAAAAACTTTCAAAATCTAAACTTATTAAATAAGTACTTAGTCGCCTTCACGTTCGGTAACAACTCCGAAATAAGCTGAGCTCTATTAATTACGGGTGACAATAATGAAGACAGCTCAGCTTATCCTGGCAATGTTACTATACGTACCTATAAGTTTGTCGTGGAAAATTAATACATAATATTTCTTTCATGTTTTCAGCTCGGCCTTGGCGTGTTCTTCAAGCTGAAGGAGACCATGGAAGTCACCGGATTCCTGAACTACGTGCCCTTGATATCCCTTATCTTGGTCGTCTTCTGTTATAGTGCCGGTAAGAACCTTTACCTGCCTATCAGAATCATCATATTCATCTCAAACATAGGTTCTTTTTTAAGGTTCCGTACCCAAAGGGTGCCAACGGGACCCTATTACTAAGCCTACGCTGTCCGTCTGTCCGTCTGTCAGCGTCAGCTCTATCTCACGAACCGTAATAGGTAGACACCGTAATAGCTACATATTCTGTGTGAGGATGGTACTACCCCGGTCGACCCAGCCCATATGAGCTGCAGTCAATTGACTACAGCTTGGCTCTGCCACCAATCATTAGTGATAACATCAGCGTTGGTATTGAAAAAATTGGTCATAAAAACATCCTATAAGTTATCTATTGTTGTGTTAAGTACTTGTTCGTGATTAACAGTAATGATAAACTCGTGGAGGCAATAATTTAATTGTATAATGCATTCTAGGTATAACACCATTGATGTATTCTTTTAGCAGATATGGTACGTCCTAACATTGCAATCGCTAGACTTGTGCTCAGCGCACCACTACGCGCAGCGAAATTCACACATCTGTTATAGTCGTTTCTTCTTCTTATCGTATGGTTAGTGGCCAACGTGTCAGAGTTGTTCAAGCCGCCCGAAGGCCTCTAACAAAGCTTAACGACGCTGCCTAGGAGACAACAACCGGGAAAGTCGTTTGAGCGCCGAGCGACGCTTGTCTTCATCGCTTGGTCTGACCGCCGTCTGTCTCCGTAGCTGTTTGCAAAATTAAAAGTGTACTCAAAATCAAGGTTGTAACAAAAAATCTATTAAAATGCAGTTTAGTTCTCAGAAACTACCAAACTATTACCGATTCACTGCACAAAAGGTCAGATGAGGAAAAAATAACATGCGTGAAATACTGCCTGACCTTCGATACGCTTAGCATATTGACCTTATGTCATGTCATTGTTCGAATTGAAATCACTACCGCCATCTAGTTCTCAGTATACTAGCGCGTAGCGTTACAAGTATTTTGTTATCTACTTTCTTAAGCAGAGTTGGGCAACATTTAATTGCAATAAATTAATTGCAAATTGCATGTAGTGTCACAATTAACAATTAATTTTGATTTGCTTGTCAATCGCAAACAAATCACAATTAATTGTTAATTGTGACACCACCTGCAATTTGCTATTAATTAATTGCAATTAAATTTTGCCCCACTCTGTCCTTAAGTAATAGTAAATAATAATACGTAACTTTCCTAGGCCAGGATGAAAACAACTCGTAATTTTATGATAACAATAATTAATTCATCACCAATGATTGTTGATGAACTTTTCATTAACAAAATACGGCATGAAATTAAGCACCTTTTGATTAACTTCTAATTTACTTTCTTTTCCAGGTTTCGGCTCACTAAATTGGGTGTTAGGTGCCGAACTGTTCGACGATCATTCCCGAGGCACCGGTATGGCTATTACCATGATAATAGGGTCAATATTCATGTTCGGACTGAACAAAAATTTCGCTATAGTGACCGAGCTCATAGGCCCGGCGGCCACGTACTGGATCTTTAGTGTGAACTGTGTTCTAACTTGTTTTTTCATACACTTTTGTATTCCCGAAACGAAGGGGAAGAGTTTCGCGGAGATACAAGAGATTTTGGGAAGGAAAAGTGAGAAAAAAGACGATGTGAAGTGTTAGTGACTGTTTTAGTTAAATAGGAGGTATAAAATTAGAGAATATGCAATTTAATTATCTGCAGTGACGTGTCAAAAGTGTTTTGTGGAAATAGGTGTTCTGAGAAATATAAGAACTTTTTGTATTTTTTATAGTTTTGCGCTTTTATTTACCAGGCACTTTGTCAAATGAAATTCCCATTAAAACAAGTGAGAAGGCATTTAAATAATTACCTTACTTCATAATTATTTTATTTCTAAGGAAGCTACAGGCATGTCCTAAAGGTGGCCTAATTTGTGATCACTATTCAATGTGATTTTCATCTGTGATGTACCTATAGTTCGCGACAGGTCGAGATGACATTCGGGTTATGAGCTTTTTGCAGAATAAAATCCGAATCAAAATTACCAGGACCCGCAACGCAACAAAATAATTAAATATAATAATTTTGGGGGCGATTTTATCGGTTTATCGGGTCGGTTAAAAAACTCATAACCCGAATGTCATCTCGACCTGTCGCGAACTATACCTATTGTGATGTCGATCTTGTGGTGGCGTATGCTAAGTGTGTAGGTAGTATGTAGTCATTAAAATGGAGGTCAGTGTGACCTCTTCCTTACCTTTGCTAATGTCAGTGACTATCTTTTGTAGATTTCGATTAAAACCCCGTATTTATAGACAAGTAATTACTTATTTATTTTTAAGTAAATTCTAAGCAAAAAAAAAAAAACTTTCTTTTCATATTATATGGAATAATATACTATATTCTATAGAAAATCTATCAAAACAAGATTGTCAAACAAGTTTTTTTGCATAGATTAATTTTAGTTTCCGCCAGGGGTTCCAATCACGCGCGAAACTTTTATAAATCTATGTTTTTTTTTGCTTAGAATTGACTATACATAATAAAATTCTGTAGGTATCACACGCAAGGTAGGTACCTATTTATGCAAGCAAGCATTGTGTGAGACTTGCATACGCTCATGACTCATGACAATACCAGAATAATAATCAATTAAGAAACGTTTAATATTAAAATACCAATACTGATCTAATAGTCATAATTATATAAACTTGTGATAAATAATTTTTTATTTTAAATATTATTATGTTTTATCTCAGCGCCCTCTTTTATTGTTAACCCGAAACACTTAGTAACCTTAGAAGGTCCGTAGCAGCCGGCAGCGGCAATGAATCAACTTTTAGTTTAATTAGTTTAAACTATAAAATAAAAGATGGAGCTAGTAGTATCATTTACACAAATTTATTCAAGTATGGTCTCAAACTAAGCAACGCTTGTACTATGGGTACCGTACAATCAGTGGCGAACCTTGCCAGACGGGCCCTGTATCAGATTTTTTGAGGGGGCCCAAATAAAGCGTTAATAATTTTCACACACGTTCGGGGCCCCTGTAGCCCGGGGGCCCCGTATCATTGATACGGTTGATACGGCGGTAGCTTAGCCCATGAACCTAATACTAAAAAAGGACTGGGTCTAAGCAACTCGGCCGCGTTGCTTAGACATCGCACAACTCGGCCGCTGACGTCATCACAGTAGGCGTGGCTTAAGTCAGTGTGCTGTTGGCGTTCGTCCTGTGCAGACGTCTTGCCAACGTTCGCATCCCAAATATAATTCTATTCGACACTAGATGGCGTCCCTTTGTAGTTGTTGTTGTTTCATAGAGATATCTACTAAGAACACCTCTTTCTTTAGTATTTACTCTATGGCTTAGCCCCTGCGTACAATGGACTGGGGGCGATCCCAGTGTCATCCGGACTAGTTTTACAAAAGGGCTACGACCCGACGGAAATCAATCAGTCAATTAAATTAGCAGAATTTTCTTTGTCAAGCAAGGCAACTAGCAAGGTCGGCAACGTGCCTGCGACTCCTTTTGTATTGCAAGCATCTATAGGTTACGTTAACGGGTCCGGCCGTTATGGTCCCATTCCGGTAAGCCACCGGGGCACGCACCCACATTGAAAAAAAATTTATTACGCTACGCCCCCGGCCGCGACGCCACGGTAATGAAATTATACAGCAGTGTAACTTGGGCCTGTCCTTGAAATAACTACCTACAGCCGCACCACGCCGCTCGGTACAAGTACTTGCCTCGGTTAAATGTTTGCCCCGTTAGTTACAAAAAATTGGTTCTTTTTTAGGGTTCCGTACCCAAAGGATGCCAACGGGACCCTATTACTAAGCCTACGCTGTCCGTCCGTCTGTCCGTCTATCAGCGGACTGTATCTCACGAACCGTAATAGCTAGAGACTTGAAATTTTCACAGAATGTGTATATCTGATGCCGCTACAACAACAAATACTAAAAATAAAAAAGTTTAAAAATAAAGGGGGTAAAAATACAATAAACTCGATATTTTTGACGTTTTTATTTATAACTCATAAATTAAACTACATATAAAGGGAAAACTAATATTTTAACCATTAGTGATCATTATAATAACTTTACATAAATTGTTGAAAGAAAAAAACCTGTAAAACTACAGTTTTTTACCAATCAATTAACTTTTAAGCGACAGTAGCGCCATCTTGTCGCATATGTGTAAACTAACATTTTCACAGAATGAATTTCAATTACTAAAAAATAATTAAAATTTATACGATGGTTGGTACGGAACCCTCTATGTGCGACACGCACTGGGCCTGTTTTAATTGATATTGAGGTGTTTTTAGACTACTAATGTTCGTGTTTCTCTGGTCAATAATATAAAACTACACGTTAAGGACGTGTCACGACGACCACTTGGCGTAGTGGTTTGAGCGTTGGCTGCTCGGCTCACTGCATCGGGTGGTAGCGGGTTCGATTCCCGCTAGAGGCAATTTGATAAACGGCCTTTCCGTAATTTGCCCTGGTCTGGGTATCACTGGGATCGCCCCCGGTCCATTGTATGGTAGCCATAGTACAAGCGTTGATTCGTTTGGGACGGTTCGTGTGTTTGTCTGGCGATATTTATTTATTTATCATTGTAATATTATATACCTATAGTATAGCATGCCGTTTTCAGCCTCTCTACTCCTTCAAATATCAGATTTACAATAATTTCAGCATTTAATTTCCTATCTAGGACAAAGGCCGACCTAGACGTCTCGGCCAGAAAGGACGACTGTCGTAGACAAACTTTCTGTGGTCCAACCGTTATCATAACTACTGAAGTTTGTAAATGATTAAAAGAGGTTTGAATAATTTAACAAGGGGCCATCCATAAATTACGTCACACGAATTTCATGATTTTTAGACCCCCCCTTTTCACAGCTGGTCACATTTGCGAGACCACCCCCCCCCCTGTGTGACGTCACATATGTTTACAATTTTCAGAATTTTTCAAAAAAATTCGTAAAAATTCAAATTTCGGTTTTAATACTTAGATATATTTGATTTTTAAATGTGATGTCACATTTCGTCAACCCCCTCCCCCTTTACGTGTGACGTAATTTATGGATGGCCCCCAATGGCATTCACATAAAATAAGAAATGTCGCCAGACTTACATACCAACTGCATGGTCCCAAACCAGAGTTGCAAAAAAACAGGAATTTTAAAATGAAAACTGTTTAAAACGTGTTTAAATCATTGTTTAAAACATTGATTTAAATCAGAAGGAATAAATCACCGTGTTTAAAACATGTTTTAAACACGGCATTTAAAACAAGGTGATTTTTTCGTAACAACCCTGTCCCAAACTAAGCAACGCTTGTAAGAAAAGGCCGTTTCTGAAATTTGCCTCTGGTGAGAAACGAACCCACAACCACCCAATGTGGCCGAGCGGGCAACGCTCTAACCACTGCACCAAGAGGTCGTCCTTATCAGAAGTTTGAGGTTCGAACCCCACTCTGGCAATCTTAAGAAGTGATAATCTTTGTTGTAAATTACATTTAAATAACTATAATAGGTACCTTTGTAATTGTATCAGTTCCTGTATACACGGCGACAAAGTTCACCACCTGTCACGTTGGGTTCTGACTATCTGGTGAAACGTGGGCTTTGAGTTGGTTAATACCTCCACAATGTGGTGGTAGTGCCACTCAAGCCTCTGACTACCCCCGAATGGGAATAAAAGTCGTGACGTTACAACAAACAAAAGAATCCATGTCCAATCCAAGTCCCATGGTATCCGCAACTCCATTGTACTCAAAGACATTACCAAGAAAGAGGGATATGTGACCGTCCAAAATATTATGTCCTCCTAACACAATCCATGGACACAGTGCGACTCAGTCGTTCGCGGAAAATAACGTTGAAAACATATCGGTATTGCCAATACGGTTCATCTTTTAGTGAATAGTACGCATCAAAATGCTTTTAAGATGATTGTCGAATTGCGAGTGCGATAACAGATGTAAGAATTTCACTGGATATAGTGGTATGGTACGTTGAGCACATGTCTGGTGATTACAATGTTAGGAGGTAACATATCTGCTAGAATGATACATCAATGATTGTACTACTGAAATTCAGCGCTATCGGGCTTCCCGGATCTTCACTGAAAAGGGACTTTATTTTCTTTGAGATGTTATCACAGATAATGTTCCGAATGAAGCTTGAAATTTGGTCTTTAGAGGATTGTGAAATGTGGTTTAGGGAATGTTACGTATAGATTTTTTTTTAGCATAGTTTCCCACTGCTAGGCAAAGGCCTTCCCATTTTTTGGAAAACAATTACTCCGTTTACATAATTATTTTTTCATAAAATGACGTCATTACGTACTTTGTGGTCAGAGGTGCCGCCATGGACCAGTTACTAAGGGGAATGGCCCTAAGCAAGTCGCCCGAGTGGTCGGCCTAGTACTAACATCGACATAAAACGAAGCGAGTAGTTCAACTATTTACCGGTAAATAGTAAAATGAAAATGAAAAAACAATGACCACGTTTTGTTTAATACAAATATCTAATAAGGGCAACTCTTTCTTTAGTCTTTACTCTGTGGGTGCCGCCACACGATCTAACATAATTATGCCGGTTGTCATATTTTATAATTTGCTACATTTTGGGGGAAAGAGGCAAAAAAAATGGGCATTTTAAATTTTCATTACTATCAATATGTTTACTAACATGTTTTTTTTTATTTGCACATGTGATTGGGAAACCGAAATACCGGTTTCGGCTCGGACAGGGTTTTCTTAACATATTGTCGGTTGATTCTGACCGACCAATCAGAGCGTCGATCACTATAGCAGATCCATGGCAATGGCAGTTCAGTGGCTAAGCGACGTAGGGCGCTGATGGCATGTAGTGGTGCGCTGAGCACAAGTTTTGTGATTGCAATGTTAGAAAATGCCATATCTGCCAAAATAATACGTCAATGGATGCAAGTACTTTACATCATCATTATAAATGCAATCTCAAACGGACATAAAACACGGTAATATTACCGTGCATAAAATAATAATGAAACTCATTTGTTGCAATATTATCATTTAAATCACATAATACACAGCCGTTTCAGATAGTTTCATATACACTGTTGCATACAAAACCGGCGTTGTACATCGAAAAGTTTTGAATAACGTAATAGAAGTATTTCAGAGTAGAAGTCGGGGTTCCCGTGTAATTCAAATCCATTCGAGTTTAATATTTTAATGAACGTCATTGCAAAAATGTTCAGTATAGACCACAGAGTAAAGACTAAAGAAAGAGGTGCCCTTATTAGATATATGTATGAAAAAAACGTGGTCATTGTTTTTTCATTTTCATTGTTCTATCTACCGGTAAATAGTTGAACTACTCGCTTCGGTTTATGTCGATGATAGTACTAGGCCGACCACTCGGCCGAGTTGCTTAGGGCCAGTCCCCTTAGTAATTGTTTCATGGTATAGACACTGACGTTTTTAGAGTTCCGTACCCAAAGGGTGCCGACGGGACCCTATTACTAAGCCTACGCTGTCTGTCTGTCTGTCCGTCTGTCAGCGGGCTGTATCTTACGAACCGTAATAGATAGAGAGTTGAAATTTTCATTCATTTCAGAATGTGTATTTCTGTTGCCGCTACAACAACTAAAAATAAAATAAAATTTAAAAATAAAGGGGGTCCCCATACTTTGATTAATTTTGATTTTGATTATTGAATACAGCGCACTCTAGTAGCTTATATTTATAACATAATTATTAGATGGCGTGGTAGCAAACATTTATTTTACTCGAAAACAGATGGCGTTGTTGCAAAAAATTTACAAACAAACAAATCTTATGAATTTCAAATTATTTGCAGGTACCAAAGCAATATCTAACACCTACATTTTTGTACGGAACCCTTTATGTGCGAGTCCAACACGCCCTTGGCCAGTTTTTAAATATAGACCTGTAAAGCACATACTTCTATACCTACATACATAGTTTACTATACCTATAGCTATACCTATTACATCACTTTTAGAGGCTATGCACACGGAACAACTTTAGTTGTCGAAACTAACAACTAAGGGACTATGCATACGGGCAACTTTAGCGGCAACTGGCAACTCGCAACTAGCAACAACCGGGACCGACTTTTTACGTGTCCTCGGAAGCACGGAGACGCTCAGTTCAAATGCCTCTAAATGATCAAACATCTCTGTCTGACCTTGCCAAGCGTTGCTTATCCTGAGTGGTTGCAGGTGGCTAAGAGCGCCTCAATAACAATCAATATGATTGTGATAAATAACAAAGAGAGCGAGCTGTTTTTTTTATAGGACTGCGGTGGCAAAACATCGTACGGTCCGCCTGATGTTAAGCAGTTACCGTAGCCTATAGATGCTTACTATACCAAAGGCATTGCTCGCACATTGCCGACCTGAAGGGGAGTGGGATGGAGGGATGGGGAGGGAGGGAGGGGGAGGGGGTGTGGGCGTTCGGCTCTCCCACTCATCGTACGAAACGCAGCTGTAATAGCTGCTTTACGCCGATCTTCTGTGAGAGGGTGGTACTACCCCGGTCGAGCCAGCCCGTTTATGAGCTGCAGTCAATTGGCTACAGCTTGGCTCTACCACCTTGAAAAATATAGTTAAATAATATAGTTATATAGTTAAACTCACTGCATAATACTAAACTCATTTACTCATCATCTCCAAGACTTCCGCGAGACTCTTGCCCTTCGTCTCCGGAACGAAGAACAGCGTGAATAAGAAGGAAGCTGCGCACGCGGTCGAGAAGAGCCAGAAGGTGATGGCGCCGCCCACCGCTGCGACTATGTACCCGAAGGCTGTGGACACGATGAAGCCCACCAGCCAGCCCACGGTCATCACCAACACAGATCCGGAACTCCGGACGTTGTATGTGAACAT
Source organism: Drymonia ruficornis (assembly GCA_947859195.1). Taxonomy (NCBI): domain Eukaryota; kingdom Metazoa; phylum Arthropoda; class Insecta; order Lepidoptera; family Notodontidae; genus Drymonia; species Drymonia ruficornis. The sequence continues at coordinate 7,475,857 of OX401926.1, read as the reverse complement.
CTCACCCATTAATGTGATAGGGATTATGGCTAGGCCTGGAATGAGAAATAAATCGTGGTCTACTCCACAATTCCGAAGCATTTCCATTCGCATTTCGTTCCTAATACAAGGTTGCAGCAAGAGTCGAGGGGAAGGTTTTTCGAGGTCCCGGTGGTTCGGACTAATTTGGTGAAGTCCCCAATTACAAGAGCCGTAAATATGCTCAACGGCGTCTCAAGGAGTCTGGACATCAATATTTGTACATTGACGGAATTCGAGAAGGTGACACTTAATTACTTGTCGTGCATGCAGTAACTATGTAACTGTTTTATAACTGTTGTGTACTTATATTATCGCATTGGGTATACCTGTAATGATAATATAAATAGTTTCTGAAATAAATAAATAATAAATAAATAAATTTGGTACCAGCGTAAATTCTTGGATATCCGGCTCTCTCACTCATCGTACGAAACGCAGTGCAATAGCTACTTTATACCGATCTTCTGTGAGAAGGTGGCACTACCCAGGTCGAGCCAGTCCAATATATGAGAGTCTGCTTGGCTCTACCATCAATAAAGCCATTGCCACCTTTATATTATAATAAAAGCTGAAGACCAAGGAAAGATGTAAGGAATATTAAACATCCTAAAGGAAATTTAGCTTAACTTTCAGACTTACCACTACCGAAGGATAAGAAGAATGCAATGAGGGACACCAGCGGCAGCCATTTGATGCTGTCCACGACTGGGTGATCCATCTCGTCCAGTTGGAAGTAGGTACCGAGCACGAACTAGAAATAGAATAGAGGGAAACATGTGAAATGGGTAAGGATATGTCTCGTTCTAAGAGGCTATTCGCTGGTCTTCCCCCAGTTGTAACAGTCTTATTTCTCTGGCTACCAGCCTATACTGTTATTTTTTCCTCCGCTTTGCTACGGAGAGAAGTGGATAATCTTCTTCCAACTCCTCCTATCCTTTCTATTAATTAAATTTGTGCGGGTTTCAAGACTACTTAGCTTTTCCCCGGGACTCGTCGAGGGTCAAACCTTGGCGTCATCGTTGGACACCATTGTCGATCCTGGCTTACAGGAGTAAAAGTGGTGTGAGTTTATGCAAGGACAAGGCTATTCGCTGTTGTTTTAAGTGTTTTTAAATATAGTATTAAGTATATCCATTCTAATGTTAAGATCGAAAATAAAACAATATTCTATTTTATCATTGTTAGGGAAGAAAAATGGCACATCTGATTTACAGAACCAAATATAATATGACGAAGGTGCACTTAACGATTGTGGGGAATCTGTTCCTAGAGGGAATTTGCACCTGGTTGGTAGTAGCCGCGACTTCAAGCCATCTAATAAATAAATAAAATATCGAAAAAGTGCACACAACGTTTTGGCATGCGCACCGACGTTATTAAGGGCCTCCGCAGACTAGCTACTTTTAGCATCGGCGACCGACGATTTTGTGACGTATCGATGCTGCGTTGCGTTTCTTCGAGCGCGAACGAGCGAGACGCAGCATCAAAATCGCCGATCGCCGATGCTAAAAGTAGCAAGTCTGCGGAGGCCCTAACTTGTTAATAGATACGTAAGTTCTTACCAAACTAAAAAAACATCCTGCAGTGGAAATTAGTAGCAGCGATCTCCTCCCAGTTCTGTCAACGAAGAACGGTGCTATTATACTAGACGAAAACTTCGATGCTCCTATAATGATTGTGGCTATATTGGGCTCTATCGAAGACCCAGCGAACTCGAATATTGACGTCGCGAAGAACAATACAGCTCCGATTCCGCTCATCTGCTGAAGAATGTCCAAAGTTGCAGCTATAAATAACGCCATTCTATTGACCTTCACCGTGAAGATTTCGAGCCAATTTGAATCTGTAATATTTTTCTTGCTGACGAGTATTTTATCTAGGTCTTCTGGTCTGCCTAGCAGTACAAGTGTTTTCTTTGCTTCTATTTCTCTGTCTGTAACGGAAAGGGATATTATTTGGACACTACTAAGTGATACATGAATCAATGATATAATTATACAAAACAAAGGGTTTTCGATTGGCATGCATGCCGCGGGTACACATACGCCGTCATCATGTGAGTTGGTAATTTCCATACATTTCAGCGTAACGATTTGTAGAAACGCTTATCGACAATCCACATCTACTAGGTTTGTCGATAAATATAATGTTATTTCCATACATTTTAGCGTAACGATTTTAAAAATCCTAGTAAATTTGAATTGTCTGCAAGCGTTTCTACAAATTGCTACGCTTAAATATATGGAAATGACGTAAGTCGTCTTGAGAACATAGAGACAGTGGAGGAATATGGCATTTGACCAGCAGTGGAATAACGTAAGCAGTACGTACCCAATAAAATCTGAAACACAGGGGACTCCGGCACAGTACATAGTCCAGCTAAGTACAATACAGCCAAGGCTGCGCCCAGCCAGTTAGTCCACACGTAGGGCAAAAACGGACCCACTGAGTATACCAAAAAGACTCCAAATGTATGGGCGACCCCAGTTATGGTTAGGAGTGTTCCTCTGATGTTTGTGGACCTGAAAATTTTGAGAAAAATAGGTTTAATAAAAGTTTTGCGCTCAAAACAACAAAAACAAAACTCGATTCTGAGCTCCAAAACACGAATAGCTGACGTAGGCCAATCAGCTGCAAAACTCAAGTGGGACTGGGCGGGCCACATCTGCCACATGCCGTAAACGCTGTGGGCAAAAGCAGCAAACAGCGGGAAACAACGCGGCAGGCCCAGAAAAAGATGGCGGGATGAGCTGGACTCCTAGACGGACTGGTCCCGGGTAGCCATAGACCGGAGCAAGTGGAAAAAGGGAAGGGAGGCCTTTGCCCTGCAGTGGGACAGTACAGGCTAGAAATGAAATGAAAGATGAGGCCAGGCATTGTTGAATAATATTGTTACTACTGGATATTCTCACTTGACTGGCCCGAGATTACGTTAGCTAGGATACGGCTAATTATGTCCCTTATTTGTACTGAAAATGTCAATCAATGGCAACACTGATCGTGACGTAGACTTGGGGCAAGAAGTCTAGTAATTTGTCAGTAAAGTATCCGCCACTTTACTGATAGGGTTTGGGGGGGTAGAAATAAGGTTATAAGGTAGATTTAAGGTAGTTATAAGGTAGATTTAAGGTAGTTATAAGGTAGAATTAAGAAAAGTATACTGATGTTAGGCTCCAAAGGGCTAGTTCCCAGGGACCGTAAAACTAATCTTATAAAAAAAAAAACGTAGACTTGGGCCATCGTGGGAATAGAATATCTGGCGTGGATTATTAGGGCCATAACACACCGGGACGCCAGGCGACGTCACCAGACTCCGTAGCCAACTAATTCGTATTGAAATGTATGACAAGTATCACACCTGACGACGGACTGGCGACCGTCGCCAGTCGGTCGCCAGGGGCCCTACCACCACCTCTTATATATGTATATAGGTACATAGGTATAGGTATATATGTAGGTACGTCATTGTACAAAAAGTCGCTGCAACGTTAAAACAATACTACTACTATAAGAGGTGGTGGTAGGGCCCCAGGTGTGTTATGGCTACGTCGCCGGCCACGTATCCAAACAATACGTGACTGGCGACGTCGCCAGTGCGTCGCCAGGTGTTACCTCCCATACATGTCAATACGTATAGTTGGCTACGGTGGCTGGCGACGTCGCCATGGCCACCCAGAGTGTAATGGCTTATGCCATGCTTAAATCTACCACCTTTAACTTGAGCGGATACTTACGCCATCTCTCCAAGATACACCGCATTAATGATAAAAATTATTCCCACCCCCGCGCCCATCAGTACCCTGCCAATGAAGATCATGATGATGTTCTTGGCCAGAGCCAGCATTATGAAGGCCAGGAGTATGAAACCTCCTGCCAGGAACAGGCTTGCCTTGCGGCCTTTCGTGTTGGACACGTACCCAGCCAGAAAAGGACCTGGAATGAGGCCATTCAAATAAATAAATAAATATCCTGGGACGTTCTTTTACACACGGCTACCTTATCCCAAACTAAGCAGTGCTTGTACTATGAAAACCAGATAACTAATATTACTACAATACTACTTTTAAAAAAATAAAACTGTTTAAAACGTGTTTAAATCATTGTTTACAACATTGATTTAAATCAGAATAAATAAATCACCGTGTGTTTAAAACATGTTTTAATCATTTAAAACATGTTTTAAACACGGTGATTAAAACAAGGTGATTTTTTCGTAACAACCCTGCTTTTTGTTTGTAAATACATACCTACTTAATAAACATAATTACACCTAGACTCGCGACATGCAGACATGTTCGTGCACACACATGCATGTCCCGGGTAGGAATGGAACCTACGACCTGCAGCTTGATAGGCGGAATATGAACCAACCACGCCAACGGGCCCGTCATTGAAACCTTAAGTTCGAATTTCCTCACGTTACTTGGTAATCATTGGCGGCGTCTTCATCAGGCGCATGCCTCGCGCGAGCACTCACTTTTGACGTCGGAACGCATAGACGTAATGTCATAATATGAGTGCTCGGGTGAGGCATGCGCGCTATATGGACACATCTATTGAGATAAATGTACTACTTGTAATAGAAGCGCCACACGCAGGTACCTACCTGCGTGTGGCGCTTCTATTCCACCCATCTACCTAGATGGGTGAGATAGAATAAGAAGAATGACTGAGAAGTCATCCCACCATCCATCCCACTCCCCTTCAGGTCGGCAATGTGCGAGCAATGCCTTTGGTATTGTAAGCATCTATAGGCTACGGTATCTGCTTAACATCAGGCGGGCCGTACGATTTTTTGCCACCGCAGTCCAATAAAAAAAAAAAGTGCGGTGTTTTTTTTTATTGGACTGAGGTGGCAAACAAGCGTGCTGCCCGCCTGATGTTAAGCAGTTACTGCGTTCGGAATCCCGATTCGATATTCCGCAACGGAATTCCGTATGTTTGTGGCCGGCCTAACACAGCCGACCGTAACAAGACAAAACGCAAAATAAATCGATAATACGTGATTAACATTATCTCGATGACCTTGGTAACCTTTGTTGGGAGTTGGTAACAATTAAATGACCGAATTGCGCAGTGGTTCGAGGGTGGGCCGCTCAGTTCACGGCATCGGGTGTTTGTGGGTTCCCTTCAGAGGCTTGCTGAAACGGCCTTTTCATCATTTCCCCTGGTCTGGGATCAGCCTCAGTCCACTGTACAGTAGCCATAGTATAATCGTTGCTTGGTTTGGGACCATACAGTTGGATAGATGGGGAGCCGTAGAAGCCGTAGAAGCCGTAGAAGCCGTTTCTGGATTTACTCCAGCGCGTCAGATTAAGATAAGGGAGATACCTTACATGAACCTTACAAGAACCTCCAACCAGTATGAGCCCTTAAAATTGGTGGGAACGCTCAGGGGAACCAACAAAAAAAATTGACCATCATAAAATACTCGAACTCGTCAGATTAAGACAAGGGGGATTCATTACTAGCTAAGAAGTGTCAAAAGTGTCAATTTTGCTAATTTGATCGTCAGTCTAAGAAATGGGAGCATCTATAAGTTTCACTGAACACCCCCTCTGAAAATCTGACGCGCTCGAGTATTTTTTTTTTTCATTTTATCATGTTGGAGCATGAAAAATCTCAATATCTGACATGCTTGAGTATTGCCATGTAATTGCTTTTTTTACAATTTTGAAATTATCACGTAGACGCTTCCCCAACCGCTGAAAGTGGAAATATCTGGACTAGATTTGGGCGACGCTGGAGTAAATCCACAGTTTGCATCATGGGCTCCCGGTCCAGGAGTATTAGTCTGGCAATTGCAAAAAACAATAGGGATGAAAGTAGAATTCCCATTTGGCACAGCTACGCCCAAAATTATAGAGAATTAACGTTTACAATTGTTTTACAAAGCATTTCTAGGGACCAAAGTGGTTTGTAATACCAGTGTAAGTCCATCATAATTTTCTATGGGGTTTAGTGTCTCCCACAAGGTGGACCGACGACCTGGTGGAGGTGCGGGAATCATCTGGATGCGGGCAGCACAAGACCGGTCATTGGCGAACCTTGCGGGAGGCCTATGTCTAGCAGGACGTCTTTCGGCTGAGATGATGATGATGATGTTAGTGTTTAAGACAGAGACATACCTATAACTGTTCCGACAAAAATCAACGTGGCTGACAAAGAGGCATCTCCATCACTGATGGCTTCAGGCAGTGGAGTTTGCTCAGGGTCCCGTAGTTTAGGTATCAAGGGAGCTGACCAACCCATACCGTAGCCCGCTAAGGCTTGGCCTGCATAGACTGAAAAAATATTGCAGTTCACTTTTTAGGAAAAAAACAAGTGTCGGACGCGCACATAAAGGGTTCCGTACCACCGTAGAATGAAAACGTCAAATATCAAGATTCGTGTATAGGACCCCCTTTATTTTTTTTAGTTTTAGTATTTGTTGTTGTAGCGGCAACAGAAATACACATTTACAATTTTATTTATTTGTATGTAAATGCATTTTTTTACTAAATGTTACTTTAGTAGAGATGTGTTGGATTTGGTAAATTTGGGATTCGATCCACCTATTCCAAATCCCCATAAATACCTATTCCAAATACCTAATCCATTAAATCTACCTAATCAACGTAACATAATCGGCATGAAGTCCATAGAGACGGAGTGGATCGTAGCCAAACCGACATTAGGTAATATTAATAATAACTTTTCGTTCCTTCAACCTATGTATCACGAAGTAGTCGTTGTGCCTTACCTTAGATATAGTTAACCTATAACATTTTGCCTACAAATTTCAAAAAACTTACTCATAACTCCGTCAGTTATAATTTGATGTTTCCCTAGGAATTATATTATCTTTCCTTCATAATTTGGTACAGGTTTAGGATAGTAAAGGTAAAAAAACTTTAAAACACGCGTTTCACGTTCCTGGTATTACGTATAGGTATTGGATTTTATTGTATTGTAGTATTTGTAGTCTGTGGGAACGGGATTATGTGGAATCCGTGGAATGATAATGTGATATTTTTGGATTAGGTGCGGCATAATCCTGGGAAATACCTAATCCCTGTACCTAATCCAAGATATGTGCTTCACCTTTAGTAAAAAGCTGTTATTTTGACATTACAAACAGACACTGCAATTGTTATTTATTTGTATGTAATATAGATTTCATTTAATGTGAATTAAAAAATGAAGGTATATTTATTTTTTAATAGGTAATATTTTTTTTTCTACTTACTGCAAGTTGCAATTAAAATCTGCTTCCTCAAGTAATAAACCATGTTTCACTATTATTTTATTGATAAATAAATAAATATTGTAACTTATGTCTGAATCAATATTAAATTCAGCATAATAACTACAACTTAATACCTAATTTGATAATTGAAATATTATTGATTAATTATTATTATTAACAAATAAAAATAATTGCAACAGGGTAATCGCTCGGAAATGCACCATAATTTTTTATCACATTTACTTAAATAGGTGTAAATGACAATGCAATGCAGTAATATATACAGGGTGTTAGTTTAGACGAGGGAAGTATTCAGGCCCATGATTATTAATGCTTACATGTAAAACTGGCCAATTGCGTGTCGGACTCGCACATAAAAGGTTCCGTACCACCGTAGAATAAAAACGTAAAAACTAAGTCATGTTCAAGTTCATGAAGTTTCTTGTTTGTGGACCCCCTTTATTTTTCAATTTTATTTTATTTTCAGTAGTTGTTGTTGAAGCGGCAACAGAAGTACACATTCTGTGAATCTTCAACTCTCTACCTATTACAGTTTGTGAGCTACAGCCCGCTGACAGACGGACGGACAGCAAAAAAAATTGATATTTAAAAAATATTTTTTGTATGGGGACTCTTTATGTTTAAATTTTATTTTATTTGTAGTATTTGATGTTGTAGCGGTAACATCGGCGCGTTAAGCCACGTTCGGCTCGGTTGGACCTTGGATGGGTGTCCGAATTGTAACATCTGACCTCCTCCGTGCTTCGGAGGGCACGTTAAGCTGGCGGTCCCGAGTGTCATTTGAAGATCTTTGACAGTCGTTAGGGGCAGTCAGAAGCCCGAAAATCTGACAAGAATGGTCTTACCCTTAGGTTGCCGATGGTCCCACTAGTTGGGTCTCGGAGGGCAGATGGCAATCGCTCCGTGTAAATATCGGTGATCAGCCAAATCAGGGTAGACTGAAAGCCGACCCCTCATAATGGGATAAGGCTAGGAAGAAGAAGAAGAAGATTTGTTGTTGTAGCGGCAACTGAAATAAACATTCTTTGAAAATTTCATACACCTTTGTCTTACATAACATCCTGTATAATAATTGTGTGTATCTTGGTTATGAATATGCAGGTTGCTTATCTTATCCGTTATAAATACAGATTATGATTTATTAGGTATTTCCAACCGAGATTATTATCTGAAGGGTAAAAAGGGTATTTAAACTGCAGGGGACTGAATGGCAATACAATTTTTGCATACCAACAAGAAAACTTGCGTTAATTAGGCTCCCTATCGCGCACGTGCATGCAAGCTGTGATATGATCTTCCCCAAGTCTTTCCTTTGTGATTATGTTATATGACTTTAAAGTAAATATAATAAAAAAAAACATTAATAAATATTTAACAAAAATCACGCTTTAAAAAAAATTGTTTGAAACAAAACAATATTCTCATCTAGAGCAGCGGGCGGCAACCTTTTGGCAGGCAAGGGCCACAATGTGGCAAAATAAACTAAGGCCGCACTTGTGATATTAACCATAGATTCTACCTGATACCTACGTATATCCCATATCCCATATCATCATGGTCTATCCTATGGTCATCCTATGGTCATATCCCATAGAAAAAATGCAATGCTATTAAAATTGTGGGAGCGCGGCGGGAAGCAACTGTCATCGCTGACGTTCGTTTGGTTCCGCACGCGCCCCTCCCGCGCGTCGCTCACTTGTTCGTTCGCGGGCAGAGCGAAGATGGCGGTTCGTTCATGCATTTATTTTGGTATTTATAACTTATCTAGAGGATAGCCGTGGTCCGTTTAGGTTCTATCGGGCAAAGTGACATATGACCACGGACCACGGCTATCCTTTAGATCAGAATATTATCTTGATTCATACTTTTTAGATCGTCATTTTGACGTGATATTTTACCATTCACGTTTTATAACATAAATAGGATTTTTCACAGGGCATGTTTACAGGTCCCTAAAAAGTCGGCGCCGCATCTACTCTCCTTAGGCTCACCTTAAGTTGCAGATGCCCTGGCTCTCCTTAAGTTGCAGATGTCCTGGTCGGCGGCTACCATCAGGGCGGTATTCATGTTTTACGGAAAATTCGTCAGCCGTCAGCCGAAACGTTTCGTTTCGTATTTCGGAGTAGCCCCACAGTTTTGGTTGTCGTAACTCGGCCGTTTAGAGGCTCCGAGGGCTCAGACCGGTTGCATATTTTTAATTGATGTAATGTAACGTCACGACTTTTATCCCCATTCGGGGGTAGTTAGAGGCTTGAGTGGCCATACACCACAACATTGTGGAGGTATTAACCAACTCAAAGCCCACGTTTAACCAGATAGTCAGAACCCAACGTGACAGGTGGTGAACCTTGTCACCGTGTATACAGGAACTGACTATTACCTAATCCCGAGGGATAGGTAGGTTTCCTCACGATGTTTTCGCTCACCGTAAGCGAACTGTAAATTATGCACATAGATGAAAATTCATCCATTGGTGCATGCCCCAACGGGGATCGAACCTGGGACCTTCTGATTGCTGGCCCGACCTGTTCACCCCTAGGCTACAGTTCCGGACATTTGAGCAAGCTAAATACCTACAAGAGACAACTGCACTCGAAGTCCCACTAAAGGTTGACGGATCCCCCCCTCCAGGTCCCCTAGTTCCGTCCGGCTGACTTCCTAGGCAATAAAATTAATAAATACTATTTTGCAATTGTCCCCGACAAGCAGTCGTTAAAAGGCCCGTTAATGAAACGTTTATCGGCCCATAGGGATCGCCTGAACACAGTCGCCATGGCTGTTAGCTCAAACCCGCTAGCGGCAGAATAAGGGTAAACCGCCGCTAGCGGGTTTGAGTACTGCTGTCCTATTCTGTAACGTGCTACTAACATCATCATCATCATCATGCATCATGCATCATCTAACATTCTATTCATATTGCCAGATGGTGTAGAGTTTTGATGACGTGTTTTTAAAAATAAATAACTAAGGTAGCAAACAAGCGTACGGCCCACCTGGGGTTAAGCAACTACCGTAGCCTATAGATGCGTGCAACACGAAAGGCATCCACCACACGCTGCCGGCGAAGGGGCGTGGCAGTGCGTGGGAAAGGGAAAGGGTACCTCGCAACTAATATGGTTACTTTACGCTGATATATGAGCTGCAGTCAATTGGCTACAGCTTGGCTCTACCACCGTCAAAATTAAACTCACTGGATAAGAACTAAACTCATTTATTCATCATCTCCAAAACTTCCGCGAGACTCTTGCCCTTCGTCTCCGGCACGAAGAACGCCGAGAACAAGAAGGCGACCGCGCACGTGGTCGAGAAGACCCAGAAGGTGATGGCACCGCCCAGCACTGGGAGCATGTAGCCGAAGGCCGTGGACACACCGAAGCCCACCAGCCAGGCCAGGGTCATCACCAACACAGATCCGGAACTCCGGACGGTGGATGTGAACATCTCACCCATTAATGTACCCGGGATTATGCCGAAGCCTGGAATAAGATATGAATCTTAGCTTCTGCGCAGCGTAAATTCTTGGCATTCGACATGTTCTCGGCCTGAGGACTGCTATCAAATAGCCGAAAATAAGTCGACCAGCAAGAATTTACTATCTTCGTATTAGAGACCAGTAGTTTTCCAAGTGCTAAAAGAGCAGTCTTAGGGGCCCAGGTCAGTAACGTGCGAGCGATGCTTTGGCAAGAATATATAAGCTACGGTTACTCCTTAACGTCAGTCTAGCCGTACGCTTGTTTGCCGCCTTTATAACATAAAATACAAAAGAAAATCTGAAGACCAAAGTTTTTTTTATTGGACTGACTTGGCAAACAAGCGCACGGCCCGTTGCCAATAGTTGCTGCAATACCAAAAGCATTGCTCACACGAATAAACTTCTTAAAGGAAAATTTATGTAAGTTTCAGGCTTACCAGTCTGGTAAGACATCAAGAATGAAATCAGTGACACCAGCGGCAGCCATTTGATGCTGTCCACGACTGAGTGACCCATCACGTCCAGTTGGAAGTAGGTACCGAGCACGAACTAGAAATTAGAGGTATAGAAATAAGAGCACAAACACATCTCCAAGAAAGAGGGAAACATGTGAAATGGGTGAAGATATGTTTCGTTCCAAGAGGCTATTCGCTGTCTTGTACCTTATAAACCAAAAATAAATAAAAATTATATGAGTATACGGTCATTTGACGACCGTTTGTGCAGTGGTTTGAGCGCTGGCCGCTCGGCCAGGGGCAAATTTCAGAAACGGCCTTTCCGTAATTTGCCCTGGTCTGGGTGTCACTGGGATCGAGCCCAGTCCATTGTGTGGTAGCCATAGTACAAGCGTTGCTTAGTTTGGGACTATACAGTCGGTGTGGTTATCTGGCGATATTTATTATTTTTATACTACAGTTTTTGGGTATACGTATACCCAATTGTCCCCTATTACCGTTTATTAGAGGGATACTCAATGCCCAATGCGTAAGATTGTTTTTTTTTAAATTATGATTGTAAATTTTTATCTCTAAAATCGACGACATGGTTCCACGGGGTCCCCAAATTTCTCCTCAAATCAATTCGCAATAGCTACGGCATTAGTCTCTATTTTTTATGAAATCTACTTAACCTCCTTCTCACATGGCGTCGTAACGTAAGCGTATCGTTATACGCGCGTAGAACGAGAGCAATACGAGCACGTACATTTTCTAATAAGTCCGAAGACGAAGCGAAAACTCATACGATTCGCTGCAACGCCGCTTCGTCTGCGTAGCAGTTTGGTTTGACTGTTAAGTGGGAGTAGGCATGCACAGCTTTCTATGCTAGTTTTTGTTTATTTTTATTTAAATACTTTATTTTGTTTTTTTTTTACTCACACTGTGTTAATGCCTGCCTGCTCACATAGCGTTACTGTTTGAAAATGTATACAATTATTCTTTTGAAAAGAGTAACCATTGAGTTTCTTGCCGGCTCTTTTCAATGGAAGCAACATTACGAACCGGTGGTAACGCTAAAATATTGTTTATATTGACTATTTATAAATGCTCTAATGAGCTTACATGAATAAAAAAAAAACCTTTTTTTTTACCTTTGACTTCTTAGAAAATGTACGTGCTCTCGTTCTACGCGCGTATAACGATACGCTTACGTTACGACGACGTTTGCGAAGGGCCTTACAGTCTAGATTCTACAGTTGGTTTTGCCACCGCGCCCCTCGAAACTACGCCGCTCAAGTGTGGCGCGCCCCTTTGATTGAACCCACACCTCTTATAGTTTCTAAGGTCTCCATATGACCCTTCTCAATGTGACATCCTGTAATGGTCTAAGATACACTGAAGATCGACCTTCACCGATCGACTTACCGGATCAACCCTGGATTTTATCAAATAAAATATGTGTCTGAACATATACCAATAGGGTTGCCATAAAGAATATGGTCAAGGATAAAAATATAAAAAAAAGCAAAAAGCTAAAAGCATGCACGGCTTCGTCGCGCGCAGCTGTTGTACTGCATCCTCCTCTATCGCATGAAATAGTAGGTACTCGGATGCGCAATGCTTCTCTGTCAATAAATTTTTCAATTTCAAATTTTTAATTTCAAAGCCCGGTTACCGTTAGTCCTGACTAGATTTTCGCAAGCAACACTATACAGTACAATACAGTGGTATTCACAATAAAATTGCATTCATTTTGATTTAATTTTCATTTGGCAAGCAAGTCGGTGAAAATTGTTAAATAAAAAATGGTTTTTATAATTTTAATTAATCATAGCCATGACCATATTTTTTACGGCAACCCTATTGGTATATGTTCAGAAACATATTTTATTTGATAAAATCTAGGGTTGCTCCGGTAAATCGATGGGTGAAGGTCGTCCTTAAGCGTATCTCGTACTATAACCTCGTATTTATAGACAAATGGTTACTTGTTGTTAAGTATACATTATCAAACAGGATTATTGATTAGAATTTACTTAAGAATAATTAAGGACTTGTTTATAGCTACGAGTATAAATTCTTACCAAGCTAAGAAAACACGCTGCTGTGGAAATTAGTAACAGCGATCTCCTCCCAGTTCTATCCACGAAGAAAGGTGCTACTACACCAGAAGTCAGCTGCGATGCTCCTATAATGATTGTAGCTATATTGGGCTCTATCGAAGACCCAGCGAACTCGAATATTGTCGTCGCGAAGAACAATACAGCTACGACTCCGCTCATCTGCTGTAGAACGCACAAAGTTGCAGTTATAAATAACGCTTTTCTATTGATCCTCACTGTGAAGAGTTGGAGCCAATTTGATTCTGTGATGTTTTGCTTAATGAGCAGTATACTATCCAGGTCTTCTGGTCTGCCTAGTAGTAGAAGGGTTTTCTTTGCTTCTTTTTCTTTGTCTGGAATGCAAAGGAATAGTATTTGGGCACTACTAATACATAAACCAATTAAATTATAAGAAAATAGGTATAATGTCGCGGGCACACATTAAATGTAATATTATTTCCATACATTAAAGGTGGAAGTTGGTAGCGGACGGCAGACGGCCGACGGCAGGCGGCACACGTCAATCCCATAGAAATTGAGTGCCGTCGTGATGTCGTTGTGACGTCGTGACGTCATGACGACACTCAATTTCTATGGGATTGACGTGTGACGCCTGCCGTCGGCCGTCTGCCGTCCGCAACCAACTCCTACCTTTAAGCGTAACGATTTGTAAAAACCCTACTAGAAGTGGAATGTGGATTGTCTTCAAGCGTTTCCACAAATCGTTATGCTTAAATGTATGGAAACTTCGATTATAGTATGGAAATGACTTACGTCATGTTGATAACAAGGAGACACGCGGGGAAATATGGGGAAACCTTTGCCCAATAGTGTAAAAAAAATAGCCAAATTACTACCGAAGTAGTACGTACCCAATAAAATCTGAAACACAGGTGACTCGGGCACAGTACATAGTCCAGCTAAGTACAATACAGTCAGGGCTGCGCCCAGCCAGTTCGTCCACTCGTAGGGCACATAAGGACCTACAGAGAAGACCAAAAGGGTTCCAAATGACTGGGATAACCCTGTTATAGTTAGGAGTATTCCTCTGATGTTTGTGGATCTGAAAAAAACAATATGTTTAAAAATAATCCCAGAGATGAGGCCAGGCATTGTGTAATAGGTACTATTGTTACTGCTGGATATGCTTTAAAAACACAAAGTGGCAGACCGACAAAACACCAAAAAGCGAAATACACAATCTACGTTAGTATAATATGTGTGTGTGTGTGTGTGTGAAATGAATGTAGTGTGTGTAATGTTTTCTTTTATTAATTTATTTGGTTTGTGCACTCCTTCCCCATGTAAACTTTAACTGTGTCAAATTTCATACACCTCCGTCTACGTAATTTCCATAGGGGTGCGAAACTATTTGCTTCGCGTATTAATATAACATACATATAATAACAATAATAATAAATGTATTTGTTATATTCTTAAATGTATTTTTTATAATCATTATTATTTAAAAATATAAATTTTAGGAGATATAATGAATAAATGGAATAATAATAATAATTCATTGGATCAAGATACCCCTAATGTAAAAGCGTGAGGCGCTTTTTGTCAACAAATGATTTTGCTTCTCATTTTTTTATTTCATTTAATTAAGGCGGCAAACAAACGTACGGCCCGCCTGATGTTAAGCCATTATCGTAACCTATAGATTCTTGCAATACCAAAGGCATCGCTCGCATGATTCTAACCTAAAGAGAAGTGGGACAGAGGAAGGGGAAGGAAGGAAGGGGTTGGCCATCCGGCTCTCTCACTCATACTACGCCACCAAGCCAATTAGACGCCTGTCAAATGTGACGTCACCCGCACAAAAAAGGCGGTGGCGGTATGCGGGCAGTGTAAGGTTAGCACTCACCTATTAACTCGGCACCTGACCAGCACCGCCTCGCCGCTCGGCGTCCACTCGTTGTGGACAGGTGGTCCGCGGGCGGACGCTGCTTTTACACCATAAAATTCACGTGATCAACCAGTGGACCGCGCGTGTCAACGAGTGAACGCCGCGTGGTCAGCGCGTGGTCCACTTATTTACGGTTCAGTTAGTGAATGCCGACTGACGGGGCGGTACTGGTCGGTTGCCGGGTTGATAGATGAGTGCCAACCTTATGGGTGAGAAGCCGCAACTACAATAGCTACTATAAGCCGAGCCACCCCAGTCCAGCCCACCCCTATATGAGCTGCAGTCAATTGGCTACAGTTTGGCTCTACCACTTTTAGCTTAAAGGGATACTTACGCAATCTTTTTTTTAAATGGGACTAAGCCCGCCACAGATTCCCACCACTGTTACTCCTGTAAGCCAGGATCGACAATGGTGTCCAATGATGACGCCAACGTTTGACCCTCGACGAGTCCCGGGGACAAGCTAAGTTGTCTTGGAACCCGCACGAATTTAATCAGAAGAAAGGATAGGAGGAGTTGGAGGAAGATTATTCACTTCACTCCATAACAAAGCGGGAGACAATAATAACAGTATAGGCTGGTAGCCACAGAAATAAGACTGTTACAACTAGTGGAAGACCAGTTGTAACGCACCACGGACAGTAATTTGACTATTTGGACCTATACACGTCAGCTACTTACGCAATCTCTCCAAGGTACACAACATTCATGGTGACAATGATTCCCAGCCCTGCACCCATCAGTATCCTGCCAATGAAGATCATGATGATGTTCCTGGCCAGAGCCAGCAGTATGAAGGCCAGGAGTATGATGACGCCTGACAAGAACAGGCTTGGCTTGCGGCCTTTCGTGTTGGACACGTACCCAGCCAGGTAAGGACCTGGAATGATGCCAACGATACCTTAAGTTCCAATTTCGTCATGTTACCTTGTTCATCGAGATAAATGTATACCTATAATAGTTCCGATATTCAGCAATGTGGCTGACAAAGAGGCCTCTCCATCACTGACGACGTCAGGCAGTGGCGTCTGGTCAGGGTCCTGTAGTTTAGGTATCAAGGGAGCTGACCAACCCACACTGTAACCTGCTAAGGCTTGGCCTAGGTAGACTGAAAAAGAATTTTAATTCACTTTTTAAGAAAAAAAATAAGCTTCCATCTTCTTAAAAAAAAAATGAGTAAATAGTGAAGAAAAAATTAATTATGGTCGAATTTCGACCACGGGCGACCACAATTATGAATAACTCAATGTGGGTAGGTACTGAATTTCATTTACTTACTGCAAGTTGCAATTAAAATCTGCTTCTTCAAGTAATTAACCATGTTTTCAGTATGTTATTGATAAATCCACAAATAAATAAATAATTATGTACTAAACTGATATCTGCAGATCAATATTGAATTCGGCATAATTCCTACTACTTAAGAATTTTATAATTAAGACATTATTAGGTAAATATTAAAAACTTAATTTTAAATAAGTACACGCTTTCAAAACACGGTCGTCGTTTGGAAATCAGCCATAAAATTTTATCACATATACTTAAAAACGTATAAATGATAATGCAATGGCAAAAAATATTATACAGGGTGTTAGTTTAGACGAGGGACGTATTCAGGCCTATGATAATTATTGCTCACATGTAACTAAAAATAAAATATTAATAAAAAATATACCAATAAATAATACAGAAATCTTAACACAATTATTGCTTACATTCTCGCATTTTCGCAACGCTACGGCTATGAGCTGTCTTATTAAAGGTAATTTATTTGTGTCGTCACCTCCCCCAATGTACGCCACTCAGCTCGCCGGGCTTTAGCTCTTTGCATCCAGTTTTTGTCAGCCACCTTCCGCAGGCCGTCACTCCACCTGGCCGCAGGGCGCCCTACACTACGCTTGCCTTCTCGTGGTCTCCACTCAAGAACTCGTCTACTCCAGTGGCTGTCGGATCTTCGGATAACGTGACCAGCCCACTGCCACTTAAGGTCGATAATCCTTTGAGCTATGTCGATTACTCGTGTCAATGACCCCTTATTCGTTTTCGCTTCATACTTTATTTTATTCATTCACATTCATTCGTATATTATTATGGGATAATTAGGTCAAAAATTAATGTAAAATTCTTCTTACACATTTGAAATGCCGATCAAATATTGAATACCTTCCTTCAATACGTAGGTACCTCGTTTTACTAACACCCAGTATAATAATAATATTGTCTATAATCTTATCTATAATCTGTTTATAGATAATCCAACTTCGTGTGCGTTATCCTAGCACCACGATATTTTTCTAGGCCTTCTATCAAAATTTGAATGATGCAGATAATTAGTTACCACCGTCAAAATTAAACTGACGGATAAGAACTAAACTCATTTACTCATCATCTCCAAGACTTCCGCGAGACTCTTGCCCTTCGTCTCCGGTACGAAGAACAACGAGAATAAGAAAGCGACCGCACACGTGGTCGAGAAGACCCAGAAGGTGACGGCACCGCCCAGCACTGGGAGCATGTAGCCGAAGGCTGTGGACACGCCGAAGCCCACCAGCCAGGCCAAGGTGAGCACCAACACAGATCCGGAGCTCCGGACGTTGGACGTGAACATCTCACCCATTAATGTACCCGGGATTATGCCGAAGCCTGGAATAAGAAATGAATCTTAGCTTGTGCGCAGCGTAAATTCTTGGCATTCGACATGTTCTCGTCCTGAGAACTGCTAACAGACCAAAAATATGTCAACCAGCAAGAATTTACTATTTAAGATGATCTTCGTATTAGAGACTAGTAGTTTTCCAAGTGCTAAAAGAGCAGTCTTGGGGGCCCAAGTCGGTAAGCGAGTGATGCTTTGGCAAGAATATTTAGGCGACGGTTACAGCTTGACGCCAGGCTAGCCGTACGCTTGTTTGCCGCCTATATAACATAAAAAAAATACAAAAGAAAAGCTGAAGACCAAAGTTTTTTTTAAACCGACTTCAAAAAAGGAGGAGGTTTCTCAATTCGACCGTATATATATTTTTTTTTTATGTGTGTTCGCGGATAACTTCGTCGTTTATGAACCGATTTTGATGAATCTTTTTTTGTTGGAAAGGAGGTATTCCAGCGGTGGTACCATGATAAGGAAACCAGGATCTGATGATGGCATCCCAGAGAAATCGAGGGGAACCTTCGAAAATTGTAGGGGCGACTAGTGCGTTTGTAATTTTTTTCATTAACTATTTTAAAGCACTACTATTTTATGAAGGTCTGGAGTCGATCTGATGATGGACCGAAAGACAGTCGAGGGAACTCCTCAACGATTGACAGCAATTACCTGGTGTTTGGGCTTGATTAATTTGTATTGATGAGAACTTTACACCTAGATGGGTTGTGACTGTCATTAGGGGTCTGATGATGAAGACGTAGGACAGTCAAGGGAACTCCTCAACGATTTACAGCAATTACCTGGTGTTTGGGCTTGATTAATTGGTATTGATGAGAACTTTACACCTAGATGGGTTGTGACTGTCATTAGGGGTCTGATGATGACGACGTAGGACAGTCAAGGGAACTCCTCAACGTTTTACAGTAGCTACATTGTGTTTGGACTTGATTAATTTGTATTGATGAGAACTTTACACCTAGATGGGTTGTGACTGTCATTAGGGGTCTGATGATGAACACGTAGGACAGTCAAGGGAACTCCTCAACGTTTTACAGTAGCTACCTTGTGTTTGGACTTCATTCATTTCTATTGATGAGAACTTTACACCTAGATGGGTTGTGACTGTCATTAGGGGTCTGATGATGACGACGTAGGACAGTCAAGGGAACTCCTCAACGTTTTACAGTAGCTACATTGTGTTTGGACTTGATTAATTTGTATTGATGAGAACTTTACACCTAGATGGGTTGTGACTGTCATTAGGGGTCTGATGATGAACACGTAGGACAGTCAAGGGAACTCCTCAACGTTTTACAGTAGCTACCTTGTGTTTGGACTTCATTCATTTCTATTGATGAGAACTTTGCACCCATATCGTTTATAAGTGCCATTACAGGTCTGATGATGGAGACCATAGACAGTCGAGGGAATTCTTCAACGATTTACAGCAGTTACCTTTTGTTGGGCTTACTTCATACGGTTCAATATGCCAAAATGTTTATTGGTATGGCGCCACTAAAAATCGTGAAATAAAATTATTTTTATAAAAAAAAACAAACCGACTTCAAAAAAACCTGATGCACTAAAAAGCCTGAAATAATATTTCTATAACCACCTCTGCCTACCCCTTCGGGAAAACCAGACGTGATGGTGTGTTATCGAGTATTTGAAGTCGGTGCCAATCTTGGTATGCCAAGTCTACTATAAAAGTAAGAAGATAGATTGGCACCGACCCCAAATACTCGATAACACACCATCACGTCTGGTTTTCCCGAAGGGGTAGGCAGAGGTGGTTATAGAAATATTATTTCAGGCTTTTTAGTGCATCAGGTTTTTTTGAAGACGGTTTGTTTTTTTTTATAAAAATAATTTTTATGGGACTGACTTGGAAAACAAGCGTACGGTACGGTCGCCTATAGATGCTTGCAAAGGCATTACTCACACGAATAAAGTTCTTAAAGGAAAGTTAGTGTAAGTTTCAGGCTTACCAGTCTGGTAAGACATTAAGAATGAAATCAGAGACACCAGCGGCAGCCATTTGATGCTGTCCACGACTGAGTGACCCATCACGTCCAGTTGGAAGTAAGTACCGAGCACGAACTAGAAATAAGAGGTATAGCAATAAGAGGACAAACACCAATCCACAACCACCTCCAATAAAGAAGGAAACATGTGAAATAGGTTAGGATATGTTTCGTTCTAAGAGGCTATTTGCTGTCGTTTCCTAAAACAAAAAAAAATAAAAAACACCTGTGAGTATACTACAGTTTTTAGGTATACCCAATTTTGGTCTTAGGGATACTCAATGTCCAATGCGTAAGATTGTTTTTTTTTTATTATGAATGTAATTTTTCTACTTCAAAAATCGGCGACATGGTTCCACAGGGGTCCTCAACTTTCTCTTCAAATCAATGCGCAGTAGCTTAGGCATAATTCTCTATTTTTCATTTAATCTACATAATCCCATTCGCACACGGCGTTGCTCTCGTTCTACGCACGTATAACGATACGCTTATATTACGACGCCGTGTGCGAAGGGCCTTACAGTCTAGATTCTCCAGTCGTTTTTGGAGCCACCGCGCCCTTCGATACTACGCCCCTCAAGTGTGGCGCGCCCCTTTGATTGAACCCACACCTCTTATAGTTTCTAAGGTCTCCATATGACCCTTCTCAATGTGACATCCTGTAATGGTCTAAGATACACTGAAGAGCGACCTTCACCGATCGACTTATCGGATCAACCCTGAATTTTATCAAATAAAATATGTGTCTGAACATATACCAATAGGGTTGCCATAAAGAATATGGTCAAGGATAAAAATATAAAAAAAAAGCTAAAAGCATGCACGGCTTCGTCGCACGCAGCTGTTGTACTGCATCCTCCTCTATCGCATGAAATAGTACTCGGATGCGAAATGCTTCTCTGTCAATAAATTTTTCAATTTCAAATTTTTAATTTCAAAGCCCGGCTACCGTTAGTCCTGACTAGATTTTCGCAAGCTACACTATACACTGTATTCACAATAAAATTGCATTCATTTTGATTTAATTTTCATTTGGCAAGCAAGTCGGTGAAAATTGTTAAATAAAAAATGGTTTTTATAATTTTAATTAATCATAGCCATGACCATATTTTTTACGGCAACCCTATTGGTATATGTTCAGAAACATATTTTATTTGATAAAATCTAGGGTTGCTCCGGTAAGTCGATGGGTGAAGGTCGTCCTTAAGCGTATCTCGTACTATAACCTCGTATTTATAGACAAATGGTTACTTGTTGTTAAGTAAACATTATCAAACAGGATTATTGATTAGAATTTACTTAAGAATAATTAAGGACTTGTTTATAGATACGGCTGTAAATTCTCACCAAGCTAAGAAAACACGCTGCTGTGGAAATTAGTAACAGCGATCTCCTCCCAGTTCTATCCACGAAGAATGGTGCTACTACACCAGAAGTCAGCTGCGATGCTCCTATAATGATTGTAGCTATATTGGGCTCTATCGAAGACCCAGCGAACTCGAATATTGTCGTCGCGAAGAACAATACAGCTATGACTCCGCTCATCTGCTGTAGAACGCACAAAGTTGCAGTTAAAAATAACGCTTTTCTATTGATCCTCACTGTGAAGAGTTGGAGCCAATTTGATTCTGTGATGTTTTGCTTAATGAGCAGTATACTATCCAGGTCTTCTGGTCTGCCTAGTAGTAGAAGGGTTTTCTTTGCTTCTTTTTCTTTGTCTGGAATGCAAAGGAATATTATTTGGGCACTACTAATACATGAACCAATTAAATTATAAGAAAATAGTTATAATGTCGCGGGCACACGTTAAATGTAATGTTATTTCCATACATTTAAGCGTAACGATTTGTAAAAACCCTACTAGAAGTGGAATGTGGATTGTCTTCAAGCGTTTCCACAAATCGTTATGCTTAAATGTATGGAAACTTCGATTATAGTATGGAAATGACTTACGTCATGTTGATAACAAGGAGACACGCGGGGAAATATGGGGAAACCTTTGCCCAATAGTGTAAAAAAAATAGCCAAATTACTACCGAAGTAGTACGTACCCAATAAAATCTGAAACACAGGTGACTCGGGCACAGTACATAGTCCAGCTAAGTACAATACAGTCAGGGCTGCGCCCAGCCAGTTCGTCCACTCGTAGGGCACATAAGGACCTACAGAGAAGACCAAAAGGGTTCCAAATGACTGGGATAACCCTGTTATAGTTAGGAGTATTCCTCTGATGTTTGTGGATCTGAAAAAAAATATGTTTAAAAAAAAATCGCAAATATGAGGCCAGGCATTGTGTAATACTATTGTTACTGCTGGATATTTAATTTAACTAGTGGTCGCCGAGTGGTCGAAATTCGACCATAATTCAGTTAAATTTTAAGTTTGAATACTTAGGTAAGTACTTCTTTTAATAACAAAAAGTACTGACCTTTAAAAACACAAAGTGACAGACCGTCAAAACACCAAAAAGCGAAATACACAATCTACGTCAGTATAATATGTGTGTGTGTGTGAAACGAATGTAGTGTGTGTAATGTTTTCTTTTATTAATTTAGTGCATTAAACATGCATTTTTCATAAAAATATTTGGTTTGTGCACTCCTTCCCCATGTAAACTTTAACTGTGTCAAATTTCATACACCTCCGTCCGCGTAATTTCTATAAAAAGTGGTACGAAACTATTTGCTTCACGTATTAATATAATAATAATAATATATAATAATAAATGTATTTTTTATATTTTTAAATGTATTTTTTAAATATATTTAAAAATGAAAATTTTAGAAGATATAATGAATAAATGGAATAATAATAATAATAATTCATTGGCTCAAGATGTAAAAGCGTGAGGCGCTTTTTGTCAACAAATGATTTTGTTTCTCATTTTTTTATTTCATTTAATTAAGGCGGCAAACAAACGTACGACCCGCCTGATGTTAAACCACTATCGTAACCTATAGATGCTTGCAATACCAAAGGCATCGCTCGCATGATTCTAACCTAAAGAGAAGTGGGACAGAGGAAGGGGAAGGAAGGAAGGGGTTGGCCATCCGGCTCTCTCACTCATACTACGCCACCAAGCCAATTAGACGCCTGTCAAATGTGACGTCACCCGCACAAAAAGGGCGGTGGCGGTATGCGGCAGTGTAAGGTTAGCACTCACCTATTAACTCGGCACCTGACCAGCACCGCCTCGCCGCTCGGCGTCCACTCGTTGTCGACAGGTGGTCCGCGGGCGGACGCTGCTTTTACACCATAAAAGTCACGTGATCAACCAGTGGACCGTGCGTGGTCAACGAGTGAACGCCGCGTGGTCAGCGCGTGGTCCACTTATTTACGGTTCAGATAGTGAACGCCGACTGACGAGGCGGTACTGGTCGGGTGCCGGGTTGATAGATGAGTGCCAATCTTATGGGTGGGAAGCCGCAACTACAATAGCTACTATAAGCCGATCCACCCCAATCCAGCCCACCCCTATATGAGCTGCAGTCAATTGGCTACAGTTTGGCTCTACCACTTTTAGCTTAAAGGGATACTTACGCAATCTTTTTTTAAATGGGACTAAGCCCGCCACAGATTCCCACCACTGTTACTCCTGCAAGCCAGGATCGACAACGGTGTCCAACGATGACGCCAAGGTTTGACCCTCGACGAGTCCCGGGGAAAAGCTAAGTTGTCTTGGAACCCGCACGAATTTAATCAGAAGAAAGGATAGGAGGAGTTGGAAGAAGATTATTCACTTCACTCCATAACAAAGCGGGAGACAATAATAACAGTATAGGCTGGTAGCTACAGAAATAAGACTGTTACAACTAGTGGAAGACCAGTTGTAACGCACCACGGACAGTAATTTGACTATTTGGACCTAAACACGGGAGCTACTTACGCAATCTCTCCAAGGTACACCACATTCATGGTGACAATGATTCCCAGCCCTGCACCCATCAGTATCCTGCCAATGAAGATCATGATGATGTTCCTGGCCAGAGCCAGTAGTATGAAGGCCAGGAGTATGATGACGCCTGACAGGAACAGGCTTGGCTTGCGGCCTTTCGTGTTGGACACGTACCCGGCGAGATAAGGACCTGGAATAAGGCCAACGATACCTTAAGTTCCAATTTCGTCATGTTACCTTGTTCATCGAGATAAATGTATACCTATAATAGTTCCGATATTCAGCAATGTGGCTGACAAAGAGGCCTCTCCATCACTGACGACGTCAGGCAGTGGGGTCTGGTCAGGGTCCTGTAGTTTAGGTATCAAGGGAGCTGACCAACCCACACTGTAACCCGCTAAGGCTTGGCCTAGGTAGACTGAAAAAAAAATTTAATTCACTTTTTAAGAAAAAAAAATTGGCTTCCATCTTCTTCAAAAAAAATGAGTAAATAGTGAAGAAAAAATGAATTATGGTCGAATTTCGACCACGGGCGACCACTATATGAATAAATAAATGTAGGTAGGTACTGAATTTCATTTACTTACTGCAAGTTGCAATTAAAATCTGCTTCTTCAAGTAATTAACCATGTTTTCAGTATGTTATTGATAAATCCACAAATAAATAAATAATTATGTACTAAACTAATATCTGCAGATCAATATTGAATTCGGCATAATTACTACTACTTAGGAATTTAATAATGAAGACATTATTAGGTAAATATTAAAAACTTAATTTTAAATAAGTACACGCTTTCAAAACACGGTCGTCGTTTGGAAATCAGCCATTAAATTTTATCATATACTTAAAAACGTATAAATGATAATGCAATGGCATAAATTATTATACAGGGTGTTAGTTTAGACGAGGGACGTATTCAGGCCCATGATAATTATTGCTCACATGTAACTAAAAATAAAATATTAATAAAAAATATACCAATAAATGATACAGAAATCATAACACAATTATTGCATACATTCTCGCATTTTCGCAACGCTACGGCTATGAGCTGTCTTATTAAAGGCAATTTATTTGTGTCGTCACCTCCCCCAATGTACGCCACTCAGCTCGCCGGGCTTTAGCTCTTTGCATCCAGTTTTTGTCAGCCACCTTCCGCAGGCCGTCACTCCACCTGGCCGCAGGGCGCCCTACACTACGCTTGCCTTCTCGTGGTCTCCACTCAAGAACTCGTCTACTCCAGTGGCTGTCGGATCTTCGGATAACGTGACCAGCCCACTGCCACTTAAGGTCGATAATCCTTTGAGCTATGTCGATTACTCGTGTCAATGACCCCTTATTCGTTTTCGCTTCATACTTTATTTTATTCATTCACATTCATTCGTATATTATTATGGGATAATTAGGTCAAAAATTAATGTAAAATTCTTCTTACACATTTGAAATGCCGATCAAATATTGAATACCTTCCTTCAATACGTACCTCGTTTTACTAACACCCAGTATAATAATAATTTTGTGTATAATCTTATCTATAATCTGTTTATAGATAATCCAACCTCGTGTGCGTTATCCTAGCACCACGATATTTTTCTAGGCCTCCTATCAAAATTTGAATGATGCAGATAATTAGTTACCACCGTCAAAATTAAACTCACGGATAAGAACTAAACTCATTTACTCATCATCTCCAAGACTTCCGCGAGACTCTTGCCCTTCGTCTCCGGCACGAAGAACGCCGAGAACAAGAAGGCGACCGCGCACGTGGTCGAGAAGACCCAGAAGGTGATGGCGCCGCCCAGCACTGGGAGCATGTAGCCGAAGGCCGTGGACACGCCGAAGCCCACCAGCCAGGCCAGGGTCAGCACCAACACAGATCCGGAACTCCGGACGTTGGATGTGAACATCTCACCCATTAATGTACCCGGGATTATGCCGAAGCCTGGAATAAGAAATGAATCTTAGCTTCTGCGTAGCGTAAATTCGACATGTTCTCGTCCTGAGAACTGCTAACAGACCGAAAATATGTCAACCAGCAAGAATTTACTATTTAAGATGATCTTCGTATTAGAGACTAGTAGTTTTCCAAGTGCTAAAAGAGCAGTCTTAGGGGCCCAGGTCAGTAACGTGCGGGCGATGCTTTGGCAAGAATATATAAGCTACGGTTACTCCATAACGTCAGTCTAGCCGTACGCTTGTTTGCCGCCTTGATAACATAAAAAAAACAAAAGAAAAGCTGAAGACCAAAGTTTTTTTTTATGGGAATGACTTGGCAAATAAGCGTACGGCCCGTTGCCAATAGATGCTGCAATACCAAAAGCATTGCTCACACGAATAAACTTCTTAAAGGAAAATTTGTGTAAATTTCAGGCTTACCAGTCTGGTAAGACATCAAGAATGAAATGAGAGACACCAGTGGCAGCCATTTGATGCTGTCCACGACTGAGTGACCCATCACGTCCAGTTGGAAGTAGATACCGAGCACGAACTAGAAATAAGAGCACAAACACATCTCCAAGAAAGAGGGAAACAGGTGAAATGGGTTAGGTTATGTGTTCGAAGTTCCTTATAAACCAAAAATAAATAAAAAGTATATGAGTATACGGTCATTTGACGACCGTTTGGCGCAGTGGTTTGAGCGCTGGCCACTCGGCCAGGGGAAAATTTCAGAAACGGCCTTTCCGTAATTTGCCCTGGTCTGGGTGTCACTGGGATCGAGCCCAGTCCATTGTATGGTAGCCATAGTACAAGCGTTGCTTAGTTTGGGACTATACAGTCGGTGTGGTTATCTGGCGATATTTATTATTTTTATACTACAGTTTTTCGGTATACGTATACCCAATTGTCCCCTATTGCCGTTTATTAGAGGGATACTCAATGCCCAATGCGTAAGATTGTTTTTTTTTTAATTATGAATGTAAATTTTTATCTCTAAAATCGACGACATGGTTCCACAGGAGTCCCCAAATTTCTCCTCAAATCAATACGCAATAGCTACGGCATTAGTCTCTGTTTTTCATGAAATCTACTTAACCCCCTTCTCACACGGCGTCGTAACGTAAGCGTATCGTTATACGCGCGTAGAACGAGAGCAATACGAGCACGTACATTTTCTAATAAGTCCGAAGACGAAGCGAAACCTCATACGATTCGCTGCTACGCCGCTTCGTCTGCGGACTTATTAGAAAATGTACGTGCTCTCGTTCTACGTGCGTATAACGATACGCTTACGTTACGACGCCTTGTGCGAAAGGCCTTACAGTCTAGATTCTACAGTTGTTTTTGCCACCGCGCCCCTCGACAGTACGCCGCTCAAGTGTGGCGCGCCCCTTTGATTGAACCCACACCTCTTATAGTTTCTAAGGTCTCCATATGACCCTTCTCAATGTGACATCCTGTAATGGTCTAAGATACACTGAAGAGCGACCTTCGCCGATCGACTTACCGGATCAACCCTGGATTTTATCAAATAAAATATGTGTCTGAACATATACCAATAGGGTTGCCATAAAGAATATGGTCAAGGATAAAAATATTAAAAAAAAGCAAAAAGCTAAAAGCATGCACGGCTTCGTCGCGCGCAGCTGTTGTACTGCATCCTCCTCTATCGCATGAAATAGTACTCGGATGAGCAATGCTTCTCTGTCAATCAATTTTTCAATTTCAAATTTTTTATTTCAAAGCCCGGCTACCGTTAGTCCTGACTAGATTTTCGCAAGCAACACTATACAGTACAATACAGTGGTATTCACAATAAAATTGCATTCATTTTGATTTATTTTCATTTGGCAAGCAAGTCGGTGAAAATTGTTAAATAAAAAATGATTTTTATAATTTTAATTAATCATAGCCATGACCATATTTTTTTACGGCAACCCTATTGGTATATGTTCAGAAACATATTTTATTTGATAAAATCTAGGGTTGCTCCGGTAACTCGATGGGTGAAGGTCGTGCTTAAGCGTATCTCGTACTATAACCTCGTATTTATAGACAAATGGTTACTTGTTGTTAAGTAAACATTATCAAACAGGATTATTGATTAGAATTTACTTAAGAATAATTAAGGACTTGTTTATAGCTACGAGTATAAATTCTTACCAAGCTAAGAAAACACGCCGCTGTGGAAATTAGTAACAGCGATCTTCTCCCAGTTCTATCCACGAAGAATGGTGCTACTACACCAGAAGTCAGCTGCGATGCTCCTATAATGATTGTGGCTATATTGGGCTCTATCGAAGAGCCAGCGAACTCGAATATTGTCGTCGCGAAGAACAATACAGCTACGACTCCGCTCATCTGCTGTAGAACGCACAAAGTTGCAGTTAAAAATAACGCTTTTCTATTGATCTTTACTGTGAAGAGTTGGAGCCAATTTGATTCTGTGATGTTTTGCTTAATGAGCAGTATACTATCCAGGTCTTCTGGTCTGCCTAGTAGTAGAAGGGTTTTCTTTGCTTCTTTTTCTTTGTCTGGAATGCAAAGGAATATTATTTGGGCACTACTAATACATGAATCAATGATATAGGTAATAAGAATATATATATAATACCAGGGGCACACATTAAATGTAATGTTATTTCCATACATTTAAGCGTAACGATTTGTAAAAACCCTACCAGAAGTGGAATGTGGATTGTCTGCATGCGTTTCCACAAATCGTTATGCTTAAATGTATGGAAACTTCGATTATAGTATGGAAATGACTTACGTCATGTTTATAACAAGGAGACACGCGGAGAAATATGGGGAAACCTTTGCCCAATAGTGTAAAAAAAATAGCCAAATTACTACCGAAGTAGTACGTACCCAATAAAATCTGAAACACAGGTGACTCGGGCACAGTACATAGTCCAGCTAAGTACAATACAGTCAGGGCTGCGCCCAGCCAGTTCGTCCACTCGTAGGGCACATAAGGACCTACAGAGAAAACCAAAAGGGTTCCAAATGACTGGGATAACCCTGTTACAGTTAGGAGTATTCCTCTGATGTTTGTGGATCTGAAAAAAATTATGTTTAAAAATAATTCGCAGAGATGAGGCCAGGCATTGTGTAATAGGTACTATTGTTACTGCTGGATATGCTTTAAAAACACAAAGTGGCAGACCGTCAAAACACCAAAAAGCGAAATACACAATCTACGTCAGTATAAGTGTGTGTGTGTGTGTGAAATGAATGTAGTGTGTGTAATGTTTTCATTTATTAATTTAGTGCATTAAAAATGTATTTTTCATAAAAATATTAGGGTTGTGCACTCCTTCTCCATGTAAACTTTAACTGTGTCAAATTTCATACACCTCCGTCCGCGTAATTTCCATAAAAAGTGGTACGAAACTATTTGCTTCACGTATTAATATAATAATAATAATATCTTCTATACATATAATAAGAATGTAAAATTGGTCGCGTCTGTACATTCGAAATATTTGGAAAAAAAATAGTGGGGGGGACTTAGATTGACCAGCAGAATTCATTTTTATCATTTTTAGAATTTTTGTCTGTGGGTATGTTTGTATGTTTGCTCAGATTTTCGAAAGAGCACAACTTCGAATCCACCGAATGGATTTCAATGAAATTTAGCATGGATATGACTAATAGTCTAACTTAACATCTAGGATACTTTTTTTTTCGAAAATGTTTAGGGTTGCCACAGAAAATTCAAAAAACTACTTAAAAATTCTAAATGTTTGAAAGAGCACAACTTTGAATCCACCGGATTAATTTCAATGAAATTGGCATGGATATGACTAATAGTCTAACTTAACATCTAGCATATTTTTTTTTTCGGTAAAGTTTAGGGTTGCCACAAAACATTCAAAAACTACCTAAATATTCGAACACGCACAACTTCGAATCCAGTGGATTGATTTCAATGAAATTTGGCATGGATATGACTAATAGTCCAACTTAACATCTAGGATATTTTTTTATAAAATATTAGATTGTAAATTTTTATGACCACACGGAAATTCTAGCCAACAATAAGTTTTAGTTATTGAAATAATTCTATTTAGAGCGGAGCCCTACGTTGTGTGTGATCCGACACTATTTGGAATACATAATCTTAATTTTAATAATAATAATAAATATTTTATTGCTGCGTTCTACCATCTTAAGTTTCGTTTTTCTTAACTAGATGTCGCTATACTTAAAATCAGACAATACCTGCCTTGCACCACATGTCAAAATTTAATATCTTCCTTGCTTCAAGAAATTTAGTTTTTTTATTCCTAATTACGTATAAAAAATATTAAACGGGTCTTTGTATCACGCGGAATCTTAGACGTTAACTCTGGAATCTCCACAGTACTAATGCCATAGGGAAGCTACCTACCTAAGAAGTAAGTCTAGAGGACCTGCTGATTTTGAATTAAGTAGTAATAGAAACACAGACATTGAACTCTGAACTCCAACCCCTCAGGAATGATGCTGCTGGGTAACTGCCTGCTTAAACCATAAATCTGGAGGACCTGCTAACTTTGAATTAGCAATGTGGGTATCAAGTAGAAACTTCTCAGGCGAGGTCGCGTTTCCGATCCGGCGCTAGAATTTAAGGAAAACATGTAAAATGACTACTTGTAAGTGCCCTCCTAGGCCTAAACATAATAAACGCTTTGACTATTGACTTAGACGATAAACTCCGGACTCTAACTTTTTAAGCACGATGTTGCGCAGTGACTCTTACCTAAGCCGTGAGTCTGGAGCACTCACTCACTGGCTGGGTTGCGCTTCCGGCTCTCTCCCTCATCACACGAAACGAAGGTAAATTAGCTACTTGAATGCCGATCTCCACCTTACTGGTCAGACTCTACCACCTTACTGGTATAGACTGGTACAGATAGACAGCCACGGACAGACGAACTCAGACTGATGCAGACTGACGTAATACAGATTAGACGATAGACAAAATTATATTTAAGGGCTTCACCGACTGGACGCGGACGGAGTCGCGGGCACAGCTAGTATAATAATAAATGTATTTTTTATATTTTTAAATATATTTAAAAATGTAAATTTTAGGAGATATAATGAATAAATGGAATAATAATAATAATTCATTGGCTCAAGATACCCCTAATGTAAAAGCGTGAGGTGCTTTTTGTCAACAAATGATTTTGCTTCTCATTTTTTATTTCATTTAATTAAGGCGGCAAAGAAACGTACGACCCGCCTGATGTTAAGCCATTATCGTAACCTATAGATGCTTGCAATACCAAAGGCATCGCTCGCGTGATTCTAACCTAAAGAGAAGTGAGACAGAGGAAGGGGAAGGAAGGAAGGGGTTGGCCATCCGGCTCTCTCACACATACTACGCCACCAAGCCAATTAGACGCCTGTCAAATGTGACGTCACCCGCACAAAAAGGGCGGTGGCGGTATGCGGGCAGTGCAAGGTTAGCACTCACCTATTTACTCGGCACCTGACCAGCACCGCCTCGCCGCTCGGCGTCCACTCGTTGTCGACAGGTGGTCCGCGGGCGGACGCTGCTTTTACTCCATAAAAGTCACGTGATCAACCAGTGGACCACGCGCTGACCACGCGGCGTTGACTCGTTGACGTTTACGGTTCAATTTGTGAACGCCGACTGACGAGGCGGTACTGGTCGGGTGCCGGGTTGATAGATGAGTGCCAATCTTATGGGTGGGAAGCCGCAACTACAATAGCTACTATAAGCCGATCCACCCCAGTCCAGCCTACCCCTATATGAGCTGCAGTCAATTGGCTACAGTTTGGCTCTACCACTTTTAGCTTAAAGGGATACTTACGCAATCTTTTTTTTAAATGGGACTAAGCCCGCCACACATTCCCACCACTGTTACTCCTGTAAGCCAGGATCGACAATGGTGTCCAACGATGACGCCAAGGTTTGACCCTCGACGAGTCCCGGGGAAAAGCTAAGTTGTCTTGGAACCCGCACGAATTTAATCAGAAGAAAGGATAGGAGGAGTTGGAAGAAGATTATTCACTTCACTCCATAACAAAGCGGGAGACAATAATAACAGTATAGGCTGGTAGCCACAGAAATAAGACTGTTACAACTAGTGGAAGACCAGTTGTAACGCACCACGGACAGTAATTTGACTATTTGGACTTAAACACGTAAGCTACTTACGCAATCTCTCCAAGGTACACCACATTCATGGTGACAATGATTCCCAGCCCTGCACCCATCAGTATCCTGCCAATGAAGATCATGATGATGTTCCTGGCCAGAGCCAGTAATATGAAGGCCAGGAGTATGATGACGCCTGACAGGAACAGGCTTGGCTTGCGGCCTTTCGTGTTGGACACGTACCCGGCGAGATAAGGACCTGGAATAAGGCCAACGATACCTTAAGTTCCAATTTCGTCATGTTACCTTGTTCATCGAGATAAATGTATACCTATAATAGTTCCGATATTCAGCAATGTGGCTGACAAAGAGGCCTCTCCATCACTGACGACGTCAGGCAGTGGCGTCTGGTCAGGGTCCTGTAGTTTAGGTATCAAGGGAGCTGACCAACCCACACTGTAACCCGCTAAGGCTTGGCCTAGGTAGACTGAAAAAGAATTTGAATTCACTTTTTAAGAAAAAAAAATGGCTTCCATCTTCTTAAAAAAAATGAGTAAATAGAGAAGAAAAAATTAATTATGGTCGAATTTCGACCACGGGCGACCACAAGTATGAATAACTCAATGTGGGTAGGTACTGAATTTCATTTACTTACTGCAAGTTGCAATTAAAATCTGCTTCTTCAAGTAATTAACCATGTTTTCAGTATGTTATTGATAAATCCACAAATAAATAAATAATTATGTACTAAACTGATATCTGCAGATCAATATTGAATTTGACATAATTACTACTACTTAAGAATTTTATAATTAAGACATTATTAGGTAAATATTAAAAACTTAATTTTAAATAAGTACACGCTTTCAAAACACGGTCGTCGTTTGGAAATCAGCCATTAAATTTTATCACATATACTTAAAAACGTATAAATGATAATGCAATGGCATAAAATATTATAAAGGGTGTTAGTTTGGACGAGGGACGTATTCAGGCCCATGATAATTATTGCTCACATGTAACCAAAAATAAAATATTAATAAAAAATATACCAATAAATGATACAGAAAGCATAAAACAATTATTGCATACATTCTCGCATTTTCGTAACGCTACGACTATGAGCTGTCTTATTAAAGGCAATTTATTTGTGTCGTCACCTCCCCCAATGTACGCCACTCAGCTCGCCGGGCTTTAGCTCTTTGCATCCAGTTTTTGTCAGCCACCTTCCGCAGGCCGTCACTCCACCTGGCCGCAGGGCGCCCTACACTACGCTTGCCTTCTCGTGGTCTCCACTCAAGAACTCGTCTACTCCAGTGGCTGTCGGATCTTCGGATAACGTGACCAGCCCACTGCCACTTAAGGTCGATAATCCTTTGAGCTATGTCGATTACTCGTGTCAATGACCCCTTATTCGTTTTCGCTTCATACTTTATTTTATTCATTCACATTCATTCGTATATTATTATGGGATAATTAGGTCAAAAATTAATGTAAAATTCTTCTTACACATTTGAAATGCCGATCAAATATTGAATACCTTCCTTCAATACGTACCTCGTTTTACTAACACCCAGTATAATAATAATTTTGTGTATAATCTTATCTATAATCTGTTTATAGATAATCCAACCTCGTGTGCGTTATCCTAGCACCACGATATTTTTCTAGGCCTCCTATCAAAATTTGAATGATGCAGATAATTAGTTACCACCGTCAAAATTAAACTCACGGATAAGAACTAAACTCATTTACTCATCATCTCCAAGACTTCCGCGAGACTCTTGCCCTTCGTCTCCGGCACGAAGAACGCCGAGAACAAGAAGGCGACCGCGCACGTGGTCGAGAAGACCCAGAAGGTGATGGCGCCGCCCAGCACTGGGAGCATGTAGCCGAAGGCCGTGGACACACCGAAGCCTACCAGCCAGGCCAAGGTGAGCACCAACACAGACCCGGAACTCCGGACGTTAGATGTGAACATCTCACCCATTAATGTACCCGGGATTATGCCGAAACCTGGAATAAGAAATGAATCTTAGCTTCTGCGCAGCGTAAATTCTTGGCATTCGTATTAGAGACTAGTAGTTTTCCAAGTGCTAAAAGAGCAGTCTTGGGGGCCCAGGTCAGTAACGTGCGAGAGATGCTTTGGCAAGTATCTATAGACTACGGGTACAGCTTGACGTCAGGCTAGCCGTACGCTTGCTTGCCGCCTTTATAACATAAAAAACAAAAGAAAAGCTGACGACCAAAGTTTGTTTTATGGGACTGACTTGGCAAACAAGCGTACGGCCCGTTGCCAATAGATGCTGCAATACCAAAAGCATTGCTCACACGAATAAACTTCTTAAAGGTATTTGTGTAAATTTCAGGCTTACCAGTCTGGTAAGACATTAAGAATGAAATCAGAGACACCAGCGGCAGCCATTTGATGGTGTCCACGACTGAGTGACCCATCACGTCCAGTTGGAAGTAGGTACCGAGCACGAACTAGAAATAAGAGGTATAGAAATAAGAGCACAAACACATCTCCAAGAAAGAGGGAAACAGGTGAAATGGGTTAGGTTATGTGTTCGAAGTTCCTTATAAACCAAAAATAAATAAAAAGTATGTGAGTATACGGTCATTTGACGACCGTTTGTGTAATGTGTAATTAGCCCTGGTCTGCGTGTCACTGGGATCGAGCCCAGTCCATTGTATGGTAGCCATAGTACAAGCGTTGCTTAGTTTGGGACTATACAGTCGGTGTGGTTATCTGGCGATATTTATTATTTTTATACTACAGTGTTTGGGTATACGTATACCCAATTGTCCCCTATTGCCGTTTATTAGAGGGATACTCAATGCCCAATGCGTAAGATTGTTTTTTTTAAATTATGTTTTATATTTTTATCTCTAAAATCGACGACATGGTTCCACAGGAGTCCCCAAATTTCTCCTCAAATCAATACGCAATAGCTACGGCATTAGTCTCTGTTTTTCATAAAATCTACTTAACCCCCTTCTGCACCCTCCTCTATCGCATGAAATAGTACTCGTATGCGCAATGCTTCTCTGTCAATAAATTTTTCAATTTCAAATTTTTAATTTCAAAGCCCGGCTACCGTTAGTCCTGACTAGATTTCGGCAAGCTACACTATACACTGTATTCACAATAAAATTGCATTCATTTTGATTTAATTTTCATTTGGCAAGCAAGTCGGTGAAAATTGTTAAATAAAAAATGGTTTTTATAATTTTAATTAATCATAGCCATGACCATATTTTTTACGGCAACCCTATAGGTATATGTTCAGAAACATATTTTATTTGATAAAATCTAGGGTTGCTCCGGTAAATCGATGGGTGAAGGTCGTCCTTAAGCGTATCTCCTACTATAACCTCGTATTACCTCGTATAGACAAATGGTTACTTGTTGTTAAGTATACATTATCAAACAGGATTATTGATTAGAATTTACTTAAGAATAATTAAGGACTTGTTTATAGCTACGAGTATAAATTCTTACCAAACTAAGAAAACACGCTGCTGTGGAAATTAGTAACAGCGATCTCCTCCCAGTTCTATCCACGAAGAATGGTGCTACTACACCAGAAGTCAGCTGCGATGCTCCTATAATGATTGTAGCTATATTGGGCTCTATCGAAGACCCAGCGAACTCGAATATTGTCGTCGCGAAGAACAATACAGCTACGACTCCGCTCATCTGCTGTAGAACGCACAAAGTTGCAGTTATAAATAACGCTTTTCTATTGATCCTCACTGTGAAGAGTTGGAGCCAATTAGATTCTGTGATGTTTTGCTTAATGAGCAGTATACTATCCAGGTCTTCTGGTCTGCCTAGTAGTAGAAGGGTTTTCTTTGCTTCTTTTTCTTTGTCTGGAATGCAAAGGAATATTATTTGGGCACTACTAATACATGAACCAATGAAATTATAAGAAAATAGGTATAATGTCGCGGGCACACGTTAAATGTAATGTTATTTCCATACATTAAGCGTAACGATTTGTAAAAACCCTACCAGAAGTGGAATGTGGATTGTCTTCAAGCGTTTCCACAAATCGTTACGCTTAAATGTATGTAAATGACTTCAGTCATGTTCAGAACAGAGAGACACGCGGGGAAACATGGAAACCTTTGCCCAATAGTGTAAAAAAATAAACCAAATGCAGTACGTACCCACTAAAATCTGAAACACGGGTGACTCGGGCACAGTACATAGTCCAGCTAAGTACAATACAGTCAGGGCTGCGCCCAGCCAGTTCGTCCACTCGTAGGGCACATACGGACCCACAGAGTATACTAAAAGGTTTCCAAATGACTGGGATAATCCTGTTATAGTTAGGAGTGTTCCTCTGATTTTTGTGGATCTGAAAAAAAATGGTTTTTAAACAAATTAACCCACAAAGCCGCTAAGCTAAAATGGAACTGGGCTAGCCATATCTGCCGCATGCCAAACACCCATTGGGCTAAAATGATGACCGATTGGGTCCCACGTCTAGCCAAACGGCATCGCGGCAGGCCCAGAAGGAGATGGCGGGATGAGTTAGACTCCTACTTGAAGGATTGGCCCAGTATTGCCATAAACAGGGAGGAGTGGAGGAAGGAAAGGGAGACCTTTGCCCAGCAGTGGGACGACACAGGTTGACATAAAAAAATAAAAAACGCAGAGATAAGGCCAGGCATTGTGTAATAATATTGCTACTGCTGGATATTCTTACTTCATTGGCTCAGGATACCCCGAATGTAAAAACGTGAGGCGCTTTTTGTCAACAAATGATGTTGCTTCTCATATTTTTATTTCATTTAATTTAGAGTGCCCTTTACAACTTCACCCGGCCAGAGGGCGAACGCAAAGTGCGCTCCAGTCATAAGAGCAGGGGGACAGCTGGCTCAAGGGCGCCACGTTGGGCACGGCCTCGGCTTGGGCTGCTGTAAAATTACCACCGGATCACTACGTGACCTCACTGAGAAGATCCGGCAAGAAACCTAGTGGGCTTGTCGAATACCTAGATGCGTTCTAGGCCCACTAAGCGCGTAAACGCACCTATTAACGGAAGTGGGGATAGGTCGACTTAGCCGGCTAGGTCGGTGTCTGATTGGGAGTGTGCGTGTGTAGGCCTCTTCGACATCTGAGTCAATTGGCTACAACTTGGCCCCACCACCTTTAACTTAAAGGAAAACTTACGCAATCTCTCCAAGGTACACCACATTAATGATAACAGTGATTCCCGCCCCCGCCCCCATCAGTATCCTGCCAATGTAGATCATGATGACGTTCCTGGCCAGAGCCAGCAGGATGAAGGCCAGGAGAGTGAAGACTCCTGACAGGAACAGGCATGGCTTGCGGCCTTTCGTGTTGGACACGTACCCGGCCAGGTAAGGGCCTGGAATGAGGCCAATAATACCTTAAGTTCCAATTTCTCCATGTTACCTTGGTCATCGAGATAAATGTATAATAGTAGTACCTATAATAGTTCCGATATTAAGCAACGTGGCTGACAAAGAGGCCTCTCCATCACTGACGACGTCAGGCAGTGGGGTCTGGTCAGGGTCCTGTAGTTTAGGTATCAAGGGAGCTGACCAACCCACACTGTACCCCGCTAACGCTTGGCCTAGGTAGACTGAAAAAATAATTTAAATCACTTCTTAAGAAAAAAATATTGGCATTTCATTCTATTCCATCTACTTACTTCCAAAAAAAAAATGAGTAAATAGGTAGTAAAGAAACTTATTTTATGTTGCTATCAAGTTTGTTAATACCTCCACAGTGTGGTGGTGTATGGCCACTCAAGCCTCTGACTACCCCCGAATGGGGATAAAAGTCGTGACGTTACATCATCATCATCAAGTTTATAAGGGTTATAAAATGTCAATGATCTTTTTATTATATTAATACGTGAAGCATCTCTTTTCCTATCCTCTTTTTACGAAGATTATGTGGACGGAGGAGTACTATGAAATTTGGCACAGTTAAAGTTTACATGGAGAAGGAGTGCATAAACCGTCACTTTATCTTTTAGAGAGGCGAGATCTTTTTTAAAATAAAATATGTACCAACTCAAAATTTAAATGAATAATTGTCGAATTTCAACCACGGGCGACCACTAGTATGAATAAATCAATGTAGGTAGGTACTGAATTTCATTTACTTACTGCAAGTTGCAATTAAAATCTGATTCCTCAAGTAATTAACCATGTTTCACTATTATGTTTTTGATAAAATAAATAAGTATTAAACTGTGCACTACGATTGCAACTTATGTCTGTTTCAATATTGATTTCAGAATAATTACCACAACTTAATAATTAAGACATTATTATATATTATTTTGAAATAAGCACACGTTTTAAAAACACGGTTGCCGTTTGGAAATGCGCCATGAATTTTTATCACATCTAAAATGACAATGCAATGCAATAATATATTATACAGAGTGTTCGTTTAGATGAGGGACGTATTCAGTCAGGCCCATGATACTTATTGGTTTTGTCTAAGGGCGATATCGCACGAGGCAAACATGGTGGAGCCACCAGTGGGTGATTCGGTAGCCGACGTGGGTGATTCGGTAGCCGACGCGGAATTGGTTGTGCTACCAAGCGGACACCAGGTGCAATATCCTCCATACAGCTGTATACATTTTGTTGGTGGAGCAACTGGTTGCGCTACCACTGGTGTCCTCGTGCGATATAGCCCTAATACACCAATAAATGGCAGAAAATCTCAACAAAAATATTGCATACATTGCACCCTTACGCAAGCGAGCGGCTATTTGCTGTCTTATTATAGGAATTAACTCGTGTCATTGCTGTGCACTGCTGGACATAGGCCTCCCGCAATGCACGCCACTGAGCTCCAGTTTTTGCTACCTTCCGCAGGTCGTCACTCCACCTTGCCGCAGGGCGCCCTACACTACGTTTGCCTTCTCGTGGTCTCCACTCAAGAACACGTGATCTACAAACTTGAACTGACAATCAAATACGGAATACCTTCCTTCAATACGTACCTCGTTTTACTAACACCCTGTATAATAATATTTTTTTGTATATCTTGATTTTGCATGACATGCTATCTTATCTATATAGACTATTTATCACGTCCAAGCGAGATTATTACCTGAAGGATAAAAGATTCTGAAACTGCAGTACTTACATACCTGCATTAAATCTTGCGTGAATTAGCCTTCTTTACACATCTTCCTTCTGACGTCTTTTTTGCACTACAACATGGGGTTCTTCAAAGGGCATGTTTACAGGTCCCTAAAAGGTCGGCGCTGCGCCTGCTCTAATTAACCCGTGGAATGACCCA
Source organism: Drymonia ruficornis (assembly GCA_947859195.1). NCBI lineage: Eukaryota > Metazoa > Arthropoda > Insecta > Lepidoptera > Notodontidae > Drymonia > Drymonia ruficornis. The sequence continues at coordinate 7,436,738 of OX401926.1, read as the reverse complement.
AAAAAAAAGTCAGTACATTTTCTATTGAACTTATGCACATGCGTATGTGCACGCATCACTCGAGGGGTTAAGTTGCAATGTCCTGGGCGGCGGGTTCCACTTACCGTCAAGGGGGTATTCAAAGGAAACGAAACGCAACTACAATACTTAAGACCAATCTCATGCGAGAGGGTGGTATAAGCCAGCCCATTTGATCTACAGTCAATTGGCTACAGCTTGGCTCTACCACCGTCAAAATTAAACTCACGGATAAGAACTAAACTCATTTACTCATCATCTCCAAGACTTCCGCGAGACTCATGCCTTTCGTCTCCGGCACGAAGATCAGAGTGAACAAGAAGGCGGCGGCGCACGCGGTCGAGAAGACCCAGAAGGTGACGGCACCGCCCAGCACTGGGAGCATGTAGCCGAAGGCTGTGGACACACCGAAGCCCACTACAAAGGCCAAGGTCATCACCAACACAGATCCGGAACTCCGGACGTTGGATGTGAACATCTCACCCATTAATGTACTTGGGATTATGGCGAAGCCTGTAATAAGATAATTATGAATCGTAGTTTCTAGTCCCAGCGTAAATTCTCGGCAGTCGACATGTTCTCGGCATGAGAACTGCTAGCAGATAGCTGACAATATGTTCACCGCCAAGAATTTACGATTTAAGATAATTTTCGTATTAGAGACCAGTAGTTTTCTAATTGTTAAAGTCAGGTTGGGGTTCAGGTGGGCAATGTGCGAGCATTGCCTTTGTCAGACAAGCACCTATAGGCTACGGTAAACATCTGTAGCTGTACGCTTGTTTGCCGCCTCTATTACATGAAAAAAACAGAAGAATAGCTGGAGCTAAGGCCGTGATCTCCTATTAAATGCCATCGGCCGCTTACAGCGTCACGCGTACAACGCGTCACAATGCTTGCTATAGAAATGTACTGTTGTGGTCTCCTTCACACGCCGACGTCACTATAGTAACATTGTGACGCGGCGTTCGCGTGTCGCTGTAAGCGGCCGATGGCATTTAATAGGATACCATGGCCTTAAGGATTTTTTTGTGGTTAAGTTCCAGGCTTACCAATCTCATAGGATAAGAAGAATGCAATGAGGGACACCAGCGGCAGCCATTTGATGCTGTCCACGACTGGGTGATCCATCTCGTCCAGATGGAAGTAGGTACCGAGCACGAACTAGAAATAGAATAGAGGGAAACATGTGAAATGGATTAGGATATGTTTTGTTCTGAGAGGCTATTTAGTCTTGTTTCTTATGAATAAATTACCCAACTCCCGTATCTATAGACAAGTGGTGATTTCAACGATCCAAAAAAACCTGCTAACAATACTCTTTTGACAGGTTTTCCATGCAATATGACAATATTCTGAATTGACTGACTGCAGGTCGTAGGTTCGATTCCTACCCGGGACGTGCATTTGTGTGCATGAACATGTCTGTATGTCCCGAGTCTGGGTGTATATGTATATTAAGTATGTATTTACAAATAAAAAAGTAGTATATGTCGTAATATCAGTTATCTGGTTTCCATAGTACAAGCTCTGCTTAGTTTGGGATCAGGTAGCCGTGTGTAAAAAATGTCCCAGGATATTATTATTATTATTCTGTAGAGAAGAATTTGTTCAAACGGGTCAAACGAGTTTTTTTGATTAGAATTTACTGAAGAATAAATGATGAATTGTTCATTTTCTTATCGTATGGTTAGTGAGTGAGTGAGCGTAAGGGTGCGTTTCCTTTGATGCGGAGCTGGGCAGAGCGGAGCGGAGCGGCGGACTGTGATTTGCCAACTGTGATGGGCCAAGAGCGGAGTGGAGATTTCGAGCACTGTGATTGGCCAAATCACGGTCCTCTCCGCTCCGCGTGAGTGGAAACGCATGAGTTCCTACCAAACTAAGAAAACATGCTGCCGTGGAAACTAGTAGCAGCGATCTCCTCCCAGTTCTGTCAACGAAGAACGGTGCTACTACACTAGAAGCCAGCTGCGATGCTCCTATAATGATTGTAGCTATATTGGGCTCTATCGAAGACCCAGCGAACTCGAATATTGACGTCGCGAAGAACGATACAGCTACGACTCCGCTCATCTGCTGTAGAACGCACAAAGTTGCAGTTATGACGAACGCCTTTCTGTTGATCTTCACTGTGAAGATTTGGAGCCAATTTGATTCTGTGACTTTTTGCTTGCTGAGCAGTATACTATCTAAGTCTTCTGGTCTACCTAGTTGGAGAAGGGTTTTCTTTGCTTCTTTTTCTTGGTCTGGAATGGAAAGGGATATTTTATATTAAAAGGATATTAGGGAGAGGGGGATAGAGGGGGGAGGAAGAGAGAGTGGGAAGGGGGAGGGGAAGGGGGAGGGGAAAGGGGGAGGGGAAAGGGGGAGGGGAAAGGGGGAGGGGGAGAAGGGGACAGAGGGGGGCCTCTTCAGTATAAAAAGGTACGTAAAGTGGGGGTAACTTTTTCCCACAATCTGGCCACTACATAGACGGTCGAGCCATCAGCAGTCACCATCCATGGATGCGCGTGGCACGCTGTAACAAACACACACGAACATTCGCGTAAGTGGCCTGCGCAATCTGTCGAACTTTTCGATCAGGACACGTGACCCTGACGCGAGTTTAACATATTTTACCCATCTCAAGAAAAGTGCACAACGCCGCTAAAGAAGTTTTCACTTCAAAAATGGTGTGATTCTATGCATGTAAAGTAATTTGAAAAACCGACCAAAGTTACCTCCACTTTCTGTAAACTACCAAAGTAGTACGTACCCAATAAAATCTGAAACACAGGAGACTCGGGCACAGTACATAGTCCAGCTAAGTACAATACAGTCAGGGCTGCGCCCAGCCAGTTGGTCCACACGTAGGGCACATACGGACCAACAGAGTATACCAATAGGGTTCCAAATGTATGGAAGAACCCTATTATGGTTAAGAGTGTTCCTCTGATGTTTGTAGACCTGAAAAAAAAACGCAGAGATGAGATGAGGTCAGATATTGTATAATAATATGGGGAATTATAAATCAAGCCGCATAATTTTTATTTGGCCACGGAATTTGACTTCTAATTTTATAACTAAACCGCAGAAAAATAAGAAAGCTTCTAATAAAATAATTCGTCTTCTTTACAACAGCACCTAAATAAGAACATCAAATAAAGAACACCAAATTATTATTACTTGTCCTCCTGATTTATAAGTCACCATCAAATTTACTAACTCAGCCACTGATTTTACAACTCATCAACAGTTTTACATTTTGAAGCTTCAATAATGTTCCTCAAAAAATGTCGTTCAAGTCAAACTAGGAAATATCAAATTAGACGGGTGCGACCGGTATTTGCACCAATCAGAGGGCTCCATTCAATTCATGCGAGCTCGGGACTTCGGGACATTCGACTTGGCTGAGTTCGGTTAGCGAGCGAGCTAAACCCCCGTCTTTCCCTTCGTGTTAGGTTACTGGTGTCCCTGAACTCAGAAATAGGAACCCCGCGAAGCGCGGCTCCGTCGAGTGTTATTCTACTTTTTGATGCCAAAAATAAATAATTAGAGGTTTACTTCTTGAATCAAAGTTACAAATATAGATGCTAAAAAATAACTACGTGGCTGAGTTGTGGTGGCTAAAATAGTATTTTTTTGATGCACAATCGCATATTAATAGTGGCTGAGTTAGTAAATCAGAGGGCAATGTATTTTTTTAGAGACCAAAAATGCTATTAAAAAGAATTCGGGTTAATTACATGCATAATAATATTGATACTGCTGCATATTCTTACTTGATTGGCCCAAAATTGTAAAAAATATGTGACCACTCACTAGAGGGGAGGTCTCACAAATTCAACTAGCTGTCACAAAAATCATGAAATTCGTGTGACGTCATTTATTGATGGCCCCTAAGTGGATACTTACGCAATCTCTCCAATGTACACCGAGTTCATGATACCAATGATTCCCACCCCTGCACCCATCAGTATCCTACCAATGAAGATCATGATGATGTTCCTGGCCAGAGCCAGTAGTATGAAGGCCAGGAGTATGAACACGCCTGCCAGGAACAAGCTTGGCTTGCGGCCTTTCGTGTTGGACAAGTACCCGGCAAGGTATGGACCTGGAATGAGGCCAATGATGTCATAAGTTCCAATTTATCTATGTTACCTTGGTTATCGAGATAAATGTACTATTCTTCTTCTTATCGTATGGTTAGTGGCCAACCTGGTGTCATACATACATAGACGTCACGACTTTTATCCCCAATGGGGGGTAGTCAGAAGCTTGAGTGGCCATACACCACCACATTGTGGAGGTATTAAGCCAACTCAAAGCCCACGTTTCACCAGATAGTCAGAACCCAACGTGACAGGTGGTGAACCTTGTCGCCGTGTAAACAGGAACTGACTATTACCTAATCCCGAGGGATAGGTAGGTTTCCTCACGATGTTTTCCCTCACCGTAAGCGAACTGTAAATTATGCACATAGATGAAAATTCATCCATTGGTGCATGCCCCACCGGGGATCGAACCTGGGACCTTCTGATTGTTAGCCCAACCTGTTCACCTGTTCACCTGGTGCCCGAGTTGTTAAAGCAGCCCGAAGGCCTCCGACAAGGCTTAACGACTGCTGCCTAGATGACAACAACCGGGACCTACTTTTTACGTACCCTCCGAAACACGGAGATGCTCAGTTCAAATGCCACTATTGGTCACCCATCTCTGACTGACCTTGCCGAGCGTTGCTTAACCTCCGATCGCATCTTCACCGATCAGTGATTGCAGCTGGCTATTAGCGCCTCAATGTACTTTTGTGGAATGGCGATCTATTATTGAGATATTTTTGTGCCTATTATAAACTTCCGTCGAAAATTGTAGAAGTTATGGTACCGTGACAGACTGGGACATACGGACAGACAGACGGACCTCAGTTCCTCGTAGGGACTACAGAACCTTTCTGTAAATTTGGGGGTTAGTGTTTTAATAAGGTAGATATCTACATACCTATAATAGTTCCGATATAAAGCAAAGTTGCCGACAAAGAGGCCTCTCCATCACTGATGACGTCAGGCAGTGGAGTCTGGTCAGGGTCCTGTAGTTTAGGTATCAAGGGAGCTGACCAACCCAAACTGTAACCCCCTAAGGCTTGGCCTAGGTAGACTGAAAAAATACTACTTACAGTTCACATAAAAAAGGCTTCAATTGTCTAAAAAGATAAGAGTTAAAAAAAGAAATGAAAAAAAATACAAAAAGAAAACAAGATAAAAAGTAAAAAAACTTATTTTTTTAAAGAGTAAAAAAAAGAAGAGAGAGAAAAAAAAATGAGAGTGAAAAAAGAGAGTTAAAAAGATTTCAAACAAGAATCTTTTATTACTACAGGATAAACCAGTTGAGTTTTTGGTTAAGAAGAAATTCAACTTTATTCTTTTGGTTTAAGGTCTATTATACCTTGACAATTCTGTAGACAGAAAAACGAGCCGAGCGCTCTCGCTCGGCTCGCTTTTTAATAATATTATCGTTGGGTAGTGATTGTTAGTTTTTAAATCAAGCAAATAAATTAATTTATTATTTTATCGTGACTATTGTTTATATGATAAAACAACAGTCACGATAAATAATAAATTGATTTATTTGCTTGATTTAAAAACAACCAATCACTCAAATTAATAAAAAAAAAAGAATTCAATTATTATTTATCGCGACTATTGTTTATATAATAAAACAATCGTCACGATAAATAATAAATTAATTTATTTGCTTGATTTAAAAACCACCAATCACTATCCAACGATAATATTATTTTGGCATGGCAACTCGGAGTGAGAGGGACACGGTCCCAACTGGGGCCTCTCGCTCGGCTCGTTTTTTGTGCAGTAGTGAACAGTCCAGGTATTACGTTCGTGATTTCAAACAAGAGAGTTTTTAGAGTTTCGTTTGAAATCTTTGTTTGACAACCGCTTCGCGCAGTGGTTCGAGCGTTGGCCGTTCGGCTCACAGCATCAGGTGGTCCATCACTGCTTTAGGTTTACAAAAAATAGCTAAATTGGTCCAGTCATTCTCGAGTTTTGCGCTTAGCAACGCATTTAGCGATTTATTTAAATCTATTAATTATATTTAAATATAGATTTAATGTAAAATTAAATAAATAAATGTAGTTAGGTACTTAAATTTGTAATTTACTTACTGCAAGCTGCAACTAAAATCTGCTTTTTCAAGTAATTAACCATGTTTTCACTATTATTTTATTAATAGATCCACAAATAAATAAATAGTTATGTAATTGTGTACTACGATTGTAACTTATGTCCGTATTAATATTGAATTCAGCATAATAACCACAACTTAATAATTTAATAGTTGAAACATTATTGGGTATTTATTATGAAATAAAAATAAGTGTACACTTGCGCCAAAACACGGTCGCCGCTTAGAAATGCACCATATTTTTTAATCACATAAACATTAATAGGTGTAAATGACAATGCAATGCAACAATTTACCTATTATACAGGGTGTTAGTTTAGACGAGAGACGTATTCGGGCCCATGCGCTCATAGCGAGTTGCAATCACTGATCGGTAAACGATCAGACGTTAAGCAATGCTGGACAAGGTCAGGCAGAGATGGGAGACCATTAGTGGCATTTGAACTGAGCGTCTCCGTGCTTCGGAGGGCACGTAAAAAGTCGGTCCCGGTTGTTGTCTTCTAGGCAGCAGTCGTTAAGCCTTGTCAGAGGCCTTCGGGCGGCTTGATCAACCTGACACCAGGTTGGCCACTAACCATACTATAAGAAGAAGAAGAAGGCCCATGATAATTTATGCTTACACGTAGCAAACAAAAATAAAACACCAATAAATTACAGAAAAATCTTAACAAAAATATTGCATACATTTTCGCAATGTGAGCCACCCTTACGTAAGTAACTATCAGCTGTCTTAAAGGGAATTTACTGTAAATGTAAATGACCCTAAATCGTTTTCGCTTCATTTGCTTGACGCTTGATGACCGCCTGGCGCAGTAATTTAAGGTTGGTGGTTGCGGGTTCGAATCCTGTCAGAGGAATTATTTATTATTTAACTTATTTCATGCTTCATTTTTATTCATTCACATTTCTATTCATTCGTATTTTATGGGATAATTAGGTCAAAAATTAATGTAAATTTTTTCTTATACATTTGAAATGACAATCAAATACTGAATACCCTTCTACAATAATACGGAACTCGTCTTACTAACACCCTGTATAATAATATTGTGAATATCTTGATTTTTAATAACATGCAGGTAGTTATCTTATCTGTTATAAATACTATACTGTAGATTATTTATCACGTCCAACCGAGATTATTACCTGAAGGATAAAATATTCTAAAACTGCAGTACTTGCATTTACCTACATTAAAACTTGCGTAAATGAGCCTTCTTTACAAGCACGTGCACGCAAGCTGTGGAATCATCTCCTTCCGGAAGTCTTTCCATAGCACTATCACATAAGGTTCTTCAAAGGTCATGTTTACAGGTCCCTAAAAGGTTGGCGCCGCGTCTGCTCTCCTTAAGTTGCAAATATCCTAGGCAGCGGTTTCCACTTACCGTCAAGAGGGTATTCAAAGAGTACGAAACGCAACTAAAATACTTTACGCCAATCTCATGCGAGAGGGTGGTATAAGCCAGCCCATTTGAGCTACAGTCAATTGGCTACAGGTTGGCTCTACCACCGTCAAAATTAAACTCACTGGATAAGAACTAAACTCATTTACTCATCATTTCCAAGACTTCCGCGAGACTCTTGCCCTTCGTCTCTGGCACGAAGAACAACGTGAACAAAAAGGCGGCCGCGCACGCGGTCGAGAAGACCCAGAAGGTGACGGCGCCGCCCAGCACTGGGAGCATGTAGCCGAAGGCTGTGGACACGCCGAAGCCCACCAGCCAGGCCAGGGTCATCACCAACACAGATCCGGAACTCCGGACGTTGGATGTGAACATTTCACCCATTAATGTACCCGGGATTATTCCGAAACCTGGAATAATAAATTAATCGTATCTTCTTGGCTACAGTTTGATGCCGTTGACGTTGCGGTTACTGCATTAGGCTAGCCGTACGCTTGTTTGCCATCTTTATTACATATAAAAAGGACAAAGGAAAAGCTGAAGAGCAAAGAAAGATGTAAGGTATAAACCTCTAAAGGAAAATTAGTGTGGTTAAGTTTGAGGCTTACCAGTTTCGAAAGACAAGAAGAATGAAATGAGAGACACCAGCGGCAGCCATTTGATGCTGTCTACGACTGAGTGACCCATCACGTCCAGTTGGAAGTAGGTACCGAGCACGAACTAGAAATAAGAGGTTAGGATATTTTCATTCTAAGAACTGAGTAGGAGGTTTTTGTTTCGTTTCTTAATGAGCTCCCGCGCCGGGAGCATTCGCCTATAATGTAACATTTCAAAATCGATATTCCCCAGATTTCTCCTAAAATTACCACACACACCTAGCTACGGCATTATTCTCTCTTTTTTTCATTAAATCTACTCCTAGATACAGTCTAGATTCTACAGTTATTTTTGGAGCCGCCGCGCCTCCCGACACTCTACGCCCCTCAAGTGTGGCGCACCTCACTAGTTGGGAACCCATGCTCTAGCACTTATTTTTTCTATCTCTTATAGTTCTAAGGTCTCAATACTGACCCTTCTGAATGTGACATCCTTAACTACTTAAGTATGTTTATTTTAAGCAAAAAAACCTGCTCGTAATGCTGTTTTGACAGATTTTCCATATAATATGAAAATATTCTACAGAGAATTTGACTAAACGGGATTATCAAACTGGTATTTTGATAAGAATTTACTTAAGAATAAGTAATAACTTATTTATAGATACGGGTTAAGTTCTTACCAAACTAGCAAAACATCCTGCTGTGGAAATTAGTAACAGCGATCTCCTCCCAGTTCTGTCAACGAAGAACGGTGCTACTACACTAGAAGCCAGCTGCGATGCTCCTATAATGATTGTAGCTATATTGGGCTCTATCGAAGACCCAGCGAACTCGAATATTGACGTCGCGAAGAACAATACAGCTACGACTCCGCTCATCTGTACTAGAATGGCCAAAGTTCCAGTTATGAATAACGCCTTTCTGTTGATCTTAAATGTGAAGAGTTCGAGCCAATTTGATTCTGTAACATTTTGCTTGCTGAGCAGTATACTATCTACGTCTTCTGGTCTACCTAGTAGTAGAAGGGTTTCCTTTGCTTCTTTTTCTTTGTCTGGAATGGAATAGTACATTGTTATCCAAGGGGATAAATAACTTATTATTGGTCCCGAGACGGGGTTTGGATTGGACTTGTTTTAATTTAATTTTATATTGACCCCGACTTAAAATCAACAATGTACGTAATAAAGTGCAAAAAGGACGATTTTAATGCCATGTTAGTGACCCCCGACCACGAGAGACTGAGCTCAGAGTAACGATCAGTGCGCAATTTTGATACAACTTGTAACATCAATGCGTTACATTACAAGCGAATTCTCTTTAGTCAGGGAAAATTGAAAAATGGAATCTGAAATGTTACATTACAGACGAATGCTTCCGGTGAGGGAGCACCTTAACAAATTAAGCGTAACGAAATGACATGTCATGACGTAACAAATAAAATGAATACCGAAGTAGTACGTACCCAATAAAATCTGAAACACAGGTGACTCGGGCACAGTACATAGTCCAGCTAAGTACAATACAGTCAGGGCTGCGCCCAGCCAGTTCGTCCACACGTAGGGCATATACGGACCAACAGAGTATACTAAAAGGGTTCCAAATGTATGGAAGAACCCAGTTATGGTCAGAAGTGTTCCTCTAATGTTTGTCGATCTGAAAAAAAAGAGAAAATAGGTTTTTATTTATCAGGTTCCAACCTACTGCATCTTGACTGAGGCTTTCGGGCGGCTTGAACAACTCTGACACCAGGTTGGCCACTAACCATACGATAATAAGGAGAATAAGTGCATGGTGCAATTATTACTACCAACCTAACAGGGAATGGGACAAGGGAAGAAGGAGAGGTTTGAGCTTCCGGTTCTCTCGCCCATTTTTTTTTATAGCTAAGTATGGCACACTGGCAGACGGTCCACCTGATGGTAAGGGGGCGTCCATAAATTACGTGAGGCATTTATGGGCGGAGGGGGGTCGAGAAAAATCTCACCAAATCTCACGTGGGGGAGAGGGGGGGGGGGGGGGTCTCGCCAAATCTCACGTAATTCTTTTTACCGCAAGAAACAGTGTAAAATTGCAAGAAAACTGAGTTAAATGAAGTATTTTTTAACTAAACTTAACTTTAACTTTTTTTTTGTTAAATTAAGTAAAACATGTTTCTCCTCTAGAATATGGCTTTTGAAAAATCACACGTGAGATTAGAGGGGGAGGGGGGGTCGAAAAATCTCAAAACTCACCTCACGTAATTTATGGACGCTAAGTGGAAGCCGCCAGCAGCCGTGGTCATCTTACGAAACGCACCTAAAAGCTACTTTAAGCCAATCTACCCCGGTCGATCCAGCCTGAGGTATGAGTTGCAGTCAATTGGCTACCCCTTGGCTCTACCACCTTTAAGTCATGGGGATACTTACGCAACCTCTCCAATGTACACCACATTAATGATGACAATCATTCCCACCCCCGCACCCATCAGTATCCTGCCGATGAAGATCATGATGACGTTCCTGGCCAGAGCCAGCAGGATGAAGGCCAGGAGAGTGAACACGCCTGACAGGAACAGGCATGGCTTGCGGCCTTTCGTGTTGGACACGTACCCGGCCAGGTAAGGACCTGGAATGTGTTCCAATTTCTACCATGTTACCTTGGTCATCGAGATAAATGTAATGTAATGTAACGTCACGACTTTTATCCCCATTCGGGGGTAGTCAGAGGCTTGAGTGGCCATACACCACCACATTGTGGAGGTATTAACCAACTCAAAGCCCACGTTTCACCAGATAGTCAGAACCCAACGTGACAGGTGGTGAACCTTGTCGCCGTGTATACAGGAACTGACTATTACTAATCCCGAGGGATAGGTAGGTTTCCTCAAGATGGTTTCCCTCACCGTCAGCGAACTATAAATTATGCACATAGATGAAAATTCATCCATTGGTGCATGCCCCACGGGTATCGAACCTGGGACCTTCTGATTGTTAGCCCAACCTGTTCACCTCAAGGCTACAATCGCTTACAAAGAAAGAAAGAAACAAACAAATTAAGAAAGAAAGATACATACCTATAATAGTTCCGATATAAAGCAACGTGGCTGACAAAGAGGCCTCTCCATCACTGACGACGTCAGGCAGTGGCGTCTGGTCAGGGTCCTGTAGTTTAGGTATCAAGGGAGCTGACCAACCCGCACTGTAACCCGCTAAGGCTTGGCCTAGGTAGACTGAAATAAAATTTCAGTTTACTTTTTAATAAAAAATGGGTTCCATCGTCTGAAATTATACTATGATATATTATATTATGATTGTGATGTAAGAAGGTACCAATTATCTGACAAAATAATACATCAATGTATAGAATACAGAAATACTCCACCGTCCGGGCACCGCGCCCGTGCCACAGAGTTGGGAAATAATTAATTGCAATTGAATTTAATTGCATGTGGAAGTCATAATTAACTTCAAATAAATGAATTTAATTGAATGTGAATAAAATACTATGTAGGTAGGTACTTTATTTAATTTAGGTACTTACTGCAAGTTGCAATTAAAATCTGCTTCTTTAAGTAATTAACCATGTTTTCGCTATTATGTTATTGATAAATCCAAAAATAAATCAATAATTATGTAACTGAGCACTACGATTGTAACTTATGTCTGTCTCAATATTGAATTCAGCATAATAACAACAGCTTAATAATTAAATAATTAAAACATTATTAGGTAATCATTAACAAATAAAACACACTGCACACTACACTTGTCTTATCACATATACGTAAATGACAATGCAATAATATATTATACAGGGTGTTAGTTTAGACAAAGGGACCTATCAGTCCATAATAAGTCAAGCTTGCACGTAACTTAAAAATATTGCAAAAAGTTTCGCAACGTGGCACCCGTACGCTAGCGAGCGACTTTAATAATTAATAATAATTTAGCCCTTTTAGCGTCCCACTGCTGGGCACGGGCCTCCCCTCAAAGCGAGGGGGATTCAGGCCATAACCCACCACGCTGGCCCAGTGCGGGTTGGTGGATTTCACATGTCTAAAGACATGCAGGTTTCCTCACGATGTTTTCCTTCACCGTAAGCAAGTGATAATCATATTAAAGTTATGATTCACACATAGATTTCGAAAAATCCAGTGGTGTTAGCCAGGGTTTGAACCCAGGATATTAAGCCCCGCAAGACGCGTGCTTAACCAATCGTCTACCACTGCTTTTTGCGACTATGAGCTGTCTTATTAAAGGGAATTTACTCGTAAATGACCTTAATCCGTTTTAGCTTCATACTTCATTTTATTCATTCATTTATAATTCATTCCTATTTTATGGGATAATTAGGTCAAAAGGTCAAGAGGTCATAGGTCAAGAGAATATACCTACGAGTTTACTGGGTAACGTCTCGTATATTGTCTTTCGTGTAATGTTCAATAGTCTCTTTATACAGGATGGTGACGACATCACGAGAATAAATTTAAATACGATCTCTACTAGTCAATCACAATACTTTAAAATCATCAAATTAGGTTTATATCAAACGTAAAAAAAAAACACACACACAAATTAAATGCGAAAATAATCGAAACGTAACACAACATCCTTTATAATCGTCTACTGCCCTCATAAACTGACCTGTAGTACGAGCGTGGCAACATCGCTTCGGCGTCGGTGTATTTCGCGGTACATTTGTAGGCGTAAAGTTAAAATGGTAAAAGTAAAAAGCAATCCCGTGGCTATACCTTTGAATATAATTTGATATTTTTTTACGTACGAACTACTAACGTGATACCCAGTATGTGGTTTCAGTTATTGTCGTTATGTCGTCACCACTCTGTATATTACGCCTGTGGTGGGGGGTTAACCACACTACATTAAGGTAATATCCTTTTTACACATTTGCAATGACAATCTTCCTTCCATACGTGCCTCGTCTTTCCTAACACCCTGTATTATAATAATGTTGTTTGTATTGTATTGATTTTTAATTATATACAGGTATTTATCTTATCTGTTATAAATACACACTATTTATCACGTCTAACCGAGATTATTATTATAAACTAAAGGGAACTGAATACATTACAGTACTTGCATACCTACATGAAAACTAGCGTAAATTAATTACTCACTAACCTTACCTTAACCTAGGCAGACCAGAAGACCTAGATAGAATACTCCTCAGCAAGCAAAACGTCACAGAACCAAATTGGCTCCAAATATTCACAGTGAAGATTAGGCGTTATACATAATAGTAACAAAAAACACGATACTTGCCCGCTAAGTAACGTCATTCCTAATTCCAATAAATACCATTTTGCAATTACCTCTGGCAAACGGTCGTTAGAAGACCCATTAACAAAACGTTTATCAGCCCATAGGGATCGAAGCATACCCTTATTCCGCCGCTAGCGGGTTTGAGTACAGCAGTCCTATTCTCTAACGTCAATATTTCGCCGCTAGTGGGTTTGAGTACAGCAGTCCTATTCTCTAACGTCAATATTCCGCCGCTAGCGGGTTTGAGTACAGCAGTCCTATTCTCTAACGTCAATATTCCGCCGCTAGCGGGTTCGAGTACTGCAGTCCTATTCTTTAATGTCAATATTCCGCCGCTAGCGGGTTTGAGTACAGCAGTCCTAATCTTTAACGTCAATATTCCACCGCTAGTGGGTCCTATTCTTTAATGTCAAACTCATATCTCACGCGTCAGTCTGCTGGTGTAATGTAAAATGCTGTAATGAAATGACATTGTCGAGCAAATTCATGCGTGAGAAATGAATTTGTCGTTACAGAATAGCACTACATTGTGAAAAAAATTGGCCGAGAGCGTATCGGGCCACGCAAATTATAGGGTATCCGTAACCATTTGAATAAACGAAAACTTATTTTTGGCTAGCTTTTTAGGTGGTCATCAAAACCACAGTCTTAAAGAAGTAGGTAGGTACCTACTAGGTATCTTGTTCCCTGAGTTTTTTGCCGACGTAATAAACCATCCCAACCACTGCGGCCTTGACCTCAAGGTCGTTGTAGTGGTGCGCGTATCGTTGTAGTGGTGCCTATAGATATGCTTGCAATATGAAAAGCATCACCCACAAGTTGCCGGCGATGAGGAGTGGGACAGAGCGAGGGAAAGGGAATGGGTTCGAAACGCAACTAAACCAGTTACTTTACGCCGATCTCCTGTGAGGGTGGTAGTACACTGGCCGAGGCACCCCATATATGAGCTGCAGTCAATTGGCTACAGCTTGGCTCTACCACCGTCAAAATTAAACTCACTGGATAACAACTAAACTCATTTACTCATCATCTCCAAGATTTCCGCGAGACTCTTGCCCTTCGTCTCCGGCACGAAGAAAAACGTGAACAAGAAGGCAGTCATGCACGCGGTCGAGAAGAGCCAGAAGGTGACGGCGCCGCCCAGCGCTGAGACTATGTAGCCGAATGCTGTGGACACGACGAAGCCCACCAGCCAGCCCGAGGTCATCACCAACACAGATCCGGAACTCCGGACGTTGGATGTGAACACCTCACCCATTAATGTAATTGGGATTATGCCGAAACCTGGAAGAACAAATGAATCGTGGTAACTACTTCAAATCAGAGGAAACGTACGCTTGTTTTCCGCTTTTATTAAGTAAATTAAAAAGTTCAAAAAACGAAAAAGAAGCTCAAGACTGAAGATATGTAGGGAATACTAAAACTAAAATTAAAACTTCCTAGGGCAGGGCACATTGCTCGTAGAACAGATGGCTGATGGGGCCGAAGAGTTCCGAGTGGCGGCCGCGCACCGGAAAGCGTAGTGGGGGTAGGCCTCCCACAAGGTGGACCGACGACCTGGTGAAGGTCGCGGGAATCTGCTGGATGCGGGCAGCGCAACACCGGTCATTGTGGCGAACCTTGGAGAGGCTTATGTTCAGCAGTGGACGTCTTTCGGCTGGGATGATGATGATGATGAATGGAAAATTTGTGAGGTTATGTTGCAGGTTTACCAGTATCGTAGGATAAGAAGAATAAAATAAGAGACACCAGTGGCAGCCATTTGATGCTGTCCACGACTGAGTGACCCATCACGTCCAGTTGGAAGTAGGTACCGAGCGCGATCTAGAAATAATAGGTTAGGATATTTTCGTTCTAAGAACTGAGTAGGAGGTTCTCGTTTCGTTACTTTCTTATAAATAAATTCAAACACTATCACGTCTGTATCCCCTCAAGGGATACATGAAGGCTAACAGCAGTATATTGCAGTTTTTGAATTCTTTGGTATGCCCTTATATTAGTCCCAGGGGCCTAAAAATTGCCGTTATTACAGGCCCACTCAATACCCAATGTGCACGAGTTTATTTTTTAATAAATGCAGTGTTTCTAATTCTAAAATCAACGTCACGGTTCCTAAAACAGAGGCTCCCAACCTTTCACCATACGCGCGTCCGCCAGCTTTCTCCTAAAATTACTACGCTTCCCTAGCTACGGCATTATTCCCTCTTTTTCATTAAATCTACTCTAGATACAGTCTAGATTCTACATTTATTTTTGGAGCCGCCACGCCTCTCGTCACTCTACGCCCCTCAAGTGAGGCGCACCCCACGGGATGGTCAAACAGGTTTTGGATTAGAATTAACTTAAGAATAAGCATGACTTGTCTACTAATATGGATGTAAGTTCTTACCAAACTAAGAGAACATCCTGCTGTAGAAACTAATAACAGCGATCTTCTCCCAGTTTTATCCACGAAGAACGGCGCTATTACACTAGAAGCCAGGAGCGTTGCTCCTATAATGATTGTAGCTATATTGGGCTCTATCGAAGACCCAGTGGACTCGAATATTGACGTTGCGAACAACAATACAGCTGCGGCTCCGCTCATCTGTTGTAAAACGTACAAAGTTGCAGTTATGAATAATGCCTTTCTGTTGATCTTGACTGTGAAGATTTGGAGCCAATTTGACTCTGTAAAAGTTTGCTTGCTGAGCAGTATTCCATCTAGATCTTCTGGTCTGCCTAGCAGTAGTAGGGTTTCCTTTGCTTCTTTTTCTTTGTCTGAAATGGAAATGAATATTTTTTGGGCATTACCATGGACCAATTACTAAGGGGACTGGCCCTAAGCAAGTCGGCCGAGTGGTCGGCCTAGTACTAACATCGACATAAAATGAAGCAAGTAGTTCAACTATTTACCGGTAGATAGAACAATGAAAATGAAAAAACAATGACCACGTTTTTTTTCATACATATATCTAATAAGGGCACCTCTTTCTTTAGTCTTTACTCTGTGGGCATTACTGAATAATGGTACACTTATCAATGATATAATAAGAAAAGAGGTAGATAGGTTACCTACACGAAAACAAAGTGTTTTCAAATGCCGCGGGCATATTTACGCGGTCAATAAGTTGAGTCATGTGGTTGTTTTAATTAGCTATAGAATGTCATGACCATACATTTAAGCGTAATGATTTGTGCAAACCCTAGTAGATGTGGTTAGTCTACAAGCGTTTCTACAACTTGAATGCCTGGTATCCTACAAATTTGCGTGTATCGCGGGCATTTCTCCCGCGCACGTGCAAGTTGTGGAACGATCTCCCTCCCGAAGTTTTTCCTTTGCACTACAACATGGGGTTCTTCATAGGGCATGTTTACAGATCCCTAAAAGGTCGGCGCCGCGCCGCCGCGTCTACTCCCCTTAAGTTGCAGATGTCCTGGGCGGCGGCTTCCGCTTACCATCAGTTGGACCGTCTGCCAGTGTGCCATCCTTGGCTATAAAAACAAATCGTTACTCTTAAATGTTTGGAAATGACATAAGTCATGTTGAGAACAAAGAGACACGCTAAGAAACATGGGCTGACTTTTGCCCAACAGTGGAATAACGTGGGTAAAGAAATAAACAAAATGACTACCGAAGTAGACGGACCCAATAAAATCTGAAACACAGGTGACTCGGGCACAGTACATAGTCCAGCTA
This sequence comes from Drymonia ruficornis, assembly GCA_947859195.1. Lineage (NCBI taxonomy): Eukaryota > Metazoa > Arthropoda > Insecta > Lepidoptera > Notodontidae > Drymonia > Drymonia ruficornis. The sequence goes on along the minus strand of OX401926.1, from coordinate 7,419,601 downwards.
AGTACAATACAGTCAGGGCTGCGCCCAGCCAGTTCGTCCACACGTAGGGTACATATGGACCTACAGAGTATACCAAAAGGGTTCCAAATGTATGGAAGAACCCTGTTATGGTTAGGAGTGTTCCTCTGATGTTTGTGGATCTGAAAAAATGGAGAAAATTTTAGGTTTTTAGAATTATTTATCATGACAGGTTCAGACCGACAGCAGCGGACGAATAAGTCATAGCCAGCTGCAATCACTGATCGGTTAACGATTGGAGGCTACGCAACGCAAGGCAAGGTCAGTCAGAGAAGGGTTTAGGGATAAGGGAAATACCCTTCCCTTATCCCTAAACCCTTCTCTCGGTCGATCCAGTCCGTCTACGTATGAGCTGCAGTCAATTGGCTACAGCTTGGCTCTACCACCTTTAACTTAAGAGGATACTTACGCAATCTCTCCAATGTACACCAAATTAATGATGACAATGATTCCCACCCCCGCACCCATCAGTATTCTGCCAATGAAGATCATGACGACGTTCCTGGCCAGAGCCAGCAGTACGAAGGCCAGGAGTGTTAAGACTCCTGCCAGGAACAGGCACGGCTTGCGGCCTTTCGCGTTGGACACGTACCCAGCCAAGTGAGGACCTGGAATGAGTTCAAATTTCTCCATGTTACCTTGGTCATAGAGATAAATGTACTAAGTAATCATAACTTTTTATTATAAATTTGGGGGATAGTGTTTTATTAAGAAAGATACATACCTATAATAGTTCCGATATAAAGCAACGTGGCTGACAAAGAGGCCTCTCCATCACTGACGACGTCAGGCAGTGGAGTCTGGTCAGGGTCCTGTAGTTTAGGTATCAAGGGAGCTGACCAACCCGCACTGTAACCCGCTAAGGCTTGGCCTAGGTAGACTGAAAAAATATTACAGTTCAGTTTTTAAGAAAAAAAATTTTTTTTTTTCTTATTTAAATGACCTTGCTCTTGACCTCAATCTTGCCGTATCTTTAACATACCTGAAAAAAAAAACCTATTTCATCGTCTGGAATGATCCTAATTCAAGGTGGTAGAGCCAAGCTGTAGCCAATTGACTGCAGCTCATAAACGGGCTGGCTCGACCGGGGTAGTACCACCCTCTCACAGAGGATCGGTAAAGCAGCTATTACAGCTGCGTTTCGTACGATGAGTGAGAGAGCCGTAAGCCCACCCCCCCTCCCCCCCCCCTCCATCCCACTCCCCTTCAGGTCGGCAATGTGCGAGCAATACCTTTGGTATTGTAAGCATCTATAGGCTACGGTAACTGCTTTACATCAGGCGGGCCGTACGCTTTTTTGCCACTGCAGTCCTATAAAAAATAATAATAATAATAATGCGATGTAAGAAGGTACCATAAAAATATGCTGAAATAAAAATATCAATGTACAGAATAGAACTAAGAAACACTGTTCACTGCACTATTCAGTCACCGGCCGTGCAATTACCGGACCGACACGACGCGACGGCGAATTCACAGTGGCCTAATAATAATGACCAAATGTTTGTACCACTATAGGTACCTACCTAGGTATATACTATCATATTTGATGTTTATTATTATTATTATTATTTATAAATTTAATTTACGTGACCAAATGTCAATAAATAAATGTAGTTAATTTAATTTACTTACTGCAAGTTGCAATTAAAATCTGCTTCTTCAAGTAATTAACCATGTTTTCGCTATTATGTTATTGATAAATCCACAAATAAATAAATAATTATGTTACTGAGCACTATGATTGTAAGCATAATAACTACAACTCAATAATTGAATAATTTAAACATTGTTAGGTAATCAATAACAAATAAAATTAAGTACACAAGCGCCAAAACACGGTCTTCGCTTGAAATTGCGCCAACTCCATTATTTTTTATCACATTAATACTTAAATAGTTGTAAATAATAATTATATTTTATATTATACAGAGTGTTCAGTTAAGCGAGGGACATATTCACGCCCATGATAATACATGCTTCACGTAACTTAAAAAACAGAGAAAATATTAAAAAGATTTTTTTCGCAACGTGAGCCACCTTTATACTAGCGAGTGACGTTGAGCTGTCTTATTAAGAGAATTACTCGCGTAAATAAATAACCTTGATCCGTTATCGCTTCATACTTCATTTTTTTTTTTTATGGGATAATCAGATCAAAAAGGTCAAGAGGTCATAACTCATAGTAAATAAAGAAAATATACGTTTACTGGATAACCACTTACATATTCTCTTTCATTTTATTTGAAGTCTCTTTATACTACGCCTGTGGTGGAGGGTTAACCACACTACAGGTAATATCATTTTTACTCATTTGGAATGACAATCCTCCTTCAATACGTCCCTCCTTACCTAACACCCTGTATAATAATAATGATATGTATAACTTGAATTTTAATTGCATGCAGGTAGCTATCTTATCTGTAATACCTAAATGCAGGATTATTACCTGAAGTATATAAGATACTAAAACTGCAGTACTTGCATACCTACATGAAAACTTGCGTTAATTAGCCTTGCGTTCGCGCACGTGCATGCAATTTGTGGAAAAATCTCCCTCCTGAACTCCGGGGCCTTCTTAGGCAATAAACAAAATATAACACAAGTAACCTCCCCTAGCCCACCAAGTATCATCATTGCTAATCCTAATAAACACTATTTTGTAATTGCCCCTGACAAGCGGTCGTTAGAAGATCCATTAAGGAAACGTTTATCGGCCCATAGGGATCGCCAGAACACATACGCCATGGCTGTTAGCTCGAACCCGCTAGCGGCGGAATAAGGGTATGCCGCCGCTAGCGGGTTTGAGTACACTAGGCTATTCTGTAACGTCATACTCACTTCGCACGCGTGAATTTTCTAGTGAAATGTCAAATTTCAATACATAATTTGACATATCACCTGCAAATTCACGCGTGCGAAGTGAGTTTGTCGTCAGAGAACAGCCTAGCTGCAGTCCTATTCTGTAACGTTAAACTCATAACTCACGCGTCAATCTGCTGGTGTAATGTCAAATTTTGTATTGAAATTCGACATTGCACAAGCAAACTCACGCGTGAGAAATGAATTTGTCGTTATAGAATAGCACTCATTATTTGACATTTCACCTTTGATGTATTATTTTAGCAGTTATGGTACCTTTTAACATCGCAATCCCAAAACTTGCAATCAGCGCACTACATGCAGCGAAATTCACACATCTGTGATCGCACTCGCAATTCACAATTCACATTTAAGTTGTACAATAAAAAATAAAATAATTTAGCCCTTTTAACGTCCCACTGCTGGGCACGGGCCTCCCCTCAATGCGAGAGGGATTCAGGCCATAATCCACCACGCTGGCTCAGTGCGGGTTGGTGGATTTCACATGTATAAAGACATGCCGGTTTCCTCACGATGTTTTCCTTCACCGTAAGCAAGTGATAATCATAATATTAAAGTTATGATTCACACATAGATTTCGAAAAATCCAGAGGTGTGAGCCAGGGTTTGAACCCAGGACCTTCAGCCCGCAAGACGCGTGCTTAACCAATCGGCTACCGCTGCTTAAATTGTAAATAAGTAAAATAAATATCTCCAGACTTACACACCAACTGTATGGTCCCAAACTAAGCAACGCTTGCACTATGGATACCATACATTGTATTCGTATATTTGGAAACCTAGTTCAACAATGTATACTAGGTATGTCGGAGATAGCAAATTTTAAAAAGTATTGTAAAGATCGAAATGGGACGATAGCGCTATCTGCTAGGCTATTCTGTAACGTCATACTCACTTCGCACGCGTGAATTTTCTAGTGAAATGTCAAATTTCAATACAAAATTTGACATATCACCTGCAAATTCACGCGTGCGAAGTGAGTTTGTCGTTACAGAATAGCCTAGCTGTAGGGCGTTGTACAGAGGTCACTTGCGTTGGCTGGAATCGACGGAGAGCACAGTTGCACCGCTGCGCCGAGCGGCCGAGCGAGCCATGCGATTGGAAACTGTCTTCGTGCCATTTCAAGATCACTAAGGGGCTATGCACACGGGCAACTGGCAACTCGCAACTAGCTATTTTCATATAAAACAATTGCGAAACAATTGCGGCAATCGCGGCAACTGTTGCTGCAGCTGGAAATTGTTTGCTGCAACTGCCAAAAAACTATTAAAAAGTTGATAGTTTCGGCGACTAAGTTGCTAGTTTCGGCAACTAAAGTTGCTCCGTGTGCATAGCGGGAACGCTAAGGCTCGTGATACGCCCACAATATGAGAAATGAGACGGCCCCATCTTTCATTCTTCGACATGATATTGATTTATGATATTGATTTTTATTTGATTGAATATACCTACGTCATAACGTATTGTTCACAATGTCTGGTTTTCAAAGTAAATGATAATAATATTGTTTACAACTACATAGAGTACTAACACGGTTGGATGTCTTGGGAAAGTGTTTTTTTTTATTATTTATAGTAAAAAATATATATAATATGTTAAAAAAACCCTGTCCGACCCGAAAACGTATTGTTGGGTATCGAGATTAGATTCCATTTTTGTAAAAAAAAAACTTTTTTTTTTGAATTTTTTGAATTTTTTTTTTTCATTTTTTAGCATAGTATGTGTCCCACTGCTGGGCAAAGGCCTCCCATATTTTTTTGTAATACAAATACCCCGTTACATTTTTTTTTTTCATAAAATTACGTCATCACATACTTTGTGGTCTGAGATGACGCCACACGATCTAACATAATTATTTCCGGTAACGGTGTTGTCATATTTTTAAAATTAGCTACATTTTGTGGGAAAAAGGCAAAAAAAATTGGCACTTTAAATGTTCATTAATATGTTTACTATCATGAATATATTTTTTTATTATTTTATTTGGTCATGTGATTGGGGAACCTAATTACCGGTTTCGGCTCGGACAGGGTTTTCTTAACATGTTGTATGTTGGTGAGAAGAAAATATGTTAAGTGTTCATGAGTTTGATAATTTAATAAATACATTTGGATTATATTAGGCATCGGTCTGCATAATTAATATTAAATTAAAACGTTGATCTCATCAGGTTATTTCTTTTAAATTATTATAGTGTAAAATTACTTGGATACTAAGTAGTATTTTTCTGAGAAAAATGCATTTGTATTCGAGAAAACAATTACAGATAGCTGGATGTTGTGAGTAATTTTTTATTTAATTTATTTAAATATTATAATAATATATTATCGGATTTTGGCAAATTCCATCCCTAAGGGGGTAAATATGTGAAGTTATGCGATCGTTCGATCGATATCGAAGTCGCCATATCTATACATAATGAAGACCACTTGGCGCAGTGGTTTCAGTGTAGGCCGCTCGGCTTACTGCATCGGGTGGTTGCGGGTTCGATTCCCTCCAGAGACAAATTTCGGAAACAGCCTTTTCGTAATTCACCCTGGTCTGAGTATCACTGGGATCACTTCCATTCCATTGTTCGGTAGCCATAGTACAAATTTGCTTAGATTGGGGACCATAAAGGGCGCCGAGTCGCTTAACCATTGAACTGCCACTGTAGTGTTTTGCTATTCTCACCGACCCTCAGGCCCCCAAGCCGCTTAGCTATTAAACTGCCTCTGTTGCGTTTTGATTTTATGAAAACGTTTTACAGTGACACTTCAGTGGCTAAGCGACTTGGCGCCCTGTTGGTGTGTATGTTTGGCGATATTTATACAGGGTTATTGGAAAAACATTTACAATCTTGGAGGACTGTATTATCGACATCAAAAACAGCAACTTTTGTTCTATTACTTTTTATAAAACAATAATAAATTTAACAAAAAAATCACACTTTAAAATGTATGAAACAAGAAAAATGTGCTCATCTGGAGGATAACCGTGGTACGTTTAGGTACTTTAGGGCAAAGTGGAATACAACCACGTACCATGGCTTTTCTCTAGATGAGGATATTTTCTTGTTCCATACACTTTAGAAAGTGATTTTTTGTTAAATATATTATGTTTTGTAAAAAGTCATAGAACAAAATTTGTCGTTTATGATATCAGTAACACAGTCCTGCAAGGTTGTTACTGTTTTTTCAATAACCCTGTATAAAATTTAGTAGGTTGTTTCTATAACAGTTAACTACTAAACTGACCCTTCTCGATAACTAACCCTGTATACTGTTACAGTGTACCTTGGTCCGTTGTTATACGGCTTTACGGGAGCATGGACCGCGCCCATCATACCAATGTTACAAGACCAGCATCGCACCCCTCTGCCACACCCCATCAATCAGAATGAAGCGTCATGGATTGCTTCTGTGGTGTACATTGGATTACTTATTGGTAAGTACAATGATAATAATATTTCTTTATAGGACTGAGGTGACAAAGAGCGTACGGTTTACCTGATGTTAAGCAGTTACCGTAGCTAGATGCTTGCAGTACCAAAGGCATTGCCCGCACGTTGCCGATCTGAAGGGGAGTGGGATGGAGGGGAAGAAGGTGAGATGTTAGGCTTCCGGATCTCTCAATCATCGTACGAAACGCATCTGTAAGAGTTGCTTTACGTCGATCTTCTGTGAGAGGGTGGTACTAACCTGATCGAGCCAGCCCGTATGTGAGCTGCAGTCGATTGGCTACAGCTTGGCTCTACCACCAATAATACTCCTCCTGATCGAATTTCGGCCACGTGGCCAATTTCAATAGACACTAGTCATCTGCGCAGGCTATGCACACGGAGCAACTTTAGTTGTCGAAACTATTAACTTTTTAATAGTTTTTTGGCAGTTGCAGCAAACAATTGCCAGTTGCAGCACCAGTTGCCGCGATTAACGCAATCGTTATGCAATTGTTTTATATGAAAACAGCTAGTTGCAAGTCGCCAGTTGCCGAAACTAACAGCTTCGTTGCCGAACCTATCAACTTTTTAATAGTTTATTGGCAGTTGCAGCAAACAATTGCCAGTTGCAGCAACAGTTGCTGCGATTGCCGCAATTGTTTTATATGAAAACAGCTAGTTGCGAGTTGCCAGTTGCCGCAAAAGTTGCCCGTGTGCATAGCCCCTTAAACTGACCAAGTGACCACGGCTATCCTCTAGATGAGAATATTTTCTTGTTTCAAATCAAATCAAATCAAAAAAAAAAATTCATGTAAGCTCAATAAAGCGTTTATAAATAGTCAAGATAAACAATATTTTAGCGTTACCACCGGTTCGTAATGTTGCTTCCATTGAGAAGAGCCGGCAAGAAACTCAATGGTTACTCTTTTCAAAAGAATAATTGTATACATTTTCAAACAGCAACGCTATGTGAGTAGGCAGGCATTAACACATTGTGAATAAAAAAAACTAAATTAGGCATTTAAATAAAATAAAATAAAAATCATACTTTATAGAACGTGATTTTATTTTTAATCTTTCTCAGGTCCATGCTTAACTGGCTACTTATCAAACGTGATAGGCCGCAAGCCGTGCCTGCTGGCCGGGGGCGGCATCATCGGTGGGTCATCGGCCATGCTGGCCGCCTCCAATAGCTTGGTCATGATCATCACTGGCAGGATCCTGGTCGGCGTCGGGATTGGAATCTTATATGTCATAAATGTGGTTTACATTGCTGAGATTGCGTGAGTCCATTGGAAAGTCGTTTTAGTAAATTGCTGCGTACACATTCCCCGAGAAGCCGAGTACGAGCAATCAATATGATGAGCTACGTTGTCAGACGTCAAAACTGATTGCTCGGGCGCACCGCTGAGCTCTTGGATGCATCTAATGTCTTACTCGTAGATTAATGATTGGTCTCCGCGAGAAGCGCTCGCGAATCTACTAAATGGGATCGATATTTAATTTAGTATATTTGTCATTGATTGCCCGTGAGCTATTGTGTTTTTTTTTTATTTTAATATATTTTCACTTAGTAGGTACTTAATTGCATTATTACAAATACAGAGTGTTGTATAGGTAGGACAAGAGACATATTGAAGGAACTTATTCAGGATGCGATTCTCATTCGAAATATGCAATAATAGATATTAACTTAATTATTTACTTAATTATAATACTTACAAGTACACTGAACCGCAAAGAAAAAGGGTCGGTTAGAAAATCTTCAATAATATCTTCAATAACATTTTATTTATTTTACATTTATTAAAAATAAAAAGCTTCAATTCATTTTTTATGGTTTCTTACCCAAAGGGCCCCTAGGCACCCTATTACTAAGCCTACGCTGCTGTCCGTCTGTCCGTTCGTCCGTCCGTCTGTCAGCGGGCTGTAGCTCACGACCCGTAATAGGTAGAGAGTTAAAATTTTCTCAGAACGTGTATTTCTGTTGCCACTACAAAAACAAACAATAAAATAAAAAAAAAATAAAAAATAATGATTTTATATTTTGACGTTTATATTCTACGGTGGTACGGAACCCTTTATGTGCGAGTCCGACACGCACTTGGCTGGTTTTTTATTTTCAGTTAAGCACATTAAAATATTCTTTAATTTAGTGTTTATTACATAAAGCTAGGTCAGGTACTTTTGAAGATATTGAAGATTTTCTAACCGACCCGTTTTCTTTGCGGTCCAGTGTATTTAAAACCGTTTAAAGGAATAACCAAAATACTAACCGCAACTTTAATTTCTTTAGATCAACCAGCATCCGAGGACTTCTGCTGACCCTCTGTGCTGTGAGTTCCTCAACTGGGAGTCTCCTTATGTACTCCATCGGTCCTTATGTATCATACGCTATGACTTCGTACATAGCTCTTGGAATATCGCTATTGTACATGGTAGCTATGTTACTGGTACCTGAAACACCAATATTTTACATTTTAAAAGGTAAAATATAGAATCGGACTGATTATTCATGTATACACCCACCACCACCACCATCATCATCATCATCACCATCACCTTCATCATCACCATCATCACCATTATTATCACCATCATCATTATCAAAGGTAGGTATGAATGAAAGGTAACTTAAGGTACCTTGCACTCATGTTGACGGGCCACTACAAAAACAAACAATAAAATAAAAAAAAAATAAAAAATTATGATTTTATATTTTGACGTTTATATTCTACGGTGGTACGGAACCCTTTATGTGCGAGTCCGACACGCACTTGGCTGGTTTTTTATTTTCATTTAAGCACATTAAAATATTCTTTAATTTAGTGTTTATTACATAAAGCTAGGTCAGGTACTTTTGAAGATATTGAAGATTTTCTAACCGACCCGTTTTCTTTGCGGTCCAGTGTATTTAAAACCGTTTAAAGGAATAACCAAAATACTAACCGCAACTTTAATTTCTTTAGATCAACCAGCATCCGAGGACTTCTGCTGACCCTCTGTGCTGTGAGTTCCTCAACTGGGAGTCTCCTTATGTACTCCATCGGTCCTTATGTATCATACGCTATGACTTCGTACATAGCTCTTGGAATATCGCTATTGTACATGGTAGCTATGTTACTGGTACCTGAAACACCAATATTTTACATTTTAAAAGGTAAAATATAGAATCGGACTGATTATTCATGTATACACCCACCACCACCACCATCATCATCATCATCACCATCACCTTCATCATCACCATCATCACCATTATTATCACCATCATCATTATCAAAGGTAGGTATGAATGAAAGGTAACTTAAGGTACCTTGCACTCATGTTGACGGGCCTGTTGGCGTGGTTGGTTTAGATTCCGCCTATCACGCTGCAGGTCGTACGTTCGATTCCTACCCGGGACGTGCATTTGTGTGCATGAACATGTCCGCCTGTCCCGAGTCTGGGTGTAATTATGTATATTAAGTATGTATTTTCAAATAAATGGTAGTATATGTAGTAATATTAGTAGGTTTCAAATCCAGGATATACGGGACACGGAATACCGGGTCCGGGATTTGGGATCCAGGATATCCGGGATACGGGATCCGGCAAACGGGATACGGGATCCAGGATCCGGTAAAAACGGGAAACGGGATCCGAGATACGGGGTCCGGGATCCGGGATCAGAGATCCGATTTTTTCAATTTAATTTCTACGCGGACTAAGTCGCGGGGAAAAGCTAGTCGTAAATAAGAAAGGATCCTTCTTTGATTTCAGGAGACGAGAAAAAAGCGATAGATATCCTAACATCACTGGGCAGATCAAAAGACATCGACGAACTCCTAGCAACGAAATTAGAAGCAATACAACCTGTAAAACAAGACTGGACTGAAATATTCACAATACGCAGTAACAGGAGAGCCCTTACCATCACTCTAGTGTTGGGAATACTAGAAAACGCTGGCGGTGTCAATACGTTGTTGCTCTTTACTACAACTATTTTCAATTTAGTGGAGTCTTCGGTAGATCCGAATGTGGCCTCTATAATTATTGGAGCGACTCTATTATTTTCTAGTTCTATATCTTCTTTGGTGGTAGAGTCGTATGGGAGGAAGATTTTACTGTTGTTATCTACTGCAGTCTGCTGTTTCAGTTTGGTAAGTTTTGTCTTATAAAATGTTTAGTAATTAGTCTTATAAAATGTTTGAAAAAAAAAAAATTATTTACCCTATTTTTTTTAGTTGGCCGTTTTATGTTACTTAAGGGCCACCGCAGAAAAGCTACTTTTACCATCGGCGATCGGCGATTGTCGCTTTTAGCATCGGAGCAGTCGCTGCGTCCGAACGCAGAGAGTCGCCAAATCGTAATGCAGCATCGATACAGTCGCAAAATCGCCGATCGCCGATGCAAAAAGTAGAATGTCTGCGGCGTCCCTAAACGCCCAGAATTTGATCCATAGAAGAGACACTATATTTTCTTTTTATGTGACTAAGTAGGCACGCAAGCGTACGGTCCGACTGATGTTAAGCAGTTACTGAAGCTTATAAATGCAATACCAAAGGCATCGCTCGCACGTTGCCGACCGGGCTTCCAGCTCTTGCATTCATCGCATGATACAGTCAACTTTTGCGGCAACTGGCAACTCACAATTAGCATCATATCACTAGCTTCATATAAAACAATTGCGAAACAGTTGCGGCAATCGCGGCAACTGTTGCTGCAACTGGCAATTGTTTGCTGCTACTGCCAAAAAATTATTAAAAAGTTGATAGTTTCGACAACTAAGTTGCTAGTTTCAGCAACTAAAGTTACTCCGTGTGCATAGCCTCTTAACAAAAAACCATTAAAAAGTTGACAGTTTCGGCAACTAAGTTGATAGTTTTTTCAACTGAAGTTGTTCCGTGTGCATAGCCCCTAATAGTCCTGACCAAATTTCGGCTACGGTGGCCAATTTCAACGGAGACTAGCCATCTACGCAGAAGATATTACATAGAGTGAAGTGCATGTGTACACTCTATCTTCATACTACGTACTTCGTACTACTCTCATAGTCCAAAGGGACGACTCCGACACGACAAGGGAGCGGTCAGGCACAGAACCAACGCCGACACGTGCTCTCCAAGGCAAGTGTTTTTCATGGTTGAAAATGAGAAACTCAGCTTTATACTAGGACGACATGGTTCACTGGCTGCGTCTAATAATGCGCATGCCGCGCCCGAGCACTCAATTTTGACGTCAAAACGCATAGATATAATATTATAAGTGCTCAAGCAAGGCATGTGAGGCATCTGGACGCACCAAATGATCTCAGGTGACACAGTCCCAATGCATTTTATTATTATAGCTTAGGTTAAATAATTTTACAATGAATAAATATTTTCTGTAGCATCTATACAACATGTTAAGAAAACCCTGTCCGACCCGAAAACGTATTATTGGGTATCGTGATTAGATTTTAGCATAGTAAGTGTCCTACTGCTGGGCAAAGGCCTCCCATATTTTTTGGAAAACAAATACCCCGTTTACATTTAAAAAAAATCATAAAATGACGTCATCACATACTTTGTGATCAGAGGTGCCGCCACACGATCTAACATAATTACTTCCGGTAACGGTGTTGTCATATTTTTAAAATTTGCTACATTTTGAGCGATAAAGGCAGAAAAAAAAATGGCATTTTAAATTGTCATTAATATGTTTACTATCATGAATATATATTTTTTTTTTTTTTTGGTCATGTTATTGGGAAACCTAAATACCGGTTTCGGGTCGGACAGGGTTTTTTTAACATATTGTATAATTATCTATTTCGGTGAGGGAAAACATCGTGAGGAAACCTACCTATACCTCGGGATTAGGCAATAGTCAGTTCCTGTATACACGGCGACAAGGTTCTACGTTGGGTTCTGACTATCTGGTGAAACGTGGGCTTTGAGTTGACTTAATACCTCCACAATGTGGTGGTGTATGGCCAAGCCTCTGACTACCCCCGAATGCGGATAAAAGTCATTATATCAGCGCTGGGGGGGTCTCGGTTCCCTCAAGCACATGCTGAGCCAGATTCCTTTTCGGCACAGTTCGCAGTGACCTCTTTTTTATTTTTGTTTCTGTTTTATTTGTTTATGTTCTATGTCTTGCGTGTTGTGTCGAATAAATGTTTTTTCTTTCTTTCTTCTTTATATACTGTAGTGTACGGCGTTTGGCCTCTTTGGTTGTACTGGCAGGTTGGAGTCCGCCTTTGATAAGAGGTGTTCTTTTGTTTTTAGTTTGTCTGTTGGCCATTGACTATTATCCGTCCTCAGCGTTGCCTAATGGCATACATATAAGGCATCATCGAGGCTTGTGCGGTTAAAGCGATTACTCTAAATTGGTGTTTTATAACAATAATATTCCCAAAATACATGATATTTTGGCAACGAAAAGAAATTCACGCGTATGAAACCCATTTGTATTAAATTTTGTGTAATAAGTGTTACATAAATGATATCATGGGGGAAGAACAAAGAGTTTTCACAATGTTTGGCGGCAATCTCATATTTGTTCATCGCGCTCAAGAGTGGAGCATTTTTAAAAGCCGGTTTACCAATATCAATGATGACACCGATAAGGCGGACTCCAACCTGCCAGTACAACCAAAGAGGCCAAACGCCGTACACTACATATATACAGGATGGATTTTTGAGACGGAGCGGTAAGGGCAGCTACTTGAACCGTTATAGTTACAGGAAAACGTTCGTAGGAGACCTTCCCTAACTTTTTGAGATATTAAGAACTGCATTCACAGATTTTGAAAAAAATGCTAAAATAGCAAAATATTTTTTTTTTATGCCCATCGATCCCATTTCATGTAGGGATCAAAAGACTCTATTGGACCATTTAAGGTTTGAGTACTAGAAATGTCAGAAATCACCAAAAACTTTTCTTCCACCATACTTTTGGCAACAAAAATATTTCGAGTTAATTAATCGTTTCTAGTACTCAAACCTTAAATGGTCCGATAGTGTCTTTTGATCCCGACATGAAATGGAATCGATGGGAATAAAAAAAAATATTTTGCTATTTCAGCATTTTCTTCGCTGACTGTACATTTTTTCCAAAATCTGTGAATGCAGTTCTTAATATCTCAAAAAGTTAGGGAAGGTCTCCTAAGAACGTTTTCCTGTAACTATAACGGTTCAAGTAGCTGCCCTTACCGCCCCGTCTCAAAAATCCACCCTGTATATATAATGACGTATATTTCAATGTTTTTCATTTTTCTATATAATGAGGCTTAAATAAACTATGCACTATGCACAGATATATGCCATAAACGTTATATTGATTCAGGTGTTAAACACAACGATACAGTAATGAAAGGTCAATTATGAACAGGGTGAGATATTTATTTAACAAGCCACTAGATCAGTATTAATTAAATAAACGAACGAAAACTTAAACGTAACTCAGATTTGAGGTAACGGTCAATTTGTGATACGACAAACGAAGAAGACCTTTATACTATACGATATGACATTATTTGAGTAGGGCGAACCTCTAAGGGCGCTATTAAAAAATCGGTCTCAAATCTAAGATCGATCTTGGAAATGATATTTGCGAGTATAAAAATCCTCCTTGTCCTCTCTCTGTCCCACTCCCTTTCAGATCGTTAGCGTGCGAGCGATGCCTTTGGTATTGGAAGCATCGCGTAAGGTAATTGCTTAACATCAGGCGGGCCGTACGCTTGCCACCTTAGGGCCACCGCAAACACGCTACTTCTTGCATCGGCAATTGGTGATTTAGTCGCTTTTAGCATCGGAGCAGTCGCTGCGTCCGAACACAGAGAGTCGCCAAATCGCGATGCAGCATCGATACAGTCGCAAAATCGCCGATCGCCGATACAAAAAGTAGCATGTCTGCGGTGTCCCTTACTCACAGAAAAAAATGATCTTGTATTTTCAGATGCTGTTAGGTTTCTACTTCTATCTGGATCATATACACCATCCTATATTGCCGGAATTGCCATGGTTGCCTGTAATAGCGCTAGTGGTATTCTTTCTGTCCTATAACTTCGGTATGTATATTCGTTTAGCCCAACCCCCCTTCCCCTCCCTCCATCCCCCTCCCAGATCGGCAATGTGCGAGCAATGCCTTTGGTATTGCAAGCATCTATAGGCTACGGTAACTGTTTAACATCATGCGGGCCGTACGCTATTTTGCCACCGCAGTCGAAAAAAATGTATGGTGTACAATTTTCCATCAAATTAATGAGACTTTAGGGCTATATTAATAAACGCATCTCAAAGTTGAGATCGATCTTAAGGTGCAGTTTGACGTTTAATGTATGGAATATCTATGGCTTATATGTATGGCTTATTGGCCTCTTCTATTATCGATCAATTCATTTGGTTTATAATTTTATAGGTTGACAATTCCGAGGGTGAGTGGTGGGTCCCTCTCTATAATTGTTTAACAATGGATTTCCGCAAAGTTACGCCTGATTCCATCAATTATATGGAATATCTGTCAAAAACAGCATCTGAAGACGATCTCAACTTTGAGATGCATTTATTAATACGAGCCTAGGATAGGATGGTTAGCGGCAAGATTTTGTTTTTCCAAAAAAAAGAAAAGTACAAAAGTATGAAACAAGAAAATATTCTCATCTAGAGGATAGCCGTGGTCCGTGTAGGTCTTTTAGGGCCAAATGGCACATGAACACGGACCACGGCTATCCTCTAGATGAGAATATTTTCTTGTTTCATACTTTTTAGAGCGCGTTTTTTCCGTAGTCGGGTTTTAGTTTAAAACTTACTTTTTATTTAATTATTTTGGAGTTATAGGTAACAATATATATACTTTTGAAATGTGCTCATCAAGCTCTTTCATTTGATACCCCACACGGTTTCATTAAAAAATGTTTTTTTTTTAGTTCATGACATTATGTCCTCTAGAGGGCGCCATATGCAATTTTATGTGACATCATATAGCCTATAATCAGCGCGCCATTAAGCCGCTTCTGACGATGCCTCATTTGTCAAATTACGACAAGTAGTTTGGAAGTTAGGTGGGAACAGATGCACATACATACATACATACATACATACATACATACATACTACATACATACATACATACATACATACCGGTCAAAATCATAACGCCTCCGTAGTCGGGTAAAAAAAGATAATAATTGCAATGGGTAGGCACTACTATGCCGGGTCTATACTGGGTGAAATAGAAATCGTGGGCAATATTTTAAAATATGACACTACACATGATTCAGATTTTTTTGGGTAAACAAGTAAATAAATCTATTGATAAAAAATTATGCTCGGGTAAGCAAATAAGCAAACCATTTAACTGTTACACCTTACCTGGGTAATAAATTGTTATCAATTGATTTGTTGATTCATTTCATTTCATTTCTAGCCTGTACTGTCCCACTGCAGGGCAAAGGCCTCCCCTCCCTTTTTCCACTTGCTCCGGTCTATGGCTACCCGGGACCAATCCGTCAAGTAGAAGTCCAACTCATCCCGCCATCTTTTCCTGGGCCTGCCGCGTTGTCGTTTCCCGTTGTTTGGGATCCACTGCGTTGTTTGGGATTTGTTGATTAATATTCCCAAAAAAATCTGAATCATGTGTAGAATCACCGTTTAAAATATTGCCTACGATTTCGATTTCACCCAGTATATTAAACATCATTGCTGGGTGCCCTCAGACTTGGACCCTAGACGAGCAAGTTCAAACGAGGCCCAACACCAACGTATTTTTATTTTTGGTCCCAGGTCTCGGCCCCATCCCTGGAACTTTCATCGGCGAGATGTTCCAATCCAACGTGAGGAGTCTCGGGTCTACCATCACAATCACCGTGGGCTGGTTATTTGGTTTCTTGCTGTCCACCATGTTTGGGTACATGATCACCACCCTGGGCAGTCATGTGACCTTTTGGTTCTACTCCGGCGCCAATGCAACGGCGTTCGTGTTCACCGCAGTTATGGTTCCCGAGACTAAGGGGAAGACGTTTGCTGAAATTCAGCGTATTTTGGATAAATGAATGTTTTATTATTTCGACGGGCCCGTTGGCGTTTGGCGTAGTGGCGTCTTTCACGCTGCAGGTCGTGGGTTCGATTCCTACCTGGGACCTGCATTTGTGTGCACATGTCTGTATGTCCCGAGTCTGGGTGTATTATGTATATTAAGTATGTATTTACAAACAAAAAAGTAGTCTATGTAGTAATATCAGTTATCTGGTTTCCATAGTACAAGCTCTGCTTGGTTTGGGATCAGGTAGCCGTGTGTAAAAAATGTACCAGGATATTATATCGCGGGATTCAAACCAGAGGGGCGTATAAAAATATGTATTTTTTTTAATTCAATTTTTGTTTTTTTTTTATTAAGTTCCTAAGCATTTCACATAAATATGAGAGAACTTTCATAGGAAAGTACTTTCATTATTTATGTGAAATTCTTAATTTAAAAATAATAATAATTAAAAAAAAATACATAGTTTTTTATACGTCCCTCTCGTTTGAAGCCCGCGATATAGTATATATTGTATTATATTATTATTAGCTTCTGCTCGAAACTTCGTCCGGAACGTCTAGACCCTTAGATAAGTGGCTTTATCTACAAGCGTTTCTACAGAACGCTACGCTTAGATGTATGGAAATGACGTTACAAGTCGATAAGTAGATCACGTGGCTTATGTTATTTCGATACATGAAGCGTAGCGTTATGTAGAAACGCTTGTTGGCGAAGACACTTGTCAAAGGGGGCTGTAATATTTTTTTTCATAATAACACATGAATCTAACATTTTACAGGAATAAAAGTAGCCTTTGTAGCTCTATGGTCCTGTATATCTCTGTACCAAAATTCATCAAAATTGTTTTAGCGATTAAATCGTGAAAACGAAATAGACAGACAGACAGTTACCTTTGTATTTATAATGTGTAACGAAGACGTCATTAGATATTATCATAATACATGCATACGTTCTGACTATTAATTTTATATCGTTATAAAGAAGATAAAATTGCATAAAAATAATCTGCACGTGTATATTGTCACGTGATTGTAACCTTCAATACGTATTGTCATCAACGCGTGATTAATTATGCAAAGACATTGCCAAAAAGAGGGAGACATACTATCTTATCATGTCTTTATATCGGTGCATTGATAACGTTATCTGATAAGTTTTATACCCAAATATTATGTGATCATCTGTGTATAATTGATTGCACCTCTTAGAATATTTCCAACATAAGCTGAGCTTTCTTTATCACAGGTGTTATAATTAACAGAGCTCAGCTTATGCTGGTAATGTTTCTTGAGATGTGCAGCCGACAAAACGTAGTGAGATATATGTAATGTAATTAAATGAATACATTTTATTGAGCACATACAATTCACTAAAAACCAAAGACATTACAAATAAAGAGGGAGAGACGTGATGTGTCCATTTTTTTTGTCCTACGAAACTGAGTCCATGGACACAGTACGACTCAGTCGCTCGCGAAAATTAATGTTGAAATCATGTCGGTATTGCCAATACGTCACACCTTCTCGTGAATAATGCCTTCTTATTTATTTAATAAGTTAATTTTATTGTCGAATTGCGAGTGCGATGATTAATGCATGAATTTGCGCTGAGCACAATGAGTTTGTGATTGCGGTTTTTGAATGTTTGAAGGTACCATATCTGCTCAAATAATACATCATGCAATAAGGGACCAAGTTAAACAAATTTTACAAACATACAGTTTACCACAGATTAATAGAAGTAGGCAGATGTAGTCTTGGCAACAAACGATGTGAAGCCGGGTAGCATTATATGTGTGCGTGACAACTAGGAGCGGCACTAGGGACACGTACATCTGTTTGCGTGTAAAGTTGTGTAGTTATAAGGCGAGATTGTATTCGCTTTTTTGTTTTGGATTTGCTTTGGTGGCCTCACTTTCGTGCTCTGTGCACTCCATCTGTAGCTCCTAAATCTATGCATTTTATTATCTAGAACTTATGGAAGGTGTCTTAAATCTGAGCGTACGTAGACCTGTACGAAATCAAATAATCCGGACTCATTTTCGTAGTAAATTCGTGTCAAAATTACGAACGAATGAAACTTAAATAACAGATGGTCGGGGTTTGCCCGGGTACGAGTCGAACACGAAGTAAGTACCAAATTTATGATTATAAATCAGTTATCTAATCGATTGATTAAAGTGATCCTATCCTAAATACAGTGAGGAAACAGGGGTTAACAATCACACAATAATAAACTCGACCTTCCGTGTCTATAAAATAAGTATTTCTTTACTAATTCTCAAGTAAATCCTATCAAAAGACCTCTATGACAATCCCGTCAGATTCTCTATAGAATGTTGTCATAATGTATAAAAGATATGTCTAGACGGAATTGTGAAACAGATTTTTTGCTTAGAATTTACTAAAGAAGAAGTTATCACTTGTTTATAGATACGGTTTAGTGTCCAAGCTAAGCAGCTTCGCTCAGTCAGTGCGTGCCTCGGTCGAGGCAAACACTTGCGCGGCCTCGCCTTGTGAGTAAAAAATAATATGTGTACACAATTAATATTAGGTATACCCTTGTGATTTTGTCAGTTAATAACACTAGGGATATTGTCCAAACTCTGCAGACGTGTTTTTTCTACGCTCGAAAAGGATAGAGGACACTTTTTACCACGTCAAGTGGCCCTGCGGGACGACCCTGAAGTTAAGTCTATGCTTTTAAAAAAATATTAAGTTTATTTCTGTAATAACTACTAGATTTTAAAACGCTGAGCTAGGATTGAATCCCATGCTTTACATACCAAAATGATGTGGATTATTGTTTTTATGTATTTATTTATTAATTTATATTCAGGCGACGTAGGCCCATAGTTACAGACAGACAGCCCCTTACACACTAACATACATATTATTAATCATATAACTTAAAACTAATTTGATGGTGATGGTGACGGCAGCCTTCCCCGAAAGCGCCTGAACATCACTTTCGGCCAGTACTCTTTTCGTTAGTCAGTATTTTTGTGTATTCGTGTTGTGTATGTATATAGTGTAGTTATGTACATCTTGAAGTAGGTAGTGTTGCCGTTGTCATTGATAGACAGTAAGTAGACTTAGAAGTCCGTCAAAATGTTAAAACTTGCATAATTTTGCGCAGTTGTGGTTAAGGGACTCGGCGCCCTGGATGACGGCTACCACTAAACAGGTAGACCATCTGTCCGTGTGCTTTTCTAGGCAATAAAAAAAGTTGTGTTGATGATATTATAATTTACACAACTTTCTAATAATAATAGTATACTTAATAATTGTTGTAGGTGTAAGTAATGATAGTGATTATTTTTGGATTTTATTGGTAAAATACTCGTAAATTGTTATGTTGTCCATTTTACCTGCGACCACTCAATACAGATAAGATGCGTGTGTAATTTTAAAATCAAGATAATTATGCATTATACAGCGTGTAACGGAAATGGTATGTTTATGTGAAAGAGTGATAAGTGTATCTGGTATAGAATCTCTTTTCAAGATTTCAGCTCAAAATAAATTAAAAAAAAAAAAACATTCCAAATATTAGGTTTGGTAAGTTTATTGAATTGAAATCATAATAAACGTGTCACCGCACTACGAGTGTCATTATCATATTCACGTCACTTTCGCGGTCAGGTGACTTGATACTACTTAGTGATGTGCAAAAGTAAATTTGAAATTTTTGGTATTTCTTTTTCATGTTTTGGAATGTCTCATATGCTTGTGACGTGTAGATATAGGATGTTAAAACCCTTGCCGTCTAGTTTGTTGTCATCTAAAGAAGCCGTGCACAAAGTATGTAATACCCTTTCCGTTACACCCTGTATATGTATATTTTAATTTTATTTATTATTTTATGTTATTATAGATATAAATTATTCAATTGCCTGTCAGTGCTGCGATCGTGTTGTTCAGTATATTTTATTGACATTGTTGAAGTATTATTATTTAAAAAACAGATTAAATAGGTGTCTACGCAATGTGCTAAAGTAAATTAACTTATTGTGTTGGTTTTATAATAAATTGTGAAGAAAATGGTTCATTATTTGAAGAAACAGATATTAATAACGTCATGTAGTAAGTATTGTTCGAGTGCTGTAAACTAGCTTAATAGAGACCCTATGCAACCTAGCGACAGTAGCCTAGGGGTGAACAGGTTGGGCTAACAATCAGAAGGTCCCAGGTTCGATCCCCGGTGGGGCATGCACCAATGGATGAATTTTCATCTATGTGCATAATTTACAGTTCGCTGACGGTGACGGAAAACATCGTGAGGAAACCTACCTATCCCTCGGGATTAGGTAATAGTCAGTTCCTGTATACACGGCGACAAGGTTCACCACCTGTCACGTTGGGTTCTGACTATCTGGTGAAACGTGGGCTTTGAGTTGGTTAATACCTCCACAATGTGGTGTGTATGGCCGCTCAAGCCTCTGACTACCCCCGAATGGGGATAAAAGTCGTGACGTTACATTTACACAAGTAAAAAAATCTATTGATAAAAAAATAATGCTCGGGTAAGCAAATAAGCAAACCATTTAACTGTTACACCTTAAATAAAAGTCGTGACGTTACATACACTATGCAACATTGCCAGTGCAATTCATTTTTCTGATTTTCTAAGGAATCCTTAGCAATTCCGCTAAATTTCTGTAAAATAGTCACACGTTTTACGCCATTCGTGACCGTTTAACGGAAATTTAACGGATTCTGCTGGAGGGTCGGAAAAATAATAATAATAATATCCTGGGACATTTTTGTACACACGGTTACCTGATCCCAAACTAAGCAGAGCTTGTACTATGGAAACCAGATAACTGATATTACTACATATACTACCTTTTTATTTGTAAATACCTACATACTTAATATACATATACACCCAGACTCCGGACATACAGACATGTTCATGCACACAAATGCATGTCCCGGGTAGGAATCGAACCTACGACCTGCAGCGTGAAAGGCGCCTCCGCGCAAACCACGCTAACGGACCCGTCAAAATGAAAAAATGAAAATGAATTGCTTTTGCAGAATTGCTGCAATGTTGCATAGTGTTGCTATTAGCCCCGTTGATTTTGGTATGGCCTTGTATCCGTGGCATTAGGTTGATGAGGATTCCTCTCTCTCATCCTTGTATTGCGGAAGTTCCTCATATTTTGAACTACATATTAATAAAACGCCAGACTAAACAAACCAACTATGGTCCCAAACGATGCAAAGCTACAATGGACCGGGGGCGATCAGTGACACCCAGACCAGGGCAAATTACGAAAAGGTCTTTTCCGAAATTTTCCTCTGGCGGGAATCGCACCTGCTACCACGCAAATGCAATAACAGATGTGTGAGTTCGCTGCATGTAGTGGTGCTGACCACAAGTCTAGTGATTGCAATGTTTGGAGGTACCATATCTGTTTAAATAATATATTGTATAATAATATGTTGACACCATTTAAAACATTTTGAGCCATACGTCTCTTATGGGGCAAATACACTCTCGCGAGTACGCCTTGTGGAGGGCCTCGCGCGAGACGCGCCACTCGGAGGCTACAGGAGTGCTACCCATCCACACTCTCGTTTTATTCAGTGACAGAGTTGGGCACTAATTATTGATTAAATTTTCAATCAATTAAACTTTTAATCGTAATTGTTGCACTCTGCAATTAATTTATTTAGATTAAAGTACATTAATTGTGAGGTTCAATTAAAATCAATTGCAATTTTTTTTTTAACTGTGAAAAAATCTATTACAACTAACAATTATTAGCCTCGTACAATAGGTACATGTACACAGATATCTATTAAGGTGGATGCATGTATAGATAAATAGGCATATAGAATTATATACTACTTCGGTGAATGCGTGTTTAGGTAGGTAGGTATATAGAGCCTGAATCCCAAATTCTCCCTACTCTTCCTCTACCCCCTCAACCCCATTCCTATTCCCCCCCTCCACGTAAATAAAAATTGTTAATTGGGAGAATTACAATTAATTAATTGTTAATTGTAAAAAATACAATTAATTAATTTTTAATTGTAAAAATACAATTAATAAAATTTTAATTGTAAAAAAATCAATTAATTAATTTTTAATTGTAAAAAATGCAATTAATTAATTGTTAATTGTAAAAATACAATTAATTAATTGTTAATTGGGAATTCTGGAAGTCATAAATACAATTAATTAATTGGAAATTGGACATTCTGGAAGTCAGAATTACAATTAACTAATTGTGACTTCCAAAAATTATTAATTGTAAATTTTTAATTGTTCTGAAATTTAATTTTCCCAACACTTGGTTCGCCCGCCTCCCGCCACGCGTCCTTTGACTCCGGTCAAAAAAACCGACACGGAGCGGAGCACGCCGGAGGCGAGGCGAGACATACAAGAGGAGGCGAGCGCGCAATCTACACTCTCGTGCTCGCGTCGCCTCCTCATGCCTCCTAGAGAGTCTGTAGCCGCGGTTAGATGAAGACTGTTTTTTATTTTAACTGCTTTTTTTCGGGTTTGTCAGATGTATACGTAGATTAGATTAGGTATGGCATCTGACAAACCCCAAAAAGCAAAAAACACTTAACATACCTACTTAAATTGGGGCACTGTTGGCCATTAACTGTTAGCAATTTGGTTTTACACAAACAGCAGTTAAAATATAAAATCTGACTTCGCTCAAAATGTTCTGAATGTCAACTATCATTCCCTCAAGACTTTGCATCCTGCTTCCAAACACCCTATATAATGACAAATGTTTGAGAAAGAGATTAGTGTTATAAGTAGTAGATAGTAGATCTAGGTATTTAACTGCAGTATGACACTACACACGCGTGGCGCTACTTGTATTAATTAGATATTTTTTCTTGGCTATTTTGCAGTCTCTTCCACATCCCTTCCTCTTCCTTCCTCATCCTCATCCCCTTCCGCATCCTCAACTTGACGTCATCCTTATCCTCATAACCACTTTCTCATCAACCCTAAATATTTATGGGGATTCAAAATGTACTATTTAATTCCAGTATATTTGGGGCAGGCGTTGGTAGGGTACAGTTTAGGATGGTCGGCCCCAGTGATACCCAAACTAACGGACCCAGATCAAACGCCGTTTCCTGAAGCTATCGGAGATGCAGAAGCCTCATGGGCGGGCACTTTGCTGTACGTGGGAACTATTTTGGGTGAGTCTAAATTAAGGTCAAGTTTAAGGATCCAGGCAGTCGAGTTTTTTTTAACCTACATTATCCCACTGCTGGCCTTTTCACAGCGAAAAATCTGCTTCAGCCTCTGAAGTTAGTACTTATTTGGGGGTAAAGGGAAGATCTTCTAGCCAGGCGGGTGGTATGCCTGGCGAGGCCGGCCGTTATGCCGATGGTTGTTGTTGGGGTCGTCTATATAGCGAGTGCCTCGCGAATCTTGATACCGTGATTCAGGACTTCTAATTTGTGCTGGAGCGCGCACTCAGTCAGCGCCATCTGTTGGTGGCTTCGTGAATGCATAGTATGTAGCGTGACGTGAGGTCGCTACACTTAAGCCCGCCACATACATACGGAATTTCGTTTCGAAATATCGAATCGGCGATTCCAAACGCAGTAAATCCATCCAAACATATGGACGTTTTGCTGTCGGAAAACCCGATTCGGTATTTCGAAACGGAATTCCGTACGGAAATTTCGTCTGTATGTGGCGGACCTTACTTCTATTTTCAGGTCCCTACATCACTGGTTACCTAGGCAACGTGAAAGGCCGGAAGCCATGCTTATTCCTGGGAGGTGCCATCAACCTCCTCGCCTTCATAATCCTGGCCCTCGCCAAGAGTATCATCATGATCTATATCGGCAGGATGCTGATCGGCGCGGGCGCCGCTATTATAGCTATCATGAATCTGGTGTATATAGGAGAGATAGCGTAAGTATCTAGTACCTTAGTCCTATACCGGGTGACAAAGTAATCACGGGCAATATTTTAAGGTATGACTCTAAATGTAAGTCCTGTCAAAATCGGTCCAGCCGTTTCGGAGACTAGCCGGAACAAATAGACAGACAACAATTTAAAAAAATGCTTTTTTGTTAAAAGTACTGCAAATTTAACTGACTTCCAAAAGGAGAAAGTTCTCAATTCGACTGTATGTTTTCGTTATACATTCGTATGCATTTAGTGAAAATCTGTTATTTTGACATTACAAATGGTCTACGATACACTGAAGAGCGACCTTCACCGATCGACTTACCGGATCAACCATGGATTTTATCAAATAAAATATTATGTGTCTGACATATACCAATAGGGTTGCCGTAAAGAATATGGTCAAGGATAAAACAATAAAAATAAAAAGCAAAAAGCTAAAAGCATGCACGGCTTCGTCGCGCGCAGCTGTTGTACTGCATCCTCCTCTATCGCATGAAATAGTACTCGGATGCGCAATGCTTCTCTGTCAATCAATTTTTCAATTTCAAATTTTAATTTCAAAGCCCGGCTACCGTTATTCTTGACTAAATTTTCGCAAGCAACACTATACACTGTATTCGCAATAAAATTGCCTTCATTTTGATATAATTTTCATTTGGCAAGCAAGTCGGTAAAATTTCTTAAAAAAATGGTTTTTATAATTTTAATTAATCATAGCCATGGCCATATTTTTTTACGGCAACCCTATTGGTATATGTTCAGAAACATATTTTATTTGATAAAATCTAGGGTTGCTCCGGTAAGTCGATGGGTGAAGGTCGTCCTTAAGCGTATCTCGTACTAAAACAGACACTTCAGAAATTTCCCGTCATTTTCAGGTCTACAAATATAAGAGGAATACTTCTGACAATGACAGGGATCTTCAGTACATTTGGCACCCTGATAGTATATTCCGTGGGTCCCTACGTGCCCTATGCGTGGGTTAGCTGGATTGGAGCGATTCTGTCTGTATTTTACATCGGTGGTATTTTCACTATACCGGAAACTCCCGTATTTCAGGTTATAGTTGGTAAGTATCGTATTTAATTCCTTATAATTTCTAATCTTAAGATACAAATTTGGAAGTTATTGTGATATTGTACTTGATGATTGTCTTTTATGACGTCAACCTGAAATTCTGTAGTCGATATTTTTCTTTCATAATTATTGTGATCGAAGGCTCAAGGTCACTCAGAGAGTTATGGAGAGGGCTATGCTCAGAGTTTCTCTACGAGATCGAATCAGCAATGAGGAGATACGTAGACAAACCAAGGTCACTACAATAGCCCTGCAACTTAGGAGGCTGAAGTGGCAGTGGGCGGGGCACATAGCCGGAAGAACTGATGGCTGATGGGGCAGAAAGGTTCTTGAGTGGCGACCACGTACCGGAAGACGCAGCGTGGATAGGCCCCCATAAGATGGACCGACGACCTAGTGAAGGTCGCGGGAAACCGCTGGATGCATGCAGCACCGGACCGGTCGTTGTGGAAAACCTTAGGGGAGACCTATGTCCAACAGTGGACGTCTTTTGGCTGACATGTTGACGATGATAGAAGTATATGGAGTATGTCGTATTAGTATTGTATACTTTTGACTGCACTTTGACTACTTTTTCATTTCAAATTTCCTTTTACAGGTCAAGAAGAAGAAGCAAAAGAAACCCTCCTCTCACTAGGCAGGCCTGAAGACATAGACAAAATAGTGCTAACCAAGGAAAATCTAGCTAATACCAAAAAGGACTGGGTTCAGATCTTCACAATCAAGACAAACAGAAGAGCCTTGTTCATCACGCTGAGTTTGAACGTCCTACAGCAGATGAGCGGGGTTGTCGCTGTAATATTCTTCGCTACATCGATATTCGAGTTCGCCGGGTCGTCCTTAGACCCCAATATAGCCACCATCATTATAGGAGTGACGCAGATTGTCGCCAGTACTATAACTCCGTTCTTCGTCGAGAGAGCTGGACGGAAGTCTTTGCTGCTGTTTTCGACTATGGCGTCTTGCTTGAGTTTGGTAAGGGTTAAGATGTGACTAAGGTGGCAAACAAGCGTACGGCTCGCCCACGGACCAATTACTTAGAGGACTGGGTCTAACCAACTCGGCCACATGGCTCAACTAAGCCATTCACGTCATCACAGTAGGCGTCGCTTAAGTCAGTGTGCTGTTGGCGTTCGTCCTGTGCAGACGTCTTACCAACGTTCGCATCCCAAATATAATTATATTCGACACTAGATGGCGTCCCTCTGTACGTCTTTTTACACGACTGCCCAAAAAAAGGAGTGTATATGTGTTTAGGGTTCATGTATGTATGTATGTGAGATTCTTTATACCACCATAACTTATAAATGCCTGAACCGAATTGGATGTATGGGGTATCGTTAGAATCCTTACATCATTCCGGGTAACACTGGGTATATTTTTTTTGAAAACAATCAATATGGCGGCATTATGGCTCAAAATTCAAATGTGAAAAAAACATTTTTTTCATTCATTATTACAATATGGGTATCAAATTGAAGGCCTTGATGTGCACATTTTAAAAATATATAATCGTCATTTAACATAGGTAGGGTGTACATGTAAAACAATCATTTCATTTTTGGCTGCTGTCACTAAAATTCATAAAATAAAAATAAATAATTTAAAAAAATAACAATAACACGACAGCCGTGCCAAAAACGAACTAAAAAGTATAAAACAAGTGCAGTGTCATTGCAGTCGGGGGACCTCTTAAATTAAAAAGTGTTCCACAGAACGGTCCCCCGACTGCAATGACACTGCACTTGTTTTATACTTTTAGTTCGTTTTTGGCACGGCAGTCGTGTTTTTATTTTTTTTTAATTATTTATTTTTTTATCACACTACACTTAGTGACATCTAGTGTGAAAAAGTTAAACAACGTACTAACATCGACATAGAACGAAGCGAGTAGTTTTGCTATTGACCGTTAGATTGAAATGGCATAGTAGGCGTTATCTACACCCCTTCACCCATGCCTTCACCCGCACAAATTGTCAAGCGACGTTTCATAGGGAAATGTAATAAGAACATCTCTACTGTCTATTTCCACTGTGGGCTCGCTTGATGTTAAGCAGTGACTAGCCTAAAGATGTTTGCAATATCAAAGGCATCACTCGCATGTTGCCGAATTGAATGGGAGTGGGACAGAGAGAGAGGAAGGGGGGGTTGGGCTTCCGGCTCTCTCACTCTACGTACGAAATGCCGCTGTAATAATAATAATAATAACCATTTATTTCAGGCAACGATGGCCCATATTATAAATACCCAGCTAATCCCCCCCCCCTAACAGCTAGCTACTTTACGCTGATCTTCCGTAAGAGGGTGGTCAAGCCAGCTCATAAATGAGCCACCATAGCCACATAAAAACTGTTAGCTGATTTTGTTACTTTATTTGGTTACTTTATTTTGTTACTTTATTTTGTTACTTTATTTTGTTACTTTATTTGGTTACTTTATTTTGTTACTTTATTTGGTTACTTTATTTTGTTACTTTATTTTGTTACTTTATTTGGTTACTTTATTTTGTTACTTTATTTTGTTACTTCATTTTGTTACTTTATTTCGTTACTTTATTTTTTTACTTTATTTTGTTACTTTATTTGGTTACTTTATTTTGTTACTTTATTTTGTTACTTTATTGGTTACTTTATTTTGTTACTTTATTTTGTTACTTTATTTGGTTACTTTATTTTGTTACTTTATTTTGTTACTTTATTGGTTACTTTATTTTGTTACTTTATTTTGTTACTTTATTTTGTTACTTTATTTGGTTACTTTATTTTGCTACTTTATTTTGTTACTTTATTTGGTTACTTTATTTTGTTACTTTATTATGTTACTTTATTTTCCAGGCTGTTCTCGGCATCTACTTCCAATTGGACAACGTGGATCATCCCGGTGTTGAAAAGATCAAATGGTTACCACTCGTCTCACTGATTTCATTCTTCCTGTCTTACGATCTTGGTAAGTTTCTTTAATCATCACGTTTACTGATGGTAGAGCCAAGCTGTAGGCATTTGTCTGCAGCTCATATAGTAGTACTCTCTTTCAGAAGATCAGCTTGTTTCGTACGACGAGTGAAAGAGTAAAATGTAACGTCACGACTTTTATCCCCATTCGGGGGTAGTCAGAGGCTTGAGTGGCCATACACCACCACATTGTGGAGGTATTAACCAACTCAAAACCCACGTTTCACCTGATAGTCAGAACCCAACGTGACAGGTGGTGAACCTTGTCGCCGTGTATACAGGAACTGACTATTATCTAATCCCGAGGGATAGGTAGGTTTCCTCACGATGTTTTCCCTCACCGTCAGCGAACTGTAAATTATGCACATAGATGAAAATTCATCCATTGGTGCATGCCCCACCGGGGATCGAACCTGGGACCTTCTGATTGCTAGCCCAACCTGTTCACCCCTAGGCTACAGTCGCTGAAAGGGCCGGAAAATTTAATTCTAGCATATACAAAATTGATGCGTACACAAGCCCCGAGCCACGCCCAAGCAATCAGTTATGCCATTGTGTCAAAACTGATTACTCGAGCGCGCCGCTCGCCTCCTGTAGACGCAACCAAAGATCAAGGTTGTCAAGTTCTCTCTCAGAGTAAACTGGCCTAAAACACATTCTGGGCCACTAGTGTCTTAACAATTGTCCATTTCGAAATCATTGGAGTCCATCTCCGTGAATTCTTCATTGTAAATCGCGAATTCTTCGGCCGACAAGATGTCGACCGCGAATTTACGATTCATAATTTCGCAATGTACAATTGTTAATTCCTGCTCAGCTCCCAAACGATTATTTTCTGCAGGTTTCGGCATCATCCCGAACACATTAATGGGTGAAATGTTCACCTCCAACGTCCGGAGTCCTGGGGCTATCCTCGTGTCCACTGTCTCCTACTTGGTGGGCTTCGGCGTGTCCACGGCGTTCAGCTACATGCTCCCAGCGCTGGGCGGTGCCGTCACCTTCTGGGTCTTCTCGACTTCATGCTTGATCGCTTTCCTATTCTCCGTGATCTTCGTGCCCGAGACAAAAGGCAAGACTCTCGCGGAGATATCTGAGATGTTGAGTAAATGAGTTTTGAGAGAAATGACTTCTTCTTCTTCTTTTCGTGTCAACGGTAACTGCTTAACATCAGACGGGCCGTACGCTTTTTTGCCACCGCAGTCCTATAATTCACTTTTTTATGTGACTGCGGTGATAAAAAGCGTACGGCCCGCCTGATGTTAAGCAGTTACCGTAGCCAATAGATCAAATCAAATCAATCAAATCAAATCAAAATATTTATTTGCATAAAACATGGTAAATTAAAGTTGTTTTACATAGTGTGTGCAGCATGCTTTGTCAGGTAAATAATGACATGCAAACATTTAAGAATTAAAAATAATAGGTTATTGGAAAGTGAATTATATTATCATTAGGTACAAAATCAATTAAATTAATATATTATAATGTCATGTTCATTTCAAAATTTCCATTATTAAATCCATTCTTTTACTGAAGAGATCCATTCTTTTAGATGCTTGCAATACCAAAGGCATTACCACATTTATTTATTTTAAGTACCTAGGTCATGTAGTTACACCTGCCCTGAGAGATGAGGCTGACATTGAACGGGAGCGTAGGGCGTTGTCGGTCCGAGCAAATATGTTGATCCGCAGGTTTGCACGTTGCTCAACTTATGTGAAAATAACTCTTTTTAGAGCTTTCTGCACTACATTCTACACATGCAGCCTGTGGTCAGACTACACGCAAAAATCGTACGGCGCCCTTCGTGTCCAGTTTAACAACGCGTTCAGGATGATGTTGGGGCTCCCCCGTTATTGCAGCGCATCAACAATGTTTGCGGAAGCGCGCGTAGATTGCTTCTACACAATGATGCGCAAAAGAGGCACTTCGCTGGTGCGGCGAGTGCGGGGGAGCGCCAACAGCATGCTGGCTGCGCTCGCGGGTCGACTTGATAATGCCTACATTGCCCACTGTTGCGGGCTGCACGTTGCACAGTGATCGGCCCGGTTTGCACTTACCGACCTATTAATATTTAATTTAAATGACATCTATTTGGACATTTAATACTAATTCTAATTTGTTTTTATGATTGTAATTTAATTAAGGTGAAATGTGTAATGAGTCTATGTTACTTGAATTATTAAATAAAATTATTATTATTATTATTATTACTCGCGCATTGCCAACCTGAAGGGGAGTGGGATGGAGAGAGGGGAAGTGGGGGGTTGGGCTTTCGGCTCTCTCACTCATCGTACGAAACGCAGCTGTTATAGCTGATTTACGCCGATCTTCTTTGAGAGGGTGGTACTACCCCGGTCGAGCCAGTCCGTATATGAGCTGCAGTCAATTGGCTACAGCTTGGCTCTACCATCTTCTCTGGCTGTCAACATGTCAATGGTCAAGAATTTACGCTTACAATAATTAGTCATATTATGTTATTTGGTGTCAAAGAATGTTGTAATATCGTTGAACATTGAGATGGACTGCGATGTGACTAATTTTATATACCTACTTAGAATTGAAACAATTTAATATTTATTCGCTATTATTATTAATTGCAAATCACAAACAAGACCCTATATTACAATCGCTTTACAAATCAGTTGTCACAGCTTATGTTATGCCACTATAAAAAAGACTACAACTTTCTTAAAATAACCTACAATTAAACAACAATATTTACTAAGTACTATACAACATTATGTAACCAGCTTAAAACTAAGCTAAGGTAAGGTTCACCACCTGTCACGTTGGGTTCTGACTATCTGGTGAAACGTGGGCTTTGAGTTGGTTAATACCTCCACAATGTGGTGATGTATGGCCACTCAAGCCTCTGACTACCCCCGAATGGGGATAAAAGTCGTGACGTTAAATTTATTTTTATTTTTTACTTAAAACTATGAAATATGTATTTCCCATTGAATCGTTAAATTTACAATTGGCTATTTAAAGCAAGAAGTTCACTTTATTTAGCAAGTGTATGTTATTGTTACATCATCTGACCTCCTTCCTGGCTGGAAGCCATCAGACCCTGCATCACCACATCTTTGCTAGAAACCCTCACATCCGAAGACCTCCCAAGTATCTCCTGAATCTCACTCAACGACTTTCCTTTCGTCTCCGGCACGAACTTATAAGTAAATATAAAAGCGACAATACACGAACAGGAGAAGATCCAGAAGGTGACGTCACCGCCGAGGGTCTTGACCATGGATCCGAAGCCAGTGGCGACTCCGAAGCCGATGAGCCACGCGGTCGTCATGGCAACCGCTGACCCTGTACTGCGGGCGTTACCTTGGAACATCTCTCCTACTAAAGCACTCGGCATGTTCCCGAACCCTGAAGATAGACATTTGGTGAATGATGACTGGTAACTTAAATGGGATGAGCTACAGTCTATTGGCTACAGCTTGGCGCTACCATGGTAACCGTAAGGTCCCTTAAAAGCTGGCTCTCCGTCCCCTTAAGTTGCAGGTGACCTGAGTGGCGGTTAGCACTTACCGTCACAGCTCCGGGTCTTGGGGGGGGGGGGGGGGCGCTGGCAGGGGCACCCACCCCGGGAGGCAGTTTCAGGGGGCGCCAAAATCATAATATACTTAGTATGATTAAGAATAAAAATAAATTGCTCCACGAAAGCGCCGATATCTGAGTTTTTTTAAAGGCTTATAACACCCCGGGACGCCATGGCGACGTCGCCGGCTACGTATCCAAACAATTTGTATTGATGGCGACGTCGCCATTCCGTCGCCTGGTGTGTTACCTGTCATACATTTCAATACGAATTAGTTGGCTACGGTGGCTGGCGACGTCGCCATGGCGTCCCGGTGTGTTATGGCCCTAATTTATTTCAAACGCTGGAGAGAGGGGTGCCACCATCAAGTTTTAGCCCCGGTTCGAAAAAATCGTAGATCCGGAGCTGTCCATCACCCGGTTGTCCTTGTGCCTAAACAAGGAAAAAATTGTTCTTACCGATTTCAAATGAGAAAAAGAACATGATGAGGGCCATGAGTGGAAGCCAGCCGATGCTTGCAGCCACAGGACTCTGTATCCTAGTCAGATGGAAGTACGTTCCCAGGATCGACTGCAAATAAGTAGTTTTTACGATTTTTTGGATTCCGTACCCAGGGTGCCAACGGGACCCTACTACTAAGCCTACGTTGTCCGTCTGTCCGTCCGTCCGTCTGTCAGCGGGGTGTATCTCACGAACCATAATAGGTAGAGAGTTGAAATTTTCACAGGATGTCTATTTCTGTTGCCGCTACAACAACAAATACTAAAAATAAAAACATAGCCACAAGAAACTTGATATTTATGACGTTTTTATTCTACGGTGGTACGGAACCCTTTATGTACGAGTCCGACACGCACTTGGCACTTGGCCTGTTTTTTTTTTACCTAACTACCTGACCCGGCGCTCCCCACCCTCTATGTCCTGTAGGTAGGTAATCCTTACCAAGCTTATAGCACATAAGGCGGTAGAAATTAACAGTAGAACTCTTCGGCCGACCCTCTCTACAACCGTTGGTGCTATCAAGCTGGATAATAGCCTTGTTATCCCAATTATAATTGTTGCTAGATCCGGCCTGAAATAAAGAGAATACCTATTCGTTACTAAATAATAATATTAATAATATTCTGGGACATTTTTTACACACGGCTACCTGATCCCAAACTAAGTAGCTTGGACTATGGAAACCAGATAACTGATATTACTACATATACTACTTTTTTATTTGTAAATACATACTTATACATACACCCAGATTCGAGACATACAAAAATGACTGTTCATGCACACAAATGCATGTCCCGGGTAGGAATCGAACATACGACCTGCAGCGTGAAAGGCGCCATCACGCCAACCACGCCAACGGGCCCGTCTTCTTGAGAGTTTATTTATTTATAGGACTGCGGTGGCAAAAAAACGTACGGCCCGCCTGATGTTAAGCAGTAACCGCAGCGTATAGATGCTTGCAATACCAAAGGCATTGCTCGCACATTGCCGACCTGAATGGGAGTGGAATGGAGGGAGGGGAGTCGTGGGGGGTTTGGGCTTTCGGCTCTCTCACTCATCGTACGAAACGCAGCTTTACGCTGTTCTTCAGTGAGAGAGTACTACCCCGGTCGGGCCATCCGCTATATGAGCTGCTGTCAATGGGCTACAGCTTGGCTCTACTACCATTAGGGTGCGTTTCCATTGAAGCGGAGCTGGGCGGAGTGGAGCGGAAGCGGACCGTGAATTGGCCAATCACAGTACTCGAAATCTCCACGCCGCTCTTGGCCCATCACAGTCCGCCGCTCCGCTCCACTCCGCCCAGCTCCGCTTCAATGGAAACTCACCCTTATAATAGGTATGAAGTAATAATTTCAGTAGGGTTCCATTATTTGGTCAATGGACGAGCTCATAGCCAGCTGTAATCACTGATTGTTCAACGATTTGGAGGTTAAACAACGTTTGTCAAGGTCAGTCGGAGATGGGTGACAATTAAGATTGGCACTCATCTATCAACCCGGCATCCGACCAGCATTGCCTCGCCGCTCGGCGTCCACTCGTTGTCGACGGGTGGTCCGCGGGTGGACGCTGCTTTTACACCATGAACGTCACGTGATCACCCAGTGGACCGCGCGTGATCAACGAGTGAACGCCGCGTGGTCCACTTATTTTCGGTTTAGTTAGTGGATGCCGACCGACGAGGCGGTGCTGGTCGGGTGCCGAGTTGATAGATGAGTGCCAACCTTTAGTGGCTTTTCGAACTGAGCGTCTTTGTGCTGCGGAGGGCACGCTAAAGTCAGTCCCGGTCATATCAAAGGCCTTCGGGCGGTTTGAAAACCTGTCACCAGGTTGCCTAGCCATACGATAAGAAGAAGATTCCATACTATAACACCAAGCCAACTAGTAAGGGCCGGGCTCACAGAGTAAAGACTAAAGAAAGAGGTGCCCTTATTAGATATATTATGTATGAAAAAAAACGTGGTCATTGTTTTTTCATTTTCATTGTTCTATCTACCGGTAAATAGTTGAACTACTCGCTTCGTTTTATGTCGATGTTAGTACTAGGCTGACCACTCGGCCGAGTTGCTTAGGACCAGTCCCCTTAGTAATTGGTCCATGGCCGGGCTCCATTAACGCGTTGCGTTGCGTTGTCGCAAGATTTTGTACTGGCGCATCACCTTCCCCCGCTTCGTCTCTCGCCCGTCGACCCTTTGATCCGTTGCGACGACGCAGCGCAGCGCACTAGTGGAGCCGCGCTCTAACTCGGAATGCGGCTTCCCCGCCCGCATACCGCCCGCACACCGCCACCGCCTTTTTGTGCGGGTGACGTCACATTTGACAGGTTCCTAGTTGGCTTGGTGGAGTAGTACTCTGTCTTACCTAATGGAAGATCCAGCCAATTCAAAAATGGTAGTAGCGAAGAATAACACAGCTGCCACTCCGCTGGTCTGCTGAAGAGTGCATAGACTCAGGGTGATGAACAAGGACCACCTATTGGCTTTCACGGTGAAGATCTTAACCCACGCCTTCCAGGTGTGGCCTTCCTCAGGGCTCGTGCCTCGGACCGACTCGAACACGTTGTCCAAATCATCCAATCGGCCGAGGAGACGAAGCGTCTCTTTTGCTTCTGTTTGCTTACCTGAAGAGAACGAAAAAACTATGACTCAGAAACTATAATAGTTACGTATAGTCTGTCTACACTAGGCATAAGGCTGTAGCAGTTAGGTATGTATAGGACCTTAAGGACGTATTAAGCAAAAATCTTATATCGTAACTAGTTGCGGATAAAGAATATTAATTCCTCTATCGCAACCGGTTGCGAAACTTGGTTGCGATGCCGGAGATGTACGTAATCTGTACGTATGGATGTCAAAGATATCTACTAACCCTTTATAGCGTAATACACAGGCGACTCCGGTATGAACAATATCCCAACCACGTGTACAATGTTGATGACAAGAGGTATATAACCCGTCATAGCGTACGATACGTAAGGACCGATGCTGTAGGCAGCTAGCGTACCGAATATACCCACAATAGACGTGGATGTGAGAAGTATTCCTCGGATATTCGTGGACCTGGAAAAACATGAAATATTTTTGCATAAGACAAAACACAACTGTTATGAGTGTCAAAAGAAAGCGCTCAGTCGAGGCAGCGCCATCGTTTGCCTCGGCTGAGCCACCTTACAAACATGCCTTGCAAGGCTGCTTGGTCAATCTCGTGCGGATGCTTCGAGCCTCCTAGCCATCAGTTTTCGCTAAATTGATATACTTATACAAAATGTCAGCTAGGTAAATAGCAGCATCTACACAAGAGGCGAGCGGCTTGCCCGAGCTATCACTTTTGAGGTCTGAACGCAACGATTTTAAGAATTTAAGGTTCAGGCGCGGCAGCTCGGAGCATTTGTACGCCTCCAGTGAGAAATGATATTGGTCGGACGAGGCAGCGAGCTTGCCTCGACTGAGCCACTTCCTGACAAAGCGAGTTATGGCAACCTCGCGAGAGGAGAATTACTGACTACTTACGCTATTTCCCCAATGTAAACCAAGTTGCTGACCGTCACCATACCTATGCCAAGCCCGCTGATGATTCTAATCGCAAACACCATGGATATATTGCGGGTGGTAATGATAAGGATGATCGCAGTCAGGTTGAGGAGGCCTCCGATAAACAGGCACGGTTTCCTTCCGACTATGTTGGATAAGTAGCTTGGGATGTAGGGACCTGGAAGACGAGAACCATGACGACATCAACCACATAACCAGAAGACGCGAAGTGGGAATTTTCTTCCCAATAGTCTTTTTTTTATTGAGACTAAGCCCGCCACACATTCCCAACACTGTTACTCCTGAAAGGCAGGATCGACAATGGTGTCCAACGATGACGCCAAGGTTTGACCCTCGACGAGTCCCGGGGAAAAGCTAAGTTGTCTTGGAACCCGCACGAATTTAATCAGAAGAAAGGATAGGAGGAGTTGGAAGAAGATTATCCACTTCCCTCCGTAGCAAAGCGGGAGACAAAAATAACAGTATATGCTGGTAGCCACAGAAATGAGACTGTTACAACTGGTGGAAGACCAGTTGTAACGCACCACGGACAGTTATTTGACTATTTGGACCTAAAACTCGTGAGCTGGTTATACTTGATTCCAATAATAGGTATGGCAAAAGTCTTATCAAAAGTAGGACAACAGTTGCCTTACTTTTTCTCGTTAGTCTGTTGAATGGTGTATCAAATTGACTGCAAAGCGGCTCAACCGGGGTGGTACCACCCTCTCACAGAAGACCGGCGTAAAGTTATTACAGCTGCGTTTCGTACGATGACCGAGAGATTCGGAAGCTCTCTCTCTCTGTCCCAATCCTCTTCAGGTAGGCTACGTGCGAGCGATGCGTTTGGTATTGCAAGCATCTATAGGCTACGGTAACTGCTTAACATCAGGCGGGCCGTACGCTTGTTTGTCACCTTAAAAACTATGTCGAAACATAGATCTAATAACAGGTAGACATTTTTGCAGCCAGGAAAATGCACAAACTGGTAGCCCACCATTAGAAAAGTACTAGGGTTGCATAACATTTAAAGAGGTATTTACAAACTTACTAACTATAGCTCCAACGTTCAGCAAGGACCCTATCAATGATATCTCAAACTCTGTGATGACGTCAGGCAGGGGAGTTTGGTTTATATCTTGAAGTTTCGGAATAATCGGCGCGGTCCAGCCCAAGCTATACCCATCTATGAACTGGCCTATGTTTACTGAAAATAGATTATCAAAGTTATGGCGCAGTGGTTTGAGCGAAGGCTGCTCGGCTCACAACATCGGGTGGTTGCGGGTTCGCTTCCCGCTGGAGACAAATTTCGGAAACGGCCTTTTCGTAATTTGCCCTGGTCTAGGTGTCACTGGGATCGCCCCAAGTCCATTGTATGGTAGTCACAGTACAAGCTTTGGTTAGTTTGGGCCCATACAGTTGGTGTGGTAGTCTGACGATATTTATGTCTTTTTAGTCAGCGGTTTGAGTGGCCATGCACCACCACATTGTGGAGGTATTAAGCCAACTCAAAGCCCACGTTTCACTTGATAGTCAGAACCCAACGTGACAGGTGGTGAACCTTGTCGCCGTGTATACAGGAACTGACTATTACGTAATCCCGAGGGATAGTTAGTTTTCCTCACGATGTTTTCCCTCACCGTAAGCGAACTGTAAATTATGCACATAGATGAAAAATCATCCATTGTTGCATGTGCCACCGGGGATCGAACCTGGGAACTTCCGATTGCTAGCCCAACATGTTCTCCCCTAGGCTACAGCCGCTTGACAATGTGGTGGTGTATGGCCACTCAAGCCTCTGACTACCCCCGAATTGGGATAAAAGTCGTGACGTACAACATGTTAAGAAAACCCTGTCCGACCCGAAAACGTATTGAAAACGTATCGAGATTAGATTCTATTTTTGTAAAAAAAAACATATTTTTTAATTACAATTTTAATTTTTTGAAAAAAAAATTTTTTTTATATTTTTTAGCAAAGTAAGTGTCCCACTGCTGGGCAAAGGCCTCCCATATTTTTTTGGAAAACAAATACCCCGTTTACATTAAAAAAAAACATAAAATGACGTCATCACATACTTTGTGGTCAGAGGTGCCGCCACACGATCTAATGGGGCAAATACACTCTCGCGAGTACGCCTTGTGGAGGGCCTCGCGCGAGACGCGCCACTCGGAGGCTACAGGAGTGCTACCCATCCACACTCTCGTTTTATTCAGTGACAGAGTTGGGCACTAATTATTGATTAAATTTTCAATCAATTAAAATTTTAATCGTAATTGTTGCACTCTGCAATTAATTTATTTAGATTAAAGTACATTAATTGTGAGGTTCAATTAAAATCAATTGCAATTTTTTTTTTAACTGTGAAAAAATCTATTACAACTAACAATTATTAGCCTCGTACAATAGGTACATGTACACAGATATCTATGGATGATATGGATGCATGTATAGATAAATAGGCATATAGAATTAGATACTACTTCGGTGAATGCGTGTTTAGGTAGGTAGGTATATAGAGCCAGAATCCCAAATCCCCCCTACTCTTCCTCTACCCCCTCAACCCCATTCCTATTCCCCCCCTCCACGTAAATAAAAATTGTTAATTGGGAGAATTACAATTAATTAATTGTTAATTGTAAAAAATACAATTAATTAATTTTTAATTGTAAAAATACAATTAATTAATTTTTAATTATAAAAAATGCAATTAATTAATTGTTAATTGTAAAAATACAATTAATTAATTGTTAATTGGGAATTCTGGAAGTCATAATTACAATTAATTAATTGGAAATTGGAAATTCTGGAAGTCACAATTACAATTAACTAATTGTGACTTCCATTAATTAACAATTATTAATTGTAAATTTTTAATTGTTCTGAAATTTAATTTTCCCAACACTTGGTTCGCCCGCCTGCCGCCACGCGTCCTTTGACTCCGGTCAAAAAAACCGACACGGAGCGGAGCACGCCGGAGGCGAGGCGAGACATACAAGAGGAGGCGAGCGTGCAATCTACACTCTCGTGCTCGCGTCGCCTCCTTATGCCTCCTAGAGAGTCTGTAGCCGCGGTAACATAATTACTTCCGGTAACAGTGTTGTCATATTTTTAAAATTTGCTACATTTTGAAGAAAAAGGCAAAAAAAATAAAATGGTATTTTAAATTGTCATTAATATGATTACTATCATGAATATTTTATTTTTTATTTGGTCATCTGATTGGGAAACCTAAATACCGGTTTCGGCTCGGACAGGGTTTTTTTAACATATTGTATATGTTATATGTTATTTATGTTTTTTTCGTAACATTTTATGATAGGTATCGAGCGGCGTTTACATTGTTAAACAACATGTTGTAGATACATCTGGTCGATAACTCATGGCAGAAAGTATCAGAAAGTAGTATGAGGAATTTAATTAGAGTAAATGGTAATGTTTACCGTTCTAATTATAAATAAATTTAAATAAAAACATTATAAAAAAAAGATGGAGAAAATTCCATCAGTATCAGCTACACTACTATCAAGGAATAAAACCAGAATTAAAATTGGCTTATAAAAAAAACAATAATACCTACTTACCGCACGCCACAATTAAAATCTGCGTTGTCATAAAAGAATCCATTTTTAATATTTATTTTATTCACTGTTCAAAACAAGAACTATACCTACTTAATTAAAAATAATAACTTTTAAGTTTTTTTTTTTCTGAATTGTAGTTGCGCTATGTAGCATCGACGACGGTGACGAACTAATGGTTTTAATCAAACACTCTTGTTATTGTATTGTGATATTACAATATGCAATTAGTTAGTGCAAACGTAACGGATAGAAAAAAAACACGAATAAAATACATAGGTTCTCGCTTCGCGGCGGCCGGCGACGCGCGCGGCGGCCGGTGCTTGTGATGAGCGAGATGGCCAAAGAAGGAAAGAAAGAAAATCATTTATTCGATACTACACGCAAGACATAGAACATAATAGTACATTACTGCCACGGTCTGTAATGAGTGTATTGCTGACCGCGCTGTGGAGGCCTCGAGTTGCGCTGCGCTGCGCTCTCGGCCATCAACACCGCAGACAGCAATACACTCATTATAGACCGTGGCAGTAATGTACTTTTTCATCACTCATACGCGCAAAGTAAGTCGAAAGGTGCCTGAAGAGCCGACAGAAAGTGATACTTATCTAATCGGGCAAAATCGTGTTTCCAGATTCTTCGAAATTTTGACAGATCAGGCAAAATCGTGTTTCTGGAAACACGATTTTGCCCGATCTGTCAAAATTTAGACGATTCTGTCAGATTATAAAAAATACGAGTTCTATTTTCAAATTTC
The DNA here is from genome assembly GCA_947859195.1 of Drymonia ruficornis. Lineage (NCBI taxonomy): Eukaryota > Metazoa > Arthropoda > Insecta > Lepidoptera > Notodontidae > Drymonia > Drymonia ruficornis. The sequence goes on along the minus strand of OX401926.1, from coordinate 7,379,416 downwards.
TATTCACGTCACAACTTTTATCCCCACTACTACTACTAGTACTACTCTAGTTTTGTTTGTCTTTTTCTTTATTTTTGTCTTTTTATTCTTTTTTTTTTTAGTTTTTGTCGTCTTTTTTTTGTCTTTATTTATTTTATTTTTTTCATTTTTTTCTTGTATTTTTTTGTATATTTCCTTTTTTTTGTCTTTTTTTGTAGTTTTTTGTTTTTTTCCCTTTTTTCTTGTTTTTTATTTTATTTATGTAGTTTTTTTGTTTTTTATTATTTTTTTAGTTTTTTCCCTTTTTTTCCTTTTTTTACTTATTTTTTTTGTAGTTTTTTTGTTTTTTAACCTTTTTTTGTTTTTGTTTTTCCTTGTTTTTTATTCTTTTGTTTTTTTGTTGTTTTATTAATTCACTTTTTTCTTTTTTTCTGTTATCTTTTTGTTTTGTTTTTTTTTTCCTTTTTTTTGTTTTTTATTCATTTTTTTTTGTTTTTTCATTTTTTTTTCGGCGACAAGGTTCACCACCTGTCACGTTGGGTTCTGACTATCTGGTGAAACGTGGGCTTTGAGTTAGTTAATACCTCCACAATGTGGTGGTGTATGGCCACTCAAGCCTCTGACTACCCCCGAACGGGGATAAAAGTCGTGACGTTACATTTTTTTATTCTTTTATTCTGTTTTTTTTTCCTTTTTTTCTCTTTTTAGTCTTATCTGTTTTTTTCCCTTTTTTCTTTTTTTGTCTTTTTTTTGTTTTTTTTTTTCTGTTTTTTTTTCCCTTCACGAATACAAGGAAAGAAAATTTCCTTGTATTCGTGATGAAAAGCACAGTGTTTACCTCGGGTTAAAGTAACTTATTATTGGTCCCTCGAACTATTAGCGCCCTCGCATAGGTACTTATACTGTGTAATTGTTCTTATGTTCGATGGTTCATTCCGACTGTCATGTCGACAGTAATAAACTATTTAGCTTCAATCTGAGATGGTTGTTTTCCTGCTGTTCCATACAGATCATTTCTGGCGACAAGAGCTGGTAATTACCCACTAAGAAGGAGAAAATAATAGTGCAATGGCTGATAATAATAATATTATCGGTAGTTTGCCGGTGTTCGAATTTCGGTCTCAAGAATACGAGATATTTGAAAGTAAGTTGGAACCACAGAGTAAAGACTAAAGAAAGAGGTGCCCTTATTAGATATATGTATTAACGTGATCATATTTTTTTAATTTTCATTGTTCTATCTACCGGTAAAAAGTTGAACTACTCGCTTTGTTTTATGTCGATGTTAGTACTAGGCCGTCCACTTGGCCGAGTTGCTTAGGGCCAGTCCCCTTAGTAATTGGTCCATGGTTGGAACATTTCATAAAATTAAATGGCATCAATTAAAATAGGAATAATCTTCATTGTAATCGTATATACTTGGCGGTCGACGTATTGTCAGTCAGAGAACTGCTAGCAGATGAACTAGCACATGGCAGCCGCTAAGAATTTATGATTGAAATTCTGGCGAGCCCGGTGGAACCCTTTTGAACCCCTCTCACAGAAGATCGGCGTAAAGCAGCTATTACAGCTGCGTTTCGTACGATGAGTGAGAGAGCCGTAAGCACACCCCCCTCCCCCTCCCTCCATCCCACTCCCCTTCAGGTCGGCAATGTGCGAGCAATGCCTTTGGTATTGTAAGCATCTATAGGCTACGGTTACTGCTTAACATCAGGCGGGCCGTACGATTATTTGCCACCGCAGCCCTATTAAAAAAAAACTATCGCTTCTCGTTGACTATAGTATAGTGGTTATAGCTACCCTCGAAAGCAAAAGCGATTTGTAGAAACTCTTGTCGATGAAGACACTTAGCTAGGGGGGCTGAACGTGGCCACTCCCAACGCTATTAATGTGGCCAAATACGTTGAAATTAAGGCCTAACCAAGTAGAACTGCTGAAAGATTGTAATGTCTTTGAGCACTCAGGGATGGACTGCGATGTGACTATTCTTATACAGGGTTATTGGTAAAACACTAACAACCTTGAAGGAGCGTATTACTGACATCAAAAACAACAACTTTAGTTCTATGACTTTTTACAAAACAAAAAAAAAACAAAAAATATATTTCTAAAATGTATGTTTTTGTTTCTCATCTAGAGGAAAGCCATGGTGCGTGGTTGTATTCCACTTTGCCCTAAAGTACCTAAACGGATCACGGCTATCCTCTAGATGAGCATATTTTCTTGTTTCATACATTTTAGAGTGTGATTTTTTGATATTTTTTTTTGTCTTTTAAAAAGTCATAGAACAAAAGTTGTTGTTTTTGATGTCAGTAATACGCCCCTGCAAGGTTGTTAGTGTTTTACCAATAACTCTGTATCTGTATCCTACTTAGAATAAAACCAATTTTATATTCATAAAGAAGTTATTATTATTTATTGCAAGTTCCTAAATTACAATCGCTTTACAAAGCAGTTTTCACAGCGTAAGTATGTGCTTTGTTATATCACTAGTATAATAGACTACAACTTTATTAAAATAACCTACAATTAAACAACAATATCTAAATATATAAGAATCAAAGTCCTGATTGACTGACTGACTGACTGACTGACTGACTGACAGACAACGCACAGCCTAAACCGCTGATCGTAGAGACTTGAAATTTGGAGGGTGGGTTTGTCTTGATGTGTAGAGGTGTACTAAGAAAGGGTTTTTTGAAATTCAACCCCTAAAGGGGTAAAATAAGGGATGAAAGTTTGTATGGAAGTTCGTCATTTTTGAAGTTAGAATTATGAAAATTGCTGATTAGGTGTCTTTTGAAAAATAAAAAAATATGGGTTTCAGGGTTTTTGAAAATTCGACCCCTAAGGGGGTAAAATAGGGGATAAAAGTTTGTATGGAAGTTCCGTCATTTTTGAAGTTAGAATTACTTAAATTGGTGATTAGGTGTATTATCAAAAATAAAAAAGAGTAATTTCAGGGTTTTTGAAAATTCAACCCCTAAGGGGGTAAAATAGGGGAATGAGAGTTTGTGTTTAGATTTCTTTCGTGTTTTTGGAAATTCAACCCCTAAGGGGTGAAATGTGGAGTGAAAGTTTGTATAGGGGTGGTCGAGTTTTGTTATTTTGACGGGAAAGGGGAAAACGGGGTCAAGGGATGTTTTAATAAGTCATCCATATCTCGATATTGGTTATGATTGCTTATTTGAATTGATCAGACTGGGGTTTCCGTATTTTTAATCATTTTGACGAGAAAGGGGAGAGCGGGGTCAGCGCATGTTTAGTCATCCATATCTCAAAATTGGTTATGATTGTTCATTTTAAATAATCAGACTGGGGTTTCAGCGTTTTTAATATTTTGAAGGAAAAGGGGAGAGCGGGGTCAGTGAATGTTTAGTCATCCATATCTCGAGATTGGTTATGATTGTTCATTTTAAATAATCAGACTGGGGTTTCAGCGTTTTTAATATTTTGAAGGAAAAGGGGAGAGCGGGGTCAGCGAATTTTTAGTCATCCATATCTCGAAATTGGTTATGATTGTTCATTTTAAATAATCAGACTGGGGTTTCAGCGTTTTTAATATTTTGAAGGAAAAGGGGAGAGCGGGGACAGCGAATTTTTAGTCATCCATATCTCGAAATTGGTTATGATTGTTAATTTTAAATAATCGGACTGGGGTTTCAGCGTTTTTAATATTTTGAAGGAAAAGGGGAGAGCGGGGTCAGCGAATGTTTAGTCATCCATATCTCGAAATTGGTTATGATTGTTCATTTTAAATAATCAGACTGGGGTTTCAGCGTTTTTAATATTTTGAAGGAAAAGGGGAGAGCGGGGTCAGCGAATTTTTAGTCATCCATATCTCGAAATTGGTTATGATTGTTCATTTTAAATAATCAGACTGGGGTTTCAGCGTTTTTAATATTTTGAAGGAAAAGGGGAGAGTGGGGTCAGCGAATGTTTAGTCATCCATATCTCGAAATTGGTTATGATTGTTCATTTTAAATAATCAAACTGGGGTTTCGGCGTTTTCAATATTTTGAAGGAAAAGGGGAGAGCGGGGTCAGCGAATGTTTAGTCATCCATATCTCGAGATTGGTTATGATTATTCATTTTAAATAATTGGGGTATAAGCTGAGCTGAATATGGTAGGTACTACTTCAGTTTGATCCCATAAAAAATAATTTCGTAAATCAACACCCAAAAGGGGGAAACTAAAGGTAGAAAAGTACGGCAGAAAAATATGTTTTACCCGATTGACTTGAAACTAAGTATGCACAGGGTAGGTGAGGGAGGAAGGGGAAGACGTAAGGTAGGGGGAAGTGGAAGGGGGAGGGGAAAGGGAAATGGAGGGGGAGGGAGCAGAAGGAAGAGAGGGGAGGAAAAGGGGTGGAGAAGGGGAGGGGGATTTGGGATTTTGGCTCTATATACCTACCTACCAAAACACGCATTCACCGAATTAGGTACCGTGATAAAGTTTCTATGGCTCCAATAAAAATCGTGAAATAAAATTATATTTATAAAAAAGCAAATACTGACTTAAAAAACCCTGGCTCACTAAAAAGTACTAAAAAGTCTTAAGTCACTTGCCCGGTTTTTTTTTATTTTGAAGTCTACGCGGACGAAGTCGCGGGCAAAAGCTAGTTTACTATACAACATTATGTGAGCAGCTTAAAAACTATGAAACTATTTCACTACTGTGGGGTTAATACCGTCACAAAGATGAATTGCGGCAATTCTGCTAAAGCAATTCATTTTTCCAACCCTCCAGCAGAATCCCCTAAATTTCCGTGAAACTGTCACGAATGGCGTAAAATATGTCACTATACTACAGAAATTTAGCGGAATTGCTAAGGATTCCTCAGAAATCAGAAAAATGAATTGCAATGCAATTCATTAGCAATATTGCATAAGGACCGTATTAGGTCCGCTGGAGGAATTAACAACTATTTTGTAGAGGTTGCAGCCTAGTTAGACGCCCGATACATTGGCACGCGGCTCAGTTGGATCTTGGATGGGTGACCGAATTTACAACACCTGACCCCCTCCGTAGAGGCTTAGTAGAAAAATGGGTAGTAAGTTATCTTCATAGAAACGCACCACGCGCGGCTTATATGTGTGCGCCATGCGTATCTATGCGTCGCGCACGCACACTCAAACCAAAACTAAACCCGGTTATCAGTGCGAAATAATGCATGTGATGTTTGAGTGTGCGTGCGCGACGCATAGATACGCATGGCGCACATATACAAGCCGTGCGCGGTGCGTTTCTATGAAGATAACCTACTATCCATCTTTCTACTATGGTAGAGGGCAAGTAAAGCTGGCGTTCCCGAGTGTCATTTTAAGGCACAGGTCGTAAGGCAGGGTTGTCGTTAAAGGCTCGACGGCAGTCGACGGGCCCGTTGGCGTGGTTGGCTAAGATTCGGCCTTCCACGCTGCAAGTCGTAGGTTCGATTCCTACCCGGGACATGCATTTGTGTGCATGAATATGTCTGCATGTCCCGAGTCTGGGTGTAATTATGTATATTAAGTATGTATTTACAAACAAAAAGTAGTATATTTAGTAATATCAGTTATCTGGTTTCCATAGTACAAGCTCTGCTTAGTTTGGGATCAGGTAGCCGTGTGTAAAAGAATGTCCCAGGATATTATTATTTATAAGCCTGAAATAAGCCATATATGAGCTGCAGTCAATTGGCTACAGATTGGCTCTACGAACAATAAAGTTATAGCTATGGATCAAGAAGATCGCTTTATTTAGCAAGTGTATGTTATTGTTACATCATCTGACCTCCTTCCTGGCTGGAAGCCATCAGACCCTGCATCACCACATCTTTGCTAGTAACCCTCACATCCGAAGACCTCCCAAGTATCTCCTGAATCTCACTCAACGACTTTCCTTTCGTCTCCGGCACGAATTTATAAGTAAATATAAAAGCGACAATACACGAACAGGAGAAGATCCAGAAGGTGACGTCACCGCCGAGGGTCTTGACCATGGATCCGAAGCCAGTGGCGACTCCGAAGCCGATGAGCCACGCGGTCGTCATGGCAACCGCTGAGCCAGTACTGCGGGCGTTACCTTGGAACATCTCGCCTACTAAAGCACTCGGCATGGTCCCGAACCCTGAATAAAGAGTATTGGTCATAGAGATTTTAATTAGAAGAGACGTTCTTAGTAGATATCTCTATGAAACAACGCGTGGTCATTTTCCCGGGATGCGTGGCATCTATCTACCGGTAAATAGCTGAACTACTCGCTTCGTTTTATGTCGATGTTAGTACTCGGCCAACCACTCGGCCGGGTTGCTTAGACCCAGTCCCCTTAGTAATTGGTCCATGGTATTGGTGAATGATGACTGGATACTTAAATTGTGACCGTTAATAAAATCAAATAAAAAAAAGATGATAGAGCCAAGCTGTATCCAATTGACTGCAGCTCATATATGGTCGGGCTCGACCGGGATACCATCCTCTCGCAGAATATCAGCATAAAGTAGTGTTTCATACGATGAGAGAGAGTTGGAAGACCGCCCTGCCCCTAGCCACGGTCGGCTGCGCGTGCGACCGATGCCTTTCGTGTTGCAAGCATCTATAAGCTACGTTTTATGCTGCTGCTTAGCATTAGCAGTCTATTGGCTGCAGCTTGGCTCTAGCATCGGAAGGCCGTGGTCTCCTATTAAATGCCATCGGCCGCTTACAGCGTCACGCGTACGCCGCGTCACAATGCTTACTATAGAAATGTACTGTTGTGGTCTCCTTCACATGCCGACGTCACTATAGTAACATTGTGACGCGGCGTACGCGTGACGCAGTAGCATCGTAACCGTAGACAGGTATCGCGTCTGAGCGGCTAGACAAGTGGCTGACGTCTACAAGCGTTCCTTCAAATCGCTACGCTTCATGTATGGAATTGACATAAGTCGCGTGATCTACATAGCGACTTGTAATGTAATTTCCATACATTGTGAAGTCTATTCTATTCGATTAGCGTTCATACCACTTGTCTAGAATCACTGGTCCACTTAAGTTGCAAGTGTCCTGAGTGGCGGTTACCAAGCCATAAGGTGGACCATCTGTGCGTTTAAAAGAAATTTCTTACCGATTTCATATGAGAAGAAGTACATGATGAGGGCCATAAGTGGAAGCCAGCCGATGTCTGCGGCCACAGGACTCCGTATCCTGGTCAGATAGAAGTACGTTCCGAGGATCGACTGCAAATAAGTAGAAATGACATAAGATATTAGTTGCAGAAAAATATCATACTCTACGATCCCATTGGATCAAGGTTTTTAGTTTAGTTAAGTCGAATTTAGTAGATGTACCTATAGAATCAGGTACTTACCTACATTTACATCGTGAATTTTTATAGGTGCCGTTTCGTGAAACGGTTGATATCTACTGGTAGGTATGTTAAGGAGCCTGCATTGATCTAAAAGTATCTAGGCGCCTACTCTGAATTACGAAACAAAATGCTTCGGCGGATCGTACGTTTTCCTCATAGAGTAAAGACTTAAGAAAGAGGTGCCCTTATTAGATTCTCTATTAAACAACGCGTGGTAATTGACACGGGATGGCGCGGGTGGTGGGGGTTAAGAAATGCGTGGCATCTATCTACCGGGAAATAGCTGAACTACTCGCTTCGTTTTATGTCGATGTTAGTACGTAGTTTAAATATTTGCACTAGATGTCACTAAGTGTATGATCATGAAAAATTACGTACAAAGGAACGCCATCTAGTGTCGAATATAACTATATTTGGGATGCGAACGTTGGCAAGACGTCTGCACAGGACGAACGCCAACAGCACACTGACTTAAGCCACGCCTACTGTGATGACGTCACCGGCCTAGTTGTGCGATGTTTAAGCAACGCGGCTTAGCTGCTTAGACCCAGTCCTTTAGTATTAGGTTCATGGTTTTCCTACATATTTTTGCCACATATTTTGACTAAGGTTTACCCCCTTATTCATAGAGATTTTGCCCAGTTTGCAATGGTTATGAAAGGCATTTTTAGGAACAAATGTGATTTGTAACTCCACTGCAGGTCGATTATAACTTTCTATGAATAAGGGGGTTAGAGTTTGTGAAGTTAGGGCTTTTAGAGTTAGAAGCTTGGCTCTACATGAGATCTGATAACTTTTTAAGAGGTCTCGTTCTGGCAGCATTGAAACATGAAAATGTTTTTGGTGGGATTTCCTCTTTCGTTTCCTACTCCGAAAGAACACTTCCGAAACAATTTCGGAATAGGAAAACGTACGATCTGTTAGCCGAACCATGTTGTTTCGTATTTCGTACTAGGCACCCAGTAGATTAAAATAATATTTGTATTATAAAATTAAAACTTTGAGGTTCTCACTAAACCAATTTAATTGACAGTTAATAAGAAACAAAGTAATTCCAAGATAATAAGTTGATTTAAAGCTACATTTTCCTCTCCAAAAAACCCGCTAAAACGTCACACGCCAATGCATTTTTAGGGTTCCGTACCCAAAGTGTGCCAACGGGACCGTATTACTAAGCCTACGCTGTCCGTCCGTCTGTCCATCTGTCTGTCAGCGGGCTGTATCTCACGAACCGTAATAGCTAGAGACTTGAAATATTCACAGAATGTGTATTTCTGTTGCCGCTACAACAACGATTACTAAAAATAAAAAATATTTCTAAATAAAGGGGGTTCCCATACAATAAAGTCGATATTTTTGACGTTTTTATTTATAACTCTAAATTAAACTATATATAAAGGGAAAACTAATATGTGAACCATTATTGATCATTATAATAGCTTTTACACAAATTGTTGATCTATATTTTGTAAAACTACATTTTTTGACCAATAAATTAACTTTTAAGTGACAGTAGCGCCGCCATCTAGTCGCATATGTGTAAACTGATTTGTGCAATGTGTTAAGGTCCTCAAGTTAAATAAGGTAAAAGTTTCAAATGTATTCGCATAGTATAGCTAGATGGTAATACAATTTTCACAGAATGAATTTCAAATACTAAAAATTAAATAAAATTTATACGGTGGTTGGTACGGAACCCTCTATGTGCGAGTCCGACACGCACGTGGCCGGTTTTTTATCTCAAACCCGTATTCGCTAAACTACTTCCCTGAATTAAGTTTTACGACTCATGCGGGTAGATAAGCACACAGATTTTTCCGTGAAATTTCAGCTGAAAATACTCCTTTGTCAACTTGGAAATAATTTACAGTTACCATTTCAGTTAGGTTAAGACTATCTCAGTGACCCATTTTTATGTTACTAAGGTGTCAAACAAGCGTACGGCTCGCCTGATGTTAAGCAGTTAACGTAGCCTATAGATGCTTGAATACCAAAGGCATCGCTCATACGTAGCTGACCTAAAGAGGGGTGGGACAGAGTGAACAGAGACAAGTGGGGATGGGCATCCGGGTAATCTCACTTATCGTACGAAACGCAGCTGTAATAGTTACTTTACGGCGATCTTCTGTAAGAGGGTGGTACTACCCTGGTCGAGCCAGCCCGTATATAAGCTGCAGTCAATTGGCTACAGCTTGGCTCTACCACCTTCAACCTTCACCATCACATTCAACAGTGTTTCACCATCTAAAAAAACTAGATTTCTTTTCAACTCGTGGTCGCCGTCCCGTCCCACCTTTCATCATCATCATCATTTCAGCCAAAACACGTCCACTGTTGGACATAGGCCTCCCCCGACCGTGCGTCTTCGGGTACGTGGTCGCCACTCAAGAACCTTTCTGCCCCATCGGCCATCAGTTCTTCCGGCTATGTGCCCCGCCCACCGCCAATTCCGCCTACTAACTCGCAGGGCTGTCCTGAAATTCTTACCAAGCTTATAGCACAGAAGGCAGTCGACGTTAACAGTAGTATCCTTCTACCGGCTCTCTCTACAACCGTTGGCGCTATCAAGCTGGATAATAGTCTCGTTATTCCAATTATAATTGTTGCTAGATCCGGCCTGAAATAACGAAAATATTCGTTACGTAAATCTTCTTGAGAGCGAGTGAGGTTGGGCTTCCGGCTCTCTCACTCATCGCACGAAACGCAGCTGTAATCACAGTTACTTTACGCTGATCTTCAGTTAGAGGGTGGAATTACTATTTTACTATTTTATATCTTCTAGTTTTACACGACTGCCCAAAAAAAGGAGTGTATATGTGTTTAGGGTTCATGTATGTATGTATGTATGTGAGATTCTTTATTCCACCATAACTTATAAATGCCTAAACCGGATTGGATGTATGTCGTATCGTTAGAATCCTTACATCATTCCGGGTAACACTGGGTATATTTTATTTTTGAAAAAAATCAATATGGCGGCATTATGGCTAAAAATTCAAATGTGAAAAAAAAGTTTTTTTCTTCCATTTTTACAATATGGGTATCAAATTGAAGGCCTTGATGTGCACATTTCAAAAATATATAATTTTTCGCATAATTTAACATAGGTAGGGTGTACACGTAAAACAAACAATGAATTTTTGGCTGCTGACACTAAAATGCATAAAATAAAAATAAATAATTAAAAAAAATTAAAAACATGACTGCCCTGCCAAAACGAACTAAAAAGTATAAAACAAGTGCAGTGCCATTGCAGTCGGGAGACCTCTTAAATTAAAAAGTGTTCCACAGAACGGTCCCCCGACTGCAATGTCACTGCACTTGTTTTATACTTTTTAGTTCGTTTTTGGCAGAGCAGTCGTGTTTTTATATTTTTTAATTAACTACTATTTTATATCATATCTAGTTGGGCTTGATCCATGTTTCATGTTTGTGTGGTCTCTGAGCCGTTGAGTTATTGCAAATGTACCCACCAGATAAGTATTTATAATTTTAATATTAATTTTAATTCACCCACTTTATTTACCCACTAAAACCGCATATTTACAAAATTGTTAAATTAGTGTTTCTCATGTAAGTGAATGTAAATTCTTTTTGAGATTTAAAGATATCTTAAACCTGAACTACCCCCGTCGCGCCATCCTATATATTAGTTGCAGTCAATGGGCTACAGCTTGGCTCTGCTACCAATAAATAGTTCAGTAGGGTTTCATTATTTGGTAGATTTTGACGGGCCCGTTAGCGTGGTTGGCGCGTAGGCGCCTTTCACGCTGCAGGTCGTAGGTTCGATTCCTACCCGGGACATGCATTTGTGTGCATGAACATGTCTGTATGTCCGGAGTCTGGGTGTATATGTATATTAAGTATGTATTTACAAATAAAAAAGTAGTATATGTAGTAATATCAGTTATCTGATATCCATAGTACAAGCTCTGCTTAGTTTGGGATCAGGTAAACGTGTGTAAAAATGTCCCAGGATATTATTATTGTCCCAGGATATTATTATTGTCCCAGGATATTATTTAGGCGCTGATAGCCAGCTGCAATCACTGATCGGTAAAGGATTTGGAGGTTAAGCACTACTAAAAGAAAGGAAAACGAAGGTACCACTAACTAGGTTAAGGAATACTTGGCAAGGTCAGTCAGAGATGAGTGACCATTAAGGTTGGCTCTATCCACTCGGCACCCGACCAGCATCGCCTCGTCGATCGGCATCCACTAACTGAACCGGAAATAAGTGGACCACGCGCTGACCACGCGGCGTTTACTCGTTGACCACGCGCGGTCCACTGGTTGATCACGTGACGTTTATGGTGTAAAAGCAGCGTCCACCCGCGGACCACCTGTCGACAACGAGTGGACGCCGAGCGGCGGGGCGGTGGTCGGGTGACGAGTTGATAGATGACTGCCAACCTTTAGTGTCATTTCGAATTGAGCGTCTTCGTGCTGCGGTGGGCACGTTAAAGTCGGTCCCGGTCATGTCAGAGGCCTTCGGGCGGTTCAAAAACTCTGACACCAGATTGGCTATACGATAAGAAGAAGATTCGATACTCTGTCTTACCTAATGGAAGATCCAGCCAATTCAAAAATGGTAGTAGCGAAGAATAACACAGCTGCCACTCCGCTGGTCTGCTGAAGAGTGCATAGACTCAGGGTGATGAACAAGGACCACCTATTGGCTTTCACGGTGAAGATCTTAACCCACGCCTTCCAGGTGTGGCCTTCCTCAGGGCTCGTGCCGCGGACCGACTCGAACACGTTGTCCAAATCATCCAACCGGCCGAGGAGACGGAGCGTCTCTTTAGCCTCTGTTTGCTTACCTGAAGATAATAAGATAATACCGAAACATATGCACATTGGGATTCATCTAAGTTTCCTTCTCTTATCAAGGTTTTTGTTGCCACTAAGTCGTCGCCACCAGTCGCCACATAGCAATGGAGACCTTGACAGTTCGGACAGCCTCTCTCCGTACCCAAAGGGTGCCAACGGAACCCTATTACTAAAACTCCGCTGTCCGTCTGTCTGTCTGTCTGTCTGTCCGTCTGTCCGTCTGTCCGTCTGACAGCGGGCTGTATCTCACGAACCGTAATAGGTAGAAAGTTCAAATTTTCACAGAATGTATATTTCTGTCGCTACAACAACAAATACTAAAATAAAAGAAAATTGATATATTTTACGTTTTTATGTACCGTGATTACGTGGTATCCTTAGGGATGAAATCCGCAGCGAAATGAGGAAACCAGGGATTTCACAAATGAACTCCCTGGTTTCCTCATTTCCCTATTTCCCTGTGTCATATACAGGGTGGTGACGACATCATGACAATAATTGAAACTACATACTGGGTATCACACATGGACCAGTTACTAAGGGGACTGGCCCTAAGCAAGTCGGCCGAGTGGTCGGCCTAGTACTAACATCAACATAAAACGAAGCGAGTAGTTCAACTATTTACCGGTAAATAGTAAAATGAAAATGAAAAAACAATGACTACGTTTTGTTTCATACAAATATCTAATAAGGGCACCTCTTTCTTTAGTCTTTACTCTGTGGTATCACATTAGTAGATCGCACGTAAAATATTATTAAATTATATTAAATGTATTGCCACGGGATTGCTTATTTATTTTGACTATTTTAACGTTACGCCTACAAAGATACCGCTAAAAACACCGACACCGAAGCGATGTTGCCACGCTTGTACTTGCATGTCAGTCTATGAGGTCGGTAGACGTTATAAAGGGTGTTGTGTTTCGTGTAGACTATTTCCGCATTTATTTGTTTGAAAATTTGAAATTTTGGACTTTGATGTAAACCTAATTTTATAATTTTGATGTGTTGTGATTGACTAGCAGGGATCGTGTTTTAATGTATTGTCACTATGTCGTCACCACCCTGTATAAAGAATATTAAATCCTCTATCGTAATCCATATAGCTAAACTTGGTTGCGATACCGGAGGTCAAATATATCTACTAACCCTTTATAGCGTAATACACAGGCGACTCCGGTATGAACAATATCCCAACCACGTGTACAATGTTGATGACAAGAGGTATATAACCCGTCATAGCGTACGATACGTAAGGACCGATGCTGTAGGCGGCTAGCGTACCGAATATACCCACAATAGACGTGGATGTGAGGAGTATTCCTCGGATATTCGTGGACCTGAAAAAACATGAAGTATCGTTTTGCATAAGACAAAACACAACCGTTATGAGTGAGCAAAGGAGAGGAAGTTCGGGTCGGTTGGACCATGGATGGGTGACCGAATTATAACGTCAGACCTCCTCCATGCTTCGGAGGGCACGTTAAGCTGGCGGTGCCGGGTGTCATTTGAAGATCTATATCGTTACAGGCAGTCAGAAGCCTGAAAAAACTGACAAAAATGGTCTTACGCTTAGGTTATCGATAGTCCCACTAGTGGGTCTCAGAGGGCAGATGGCAATCGCTCCGTGTAAATATCGGTGATCAGCCAAATCAGGGTAGACTGAAAGCCGACCCCTCGTAATGGAATAAGGCTAGGAAGAAGATTGTGAGTGAGCAAAGGAAAGCGGACGGGCGAGGCAGCGCCATCGTTTGCCTCGGCTGAGCCACCTTGCAAACATGCCTCGGAAGGCTGCTTGGCCAATCAGTACACTATTAGGTGAATACTTGTTCTAGCTTATTGCGAATCTCGTACGGATGCTTCGAGCCTCTTAGAAATCATCATCATCATCATCTCAGCCGAAAGACCACAGCACTGCACTGCACTGCTGGACATAGGCCTCCCCCAAGGTTCGCCACAATGACCGGTCTTGCGCTGCCCGCATCCAGCGTATTCCCGCGACCTTCACCAGGTCGTCGGTCCACCTTGTGGGAGGCCTACTCACGCTTTCCGGTGCGCGGCCGCAATTCGAGAACTCTTCGATCCCATCGGCCATCCGTTCAACGAGGAATGTGCCCTGCCCACTGCCAAATCCGTCTACCCAAAATATTCATACCATGCAGAATGCCAGCTAGGTAAATAAGTGCGTCTACAAGACGCGAGCGGCGCGCCTGAGCTATCAGTTTTGAAGTTCGAACGCAAAAATATTATGCTATAACTGATGGGTCGGGCGTAGCAGCTTGGAGCATTTGTACGCACCCAATGAGAAATATTGGTCGGACGAGGCAGCGAGCTTGCCTCGACTGAGCCACTCACTGACAAAACGAGGCATAGCAGCGCGATTGCAGGATTACTGGCTACTTACGCGATTTCCCCAATGTAAACTAAGTTACTGACGGTCACCATACCCATGCCGAGCCCGCTAATGATTCTAATCGCGAACACCATGGATATATTGCGAGTGGTAATGATGAGGATGATCGCAGTCAGGTTGAGGAGGCCTCCGATGAACAGGCAGGGTTTCCTTCCGACTATGTTGGATAAGTAGCTTGGGATGTAGGGACCTAGAAGCAAAGAACCATAACGCCATCGACCACATAACCAGAAGATGCCTAATATTCCCAGAAGTCTTATCCGGTTCTCCTATAGTAGGATTAGTGGGAATTTTTGTCCCCATAGTCTTACCGAAAGTAGGACCACCGCGGTCTTACTTTTTCTTACTATTGATCTTATACTTACTTCTGATACTTTTTCTTAGTCTTACCTGTGGTCTTACTATTGATTGGTGGTAGAGCCAAGCTGTAGCCAATGGACTGCAGACTGGCTCGACCGGGGTAGTACCACCCTCTCACAGAAGATCGGCGTAAAGCAGCTATTACAGCTGCGTTTCGTGCGATGAGTGATCCGGAAGCCTAACCCCCTGTCCTTTTTCCTCCCTTTCCCTCCCTATCTCTCCCTTTGTCCGAGCGTTCTGTTTAGGTACTTTAGGGCAAAGAGGAATATAAACACTTACCACGGCTATCCTCGAGGTAAGAATATTTTCTTGTTTCATACATTTTAGAGTGCGATTTTTTGTTTTATAAAAATTCATAGAACAAAAGTTGTTGTTTATGTAATCTAACGTCACGACTTTTATTCCCATTCGGGGGTAGTCAGAGGCTTGAGTGGCCATACACCACCGCATTGTGGAGGTATTAACCAACTCAAAGCCCACGTTTCACCAGATAGTCAGAACCCAACGTGACAGGTGGTGAGCCTTGTCGCCGTGTATACAGGAACTGACTATTACCTAATCCCGAGGGATAGGTAGGTTTCCTCACGATGTTTTCCCTCACCGTCAGTCGTTATTGTTTATGATGCCAGTAATACAGGCCTGTACGTTTGTTTGTGTTTTTCCAATAACCCTCTATAGGCTACGGTGCCTACTTAACACCAGGCGGGCCGTACGCTTGTTTGCCACCTTAAAAACTATGTCAAAACATAGATCTAACTGATAGACATTTTTTCAGCCAAGAAAAGGTACAAATTGGTAGCCGACTGTTTAAAAAGAAGAGAAATTTTCTCTTTCCACATTTTGCAATAGCTCCTGTACTTGCTGGGGTCAAGCTGCTGTAAGTGTCTTATCACCTGCAGCGGTTGACCCCAGCAGGAGCCATTCATAACATCAAACTTATCTCTAGGGGCCTCTACGTGTTGGACCCATGTCCCCACGCAAGCCTTCCAAAGGTCCGGGTTTAGCCCGAGTGGATTAAAAGATAAACATAATAATAATATTATAAAGAGAGAAGATTTGTATGTTTGCATTTTGGATGTTTGTAATGAGTAAACTCGAAAACTACTGGAGCGATTTTCAAAAAGTACTAGGGTTGCATAACATTCAAAGAGGTATTTACTAACTTACCAACTATAGCTCCAACGTACAGCAAGGACCCTATCCATGATATCTCAAACTCTGTGATGACGTCAGGCAGGGGAGTTTGGTTTATATCTTGAAGTTTCGGAATAATCGGCGCGGTCCAGCCCACGCTATACCCATCTATGAACTGGCCTATGTTTACTGAAAATATATTATCACAGTTATGGCGCAGTGGTTCGAGCGTAGGCCGCTTAGTTCACCACATCGGGTGGTTGCGGGTTCGGTTCCCGCCGGAGACAAAATTCGGAAACGACCTTTTCGTATTTGCCGTGGTCTGGGTGTCAATGGGATCGCCCTCAGATCTTAGTAGCTATAGCCAGCTTTGCTTAGTTTGGGCCCATACAGTTGGTGTAATAGTCTGACGACATTAATGTTTTTTTTTTTCATAACATTTTCATTGTAGTTATCGAGCGGCGTGTGCATTGTGAAACAATAATAATATGCTGTAGAACCATCTGTTCTATAACTCATTGCAGAAAGTATCACAATATGTTCGGAACCCAACTGGTATTCTATAAATTCTAAGTATTGAGGAATTTAATTAGAGTAAACGGTGATGTTTACCGTTCTAATTATAAATAAAATTAAATTAAAAAATAATAGAAAATAATAATAACATTAATAAAATTGAGAGAATTCCATCAGATGGAGAAGATTCCATCAGATGGAGAGAATTCCATCAGTATCAGCTACACATTAGTATCAAGGAACAAAACCTAAAAATTAAAATAAGCTTATAAAAAGTACGACATAATACTTACCGCACGCCACAATTAAAATCTGCGTTCTCATAAAATAATCCATTTTAACCGACTTCCAAATCGAGGAGGTTGACAATTCGACTGTATGTTTTTTTGTTTATTATTTATTTTATTCACTGTTAAAAACAAGAATAATACCTACTTATAATAATATATATTTTTTTAATTATTGTTTATCTAATTTTTTTTTCTCCTTATAGTTCCACTATGTAGCATCGTCGACGGTGACGAACTAATCGTTTTAATTAAAAACTCTTAATAATGTATTGTGATACTACAATATGCAATTAGATAGTGCAAACTGGTTACGGATCGAACACGTTACAGACATACATCTAAATAGATGACGCATGTCCCTCGTTTTGTATAACCGTGCGTTTCCACTGCAGTAAAACATGTTGACCAACATATTGTTGTCCTTATTAAATGACAGTAAAAAAACAGAGACAACCACAGAGTAAAGACTAAAGAAAGAGGTGCCCTTATTAGATATTTGTATGAAACAAAACGTGGTCATTGTTTTTTCATTTTCATTTTACTATCTACCGGTAAATAGTTGAACTACTCGCTTCGTTTTATGTCGATGTTAGTACCAGGCCGACCACTCGGCCGACTTGCTTAGGGCCAGTCCCCTTAGTAATTGGTCCATGGAGACAGCAGTATGTTATGTCAACATGTTTTAGTGCAGTGGAAACGCACGGTAAAACCAAGCGTGCCACTTTTTTTCTCCGTAAGGTGCGTTCCATTCACTGATAATTTTGTTAATTTCGTTATTTTCGTTCACAAATCACGTTCCACTCGCACCAACTTGTTAAAAGTGATCATTATTTTCGTTTTTAACAGTTTTTGTGGGCGAAAATAACAAAAATTACGGTGAATGGAACGCAGCACTACTGTGAGCCTTTTATTTCGGTCAACTTTTCTTATGGAATTTTTACAGCTCAATACGGCACAACTAGGCATTTTTTCAAATGTCGTATGGCGTCCGGCACTAACAGCGGTGGAGCGCGGACTGAAAAAACCGGCATAAAAGGCAGTGCTTTGCACATTTTGGCATGCAAAGTACATACACTTGCGGCATCTATTTAGATCTATGTCTGTGTACACGTTAAGGCCTATGGCCACCGATACGATACTAAAGGTGGGAGTTCGATCAACGCGGCAAAACAACAGACGTCAGTCGGTCCATAGTAATTGAATGCCGTCTACCGTCGCGGCACATGTCATCGCTACAATTTGTATGAGACCGACTGACGTCTGCTGTCTGCCGCTTGTTACGAACTCCTTAAGGTGGGAGTTCAATCAACGCGGCAAAACAGCAGACGTCAGTTGGTCCATAGAAAATGAATGCCGCCTGCCGTCGCGGCACATGTCATCGCCACAATTTGTATGAGATCGACTGACGTCTGCCGTCTGCCGCTTGTTACGAACTCGTTAAGGTGCGAGTTCGATCAAGGCGGCAAGACAGCAGACGTCAGTCGGACCATAGAAATTGAATGCTGTCTGCCGTGCCGGCACATGTCATCGCCACAATTTGTATGAGATCGACTGACGTCTGCCGTTGCCGCTTGCATCGAACTCCCACCTTTACGAACCTTGACATGACGACGGCTAGCACCGACTGTCGGCGACTGAGATCTATCGACGGCAAGTGCCGCACGTCTTTTTGCAGCCTTAATTTCCTTGATACGACTTTAACAGGCTAGTCATTGATGGGTCCAAATATCCAACACCAAATAATTTTGCAGGTTGTAAACGATATAAGTATTTTCAAGTGATTATTTTCTCAGTTTCCATATAGGTACTATTATTATAAAAAATACAATAATACAGGTAGAAAGAAAATAAGAAATAAAGAAAACATTTATTTGGAACAGCACGAAAGACACAACACAGTTTAAATAAAACAAGAAATATAAATAAATATACAGAACAACAAAAAGGTAGAAATAAAAACAAGACACAAACTGATGAAGACGGACGTGTCTCACGGCTGGATCAAATAGGTTCCCAGATCAGCCTAAAGCCAACTGTGATGGGCCAAGAGCGGCGTGGAGATTTCGAGCACTGTGATTGGCCAATTCATGGTCCGCTCCGCTCCACTCCGCCCAGCTCCGCGTCAGTGGAAACGCACCCTAATGCCAGGCATAAGCTTGGCGCTGATTTTCATCTGGGACCCGAGTGCCTAACGGATGTCAAGCAGAAAATAGAATAGAAAGTAGAAAATAGAATTACTTAAAATTAGATACCTACTGACATAAATAAAATATGAGGAGTTCAAACTTTTCTACTGTTCTAACTACTAAGTTTTCTAATGAGTGCACATTTCTAACATGGAAAAGTACAAATCAATCCCAACTTTTCAATTTTTTTATGTGACTATGGTGGCAAAGAAGCGTACGGCCCGCTTGATGTTAAGCAGTTACCGTAGCCTATAGATGCTCGCAATACACAACGCATCGCTCGCACGCGTAAGGTATTATAAAATAATACGATTTGCTTTTTTATTCTAGTATCATACATCGATGGATAGTCTATTACAGGACAGGCAGTGAAAGCCTTTTATTAAAAAATCTTAAGATTGCCAGAAGAACGTTTTTAGGGTTCCGTACCCAAAGGATGCCATCGGGACCCTATTACTAAGCCTACGCTGTCCGTCTGTCTGTCTGTCCGTCCGTCTGTCTGTCAGCGGGCTGTATCTCACGAACCGTAATAGCTACAGACTTGAAATGTTCACAGAATGTGTATTTCTGTTGCCGCTACAACAACAAATACTAAAAATAAAAAAAAAGTTTAAAAATAAAGGGGGTCCCCATACAATAAACTCGATATTTTTGACGTTTTTATTTATAATTCATAAATTAAACTATATATAAAGGGAAAACTAATATTTTAACCATTAGTGATCATTATAACAGCTTTTACATAAATTGTTGACAAAAAGTATTGTAAAACTACATTTTTTTACCAATTAATTAACTTTTAAGCGACAGTAGACATCTAGTCGCATATGTGTAAACTAAAATTTTCACAGAATTAATATAAACTACTTAAAATTAAATAATATTTATATGGTGGTTGGTACGGAACCCTCTATGTGCGAGTCCGACACGCACTTGGCCGGTTTTTTTAACTATTGCAGTGTTAACTTGAATTTAAGTTAAGAAGTTAGTGCGAAGGTAAACTAGTTTTACTTGTTTTTCCTTATCTAATAATGTATGAATAGGCAAACGGTGTTAAATGTTGTAACTATAATTAAAATAAATAAAATTGAAGTGTCTGTTCGTAATGTTAGTAGTCGGGTAAAAAACCCGACTACTGAAAAATCGCACTCTAAAAAGTATGAAACAAGAAAATATTCTTATCTGGAGGATAGCCGTGGTCCGTGGTCATATGCCATTTTGCCCTATAGGACCTACACGGACCACGGCTATCCTCTAGATGCGAATATTTTCTTGTTTCATACTTTTTAGAGCGCAATTTTTCAGTAGTCGGGTTTTAGTTTTTAATCTTACTTTTTATTTAATTATTTTGGAGTTATAGGTAACAATATATATATTTTTGAAATGTGCTCATCAAGCTCTTTCATTTGATACCCCACACGGTTTTATTAAAAAATGTTTTTTTTTTAGTTCATGACATTATGTCCTCTAGAGGGCGCCATATGCAATTTTATGTGACGTCACATAGCCTATAACCAGCGCGCCATTAAGCCGCTTCTAACGATACCTCATTTGTTAAATTACGACAAGTAGTTTGGAAGTTAGGTGGGAACAGATGCGCATACATACATACATACATACCGGTCAAAATCATAACCCTCCGCCGTAGTCGGGTAAAAATAACAGCTTTTTAGTAAATGCATAGCATGAAAGTATAATGGGTGCAATGGACAGCCCTCCACATACTGATAGGATGACTTCAGTATGTCATGCTAAGATAATCGGTACATGAAATTTGTTCAGGAACTTTATGGTACCCCAATAAACTCGGTTTGTTTTATTAGCTTATACGCAATGTATAGTTACCGTGGCAAAACGCACGTGGCCTCGACCGCCCTCCCCGCCACAGGGTCAATGCTTGCCGTCGAACGCGCCCGTACCTCGTCATTCACGCGTTGTTCTTAAGAGGCGTTCAACATCCATTGCTGGTTTTTTTTTTATTTTAGCTGTTTTATTTACAGAAATTGAATGCTGCGTACCGATAATGTAATTGTACATTGCAATAAAGATATTGTAAATAAAAATATATATTAAAAAAAAAACATTTTTCCGGAGAAAATTTCTAGTGGAATATGATTCAAAATAAGGTCCTGAATTCACCCTGTCACTATGTGGAGGCCTGTCACTTACACCCTGTATACAGTAATTATAATAACAAAGTTGTCTGTTTGTTCCGGCTAATCTCCGAAACGGCTGGACCGATTTCGACCGACCGATTTCTAGCAATTCTCAAACCGGTAACAGTAGATTTACTGCTCATCAATAAAAAATGTAGGTATTATGTGAAATGTAATGTACTCCACCAAGCCAACTAGGAACCTGTCAAATGTGACGTCACCCGCACAAAAAGGCGGTGGCGGTGTGCGGGAGGCGTGGCGGGCGGGAAGCCGCAGGCGGTGGCGGGGGTGAGGGCGGGGAAGCCGCATTCCATCCGAGTTCCTAGTTGGCTTGGTGGAGTTATAGGTTCGTGTTTAAAAAAACCCAATTCAATCAAATTGTTATTATTTATAAATAAACGTATTCACTAATACCTATAGTTATTACTAGTCAGTTTACATGTACATTTCAGCTCATCATCTCCTGAATTTCATGCAACGTCTTCCCCATTGTTTCTGGCACGAAGAAGAAAGTGAATATAAAGCTCAGTATACACGACCCGCCGAATAACCAGAAGGTGACGTCACCGCCGAGGTTGTCGATCATGGTTGTGAAGCTGCTTGTCAACGCGAAGCCGACCAACCAAGTGAGGGTGATCGCGAGCGCGGATCCGTTCGCGCGAACGTTCGTCCTGAACAGTTCGCCGACGATCGCGTTCGGGATCGTCCCAAAACCTGTAACCGAAAATAATCATCTTTAGGTGCGTCCACACGCTCCGAGCCGCCGTACCATTGGAGCCCTCAAGTCTGATAGCTGTTAAATAACAATTGGTAAAACTGAGTCGTACTGATTCCACCGACTCCGTTCATCATCATCATCATCATCATCTCAGCCGAAAGACGTCCACTGCTGGACATAGGCCTCCCCCAAGGTTCGCCACAATGACCGGTCTTGCGCTGCCCGCATCCAGCGGATTCCCGCGACCTCCACCAGGTCGTCGGTCCACCTTGTGGGAGGCCTACCCACGCTACGCTTTCCGGTGCGCGGCCGCCACTCGAGAAATTTTCGGCCCCATCGGCCATCCGTTCTACGAGCAATGCGCCCTGCCCATTGCCACTTAACGGACCACGGACTCCGTTAAGTAGGACAAACTATTTTGGACAGTCACGTGTCTCCTTCTTTTCTTGGTAAAGGGGCGTCCATAAATTACGTGAGGTGATTTTTGAGATTTTTCGACCAATACGCGTCAAAATACCAGTAAGTTGATTTTCGTTTTTTTTTAATAGTGGTGGCAAAAAACCTTACGGCCCTATTGATGTTAAGCAGTTACCGTAGCCTACAGATGCTTACAATACCAAAGGCATTGCTCGCACATTGCCGACCTGAAGGGGAGAGGGATGAAGGGAGGGTTTGGCTTTCGGCTCTCTCACTCATCGTACGAAACGCAGCTGTAATAGCTGCTTTAATATAATAATATAATATCCTGGGACATTTTACTCACGGCTACCTGATCCCAAACTAGGCAGAGCTTGTACTATGGAAACCAGATAACTGATATTACTACATATACTACTTTTTTATTTGTAAATACATACTTAATATACATATACACCCAGACTCGGGACATACAGACATGTTCATGCACACAAATGCATGTCCCGGGTAGGAATCGAACCTACGACCTGCAGCGTGAAAGGCGCCATCACGCCAACCACGCTAACGGGCCCGTCAAAAGCCCGTCAAAAGCCCGTCGGGCTTTACGCAGATCTTCTGTGAGAATTGCGAATGCGATAGCAGATGTGTGAATTTTGATGCATGTAGTCGTGCGCTGACCACAAGTCTAGTGATTGCAATGTTTGAAGGTACCATATCTGCTAAAATAATACATCAATGACCAAATGTAAGTAGTATTACCTGCTTCATAACAGAAGAAGTAGACGATTAGAGACACGAGAGGCAGCCAGCCTATTGACGGAAGAACTGTACTCTTCACTCGTTCCAGGTAGAAGTATACACCGAGTAAAGTCTGAAAACATGAAAAATAAATAATAATAATAATTTAGCCCATTTAACGTCCCACTGCTGGGCACGGGCCTCCCCTCAATGCGAGGGGGATTCAGGCCATAATCCACCACGCTGGCCCAGTGAGGGTTGGTGGATTTCACATGTCTAAATACATGCAGGTTTCCTCACGATGTTTTCCTTCACCGTAAGCAAGTGATAATCATATTAAAGTTATGATTCATACATAGATTTCGAAAAATCCAGAGGTGTGAGCCAGGGTTTGAACCCAGGACCTTAAGCCCGCAAGACGCGTGCTTAACAAATCGGCTACCACTGCTAAAAATAAATAAAAAGAAATAATTTATAATTAATTTAGCTATAAATATATAGGTACAACCACAGATTAGAGAAGTTGACAGATGTAGTATTGGCAACAAACGAAGTGAAGCCAGGTAGCATTTTATGTGTGCGTGACAACTAGGAGCGGCACTAGGGGAACATACATTTGTGTGCGTGTAAAGTTGTGTAGTTATAAGGCGAGATTGTATTCGCTTTTTTGTTTTGTATTTGCTTTGGTGGCTTCACTTTCGTGTTCTATGCGCTCCATCTGTAGCTCCTAAATCTGTGGGTACAACAGTAAGTGAGGTGGCAGACAAGCGTACGGCCAGACTATACAGGCTGACTGGTCAAACACTTTACATATTGAAGGACATGATAATTTATGGTAACATGAAACGTTTAAATAAATTAAATAACAAAATTACCAATGAACTACAGAGAAAACCTTCATTAAATTAATGTGCTAGAACTCGGAAATTGTGGACACCGCAGTGCCTAGCGTAGAGCGCTATCGCTAGTACGCGTGTTCTGCGCAAACGGAGTTAATGACCCTTGACAGGTACGTCAAACCAAGGAGGTACGATCCTGACCACGTTTATTGTTTTGGGTGGATAATTAAAGATTACCTATCGCTCGGGATTAGGTAATAGTCAGTTCCTGTATACACGGCGACAAGGTTCACCACATGTCACGGTGGGTTCTGACTATCTGGTGAAACGTGGGCTTTGAGTTGGTTAATACCTCCACGATGTGGTGGTGTAGGGCCACTCAAGCCTCTGACTGCCCCCGAATGGGGATAAAAGTCGTGACGTTATTTTTTTAATTAAAATAATTTATAATTAATTTAGCTATAAATATATAGGTACAACAGTAAGTGAGGTGGCAGACAAGCGTACGGCCAGACTATACAGGCTGACTGGTTAAACACTTTACATATTGAAGGACATGATAATTTATGGTAACATGAAACGTTTCAAAAAAAAAATAAAAAAAAACCAATGAACTACAGAGACCTTCATTAAATTAATTTGCTAGAACTCGGAAATTGTGGACACCGCAGTGCCTCGCGTAGAGCGCTATCGCTATTACGCGTGTTCTGCGCAAACGGAGTTAATGACCCTTGACAGGTACGTCAAACCAAGGAGGTACGATCCTGACCATGCTTATTGTTTTGGGT
This sequence comes from Drymonia ruficornis, assembly GCA_947859195.1. Taxonomy (NCBI): domain Eukaryota; kingdom Metazoa; phylum Arthropoda; class Insecta; order Lepidoptera; family Notodontidae; genus Drymonia; species Drymonia ruficornis. The sequence goes on along the minus strand of OX401926.1, from coordinate 7,354,725 downwards.
GGATAATTAAAGATTACCTATCCCTCGGGATTAGGTAATAGCCAGTTCCTGTATACACGGCGACAAGGTTCACCACCTGTCACGGTGGGTTCTGACTATCTGGTGAAACGTGGGCTTTGAGTTGGTTAATACCTCCACGATGTGGTGGTGTATGGCCACTCAAGCCTCTGACTGCCCCCGAATGGGGATAAAAGTAGTGACGTTACATTTCATTTCAATTAAATATATATTTATTAGGCACCTATGTTTTTACATAATTAGAACGAGAATCGTGTACTGAGCACTCTATCAATATGTAAAGTGTTCAACCAGTCAGCATGTAGATGCTTGCAACACCAAAGCATCACTCGTACGTTGCCAACCAGCGGGCCTTATAGCGACACTTTGCAACATTGCAGCAATTCTTCAAAAGCAATTCATTTTTCCGACCCTCCAGCAGAATCCGCTAATTTTCCGTGAAACGATCACGAGTGCTAGTGACTACCTATTTTACAGAAATTTTGCGGAATTGCCAAGGATTCTGCCACCAAATCAGAAAAATGAATTGCATTATCAATGTTGCATAGCGTCACTATTAGCCCCCCTGAAGGGGCGTGGTTCCTTTTTTATGTTACTAAAGTGCAAACAAGCATACGGCCTGCCTGATGTTAAGCAGTCACCGTAGCCTCTAGATACTTGAAGTATCAAAGGCATCGCTCTCGTTGCCGACCTGAAAGGGAGTCGGACAGAGGGAGGGGGAGGGGAGGGTTGGGCTTCCGGCTCTCTCACTCATCGTACGAAACACAGAAAATGTGAGAAGGTTCGTAACGGAAGTGGTACGGTAACTCCTTAACATCGGGCGGGCCGTACGCTTATTTGTCGCTTTAGAGTCTTACCAAACTGCAAGCACAAGCAGCCATAGATATCAGCAGCAGAGTCTTCCTGCCTTTCCTTTCAATAAACGCTGGTGCCAGAAAACTGGAGAGTAACCTCGTCCCTCCAATTATTATGGTAGCTATATCCGGGTTTACTGAAGACCCAGCTAGATGGAAGATGGTAGTCGTAAAGAACAGTAGAATAGCTACTCCGCTGAACTGCTGGAAGGTTCCTAGCATGAAGGTGATGAATAGAGACTTGATATTGCATTTGTATGTAAAGATTTCTGTCCAGTCTTGCACATTGCTGGTCGATTCGTGTATCTTTGGTGTACTATTTAGGACTTCTTCGATGTCGTCTCCGCGGCCGAGGTGGTTCAAGGTTTTGGCGGCTTTGATGCTGTTGTCTGAAAAACATATTTAAACTGCAATGTTTTACTGCAATATCACAAAAAAAGCATCAAGCGCACGTTGCCGACTTGAAGGGGTGTGGGACAGAGGGAGGGGAAAGGGCGACGGGGTGGGGGGGGGAGTCTGGACTTCCGGTTCTCTTGGTCATCGTACGAAAATTAGACCTAATAGAATATTAGGTCTAATTTTGGGGGGGAGCATCAGGAATTCCCTGTAAAGGAAAAGGCAAAAAGGCCGGCAAGGTATTTTTTTTTTTCGCCAGGATCGACAATAGAGTCCAACGATGACGCCAAGGTTTGAACCTCGACGAGTCCCGGGGAAAAGCTAAGTTGTCTTGGAACCCGCACGAATTTAATCAAAAGAAAGGATAGGAGGAGTTGGAAGAAGATTATCCACTTCCCTCCGTAGCAAAGCGGGAGACAAAAATAACAGCCGGCAAAGTATGTAGGACTCAATTAGGAGTAGTTTTGAATGAAAAAGGGCGGTAGTCTAGGTCTAAGGGTGGGGGAGGCAGTTCAACCCCCGTCCCTGTAAGATAGTAGTAAGGTAAGTCAGGATTAGTTTATAAAGATCTTACCTCTGATAGCATAAAAAGCCGGAGATTCTGGAACGACCAGTCCAACTGCGACCACATGCGCGACACTTACGACCAGCGCTATGTACCCTGTGGCTGCATAGGACACGAAGGAGCCCACAGCGTACACCATGAGTGTACCGCTGATCCCGAATATGGGGATCGAGGTCAGGAGTATACCGCGAATGTGGGTGGACCTGGAAATGAGGGGGGTTATACGCTTCGTCTACGGACTCGTTTAAACATGTACGTGTATGTATTGCTCTCGTTGTACGAACGTATTACGCTTACGTACGCTTACGCTTACGACGCCGTGTGCGAAGGGGGTTAAGCTCTGGTTTTCTCGGAAAGCGGTACCGTCATATAGCGGCAAATGACGTCAATAGAACATTGGCTATGTAAACAACGGTGTCAAACACCGTTCTCTAGGAAACCGCTCAATTTAGTTTACAAAGCCAACATTCTAGTGAAGTCATTCACCGCTATATGACGGCACCGCTATCGGAAGAAACCATAGCTTTAGTGCGACATTCTCATCCGCTCAGATAAGTTGATGTCACTGCACCAGACGACTATAATATAAGTCCTATTCAACAGACCTGTCACTAAAACACCGCTAGCCTATTTAGGGTGCCTATGAGCGTTTCTTAATTGGCCGGCCCGGCCCGGCCCGGCCCGGCACCTATACCGGCATCAGTGGACGCAGAATTCTATGAAATTGTACTCTTCTTCTTATCGTATGGTTAGTGGCCAAACTATTGTCAGAGTTGTTCAAGCCGCCCGAAGGACTCTGACAAGGCTTAACGACTGCTGCCTAGATGACAACAACCGGGACCGACTTTTTACGTGCTTTGCACGGAGACGCTCAGTTCAAATGCCACTAAATGGTCACCCATCTCTGCCTGACTTTGCCAAGCGTTGCTTAACCTCCGAAAAATTAAATTGTACTGCACGCTGTCTCACTGGCCCGGCCCGGCACCGCCATACGACAATTTCATAAAGTGATGCGTCTACTGGTGTCGGTATCGATGCCGGGCAAGTGTCGGTGCCAAGCAGACCCAGCCAATGAAGAAACGCTCTATCTCGGGTTACGTTATCGCTGGAATTCCAAAGTCATGTTGACAGATCCCTATGATGAACCAGTGCTGTTTTTAAGATACTCACGCTATTTCTCCGACGTAAACTATATTGCTGACTGTAGTGATACCCATGCCTAGGCCACTAATGACCCTCACTGCATAGATCATGGATATATTCCTGGTCGTCACCACTAGTATGTAAGCTAGGATGTTTAGGAAACCTCCGATCATGATACACGGTTTTCTGCCAATCATGTTCGAGAGGACTCCGGTGATGTGGGGTCCTGGAAGAAGAGGTATGTCAGTGTCAGTTACTTTCATAACAGGGGGACAGATCGGAAATGTATTCCTGTTTGTCCATCCAGGGTGACAGATTAGGGGGATAGACGGGAGTAATTAATCCCTGTATCAATAGGTGCAGTCTTTTGGCCTAAAATTTCAGTACAGGCATAGGCCATTGACCGCATACAACGTAGAAAACTATTCATTCGCAACACAATTTGAGCAACTAAGCTCAGTCGCAGCCCAACCATCCTGAGGATGTCTCGTTTAGAGGCGAAACACGTGTCGAATTTATTTTAGATTCGCTTTGTCTGCGGAGAATTGCTAATTGTTAGGGTCCATGACTCATGACAGACATACTCTCGACTGACAGGGAGTTCGGTCTTGTTGGCCTCTTCTATTATCGATCAGTTCATTTGGTTTATAATTTTGGAGGTTGACAATTCCGAGGTAGAGTGGTGGGTCCCTCTTTATAATAGTTTAACATATTTTCTGTCAACTATCTGAGGTTCGCAGATGGAGGGAACTGAATGCTCATTGGATAATAAAGCGTTTGCTCTATAGGGTCTACGAGAGTCAAAGGCAGAATAAACTTACCTATAACAGCGCCAATATACAACGAAGATCCGATCCATGATGTTTGAAAATCAGTGGCTAGCTCTGGCAGAGGGTTGCTTTCAGGATCCTGAAGCTTGGGTATGATTGGTGCTGACCACCCAACACTGTACCCGACTACTATTTGACCTATGTTTACTGGAACATAACACAGATCTTATACCGTAGCAGTTTCGAAATTAGTTTTATTACCATTTAAATGTTATTTTTTTGTAAAATCAACATCAAATAAACATTTGAAAAATTAAAAAAACCTTATGTTACAGATACCTAGAGTTGGAAATATTTTTAAGTTTCTCGTTAACAGTTCAAATTTCACGTTTTATATATATACTTAGATATGTATATACAAAGGTATATTAGATTTTGAAATGGAACGTCACGAAACAAGTACCCCTCCCACCCCTTGTCACAAAATGCCACACTTTTTTCGGTATCGGTATTCGACCAGGGGCCCGATTCACGTAACCAAAACCGTAACGTCATTTCAGCGATATAGTCGTTGATAGCCTTTTCTTGTTACGAAAAGTCTATCAACGACTATATCTCTGAAATGTCGTTACGGTTTTGGTTACGTGAATTGGGTGAGCATCTCCGTGCTTCGGAGGGTATGTAAAAAGTCGGTCCCGGTTGTTGCCATCTATACTCCATTTATTATAGCATTAGACAGAAGTTAAAAAAGGTTATTTTTAGTGTCCACTTTGTAACAAAAGTACAAATAACATGTTACAGTTATGATTGAGTCGAATTTATTATAATCTATTTATATACCAGCTTGTCACACCTAACTGTAATTATTTTAATTTATTATATTATAAAATAAATTGTCTTTCATTTAAATATTATCATTTCAGTCAAATTTAAAATTAAGTGTCAATGCTAAAAACCTAAAAGAAGCAGGGGTGAACAATACCGGGAATGTGTTTCGTTCCACTATAATCCTAACATATCTAAAATGTTACCTAATCCGTTCAGAGGTTATAACAGCAGGGTATTTATAATTTTGTCGGATTATGTTGTCTATGAAATTGACGTAAATAAATTTCTGTAAGTGTTTGTCATTGGCCGTTTTCACATTACACGGCACGGCAGCGGCGACGGCTGTCACTGAGATATTTTCGGGGTTTTCATTGGTCAGTAACCAATGACAACTGGTCACTGACCAATGAAAACCCCGCAAATATCTCAGTGACAGCCGTCGCCGCTGCCGTGCCGTGTAATGTGAAAACGGCCATTGAGTCATTCGCCATCATTAATTTTTTATTATTTTTTTATTGTCAGTTTAAAATGAGTGATACGATGTTATTATAAATAAAACATAGTATAAAAAGTACTTTTATTTTGGTTATCGAAGTATTTAGCATTGTTTTATGTGAAAACAATTTTAATGTAACCACTCTAAATAAAAGTTGTTTTGACTTTGAAATAAAATTTTTTGGATCCCTGCTTCTACGAGCCTCTTATTTCTAATGTTATAATAAATGGGGTATAGGTGGTTTAAACAAGTCTGACACCAGGTTGACCACTAACCAAACGAAGAAGAAGATTATTTCATATGCATTAAGTAAAACGCTGTTATTTTGACATTTCAAATAGACACTGCAATTTTATTTATCTGTATGTATAATTTCATGTTATAGTACGGTCAGCAACGAAAGTCGCTGAACATTCGCAGTTATTCAAATAGCTTGCACACTTTTGTTTTGCATCGAATCCATAATTTTTCTTTATCGAAACAAAATGTAGACATGTTGCTAATGTTTGGTTTTATAAAGGTTTACCAACGTTTGTAGAATAAAGAGAATATCCGATTTGAAAAATTCAGAATGTTCAGCGACTTTCGTTGCTGACTGTACCTACTTATGTTAATTTACTTACTGCAAGCTGCAATTAATATCTGCTTCTTCAAGTAATTAACCATGTTTCACTGTATGTTATTGATAAATCCACATATAAATTAACTGTATTAATATTGCAGCAAAATAATTACAACTTATTAATTTAATAATTTAACAATTATTAGGTAATTATTAACAAATAGAAATTAGTACACTAGAGCCTAGACACGGTCGTAGCTCGGAAATACACTATAACTTATTATCACATATACTTATAGGTGCTAATAACAATCCAATACAATAATATATTATACAGAGTGTTCGCTTAGGCGAGAGACGTATTCAGGCCTATGATAATTAATACACGTAGCAAACAAAAAACTGGTCAAGTGCGTGTCAGACTCGCACATAAATGGTTCCGTACCACCGTAGAATATAAGATTAACGTTAAAGAAATAAGTTAGAAACAAAAACATCAAAAATATCAAGATTCTTGAATGGGGACACCTTTGCTTTTAAACTTTTTTTATTTTTAGTATTTGTTGTTGTAGTGGCACCAGAAATACACATTCTGTGAAAATTTCAAGTCTCTAGCTATTACGGTTCGTGAGACACAGCCCGCTGACAGACAGACGGACGGACAGACAGACAGACAGACAGACGGACAACGTAGGCTTTGTAATAGGGTTCCGTTGACACCCTTTGGGTACGGAACCCTAAATAAACATCATGCAATGATGATGATGATTGTCATTTCATTAAATTTTAAATGCCAATCAAGTACCAAATACTCTCCTTTAATACGGACCTCGTCTTATTTAACACCCTGTATAATAATTTTGTGTGTATCTTGGTTATTAATAATTATGCTTAGCTTATCTTATCTGTTATACAGATTATTTATTACATCCAACCGAGATTATTATCGGAAGGGTAAAAAGGGTATTCAACTGTAGGGAACTGAAACACAATACAATACTTGCATACCGACAATCCTATCGCGCACGTGCGCATGCAAGCTGTAAAATCGCACCTCCTTTATAGCTATTGTGTAACGAGAAACTTCGCACGCGTGAATTTTCTAGTGTTATGCCAAATTTCAAAACAAAATTTGACAATCACCGCAAATTCACGCGTGCGAAGTGAGTTTTTCGCAAGGATCTTTTATTACTACAGGATAAACCAGTTGAGTTTTTGGTTAAGAGGAGGGTTCGAAATTTGGTTGATTTTCTATTCTACTTTTTCTTTAAGTAAGTATGTGGACTAGGAATCTTATATTTAGATGTATGATTTTTGACTATATTATCTTGAGTATCTTTAAATCCAAATCACGATTTGATGAAATTTTCTCGATAAAAAAAAATTATGAAATGAGCTCTAATTATTTACAATTTTCCTTGCTACCACGATGTTTTTACGATTTAGATCACGAAATTATTTCTAAAACATAGCAAATAATGATATCTAAACTACCCTTCAACCATATTTTAATTCATGAAGTAGTTTTTTTTTAATTCAAGTAAATGTGGTTTGGCGCTTACGTTGTTTATTTCCGAGCGCGCGCACAATATCGCCATCTCACATTTTAAGTACTTGAACTAACCATGTCTCTCTCTAACTTTGTATTGTCAGTGTCCGCTCGGACTTGTTCGACGTCGGATCTGTGAAGGATTTTTTTAAAAATATTACGAAAAAATATTACGGTCGTGCCACATTACAGGTACAGTACAGTATTTACAGTCCGCCGACGCCTATGATAAATAAATAAATATCCTTGGAAATTCTTTTACACATGACTACCTGATCCCAAACTAAGCAGAGCTTGTACTATGGAAACCAGATAACTGATATTACTACATATACTACTTTTTGTTTGTAAATACAAACTAAATATACACTTAATTACACCTAGACTCGGGACATGCGGACATGTTCATGCACACAAATGCATGTCCTGGGCAGGAATCGAACCTACGACCTGCACTGCAGCGTGATTTTCGTTTGCTTTTCCTTGTCTTGTGTAATTTCTTTTCATCTCTTGTCATTTTGTGTCATCTCTTGTCATTTCATAGTTATTCGTGTCATTTCTGTAAAAACTCCCTATTTCGCTTACTGTTATATACTTGCAGCATGGTCTTGGGCCGACAGTGGGAATACATTGCTTGTCAAAACAATGGAGTCGCTTTATTGCGTTTGTTGTAGGTATGGATGGGCAAGTAATAAATATATCATACATCAATAAATTATCGTAAAAAATAACATTACAGATATGGATAGGAAAATGTTTGTCCGTCCTATTCAATCTATTATATTATAAACGAAAGTAACTCTGTCTGTTACCTTTTCACGGCTAAACCGCTGAACCAATGTTGATGAATTTTGGTATGGAGATAGACTGGGTCTTGGCGGAGAACATAGGCTACTTTTTAGGGTTCCAAAGGGTGCTAACGGGACCCTATTACTAGGCCTACGCTGTCCGTCTGTCTGTCTGTCCGTCTGTCAGCGCGGGCTGTATCTCACGAACCGTAACAGGTAGAGAGTTGAAATTTTCACTGAATGTGTATTTCTGTTGCCGGTGCAGAACAAATACTAAAAATATAATAACATTTAAAAATAAATATCAAGTCTCAAACTGGCGGTAACCAGTCTAAGGGTGATTTTGATAGATAAAAAAATAAAGATAAAAAGATAAACAATAAATAAATGCATGGTTAAATCAATAAAATTAATAAAAACTGAAAATTAAATTAAAAAATAAATTAGATATGGTAAAAATAAATATTATGACACCGCTGATGACTTCATGATCGGCATCGAAGTTAAGTACCAAAGTATTCCTTTGCCTACGAAACATGAAAAAGATACTCATATCCGGCAGTCAGTCACTGACACAGAGTATGTACATTTTTACCCGACTACGGTGGGCGGAGGGTTATGATTTTGACCGATATGTATGTATGTTCATCTGCTCCCGTATAACGTCCAAACTATTTTTATCATAATAATTTGACTAATGAGATATCGTTGGACGCGTCTGGATCGTCCGCTGGTTATAGGCTATTATACGATCGAAATATTGTTATACGTATCTATCAGCATATTGTAGGTATCGTTTGTCTTCTTTTGACTTACTTTGTCTTCAGCAATAAAAACAACATAGAAATTAAATTATTTTTTTCGACATAAAAATCCCATATAAAACGAAAAAAATATATTTGAATATTTTCATCCATTTCATCTATTTTAAAAGGTGCACTGGGACATATTATTTTAATTGTACGAATTAAACAATATTGTTCCTTCAAAAAATAACTATACTATAGTCTACTCCATAGCTGTTCTGTCCTAGCTAAGCGAGAGGGATATATCCTTCGGCAGCTCACGCGACGCTAGCCACACCCCGAAACTAAAATTCATTTTTTTCTTGTATCGTCTTAACAAGAAATTCTACTTTATTCTCCTGGTTTAAGGTGTATTAAGTATACCTTGACAATTATGTAGACAGAAAAACGAGCCGAGCGAGAGGCCCCAGTTGGGACCGTGTCCCTCTCATTCCGAGTTGCCATGCCAAAATAATATTATCGTTGGGTAGTGATTGTTAGTTTTTAAATCAAGCAAATAAATAAATTTATTATTTATCGTGACTATTGTTTATATGATAAAACAACAGTCACGATAAATAATAAATTGATTTATTTGCTTAAACTACCAATCACTCAAATTAAAAAAAAATAATTAAATTATTATTTATCGCGACTATTGTTTATATGATAAAACAATAGTCACGATCAATAATAAATTAATTCATTTGCTTGATTTAAAAACCACCAATCACTACATAACGATAATATTATTTTGGCATGGCAACTCGGAGTGAGAGGGACACGGTCCCAACTGGGGCCTCTCGCTCGGCTCGTTTTTTGTGCAGTAGTGAACAGTCCAGGTATGTATTTACGTTCGTGGTTTTTCGTTACAGAATAGCTAGGCTGAAGTCTTTTCTGTGCACTAAAACACTGGGTTCTTCAAGGGACATGATTAAATAAAAATAAAATTAAATAAAATTGCCTTTATAACTGAGAACAATACTAGACTACTACAACTATAGCACCACAAAAAACTAAAAAACCGGCCAAATGCGTGTCGGACTCGCAAGGGTTCCGTACCACCGTAGAATATACCTACAAGTTAAAAGCAAGGAACGTCAAAAATATCAAGTTTCTTGTATGGGGGACCCCTTTATTTTTACATTTTACTATATTTATAGTATTTGTTGTTGGAACGGCAACAGAAATACACATTCTGTGAAAATTTCAACTATCTACTTATTACGGTTCGTGAGATACAGCAATACCAAAGGCTTTGCTCGCACAATGCCGAACAGACGGGGAGAGGGATGGAGGGAGGGGAAGGGAGGTTGGTTGGGGGTTCGTGTTAAAAAAAAACAAATTGTTGTTATCTATAAATATACATGTTATCTAATACCTATAGTTATTACAAGTCAGTTTATATGTACATTTCAGCTCATCATCTCCTGAATTTCATGCAACGTCTTCCCCATAGTTTCTGGCACGAAGAAGAAGGTAAATATAAAGCCCAGTACACACGACCCGCCGAATAACCAGAAGGTGACGTCACCGCCGAGGTTGTCGATCATGGTTGCAAAGCTGCTTGTCAACGCGAAGCCGACCAACCAAGTGAGGGTGATAGCGAGCGCGGAACCATTCGCGCGAACGTTCGTCCTGAACAGTTCGCCGACGATCGCGTTGGGGATCGTCCCGAAACCTGTAACCGAAAATTATTTTTAGTTGCGTCTACATGCCCCGAGCTGGTGCGCCCGAGCAATCGGAGCCCCCAAGTCTGCTAACATGTAAAAATTGGAAAACTGAGTCGTGCTGAGTCCGTTTAGTAGTACACACTATTTTGGACGGTCAGATGTCTCCTCCTGTTCATGGTAATGTATTAGAGATGATGAAATATGGCGATGATAAGAACTATCATACCAAATAATAATAATATCCTGGGACATTTTACACACGGCTACCTGATCCCAAACTAAGCAGAGCTTGTACTATGGAAACCAGATAACTGATATTACTACATATACTACTTTTTTATTTGTAAATACATACTTAATATACATATACACCCAGACTCGGGACATACAGACATGTTCATGCACACAAATGCATGTCCCGGGTAGGAATCAAACCTACGACCTGCAGCGTGAAAGGCGCCATCACGCCAACCACGCCAACGGGCCCGTCTGTTGCAAAGAAAGAGGGAGACAGGAGGCTTCGTAATATTATGCCCTACTAAATGAAGTCCTAGTCCCAGTGATTGCAATGTTTGAAGGTATCATATCTGCTAAAATAATATATCAATGACCAAGTAAGTAATATTACCTGCTTCAAAACAGAAGAAGTAGACTATAAGAGACACGAGAGGCAACCAGCCTATTGACGGAAGAACTGTACTGTTCACTCGTTCTAGATAGAAGTATACACCGAGTATAGTCTGAAAACATGAAAATTAAGTATGTGGATAGATATAAGTATAATAGTCTGGGTTCCCGGGTCCATTTTTTATTAGTATCAAGCTAATTTTTGGTGAGTAACTTGATTTTGATGAGACGCCCAACAATTTCTGTACGAAAAATCTTGATTGTGGTAGGTAAGAGAGGTAGCAGAGATAAAATATGTTGATTTGATGATTCTCAAAAATGTGTTACTAACTGGTTTTTTTTGCTTAATCTAACGATAATTATCTGAATTATTGGAAAAAATATCATATCAGCTGGTTAGTAATCATTTTTGATGACCTCGTTATAGATACATGATGGAAGGAGGGAACTCTTAGATCAAACCATACATTTTGTAGGACAAATTTTTTTTCGAATAATTCTGATAATTATCATCAGATTTAACAAAAAAAAACAGTTAGTAATAAATTTTTGAGAATCATCAAATCAACATATTTTATCTCTGCTACCCCTCTTACCTACCACAATCAAGATTTTTCGTACACAAATTGTTGGGCGTCTCATCAAAATGAAGCTACTCACGGAAAATTAGCTTGATACTAATTAAAAAAAAATGAACTCAGGAACCCGGACTACAACACTTTATTGTACACCAACACACATACAGAACAAAAATAACAAACAAAACAAGAAATAAACAACAGTGTACAGGGGGCGGTCTTATCGCAAGCTGCGATCTCTTCCAGACAACCTTTGGATGGAAAGATCGCAAGCTGCGATCTCTTCCAGACAACCTTTGGATGGAATGATCGCAAGCTGCGATCTCTTCCAGACAACCTTTGGATGGAAAGATCGCAAGCTGCGATCTCTTCCAGACAACCTTTGGATGGAGAGGATTCCGTGATTTAAACAGGGTAGTAGGCAACGGTGTACCTACTAGAATTAATGTACATGGACAATACAGTTTATTTTTATATAGGTACAACAATTGAGGTGGCAAAAGAGGAGGGGCAAAAGAGTAGGAGCAAAAGAGGAGGTCGTAGCATAGTTGGTAAGATGCCCGATACATCGGCGCGTTAAGCCACGTTCGGCTCGGTTGGGCCTTGGATGGGTGTCCGAATTATAACATCTGACCTCCTCCGTGCTTCGGAGGGCACGTTAAGCTGGCGGTCTCGGTGTCATTTGACGATCTTTGACAGTCGTTACAGGCAGTCAGAAGCCTGAAAAATCTGACAAAAATGGTCTTACCCTTAGGTTGCCGATAGTCCCACTAGTTGGGTCTCGGAGGGCAGATGGCAATCGCTCCGTGTAAATATCGGTGATCAGCCAAATCAGGGTAGACTGAAAGCCGACCCCTCATAATGGGATAAGGCTAGGAACAAGAAGAACTGGCAAACAAGCGTACGGTCAGCCTAAAGTTGCTTGAAATACCAAAGGCGTCGCTCGTACGTTACCGACCTGAATGGGACTGGGACAGAGCGAGGGGAAGGAGAGGGTTGGGCTTCCGGCTCTTGCACTCATCTTACGAAACGCAGCTGTTATAGACTTTACGCCGATCTTCTGCGAGAAGGTTTGTAACAGGAGTGGTACGGTAACTCCTTAACATCAGGCGGACCGTACGCTTAATTGTCGCTTTAGAGTCTTACCAAACTGCAAGCACAAGCAGCCATAGATATCAGCAGTAGAGTCTTCCTGCCTTTCCTTTCAATAAACGCTGGTGCCAGAAAACTGGAGAGTAACCTCGTCCCTCCAATTATTATGGTAGCTATATCCGGGTTTACTGACGACCCAGCTAGATGGAAGATGGTAGTCGTAAAGAAGAGTAGAATAGCTACTCCGCTGAACTGCTGGAAGGTTCCTAGCATGAAGGTAATGAATAGAGACTTGATATTGCATTTGTATGTAAAGATTTCTGTCCAGTCTTGCACATTGCTGGTCGATTCGTGTATCTTTGGTGTACTATTTAGGACTTCTTCGATGTCGTCTCCGCGGCCGAGGTGGTTCAAGGTTTTGGCGGCTTTGATGGTGTTGTCTGAAAAACAGATTAAACTGCAATTTGTAACTGCAATACCAAAAAAGCATCACTCGCACGTTGCCGACTTGTAGGGGAGTGGGACAGCAGGAGGGGATAGGGCGACGGGGTGGGGGGGAGTTTGGACTTCCGGTTCTCTTGGTCATCGTACGAAAATTAGACCTAATATTCTGGGGGGGGGGGATCAGGAATTCCCTGTAAAGGAAAAGGCAAGCAAGGCCGGCAAATAATTTTTTTTTTTCGCCAGGATCGACAATGGTGTCCAACGATGACGCCAAGATTTGACCCTCGACGAGTCCCGGGGAAAAGCTAAGTTGTCTTGGAACCCGCACGAATTTAATCAGAAGAAAGGATAGGAGGAGTTGGAAGAAGATTATCCACTTCCCTCCGTAGCAAAGCGGGAGACAAAAATAACAGCCGGCAAAGTATGTAGGACTCAATTATGAGTAGTTTTGAATGAAAAAGGGCGGTAGTCTAGGTCTAAGGGTGGGGGAGGCAGTTCAACCCCCGTCCCTGTAAGATAGTAGTAAGGTAAGGCAGGATTAGTTTTTAAAGATCTTACCTCTGATAGCATAAAAAGCCGGAGATTCTGGAACGACCAGACCAACTGCGACCACATGCGCGACACTTACGACCAGCGCTATGTACCCTGTGGCTGCATAGGACACGAAGGAGCCCACAGCGTACACCATGAGTGTACCGCTGATCCCAAATATAGGGATCGAGGTCAGGAGTATACCGCGAATGTGGGTGGACCTGGAAATGAGGGGGGTTATACGCTTCGTCTACGGACTCGTTTAAACATGTACGTGTATGTATTGCTCTCGTTGTACGATCGTATCGATAGCTTACGTTACGATGCCGTGTGCGAAGGGGGTTAAGCTCTGGTTTCCTCGGAAAGTGGTACCGTCATATAGCGGCAAATGACGTCAATAGAACATTGGCTATGTAAACAACGGTGTCAAACACCGTTCTCTAGGAAACCGCTCAATTTAGTTTACAAAGCCAACGTTCTAGTGAAAAAATTTTGAAAAAAATATCACCGTATTAACTGAACCCTCATCTTTAAAAAATAAGCAGGAAAAAAGTGCTTTATGCTTTTTCTCTATGTGAAAAAAATAATCTAAATAAAGCTGTTTTCGTCTTAAAATTTCTATCTCCTTCTGAACGGCTTGGAATTTTTTATTATTTTTTTCGCCAAAAGATGGAGAAAGATAATACCTAAAAAAATTAAGATCGATTTTGGTGATGCAATAGTTTTTCACGTCACAATTAATGATTTTCGATATTTTCGCAAAAAAAGTGGGCGGGGCTAGTGCGCTCTCGACCAATCCAGACGGCGGAAACGCGCGGTGGGGAAGCGGGGCCTTCCGGCCCGGCCCGGCACCTATACCGGCATCAGTGGACGCAGAATTCTATGAAATTGTACTCTTCTTCTTATCGTATGGTTAGTGGCCAACCTATTGTCAGAGTTGTTCAAGCCGCCCGAAGGCCTCTGACAAGGCTTATCGACTGCTGCCTAGAAGACAACAACCGGGACCGACATTTTACGTGCCTTGCACGGAGACGCTCGGTTCAAATGCCACTAAATAGTCACCCATCTTTGCCTGACTTTGCCAAGCGTTGCTTAACTTCCGAAAAATTAAATTGTACTGCACGCTGTCTCACTGGCCCGGCCCGGCACCGCCATACGACAATTTCATAGAGTGATGCGTCTACTGGTGTCGGTATCGATGCCAGGCAGGTGTCGGTGCTAGGCCAGCCGAGCCAATGAAGAAACGCCCTACCTCGGGTTACGTTATCGCTGGTATTCCAAAGTCATGTTGACAGATCCCTATGATGAACCAGTGCTGTTTTTAAGATACTCACGCTATTTCTCCGACGTAAACTATATTGCTGACTGTAGTGATACCCATGCCTAGGCCACTAATGACCCTCACTGCATAGATCATGGATATATTCCTGGTCGTCACCACTAGTATGTAAGCTAGGATGTTTAGGAAACCTCCAATCATGATACACGGTTTTCTGCCAATCATGTTCGAGAGGACTCCGGTGATGTGGGGTCCTGGAAGAAGAGGTATGTCAGTGTCAGTTACTCTCATAACAGGGGGAAAGATCGGAAATTAATTCCTGTTTGTCCCTCTAGGGTGACAGATCAGGGGGATAGACGGGAGTAATTAATCCCTGTATCAATAGGTGCAGTCTTTTGGCCTAAGATTTCAGTACAGGCATAGGCCGTTGACCGCATACAGCGTAGAAACCTATTCATTCGCAACACAATTTCAGCAACTGAGCTCAGTCGCAGCCCAACCATCCTGAGGATGCCTCGTTTAGAGGCGAAACACGTGTCGAATGTATTTTAGATTCGCTTTGTCTGCCGAGAATTGCTAATTGTTAGGGTCCATGACTGACTCTCGACTGACAGGGAGTTCGGTCTTGTTGGCCTCTTCTATTATCGATCAGTTCATTTGGTTTATAATTTTGGAGGTTGACAATTCCGAGGGTGAGTGGTGGGTCCCTCTTTATAATTGTTTAACATATTTTCTGTCAACTATCTGAGGTTCGCAGCCGGAGGCAACTGCATGGATATTAATATGGAAATATTGGATATCTGAAAGCGTTTGCTCTATAGCAGGGTTTCTCAAACTTTCGGCTCCACGAACCCCTGTTAAAGTTTCCAGGTGACAGCGAACCACTTAACTAACTAATTAAACCCCCCCTACCCCACAAAGAAAATAATAAAATTGACTGTTGAAGAAAAAAGGTTTATATTTCAATAAAAGGTAAAAAATAAAGTGCCAAAAGAAATATCTTTTTAAATAGAGTTAATTTAGGTGTAATTTTGGACAACTTTAATTTAACCTTAATTCTGACTCGATATCAAGTCGATTTCTGTATTTAGTTTTTATCATGACTAGGTGTGAAAACCCACTCTCAGATAATTATGTTGTAGCAAAGGGTAAAAGGAAATTCACCGCTTTGCGTGAGAGCTCGGGATACTCTTCCTGTCTAGTTGCCCAAAAATCTATCAAAGACATCCTTTTTAAATCAGCTTGAAGAGTTTCATCTACGTTTCTGCCTGCCAGTCATCAAGCCACCATTACGTAAATCTTGTCGCGAACCACCGGCCGTCGAATGGCGAACTCCTAGGGGTTCGCGAACCCCAGTTTGAGAAACCCTGCTCTATAGCGTCTACGAGGTATGCGGTCAATGGTATTAAGAAGGAAATGTAGAGTCAAAGGCAGAATAAACTTACCTATAACAGCGCCAATATACAACGAAGATCCGATCCATGATGTTTGAAAATCAGTGGCCAGCTCTGGCAGAGGGTTGCTTTCAGGATCCTGAAGCTTGGGTATGATTGGTGCTGACCACCCAACACTGTACCCGACTACTATTTGACCTATGTTTACTGGAACATAACACAGATCTTATACCGAAGCAGTTCCGAAATTAGTTTTATTTCCATTTAAATGTTTTTTGTTTATAAAATCAACATCCAATAAACATTTGAAAAATTAAAAACCTTACGTTTTATACAGATAACTAGAGTTGGAAATATTTTTAAGTTTCTCGTTAACAGTTCAAACTTCACGTTTTATCACCTTAGATATGTATTATGTATATTATTAGTATATTCGATTTTGAAATGGAACGTCACGAAACTTAATACCCCTCCCACCCCTTGTCACAAAATGTCACACTTTTTGACCGGCATCGGTACCTATTGGCCGTTTGCCGGCTGCACGGCACGGCACCGGCACCGGCATGGCGGCAGCTTTTTCATTGGTCAGTGACCCGTTGTCATTGGTTACTGACCAATGAAAACCCCGCAAATAGCTGTCACTGTGCCGGTGCCGGTGCCGTGCCGTGCAGTCGGCAAACGGCCATTGGCTGTTTTCACATTGCACGGCACGGCACCGGCGACGGCATGGCAGCAGCTTTTTCATTGGTCAGTGACCCGTTGTCATGGGTTACTGACCAATGAAAACCCCGCAAATAGCTGTCACTGTGCCGTCGCCGGTGCCGTGCCGTGTAATCGAAAAACGGCCATTCGACCTGAGCATCTCCGTGCTTCGGAGGGTATGTAAAAAGTCGGTCCCGGTTGTTGCCATCTAGGCGGTTTAAACAACTCTGACACCAGGTTGACCACTAACCATACGAAGAAGAAGATTCTTTCATATGCATAAAACGCTGTTATTTTGACATTTCAAATAGACACTGCAATTTTATTTATCTGTATGTATAATTTCATGTTATAGTACGGTCAGCAACGAAAGTCGCTGAACATTCGCAGTTATTCAAATAGCTTGCACACTTTTGTTTTGCATCAAATCGATAATTTTTCTTTATCGAAACAAAATGTAGACATGTTGCTAATGTTTGGTTTTATAAAGGTTTACCAACGTTTGTAGAATAAAGAGTATAACCGATTTGAAAATTTCTGAATGTTCAGCGACTTTCGTTGCTGACTGTACCTACTTATGTTAATTTACTTACTGCAAGCTGCAATTAATATCTGCTTCTTCAAGTAATTAACCATGTTTCACTGTATGTTATTGATAAATCCACATATAAATTAACTGTATTAATATTGCAGCAAAATAATTACAACTTATTAATTTAATAATTTAACAATTATTAGGTAATTATTAACAAATAGAAATTAGTACACTAGAGCCTAGACACGGTCGTAGCTCGGAAATACACTATAACTTATTATCACATATACTTATAGGTGCTAATAACAATCCAATACAATAATATATTATACAGAGTGTTCGCTTAGGCGAGAGACGTATTCAGGCCTATGATAATTAATACACGTAGCAAACAAAAAACTGGTCAAGTGCGTGTCAGACTCGCACATAAATGGTTCCGTACCACCGTAGAATATAAGATTAACGTTAAAGAAATAAGTTAGAAACAAAAACATCAAAAATATCAAGATTCTTGAATGGGGACACCTTTGCTTTTAAACTTTTTTTATTTTTAGTATTTGTTGTTGTAGTGGCACCAGAAATACACATTCTGTGAAAATTTCAAGTCTCTAGCTATTACGGTTCGTGAGACACAGCCCGCTGACAGACAGACGGACGGACAGACAGACAGACAGACAGACGGACAACGTAGGCTTTGTAATAGGGTTCCGTTGACACCCTTTGGGTACGGAACCCTAAATAAACATCATGCAATGATGATGATGATTGTCATTTCATTAAATTTTAAATGCCAATCAAGTACCAAATACTCTCCTTTAATACGGACCTCGTCTTATTTAACACCCTGTATAATAATTTTGTGTGTATCTTGGTTATTAATAATTATGCTTAGCTTATCTTATCTGTTATACAGATTATTTATTACTTCCAACTGAGATTATTATCGGAAGGGTAAAAAGGGTATTCAACTGTAGGGAACTGAAACACAATACAATACTTGCATACCGACAATACTATCGCGCACGTGCGCATGCAAGCTGTAAAATGATCGCACCTCCTTTATAGCTATTGTGTAACGAGAAACTCTTTTCGCACGCGTGAATTTTCTAGTGTTATGCCAAATTTCAAAACAAAATTTGACAATCACCGCAAATTCACGCGTGCGAAGTGAGTTTTTCGCAAGGATCTTTTATTACTACAGGATAAACCAGTTGAGTTTTTGGTTAAAAATAAATTCAACTTTATTCTCCTGGTTTAAGGTGTATTATACCTTGACAATTCTGTAGACAGAAAAACGAGCCGAGCGAGAGGCCCCAGTTGGGACCGTGTCCCTCTCACTCCGAGTTGCCATGCCAAAATAATATTATCGTTGGGTAGTGATTGTTAGTTTTTAAATCAATCAAACAAATTAATTTATTATTTATCGTGACTATTGTTTATATGATAAAACAACAGTCACGATAAATAATAAATTGATTTATTTGCTTGATTTAAAAACTACCAATCACTCAAATAAAAAAAAAATTAATTCAATTATTATTTATCGCGACTATTGTTTATATGATAAAACAATAGTCACGATAAATAATAAATAAATTTATTTGCTTGATTTAAAAACCACCAATCACTACACAACGATAATATTATTTTGGCTTGGCAACTCGGAGTGAGAGGGACACGGTCCCAACTGGGGCCCCTCGCTCGGCTCGTTTTTTGTGCAGTAGTGAACAGTCCAGGTATGTATTTACGTTCGTGGTTTTTCGTTACAGAATAGCTAGGCTGAAGTCGTTTCTGTGCACTATAACACTGGGTTCTTCAAGGGACATGATTAAATAAAAATAAAGTAAAATAAAATTGCCTTTATAACTGATAACAATACTAGACTACTACAACTATAGTACCACAAAAAACTAAAGAACCGGCCAAATGCGTGTCGGACTCGCAAGGGTTCCGTACCACCGTAGAATATACCTACATAAGATTAACGTCAAAGAAATAAGTTAAAAGCAAGAAACGTCAAAAATGCAAGTTTCTTGTATGGGGGGACCCTTTTATTTTTACATTTTACTATATTTATAGTATTTTTTGTTGGAACGGCAACAGAAATACACATTCTGTGAAAACTTCAACTCGCTACTTATTACGGTTCGTGAGATACAGCAATACCAAAGGCTTTGCTCGCACAATGCCGAACAGACGGGGAGAGGGATGGAGGGAGGGGAAGGGAGGTTGGTTGGGGGTTCGTGTTAAAAAAAAACAAATTGTTGTTATCTATAAATATACATGTTATCTAATACCTATAGTTATTACAAGTCAGTTTACAATGTACATTTCAGCTCATCATCTCCTGAATTTCATGCAACGTCTTCCCCATAGTTTCTGGCACGAAGAAGAAAGTGAATATAAAGCCCAGTACACACGACCCGCCGAATAACCAGAAGGTGACGTCACCGCCGAGGTTGTCGATCATGGTTGCGAAGCTGCTTGTCAACGCGAAGCCGACCAACCAAGTAAGGGTGATCGCGAGCGCGGAACCGTTCGCGCGAACGTTCGTCCTGAACAGTTCGCCGACTATCGCGTTGGGGTTCGTCCCGAAACCTGTAACCGAAAATTATTGTTAGGTGCGTCTACACGCCCCGGGCTGCGAGCAATCGGAGCCCTCAAGTCTGCTAGCATGTAAAAATTGGAAAACTGAGTCATACTGAGTCAATGGACTCCTTTTAGAAGGACAAACTATTTTGGACGGTCAGATGTCTCCTTCCTCCTTTTTATGGTAATGTATTCGAGATGATGAAATATGGCGATGATGAGAACTATCATACCAAACGCAAAGAAAGAGAGAGACAGGAGGCTTCGAAATATTATGCCCTACTAAATGAAGTCCTAGTCCTAGTGATTGCAATGTTTGAAGGTATCATATCTGCTAAAATAATATATCAATGACCAAATGTAAGTAATATTACCTGCTTCAAAACAGAAGAAATCTAAATATATAAGAATCAAAGTCCTGATTGACTGACTGACTGACTGACTGACTGACTGACTGACTGACTGACTGACTGACTGACAGACAACGCACAGCCTAAACCGCTGATCGTAGAGACTTGAAATTTGGAAGGTGGGTTTGTCTTGATGTGTAGAGGTGTACTAAGAAAGGGTTTTTTGAAATTCAACCCCTAAGGGGGTAAAATAGGGGATGAAAGTTTGTATGGAAGTTCGTCATTTTTGAAGTTAGAATTATGAAAATTGCTGATTAGGTGTCTTTTGAAAAATAAAAATATATGGGTATCAGGGTTTTTGAAAATTCAACCCCTAAGGGGGTAAAATAGGGGATAAAAGTTTGTATAGAACTTCCGTCATTTTTGAAGTTAGAATTATTTAAATTGGTGATTAGGTGTCTTTTCAAAAATAAATAAGAGTAATTTCAGGGTTTTTGAAAATTCAACCCCTAAGGGGGTAAAATAGGGGAATGAAAGTTTGTATGGAACTTCCGTCATTTTTGAAGTTAGAATTATTTAAATTGGTGATTAGGTGTCTTTTCAAAAATAAATAAGAGTAATTTCAGGGTTTTTGAAAATTCAACCCCTAAGGGGGTAAAATAGGGGAATGAAAGTTTGTATGGAAGTTCGTCATTTTTGAAGTTAGAATTATGAAAATTGCTGACTTGGTGTGTTTTAATAATGAAAAAGATAAAAATAAATAAGAGTAATTTCAGGGTTTTTGAAAATTCAACCCCTAAGGGGGTAAAATAGGGGATAAAAGTTTGTATAGAACTTCCGTCATTTTTGAAGTTAGAATTATTTAAATTGGTGATTAGGTGTCTTTTCAAAAATAAATAAGAGTAATTTCAGGGTTTTTGAAAATTCAACCCCTAAGGGGGTAAAATAGGGGAATGAAAGTTTGTATGGAAGTTCGTCATTTTTGAAGTTAGAATTATGAAAATTGCTGACTTGGTGTGTTTTAATAATGAAAAAGATAAATTTTATGGTCTTTGAAAATTCAACCCCTAAGGGGGTGAAATAGGGATGAAAGTATGTATTGAAATTCGTCATTTTTGAAGTTATAATTATGAAAATTGTTGTTTAGGTTTCTTTTTACAAATAAAAAAGATTAATATTAGCGTTTTGGAAAATTCAACCCCTGAGGGTGTAAAATAGGGAATGAAAGTTTGTATGGCAGTACCGATTCGGGCTAATCTCTGAAACGGCTGGATCGATTTTGACGGGACTTTAACGGGCTAATACGATACGGGATCCGGGATATCCCAGACACGGGATCCGATATCCGGGATATGGGATCTGGGATCCAGGAAACGGGATAAGGCTCCGGCAAACGGAAGCTGGGATCTGGGAAACGGGATCCAGGATTCAAAAAATTAGATCCGGGATACGAGACCCGGGAAACGAGATCCGGCGTATGAAATCAGGGATATGGAATACGGGACCCGTGATATCCGGGATACGGGATCCGGGATCCGGAATACGGAATCTGGGATCGGGGAACAAGATCCGGGATATGAAATAAAGGATATTTGATACGGGATTCACGATATCCGGGATACGGAATCCGGGATTTAGCAAACAGAATCTGAGAAACGGGATGCAGGGTGCGGGATATACGGGATCCGGAAAACGGGATCCGGGATACGGGATCTGGAAAACGGTATCCAGGATCCGGGCAACGAGATCCAGGATACGGGACCCGGGAAACGAGATTCGGGATATGGGTTACGAGAAACGGGATCCGGGATACGGGATCCGGGATTTAGCAAACAGAATCTGGGAACGGGATCCGGGATACGGGGTCCAGGATACGGGATCCGGGATCCGGGATCCGGAACACGGAATCTGGGATCCGGGGAACAAGATCCGGGATATGAAATTAAGGATATTTGATACGGGATTCACGATATCCGGGATACGGAATCCGGGATTTAGCAAACAGAATCTGAGAAACGGGATACGGGGTGCGGGATATACGGGATCCAGGATCCGGGCAACGAGATCCAGGATACGGGACCCGGGAAACGAGATCCGGGATACGAAATCCGGGAAATGGGTTCTGGGATCCGATTTTTTTAAATTGAATTTCTGCGCGGACGAAGTCGCGGGCAAAAGCTAGTAGACTATAAGAGACACGAGAGGCAGCCAGCCTATTGACGGAAGAACTGTACTGTTCACTCGTTCTAGATAGAAGTATACACCGAGTATAGTCTGAAAACATGAAAATTAAGTATGGGGATAGATATAAGTATAATAGTCTGGGTTCCCGGGTCCATTTTTAGGGTTCCGTACCCAAAGGTTGCCAACGGGACCCTATTACTAAGCCTACGCTGTCCGTCTGTCTGTCTGTCTGTCTGTCTGTCTGTCTGTCTGTCTGTCCGTCTGTCTGTCAGCGGGCTGTATCTAACAAACGGTAATAGCTAGAGACATGAAATTTTCACAGAATGTGTATTTCTGTTGCCGCTACAACAACAAATACTAAAAATAAAATAAAACTTAAAAATAAAGGGGGTCCCCATACAATAAACTCGATATTTTTGGCGTTTTTATTGATAACTCATAAATTAAACAATATATAAAGAGAAAACTAACATTTTAACCATGAGTGATCATTATGACATATTTTAGATAAATTGTTGACAAAAAAAAGAAATGTAAAACTACATTTTTGACCCATAAATAAGTTTTAAATTAATAGTACCAGTCAAAGTAGCGCCATCTAACATTGTTATGATATCATTGGCATTACAGTGTCATAAGTAGTATAATAATTCGAGTGTAATACTAGAGATCATCTTAGCCGTATGGTTAAGGCGTTAGTCCACGTGTATGTGGGTATTAGGTTCGAATCTTACTACGAGTTGTTTTTTTTTTTGAGTAATTCGCATTTTTTTTGTCGCCCACAGCTTAAATTAAAATAATGTTAACACTAAACTGATTTGTGCAAATACATTGTTTACGTACGTAAACATATTTGTAAATCAAGTTTCAAATGCATTCGGAGTTTCAAGCACAGAGTATTAGAACTATAGATGGCGTTGTAATAGTTTTTCACAGAATGTGTATTTATTTATTTGTGTACTTTATGTACCTATTATTGCAGGTGTGTACTAACAATTATGGGACTGAGGTGGCAAAAAAGCGTACAGCCCGCCTGATGTTGAGCATTAATTGTTGCTATAACAAAGATAATATAAAATAAGAATCTCATAATATATAAAATAATAGTACCGCTACGCACCACTAGATGACGCTAGATGAGCTCCTAGATCGCGCTATGGTTTCGTTTTTCAGATCGCAATATAGTCACGACCAAAATTCGCCTGCTGTTGACAAGTTTTGCGTTATCTCTAGGTTTCGATCGATTGGAAATTGTTGTATTGCTTTCATAGTGTCATATTTGATGGCAGAATACTCCCGTTGCCTCCGACTATAGTGTGCGGGGATTTTAATGTAGACTTACTGGAATCTAATGAGAATGCACCTTTAAAAAAATATTTTGACCATATTGGTTTAAATTCAAAACTTCCTCGTGTTGTTACCACAACGGGTTATACTCAAATAGATAATGTGTTTATCAATATTGACTTGAATGCTGGCACATACTGTGCACTCTTTAGTTACCTAGCCCTTTATGGATACAATTTCGAATTGAGCAATAGATTTTATCAAAACTATCCGAAAAGTCAGAATAAAATTTGTATTTCTGTTGCCGCTGTAACAACAAATACTAAAACAGAATAAAAAAATATTTAAGTGGGGTTCCCATACAACAGACATGATTGCCGTTTTTATAGAATGGTACGGAACCCTTCGTGCGCGAGTCCGACTCGCACTTGGCCGGTTTTTTATTAGTATCAAGCTAATTTTTGGTGAGTAACTTGATTTTGATGAGACGCCCAACAATTTCTGTACGAAAAATCTTGATTGTGGTAGGTAAGAGGGGTAGCAGAGATCAAATATGTTGATTTGATGATTCTCAAAAATGTGTTACTAACTGTTTTTTTTTTATTGCTTAATCTAACGATAATTATCTGAATTATTGGAAAAAATATCATATCAGCTGGTTAGTTATCATTTTTGTTGACCTCGTTATCGATACATGTTGGAAGGAGGGGACTCTTAGATCAAACCATACATTTTGTAGGACAAATATTTTTTCGAATAATTCTGATAATTATCATCACATTTAACAAAAAAAACAGTTAGTAATAAATTTTTGAGAATCATCAAATCAACATATTTTATCTCTGCTACCCCTCTTACCTACCACAATCAAGATTTTTCGTACACAAATTGTTGGGCGTCTCATCAAAATGAAGCCACTCACGGAAAATTAGCTTGATACTAAAAAAAAAATGGATTCGGGAACCCGGACTATAACACTTTATTGTACACCAACACACATACAGAACAAAAATAACAAACAAAACAAGAAATAAACAACAGTGTACAGGGGGCGGTCTTATCGCAAGCTGCGATCTCTTCCAGACAACCTTTGGATGGAAAGATCGCAAGCTGCGATCTCTTCCAGACAACCTTTGGATGGAATGATCGCAAGCTGCGATCTCTTCCAGACAACCTTTGGATGGAAAGATCGCAAGCTGCGATCTCTTCCAGACAACCTTTGGATGGAGAGGATTCCGTGATTTAAACAGGGTAGTAGGCAACGGTGTACCTACTAGAATTAATGTACATGGACAATACAGTTTATTTTTATATAGGTACAACAAATGAGGTGGCAAAAGAGGAGGGGCAAAAGAGTAGGAGCAAAAGAGGAGGTCGTAGCATAGTTGGTAAGATGCCCGATACATCGGCGCGTTAAGCCACGTTCGGCTCGGTTGGGCCTTGGATGGGTGTGTATAACATCTGACCTCCTCCGTGCTTCGGAGGGCACGTAAAGCTGGCGGTCTCGGGTGTCATTTGACGATCTTTGACAGTCGTTACAGGCAGTCAGAAGCCTGAAAAATCTGACAAAAATGGTCTTACCCTTAGGTTGCCGATAGTCCCACTAGTTGGGTCTCGGAGGGCAGATGGCAATCGCTCCGTGTAAATATCGGTGATCAGCCAAATCAGGGTAGACTGAAAGCCGACCCCTCATAATGGGATAAGGCTAGGAACAAGAAGAACTGGCAAACAAGCGTACGGTCAGCCTAAAGTTGCTTGAAATACCAAAGGCGTCGCTCGTACGTTACCGACCTGAATGGGACTGGGACAGAGCGAGGGGAAGGAGAGGGTTGGGCTTCCGGCTCTTGCACTCATCTTACGAAACGCAGCTGTTATAGACTTTACGCCGATCTTCTGCGAGAAGATTCGTAACAAGAGTGGTACGGTAACTCCTTAACATCGTGCGGGCTGTACGCTTTCTTCAGTTTTTATTATATCACAGAGTCTTACCAAACTGAAAGCACAAGCAGCCATAGATATCAGCAGTAGAGTCTTCCTGCCTTTCTTCTCAATAAACGCTGGTGCCAGAAAACTGGAAATGAACCTCGTCGCTCCAATTATTATGGTAGCTATATCCGGGTTTACTGACGACCCAGCTAGTTGGAAGATGGTTGTCGCAAAGAAGAGTAGAATAGCTACTCCGCTGAACTGCTGGAAGGTTCCTAGCATGAAGGTTATGAATAGAGACTTGATATTGCATTTGTATGTAAATATTTCAGTCCAGTTTTTCAGTTTGCTGGTCGATTCGCCAATCTTAGGTACTAGTAGTAGTATTTGTGACCTCTTCGATGTCGTCTCCGCGGCCGAGGAGATTCAAGGTCTTGCCAGCTTTGATGCTGTTGCCTGACAAATGGAATTAAACTATAAACGAAAATTAAAGAAAAGACCTGAGAACCATCTCTAGTGGGTCAATAAATAGGCAGGGGGGAGAGCTTCAGATCAGGGGAGCTTCGAAAATGGTGGTCTGGGTGTTACTGGGATTGCCCCCAGTCTATTGTGCGTCTTGTTTTGATACCATACAGTTGATGCATTAGTCTGACGGTATTATTATTATAGGTATACCACAAGCGCGGTACCGCGCCTTAGGTACGCGAGCGGCGAGACGGGGGGGCTCATTGCTCTCGCCGTCCCACTCCCCCACCCGTCATCGCTTTCGCCGTCCCACCCTCCCACCTCCCTGCGCATACCTAAGGCGTGGTACAGCACTTGCGGTATAGGTAC
The DNA here is from genome assembly GCA_947859195.1 of Drymonia ruficornis. NCBI lineage: Eukaryota > Metazoa > Arthropoda > Insecta > Lepidoptera > Notodontidae > Drymonia > Drymonia ruficornis. The sequence goes on along the minus strand of OX401926.1, from coordinate 7,327,946 downwards.
CTATAGTAAGTATATTTATACTTCAGTACTATAAATATTCGATAATTCTAAATCCTTCGGCCAACCTAACTCCAGACCCATACATCACAGGAAATTAACACATAACTTGTTTTGACAAGGGTCATACTATTGATGGTGTAATATCTATGATGTGCGCTTACACCCTCATCCCCTCACACTATTTTTCCATGTTTTATGGGCACCTATTATTACCACTTGCCGTCAAGCCATATCTTATAGGTCTGTGTGTTTAGTAAGGCATCATGTGTTTTTATTGGGACTAGGCCCGCCACACACTCCTGCCACTGTTACTCCTGTAAGCCAGGACCGACAGTGGTGTTCAATGATGACGCCAAGATTTGACCCTAGACGCTATAAATTTGGAGGTTCCCCATTTGGAGGTAGTCAGAGGCTTGAGTGGCGTTACACGATCACATTGTGGAGGTATTAACCAACTCAAAGCCCACGTTTCACCAGATAGTCAGAACCCAACGTGACAGGTGGTGAACCTTGTCGCCGTGTATACAGGAACTCACTTTTACCTAATCCCGAGGGATAGGTAGGTTTCCTCATGATGTTTTCCCTCACCGTAAGCGAACTGTAAATTACCCTCGACGAGTCCCGGGGAAAAGCTAAGATGTCTTGGAACCCGCACGAATTTAATCCAAAGAAAAGAGAAGGTTTTGGTAGCAGTAAGATAAGTAGAAAGGTAAGGCAGGATTAGTTTATAAAGAGCTCACCTGTCATAGCATAAAAAGCCGGAGACTCTGGAACGACCAGACCAACTGCGACCACATGCGCGACACTTACGACCAGCGCTATGTACCCTGTGGCTGCATAGGACACGAAGGAGCCCACAGCGTACACCATGAGTGTACCGCTGATCCCGAATATAGGGATCGAGGTCAGGAGTATACCTCGAATATGGGTGGACCTGGAAATGAGGGGGGATATTAAGTGGAGGTATAGAGGACGAAACATGAGGGAGGTTGGAGTGGACGTGAGTATGGCAAGTAAGCGAGATAAATAATAATAATAATATCCTGGGACATTTTTACACACGGCTACCTGATCCCAAACTAAGCAGAGCTTGTACTATGGAAACCAGATAACTGATATTACTACATATACTACTTTTTATTTGTAAATACATACTTAATATACATATACACACAGACTCGGGACATACAGACATGTTCATGCACACAAATGCATGTCCCGGTTAGGAATCGAACCTACGACCTGCAGAGTGAAAGACGCCATCACGTCAACCACGCCAACGGGCCAGTCAAATGGAAGGATAAGACATACGCTGACCCCAGTTAATGAAAGATAAGGCATGTAGAGATTAATAAAATGGTTAGGGTGTCTATCTCGAGTTATGTTGTCGCTGGGTCCTATCAAAGTTATGTTTAGGTACTAGGCGCCTACTCTGAAATACGAAACGAAATGCTTCCGCTGACTGATCGCACGTTTTCCTACGCCGAAAGTGTTACGAAATTCCGGATTTTTTCCGAGTATCACGGAAGAGAAACGTTTAATCACGACTATCGAATCCGAAACACTTTCGGAGTAGGAAGGAATACGTACGATCCGTCAGCCGAAGTTCTCGTTTTGTATTTCGGAATAAGCACCCAGGTCTCTATGAGCCAGAGCTGTTGTTGCGATACTCACGCAATTTCTCCGACGTAAACTATATTGGTGACTATAGTGATACCCATGCCTAGACCGCTAATGACCCTCACTGCATAGATCATGGATATATTCCTGGTGGTTACCACTAGTGTGTAAGCTAGCATGTTTAGGAATCCTCCAATCATGATACATGGTTTTCTGCCATACATGTTCGAGACGACTCCGGTTATGTGCGGTCCTGGAAGAAGAGGTATGTCAGTGTCAGGGGGACAGATCGGACTTATTTCCTGGTTGTCCCTCTAGGGTGACAGATCAGGGGGACAGACGGTAATAAATAATCCCTGTATCCAGAGGTGCAGTCTTTTGGCCTAAGGGAGACAAATCAGGAAAATGCTCATAAGGTCAATGGTATTAAAAAAGAAATGTAGTATGAAAAGCAAAAGAAACTTACCTATAACAGCGCCAATGTAGATCGTAGATCCGATCCATGATGTTTGAACATCAGTGGCTAGCTCTGGCAGAGGGTTCGCTTCAGGATCCTGAAGCTTAGGTATGATTGGTGCCGTCCACCCAACACTATAGCCAACTACTATTTGACCTATGTTTACTGGAATATAACATAGATTTTATACTCTCACAGAAAATCGGGGTTAAGTACCTATTTTAGCCGAGCACCAAGTTACCCCTCAACAGTAGTTTTAAAAAGCATTTCGAAGAACAAAAGTTACACCATAACCTTCTATAAATTTGGGGGTAGGTATTTAGGCGACAGGTTCGGAAGTCCTTTGGGGTATGAGCTGAGGCGCGGGCGAGGTAACACCCCCCACACCCGCGCATGGCCCGCGCGACCCTAGCCTTAGCGCTGCACAAGTATGCATTATCGCTATCGATAGTTATCGATTTCGATCTCGCTCACATTGTTCTTTGTTGCGGTGTATCAAAATGGATTTGGTCGGTTCCTCGTATCGATCAGTCGCCTCGTCCGATATTTATTTATTTACCCCTTCGGTGAATAGCGTGATATATTAAAAAAAAAACACTTACTGCACCCCACAATTAGCAACTGCTTTCTTATTAATATCTTCATTTTTAAAATACTATACACGTATTAATTCTCCATAAACACTAAATAAAAGCAAGTAACTTATCATTAAAACAACGAACGATTTTAAACGCGAATCGTGATGAATCCCACCGAATATGACTCTTGTAAAAATAGCCAAGTCTTCATTATTTTATAAGAAAAATAATAATAATAATATCCTGGGACATTTTTTACACACGGCTACCTGATCCCAAACTAAGCAGAGCTTGTACTATGGAAACCAGATAACTGATATTACTACATATACTACTTTTTTATTTGTAAATACATACTTAATATACATATACACCCAGATTCCGGACATACAGACATGTTCATGCACACAAATGCATGTCACGGGTAGGAATCGAACCTACGACCTGCAGCGTGAAAGTCGCCTCCGCGCCAACCACGCTAACGGGCCCGTCAATGTTATGAGATCTTAGGAGCCAAGGCTAGCTGGTAGAGTAGGTAAGTACGATGGTATTCTTAGCTTTCCCTGTAAGATTTTTCTGTCAGTACTCTTATCCAAGCAATGCTAGAAACATAGATATGCTCTACATATCTAGTTGAAGAGTCCACGCGAAAACCAAAATTAATAATATATGGCTAGAAACCGCTAGAAACGCTAGAAATATATTGCTCTGATCTAAGATTTTATGAAAGATCTGTGGCTCTGATAGAAGACAGAAAGACACACTACTGGTTTAAATATAGTTACACATTTTAGTGCGAAGACTTACAGGGAATCTCTAATCAAGGAATGTTTTTGGGAGTGATAAGAATATTTACAGCTGGCCTTGGCTTGGTTCCGACATGGCAAAATATGGGAGCAAAACAATTCTAAATAGGTATATGAACATGACAGAATTGACATTGTATGCTTTGTGTGACAGTTTCAAAAAGTAATTTTCTTCAATGTCATTTTAAGATATAAAGACGATTTAAAAAACGAAGAAGGTTGTTTTTATTTTATTCCACTCGTAGTCCGCTCTTTGAGAGTTTGGAGAGCAGAAGTCAGATTAAAGGTCAACGCTCATCTAACGACTCCGCACCCGACCAGCACCGCCTCGTCGCTCGGCGTCCACTCGTTGTCGACAGGTGGTCCGCGGGTGGACGCTGCGATTTCACCATAACCGTCACTTGATTTATCAATGGACCTCGCGTGGTCAACGCGTGGTCCACCAATTTCCAGTTCAGTTAGTCGACGCCGACCGACGAGGCGGTGCTGGTCGGGTGCCGAGGCGTTAGATGAGCGTTGACCTTAATTCCCTTTTTCCCAGTCGTTACCTCAATTCTGAGGATCGTGACGATTATGTACAATCCCTACTTCTGAAGAGCAATTTTCCTCCACCGGCTTCTGTCGCCCGCGACGTGTATCGCTTTGTACAGCTGGAGTTGCGGTAAATCAGTGATCTGCGAGCTCTATCTAGCGGGCGGTCTGCCATGAGATCTATTGCACTATCCCGTCATAATAAGCCTTTTCAGGCTATTGAAGCTCATACGCGAATGCCAAAAGGTCAAGTTGCAGACTCTGCACGTTGTTGAGAGGCGATTCTTAATGCGCATCTCAACTAGGAGTCCCTAATTACTCTAAACACAGCAGTAGCAGAACGAAGTTGTTGTGGAGGAAAAGCCCTGAATTACTTTGAGAGGAGTCTACTTCAGCGTCTAGATAGATGCTTTATTTGAGTTATCTTGGCGATGGCGCAGCCACGCCTCTAGGTGAAAATAATAGGATCTAATTAGTAATTATATACAGTATAGGCATTAATTAAAATAATGAAATTCGCATTTAAGATTTCCAGAAATGCAGCGTTGTGATATAATATTATAATATCCTGGGACATTTTTTACACACGGCTACCTGATCCCAAACTAAGCAGAGCTTGTACTATGGAAACCAGATAACTGATATTACTACATATACTACTTTTTATTTGTAAATACATACTTCATATACACCCAGACTCGGGACATACAGACATGTTCATGCACACAAATGCATGTCCCGGGTAGGAATCGAACCTACGACCTGCAGCGTGAAAGGCGCAATTACGCCAACCACGCCAACGGGCCCGTCAAATATGAAAATATGGATATGGAAATGTCTTCGCCATCCAAAATTCGCTGCGGATCTCAAAGAGACGGAAGTTACCTAATGGAACTATGGAACATTGGGAAAATACAGTTAACTATACCACGAGCAACGAGAAGCGAAACAAAAACGAATATATTATTTTACTATATTAGATAGGTAGGAGACCGCTGGATGCAAGTGGCACAGGATCGGTCGTTGTGGAAAACCTTGGGGGAAGCCTATGTCCAACAGTGGACGTCTTTTGGCTGAAATAATGATAAGATCGGTAGTTCTTTTAAACGTTTCACTGAGTGGCGGATTTACTCATTTGCCGCTAGTAGGCTATACAAGAGCCGCTAGTAGGTAGGTCAAGAGTACCCTAAACCGAAGAGCATGTAAGAAGGGAATAATGAAAGTGGACGAAGCGAAACAAGTATGTATGGATCGTAGCAAGTGGAAAGAAGTGGTCTCTGCCTACCCCTACGGGAAACAGGCGTATGTATGTATACAAATGTTGGCGGTCCTACTGACCTCTAAAATTCGATACCCTTTTGTACCCTTTTGACGGGATCGTTAGCGTGGTTGGCGCGGAGGCGCCTTTCACGCTGCAGGTCGTAGGTTCGATTCCTACCCGGGACATGCATTTGTGTGCGTGAACATGTCTGTATGTCCCGAGTCTGGGTGTATAGGTATATTAAGTATGTATTTACAAATAAAAAAGTAGTATATGTAGTAATATCAGTTATCTGGTTTCCATAGTACAAGCTCTGCTTAGTTTGGGATCAGGTAGCCGTGTGTAAAAATGTCCCAGGATATTATTATTATTATTATAAAATCGACATTTCTTTACATAGCTTCCGAAACAGCTGATTATCAAGTAAATTACGTCCGACTGATTCGTTACAGATGATTTATTGTAATATATTATGATTACTTACCTACTACAAGTTTGTACGCACCGCTGATGTTATGATATGAAATTATTCACAAGTACAATCCATGAAACAAGTGCTAATTTGTTTGGAAAGTGTTAATTCACAACCTTTAACTCTGCCGACATCCCTAGGGTAAATGTTATGAGAGTAAATAAGGTTATTTACGCGCGAAATCACGCATGAAGCATATGATAATCTACGTCAAAGTTTCTGATAAATGATTGATAGACAGATAATATAATTTATTATGATTAATTTTCAGATGCAGATATAAGGGTCATTACCCTTGCATAGTTTCAATGTCAGCGTCGTGTCAAACGCAATCGATCGAGGACTTTGAAAAATATTAGGTTTGTTGATTTTATCATGATTTTTTGTGACTAAGGTGGCACATAATCTCAGGGCCCGCCTGATGTTAAACAGTTACCGTAGCCTATAGATGCTTGCAATACCAAAGGCAGCGCTCGCACGTTGCTGGCCTGAAGGGGGTGGGTCGGAGGGAGGGGAAAATACTACTAGTGAGAGAGCCGGAAGCCCTTCCGGCTCTCTCATTAGTAGTACGTAACCCAGCTGTAAATTGCAGCTAGTGTTAGTAGCTACTTTAGACCGATCTTCTGTGAGAGGGTGGTACTACCCCGGTCGAGACAGCCTGCCTATGAGCTGCAGACAATTGGCTACAGCTTGGCTCTGCCACCAATCATTCACTAGACGTGCCCGCGACTCCGTTGGGATTTTGACGAGCCCGTTGGCGTGGTTGGCGTGATGGCGCCTTTCACGCTGCAGGTCGTAGGTTCGATTCCTACCCGGGACATACATTTGTGTGCATGAACATGTCTGTATGTCCCGAATCTGGGTGTATATGTATATTAAGTATGTTTTTACAAATAAAAAAGTAGTATATGTAGTAATATCAGTTATCTGGTTTCCATAGTACAAGCTCTGCTTAGTTTGGGATCACGGTTACCTGATCCAATACAAAAATGTCCCAGGATATTATTATTATATTATTAATCATTCACTAGTCGCGCCCGCGACTCCGTTGGGATTTTGTGTCGAAACCCCTGAAGTTTTCAGGATAAATAGTGTCCTAAATAACGATCAGGGATATAAGCTATCGCCATGTTAAGTTTGGTTAAAATTCATTCAGTAGTTTTCAAGGGTAAAGAGGTCAAAGAATGCGGTTTCAGCAAGTTCATTGCCCTTTAGCGGCTCGGCCAAAGGCTTTTCTGTCCTGCGAGGAGAATTCACCCCAGTCCATTGTACGTGTAGGGTTCACGTTTCTTTAAGAACTGGTTAGATTTTTTGGTGGTAGAGCCAAGCTGTAGCCAATTGACTGCAGCTCATATACAGGCTGGCTCGACCGGTGTAGTACCTCTCACAGAAGATCGGCGTAAAGCAACTATTACAGCTGCGTTTCCTACGATGAGTGAGAGAATCGGAAGCCCAATCCCCCCCCCCCCTGCCTCCGTCCCAATCCCCTTCAAGTCGTTAACGTGTGAGCAATGCCTTTGGTGTTGCAAGCACCTATAGGCTACGGTGATTGCTTAACATCAGGCGGGCCGTAAGCTTGTTTGCCACCGCAGTATACCTCAAAGAAAAAAATATATGATGCTTCTATTGTTTGTTTAGACTTGGCTATGATAGTAAATAAATAAATGTTGCCAGGCATACATACACACCAACTGTAAACTATACCTGCGGTACGTTATGATGGCCGGTTTGACATGTGGGAGGGGGAATGATGAACCTTATTACAACGGAATAAAATTCATTTTCGAATTCATTTTTTGACATTCTGTTTTTTTAAAACGGCCAGTATTATTCCGTTATAATAAGGTTTATTTTCTTCCCCCACCCCCCACATGTCAAACCGGCCATCGTAAAATGCCGCTACTGTAAGCAATACTTGTACCTACTACGGCTAACATAAATTAACCGCTAAGGGGGTTAAATAGGGGGTAAAAGTTTGTATGGCGGTACCGATTCCAGCTAATCTCCGAAACGGCTGGACCGATTTTGACAGGTCTTTTACTAGCAAATACGCTACGGGATCGGGAATCCGGGCTCCGGAATCCGAGATCTGGGATACGGGATCCAGGATACGGGGTCCGGCAAACGGAATCCGGGAACCGGTAAAAAACGGGAAACGGGATCCGAAATACGGGGTCCGGGTTCCGGGATCAGAGATCCGTTTTTTTTTTTAATTTAAATTCTAAGCGAAGTCGCGGGGAAAAGCTAGTTCTGACATAAGTTTTCGAAATAAATATTCGCTGGAGACTGGAGTTATTAATCTTAAAATGTTGTCCTTAGACTATTAACTCCAAAGGTCACATGAATTAGGAGCTAACTTAATATTCGGGCGTTAGTCGGCCATGTCGAGTTCGTTGTGAGTTTGATTGGCAATCAGACTTACACAATGACTATATGTTCGAACTTGTGGAGCTTATTCTGGGATCACGAGTCCAAGACACGAAAATCGAACGTTATCGTATCGTCATCGAGAAGGTATACGAAATCAGTAATCGAAGTGAACCATGCTATAGGATATTGGATGTCTTTTGAATAGTAACGTTTGCTGATTTCCAACCAATTAAAATAGATTTGTCACTAATTATTATCTTTATTTTTTCTTTTAAACGTTTAGGGCCACCGCAGACTTGCTGCGTTTAGCATCGGCGATCGGCGATTTTGATGCTGCAAAAAGTAGCAAGCTACTTTTTGCATCGGCGATCAGCCCTTATCGAAAATTACGATGAAGAGTTCACAAAGATTACAATGACCACTGGTTTTCAGTTGGATGAAGGTAGACATTGTTTGTGAGGAAATACACGTTTTTCAAAAGATGTGTGAAGTTTGCCGACGTGTTCTGGGTCGTCGCGGAGTCTTCAACACATTGATGGAAAGTATGAACTAAATAAAATAGTATGGGTGCGCTTCCAGACTGCGTCTACAGTCTGGTAAGTACAGAGGCAGATTTGATACGCTGGCTGCCCCAGGCCTATAGAAGATTACCGCCCTAATCCTTGTAAAGCACGAAAAATTGATGATAAAGTATAAGAATTAAAATTAAAAAATAATGAACGATGGTGAATGCTAAAATTATCTCAACCAGTGGAGGTATAAGTTAACAGAGGACACGACTACAAAAAAAAAATTGTCAAGTTCTGCCGCCCCAGTTTTTTTCCGCCCTAGGCCTGGGCCTACTCGGCTTATAGGGAAATCTGCTTCTGGGTTAGTAGTAGCAAGCACGAATGATAACGAGATCTTATAGACATTATCTAGGAAGTATAAAAGGACCGTTGCTTTCACCATCATTTAAAGGCGTATCGACGCTACCCAGAATAGGACTTCCAGTTGATAAATAGATGGCGGCACACCGTCGAATCTCCAATTTCACGCTCTACCGACTTCAACTCAAAGGTTCCAAACAGCAAATACGACTTCGAAACAGGCTATTGGTCTGTTATTATACCGATCTGATCGATATCTGTTATCCTAGCATTTTTGGACATTTCTAGGAAGGTTTCTTTATACTATACTTACCGACTCCTGTGACTTATACGTTTTATTTCCTACTAGCCGGTGATATTGTCCACGCATAATTAAAAAAAAAGTAGCATATGTGCTAGTCTGGACTATAATCTATCTCTGCGCCAAATTTCATCCAAATTTCAGCCGTTCTGGCGTGATTGAGTAACAAACATCCATCCATCCAAACTTTCACATTTATAATAGGTATTAGTGGGATGGGATAGGATGGGATAATGGTGGCAATAGATATCCGATGGTCTTATATCTATTGCCGCGAGGGTAGGTCCCCCATGCGTAAGTGTCCGTTCACACAGACCGACTCGGAGAGCATCGGACGGTGCTCTTCTTTTCACACAGACCGGCACGCGTTATACGCTTGGAAGGCCGAAGCCGACCAAACCGTCAATCAAGGCAGCCGATCAGCTCCTTTCATTGTTTTACACTGAGTGCGTTAGGTTGGCTCTTAGGGCCTCCGCAGACTTGCTACTTTTAGCATCGGCGATCGGCGATTTTGCGACTGCATCGATGCTGCATCGCGTTGTGGCGACTCTCTGCGTTCGATCGCAGTATCAAAATCGCGCGATTTTGCGACTGCATCGATGCAGCATCGCGATTTTGCGACTTCCTGCGATCGGACGCAGCGACTACTCCGATGCTGATCCGGTAGCATGTAGTCAACATGAAAAATCGCTGCGACCGGCATCCGCAAGTGTGCGGGGTGTAGCGTTCAGTCGCTGCATCGAGCTTCCGAAAAGCGACTAAGTCGCCGATCGCCGATGCTAAAAGTAGCAAGTCTACGGTGGCTCATAAGCATTTTCATTTAAAAATGATGTGAAATGAAAAAATGTGCCTCATTTCAATGACCCAAAACTCTTTTTAAACGCGATAAAAATGTACCCTCCTCTCCGAGCCGCTTCTTTTTAAACGGATCCGTAAACGAACCAATACGACTTTGAATATCTTAGTATGTGAAGTGATCTCATAGTGATCTATACTGCTGAAGACAGCACGACGTGGTGCGACATCTTGCAGAAAAATTAGTACTTCAGAGGTCACGATCAGCATTGAGGAGACACAAGTCTCAAGGTGGTAGAGCCAAGCTGTAGCCAATTGACTGCAGCTCATAAACGGGCTGGCTCGAACGGAGTAATACCATCCTCTCACAGAAGATCGGCGTAAAGCTGCTATTACAGCTGCGTTTCGTACGATGAGTGAGAGAGCCGTAAGCCCACCCCCCTCCCCCTCCCTCCATCCCACTCCCCTTCAGGTCGGCAATGTGCGAACAATGCCTTTGGTATTGTAAGCATATATAGGCTACGGTTACTGCTTAACACCAGGCGGGCCGTACGCTTTTTAGCCACCGCAGTCCTATAAAAAAAAGACACACACGGCATACACGACGCAAAGGGTAGGTGGAGGTAGGATTCAAATTGGTTAAACAAACACTAAAACTGTTTACTTACATTTATTGTAAAAATGTGTAAAAAAAAAATTTACGTCACGACTTTTATCCCCATTCGGGGGTGGTCAGAGGCTGGCAGAGGCGTCATTTATTAAACTTTATTTAACTGTAGAATGATGTTCAGGCCTGACTATCGTTTCTTCCTAGGATTTCCAGGGCAATAACAAGGCTTTGGGCATTTGCCCTTCGATCCTTTTCGAGAGCAACTATTTTGATGATCGTTCGGATAGCATCCAGGTCCTTTAGCGACTACTTGCTTCATTTTCAACATCAGATCATTGATCTGATTGGTCAATAGCCCTACAGTGTTACACATCTGTTCTACACCACTTAGTGAGGTTACGCTGTAGATTTGGGTGTCTCCTAAACCACAACGAGGAGTTGGGCATCCTGATGATGAAGATTCTGATTGTGAAGGACTGGCCCCACATGGAGAAGGTGGCGTGCCGGTCAATGCAATATTATGACTGCTATGCTCCTTGCATTCAGTTCCACATGTACTTAAAGGGCACGGTTGCCGCTTATTCATGTCTGATACAGACGGGAATTGTATATTAACTGGACACTTCTTATTGTCGCATTTTGGTGGACGATTTGCAGGGCATTGTTGGTTAGTACAGCTGTAACCCTCGTCGGTTCTATACTCCTTAGGTTGTGAGGTCTTACAATCGGGACATGGACACGTAACTTTGATGATACCAGATTTTATGTCCCGTATCTTGCCTGGCGTGTAGTTCAAGCACGAGTAGTGGACCCAACTCTCGCACACACCTTGGCACTGCAGACCATTCTTTTGCGTGACATTCCCTAAGCATATCTTACACGGATTTTTCACTTTGGTACATGATGACATGGTGATTCGAAGTCGTCTCTATCGGATAGTTAGCATGTTTAAGCTTTTTTGGGTTCTTTTTCTTCATTTGAATGTGTTATTGAGGCATCTTGAATTTTTGTTGTTCAGTTGGGAACTAATTTGGAGATGTTAACTGATGGTGACAGATCAAGAACTGTCTGAAACTGACAGATTTACTGCCAGTAACTTTCCTCAATATGCCATAAAATCATGGATGTATTAACTCAGGATGCGCATCGCATGATCTTCCCCTCTAGCTTTTTTTTATAGGTACTAGACCAAAAATCTCTGACACGTATATAAAAACTGTTTTCGAAATCGATTTGATCAGAGTAAGTATCGTTTTCGCGGTGTAAGGTGCTCCGTGAAAAATGCCGAATTGTCCCATTAAACATGTGCAAAGAAATTACAAAAAATAGTAATACACAAAAAGATGGGGTAACATTTCATATGTAAGTATTTTTGATGTAATTAATGCAACTTTTCTATTAAATTCATTAAAATATTAAATGTCATAAGAATCGAAAACATTATCGATACAATTAATCGAGTACGAATTAATCGAATAGTCTACTGTGACCATAGACGAATCTTTTCTACCCTGGCAACTGTATTTTTTATTTGTCAAATAATTGTCAAGTATTTGAACTTTGTAAACAAACGGATAAATACTGAATTACGCGGTGATAAACCAGTCGCAGGACGTTAAAAACGATTTACAATGAATAAATCATTAGTAATTCAACAAGAGAGGTGATTCACAAAGTTTACAGGCGGTGTCTCGCGGAATTTGAGGTGCAAAATATTTTGTCAGAACTCGACCATGTTTACCAAAGAACCGCTGATATTATAGGTATATAAGCAGTTTATTTTACAGTTTTTAAGTTAAATAATGTGTTTATTGTATACAAAGGCAGGCTCAAAGCTTCAGTTTACAGGTTTTTCAGTAAATATACATTGATCGCTTAGAGGTACATTCGATTGAACACACTTGATACTTGGTATTATTTTTATGTGTTGCTTTCATCTCGACCAATACATAAACTAAGGTTGCTTTATTTTTCTATGTTTGCTTGTCAGTTAACATCGTTACTTAATTACTAAATAAACAAATAATCTTAAAGCATTAAAGAAATTATCTTTTATTGAATTATTTTATTTTTCAGGTACCGTTAGAAGAATAGTCGAAAATTGCTCTTTACGATGACATTAATCGATTAATAATAAATCTTCAAGATGACAGCAATGCTGTGGAGACTGATGATGATGAGTTGATGAGGCAGCGGCAGGCCCACGCCAATATATGGATTTATCAGGAGTGGAATATTTAGACCAAGATTAAAATAAAAAAATAATTAAAAAACGCAATAGCTATGATATGTTTGTTTTATTTTCCTAAAATACAAAAAAAAATAACTAACTCATGTTGAAACAAAAACACCCACTATCGAAACAATTCAGATAAATACGATCTCGATAAATTCTTGATCTTGATAAACGGAATCGAACCTGACACTGCTCCGGGTCCATATGACCCAGAAGCAGGCAGCGTCTGCTACTGAGGCGATGAATCACATATGGCATAAATATATGTATAACAAATATTATCTTATTGACCAACATCAAAGAAAACTTAAAAGTGCTTGCGCTTGCATTATGAATAATAAATAATATGGAAAATAATAAATCAAGTATCAAAATTATTCAGTCGTATTAGTAAATGTTGCAAGAATGATTTTGAATTAAATACTTTTTGATTTGAACAGTGTTGTAGTAGTGTTTATTTATGATTGCAGACCGGTATCGATAAAAATATAATATATATAGTGTATAATAAACCTTGGGAGAGGCCTATGTCCAACAGTGGACGTCTTTTGGCTGAAATGATGATGATGATGACATTAGTATAATAATACCTATTACGTTTATACGTACCTACCTAACAAAAGATATCAGCCAGGCCAGTGGCAGCAGATGGCGCTGGTCGAGTGGGAGTGGGGGGGGATGAAACAGCTTATTTGGGAACATTAGGTACTTATTTTTTAGATAATCTCATTTTCAAGGAACTGAATTGGGATGTACCCGGAATCATCTTGTTTCCGTTGAATATTTACGCCTCGTGAGTTACTCATTATTTCTTGTTCAGCTGTTTCAGTAGAGATAATTCAGTATAATTCAGTAGATTATAATGACAGCTATAAATGTAATAATGAGTATATGAAACTATCGATATAGCTAATTAGAAATATCGATAGTGGTATTCACCCTATTACACCGATGGTCCTACGGTAGTAAAATTTTGTATGTTGACGTATTAGATCTTTTAGTGTGCGTAAAATATACTAGTGTTGCACATTTCTTTACGTGTGCGTTTATAATGACACAAAATGTTTTGAGTAAGTGTGCGTCAATTTTAATGTAGTGGTTACCTCCCCTCCCCCAAGAATTGACAGAACATTTTGTTCGTTGAATTATGCGTGTTGCGAGTCCATTTTGTTACTTTGTTCAAGCATAAAATGTACAAAGAGTTATTTTACTTAAAGCAAAGAGGGCCGATATTTGTGGTTCAGGATAATGGAATGGTAGGATTGCAAATGTTTACAGTACTACTTACGGTGCGTTGTTGTTATATCCCATCAAGTTGAATCCTGAAATTCAATAAAGCTGTACACATAAGTTGAAGGCTACCTACAAAGTAGGTATCACCATGAATTCACAATGACCAATTAAATAAACCCCACAGTTTCCACCATTTGCGTGTTGCAAAGTTGGTGTCACAGTATTCATGTAGCTCCATCCAGCTTGCATATTATGTCCCTGATCTGACAGGCCAACCTTCCAACGGTCTTGCACATCTCATCCAATGACGTCAACAACGAATCCTGGCCTTTGGTGACCTGAATCACGGAGTCCGACGTTGAGACTTGGCAGTCATTTTTATTGAACGCTTTTTTCGTTTCTGAAATGTAGATACGAGTCATGCCAAATTGGTTGTAGGCACCGACCAATAAATGGTGGGACCAAAAAAATTGATCCCCCGAGACGAGCTCCCATTGGGAGCGCGGCACGTAAGGGTCACCGGTGTGTTCCATTTGGAGATCCCAGAGCCCCTCTATCGCACTGAAAGCGGCTACCGGGGAGGTTTTAGTGAGTAAGAATCTCACATACCCCAGACTTCTCCCACAAGAGGTTTGGGTATCTTTCGTAAGTTTCCAGACCCCTCCCCGTCAACAAAAAAGGCACTACATTGGAGGACTGAAATATCTAAGTATCTAGGCAGGTAGGTACAGTCAGCAACGAAAGTCGGTGAACATTCAGAATTTTTCAAATCGGTTATACTCTTTACTCTACAATCGTTGGTAAACCTTTATAAAACCAAACATTAGCAACATGTCTACATTTTGTTTTGATAAAGAAAAATTATGGATTTGATGCAAAACAAAAGTGTGCAAGCTATTTGAAAAACTGAGAATGTTCAGCGACTTTCGTTGCTGACCGTACAAGGAAATACTAGACCCCTTCAAGGAGCAATTTATTATTTTACTTTAGATCTAAAAAAGATACCGAAACTGAAAGATTATTGAACTTACTAATACTCGACTTCTTCAATAAAACCCCTTCATATGACGTCGACTTTTGCGGAGCGTCCATTTTACCAGATGGCTGAAACTGAACTTTAGCCAGCGATTGATTGGACCCACACGGTTTGAGACTTAATTTCGAAACACATTCTGGTTTTCTTTGATGCATTTCTTGTGCCATTTCTTGAGACATTCCTTGACACATTTCATGACACATTCCTTGAGCCTTTCCTTGAGACATTATTTCAGACATTCTTTGAGACATTCCTCGAGACGTTCCTTGAGACATTCCTTGAGACGTTCCCTGAGGCATTGCATGAGACATTCCTTGAGATCCTTGAGACATTCCTGGATCCATCGTTTGTGCTAGAGCAGAGTTTCTGCACGTTTGATTATTGCATGTGCTGGAAATATTATCCTCAGAAGTTAAAGGAGAAGATTCATGACTTTCAAGAGGAGGACTCTTCTCCTCCTTCTCCTTCGTCTCCTCCGTCTCCTTTTGATTGCAAGGACACAGCTTCCCGAACGAAATCGCCGAAAGCTCATCTTTCAAGGCAATTAATTTAGCTTTACACGACGTGTCTGCGGATCCATCGCGGGATCCATTACGGGATCCAGTATGGGATGCATTTCCCGCAGATCTAATAGATGCTCTGCTTGGCTGATATAGTTTGAAAGGCCTTGGCTCGTTGGCGATGCTAGGCGGGAGGGATCCATTTGACCTTGTAGATCCTGGTCGTAATCGCTCGTTCGATCCAGGGTTTAGGTCTTGGTATGCTCCTTCCCCTTGTTGTCCAATGTTCGTTGGACAATCAGAGGAAGTGCATTTTAGTATCTGATTCGCAGGGCATTTAATGTCCGTGCATGTGTATGGTGGATTAGTGAGAAACTCTTTTGGTTCTGATGAAGGGCTGCAATCAGGGCATGGGCACGTCACTTTGATGATACCAGCTTTGATGTCAGCAATTCTCCCCGGTGTGTATTGTAGGCATTTGTAGTGCACCCATCGTTTGCAGGCGCCTTCGCATCGCAAACCGTTCTTGTGGCTGACTCGTTGGAAGCAGATCTTACACGGATTTTTGACTTTGTGGCATTTCGCTTTTGATATGTTTGTGGTTTTATCGGTCATGTTTGAAACTATGAGGGCATGGCTAAATTTTAAGGAAATCTGACGGCATTGTGTAATTTGTCTTTAAAAACTTCTTATTTAACTTTGTACATGTTGGGCAACTATAAAATTAATTTGACATCATTTTGATTGACAAAATCAATCACAAATCCAAAACTTTTTTTTATTTACGTCTTGTACATTTAGACGTTACGGATATTGCCAAGCGTATAACGGAACGTAATCTGAGCGTTTGACATTGACTGCTGGACAAACGTCAATTTTGACAACTTATAATTTGAGGTTGCTTTTTCGTTTTAGGTTATATTGTTATTCACGATAATCAGTAAAAAATAATTTAAAATGCCGTTCATGAAAGGAAGAGAACCTATTCGACGTACATTGAACTATTTAAACGCCGGAAGACTAGTACTAAAGGATAAAATCAAGATATTTTCCGTTGCGTACAATATAAATGGCCAAAACAACACAGGAGCCAAAGAGTTCGTATTCTGGTATTTACCGCAAATACAGTACAAGAATCCTCACGTGCAAGTGGCTACGTTAAAGAATCTAACACCATCGCCGTTCATAAAGTGCTATTTCGAAGATGGAAGGAAAATACTGGTTGATGTTGATAATAAGTCTAAGGAGGATATTTTAGAGCATCTAGTCAATACTGTAGGTGAGTAGAGAATCATTGTGCCAGACAAATACACGATATTATGGTAAATAAATAAACATTTCTAGCCTGGTTTAGCAATTGTATGGTCCTATTTCTGTGGCAGCCTATACTGTTATTATTGTCTCCCGCTTTGTTATGGAGGGAAGTGGATAATCTTCTTCAAACTCCTCCTATCCTTTCTTCTGATTACATTCATGCAGGTTCCAAGACAACTTAGCTTGTCCCCGGGACTCGTCGAGGGTCAAACCTTGGCGTCATCATTGGACACCATTGTCGATCCTGGCTTACAGGAGTAACAGTGGTGTGCTTAAATTGTATGGTCCTAAACGGAGCAATAATCGCTCGTACTATGGGTACCTTTCATACAAAGGTCTGTGAATTCAGCGGTCCCATTATTATGGGACAATTTTATGGTTGGCACACTACCCCATAATAGCCAGGGGTTAAAATGAATAAGAATAAAATACAATTTGCAAGTGCCCCGTAGGCCTTTTTTTTAAATCACTGTGACTGACTTTGGATCACCATAGCCTGCGGTACATATTATAATGAAATCTTTCTCTAATAAAATCTTTTTTTTCTATATTTCCAGGAAAATCAAAAGAAGTCTTAGAAGCTGAAACATTAGCCGCCGAGAAGAAGGACAACCCAGCCAACTTTGGCATCGGTTGTGAGAGGCCGTGCATATGTGAGGTGTACGGACAAGTGCCGTGCCCTGGAGTTGTCGCATTACCCAAGTTCATGAGAGGGAAGTACAAGAACATGAAGGATTAGTTTAGTTTTAGTTTGTCTTAATATCAGAGGCATGTTGAAGCGCAACAATGGCGCCTCAATGGCTACATGCCTCTAATTATTTGAAGGCACCCTTAAAAGGAGTTTTAATGCTGGGATAACATCTATTTTGATCAGTGATAAACCCTAGCTTATTATTGTGCGTGTGTAGGAGGGCATTGCAATACATCAATGGGATTTGAACCTGAGACCTTGTGTTGAACGGACCCTTTAGCCACTAAGTTAGAGGTGCTTGCTAACTTAAGATAATATAACAATCATATCTGTAACAAAATTATTAATTTGAGTAGCAGTTTAACAACTACTGCTAAAACAAAAATAAAACATATTATAAAACATTTTTTTAAACATTTTTTTAGGCTTAAACAACCTGATGTTATCTCATCATTAACACTCTAATTAATTTATAAGTATTGTAGATAGATACCTAATTAGATGTTAAATAAGTAATAATTATAATAAAACAAATACAACAATATCATAATTTAATTTTGAACATCACACACCTTGATAATATTAAGAAAACATACACAATTTCATAAATTTTTCTAAAGTGAACACTGAGACATTTTAAGTTTAAAGGTAGTTACACACCACAGTGGAACTTATCCTTGACGCTATTGGATTGGATATAGTGTGTGTTATGCTTACATCAAGCTGCAACATACCTCAAAGATTTCAAGCGAATGTATGTATATGTAGGTATGTTTTGAAGCGGATGTATGTATGTTTCGACTTCCTGCTAAGGATACACGACACCAGACACTAGACACTCAGTGTATCTCAGTGTACCGACACCGCTACTACAACTGTAACAAGGTTTCGCGGTGATGGACACACGTAGACACTCGTACGGTGACACTAGACACTCGACACTCAGTGTATCTCAGTTTATACCGCCACTAACAACTGTAACAAGGGGTCGCGGTGATGGACACACTAGACACTCGACACTCAGTGTATCTCAGTGTATACCGCCACTAACAACCGTAACAAGGTGTCGCGGTGGTGGACACACGTAGACACTAGTGTATTACTGAGTGTTTTAGTCTCTAGTGTCGTGTCGTGTATTAGCATTAAATTGTAAATTCAGTTGTACTAGACTTATACCAGGTAGATATTTCCGTAGGGTCGTTTCGAAGTCCACAGTGAAACTAATCTAACAAAATGTATGACCTTTTGTGGTATAAGCCATCAGCGCGGCAGCTATGTAATGTAAATTCTCAAAAGCTCGGAAAGTCCGCGCGTTGTAGTGATAAAACAGTTTGTCGTCTACTTCCGCGCCCCGAGGACACGTGTGGAAGAATATCCAGTGGCCGCAATTGCTTCTACAGATGTCCTGATAAAAAAGAAGAAAATAGAGACTAGTGCTGTTGACCCCTTCCATGATAAGGATGTTAGAGCATTTGACGTTTTGGGAAGGGACCTTTTGAGAAAGTGAATTTTGAGAATGGGACGTTTTGAGAATGAGACATTTTAAAAACGGGACTTTTTGAGAATGGTAGGTATATTTCGAGAATGGAACGTTTTGGGAATAGGACATTTTGAGAGAGGAACCTTTTGAGAATGGGACATTTTGAGAACGCGACCTTTTGAAAAAGTGACTGTTGCGAACGAGACCTTTTGAGAAAATGACTTCCTTTTCCCAATTGACAATTAATTCCATTTCCCTCACCTCAGCTGATAATTTGAACTCTGGTATCTTTTCTTTCTTGCCGGTCGTTGGCCCAGCAATCACAACACTCGTATTTCGAAGCACCTCCTCTCGAGTCTTACAGGCCTTGGACTGGGTTGCGGTCTTTGAAGTCATTTCCTCACTCGCTTTGGCGAGAAGTGGACTGACTGGACACTCCTGGGTGACCAAAAGTTAAGAGTAATCTTCTATTCTAGTTTTTTTTCTCAATTGTGTGTGTCGACTTCCAGTCCCTAATTTGGCTGATTATAGATAATTACCCTGCGAGACCCTGCTAATGGGACTACTGGTAACCTTACACCAGCACTGGAAGCACAGCCAGCCGCGACAAGACAAAACGCGAGACAAAGCGATTTTGCCTCGTTCTCTCATACGCATTTAGTAAAAGAGCGAGTGACTCGGTGCGACGTAATGCGTGACAAAAGTCTTGTCTTGGCGTGTGTACTAGCCCTACAGGGGCCCTATTATTCTACTTACTAAGGAAATGTGTTAAAATTCTAAATTCGAAGCGCGAACCAACTCAAAGCCCACGTTTCACCAGTTAGTTAGAACCCAACGTGACAGGTGGTGAACCTCCACAGTGTGGTGGTGTATGGCCACTCAAGCCACTGACTACCCCCGAATGGGGATAAAAGTCGGACGTTATTTATTTATTTTCGAAGCGCGAACGAAACGGATTATTGCTGTCGTACCAGGTTTATAATATAAGCCTAGTTCTCAAAAATTTCATGCTTTCTGCCCGTAATGAGTGTCTACTAGGATTATGTCTACTGTCTGTCTACTAGGATTTCAATCCAGACCATTCTTATCGTGCCCTATGATGCACCTTATCAGCCAAAAGGGAGAATTCAATGCCAGCTGTCAAACTAAAAACTCGCGTTGATATCGGCACATTTGTTTTAAAGTTACGATACTACAGACATGCGGACAGACATGCGGTAAACTTATATCTATCTTCTTGTAGCGTTGTGGGTTAAACGTACTTTGCAACAGCATTTGAACTTGATGTTAGCTCCGAGCATAGGGCATAGCAGTAGATAAGAGTTCAACACTGGATGAGGAGGTCCCAAGTACGATATGTTCACGCAACCCATCGTGCCAAACTCCTCCTGGAATCAAAAGTATAAGTAGACCAAAGCTCCAACAAACAGCTACATAGGTATATTATTTTGTCAAAGTTTAAACGAACTTTTCATTTCTGCACTGGGTAATTTTTTAAATAAATAAATCGTCGACTGACTCGCTTATTTTTTTGGAACTGTACGAAGTAAAACAATGAATGAAGTAAAACTTTTTAAGCATGGGACGTTTTGAGAACGGGAATATTTGAGAACGTGACATTTTGAGAAAAGGATATTCTGAGAACGGGACAGTTTGAGAGCGTGACGTTTTGAGAAAGGGTACATTACATTTTGAGAACGTGTCATTTTGAGACCGGGGTGTTTTGAGAACGGGCCAAAAATACAAAATAATTTACCACGATAGCCATGACGGTTGCCAGCGATTGGATACTCGAGTGAGTTCTTGAGCTCATGCAGAGAACTGGCACGCAGGATTGATTAGCGAATCGTTGAACGCACATATGGGTCGCTGTTGATACGAATATCACGTCCGCCATGTAAGAGAACACCCTGAAAGTAAACGCAAAAGCTGGTATTCCACTCCTCAAATATCTTTGTCCAATGTGCTTGATCAAACAAATTGGATGACTAGGTATACAATTTTCTAGGAACACCGATGTATTTGATCAATGATTTTCAACTACGCAAGAAGATTCAAATTTCTAGATTTATGTTTTCAACTTCGTTAATTACAAAGAAATCTTGGACAATGATATTTGATGAGCGGAATCAGCATTCGACAAAGTTTGATCAAATGTTGTTGGCGAGTGGAATATCACCCTAGCAATGTGAGAGGTAAAGTAGCCACCCAATCGCTCCTGCGGTGGGTGGGTAAAATCACGCTAAACAAGACCCTGAATGGCCGCGTCCACAAGCCCCGAGCAGCCGCAACGGCAGCCGCGCCCTAGATAAGACGTTCTATCCACGTGTTCAGACAAAAAAACTGATTGCTTGGGCGCGCCAATCGGCTCGCAGTCGCGTTTCTAGACAAAAATCAACGGACTTGCTGTGTCCAGATGGCTCGCATGCCGCGCGAGGCAGCTTTGCCTCGCCCTCGCTTAGTTTGACATGGCGCATACGAACCAAATGCTCGCCCTGCCTAGCCTCAGCACTGTCATTTGTCTCGCCTAATTTTGCCTAGTCATGAGACGAAACGATAATATTATACCCTCGGGTATACCCTTCTCAGTCTAGAGTGTAGGTTCACTCAACCGAGCACGCGATTGAGGATGCCGCGCGTGCCGCGCGCGGCATGTGACCGAGCAGTCTCGCGCGGCATGCGAGACTTCTAGACCCCGCTTTTGAGTTGCTTACTTGCCCAAATAATCATGTTCCCACACCAGTTTATCGGCAATAGTGACGTCATATGCTCCCAGGAGTGTGGCGGCCTTGGACACGGCCATAGACAACAACGGTTGGTTGACTTCCTCCAATATCATCACTTTGACGTCCGATAATATATCCTGCCGGTGAAATAAATAAATATCGCCAGACTTACACACCAACTGTATGGTCCCAAACTAAGCAACGCTTGTACTATGGCTACCATACAATGGACTGGGGGCGATCCCTGTGACACCGAGAACAGAGCAAATTACGAAAAGGCCGTTTTCGAAATTTACCTCTGTCGGGAATCGAACCCGCAACCACGCGAGCATTGAACCGAGCAGCCAGCGCTCAAACCACAACGCCAAGCCGTCATCAAAAACTGAGTAAAAAGTTTAGCCAATTGGCGATAGCGCGAGCGGATTGATATTAAGCCGGAAACCCACCGCGGCGCACGGAGAGGCCACGCACGTGGGTCAAGCTTCGCTTTGCAAGAAAATGTATCCAATCGTGTCCACCGCGGCGCACGGAGAGGCTACGCACGAAATGACGTCATGCATACATTTTCTTGCAAAGCGAGGCGTGGCCCGTGTGCGTGGCCTCTCCGTGCGCCGCGGTGGGTATCCGGCTTAATGAATGTAAAAGATTATTAATAGGTACGTATTGTGCATGCTGTGTCAATTTTTTCTGCGTTGCGTTGCTGCCTGAGGTTGTAAATAACTGAACCCATACCAATCTGGTGGCGTGTGTATCCCTATGTCGATATTTCAAGTTCATTGCGCTCATAATGATGTCAAGAACCATGGTCGCGCTCCATTGCTTGAAGCAGATCAGGTGGCGAGGCTTGATTCTGTAATGTTAGAGCAAAGCTGTAGCCAATTGACTGCACCTCATATTATATGAGCTGGCTCGACTGGGGTAGACCACGGCGTGAAATAGCTATTACGGCTGCGTTTCGTACGATGATTGAGAGCCGGAAGCCAAGCCCCTTCCCTCCGTCCCACTCCCCTTCAGGTCGGCAACGTGCGAGCGATGCCTTTGGTATTGCAAGCAGATAGGTTATGACGGGCCCGTTAGCGTGATTGGCGCGGAGGCGACATTCACGCTGCAGGTCGTAGGTTCGATTCCTACCCGTGACATGTATTTGTGTGCATGAACATGTCTGTATGTCCGGAGTATGGGTGTATATGTATATTAAGTATGTATTTACAAATAAAAAAGTAGTATATGTAGTAATATCAGTTATCTGATTTCCATAGTACAAGCTCTGCTTAGTTTGGGATCAGGTAGCCGTGTGTAAAAAATGTCCCAGGATATTATTATTATTATGGTAACTGCTTAAAATCAGGCGAGGAACTATACTAGTACCGTCTTTGGTAGATCTGCATTATTGGAAATACTCAATTATTTTCTAGTAGGTAATGTCACGAGTTAGGCTCACGGACTGTGACTAATATCTTTCGCAGATCCGGATAGGAATTATGAGATAATTTATCACTCTCCAGGGATTTTGGTTATACATCCAATGTGAATTATGAGAACGTGTGAACATAAAGTAATAATTCAAATGTTCTGGGTATTGACCGGACCGTGGAACCCGCAGAGGCGTGAATGGGGACCGATTTCTGTTCTCAGCTATTTGTTTCGGGAGGATTAGGTAAGAGCGGCTGTAGCCTAGGGGCGAACAGGTTGGGCTAACAATCAGAATGTCCCAGGTTCGATCCCCGGTGGGACATGCACCAACGGATGAATTTTCATCTATGTGCATAATTTACCGTTCGCTAACGGCGAGGGAAAACATCGTGAGGAAACCTACCTATCCCTCGGGATTAGGTAATAGTCAGTTCCTGTATACACGGCGACAAGGTTCACCACCTGTCACGTTGGGTTCTGACTATCTGGTGAAACGTGGGCTTTGAGTTGGCTATAACTCCACAATGTGGTGGTGTGGCTAGTCAAGCCTCTGTCTACCCCCGAATGGGGGTAAAAAGTCGTGACGTACCTACTTATATTTGTTTTTTTATTAGGTAATAATTTGGTGTGTCTAGATGCCTCGCCGGAGCGCTCATCTTAACGTTACAGAGTCGAGCATTATATTAGTGAGGGACGCAAACCGAACTTTATAGTGCGCAACCTGTATAATGATACGATTCGAGCATTATATCAGTGAGGGAGGAGAATCGAGCATTACAGTGCGCAATTTTGATACGACTTGTAGTCTGAAATGTTACATTACGAGCGAATGCTCCCGGTGAGGGAGCACCTTTATAATATTTGTGCTCGGGTGCGGCATGCGCCTGATGATTCCAGTTCCCACTGCTGGACATATCAACTTCATTGATTCTAGTGCCCACTGCTGGACATATCAACTTCATTGATTCTAGTGCCCACTGCTGGACATATCAACTTCATTGATTCTAGTTCCCACTGCTGGACATATCAACTTCATTGATTCTAGTGCCCACTGCTGGACATATCAACTTCATTGATTCTAGTGCCCACTGTTGGACATATCAACTTCATTGATTCTAGTGCCCACTGCTGGACATATCAACTTCATTGATTCTAGTGCCCACTGCTGGACATATCAACTTCATTGATTCTAGTGCCCACTGCTGGACACATCAACTTCATTGATTCTAGTACCCACTGCTGGACATATCAACTTCATTGATTCTAGTGCCCACTGCTGGACATATCAACTTGATTAATTTATAAAATATCCTCGCGGAGCGGGCGCTCGCGAAGGCTCGCGTATACCAAAATTAATTGAATGACTTATAATGGGAAAAGCTATGGGGAAAAGGATTAACTAACGGACAGCACTGCTGAGTCCTGTATTTCTTGCACTGCCACATAACGCCATATTTTGGTAAACGTGTAAAACACTCCATAATTTATAGAATAACACTAGAAATTTATTTCAATTAAACAATTTTGCGATTTTGACCAAGATTTTGATTAGACGTCAACAAAAAGTCAAATCCGATTTCTTCCATAGACATTCAAGAACCAAAAACCATTCTGGATCACAGAGAATGTTCTTAATTATGGTTCTTTTCAATGTTCAAGCAATGCCAATGTGCGTGAAATTCCTATGATATTGCAAGCATCTATAGGCTACGGTAACTGCTTAACATCAGGCGGGCCGTATACGCTTTTTTGCCACCGCAGTATGTCTGCACATGATTTCATCTTTGGTCTAGTAATCCACATCGACACACCAGTTAAGGTTCGATTTCCGAGCCTTGCGAATGTTATACGACGTGTTAGGTGATTAGTTTTTGGCTTCAATTACTGGACTCTTGATACACGCAGTTCCAATCGAAAAATTCCTGCCACACCAATTTTATTGGGGCTACGTCAGAACTCAGAACTTCGCGAAATTCGTTAGCCCAGATAAAACTGTGTGAGACCGCGCGTGGTTCGACACAGAGTAGTATATTGTTCAGAAGTATCATAGTCTTTCCACAATAAAAGTAAGCAGTGATAGCCGATTGGTTAAGCACATTGGTGAAACCCTGGCTCACACCTCTGGATTTATCGAAACTTGCTTGCGGTGAAGGAAAAATATCGTGAGGGAAACCTGCATGACTTAGACATGTGAAATCCACCAACCCGCACTGGGCCAGCGTGGTGGATTTTGGCCCGAATCGCCCTCGCATTGAGGGGAGGCCCGTGCCCAGAAGTGGGATTTTAAAAGGGCTACAATAGCATTATTATTATTTCTAACCACAATAAAAAATTCATGAAGATTTTATATTTTTTATGGGACTGGGACTTTACATTAGCAGAAAAACGTCCGCTATTTACCGGTCTAAACCCCAAAATAGTTTTGTAAAAGTCTTATTTCTGTGGCATTCAGCAATACTTATATTTTTGTGTCCCGCTTTGTGACTGATGGAACGGTGATAATCTTGTTCCAACTCCTCCTATCCTTCCTAATGATTAAATTCGTGCGGGTTCCAAGACAACTTCGCTTTTCCCCGGGACTCGTCGAGTGTTAACCCTCGGCGTCATCGTTGGACACAATTTTCAATCCTGGCCACATGAGTAATAACGGTGGGAGTGTGTGGCGGGCCTTGTCCCATAAAAAAGGCCAAACCCTACTCCCCCAATGACTTCCCCACATCCACTTCCACTTTCCATCCACTTGTCTACTTGCATCCCCCGGTTTTCTGCGAAAGTCAGTCTAACTTGTAGCTCGTCCCACATTTTAAAACCTTTCTTTTTTGGGGCCGAAAGACTCTTCTTGTAGTGCCGTCTCTTCCTGGAGGATGATTCCCATTAGGGCTATTTCCATTTTACTAACTGCACCTCGGACTAGTTGTGGCCATCCTACTGACGTAAGATTTTCTTTTTCTGCCTTCTAGGAAGAAAATAGTTTTAGAATCGGCAAAATTTCATATCTGGGGTAGGTGCAAAGTTGTACTTCTTATAACTAATCTTCTTGGTGTGTAGTGGTAGAGTTAGTGAAATGCCATTCATCCATCATGGGTTCGTCAACCAATACCGTGTTTACGATGAGTTAACTAGTAACTATGACTACTTCTAGTGGCCTATTTATATTTTCTATCAATACAGAGAGTACTCTAGGATTACTAAATGCTGCAGTGCAACGTCACGACATTTATCCCCATTCGGGGGTAGTTCAGAGGCTTGAGTGGCCATACACCACAACATTGTGGAGGTATTTAACCAACTCAAAGCCCACGTTTCACCAGATAGTCAGAACCCAACGTGACAGGTGGTGAACCTTGTCGCCGTGTATACAGGAACTGACTATTACCTAATCCCGAGGGATAGGTAGATTTCCTCACGATGTTTTCCCTCACCGTGCTGCGGTCTATTATAAATACACATAAATATCGCCAGACTCACACACCAATTGTATGGTCCCAAGCTAAGCAGCGCTTGTACTATGGCTAACATACAATGAACTGAGGGCGATCCCAGTGACACCCAGACCAGGGCAAATTACGAAAAGGCCGCGGTCGAAGAACGGGAATGTGCGAGCGATGCCTTTGGTACCGGCAGCGTCTATAGGCTACGGTAACTACTTAACATCAGGCGGGCCGTAGGGTTGTTTACCACTAATCAGATAAAAAATATCTCCGATGTAGAACAACCTAGTTACATAGTTTTATCATACTGTAGATTATCATAAAAATCATCCCTAAGATATTGTCAGCTTCTGCAATCTCCAATGCCAAATTGGTGCAATTTCCGGCAGTAACTTCGTTTTCTGCCGATTTCGTTTTTGGTCCCCCCAGATCGCACTTAATGGATTTAACAACATCCGGGTCCTCTGGGCACGGCTCGCTACATCTAGCGTTAATTGAATGCATTCGGGAAAATCTCACTGCGAATTTGAGCTAGCATTTTAGCTTTGCAAGTAAGTAAGTAAGCATTTATTTGTTAAACATAGGTAAAAAAAAAATTGGTGTTACAAAGATTAAATTTCATGTTGCACTATGTTTTGCCTTTTGGCGTACAAATATGGTATTTAATTATTTATAATGCGGGTAGGTACGCAATCATAATAAAACATTTAATTAACATTATTGTCCAGATTATGCAATAATATCCCAATGTCCAGTGAAGTTAATGAGTCAATATATCATAGAAATTAGGTCAAGTGGGAAGTGAGTTTGCAAAAATTTGACGTCTTATCCATCGTCTGTAGTGTATTCTTCTTCTTATCGTATAGTTAGTGGCCTGCCCTCCAAACCAAGTTGCTTCATTTACAGGCGTTTCTACAAATCGCTACGCTTGAAAGAATGGAAATGATATTCAAGTCGATAAGTGGATCACGTGACTTATGCCGTCTCCATATACATTAAGCGTAGCGATTTGTAGAAACGCCTGTTGACGAAGCCAAGCCTAGGGGGCGGGGGGGTGGCCATGCCGAAGGCCTCTGACAAGGCTTAACGACTGCTGCCTGCAACAACCGGGACCGACGTTTTATGTGCACGAAGCATGGAGACGCTCGGTTGCCTGGAGACGACCGACCTTGCCAAGCGTTGCTTAACCGTTTGTTTACCGATCAGTGAATGTACATGGCTATGAGCGCCTGAATTCTCGCAACAGGGGGCTTACCACAAGCTCTTATTGCGATTCAATTACAGGAACGTATTAACGTTTCAGCGACTTTTTGTGCAATGACGTACCTTATTGTCATGACAATAAGAAACGTCATTAAAACGTCGTTAAAACGTTCCTATAATTGAATCGCAATAAGAGCTTGTGGTAAGCCCCGGTATCCAGTACTTGGTATGTATGAACAAGCAACGATTGGAAACGGAATAATAAAAAATGTATCAAAGAACTCACGCAAATTAACTTGATAACTCAGCTTATAATATATTCTAAAACGTATTCCATAAATATAATTAAAGTAAGTAGGTATTTATTATAAATAAAAATAAATATAACGTCACGACTTTTATCCCCATTCGGGGGTAGTCCGAGGCTTGAGTGCCATACACCACCACATTGTGGAGGTATTAACCAACTCAAAGCCCACGTTTCACCAGATAGTCAGAACCCAACGTGACAGGTGGTGAACCTTGTCGCCGTGTATACAGGAACTGACTATTACCTAATCCCGAGGGATAGGCAGGTTTCCTCACGATGTTTTCCCTCACCGTCAAGTATTTATTCTCTGCTAAAAATATCTTTTGCCTATTTAATTTTCAGCTTTTGAAATGCAGGCACCAAATTTTTCGCAACGCCAAACTGCGTAGGTAGATAAATTTAATGAAAATAATTATCATACATACATGACGGGCCTGTTACCGTGGTTGGCGTGGAGGCGCCTTTCACGCTGCAGGTCGTAGGTTCGATTCCTACCCGGGACATGCATTTGTGTGCATGAACATGTCTGTATGTCCCGAGTCTGGGTGTATATGTATATTAAGTATGTATTTACAAATAAAAAAGTAGTATATGTAGTAATATCAGTTATCTGGTTTCCATAGTACAAGCTCTGCTTAGTTTGGGATCAGGTAGCCGTGTGTACAAAAATGTCCCAGGATATTATTATTATACTCCCCTTCCAAAGGTATATATTAAATTTACGCTTTTCCTTAATAATTTGAAATGTAGGTAGGAATATTTAGTTCATTCAGAATTTTCAGGTAAATTTTCTGAAAAATGTTGCATCGCATGCTCGCGACCGACTAGAGTTAAGCCACGGGAAAAGCGATGAAAACTTACTGAAAAATATCTGCAAATTAAAAAAAGTTTTAAAATTCGTCGTTCTGCTCTTCTGGGCCTCGAGTCTGTTAACAATTGTCCATTACGAAACCACTGGTCTCTAATATTATAATCTTCGTAAGAAAGGCATACAAACCCTTCCTGCTATCCTATTATCCCACTTCCCACTAATATTATTAATATGAAAGTTTGGATGGATGGATGGATGTTTGTTACTCAATCACGCCAAAACGGCTAAACGGATCTGGATGAAATTTGACACAGAGATAGATTATAGTCTGGAATAGCACATAGGCACCTTTTCATCCTGGTAAAATGTCATGTTCCTGTGGAATTTCAAAGTTAACGCGGACGTAGTCGCGGGCAGACGCTAGTAATATTATAAATGCGAAAATTTGTGTGTGTGAATGTTTGTTACTACGTATCTCCATAGCTACTAAACCGATTTTAATTAAATTTGAAACATAGATAATGTAGGCTCTGGAATAAGACAGGCTAATCTTACACATCAATTTCCACGCGGGCGAAGCCTCGGGCCACAGCTAGTAATACATAAATGCTTAAACCACAGAATATGTATGCCCGAAGCCGCATGAAATAATATTCACAAATAACACATCAATTTATTCCAATGACGACATTACCAAGGAAATAAATTATGTACAATCTGCTTCCTTATCATATTATTATGGAAAAAACTAATATCCTTAGATTACATTACGCTATGACGTCACCCATCAATTCTCCATCTAGTATAAGGCCATTTTGCCGTCAATGAAGGGCAAAACATATTTAGCTTATGCTGTTACATAAACTATTATGCCAATAGGTCATTGCTGAGATGGGCACTATCGTTTTACCAATTTAAGAATTCTAAAATTAAAATAAAATCTTTTAGTTTGATAGGTAGGACCTTACTTTAAAACTGTGTAAACAATTTTATTTAAAAGGTTATTTAGGAATTAAGAACATTAAGAAAAACCCCTAAGAGCAGCCGAAAATAAAAAATAAACTATATTAATTAGTATTTTTTTGTGGGAATTGTCACTTACTACTACTATTACTACTTAGGTACTTTTTAGGTGTTACGAAGTGCACAGGGTCATCTATCAATGAATAAAGACAGCAACCTGTTGTAGCTATATTGTTGACTAGCTTTTTCCCGCGACTTCGTCCTCACATAATTAAAAAAAAGTAGCCTATGTGCTATTCCAGGCTATAATCTATCTCTGTGCCAAATTTAATCCAGATCCGTTCAGCCGTTCTGGCGTGATTGAGTAACAAACATCTATCCATCCATCCATACATCCATCCATCCATCCATCTAAACTTTCACATTTATAATATTAGTGGGATGTATTTGCATTAAAGTAGTGTAGTTTTAATAGCGTTGAGGAGCTAGATTCTGAGAATGTGGACCTACTTTGACCTACTAATGAATATGAGTACTATCCCGTGACGTAAGCTAATTGTTATGTTCCTGACCACTCAGTCGGAACTGTCTTCAAATACTGTAATTGCCTGAGAAGCCGTCACTTAGCCTAATTCTATACTTCAATTAGGCTGAGTATTTTTACTGTTTCTTGAGTACCTAATAAACTTGGATAGTTATCATAAAATAGATTTTGTAAGATAATCGTCAATCTTCCTAGCCTTCTCTCAATTGAGATAAAGATCGATGTCCTGTCTACAAGCGTACGGCCCGCCTGATAATAAGCAGTTACTTGCAATACCGAAGGCATTGCTCGCACGTTGCCGACCTGGAAGGGGAATGGGAAAGAGGTAGGGAGAGGGGCTTCCGTCTCTCAGTCATCGTGCGAAACGAAGCTAAAATAGCTACTTGATGCCGATCTTCTGTGAGAGGGTGGTACTGCCCCGGTCAAGCCAGCCCGTATATGAGCTGCAGTCAATTGGCTACAGCTTGGCTCTACTATCAACAAAGACTGAGTTGGTTAATGAGGATGCCTACTATTATTTTATTCAAAACAAACAAGGGGCCACACAGAAATTTTGTAAAATAATCAATTTTTCTGATGTTTTAGTAAAATTTAACGGAAATATAGCAAGTTTGCTAAACTATTCTGCTTTTATGAGGTTGGAAGGTGGGACTTTGACGAACTCGTAGCGTAAACGTTAATATTAACAAGTAAAAAGGACTTTACTATTATTTTAATGAGGGTTTAAAATTTAGTGAGGTATTAAGAGTAGAAAGCTAATTTGCGTTGTGTTGTGCCTGTCCTTTGCATTACTGCCAAATTAATTTAATACCATGCAATATGGGCGCAATACAACGTTTAGTGATGTAGGTATTGTTTTGTTTATTTGTATAGCGACATCTATATTACGCGATTTAAATTAAGTTATCATTCGCCCCGGGATAGATGGCGTTTAATTGAATAACGGGTTTCTCCATAAGAGTATGAATCACGCAAGTAAGAAATATTTTTATTTTTAATTAACAATAATATCTAGGTGATAATTCATTTTAGCCATTAGGAAAACTTCACCATAGTGTACAACCCCATTGAAACATATTTTTATTTACGCTATCATTTTTATTTAGGTACAAACATCCATTGATGTATTATTTTAGCAGATATGGTATATCTTAACATTGCAATCACCCCACTTGTGCTCAGCGCACCACTATATGCAGAAAGATTCACACATCTGTTATCGCACTCGCAATTCGGCATTCAAGGCCTTCTGTTGCGTATTATTCACCAGATGATGAGCCGTATTGGCAATACCGACATGTTTTCAACATTACTTTTCGCGATCGACTGAGTCGTACTGAATCCATGGACTCTTTTTAGTAGAACAGTCACATGTTCCTCTTTTTTTGGTAATATCTTTGCAATCATCTATTTCATTTTACGGGATTTTATATTACAGGTACAAATAAATGGATAAATAAATCCTATTTTATTTGTTTAATACTTAATGAAGGGTAGAAGAGCCGAATAAATAAATTTCAATTGTTTGCGGAGATCAGTTAATTAAATAAAATTAAACAAAAACAATACTACGTTGATTTTCTCGTTGTTGATTTTATTCGTTTCATTCGGTCAATGAATTAAGTTGGTAAATATGTTTTAGCTGAACCACTATATTTTAATTTAGGTACTTATAAACTTAGGGGTCGTCCATAAATTACGTGAGGCAATTAGGGGTGGAGGGGGTCGAACCAAATCTCACGTGGGGAGAGGGGGTCTCGGCAAATCTCACGTAATTTTTTTTACCGCAAGAAAGTAGATTAGAGGGGGAGGGAGGGGGTTGAACCAAATCTCACGACATCTAACCGGGGGGAGGGGGTGTCGAAAAATCACAAAAATCACCTCACGTAATTTATGAACGCCACTTACTATACCATATACAGGATGTTAGGTTACATGAGGAACGTATTAAAGCCCATAATAATTCAAAATTTCTCAAAAAGTACAGTCTCTGATCGATTTCGTTGCTACAACGGTTAAGGTACCTGCCCGTACTGCCTTGTCAAAAAATACACCCTGTATAGGCCTGATGGTATCAAAGGTTAAACTTGAGAAACAACCTATACAAGTCCGGATAGCCGCCGGATTTAATATTCGAAATTGGATCCGGGCTTTAGCACACAATCCGGTAGAACATCCGTATCCAATTTCCATAGTGTTTGTTTTATACCTATTGTCTTATCTGTTACCAATCTATGATGGACCATCGGTCCAGTGGATATGGAGTTATGTAATCTTGGTTGTACCTAGGGTTGCCACCAAAAACCAACCAAGCTGTAGCCAATTGACTACAGCTCATATTTGGGTTAACTCGACCAAGGTGGTACCACCCTCTCGAAGAACAGCTGCGTTTCGTACTATGGGTGTGAGATCCGGAAGCCCTCCTCTTCCTCTGTCCGACTCCCCTTTAGATCGGCAATGTGCAGCAAAGCCTTTGGTATTGTAAGCGTCTCTAGGCTACGGTAACTACTTAGCATCAGGCGGGCTGTGCTCAGTAACATAAAAAAATTGTGGTATTTTGGTCTCAATGTGGGTGTTGGCAACGCCTGATGAAACCATATTAGCAACAACCCACACCATTTTACTTTGCGCATTGCTTGACGCACGGCGTTCATTTTTTTTTATATAGACATGACTTGCAAAGTTAACTTTTATTAAAAAAACAGTTGTCATTCATCTCCATTAACCACTTCTAAGCTGTCGTTTTATTTAATTATTCCCCGAAAGCCATTTTTAAACAGTGGGCTAACATCTTACTCACTCCCCTCAATGCGAGGGAGGATTCGGGAAAATACGCTTAGGGCTATATCGCACGAGGACGCCAGTGGTAGCTTAACCAGTCGCACCACCAACCAAAATGTATAGATCTGTATGGAGGATATCTGGTGTCCGCTTGGTAGCGCAAGCAATTCGATGTCGGCTACCGAATCCCCCACTGGTGGCGCCACCATGGTTGCCTCGTGCGATATCGCGCTTACAGCTAAAGGGCTAGACAAGTGGCTGACGTCTACAAGCTTCAAATCGCTACGCTTCATGTATGGAAATGACATAAGTCACGTGATCCACATAGCAACTTGTTGTTGATCTACATAGCGACGTTCGACATTTCCATACATTGTGAAATCTATTCTATTTTATTCGATTAGCGTTCATGCCACTTGTCTAGGGGGCTGTTTATCTAGAGCACTTAAACTAATCAAAATATATTGACTGACATTAGATTAATTGATTGCTCGAACTGTAGTATCGATAAACACGTTCCATCACTATAACAGTATATTGCGTTCGTAGCCAGCCGCGTTTAATAGCTACCGCCTCTAAAGCTAATTCGTATGTTATATTAGCTGAATAATATAGTTACTGTTGCTGCTATACGACTATTTGATTATGTGATAAACTATGGTATCTCTACTCCACCAAGCCAACTCGACACTCGGATGGAGTGCGCCTTCCCCGCCCGTCCGCCGCCCGCACACCGCCGCCGCCCGTTTGTGCGGGTGACGTCACATTTGACAGGTCTCTAGTTGGCTTGGAGGAGTACAGTCCGTTCACATTTATTTTACCTTCGATATTTACCCATGTACCAATTACTAAGGGGACTGGCCCTAAGCAACTCGGCCGAGTGGTCGGCCTAGTACTAACATCGACATAAAACGAAGCGAGTAGTTCAACTATTTACCGGTAGATAGAACAATGAAAATGAAAAAACAATGACCACGTTTTTTTCATACATATATCTAATAAGGGCACCTCTTTCTTTTTTACTCTGTGCTATTTATAGTCCAAACTCATTGGATGCGTCTATATCATGCGCATGCCACGCCCGAGTACTCAATCTTGACGTTGGAACGTATAGATATAATGTCAGAAGGGCTAGACAAGTGGCTGACGTCTACAAGCGTTCGTTGAAATCGCTACGTTTCATGTATGGAAATGACATAAGTCACGTGATCTACATAGCAACTTGTTGTTGATTTACATAGCGACGTTTGACATTTCCATACATTGTGAAGTCTATTCTATTCTATTCGATTAGCGTTCATGCCACTTGACTAGGGGGCTGAACATGAGTATTCGGGCGAGGCATGCGATGCATCAGGACGCACACATTCTGATATCTTTATGCACCAATTTGGTTGGTGGTAGAGCCTAGCTGTAGCTCATATATGTGCTGGCGCCACCGGGGTAATACCACCCTCTCATAGAAGATCGACGTAAAGTAGCTATTGCAGCTGCGTTTCGTACGATGAGTGAGAGAGCCGGAACTCAAGCCGTCCTTACCCTACTCTGTCCCACAGCCCTTCAGGTCCACAAGTATTGTCTTTGGTATTGCAAGCATCTATAGGCTACGGTAGCTGCTTAACATCGGGGGGCTGTACGCTTGTTTGCTACCTCAGTAATTTAAAATAGCCACAAAAGCAACTAACTAGGTAATTTTATTTTTCCTGTGCTATCATAATTCGACTATTTATGCCCTTCGCGGGCCCAGAACAGCCTTGGCTGAGGCCCTTATATCGCTCTTATCTTGATTTTATTAATTCAGTCGGCTTTCCACAGCCCTATCTATTTTTGTTCGAGATCGATTTTTGGGTAAGAATTATGGCCCTTAAGATTTTAACCTTTTGGTACATTGAATTTAAGGTTTATAACGAATGCGTGATTCTTAGAGCCACAGTACACCTAGTAGCCATGGCGACGTGGCCAACCCCGTAGCCAAGTGAAAATATGTCAAAATATTAAAAAAAAACTAATTCAAATCATTTATTTTGTTTAGGCCTACGGGGGCACTTACAAATTGTCATTTTACATTTTTTCCTTAACTTCTATTTTATGACAGGCAACATACCTGGCGACCGACTGGCGACGGTCACCAGTCCGTCGCCAGTCGCGTGTCGGTCGCCAGGATGTTACCTGTCATATTTTGACATATTTTCACTTGGCTACGGGGTTGGCAACGTCGCCACGGCTACTAGGTGTGTTATGACCCTTAGCGTGCGGCCCGCCTAATTTTAAGCAGTTACCGCAGCCTATAGATGCTTGCAATACCAAAGCCATCGCTTGCATGTTGCCTAACTGAAGGAAGGTGGGGAGCTTCCGGCAATCGCACTTATCGTACGAAACGCAGCTGTAATAGCTTCTTTACGTCAATCTTCAGTGAGAGGGTGGTACTACCCCGGTCTAGCCCGCCCGTATTAAGCTGCAGTCAATTGGCTACAGCTTGGCTCAACCGCTAAAAATATAATGGCAATAGGCTCGCTCCGTATTGTGACCAAAGTACTATCAGCAAATGTGGATAGCTACCACCTCTGCCTATCCTTTCCAGACAGGCGTAATGGTGTACTTAGACCATGAGACCGTCACAATATTCTTCTTTTTATCGTATGGTTAGTGGCCAACCTGGTGTCAGAGTTGTTCAAACCGCCTGAAGGGCTCTGACGACTTAACGACTGCCTAGATGACGACATCCAGGACCGACTATTAAGGGCCACTGCAGATTTGCTACATTTTGCATCGGCGATCGGCGATTTTGCGACTGCATCGCGTTTTGGCGACTCTCTGCAGTCGGACGCAGCGACTGCTCCGATGCTAAAAGCGACTAAATCGCCGATTGCCGATGCAAAAAGTAGCAACTCCGCGGTGTCCCTAACGTGTCCTAAAGCACGGAGCTGCTCAGTTCAAATGTCACTGAATGGTCACCCATCTCTGACCGACCTTGCCAAGGTTTGGTTAAACTCTCGTTTACCGATCAGTGATTGCTAGCTATGAGCACCTCCCAATATTCCCGCCGCTTAACAATATTAACAATACCGTTAGCAATTCTGTTAAAATATTCATTGTATACAGTTCTTTGGAAGAATGGTACCATGATTCGCCTATTTCAAGCTATTTATTCTTCATAGTGACAGCTTTGAAATTGTCCGAAACGCTTGGGAAATCTTTGCCTTGTTTAATAAAGGTAACGGAATCTGAAAAAGTAAAGGCGGTTATCTATTGGCTAGACAAAGCCAGAGCCAAAATATTTTTACTCATGACGACCGCTTGGCGCAGTGGTTTGAGCGTAAAAGGGTTATTACACCTTCCTAAATTTAGTCACCTAAATTTAGAACCTAATTTAGAAAGCTTCTGATTCAGTCAGTCAGAAAACATCCTAGCTTCTAAATTTAGGATTCTAACTTGCTAAATGCGATTACACTTGCCTAAATTCAGTCACGGCTAAATTAAGTAGCTTAAATTTAGGAAGGTGTAATAAGCTCTTTAGCCACTCGTGTCACTGCATCGGGTGGTTGCGGGTTCGATTCCCGCCAGAGGCAAATTTCAGAAACCTTTTCGTAATTTGCCCTGTAGCCCGATTCACGTAACCAAAACCGTAACGATATCTCAGCGATATATCTCGTTGATAGCCTGTTCGTAATACGAAGGCTATCAACTTCTGGGTTTTGGTTACGTGAATCGGGCCACAGGTCTGGGTGTCACTGGGATCGCCCCCAGTCCATTGTATGGTAGCCATAGTACAAGCGCTGCTTAGTTTGGGACCATACAGTTGGTGTGTTTGACTGGCGATTTAAAAAAAAATTTTTGCTTAAGTAAGCTAGATACCAGATACCTGCTCCCTAGACAAGTGGCTTCGTCGACAAGCGTTTCTACAAAACGCTACGCTTTAAATGTATAAAAATAACATTACAAGTCGATAAGGAGATCACGTGACTTATGTCATTTCCATACATGAAGCGTAGCGATTTATAGAAACGCTTGAAGATGTAGCCACTTGTCTAGGGGGGCTGGGTAGCTATTCTGAAACGAAAAACTCACTTCTAATGGCCGGCGCACATAGAGCACGGCATGGCATTTTGTTTTTTATCAATCGAATTTAATACTTATCTAATCGAAATAAGGTATATATTTCAATGCTCGGTGATCGACCTCGGAGCATCGCGGAGCATTTTCTCGGTGCACTCGCTGGAGCACCTTATTTCGATTGGATAAGTATTAAATTCGATTGATAAAAATTAATATGCCATGCCATGCCGTGCTCTATGGGCGCCGGCCATAACGCGTGACTTTTCTGGTTAAATTAATGTCAAGTTTTTTAATTAAAATTTGACGTTATGTATGTGGTGCATGCTGGTCAAATCATAACCCTCCGCCGTAGTCGGGTAAAAATAGGCGTAAGTGTTAGTAGAATAGTAGAACCTGTTTGTTAGAAACCTACTTCTAAAAACTATGTATATTATTTTTGATGATTCAAATTTGAATACTGTTGTGAAAATGATTTAATATTATTAAATCTAATCCATGAGAAAACTGTGTTGTCTAATGGAGAAAACATTACTGACATTGTATAATAATTTAATATATGTATATAAGCAGCAGCAGCAAGCAGTTAAGCAGCGGTAGCCGATTGGTTAAGCACGCGTCTTGCGGGCTTAAGGTCCTGGGTTCAAACCCTGGCTCACACCTCTGGATTTTTCGAAATCTATGTGTGAATCATAACTTTAATATAATTATCACTTGCTTACGGTGAAGGAAAACATCGTGAGGAAACCTGCATGTCTTTAGACATGTGAAATCCACCAACCCGCACTGGGCCAGCGTGGTGGATTATGGCCTGAATCCCCCTCGCATTGAGGGGAGGCCCGTGCCCAGCAGTGGGACTAAATAAGCTAAATTTTTTTTATTTTTATTATATGTATGTTAAATTATAGTTTATTCCATGAATACTTATTTATTTGCCAGAGCTGTTCTAGGGATAATTAATTGTGAGTATACATTGCTATACTTCTACAGAAAGGCGTGAAGCTAAAGCGTTAATGCAAGCTTATACAATGGATCATGAGCCTTATCAATGGAAATGCTTGCATGAAAGCACGTACGAATCCGTCCAGAAAATGTCTTATTTGTGACAGATTGTTATTTTCAGTTTCAGCCTCCTAGACCAGGTGGAATATTTATAACAGTCCCCCAGAGTACTTAGTCTTGCTGCCGTAAAACATATATCGCCAGACAAACACACCAACTGTATGGTACCAAACTAAGCAACGCTTGTACGATGGCTACTAAACAATGGACTGGGGGCGATTCCAGTGACACCCAGACCAAGGCAAATTACGAAAAGGCCGTTTCCGAAATTTGCGAGGGCGGGAATCGAACCCGCAACCACCCGATGCAGTGGGCCGAGCGGCCAACGCTCAAACCACTGCGCTACGCGATCGTCAAATATATCATGGTTATTGTTTATGTGACTATACAGGGTTATTGGTAAAACCACAGAGTAAAGACTAAAGAAAGAGGTGCCCTTATTAGATATATGTATGAAAAAAAAAACGTGGTCATTGTTTTTTCATTTTCATTGTTCTATCTACCGGTAAATAGTTGAACTACTCGCTTCGTTTTATGTCGATGTTAGTACTAGGCCGACCACTCGGCCGAGTTGCTTAGGGCCAGTCCCCTTCGTAATTGGTCCATGGGTAAAACACTAACAACCTTGCAAGGGCGTATTACTGACATCAAAAACAACAACTTTTGTTCTATGACTTTTTACAAAACAAAAAATCACACTCTAAATAATTGTATGAAACAAGAAAATATGCTCATTTAGAGAATAGCCGTGGTACGTTTAGGTACTTTCGGGCAAAGTGGAATACAACTATGTAGGTACCATGGCTTTCCTCTAGATGAGAAAAAAAATTATACATTTTAGAAAGTGATTTTTGTTAATTTTTTTTTTGTTTTGTAAAAAGTCATAGCACAAACGTTGTTGTTATTGATGCCAGTAATATGCTCCTGCAAGGTTGTTAGTGTTTTACCAATAACCCTGTATACGGTGGCAAACAAGTGTAAGGCCCGCCTGATGTTAAGCAGTTACCGTAGCCTATAGATGCTTCAATACCAAAGGCATCGCTCGCACGTTGCCGACCAGAAGGTTACACCAGACCAATCAGAAGGAGTGGAGGCTTCCAGCTCATTCACTCACGAAACGCAGCTATCTAAAACAAAAGTGTGCAATGGATTTGAAAAACTGAGAATGTTCAGCGACGACCGCACCACCCTCTCACAGAAGATCGGCGTAAAGTAGCTATTAAAAGTGCGTTTCGTATCTTAATAATGTCTTTGCCTATTGCGTGGCTAAATAAACAACACAAACCTCATATTTCACAATTAATTAGACGAGAATAATTAATATTATGTAATTAGTGTGAATTATTGCACTGTTCTCTGAGTCTACTAATTTAAAGCATAATGGCTTAATTTGTATCATTTCGAATACTAGAAAGCTTTAAGTATTGTTATATTTTATGGGTTGAATTATTTTGTTAGAATATCTTCTTTAGGTCCCATGTTGGGCGCCAAATAAATAAATATTATAATAAGTAACTGTAGGTATGGTCCACAGAGTAAAGACTAAAGAAAGAGGTGCCCTTATTAGATATTTGTATGAAAAAAAACGTGGTCATTGTTTTTTCATTTTCATTTTACTATTTACCGGTAAATAGTTGAACTACTCGCTTCGGTTTATGTCGATGTTAGTACTAGGCCGACCACTCGGCCGACTTGCTTAGGGCAAGTCCCCAAAGTAACTGGTCCATGGTATGGTCCCAAGCTAAGAAATGCGCTAGTACTATGGGTACCGTACAATGGGCTGGAGGTAATCCCAGAGACATCCAGACCAGGGCAAACTACGAAAAGGCCGTTTCGGAAATTTGCCTCTGGCTGGCATCGAACCCGCAACCTCCCGATGCAGTGAGCCAAGCGACCGAGGCTCAAACCACTGCACCAGCGTACGTCAAAATGTTGGTGCATATACCAACTATCTTTGAATATCGTTGCCATATATTGGTCTAAGATACACTGAAGAGCGACCTTCACCCATCGACTTACCGGATCAACTCTAGATTTTATCAAATAAAATATGCGTCTGAACATAATACCAATAGGATTGCCATAAAGAATATGCTCAAGGATAAAAAAAAGCAAAAAGCTAAAAGCATGCACGGCTTTGTCGCGCGCATCTGTTGTACTGCGGCCTCCTCCATCGCATCAAATAGAACGCGGATGCGGATTGCAACTCTGTCATACATGTTTGCTTGCTTCAATTTTTTAATTACAAAGCCCGGCTGCCGTTATTCTTGACTGGATTTTCGCAAGCAACACTATACACTGTATTCGCAATCAACACTATACACTGTATTGCCTTCATTTTGATATCATTTTCATTTGGCAAGCAAGTCGGTGAAAATTGTTAACAGAAATGGTAATTTTAATTTTAATTAAACATAGCCATGAGCATATTTTTTACGGCAACCTTATTGGTATATGTTCAGAAACATATTTTATTTGATAAAATCTAGGGTTGATCCGGTAAGTCGATGGGTGAAGTTCCTTCTTAAGCGTATCTCGTACTATGCATACCTACTCATACCTAGCTAATATGCATCCTGTATATCCCATTGTATACGGCGTAAAAGCACCCTTTATGTTAAAAGCTTCTCGGAAGCGACAAAAACAAAACATCCCTTTTGACCGTGGCACGTATTCGGAATTCGGAAATACACAAAAGATATTGCATTTTTTCCGTCACGCAAAGTGCAAAACGGAATTTAAGGTTCCTTTTTGGTTGGTAATAAATAAATCAAAATATTCTCTGAAGGGATTAAAGGTGCGCTTTGTACCCACAGTTTTCCCCAAAAATCCTTCGGTTTTCCCCAATTTGTCCCAATGTAGGGCGCCACCAACCGGACACTTTCAACCCCCAAATTTATAGAAAGTCATGATCGACTTGCACTAGCTTTACAAATCACTTTTGTTCCATGAAATGCTTTGTAAGACCATTGTAACCTGGTTACAAAACTCTGTAAATTTGGCGCCAAGACTATTAAGTATTTTTTATTTTAAATTTCGAATAAGTACCTAGACCGACTTAAGTACTAACTAAAACGTTCTTAACATAATGTAATGAGTGTGTACGTGTACACTCTTGAGTGCCATGCTTGAGTGCGATACTTAAGGGTAATAATGTTTGATATCACGTCGGTCACCGCGGCTCTCCAACATTTGGGCGGCCATTTCATAAATTCGTGGTTAATTTTGTGCTGGATAGCGTAATTAACCCCTTATAATGTTTTTTTTTACAGTAATTTATTTTTAATTCTTTCGTTAATTATTAAAGTTATGATTCACACATAGATTTCGAGGAAATCCAGAGGTTTGAACCCTATTATTATTATTATTTATCTTTTATGATAGCGTGTCGGTAAAACATGTATAGACAAATGGTGCCCTAATCTTAAATATACAGCCATCTTAGGTAGATCTTTGTCTATGTTTAGGCCGGGCTTATTACCACCGAACTTTGTCCGCGAAAACTGCCCTAAGCTACGCCACCGAATTCAGTAGCATTTCGGATACCGCCAAGGGTGGTCGCGGCTCATCGCATCGATATATCGAATCAACTTATAATCGTGTTCGAAAACTATCGATATAAAATAGTACCCGTGGTAAACAACTGTGAATAAAAAAAACTTGATTTCAGAGTGTTTTTTTATTGTGAATCTGTGGATCTTTGGAAGTTTTTGTGTTAAATTTGATAGAGGTAAGTTTTTAATCGAGGTTTTTTTAAGATAGCTGTAATAATTCAGGGATTCGGATTGAATTAATTGGATATTGGTATTTTGGTGTAAGTTAATACCTAATATATGCCTAATAATAAAATACGTTTGGACAAAATGAAAACAAAACCCATTAAGATTTTTTCAAAACTCCTAACAAATCCAGTAAATATTCCGTATTATGTATCAACCTATCACGATCAATTTTTTTATTATTTTTTTATTTTACACGAATTATGTAGATAGCCAGTGTTCATGTTATTAAAATATATATATAAATTCTAAAATGAAGATAACATCCGTTTCCGATATTCGCAAAAAGCTCATGCCGAAACATGTTTGTTTTCTAAAACAAGTTTATTTTTTCCGATTCAACACTTTCAGCAATATTTGGCTCTCTGTGAAACTGTGCTAACGAAAATGTTGAAGGTGTTTAATATCCGCGTATCGCAAGTGAAAAATCAAGTATTTTTGTGCACAAAATAATGTGTAGAAATAGCGAATATTTTCTACTTTAAAACACCTCGCAAAAGGGGTACAAAACATTTCGCTGGCACTCTTGCTGATAAGCTCAAACTCAAAATTCTTCATTCATGTAAGCTAGGTGTAGCATTTATGAGTCGTTATTAACATAAACAGAGTTAATAACGACTCATAAATGCATAAATGTAATTTACAGTTCGCTTACGGTGAGGGAAAACATCGTGAGGAAACCTACCTATCCCTCGGGATTAGGTAATAGTCAGTTCCTGTATACACGGCGACAAGGTTCACCACCTGTCACGTTGGGTTCTGACTATCTGGTGAAACGTGGGCTTTGAGTTGGTTAATACCTCCACAATGTGGTGGTGTATGGCCACTCAAGCCTCTGACTACTCCCGAATGGGGATAAAAGTCGTGACGTTACATTTCATTTCCTTTACATTACATTTCATAGAACAACATTCGCTGAAAATCGGATTACTTAAACAGTGTTGTGCTAGGCGTGGACTTCCGACCGGAAGGTCCCGAGTTCACTTCCGGCGCGTTAAGGTAACTACTAACGAGTTGAGTTAACTCAGTTAAAGGGAGCGTATTATGCGATAGTATTATGTATCAGGGGTAAGTGGAGGTATTCCGTAAATGTAGGTATTTTTGGCCTTAACATTCGGCCCGCCTGATGTTAAGCAGAGAAGAGAGAGCCGGAAGCCCAACCCCCCCTTCCCCTCCCTTCGTTCCACTCCTTTTCAGGTCGGCAATGTGCAAGCAATGCCTTTGGTATTGCAAGCATCTATAGGTTTCGGTAATTGCTTAACATCAGGCGGGCCGTAAGCTTGTTTGCCATCTCAGTCCCATAAAAACCAGTTACCGCAGCCTATAGATGCTTGCAATACACAAGGCATTGCTCGCACGTTGCCGACCTGAAGGGGAGGGATCGGTAAAGTAACTGAGGTTAAGCAACGCTTGGCAAGGTCAGTCCACAATTTAAGTTTAGCATTAAGTTTTCTTTATTATTCTTTATAAGTTATTATGTTTTTCATCTATATGTGGAAGCTTGTAATTGGCATTTGCTTATTTTTAACCATACTTATTCTGTATTGGCCGTAAGCTGCCCAAATAAAAAAAATTAAAAAAAAGATAAGTGGTATTTCGAACAGAGGATATACGTGCTTCAGGGGGCACGTAACAAGTCGGTCCCGGTTGTTATCTAGACAGCAGACGTTAAGCTTTGTTAGAGGACTTCATAAAACTGATTGGCGCAGCGGTTTTAGTGTTCACCACTCGGCTCTATGCATCGGGAGGTTACGGGTTCGATTTCCGCCAGAGGCAAATTTCAGAAACTGCCTTTTCGTAATTTGCCCTGGTCTGGGTGTCACTGGGATCGCCCCCAGTCCATTGTATGGTCATAGTACAAGCGTTGCTTAGTTTGGGACCATACAGTTGGTATGTAAATCTGGCGTGAAGGATTATGACATTTGTGTCCTAGAACTTTTGCTTTATAAATATATACTAAAGTTCGTTGTAACAAAACACAAATTGCCCGAAGTTAATTACAAGCAATGGTAATTTAGACAAAGTTGTTTAAGATAACAGACACTTTTGTTAAGTGCGTCCAAAAGAAACGAGCGGCGCGCTTGAGTAATCGGCAATCATTAGGGCCCCCGCAAACATGCTACTTTTAGCATCTGCGATCGACGATTTAGTCGCTTTTTGGAAGCTAAATGCAGCGACCAGTCGCAAAATCGCGCGATTTTGATACTGCGATCGAACGCAGAGAGTCGCTTAAGCGCGGTGCAGTCGCAAAATGGCCGATCGCTGATGCAAAAAGTAGCATGTTTGCGGTGGCCCTTATTGGTGGCAGACCAAAACTGTAGCCAATTGACTGCAGCTCATATTATTAAGATGGCTCGACCGGGGCAGTACCA
Organism: Drymonia ruficornis; assembly: GCA_947859195.1. Classification (NCBI taxonomy): domain Eukaryota; kingdom Metazoa; phylum Arthropoda; class Insecta; order Lepidoptera; family Notodontidae; genus Drymonia; species Drymonia ruficornis. Next base: position 7,283,338 of record OX401926.1, on the reverse strand, counting down.
CCCTCACACAGAAGATTGGCTTAATGAAGCTATTTGAGCTGCAATTCGTACGATGAGTGAGACTTCCGGAAACCCAACCCCCCACTCTACCCCCACTCCCCCACTCCACTCAGGTCGGCAACGTGCGAGCGATGCCTTTGGTATTCCAAGCATTTATAGGCTACGATTGCTTAACTGTAGGCGGGCCATACGCTTACTACACCTTAGTAACATAAAAAATACATTAATTGATGATGATGATGCTAGGGCGCCCTGCTCGTCACATTTAGACGCAGCCAGTGGGCATTTCGTTACGGTAACTTTTGTTATTTACTGTAAATTAGGTAGCAATATTTTTAAACTTGTAATGAGGATGGAAGTAAGCAGTGTAAAGCTTCAGTTTCAGTATTCATTTTTCCCTCTTCACAAATTTTATTGGGGTCGGCTTATGAAAAGGATCATCGCGAAATACGGAACCCCCATTCATTGCGCACCAATGGTGGTCTATGTGAACTACTTCTGGTGTGATTTGGAATAGTACCTACCATAGAGATTTTAAAGAGAAGAGACGTTGTTAGTAGATATCTCTATGAAACAACGCGTGGAAATTTGCCCGGGATGGCGCGGGTGGTGGGGGTTAAGAAATGGGAGACAATTTACAAGCCCCTTCCGATTATTTCTATCTACCGGTAAATAGCAGAACTACACGCTTCGTTTTATGTCGATGTTAGTACGTAGTTTAACTTTTTGCACCAGATGTCACTAAGTATAGGATTTTGAAAATGACGTACAAAAGGACGCCATCTAGTGTCGATATAGAAATATATTTTTGATGCGAACGTTTGCAAGACGTCTGCACAGGACGAACGCCGACAGCACACTGACTTAAGCCACGCCCACTGTGATGACGTCAACGGCCGACCGGCAACCACGCGGCCGGGTTGCATAGACCCAGTCCCCTTAGTAATAGGTCCATGGTACCTACCTATGATTTTTTTAAACAACTTTGTGCGTCTATTATATGCCTCGCATGCCTCGCCTGAGCACTCATGTTATGACATTATGTCTTTGTGTTCCAATGTCTAAAAATTGAGTGCTCGGGCGCAAGCGCCTGATGTAGGCGCACCGAGTAAGGCAGCAAACAAGCGTACGACCCGCCTGATTTTCAGCAGTTACCGTAACCTATAGATGCTTGTAATGCCAATGGCTTTCCTCGCACGTTGCCAACCTGATGGGGACTGGGATAGTTATAAGGGTAGAGACGGGGAGGGTTTGGTTCCGGCTCTCTAACTCATCATACTAAACGCAGCTGTAATAGCTACTTTTCGCCGATCTTCTGTGAGAGGGTGGTACTACCCTGCAGTCAATTGGCTACAGCTCAGCTCTACCACCAATAACCAAGAAAGTTCAGCGACTTATGTTGCTATCTGTAACTATAGATGTTGACTTCAATAAAAAGCTTGAATGCTTGCTCAGTCAACAATGTTTAGAACGATAGGCAATAAGCTCTTTCAGGCATTTTTCAGGCGTGAAATAGTGTTTCAGATAATAGATAAAATATTAGGGGACAGAAAACGGCTTTTATGAAATAAACCTTCTACTTTTTAAGGACAAAAAATATAATAAATAAATATATCGCTAGACAGACCAACTGTATGGTCCCAAACTAAGCAACGCTTGTACTATGACTACCATACAATGGACTGGGGGCGATCCCAGTAACACTCAGACCAGGGCAAATTACGAAAAGGCCGTTTCCAAAACAATTCTCTGTCGGGAATCGAACCCGCAACCATCCGATACAGTGACTCGAGCGGCCTACGTTCAAAAGACTACGCCAAACGGTCATCAGCGCAGCTGTAACCGTATATAATATATCGTAGTCATATGCTCACTCCTATTACATTGAGACCAAAATACTACAGCTAAATACATCTGCCTACCCCTTTGAAGAATAGAGTCGTGATATTATAACTTTACTCAAGTTGGATAGAATATAAAAAGATTATTAATAGCACAATACCGAGTGCCCTTATTGCAGTCAATAGCCGTGTGTACTCCCGCCACTCATCCCGCCCGCCCTACGCGCCCATCATCCCGCCCTACGCGCCCAGATAACCGACAAGGCATCGCTCTCAATTGAAATATTACCTCTTAAACATGAGCCATTTCTTTAGTCATGTTTTTATACGAGTAGGCTCATTTGATTATTTTGTTTATCCTCTCTTATCACCAATTTCAAGAGCGTGTAACCAAGAAGCGACTGTAGTAATCAGAAGGTCCCAGGTTCGATCGCCGGTGTGGCATGCACCAATAGATGAATTTTCATCTATGTGCATAAATTACAGTACGCTTACGGTGAGGGAAAACATCGTGAGGAAACCTGCCTATCCCTCGGGATTAAGTAATAGTCGGTACCAGTATACACGGTGACAAGGTTCACCACCTGTCACGTTGGGTTCTGACTATCTGGTGAAACGTGGGCTTTGAGTTGGTTAATACCTGCACAATGTGGTGGTGTATGGCCACTCAAGCCTCTGACTACCCCCGAATGGGGATAAAAGACGTGACGTATATGTTATGATCAAGAGTCTCATAATATATAGCCGCTCATAGCCAGTTGCAATCACTGATCGGTAAACGATCGGAGGTTAAGCAACGCTTGGCAAGGTCAGTCAGAGATGGGTGACCATTTAGTGGCATTTGAACTGAGCGTCTCCGTGCCTCGGAGGGCACGTAAAAGTTGGTTGTTATCATCTAGATAGTCGTTAAGCCTTGAACAACTCTGACTCCAGGTTGGCCACTAACCATACGATGAGAAGAAGAAAGGGCTACTAGTATTATTTTTGATGGGCCCGTTGGCGTGGTTGGCGTGATGGCGCCTTTCACGCTGCAGGTCGTAGGTTCGATTCCTACCCGGGACATGCATTTGTGTGCATGAACATGTCCGTATGTCCTGAGTCTGGGTGTATATGTATATTAAGTATGTATTTACAAATAAAAAAGTAGTATATGTAGTAATATCAGTTATCTGGTTTCCATAGTACAAGCTCTGCTTAGTTTGGGATCAGGTAGCCGTGTGTAAAAAATGTCCCAGGATATTATTTTTATTATTATTTCAGTAACAGATAACGAACAGACATTAGCAGAAGAAATATAGAACTATCAGATAGGATTAGTATTGTTCCTCACAAAACAAACAGATTAATATATCTAGGCACAATCGATATCCACCCTTACATCTATTGCAATAAGTTTGCTTTACGTGTGGTCATTTTGTATGATTAAGGGTTATTTATTTAGGGTAGGGACATAGGAATGTTTCATATGAAAATGTCAGCGGAAAGGCTAGAAACGCCTAAATAAATAGTGATTAGAAATATAAACGGGAATGACTACTGAATTGCTGTTTATTAGGCTCGCGTGCCGCGCGAGGCAGGTTAGACGTGGCGCGCCCGAGCCAAATGCTCGTGCCTCACCCGAGCGCTGTCATTTGCCTCGCCTAGTTTGGCCTAGTCACGAGACAGAACATAATGTTGCTGCTGTAAGACATCAGAGTGTAGGTTGGCTCGCCTGAGCATGCGACGGAGGCTGCCGCGCGCGGCAGCCGAGCAGCCTCATGAATATATATTATTATAAAATTAAAAAACAAATAAATATTATGAATGCAAACTTCCTTCAGCATTCGTATGTTTTCAGAAATAAACATTTTTTTAATCATGAAAATTTAAACGCTTTCCGTGTAGGCACAGAGCCACTTCTGAATACTTATCATTATTTAAGTTTTTTATGTCCTTCTGTTAGAGGCACGAGATTAAAAATTTTAATAGAGGTCTCATATTGTGCTTCTCTTTGTGCGTTTGTTCGAAAAATATGTGAATGTGCCCTTATCTGGGCATTTAAGAGGAGGGTTCGAAATTTTGGTTGATTTTCTATTCTACTTTTTCTTTAAGTAAGTATGTGGACTAGGAATCTTATATTTAGATGTATGATTTTTGACTATATTATCTTGAGTATCTTTAAATCCAAATCACGATTTGATGAAATTTTCTCGATAAAATAAATTTATGAAATGAGCTCTAATTATTTACAATTTTCCTTGCTACCACGAAGTTTTTACGATTTAGATCACGAAATTATTTCTAAAACATAGCAAATAATGATATCTAAACTACCCTTCAACCATATTTTAATTCATGAAGTAGTTTTTTTTTAATTCAAGTAAATGTGGTTTGGCGCTTACGTTGTTTATTTCCGAGCGCGCGCACAATATCGCCATCTCACATTTTAAGTACTTGAACTAACCATGTCTCTCTCTAACTTTGTATTGTCAGTGTCCGCTCGGACTTGTTCGACGTCGGACCTGTGAAGGATTTTTTAAAAAATATTACGAAAAAATATTACGGTCGTGCCACATTACAGGTACAGTACAGTATTTACAGTCCGCCGACGCCTATGATAAATAAATAAATATCCTTGGAAATTCTTTTACACATGACTACCTGATCCCAAACTAAGCAGAGCTTGTACTATGGAAACCAGATAACTGATATTACTACATATACTACTTTTTGTTTGTAAATACAAACTAAATATACACTTAATTACACCTAGACTCGGGACATGCGGACATGTTCATGCACACAAATGCATGTCCTGGGCAGGAATCGAACCTACGACCTGCACTGCAGCGTGATTTTCGTTTGCTTTTCCTTGTCTTGTGTAATTTCTTTTCATCTCTTGTCATTTTGTGTCATCTCTTGTCATTTCATAGTTATTCGTGTCATTTCTGTAAAAACTCCCTATTTCGCTTACTGTTATATACTTGCAGCATGGTCTTGGGCCGACAGTGGGAATACATTGCTTGTCAAAACAATGGAGTCGCTTTATTGCGTTTGTTGTAGGTATGGATGGGCAAGTAATAAATATATCATACATCAATAAATTATCGTAAAAAATAACATTACAGATATGGATAGGAAAATGTTTGTCCGTCCTATTCAATCTATTATATTATAAACGAAAGTAACTCTGTCTGTTACCTTTTCACGGCTAAACCGCTGAACCAATGTTGATGAATTTTGGTATGGAGATAGACTGGGTCTTGGCGGAGAACATAGGCTACTTTTTAGGGTTCCAAAGGGTGCTAACGGGACCCTATTACTAGGCCTACGCTGTCCGTCTGTCTGTCTGTCCGTCTGTCAGCGCGGGCTGTATCTCACGAACCGTAACAGGTAGAGAGTTGAAATTTTCACTGAATGTGTACTTCTGTTGCCGGTGCAGAACAAATACTAAAAAAATATAATAACATTTAAAAATAAATATCAAGTCTCAAACTTGATATTTTTGATGTGTTTATTCTACGGTGGTACGGAACCCTTTATGTGCGAGTCCGACGCCTTCAGATCTTATGAATGTTTTCTTGAAATAAATATAGTGTATTTTTAAACCGACTTCAAAAAAGGAGGAGGTTTCTCAATTCGACCGTATATATATATATATTTTTTTTTATGTGTGTTCGCGGATAACTTCGTCGTTTATGAACCGATTTTGATGAATCTTTTTTTGTTGGAAAGGAGATATTCCAGCGGTGGTACCATGATAAGGAAACCAGGATCTGATGATGGCATCCTAGAGAAATCGAGGGGAACCTTCGAAAATCGTAGGGGCGACTAGTGCGTTTGTAATTGTTTTCATTAACTATTTTAAAGCACTACTATTTTATGAAGGTCTGGAGTCGATCTGATGATGGAGCCGAAAGACAGTCGAGGGAACTCCTCAACGATTTACAGCAATTACCTGGTGTTTGGGCTTGATTAATTTGTATTGATGAGAACTTTACACCTAGATGGGTTGTGACTGTCATTAGGGGTCTGATGATGAAGACGTAGGACAGTCAAGGGAACTCCTCAACGTTATACAGTAGCTACCTTGTGTTTGGACTTAATTCATTTCTATTGATGAGAACTTTGCACCCATATCGTTTATAAGTGCCATTACAGGTCTGATGATGGAGACCATAGACAGTCGAGGGAATTCTTCAACGATTTACAGCAGTTACCTTTTGTTGGGCTTACTTCATAAGGTTCAATATGCCAAAATGTTCATTGGTATGGCGCCACTAAAAATCGTGAAATAAAATTATTTTTATTAAAAAAAAAAAACCGACTTCAAAAAAACCTGATGCACTAAAAAGCCTGAAATAATATTTCTATTACCACCTCTGCCTACCCCTTCGGGAAAACCAGACGTGATGGTGTGTTATCGAGTATTTGAAGTCGGTGCCAATCTTGGTATGCCAAGTCTACCTACTATAAAAGTAAGAAGATAGATTGGCACCGACCCCAAATACTCGATAACACACCATCACGTCTGGTTTTCCCGAAGGGGTAGGCAGAAGTGGTAATAGAAATATTATTTTAGGCTTTTTAGTGCATCAGGTTTTTTTGAAGTCGGTTTATTTTTTTTAAGTAATTAACTGGCCAACCCTCAGGTCCTACCTACCATGTTAAGATCTTTTTCGTTCTAGCGGGTGTAAACCGTGATTTAACGAGTTAATGTGATAATTTTTGTATTTAAATTATTCAATTCAATGTATTTGTTTCAGACATAGTCCAATATTGATTATTAAAATTATTATAATTTCACAATAAATATAAAACAATAAATAAAAGTAAAATTAAATTTAAAAAAAAATATATTTATTTTTTATTTTTCATGTTTTATCATTAAAATACAATATAATATAACATAAATTAAAATAAAATACAATAAAATAAAAACCTACCCCTAATTAAACAAATACCGTCCGCGTGGGATACTGGCTGCATGTCCTCCCTGTATTCAAGCTGTTCCTGTTGTCAAGCGAATTTTTTGAGCAAGGAAAGAGCCAGCCCTCTTGTCACCTGTGGCGGTAACCAGTCTAAGGGTGATTTTGATAGATAAAAAAATAAAGATAAAAAGATAAACAATAAATAAATGCATGGTTAAATCAATAAAATTAATAAAAACTGAAAATTAAATTAAAAAATAAATTAAATATGGTAAAAAAAATATTATGACACCGCTGATGACTTCATGATCGGCATCGAAGTTAAGTACCAAAGTATTCCTTTGCCTACGAAACATGAAAAAGATACTCATATCCGGCAGTCAGTCACTGACACAGAGTATGTACATTTTTACCCGACTACGGTGGGCGGAGGGTTATGATTTTGACCGATATGTATGTATGTTCATCTGCTCCCGTATAACGTCCAAACTATTTTTATCATAATAATTTGACTAATGAGATATCGTTGGACGCGTCTGGATCGTCCGCTGGTTATAGGCTATTATACGATCGAAATATTGTTATACGTATCTATCAGCATATTGTAGGTATCGTTTGTCTTCTTTTGACTTACTTTGTCTTCAGCAATAAAAACAACATAGAAATTAAATTATTTTTTTCAAATACACTCGACATAAAAATCCCATATAAAACGAAAAAAATATATTTGAATATTTTCATCCATTTCATCTATTTTAAAAGGTGCACTGGGACATATTATTTTAATTGTACGAATTAAACAATATTGTTCCTTCAAAAAATAACTATACTTATAGTCTACTCCATAGCTGTTCTGTCCTAGCTAAGCGAGAGGGATATATCCTTCGGCAGCTCACGCGACGCTAGCCACACCCCGAAACTAAAATTCATTTTTTTCTTGTATCGTCTTAATTGTTTTATAAGCATGTCACATCTTACCTTGTTTATTCTTTTAGGCGATATTTTTATACAATTATTAGAACTAGGCCATTCATCCACGGTGGTAAAGAAATCGGTTGGGTTTCCGGCTCTCTCACTCATAGTACGTAACGCAGTTGTAATACCTACTTTACACCCATTGTCTGTGAAAGGGTGGTACTACCTCGGTTAAACCATCCCGTATATGAGCTGCAGTCAATTGGCTACAACTTGGCTCAAGAACTTATTGGTGGTAACTGATAAAAAATTTGGAAATTAGTTTTTTTTGTACTTACGAGGCCCAGGAGGTAGCTGCTATAAATTAAAGCTAAGTAAAGCAATTTGGCGTAAGTAACACCATTACAGGAACCATTATTGAAGCCACGAGTAACCTCAACATGAAATATGTCCGTAAAAACAACCGTAACAGTTGCGCCGAAAACAATTAAATTTCTTATGGAAAAATGTATTTTTCTACTATCATTCCCTTTTACAACCGATTTTCTACCCTACCTTATGATATTAGAATTCAAAATCACACAAATCACACCCGAAACCTGAGTACATATATGATACTCAACTTCCGACTCTATTTTCAATCAGGAAGGTTTATAGTTAGTTGTTTTAAATAGGTTTTTTTTTTGCAAAGATGTAGAAAAATGCTAGGCCGCGATGACCATGTGTCCGAAATGATTTCCACGTTATGTCAGCATTGAAATACGTGACAAATGACCTTAAGTCCTTTAAAATAGAGTCTGAAATGCATTGACATGAAAAGTAGTTTAGATTAGCCCAAAAATGTTTTGTGATAGTAAATGATGTTTTATATTATAGACCTGACATATACGAATATTAGTGCTCTAACAAATAGTTAAACTATACCTACATATTAATAAATACAAGCCACATACGCCAGACCTACAACAAGACACATACAACAAGACAAGATTTTTGTCACGTATTTTGTCGCACCGAGTTGCTTTCTCTCTTTCTTAATGCATAGGAGAGAATGGGACAAAATCGATTTATCCCACGTTTTGTCTTGTCACTGTGAGCTGTGCTACTAATGCTGTTGTTAAAATAAAATGAATATACATTGTAGCGTTTTTAGCTACTTAGCTACATTATTGTGCAGCCATGCCGACGGGCCCGTTAGCGTGCGTGGTTGGCGCGGAGGCACCTTTCGCGCTGCAGGTCGTAGGTTCGATTCCTACCCGGGACATGAATTTGCGTGCATGAACATGTCTGTATGTCCCGAGTCTGGGTGTATATGTATATTAAGTATGTATTTTCAAATAAAAAAATAGTATATGTAGTAATATCAGTTATCTGGTTTCCATAGTACAAGCTCTGCTTAGTTTGGGATCAGGTAGCCGTGTGGCCGTGTGTAACGCTGGGTGGCCTTGTGTTCATGTTGCGAAATACGCGCGGTGAGTCCCATCTAAAGGTTTGATACATCTATGGTGATGGCTACGTTCGTTTAGCCGGCTACAAGCTGACATCTCTTGAATATTTCAGCCGTCCCGAATGTAGCACGACTTGTGAATGCTCTCATACGTATTCAAAGTGTATTCATAGATTTGACGACGCTGTGGCTTTTTTATGTTATTTATGTCTTTCCAATGGTAAACACGAAAATGTGGCAAATATGGTGAAAAAAATGCAAAATGTAAGAATAAATTGTTTGCTTTTTCGTGGTGGTGACCCCTAGTACGTGACATAATCGCTCTATGTAAGTAGATCATTTTTAAGGTTCTGTACCTCAAAAGGAAAAACGGAACCCTTATGTGATGACTTTGGTGTCTGTCTATATTTCTGTCTATATCCGTCTGTCAAGACGTATACAGCCCAAACCGCTGGTGTTAGAAACATGATTTTTTACAGTGGGTAGCGTTTTATAGTGTACTAGCTTTTACCCGCGAATTCGTCCGCGTAGAATTTAATTTAAAAAATAAATCGGATCGCTGATCCCGGATCCCGTATCCCGTATCCTGGATCCCAAAAATATAGCCTATGTTACTCAGGGATAATGTAGCATTCTAATGGTGAAAGAATTTTTAAAATCGGTCCAGTAGTTTTCGAGTTTACTCAACACAAACATCCATACATACAAACCTTCTCTCTTTATAATATTATATAGTATAGAAGTATAGATTAGAAGAGCACAGGAAGGGTTTTGGAAAAAATACACTCCTAAGGGTTTAGGGTTTGTATGGGTCCAATTTTTTTATGATGCTAGAGACACGTAAATTAAAATGTAGGTTAGGGCCACCGCAGACATGCTACATTTTGCATCGGCGATCGGCGATTTTGCGACTGCATCGCGTTTTGGCGACTCTCTGCCGTCGGACGCAGCGACTGCTCCGATGCTAAAAGCGACTAAATCGCCGATCACCGATGCAAAAAGTAGCATGTCTGCGGTGTCCGTTATGCATTACAAATAAAAAATATCATTTTCAGCGTCTTTGAAAATCCAACTCCTAATAAGTTTGTACGCAACAACGGACACGTTGTCGGCTATCTGTTAGCAGACCTCTGGCCGGCAACATGTCAACCGCCAAGAATTTGTGATTTACAAATTAAGAGAACAGTGGTTTCACAATGGACACTTGTTAACAGACTCGGGGTCCAGAAACTGGGTAACAATGACACTGTACTTATTTAAAACCCCATTACCCACGAAGGTAGATTATTCTAATTCCAAATCCACCAATTTTTTATCGTACCACAGGTACATAAATCGTACCCTTTTGTATCGACACGAGAATCGCTAACACACCAATATCCACGTCGGCACACTCGATACATTCGTACAAATCGATTTCCACGGGTTATTAGGCGGGTGATACCGATCCCTTGCCCCTAACCCTGAGGGTACATCACTGGGGTGGAGCGTTTGGACGTGTTTAGAGCTCGAGAAAGGCACTTGACGCAAGTGGATAATGAGGTATAGTCACACCTGTGTTCTAAAGGTATGGTACGATACTGGGGTAGAGCGTTTGGATCTGATTAGTGTTAGGGAAAGTGCGCTTGCTTGAGGCCAGTAGAAGTATATAAAAATATAAAACTGTATGGTCCGAAACTAAGCAATGCTTGTACTATGACTACCGTTCAATGGACTGGGGGCGATCCCAGTGACACCCAGATCAGGGCAAATTACAAGAAGGCCGTTTCTATGTGTTCCGACTTCTAAATTGTGTCTTCGGACGCGGCATGCACGTGATTTAGACGCAGCCATGGGTGACTAGTATTCGTTTGCTTGCCCCACTTTACTATGAAATTTCCACAAAATTACTGGACTCGCAACTGGCACCGTTCAAACGGGCTACAGGGCAAGGGTACAGAACTGAAAAAAACCGTAAATAATAGCTGAAATAAAAAGGGGTTTTGTGCTCGATGCTTTCATGTCGATGCCTTTTGTTGCGCGGACAATTGCCGGCTATTTGGCAAATCTTTCAGCTTATGCCACTGAAAAACAATTGAAAGATGCCGGTTCATGTCAGTCAGTCAACGAGGTTTTTCAAGTAAAAGACAAAGTGGGATTACTTCTGAGAAGATCCGGCAAGAAACTCAACAGGCTTGTCTTTTAGGTACAGTGTTTTTTTAATCGCCAATACAGTTTATTCCGTTTTCCGTCTCATGATTGCCTTTTTATAATCTTTTCGTCCATCGCTCTTACAGCTTTCAGTACCTACTGAAGGTCCCCGGGGACCTGGAAACAATGTAGGTACCTAAAAGACAAGCCCGCTGAGTTTCTTGCCGGATCTTCTCAGTCGAAGTTGCGTTTCCGATCCGGCGGTATAATTAAGAACAAAATAATTTAAATGACAGATTTTTGAAGATCCTCTGTTTTCAGGGGCGTAACTGAAAAAGCAAGTATACCTATGTAGGTACCTATACTCTGAAAAAGAATTAGAGAAAATAGTACCGAAACATGATTGGTATTCAAGAGATGTAACACATTTTAACTCGCGTCACGATTCCAGATTGCTGTGTGTGCGTATGTCGCTTAATAGCGGGGTCCCGAACACACGCATGCCGCGCGCGGCACGCACAGTAGCCTGACGCATGCCGCGCGAGGCCAAGGGCGAGCTAACCTACACTAGACAGAGCAGGGTATAGCCAAGCAATCAGTTACATAGTTACATTATCGTTCCGTCTCATGGCTAGGCCAAACTATACGAGGTAAATGACAGCGCCCGTGTTGCGGCCTAGAACGCATCAAATGGCGTAGGAACCAGTCTAAACAGCAGTCAGAAGGGCTAGACAAGTGGCTGACGTCTACGAGCGTTCGTTCAGATCGCTACGCTTCATGTATGGAAATGACATAAGTCACGCGATCTACATATCAACTTGTTGTTGATCTACAGCGACGTTTGACATTTCCATACATTGTGAAGTCTATTCTATTCTATTCGATTAGCGTTCGTGCCACTTAGTCCCCTCAGGAGTTACAGCATCCTGTATACTTTGACGACCGCTTGGAGCAGTGGTTTGAGCGTTGGCCGCTCGGCTCTCTGCATCGGGCGGTTGCGGGTTCGATTGCCGCCAGAGGCAAATTTCGGAAACGGCCTTTCGTAATTTTGCCCTGGTCTGGGTGTCACTGGGATCGCCCCCAGTCCATTGTACGGTTTCTATAGACCATACAGTTGGTGTGTAAGTCTGGCGATATTTATTTATTTTATTATTTATTTTGGCAGAAGAAACATGAAAGCAGAATAGATGCAGTTGAGATGAGAGCGTTAAGAAGTATGATACAAGGAAGTTTTAAGTCTCTAACACCTGGAATGATGACTTGCCAGCAAAAGTGAAGCCGACAGCGATATACCACACTGAACGTTGTTTCCTTTGCCAACAAGAGTGACCATAATATTTTGACATTTGGAGAACGTCCCCATGGCTATCTGGTGAAAACGTTATATTGTTCCAAGATTGTTATGATAGGAAAATAATAAGAAAATAAGGCAAAAGGATGTTTATTTTCATAAAAACATGAGTAGGTACAATAAATTAGTCTGCGGTGGCCAAACTACGCGAGTGCCTGTCTGTATCTTGGCAACCCAAATGGAGATACAAAATAGTATTTAAGATCGTAGATTTTGCCACTTTGTAATATAAAGTAACATGACACTTCACGCGCTTGGACGTTTTCTAGGCTCTCCATATCTATGGTTTTTCCTATACTTATCTTTCCTATACTTACTCTTTTTCTATGCTATAAAAGCAGGGGGGTGAAAGATAGACTTATTAGGCTCATTGGAAAAGACAGTTACGCCACCTAAACTACTTAACATGAAACCAAACTGCTAAAATGTAGGGTAGATGTCTCTATACTCAATAGTCGTAATATATTATATTATTTTTAAAATATTTATTTTATTTTATAGATAAATTACTCCATAATTAATTAATAATCATTTATAATTGCTCTTGTAAATTATATTTAATATTATTTTTAAATTCTCACTAAGTGATAGTTATGACCTTATGTTGACAAGTACCAATGACAGCTTGTGAGAAGAAAATAGGGATGCCCGATTTTTTGCTTTGATCGGTCTTCTAGATCGTAACCTAAATCGATTCACGATTTAATCGTATTGCCTTGAAGATCTGGGAAGATCGTATCGTAATTTCATTAAAATAAATAAAAGCACAGTATGCGTGCAAAACTATTTTTTTTTACATTATATTACCTATGCCTATTACGGTATCAAAGAACGAAAGATCAGAGAAAACTAAAATTACCCTATAAAATAAACAAAATATTATCATACCTACCTTCATATTTCATACATTATCGCTTTTGATGTAACTCGAAACTATACTCTTGATTTTTAATTTCGTGGACTAAAATGACAGCTTTTTATGTCAAACGTAAAATAGTGTTTTGTCTGTTCATCATTATGTTATTTTTATGATTCTGGTTCAAATTTAAATTTTATTTACCAAAGAATAAAATAAACAAGATCACTCATAAAAATATTATTTAATTTAAATATAAATTGACATTAATTATAGCTGTCATTTTAGTCCATGAAATTAAAAATCAGTGTATAATCTCATTTAATGTGTAGGTAGGTAATCTTGCTTTGTCGTAGTTATTTTGTCCCCTTCCCGGCAATACGATAGGTATGCAAAGATCGGTTCGTACGTTCTTATGATACGTTTCGGTTGATGTTTAAGTTTTAGTTGAAACGTTTTCTTTCGCATTCCCTTGAATTGATTTAAAAAATCGGGGATCGTATGGCCGTGAATCGATCTTCCGGAAAATCGATTAAGAGCGGGCATCCCTACAACTACAAGAAAAACGTTCGGTCGGCTGATTAGGTTATTTTTTTCCCGCAGCGGCGTAGAAACTTTTGTTTGGTTGTTATTAATTGTGAGAATAAAAATCAACAATTCTGCCTTCTCTGCTGCAGACGTCGTCGTCGTCGTTGCTTCGTCCTGTTGTTGTGATAACTTCCCAGTGACAGTAGTTATATTGCGAAAAAGTCGCTACTTTGTGTTGTGTTCGGTGTGGAATTTGGGTACCATACCGCATCGCTGTGCTTTTGGTTGCAGAAATTGGTGTTGTTGAATGTTATGTTTTGAAATGATTTAATAAAGAGTTGTACGCATCAATCCATCCATATTTTGTTTCATTGTACTAACAATGTTTCTCATTATAGAGCTATTTTTTTTTTCTAGTTGAGTTATTGTTTCAATGTCAGATTATTCTAACATTGTTACAATATGCTTAATTGGAAAAAAATAGCTCAATAATTGAGAAACTGTAGGTAGTTCAGCATCAATAAAAGTATACGTAATATATATATATACCTACCTATATATAGGTAGGTAGCTACAGCATTAGTTTTTTGTTAAGAAGTACAGAGGCGCTCGCGCTTTCATTGTCCTGCGCCTAAACGCCGCAAGATGTCACTCTTTACTACTTATACTCTTTGTATAAAAGGTACCTACTACTGTTAACATGTTATGTTTGATTTGGGCTGTGCAAGTTGTGACAGACGGACATAGAGACAGACAGACGAACAACAAAGTTATCATATTAGGGTTTAGTTTTTTTCCTTATTAGGTACGGTACCCTAAGAATATCTAACTAATTAGACCATTAGACAAAATTAATGGACAATAGGCAAAACTGTATGGGACTTGGTCCAAATATCCACCACTGACGAGACCTACGTAACCCGATAGACCACTAAATACTGAGTAACTTTTAAAAAGACAGTTCAACAAAATAAGCTGTAAGTAAAAAAATACGGGTAGTTCAAAAAAATAATATGATTTCACCATTAGTATTATGTTTATACATTTTTTTCGAAAGGCAACAATATAAATACTCTTACTAACATTAAATAAAAATAAAATAAGCTGTCAGAAAGCAAAAAATGCCGTGAAAAGTTTTTATTATTATTTTTGTTACCTGATGAAAAGTGAACAACAAGCGCTTCTATAAAATAAAAATAAGCAGGTACCTTCTATGCGTTACCTTACTTTTTCACTTATCATCAGGTAACAAAAATAATAATAAAATATATTTTACGGCATTTTTTGCTTTCTGACAGCTTATTTTATTTGTATTTAATGTTAGAAAGTGTATTTATATTGTTGCCTTTCGAAAAAAATGTATAAGACATAACACTAAGTGTGAAATAAAAAAATTTAAATATTTTTTTAAACTACTCATTTTTTTTTTACTGACAGCCTATTTTGTTGAACTGCCTTTGCAAAAGTTACTCAGTATATAGTGGTCTATCGAGTGACGTAGGTCTCGGAAGTGGTGTACATTTGGACCATTTTTGCCCATTGTCCTTTGTGCTAACGAAAAGGAACAGTGAGGGCAGGGCATTTTCCTTTAAAACTCGTTGTGTTAAATTAGGGACATAATCTGTCGGCTTAAAATGCTTGCTGTATATGACGGAATTTTGGGTAATTTTTCTGTAGCCAATAGGTATTTGTTGTAACCAATTTACACGCCTGGGATCTGTAAAAGACAAAATTGTTTTTTTTGTTTTTTATTGCTTAGGAGTAATCGGGAAGTGTAAAGTCAAAAGTCGTCCCAATTGCAAACAATTTCAATCGACAAACCATCGGTCTCGGCCTTTATTTTATATTGTCCATCAAGGGTTGCAATGCTGACCGCGCTGTGGAGGCCTGGAGCTGCGCTGCGCCGCGCTTTCGGCCATCAACAACGCGCCCAGCAAATTTATTTCCACTATGTAAACCCCCGGGCGACAACCGTTCAGTCGGGACAGCGCGTAGTAACTCTCTCGCCTTTCATACCCTCACACTCTTTATACTTTGTTTGTTTACCTTATACTTCGCCTCACATAATTACATGTGTCCCTACAAGGGTTAATCTGGCCCTAGACGTGCGCGTTCCTCGAGCGTGTGAACGACGCGAACGCCGTGTGCGAGCCCGGCGAGCCGTGACAACGCGGCATGAGCGTCGCGTTTTACCAGCGTGTGGTCTGTCGCGCGTTGCAAATGCGACCGACTTCAAAAAGTAGCGATGTAGTCGTGCGGCAACGAAAAGCGCGACTTTATCGCTGCAAACAGTTCCCGTGGACGATATTCCTCAGTTAACACAGACACATAATAAGATTTATATTATAGTCCTTTTTACTAGCGAAATTTATGTCACCCGAACATCTAAAATGTACTTAACGTGGAAAACATAGTTACCCACTTACCTATGTTAAGATAATCCTTAATTCGGATAATATTCGCTTTTACACCCTTGCATTACGCATATTCTACCCATTTTTATGAGAAAATTCAGAACAATCCTCTAGATTTAAAATTAGCTGAAAATATCGTGTGTCACGCAAATTGACGTTCTGTGTTTCAAGTTTTTAATTTTATTTCTGCTACGATTCCTATAGACACCACGGAACTGACAATTACAAGCGAATTATTAAAGAAGGTAAGTACTTATTTCCAGATATTTATTTATATTTGAAATTTTAATCTTAGGATATTCTTATACTTTACCATTGGTATTTCATTAATCGACTTTATTGTTTATTATTCTTAACATGAAAATGTACCAAGTTTAAGGTGATCGAATAAATATTAACTGGCAACACAAGGGTTGAAAGGTTGTACTGTTAGAAAGGGAAAGAAGGCGCAGTTATAGGTATCTGGCTGGGACCGGTTTTTATAAAGCCTGCATCGTGGGCGTTAAGTCCGTCAGATAAGGTTTATTTTTGAATGAATGAAAGGAAAATAAAGTTTGTAGTCCACAGTCCTCGTTCAATGGTATTACGTTCATGGTATGATAGGAGTTAAACTGAGTGACAGGATAAGAAATAGTGAGATAAGGAAACGTTGTGGTCTGAAAGAAGATGTAGTGACAAAAATTGAGAAAGGTATGCTGAGATGGTTTGGCCATGTCGAGAGAATGAAGGAAGAACGATTGACGAAAAGAGTGTATAGGGCGAGTGTGAATGAAAGTTTTGGAAGGGGTAGACCTAGGCGGACGTTTCGAGACCAAATCAGGGACGTCTTGAAAAAAGGCCAGGTCAAGAGTACCCTAAACCGAAGAGCATGTATGAAGGGAATAATGAAAGTGGACGAAGCGAAACAAGTATGTAAGGATCGTAGCAAGTGGAAAGAAGTGGTCTCTGCCTACCCCTACGGGAAACAGGCGTGATTGTATGTATTATTTATTTTGCATTTAAGTTACCTTTAATTTAATATGTGATACCAAACATGCGTTAATGCCAACATGCGCCGGCATCACGCTGTGTGAATAAAAAGCATTTTATAAAAAAAAAAATCTCCGCTTTTTCCTAAAAAATAATAATACAAACATGTCAGCGGTCCAAACCTAGTAGATTATAAAAACGTTGCATTCAAATTATTCACGGAGTGTGCCCTTGGATGATACGATTTTCCGCTTTTTAAGCATCGTGGTTCCGTACAAAATAATTTATTAATAAGAGTTTATGTAGCGTAACGTTGAAAAACAAAATAATGGCGTAAAATTCAAGCGGAACTTCGATAAAAAAAGAACTTTATTTTCATTAATGTTTATGATTTAAGTTTGGAATTAAGAAAAAGTTTTTTTTTTTTTTTCGTAGTTAAGCTCTTGCCTGTCACTTTCATAACGTCTTATTTTAGCCATAGACTTTATAAGTTCTATAATATGTCTATGATTTCAGCTTATCGGTAACCATACGCAAATAAAATAAAACTAGTCTGTGTGGATAACCCATAAAATAGAGCGAGATAACGACATAACTTTATCTCCATAATGAGAGCAGGTAGAACCAAGCTGTAGCCAATTGACTGCAGCTCATATATGGGCTGGCTCGACCGGGGTAGTACCACCCTCTCACAGGAGATCGGCGTAACGTAGCTATTGCAGCTGCGTTTCGTACGACGAGTGAGAGAGCCGGAAGCCCAAGCTCCCCATGTCTTTGGTATTGCAAGCATCTATAGGCTGCGGTAATTGCTTAACATCAAGCGGGCGGTATGCTTGTTTGCTAACTTAATCACATAAAACCGGCCAAGTGCGTGTCGGAATCGCACATAGGGGGTTCCGTACCACCATAGAATAAAAACGTCAAAAATATCAAGTTTCAAGTATAGCGCCTTCATTTTTTAATTTTATAAAAAATTTAGCATTTATGTTGAAGCGGCAAGAGAAATACATATTCTGTGAAAAATTCAACTCCTTACCTATTACGGTTCGTACAGCCCTCTGACAGACGGACAGACGGACAGCGTAGGCTTAGTTGTAGGCACCCTTTGGGTACGGAACCCTAAAAATGAGATACTCCTTGTACTTGTCTGTCAGTCAGTCGTTAAATTTTAATAAGAAGAAAAATACGATCAGATTCGCGGTAAAACCTAGTTAATAAATTCTCCCGGAGCTTTGTAAATAAGGCGGGGTAATAAAAAGCAAACTCGAGTGGAACGGGATATCTTTGAAAAAATAAAATGTTTATAATACTAAGATAAAAAAATTTGCCGCGTCGAAAAATGTTTTCTCTCCGCGAAATAATATATTGTAAGGCAGAGTGTTCAACGTCGAGATTTTAAGGCGTACCTCCGATGTGAGCTATAAAATAAAAATTATGCTTCCTTAATAAATCTTAATATTTACGACACTTTCCTTCGATGGTTCGTTTTTATTTCGACCCTGAACCTATAAAACTCACTCATCATTCCATCTCTGAAACTATAAAATCTGCAAAAAATATTGACTTCTGTACTCGCAAATAATATTTTCCTATGCACGCCAACTGTGTCTCCATACAGTAGGTAAGATTTTTGTATGTTACTAAGGTGGCAAACAGCAATTACCGTAGCCTATAGATGCTTGCAATACTAAAGGCGTCGCTCGCACGGTGCCGACGTGAAGGGTAGTGGGACAGAGAGAGGGAAAAGCTGGGGGCTGAGCTTCCGGCTTTCTCACTCATCGTACGAAACGTAGCTGTAATAGCGGCTTTACGCCGATCTACCATCAATGAACGTGACATTGAATATTATTTCTAGCTTCCCTTAGCTCATTGTTCGCTTATCTTTCAATGGAAAACGGGCACAACGGTTGTTCATTGTTCCATTTCAAAAGAACATACATAACTGTCAGAGACAGAAGTTCGTTATTTATCTTAGTTTGTTCGGGCTCGCGGTGAAAACTGATTTTAGTGTTCTTTGTGGAGTGGCAAATTCAATAAAACTTACATATTACGCCAAGCGAATATGATTTGATATGCTTGATTTTAGCGTTAAACATACATATTTACTTACATTAACGTTTAAATAAAATAAACTTGAGCCTGCTGAAATATTAGCGGACGAAATACAATTATTCATTTATTTTATTTGAAACAAAAATTTGAAATTCGAACTTTGAAACGAATTATATTAAACAAAATATGAAAACATTTTGTACACATCCATTTAGTATGCACTATGCTTAACTCCCCACATCGCTACGCTTCAAAAACGCAGTCTGAAAATTTCATCAATTTACTGAAACGCGGCAAACGACGCACGATTACTTCAGTAAATATGGTACGCATATGCTCACCGAATAATATATAGCGAACATTAAGTACTACATTATATATTATTAATAGCTAGTCTATAGTGGTTTTAGGGTTCCGTAGTTCATACGAGGAACCCTTATAAGATCATCCATTGCGTTTATCCCTCCCAGTCTATCACTGTATCATATTTAACTTTAAAAAAATTCGACGGAAGTTGATGAAATTTGGCACAAAATTATCTGAATGAACTTCATTATAAAATATTATTTTATATAATAATAATAATAACTAATAATATTCTGGGACATTTTCTACACACGGCTACCTGATCCCAAACTAAGCAGAGCTTGTACTATGGAAACCAGATAACTGATATTACTACATATACTACTTTTTTATTTGTAAATACACACTTAATATACATATACACCCAGACTCGGGACATACAGACATGTTCATGCACACAAATGTATGTCCCGGGTAGGAATCGAACCTACGACCTGCAGCGTGAAAGGTGCCATCACGCCAACCACGCCAACGGGCCCGTCATCGTCATATGGTGGTAAATAAGCGTATGACCCGCCTGATGTTAAGCAGTTACCGTAGCCTATAGATGCTTGCAACACGAAAAGCATCGTACACACGTTGCTGACCTGAAGAGGAAGGTGGTAGAGCCAAGCTGTAGCCAATTGACTGCAGCTCATAAACGGGCTGGCTCGACCGGGGCAGTACCACTCTCTCACAAAAAATCGGCGTAAAGCGGCTATTACAGCTGCGTTTCGTACGATGAGTGAGAGAGCCGTAAGCCCACCCCCCTCCCCCTCCCTCCATCCCACTCCCCTTCAGGTCGGCAATGTGCGAGCAATGCCTTTGGAATTGTAAGCATCTATAGGCTACGGTAACTGCTTAACATCAGGCGGGCCGTATGCTTTTTTGCCACCGCAGTCCAATAAAAAAAAAAAGAAGAGTGGGATAGAGGGAGGGAAAGGGAGGGGAGTTTGCAATTCCGGCTCTCCAACTCATTTGACGAAACGCAACTAAAATGGCTACTTTACGCCGATCTTCTGTCACTCAATTTGAGGGGGATTCGGGCCATTGACCACCACTCAGTGGGGCTAGCACACACACCAAGACAAGACTTTTGTCACGCATTATGTCCCACCGAGTCGCCCTCTCTCTTCCTTAATGCATAGGAGAGAATGAGACCAAATCGATTAATGTCGCGTTTTGTCTTGTCATTGTCGTTTGTGCTACTAGTGCAGGGGGCTTACCACAAGCTCTTATTGCGATTCAATTACAGGAACGTATTAACGTTTCAGCGACTTTTTGTGCAATGCCGTACCTTATTGTCATGACAATAAGAAACGTCATTAAAACGTCGTTAAAACGTTCCTATAATTGAATCGCAATAAGAGCTTGTGGTAAGCCCCCAGTGCGGGTTGATAAACGTAACCCGACTTCAAAAGACATGCTGGTTTTTTCACGAGAATTTTCCACCGTTCAGCAAACGATGATCATAGATAGAAATGAGATGATAAATATACGTTATGCCGATAAATTACGTGTGGACGGAGCGCGAAATTGGAGTGTGCGTGTCGCTCATGGACCAATTACTAAGGGGACTGGGCCTAAGCAACTCGGCCGAGTGGTCGGCCTAGTACTAACATCGATATAAAACGAAGCGGGTAGTCCAACTATTTACCGGTAGATAGAACAATGAAAATGAAAAAACAATGAACACTTTTTTTTTCATACAAATATCTAATATTAACCAACTCAAAGCCCACGTTTCACCAGATAGTCAGAACCCAACGTGACAGGTGACCTCCACAATGTGGTGGTGTATGGCCACTCAAGCCTCTGACTACCCCCAAATGGGGATAAAAGTCGTGACGTTACACATAAATATCTAATAAGGGCACCTCTTTCTTTAGTCTTATTCTGTGGTGTCGCCCATACACGCGGATAAAGGTTTAGTTATAGATTAGTCGCTTAATCATTGAATAGATATTACTGTCAGTAGCAAATAGTTAATTCTTATTATCGTATGGTTAGTGGCCAACCTGGTGTCAGAGTTGTCCAAGCCCCCGGTCTCTGACAAGGCTCGACTGCTGCCTAGATGACAACAACCGGGACCGACTTTTAACGTTTCCTCCGAAGCACAGAGACGCTCAGTTCTAATGCCACTAAGGGCCTCCGCAGACTAGCTACTTTTAGCATCGGCGATCGGCCATTCGTCACAAAATCGCCGGTCGCCGATGCTAAGAGTAGCTAGTCTGCCGAGGCCCTAAATGGTAGCTGCAATCACTGATCGGTAAACAATTGGAGGTTAAGCAACGCTTGGCAAGGTCAGTCAGAGATGGGTGACCATTTTGTGGCATTTGAACTGAGCGTCTCCGTGCTTCGGAGGGCACGTAGAAAGTCAGTCCCGGCTGTTGTCATCAACGCAGCAGTCGTTAAGCCTTGTCAGAGGCCTTCGGGCGGCTTGAACAACTCTGAGACCAGGTACCAGGGAACCATACGATAAGAAGAAGCACGAAAACACCACTAAGAATTTCTCGGAACTAATGTGATTTGTAATGGCAGTGTAAGTAATAATTAAATAATATCCTGGGACATTTTTTACACACGGCTACCTGATCCCAAACTAAGCAGAGCTTGTACTATGGAAATCAGATAACTGATATACTACATATACTTACTACTTTTTTATTTGTAAATACATACTTAATATACATATACACCCAGACTCGGGACATACAGACATGTTCATACACATACATCATACATACATCGAATCGAACCTACGACCTGCAGCGTGAAAGGCGCCATCACGCCAACCACGCCAATGGGCCCGTCGACCGTCGATCGGCCCGTCGAAGTCCATCATACCTTTCTATAAATTTGGGGTAAAGGCTACCACAATCGATTGTACATCAAATGGTGCCCTCCAAAATCACGTAATGACCAACGACGTCATCTATTTACGTCATAACAACGGTTACGTCATGGATATCCCTTATTAAACTTATATAAAACTGCGCGTTTCCGGCGGCCCGAGCCCTTAGGATTTAATCAGAAATTATTTAGGGCCCTGATACTGTCATGGAATGGGAAATATAGGCAAACAAGGAAAATGCGAGGATTTTCCTCGTGACAATTTTCCCTTGGGTTTGGTCATAAGAAAATTCATAAGTCAGCAAGAGCTTAGGCTGAATCAAAGACGATAAGGGCTCTATCTCACCGGGACGCCACGCGCGTCGCCAGCCACCGTCGCCAACGAATTCGTATTGAATTTGACAGGTAATACCAATTGTTTGGATACGTGGCCGGCGACGTCGCTGGCTACCGTCGCCAATAATTCGTATTGAATTATGTCAAAATATGACAGGACTCTACTTGGCGAGCGACGGTCGCCAAACCCATCGCCAGGTGTGATACAGCCCTAAGAAAAAGGTAGCCATGTGATTGTCCAAAATAGTATGTCCTACTAAACTGAGTCCATGAACACAGTACGGCTCAGTCGTTCGCGGCAAATAATGTCGGTATTGCCTAACTCCCCCATCTTTCCTTCCATTCGTTCCACTCCCCTTCAGGTCGGCAACATGCGAGCAATGCAGTTGGTATTGCAAGCATCTATAGGCTACGGTAACTGCTTAACATCAGGCGGGCCGTACGCTTGCTTGCCACTTGTCCTATAAAAAAAAATACGGCACATCCTTAGTCTGAATGTACAAAATGCCTTGCAATACAAAAATTTTTACGTAGCTGCGTATTTTACGTAGACGTTAGCGACTATCGAATGTAAGGGCCTCCGCAGACTAGCTACTTTTAGCATCGGCGATCGGCGATTTTGATGCTGCGTCTCGCTCGTTCGCGCTCGAAGAAACGCGACGCAGCATCGATACGTCACAAAATCGCCGGTCGCCGATGCTAAGAGTAGCTAGTCTGCGGAGGCCCTAATAGATAGTAGAGCTACTCATATAACTGGCATTGCAACTCCTTTATCTAGTTCCAAAGTTAAAGGACCTAAATTCTTCATATCCGCTTCTAAAACTTATCTCGACGCGAAATGGTAAAATTTATCTTAAATAATAGGATAGCTACTGAACAGAGTTTCTGTAAGATAATTTACAGCTTTTGTTCAATTAATAAAGATAAATCGTAGATTGAAATGGGTCAAGGATTTGAACAGCACTTTGTTAAACGATTGCTCCATTTGTGAACAATATTAAGGCGATTTAAGTATTTGATACTAAGGTAAGTACTCTAATAAATTGGCAATTAAAAATACTTAAAAAGACAAGCTTGAATTGTTATTTTTTATCGGATTTTCTCAATCGAGAAAGCGTTCGGAGAAAATAAAATTATAAAATATACAATTGGTAAGTGGACGAAGCGAAACAAGTATGTAAGGATCGTAGCAAGTGGAAAGAAGTGGTCTCTGCCTACCCCTACGGGAAACAGGCGTGATTATATGTATGTATGTATGTACAATTGGTAAGATTGGCGTGGTTGGTAAGATTCCGCCTATCACGCTGCAGGTCGTAGGTTCGATTCCTACCCGGGAAATGCATTTCTGTGCATGAAAATATCCCGAGTCTGGGTGTTATTATGTATATTAAGTAGGTATTTATTTACAAACAAAAAGTAGTATATATGTAGTAATATCAGTTATCTGGTTTCCATAGTACAAGCTCTGCTTAGTTTGGGATCAGGTAGCCGTGTGTAAAAGAATGTCCCAGGATATTTTTATTTTTATTTACTACTAGCTGTGCCCGCGACTCCGTCCGCGTCCAGTCGGTGAAGCCCTTAAATATAATTTTGTCTATCGTCTAATCTGTATTACGTCAGTCTGCATCAGTCTGAGTTCGTATGTCCGTGGCTGTCTATCTGTACCAGTCTATACCAGTAAGGTGGTAGAGTCTGACCAGTAAGGTGGAGATCGGCATTCAAGTAGCTAATTTACCTTCGTTTCGTATGATGAGGGAGAGAGCCGGAAGCGCAACCCAGCCACCTCCCCATCCCCTCCCACTAACCTCACTCTCCTTCAGGTTGGAAACGTGCTAGCAATGCCTTTGGTTGCAAGCATCTATAGGGTACGGTAACTGCTTAACTGCTGTTAAGCCGTACGCTTGCCTGGCGCCTTAGTTGTATAACAAAAGTTTGACTTTATTCGTCTGTCTGTATCAGTCTAGCTGTAAGTATCTGTCTGCTGAATCGGTCTGTCTGTAATCTATCGGTAGGTAAGTATCTCTGTCTGTACCAGTCTATCTGTATCCGTCTATCTATATCTGTAGTTACTCACAGTATCACGACTGAGCGGTTGGACTCCAGAGTTAGTTAATGTTTAAGTTTGTACTTGATACTCATGTTCCTTATTTAAAATGAGTGAGTGCTCCAGACTCACGGCTTAGATAAGAGTCACTTCGCAACAACGTGCTTAAAAAGTTAGAGTCCGGAGTTTATCGTCTAAGTCAATAGTCAAAGCGTTTATTTTGTTTAGGCCTAGGGGGGCACTTACAAATAGTAATTTTACATGTTTTCCTTAAATTCTACCGCCGGATCGGAAACGCGACCTCGCCTGAGAAGTTTCTACTTGATACCCACATTGTTAATTCAAAGTTAGCAGGTCCTCCAGATTTATGGTTTAAGCAGGCAGTTACCCAGCAGCATCATTCCTGAGGGGTTGGAGTTCAGAGTTCAATGTCTATGTTTCTATTACTACTTAATTCAAAATCAGCAGGTCCTCTAGACTTACTTCTTAGGTAGGTAGCTTCCCTACGGCATTAGTACTGTGGAGATGAATTCCAGAGTTAACGTCTAAGATACCGCGTGATACAAAGACCCGCTTAATGTTTTTTTATACGTAATTAGGAATAAAAAAACGGAATTTCTTGAAGCAAGGAAGATATTAAATTTTGCCATGTGGTGCAAGGCAGGCATTGTCTGATTTTAAGTATAGCGACATCTAGTTAAGAAAAACTAAACTTAAGATTGTAGAACGCAGCAATAAAATATTTATTATTATTATTAAAATTAAGATTATCTAGTCCAAATAGTGTCGGATCACACACAACGTAGGGCTCCGTAGGGCTCCGCTCTAAATAGACGTATTTCAATAACTTAAACTTATTTTTGGCTAGAATTTCTGTGTGGTCATAAAAATTTACAACCTAATATTTAAAAAAAAAATATCCTAGATGTTAAGTTGGACTATTAGTCATATCCATGCCAAATTTCATTGAAATCAATCCATTGGATTCGAAGTTGTGCGCGTTCGAATATTTAGGTCGTTTTTTTTATGTTTTGAATGTTCTGTGGCAGCCCTAAGCATTCTCGAAAACAAAAATATCCAAGATGTTAAGTTGAGTTATTATTGATATGCACGCCAAATTTCATTGAAATCAATCTGGTGGTTTCAGAATATTTAGATAGTTTTTTTAATTTTCTGTGACAACCCTAAAAGTTCTAAAACGTGTTAATGTCTTTTGTTTGAATAAGCTATGTAACACAAAACTAAGTAATTTTTAATATTTAGTTTTGCAAATGTTCTATGGCAACCCTAAACATTTTCGAAAAAATAAATATCCTAGATGTTAAGTTGGACTATATGCCATATCCATACCAAATTTCATTGAAATTAATCCGGTGGATTCAAAGTTGTGCTCTTTCAAACATTTAGAATTATTAAGTAGTTTTTTGAATTTTCTGTGGCAACCCTAAACATTTTTGAAAAAAAAGTATCCTAGATGTTAAGTTAGACTATTAGTCATATCCATGCCAAATTTCATTGAAATCCATCCGGTGGATTCGAAGTTGTGCTCTTTCGAAAATCTGAGCAAACATACAAACATACAAACATACACACAGACAAAAATTCTAAAAATGATAAAAATTAATTCTGCTGGTCCATCTAAGTCCCCCCCACAATTTTTTTTCCAAATATTTCGAATGTACAGACGCGACCAATTTTACATTCTTATTATATGTATAGACTAGCTGTGCCCGCGACTCCGTCCGCGTCCAGTCGGTGAAGCCCTTAAATATAATTTTGTCTATCGTCTAATCTGTATTACGTCAGTCTGCATCAGTCTGAGTTCGTCTGTCCGTGGCTGTCTATCTGTACCAGTCTATACCAGTAAGGTGGTAGAGTCTGACCAGTAAGGTGGAGATCGGCATTCTAGTAGCTAATTTACCTTCGTTTCGTATGATGAGGGAGAGAGCCGGAAGCGCAACCCAGCCACCTCCCCGTCCCCTCCCACTAACCCCACTCCCCTTCAGGTTGGAAACGTGCTACCGATGCCTTTGGTTGCAAGCATCTATAGGGTACGGTAACTGCTTAACAACAGGTGGGCCGTACGCTTGCCTGGCGCCTTAGTTTTATAACAAAAGTTTGACTTTATTTGTCTGTGTGTATCAGTTTAGCTGTAAGTATCTGTCTGCTGAATCGGTCTGTCTGTAATCTATCGGTAGGTGAGTATCTCTGTCTGTACCAGTCTATCTGTATCCGTCTATCTATATCTGTAGTTACTCATAGTATCACGACTGAGCGGTTGGACTCCAGAGCTCAATGTTTAAGTTTGTACTTGATACACATGTTCTTTATTTAAAATGAGTGAGTGCTCCAGACTCAAGGCTTAGGTAAGAGTCACTTCGCAACATCGTGCTTAAAAAGTTAGAGTCCGGAGTTTATCGTCTAAGTCAATAGTCAAAGCGTTTATTTTGTTTAGGCCTAGGAGGGCACTTATAAGTAGTCATTTTACATGTTTTCCTTAAATTCTAGCGCCGGATCGGAAACGCGACCTCGCCTGAGAAGTTTCTACTTGATACCCACATTGCTAATTCAAAATTAGCAGGTCCTCCAGATTTATGTTTTAAGCAGGCAGTTACCCAGCAGCATCATTCCTGAGGGGTTGGAGTTCAGAGTTCAATGTCTATGTTTCTTTCAAAATCAGCAGGTCCTCTAGACTTACTTCTTAGGTAGGTAGCTTCCCTACGGCATTAGTACTGTGGAGATGAATTCCAGAGTTAACGTCTAAGATTCCGCGTGATACAAAGACCCGCTTAATGTTTTTTATACGTAATTAGGAATAAAAAAACTAAATTTCTTGAAGCAAGGAAGATATTAAATTTTGACATGTGGTGCAAGGCAGGTATTGTCTGATTTTAAGTATAGCGACATCTAGTTAAGAAAAACGAAACTTAAGATTGTAGAACGCAGCAATAAATTTTTTATTATTATTATTAAAATTAAGATTATCTATTCCAAATAGTGTCGGATCACACACAACGTAGGGCTCCGTAGGGCTCCGCTCTAAATAGACGTATTTCAATAACGAAAACTTATTTTTTGCTAGAATTTCTGTGTGGTCATAAAAATTTACAACCTAATATTTTAGAAAAAAATATCGTAGATATAAAGTTGGACTATTAGTCATATCCATGCCAAATTTCATTGAAATCAATCCATTGGATTCGAAGTTGTGCGTGTTCGAATATTTAGGTAGTTTTTGAATGTTTTGTGGCAACCCTAAACTTTACCGAAAAACAATATATGCTAGATGTTAAGTTAGACTATTAGTCATATCCATGCCAAATTTCATTGAAATTAATCCGGTGGATTCAAAGTTGTGCTCTTTCAAACATTTAGAATTTTTAAGTAGTTTTTTGAATTTTCTGTGGCAACCCTAAACATTTTCGAAAATAAAAGTATCCTAGATGTTAAGTTAGACTATTAGTCATATCCATGCCAAATTTCATTGAAATCCATCCGGTGGATTCGAAGTTGTGCTCTTTCGAAAATCTGAGCAAACATACAAACATACAAACATACACACAGACAAAAATTCTAAAAATGATAAAAATGAATTCTGCTGGTCCACCTAAGTCCCCCCCACTATTTTTTTTCCAAATATTTCGAATGTACAGACGCGACCGATTTTACATTCTTATTATATGTATAGATATAGATGAAGTCTTTAAAGACTGTTTGTGTGTGAACTGTATGGTTCCAAACTGAGCAATGATTGTATTATTGGTACCGTACAATGGACTGGCGGCGATTCCAGTGACACCCAGACCAGGGCAAATTACGAAAAGGCTGTTTTTGAAATTTGCCCGAACCTGCAACCACCCAATCCAGTGAACTAAGCGGCCTACGTTCGAACCACTGTGCCAAGCGATTTTCAATAATGCTCTACTTTCTATAAACTAAACATACCGAAGTAAATACATAAAACGTGATTATTTTCTCCATTATTATCCAAAGAATCGTCCTAAGCCGTAAAAGTTGTCATACCGGCTTAAAGCCGTTCATAAAACGCATTATACATCAATTTTCCAGTCGAGAATATTCCATAAGACCCAATCTTAAGCCGAACGTGTGACGACGCGTTCGTCTCATATAATCGCTGCTTGAAATTATTAAATATTATTAAGTGTTATAACATAAAGTCTAAAGGCGATTCGAGCGTTGCGTTGCCGCTGGAATGGCAGGGAGTGCCACCCACGTCAACACCGTGACTGCGACTCTGCTGTGATTCCGCCGCTACTCCACGGCGACTCCACCGCGACTCTACTGCGACTCTACCGCGACTCTACCGCGACTCTATCGCGACTCTACAGCGACTCTACCGCGTCTCTACTGACTAGTGGTAACAAGTAATTTCATCATAAGGTCTTATTTTCCACATACCCGGGTTATGCAAAAAAATACCTAAGTATTTTTGTTGAGAAGTATTTTTATTACAGTTATGCTAAGTATTAAATGTTTATCTATCTGCCTAGCGGCATAGTGACATATTTTCAAAACATCTTTACATTTTCAATTTTCAATAGATCTTACTTTAATATAAGTACCTAGTTCAGCTATCTCCTGGCCTAATTGATCACACTCCGTTCAATATACAACCGTATCTTAACAGTACAGAGTTCAAAATTCCTCACCAGCTACATCAAGGTAATTACCGGTGTTCGATATGACAGTATCCATGTCAAACGTTCGATTGTTTGTAACTAGTTAACGAATGCGGTTTCGCTCGCCTTTGTTTGCTGTTCAAATAGCAACATGTGGATACCGGAACTACATACAGGGTTGCCAATCAGTGTATTTAATACTGAATTTGTAACTTGTTACTTGCAGGGGCACCCCTAGCATATACGTGGTAGCACATTTTATTGGTGGTAGAGCCAAGCTGTAGCCAATTGACTGCAGCTCATATATGGCCTCGCTCGATCGGGGTAGCACCACCCGCTCACAGAAGATCAGCGTAAAGTAGCTGTTACAGTTCCGTCTCGTACGATGAGTGAGAGAGCCGGAAGTCAGAATGATTTTTCAAAAATGCTTTGATGACCAAATTCGAAACTATAGCGACTAGCGAAAAATTATCAAGAAAGGAGAGGAAAGGAAGGAAGGAGGAGGAAACGATGAATTTTCATGGCCGATTTTAATTTAAACCAAAACTGCATCATTAGATTTTTTTAAATATGCTTACCGTGATTCGATCAGGTTTAAAATTAAACACATCCTGTATTATTACATCAGCTGATAGCGTTGCTTCTAAGGATACAATTCTTAGAAGTAATGCCAAAGGCGAAGGCTAGACGTAAAGTATATACTGTGGTCCGTCAGTATGGTAAATAATGATGGATTCAATTCCATCGACGCAGGCTACACGTTCAGTATTTATTCCGTCGTGACGTAGTTCGTACATTGCAGACGTCAAATGAAACACGAAAGCTTGTATGGATATTACTTTAGCGCTGGATTTAATCCGCAATCTCAGAAGACATGTCCACTCTATTGCTTTCGCGGCGTATTTACCACAAACTGTCATTTTGGAATTGAAATTCGTGGTAAATACTGTTATCCATCAGTACACTAGCCTACACGATCAGTTTGGACCACGGTTTTTGGTAAATAATGACGGACCACAGTATTTACTTTACGTCTAGCCTTCGCCTAACGGTAAACTAAAGGATATCTTTGGTGTAATGCTATGGGTTCCTCCAATAGCGGCGCCATCATATAACGGCCGCACTAGAACATTGGCTACGTAAACAGGTAGCGGTCTAGGAAACCGCGCCATTTTGATTACATAGCCAACGTTCTAGTTACGGCCGTTATATGACGGCGCCGCTGTTGGAGGAACCCAGCGCTTGACTATTATCGTTTTAAAGGTAATACCCGGTTTTAATTTGACAACTTTACCACCTCGCCCGTGTTAATTTACTTAGGGATTACTCCCAGCGATTTGGTACCGGTTTATATAGCGACTTATATACTTAGTACCGATTTTAATACCGTGTTAAATTAATTTGGAGATTATACGGGCCGGGAAGTGTTTGTACTCTAATGATTAGATTGGATTTAATAATACACTGGACCGCAAAGAAAACGGGTCGGTTAGAAAATTCAATATCTTCAAAAGTACCTGACCTAGCTTTATGAAATAAAGACTAAATTAAAGAATACTTAAATGAAAATAAAAAACCGGCCAAGTAGGGGAGCGGGGGGCTTGTTGTAACAATTTTTAGTTTTTTTCATGGGGAAGTCAAAATATTGAGTATTTTCATGATGAAGCACTCTTAAATGAGAGGTCATATATTCAGGTATAAATTAAAATGATAATTAGGCTTTAATTGATAACAAATGCTTGTATAAATGACTTTTTGTGAAAGAAGTCGAATGTTACAACTTACCCCAGAGTTGGGGCTAGTTGTAACTTGCGTGGGGCAAGTAGTAACAACATAATAAAATAAAATATTTGTATAATTTACAGGCATTTATTGTCAATTAATATGAAAAATATTATTTATAACGTATTTATTCCAAACTATGAGGTTAAAAATGTTTATTTATCAACATTTAGTGATCTTTCTTGACACTCATTATCTACTTAGTCTTTTAAACTATATAATAACATTTCTATCAACAGTCAAAATAATTTTCAATATCATAACATAATTTTTTGTTCCTTGGACTTGTATTGTTTTAAAATATACCTAAATCAAATGGCTTTTCTAAAAGTTGCTAGTTAAAAAATATCATTAACTAAGTAGTTTTAAAATTTAATCATCACAATCAACGTGGCAAACTAGTCTAGCTTCATTGAACATCATATTAAATGTAAATTCAGTCGTCATCAGAATCACAGTTCATACAAAAGTATGATACATGCTCGCCTTGTACACATTTAACATGTTACAATGTGCCCCGAAATTTCGTTACAACTAGCCCGATGGCAAATTTTTTATCATTTTTGTATATTGAAAAAAACGTTTACGTTATTGTCAAATGCTAGTAGTTACGTATGATAGCTTAATATATTGACTACACAAATTAATAGATACTCATTTCAAAAAGACATTGCAGTAACTTAAAATCAAACTTTACGAACTCAATTTTGGTAGGTTACATGGCAAAAATAGTGCACCTGCTCACAACTAATTACTGCGCTTTCCCCTGCCTCACTGGCTGTGCTTACGTCTTAGGCCCCGTTATAAGGAGCATATTAAGTGTAAACTGAAAACAAAATATTCAAAACCTGCTGAGTAATTAAGCTGTTTCTACTTACCCCTGTTACAACTAGCCACCAGCTCCCCTACGTGTCGGACTCGCACATAAAGCGGTCCGTACCACCGTAGAATAAAAATATCAAGTTTTTATTTTTAAATTTTATTTTATTTTTACTATTTGTTGTTGTAGCAGAAATACACATTCTGTGAAAATTTCAAGTCTCTAGCTATTACGGTTCGTGAGATACAGCCCGCTGAGAGAAAGACAGACGGACGGACGGACGGACAGCGTAGGCTTAGTAATAATAGGGTTCCGTTGGCACCCTTTGGGTAAGGAACCCTAAAAAAATGAATTGAAGCTTTTTGTTTTTAATAAATGTAAAATAAATAAAAATGTGATTAGATGTGTCCATATGGCGCGCATGCCTCACCCGAGCACTCATATTATGACATTACGTCTATGCGTTCCGACGTCAAAAGTGAGTGCTCGCGCGAGGCATGCGCCTGATGAAGACGCCGCCATTGAAGATATTATTGAAAATTTTCTAACCGACCCTTTTTCTTTGCGGTCCTGTAGATTCTCTAAGATTGAAGTGTTCGCTCCGAATATCAAAATAACAAGCTTTTTACTAAATTCATATGAAAGTATATACGGTGGATGTAACTAAATATCCATTATTAACATATTTGTCTGTCCGTCCGTCTGTCTGACTGTCTGTTTGTCTGTCTGGATGTTTGTCCCGGCTAATCTCCGATATGGCTGTAGCGCTTTTGACGGGAGTTTCAGTGTCAGATAGCTGATGTTATGAGGAGTAACTAAGGCTTCTTTATTTTAGAAAAAGTATTTAATTCCACGCGGACGTAGTCGCGGGTAATCTTAGGGCCTCCGCAGACTTGCTACTTTTAGCATTGTGATTTTGTGACGTATCGATGCTGCGTCGCGTTTCTTCGAGCGCGATCGAGCGAGACGCAGCATCAAAATCGCCGATCGCCGATGCTAAAAGTAGCAAGTCTGCGGTGGCCCTTATTAAAAAATATAAGTGTACGAAGTCGCGAGCACAGCTGGTCAAAATAAATGGGGAAACGAACAAATTGGGAAAACACAAAAAAGTATTTATTCTTACAAAAGTTTAAACCATATAAGTCAATGTTCAAACCTCGATCGATAGTTGAATACTAGTTCTGTCTCCTCAAACTTAATTACTTATGCATGTTGAACATGCAAGTTTTGTGCAGCTTTGATCTAAACTTAGCCGGATGCAAGTTGCCTAGTTAGTACGGATGTGACGTCATTGTTCTGCAATAATTTGATTTCAGAGAACAAGGGATAGGGCTTATTTTTTTACGGTTCCGTGCCCAAAGGGTGCCAACGGGACCCTATTACTACACCTACGCTGTCCATCTGTCCATCCGTCTGTCAGCGGGCTGTATCTCACGAACCGTAATAGGTGGAGACTTGAAATTTTCACAGAATGTGTATATCTGTTGCCGCTACAACAACAAATACCAAAAATAAAATAAAATTTTAAAGTAAAGGGGTCCCTATACAAGAAACTGGATGTTTCGACGTTTTTATTCTACGGTGGTACGGAACCCTTTATGTGCGAGTCCGACACGCACTTGGCCGGTTTTTAATTCTTTTTATGTGACTAACGACCGAATACTCAAAGGCTTCTTAAATATTTAAGTTCCACTTAGCAGTTTGAGACGTCGTTAGCTGTCAATTTTTTGTATGGCGCGTCAAAGTTAAGCAGCTCTCAAATTTAAGTTGCGTACCGTAATTATGGTAAATAACTTTTAGCATTTAGTTCTATGTCCGATGCTTATGTGAAAGTATTGTTACGGACTAAACTTAAACAAATCTTGTGTGACATCTAAAATGACAAAACAATATCAAACAACATACATGACACATGTCCGGACCCACTGTCTAAGCAAAGCGACATGTGTTTAGATAAGTTTGGAAATTATTCTGACAAACTAAACATAAACTTTCGCGTCAACTTGTCTGTGTAAGTGCTACGCGACTGCGGCGGTGTGAACTTGACCTTACTGTAGAGATTTTATATTTTGCTTATACGCTGCTTACTTCGGCGCAAAAAGCGTTTATTTATCTTTCCGATTTAGAATCAACGATGTATTAAACATTTAGATGCGACTTACCACGCTTATTTAGGCAACATTAATGCAAGGTAACTACCCGACATCCACTAAGTCCGCGCAACCTAGCGTCGTGGCTGCACGGTTGCACACGTGGACTGAGCCGAATAGCCGCGTCCACACCGGACGATCGACCGCGCTCCGAGGATCGCGCGCGACAAGAGCACGATCGGAGCGCGGTGGATCGTCAGGCGTGGACGCGGCTAATGGGCAGAAAGGTGGGCCAAAGCGACCACCGAGTGATCACCTGAGCATGAACGTCGTCGCCGAGGTAGACCCAAAAAACGGTGGCACGATGATGACCTCGACGCTCATCTAGACGGGTGGTATGAGAAAGTCCAAAACCGCGATGGAAGGAAGAAGATGGGGGAGACCTTTGACCAGCAGTGGGTAAAAAAAAAACCGCCAGGTTGCACTCCGGAAGTGCCGGCAGAAGTCAAAACTTGAACATTAACGTTGTGCATTTTTAAATATTTTGGAATGGTTAGGGAAAAAATGTAAAAAAAAAACAACCTGGCCGTCTTTTTATTTGTTAAATAATCATATAAAATAATACAAATAAAAATAAAAAATAATAAGAATTAAATAATTAATAATATATTAAATTCGAAAATATAGTAAACATAGGATTAGAACCTACGCCCCATAGAGCAATCACCCAGATCCATTCACTTAGGCGCTAACAAGACGTTGACGTTGAAAGATAAATTATGAACTATATACTTTTTACCCATCCCAAGATAGGACACGTGATCTGTCGCTACGAATCTGTTGAATTTTTCGATCACGACACGTGACCCTGATGCGAGCTTAACATATTTTACCCATCTCAAGAAAAGTGCACAACGCCGCTAAAGAAGTTTTCACTTCAAAAATTGCTATATGACGAGTCTATGAGATAATACGTCATTGTTTGGAATAGGTACTCGTGTAATGTTGTTTACCAATATGTAATATTAAGGTCACGTCTGACATACAGACAGATCAATCACCCACATTAGGAGAAATGTCGATGTTCCAGGTGCTACTTATTACATCTATTTATTTTTTATGTGACAAGCGTATGGCCCGCCTGATGTTAAGCAGTTACCGTAGCCTATAGATGCTTGCAATAATAAAGACATCGCTCGCACCAACCTGAGAAGTGGGAAAGATAGGAGGAAACTACCCCGGGTTTGGGCTTCCGACTCTCTACTCATCGTTCGAAACGCAATTGTAATAGCTACTTTACACCGATCTTCTGTGAGAGGGTGGTACTACCCCTGTCGAGCCAGACCATATGAGCTGCAGTCAACTGTCTACAGCTTGGTTCTACCACCAATGGCTTCCTCTGCCTACCCCTCTCCGCAATACAGGCATGATAGAAGTTAAGGAAAATATATGAAAAACTTTTTACAGTGAGGCAAGCGCCAATAATGGTTTCGGACAAAGGCCAAAGTGGGCTTGGCGATGTGGGCGTCTGGGGAAAACAATACAAAACTAAGTAAAGAAACCATTAACAATGCTATAGTAGACAAGGAGGTGGGAGAAACAGATTTTTAGAAAATATATAAAAATATAATAATAGCGTGTGGCGCTCCCGAGCATTCAGTTTTGAAGTCTGAACGCGTAGATATAATGTCATAACTGCTGGCTCGGGCGAGGCTGCTCGGGGCATACACACCCAATTAGGGCCTCCGCAGACTAGCTACTTTTAGCATCGGCGACCGGCGATTTTGTGACGTATCGATGCTGCGTCGCGTTTCTTCGAGCGCGAACGAGCGAGACGCAGCATCGAAATCGCCGATCGCCGATGCTAAAAGTAGCTAGTCTGCGGAGGCCCTTAGGTGGAGCTCGGGGCTTGTGGACACGGCACATTATGTTCCAATAAATCAAATTGAAGTGTCTTTCGTAATGTCAAAATAATAGCTTTTTACTAAATGCATATTATAAAAGTATATAGGTACCTACGGTTCATATTATATATAAAAAAGCAATCTTTAAAATGTTTGTCTGCCTTTTTTCCGGCTAATCTCAGAGACGGCTGGACCGATTTTGTCGATTTCACTGGCAGATAGCTGATGTTATAAGGAGTAACTTCGGCTACTTTTAATTTAGCAAACATGAACAATATTTTTTGTTACCACGCGTGCGCAGTCGCAGGCACAAATAAACAAATGAAAGTTTTAGAAGAAAACTAAAGAAAATAGGACTTACAAAGTTTTAAGTGAGGTTATGTACCTATAGTTCGCGACAGGTCGAGATGACATTCGGGTTATGAGCTTTTTGCAGAATAAAATCTGAATCAAAATTACGAGGACGCAATAAAATAATTTAATTTAATAATTTTGTGGGCGATTTTAATTGTTTATCGGGTCCTGCTAATTTTGATTCGGATTTTATTCTGCAAAAAGCTCATAACCCGAATGTC
This sequence comes from Drymonia ruficornis, assembly GCA_947859195.1. Lineage (NCBI taxonomy): Eukaryota > Metazoa > Arthropoda > Insecta > Lepidoptera > Notodontidae > Drymonia > Drymonia ruficornis. Next base: position 7,246,536 of record OX401926.1, on the reverse strand, counting down.
ATCTCGACCTGTCGCGAACTATAGAAACATTATGACAGGCCAGCCTTAACGAGTACTTGTATTTATAGGGCCAATAGTTTGCCAACTTGGCAACAAATCGATCAATCGGCCAACAGACCAGCCGACAGCAATAAATGAACTCCGATGAACGTAACGTGTACAATTCCCAGCGGAAAAAATGCGGCTTAATTAAATACAAATACAGTTCCGTACTTATGCCCGTTAGTTTAGATTACGTACTTCTAATAAATTGAAAGTAAGTACTGCACTTGTAAGCTATATCGATTAGCCTGACGTCCACTGTTGGCCATTGGGCCTCAAGCCACTTAACAATTGTCCATTGCGAAACCACTGGGCGCCAAGTCGCTTAGCCATAATTGCGCAGAATATTATGAAAGTTGTAAAATTTTGACCTATCTATCAATTGCAACGGCAAATTGCTATTGTCAACCACTTTTAAATGTCGTAAAGATCGTAGTCTCCTCGCTATTGAACAGCGACCGATAGCGACATTTTGACATTCTGACCGACCAATCAGAGAAGAGAAGGCTATTCTACCACACAATAGCAACATAATAAAAACCTAATCGCATAAGCCTATTGGCTACCAGTCTAAATCAGAGAATGAATTTTTGGCACGACGGTAATCGTATTTTCCCATTTTTTTACAGATGACATTGAAATGGCAGTCGTTATAGAGGGCCTAGTCCTTAATGTTATATTCGTGAATCCTTCGTTGACCACAGACAAATGGTTTCGCAATGGACAATTTTTAAGAGACTCGATGCTTTCATGGACTGCTGGACTAGACTTGTAGGTCAAATTCAAATTCAAATCATTTATTTCGTTTAGCCCTAGGCGGCACTTACAAATTGTCATTTTACATTTTTTCCTTAAGTTCCGCCGGATCGGAAACGCGACCTCGACTGAGAAGATCCGGCAAGGAACTCAGCGGGCTTGTAATTTTTGCTTTTTTTTTTTTTAATCGCCATTTACTAGTTTTACTAGTTTTCCTATAGGTGACTATAGGAATTATAGGCACGCAGGTGAATTGCACTTTATTGCGTGGTAGCAAGATTCTTTGCGGAGTCAAGTATGGCTCAAATAAAGATGTGATAAACGGCTTTATATTAAAAGCACGTTGTTACGCTTGTGCTTGTTTTTAAAAGTCGTTGTAAAAGTGCTTTTCTGCTTTTCTGATTTTTAAAATTAAACAAAAATTCGTCCGTCAATAAACGGACAACAAAAGCAAAATGCTTACTAAACATAAGTTCAAGCAAAAGCCAAAAACTTACGCGCTGAAAAATAGATAGTGAGTCTTATGTGCATGGAAATATGGTTTTTAATCTAATATAATGTATTATAAATTATTGCTTTTTATGGGTAAAGAAATAAGGTTAAGTTTAATTAAATATTGATTTGAACTGTATTATCATACAAATAAGGTTACTTTTTGTAATTTTTTGGAATTTCTTTGGAATTTGGAATTTGGAATTTCGCGCTTAGGCGCTTACTTAAAAAAGCGAACTTTTCAAACGGCTTTTCGTTTAAGCACCCACTTCTAGTCTCAAGTACTTTGTGCTGCTGACCGACTGAAAACATGAATCTTCTTCTTATCATATGGTTAGTGGCCAAAGTTCAAAGTTGTTCAAGCCGCCCGAAGGCCTCTACCGACTGCTGCCTAGATGACAATAACCGTGACCGACTTTTTACGTGCCCTCCAAAGTACGGAGACGCTCAGTTCAAATGTCACTAAATGGTCACCCATCTCTGACTGACGTTTCTTAACCTCTGATCGTCTGATCATCCGATCGACATTAATGAAAGTTTTCACGATATTTCCATTTTGTAGAGACAGTTTATCTTATTACACAAACAACGTCCCGAAATAAGCTTTTATAAACTTTAATAAATGGTGAAAAAATATTAAAAACATATATTTAAATCGACCGAAACCATTAACGCAAAGGAATAAAAGAAATCTAAAATGAATAATGGAGTCCCTCCGCTTCGGCAGATTAACGAAATGCTTATTTATGTTACTCGAGATTAGCATTCATGACTTAATCCAAGTTTTGGACTAGGATTTGGAGAAATCCAGACGACGATAATATACTCTTTATTAAAGAGATGGAGAAATAATTACTTTTCAATGGAAATATAGTGTCTTCATTATCACTGGCTATAATATATAACTATTATATAAATATCGCCAGACTAACACACCAACTGTATGGTCCCAAACTAAGCAACGCTGGTACTATGGCTACCGTACAATGGACTGGGGGCGATCCCAGTGACACCCAGACCAGGGCAAATTACGGAAATACCGTTTCCGTAATTTACCTCTGGCGGGATTCGAACCTGTAACCGCCCGATGTAGTGCGCCGAACGGCATACGCACGAAAAACTTTGCTAAGCAGTGTCACTATTAAAAAAAAAACTACTTATTGACGTCATAATGTGTAGGTAGTACTACTCCACCAAGCCAACTAGGAACTCGGATGGAACGCGGCTTCCCCGCCCGCATACCGCCCGCACACCCGCAACCGCCCGCAACTTCCCGCCCGCCATACCTCCCGCACACGGCCACCGCCTTATTGTGCGGGTGACGTCACATTTGACAGGTACCTAGTTGGCTTGGTGGAGTAGCACCTACCTACATTCTTGGTAACTTTAAACAGTCTGTATTTTTACCAGTTTTAGTTATTTCATTGTTTCACTGTTAGTAATCGTAGTGATGAAATGAAATTAACGATTTAATATTTGTTTCAGATGCCTTCTGTACCGCAAATGAAACGTTTGTAGATGATCTCGCTGCCTGAACTGGACAGAGAAACACGATGGAATACAACGAGCGATCTACAAACAGAAATCATCATAGAAAACACAAAAGAAAACTACAATTTATCGACCAACTTATACAACATAGTCACAAGCGTTAATGAAAACATAAGTAGTGTTAAATGCAACGCAAGTTTAAATTTAACGGACGAATGTGAAGTGAATGCGTACGATAGTTTCGAAATAAGTGTAGTTATAATACTATGTTTGTTAATAGTGGTGACAGTGATAGGAAATACGTTGATAATAGCTGCTGTGGTGACGACGAAACGGTTGAGGACGGTGACGAATTGTTTTGTGACGAGTTTGGCGGTGGCTGACTTGCTGGTCGGCATATTCGTGATGCCGCCCGCTATAGCTGTGCACATCACTGGTGAGTAAACGCCGCCATACACGGAGAGCTTGTAACTGTCGGTACCGGCAGCTCTAGAGCAGTCGGTTGCAGTCGACCGCATCGACCGCCCGCCGACTGCTTGGCGTCAAGCAGTCGGTCTGTCGATGCGGTCGAAAGCAACCAACAGCTCTAGACCTGTCGGTTCCGACAGCTACAATCAGTCCGTGTATGGCGAGGCTAAGATTTTCACGGCAAAGAAAACAACGGTGTTCTTAAATATTTTAACAGATTTGGTTAAATTGTATACAAAACTTCGGTGTCGTCTTTACGTTAACTACAGATGCTTGCTATAGGTACCAAAGGCATCGCTCATATATTGTCGACAGCCTTTCTAGACGAGAGGCTTCGTCTACAAGCGTTTCTACAAAACGCCACGCTTAAATGTATAGAAATTACATTACAAGTCGATAAGTAGATCACGTGACTTATGTCGTTTCCATACATGAAACGTAGCGATTTGTAGAAACGCTGGTAGACTACAGCCACAGACAGCGACAGCCTAGAGGGGCTGAAAGGAAGTAAGACGGAGGAAGGGGAAGAGAGGTTTCAAGCTGTCTCACTCATCGTACGAAACGCAGCTGTAATAGCCACGTTACGCCGATCTTCTGTGAGAGGGAGGTACCCCAGTCTCATCTTGATGGCGTAGCGTCTACCATCAATAAAAGTATACCACCAGTTAAATATTGCGAAAGTTTAGCACATTTTAAGTCGGAGTGTCCAAGTTCATCCAATACACGGCAATTCAATAAACCTCGTATCAAATTTACGGCATCACGCTGCACACGCCGAGTTATTTACTTTGGCTCGGGATGGAATTCGGGCGGGTCGTAATATACCGTCTCATCTCGTGTCGTACGTTACCGGCGTTACCACACTTGCGGTTCGTGAGACGAGAAGGGTGCCCATGTACAGGATCAGTTATTGGGAAAATATTAGGACAGGTTTGAGTATTTTTTTTTAAATGTGATGGGTTTTATCGCATGTTGTTTTTTGCTGAATCTTTACGTATAAAATTGCAATGACTATCGTAAGGAAATCAGGATAAATAAGGCTTCCGACTCTCTCACTTATCGTACGAAATGCAGCCGTAGTGGCTACTTTACGCCGATCTTCTATGAGACGGTGATACTACCCCGGTTCAGCCAGCCTATATATGAGCTGCAATCAATTGGCTACAGTTTGGCTCTACCGTCAGTAAAAAATCCTGTTCAATGAAGTCCTATTCAAATATAAGAACAAATACTAGGTAAATAATAAAATTAAAAGATTATTCCTGTCCTGTATTGTTAACAGAAAATATTCGAATTACTCTTACCCCCAAAATTATAGAAAGTTATGTTGAACTTACACTGGAATTGCAAATCACTTTTGTTCCTAGAAATGCTTTGTAAAACCATTGTAAACTAAAAATCTCTATAAATTTGGCGGTTAGTCTCGTAATTAAGAGCTATGGTCACACTTCTTGTTACGTAAACCGGTCTCTTATAACGTCATTTTGGTTAAAAAAAGTGTGCCATATGTTTGGGAAATATCCCGTATTTTTTTTACTAAAACATGGCTACTAGTGCGCCGTGTAAAACGTTACCTCGCGCCTCGCCCGTGTATACGTGGTAAGTGGAACGTGATATTTGCACGCAAGCTGCGTCGCTTTTTGGGTTCCGTACTGTAAAATGAAATAACGGAACCCTTACAGGATCCCTTTGCTGTCTGTCTGTCCGTGTGATAAGACGTGCACAGCCCAAACCACTGGCCGTTTGACACATGACGTTTTAAAAGTAGATACTTTTTATAGCGTAGAAGAGATGAGGAAGGATTTTGGAAATTCTCATTCCTTCCACTCGACACCACCAAAACGACACCACCGGTGGTGTCGTATGGAATCTCTAGTCCATACGACACCACCGACTATTAGTGAGGTTACCTACATACAAATTTGTTGATATGAAAACTCCAATTAAGTTCAAGCAGTTTCATTAATGAGGTATGTCATTTGATAAAGTTTATATTTATCTGTTAGTTTAGTTAGTTTAGTTTATATTTATTTCATAAACTCTGTTTTATTAATTATCGTTTAACTATAGATAACTTGAAATAATAACTTTGGGGTCGGATCAATGTATGTGATGTTGTCTGATATTTATTTATTTATTTTAATGGACTGGGAGCTGTTTGTCAAAAACACGCGTTTCTGGACATCACTAGGGTGGTGTCGTATGGACTAGAGATTCCAAACGACATCACCGATGGTGTCGTTTTGGTGGTGTCGAGTGGAAGGAACGGAAATTCTTCCCTTAAGGTAGGAAAATAAGGGGTGAAAGTTTGTATTGGGGTTCCATTTTTTTCTGAAGCTAGAGACATGAAAATTTGTAGCTAGGGTAGCCTAACTACCCTAAATTACAAATCATTACAAATAAAAAATATAATTTTCAGCGTTTTTTATAGTTTAGCCCCCAAGGGTTTAAAATAGGAGGTGAAAGTTTGCATGGAGGTTCCAATTTCTCTGAAGCTAGAGACATGAAAAATAGTATTTAGGCTACCCATCCACTTAATAATCATTCACTGACTTTACAAATAAAAAATATAATTTTCAAGTTCATTGAAAATTCAACTCCTAAGTATAAGTTTGTAAGGAACCCTCGGGGCGTGAGTCCTACTCGCACTAGTCCGGTTTTTTCAGAATCAATCTCCAAATATTCAGGCAACGTAAAACATAATATATCGAGACAGATTCGGCAACCTCTCGTCTAAGAAACATGTTTTTGCTGATTTAAGTATGTCAGTGGAATGCTTAAGATGGTGATCCCGGTTGCCTTTGACAGGCCTCAAGAGCACTTAAAAACCCTGAAAAAAACTTGAGAAATGGTCTGAGATTAGTTGGATAGTAGAGAGTGGAGTAAACTGAAAACTGAAAGACGAATCCAATACAAAGAAAAACTGAAAGAAAAAGAAGATTTTAGGGTTAACTATACCTACCCATAAAGACTCAAATTTGAGTGTCATTTGTTTTAAAGTTAGTATTATAAAAATGCAAGAAAATTTCTCAAATGATGTACATTTGAGTAGTGTTTGAGTATTTGTTACAAAAAGGTCCCATTCATAAGCAAAGACCCACCCCCCATTACTTTATCCCGCTATGATCTTAAAAGGTGCTCAAACCATTTATAAGTAGCTACTTTATCCTAAAGTATCATTTTATGTTAGCAAAAAATATTCAAAACCTCAATATTCAACTCGATTAAAAAAACCCATAACTTCTTTTATGAAGGACCCAGATCGGCCATCATTAAATTACTTTCCAAGAAATTTTCTCCGTAAAATACAAATAAATTCGATTATGAGCATAAAGCGCGGGCTCGGGTCCACAAAAGGCCTAAAGTGAGTGATTGATGGCCGATTTCCAAAAGCCTTCCAATAATTACCTACCTTTTTTCACCTTCCATTTCGGAGATATTTGTGTCACCCACGTAGGTATTTTATGAACTCTTATTATTCCTTGCAGTTTTCTCTACAGGGTGGTTCAAAAGTGCGTAATAATACTTGGGGGTTTGGATGCGTATCGGGAACTGGATTAAATAGTATCTTTTGATTTTTTTCCCCGGCAATTTTAAGAAATTTGAATATCTCAAAAAAAAAACCGGGCAAGAGCGTATCGGACTCGCACATAAAATTTCGTACCACCGTAGTTTCTTGTATGGGGAACCCCCTTATTTTAAATTTTATTTTATTTATTGTTGTAGCGGCCACAGAAATACCCATTCTGTGAAAATTGCAACTCTCTACCTACTACAGTTCGTGAGATACAGCCCGCTGACAGACAGATAGCGGAGGCTTAGTAATAGGGTCCTGTTGGCACACTTTGGGTATGGAACCCTAAAGACGCTGTAAAAATTGCACACTGTTTTTTTAAAATATTTGTGGTTGGCACACAGAGTACAGACTAAAGAAAGAGGTGCCCTTATTAGATATATGTATGAAAAAAAACGTGGTCATTGTTTTTTCATTTTCATTGTTCTATCTACCGGTAAATAGTTGAACTACTCGCTTCGTTTGATGTCGATGATAGTACTAGGCCGACCACTCGGCCGAGTTGCTTAGGGCCGGTCCCCTTAGTAATTGGTCCATGGGTTGGCAATTGTAGCTAGACCAGTTGATGTTGCATCGATATCTGACCACCACATCTTTTCTCCAGGTAAATGGGAGCTCGGCTGGATCCTCTGCGACATCTGGATCAGCCTGGACATCCTGCTCTGCACAGCCTCCATCCTCTCGCTCTGTGCCATCAGCGTGGACCGGTACCTGGCCGTCACCAGGCCCCTGACCTACTCCAGGAGACGAAGGTCGAAGAAACTCGCGCTGACCATGATATTCTTCGTCTGGATCGCTGCAGGGGCCATCACTTGTCCTCCTATGTTTGGCTGGTAAGTTTTTTCATGGAACTCTGGTGGCAAACAGGCGCCCGCCTGATGTTAAGCAGTTACCGTAGCTTATAGATGCTTGTATTACTAAAGGCATTTGCTCGCAAGTTACTGACCTGAAGGGAAGTGGAACGAAGGGAGGGGAAGGGGGTTGGTCTTCCGGCTCTCTCACTCATCGTACCAAACGCAGCTGCAATAGCTACTAAACGCCCATCTTCTGTGAGAGGGTGGTACTAACCCGGTCGAGTCAGTCCGTATTCTAGCTGCAGTCAATTGGCTCTACCCCCTCTAAATACAAAGTACAAATAAAAGTAGTTTATGGAATTTCAGAAAAAAAACCACCAAGGCCCTTAGTCGCTTAGCCATTGTGGCGCCACAGAAGGGCTAGATAAGTGGCTGACGTCTACGAGCGTTCGTTCAAATCGCTAGGAGGGCAGAGGGGCTAGCCAAGTGACATGAACGCTAATCGAATAGTATAGAATAGACTTCACAATATATGGAAATGTCAAACGTCGCTATGTAGATCAACAAGTTGCTATGTAGATCACGTGACTTCTGCCACTTCCATACATGAAGCGTAGCGATTAGAAGGAACGCTTGTAGACGTCACCCACTTGTCTAGCCCTTCTGACCCTCTAACCATACGATAAGAAGGAAAAGAAGAATCTGAGATCCCACCACTATGTATAACCATGGACCAATTACTAAGGGGACTGGCCGTAAGCAACTCGGCCGAGTGGCCGACATAAAACGAAGCGAGTAGTTCAACTATTTACCGGTAGATAGAACAATGAAAATGAAAAAACAATGACCACGTTTTTTTTCATACATATATCTAATAAGGGCACCTCTTTCTTTAGTCTTTACTCTGTGTGTATAACCGGCTCTATATCTACAGGTACGAACCAAGTCACAACCAGGAAGGTATGTGCAGATACAACCAAAACCCTGGTTACGTGGTGTTCTCCGCCATGGGATCCTTCTTCCTACCAATGGCTGTGATGGTGTATGTCTACGCGAGGATATCCTGCGTGGTCGCCAGAAGACATCAACAGCTGGCCAGCACCAGTTCTAAATGTAGTAAGGTGCGTATTTTATAGTCATGCACTCATGTTATGACATTATACACTCATCAAAAAAGTCTAAGCAACAAGGGTATTATTAGTGTTTATTTTGTGTGTTTTAGCCGATGGAGAGCCATCGCTAATGCCTTGTAAGGCCCAACAGATTATTAAAAATTTGCTAGGAATGGTTTTTTTTATTTAATTTATATTTAATCATTAGATTTTTATTTAAATACAGGAACTTGTTTTCTTTTCAGTTTCAGCAATATTTTAGTTATTCATATTTTTTTTTTCTCACTAGCAAGCCTTCTATTAAATTACTTAATTAAAATGAGCATTAAATTACGCTTCTATAACATCTGAAACAAAAACTATTGAGTTTAAAATGAACACTAATAATACCCTTGTTGCTTAGACTTTTTTGATGAGTATATCTATGCGTTCCGACGTCAAAACTGAGTGCTCGGGCGAGGTATGCGCCTAGACGCAGCCATTGCTCTTCTGAGAATGTACACCATTTTTCATTTGCTATTGAATAGAGTAACCATTGACATTCTTGCCGGCTCCTCTCAATGGAAGCAGCGTTACGAACCGGTGGTAGAACTAAAATCTTTGTCGACTATTGAGGGTGCGTCCAAAATGCGGGCGGCGCACCCGAGCAATCAGTTTCGACGTTTGGTAACATAAAGATTGGCACTCACCTATCAACTCCGCACCCGACCAGCACCGCCTCGCCGCTCGGCGTCCACTCGTTAACCACGCGCGGTCCGCGGACAGACGCTGCTTTTACACCATAAACGTCACGTGATCAACCAGTGGACCGCGCGTGGTCAGCGCGTGGTCCACTTATTTCCGGTTCAGTTAGTGGACGCTGACCGGCGAGGCGGTGCTGGTCGGGTGCCGAGTTGATAGATGAGTGCCAACCTTAATGTTTTAAAATGATGATTGCCGATATGTAAGCAATTGGACAATCAACTTAAAAGCATTTTGATGCGTATTATGAAGATGAATCCGTATTGGCAATGCCGAAATGTTTTCAACATTATTTTCCACAAACGACTGAGTCCTCAGTGTCTATGGACTCGGTTTAGACCTACTATGTTGAACAGGAATATCTCTGCTTTTAGATTTATTATAGTGGCCATTTCTACCAACCTTGCGGTTAAAAATCGGCACACTATACCTGGCTACCCCTTACAAGGCGTCAGGGATATTGATGGGATGTTCTCGAGAACCATGTTCACCCTCGGAAACTTACTCGTGGGAATTTTTGAGAATCATATAGTTTGGGTGACGTTATCCTAACTTTCAATCTAAAAAAAACCGACTTCAAAAAAACCTGGAGCACTAAAAAGCCTGAAATAATATTTCTATTACCACCACTGCCTACCCCTTCGGGAAAATCAGGCGTGATGGTGTGTTATCGAGTATTTGGGGTCTTTTTTTATGGGACCAACTTGGAGCTACGATCTACCGAACTGCAAAAGAATTTTTCAAATCGGTTCATAAATGCCGGAGAAATCGGTGAACATACATAAAAAAAAAAAAAAACAAAAAAAACAAAAAAAAAAAAACATACATACAGCCGAACATAGAACGTCCTCCTTTTTTGAAGTCGGTTAAAAACAATTACAACCACCATACTTGCATGTTTAATGAGGTTTATGCCAAGTTTAACATGCTTCTGAAGATAAATTCTCACGATTAAGTTTCCGAGGGTGAGAATGTTCTCGAGAACATCCCATCACTAGTCAGGGACCACCCACGGTAGGTCCTGCCGCAGAGCGGACACTCTGGTACTCAGTGTGTGAGTTGCACCGTGATCACTCACTACCATTTACCCAGAATGGTACCGGAGCTGTTAAAGTTGTAATAGTGTAGGTATACTATTATGAACTGTCACATGTCTCCCTCTTTTTTGGTAATGTATTTTGAGGCGCTCATAGCCAGTTGCAACTACTGATCGGTAAACGATCGGAGGTTAAGCAACGCTTGGCAAGGTCAGTCAGAGATGGGTGACCATTTAGTGGCATTGAACCGAGCGTCTCTGTGCTTCGGAGGGCACGTAAAAAGTCGGTCCCGGTTGTTGTCTTCTAGGCAGCAGTCGTTAAGCCTTGTCAGAGGCCTTCGGGCGGCTTGAATAACTCTGACAATAGGTTGGCCACTAACCATACGATAAGAAGAATAATGTCTTTGCATCTCATAAAAGATTTTTAAAAGGTGATAGAGCCAAGCTGTAGCCAATTGACTGCAGCTCAAAAACGGGCTGGCTCCACCGGGGTAGTACCACCCTCTCACAGAAGATCGGCGTAAAGCAGCTATTACAGCTGCGTTTCGTTCGATGAGTGAGAGAGCCGAAAGCCCAACCCCCCCCTCCCCCTCCCTCCATCCCAGTCCCCTTCAGGTCGGCAATGTGCGAGCAATGCCTTTGGCATTGAAAGCATCTATAGACTACGGTAACTGCTTAACATCAGGCGGGCCGTACGCTTTTTTGCCACCGCAGTCCTATAAAAAATAAAAAATAAAATACACAGTCACGATCATTACCTTACGCTCGCCTTTTTATCGCACATGAGAAAACACAAGCATGCAAAGACCCATTCGACGCCTACTTATTGAGATTGGAATAGGCTATTTTTTCAGGGGCCTACCCTTTTACGTTTTCAAACAAAATACCTTTGAACCGCAGCCGTTAAACGGTTCTATATTTAGAAACGGTGTTTTTGGACGAATATTCTAATTCTAGTGGGCTGTTGATCCCTGTGACTCGATGTTTGTCGTCTGGGCTTTTACTAATGTATTTTTAGGGACGAAATTTTTTTTGATAGAAAGAGGGTAGTATTTGTGAATTGAAAATATGAGCGACCACATCAATCTAATATGAGGATCGGTGAGGTTTGATTTGAATTTGAGTAGGTATTCGATTTTGTTAGTCCGATAACCAATTTGTACCTAGCACCTATATGAGGTGCTTATTTTGTTGGCTATAAACACAGAGTAAAGACTAAAGAAAGAGGTGCCCTTATTAGATATATGTATGAAAAAAACGTGGTCATTGTTTTTTATTTTCATTGTTCTATCTACCGGTAAATAATTGAACTACTCGCTTCGTTTTATGTCGAAGTTAGTAATAGGCCGACCACTCGGCCGAGTTGCTTAGGGCCAGTCCCCTTAGTAATTGGTCCATGGCTATAAACTACGACTAAATGACACGGCTAAAATATTGTTGCCTTCTTTAACGGCATTGTGAAGTGTTTATTTTCTGCGGTTTTGAAAATTCAACCCCCAAGGGTGTAAAATTGGGGATGAAAGTTAGTATGGTGGTCCTATTTTTTGGTCAACGAACAATATCGGCAGCATTATTAATTTATATCATTATAACTAAAGTTTGACCCTCATTTTGTACGCTTTGTGTTATTATTTTGTTTTATTTTAAGGTTCTAATTAGTAGTTTTAATTAATATAATTTTATACACAGCCTAGGTACAGTCAGCAACATAAGTCGGTGAACATTCTCAGATTTTTTAAATCGGTAATACTCTTTCTATTACAAACTTTGGTGAACAAAAAAATAAGTATTCCTAACAAATTATTTCCTGTTTAAAACAAAAAAAAAGCGACTGTAGCCCAGGGGCGAACAGGTTGGGCTAGCAATCAGAAGGTCCCAGGTTCGATCCCCGGTGAGGCATGCACCATTGGATGAATTTTCATCTATGTGCATAATTTACAGTTCTCTTACGGTGAGAGAAAACATCGTGAGGAAACATACCTATCCATCGGGATTAGGTAATAAGTAGTCAGTTCCTGTATACACTGCGACAAGGTTCACCACCTGTCACGTTTAGTTCTGACTATCTGGTGAAACGTGGGCTTTGAGTTGACTTAATACCTCCACAATGTGGTGGTGTATGGCCACTCAAGCCTCTGACTACCCCCGAATGGGGATAAAAGTCGTGATTGCAAAATTTGGTGAACAAAAATACAAGTATTCGTAACAAATTATATACATATTGTTTAAACCAAAAAAAATATGGATTTCATCCAAAATAAAAGTGTAGGTATAAACCATTTGAAAAACTGAAAAAGTTCAGCGACTTATGATGCTACTTACGCTATTCATATATCAAAAGTTTCTTCCACTGTCTACGTGCCTGTGGTTAAAATAAACCATCATTTATCTTAGTGTTCAAAACTTTTCGAGTTACTGATATTGAAACCAACATGGCCGCGGTCCTTTGAATATACAAACATGAACTTAAAGGTCACCGACCAGCGACACCGGCGATTTAATTAATTTAAATGATAATATATTTTTTTAATTAATTAAATTTATAATCTTAGCAGTGAGACCATTTAATTTAATTAATTAATATCAGCTGAGTAAAACACCAACATCTCAAACTAAGCAACGACTGGGGCCGATCCCAGTAATACCCAGACCAGAGAAAATTATGACAAGACCATTTTCGAAATTGTCTTTAGCGGGAATAGAACCCGTAACCACCCGTTGCTGTGAGCTGAGAGTGCACCATGCACTATCAATCAACACTTATTCTTATCGTATGGTTAGTAGCCAACCTGGTGTCAGAGTTGTGCAAGCCGCTCAAAGGCCTCTGACAAGGCTTAACGACTGCTGCATAGATGACAACAACCGGGACCGACTTTTTACATGCCCGCCGAAGCATGGAGACGCTGAGTTCAAATGCCATTAAACGGTCACCCATCTCTGACTGACCTTGCCAAGCGTTGCTTAACCTCCGATCGTTTACCGATCAGTGATTGCAGCTAGCTATGAGCGCCTCAAACAAATTAACTCTTACACCGCCGAGAAGGTACTTGAACACGACTCAAGTCAGAGGGCCTACTCTGTTTCAAACGAAAACGATATTTCGGACGAAATTTGCGTATTTCCTACTACGTTTCTCATTGATTCCGACATTTCTTACGAACGAAAATTGTTTGACGTTTAGATTCGACGACGACGAAGACGTCAAACAATTTTCGTTCGTAAGAAATGTCGGAATCAATGAGAAACGTAGTAGGAAATACGCAAATTTCGTCCGAAATATAGTTTTCGTTTGAAACAGAGTAGGCCCTCAGAGCTGTTTAATTTTCGTCGAGGCCTTCATCGGAACATTCGGCCGACAATTAGTTAAGTTTTAAAAGGGTAACAAAAACCGTTAATTTGAGAATAAATAGGTACCTTATACATCATTCACACACACACACACACACACACACACATCACACACATCACACACATACACATCATTCACATCATTCTAAGGGTGTTTGCTAATAGGTTTGATTGTCAGTACATCAACCATCTGTGTATGGTTCATGTACTGACAAACAAACAAATGACTCTGAGGCAGGGCATGTTTTTATAAATAAATAATGATAGTGATAATAATAATGTAATAGTAGTGCTGACTTGATAATAATAATAATAATAACCCCCCCAGGGGACCACCTTGCCGTGGTGGGGGGGCTTAAGGAAAGCTGGCTCTATTTAGGTCCGAACACCAGACCCACCCCATAAAGGGAGGTACTAAAACAAGGGTTTATAACACCAAAACCCACACCCTTTCTGAACGAACGGTCCCAAACCTTTGTAGAGAACATGGAGAAAGTTAAAAGTGAATATAATTTGCGGCCGCTTCCCGGGGGTCGCCGGGGCACATCTGGAGCCGATGCTGGATGTCACAGCATGCGAACCATCGGCGACGAGGGGCTGAGCAGGCGGGCTCCTCTCGATAAATTGGTTACAGCCGAACATGTTTCAGTGTCAGGATCTTCTTCCCTGTCACTGTTCCCTTCCATCTCTTCAACAGCACCATCATACTGCGTGTCTCCGACACCATCGTCTACTATCAGTATGGGACTAGTGGATGTTGCGCAGGAGACAAATTCTGTCAGAGAACCTGTGCCCACTACTAGTGGTATAAAAACGCGTAGAAAATGGACTACAGATATGAATGAATTCATCCTACGCACCTATCTCCATCTTACCAACATGGAAACAGATACTAAATCCTACCTTTTACCCCTACACACAAAATTCTTAGAACAATTTTGTAGTAAGTAACAATGTGCGTTTACGCCACGCATCGCACACTGTCACAATGTGTGTGTGTATGTATGTACCTACATGTCGAACACAACCAAGGGCCACTCGTGAGTTGCAAGAACTATAATTCAAATTTAAAAATCTATAGCATTTTGCTCCTAGATCTATATTGTCTGTGTGTCTGTCTGTTACGTTAACCACTACATCACTAAACCGCTACACCAATTTTGATGAATTGGTATGGATATAGACGGGACCTTGGAGCAGAAAATATGCTACTTTTTATCTCGGAAAAATGTCGGGTTCCTGCGGGATTAGTCGCGGGCAGAAGCTAGTATTAAGTGGGCTAGCATTAATACAGTTTTTCTTTGTTACAGAAAGGAAAACTATCCTGCATCAGAACTGAATCAGAATCCGGTTCAGACAAGCTATCGCTCCGGCAATCCGCTTCGAAGCAGACGTCCAAGAACTCTACCCAACCTAGCGACTGCTCTACCCAAGCCGACCACAAATGCCCCTGCTGCTTCCAACCAGAGAAGAAAAAGAAACACAGAAACAGTAAAGAGAGAGAGTCTAAATTCTACAATGAAGTGACTTTTAAAGCGAATTTCAAATATAAAAATACAACACGCAGAACGCATTCCATGAGAGAGCACGTGGAAAATAATAGAGTCTCCTCTTTAAGACGGGAAACAAAAACGGCCCAAACACTAAGCCTTGTGGTAGGCGGTTTCGTCGCTTGCTGGCTTCCTTTCTTTTTATACTATCTTCTAACACCTTTCATACCGAGTACATATGTGAATCCAGTGCTGATGTACATCCTGACCTGGCTAGGCTGGTTCAATTCGGCCATAAATCCATTTATTTACGCATTTTATTCTCCAGATTTTAGGCTCGCGTTCTGGCGGCTCACTATAAAGAAATGTAAAAGAAATAAGCGTTAAGTTAGAGACATACTTATGAGTCAGGCGCTAGAGCAGTAGCGGATCGTTGGACATGTCTGGATCTGGGGGGCTAAAAACGCTACATACTAAGAAATTCTGTAAATGCAAATCTTTTTTCAGATTTTCTTAGCAATCCCGCTAATTTCCGTACAATAGTCACGAATGGCGTAAAATGTGTGACTATTTTACGGACATTTGGAAAAGGAATTGCGTTTGCAACGCAACGTCTTGCGTGACGTCACAATTCGACGCATAAGTGTGTTTTTAGCTTTAGTATGTTTGTGTAAGAAATAGTGAATTTAATTTTAAGTAACTTAAGCCTAGCTTAAGTAACCTTAGGTAATCGAAATTACTTCAAAGGGTTTCGCATAGCCTAGCACAATCTTTTGTTACATCAACAATATAGCATTCACTTTGTGTTAACTATAGTGTTGTAGTTCAAGATTAATGGCTCATTAATGATTAATGGTCACAGCTCTACGAGCACTCGGCACCCGACCAGCACCGCCTCGCCTCGAGCGGTTAGTATTCTTTATATGTAATTCTATGGACATACGCTCACTACATCAACTCCGTAGCCTCACCGGATCGCCTTGCTCGCAAGCAGTCTACGTGCTGGTTGGGTGCCGAGTCGTTGTAGTGAGATGTTACACGATTACTTACAAATGAAAAATGTAACGTCACGACTTTTATCCCCATTCGGGGGTAGTCAGAGGCTTGAGTGGCCATACACCACCACATTGAAGCCCACGTTTCAGCAGATAGTCAGAACCCAACGTGACAGGTGGTGAACCTTGTCGCCGTGTATACAGGAACTGACTATTACCTAGGGTTACTTACAAGTATTCTATAGATACTGAACATGAGATTAACGGTCGATTAACGGCTACGGTAGTCGCGCTTAGCAGTTGACGTCGTTATCTGTCATTTGCTGTGTCCAGAAGCGCTAGACAAGTGGCTGACGTCTCCGAGCGTTCGTTCAATCGTTACGCTTCATGTATAGATATGACATAAGTCACGTGATCTACATAGCAACTTGTTGTTGATCTACATAGCGACGTTTGACATTTCCATACAGCGTTCATGCCACTTGGCTAGCCCCTCAGATGACTCGCATGCCGAGGCAGTTTTGCCACGTTTAGTTTGACATGGCGCACCCGAGACAAATGCTCGCCCTGCCTCACCCGAGCGCTGTCATTTGCCTCGCCTAGTTTAGCCTAGTCATGAAACGGAACGATAATGTAACTATGTAGATTGTTATACCCTGCTCTGTCTAGAGTGTAAGTTGGCTCGCCCTTTGGCTCACCAGAGCATGTGATGGAGGCTGTCGCGCGTGCCGCGCGCGGCATGTGAGCGAGCAGCCTCCATCTGTATGCAGCAAGTCAGATATCTGAAAATGCGCGAATCAGGGGGCTTACCACTAACTCTTATTGCGATTCAATTACAGGAACGTTTGAACGATTCAGCGTCTTTTTGTGCAATGACGTACCTTATTGTCATGACAATAAGAAACGTCATTGCACAAATGGCCGCTGAAACGTTAAAACAAAACTTCTATAAGAGGTGGTGGTAAGCCCCCAGGTGTTATTCTGAGGTACCATGAGCTCCGTAAATTATGTTTTTTTTTTAATTTAGTTGACTCCCATGATGACGTATACAACCCATTAAAGACAGCGTGAGTAAATAAAACCCTGAAAGTATTTTCGAGATTCACATAAAAAATACTACTCATATCGTATGTCAAAATTACGCACGCGCGCGCGCCATTATGCGAACCACGATGAAAGATGGCGACCATTAAAAAGATGTATATGCAAAACATGCCATAAGTAATACCTATTTGTGGTAACATAAGTTTATTTATGCCAACATAAGTTTATTATGCTGTTTTTGTATGTGACTTAACGGCCGAATACTCAATGGCTACTTAAATATTTAAGTCCAACTTAGCAGTTCGAGACGTTGTTAACTGACATTTTTTGTATGGCGCGTCAAAGTTAAGCAGCTCTCAAATTTAAGTTGCGTACGAGTATTCGGCCGTAAGGCCCGTATTTATAAATCTATCTCAAGATTGAGATCGAAATAGAAATGTTGTTTTTGACAGATGTTCCATACATTAAACGTCAAAACTGCATCTTAAGATCGATCTCAACTTTGAGATGCATTTATTAATACGGGCCTAAGACTAAGGTGGCAATCAACCGTACGGCCCGCCTGATGTTACGCAGTTACCGTAGCCTATAGACTAAATACAAAAATGACTGACGCAGAGGAAGTAGGGGGTGAATTGGGCTCTCTAACTCATCGTACGAAACGCAGCTGTCGTAGCTAATTTACGCTGATCTACCGTGAGAGGGTGGTACCCGTGTCGAGCCAGCCTATATATGAGCTGCAGTCATTTGGCTACAGCTTGGCTCTACCATCAATACTATACTGCATGCGATATCGCACGAGGCAACCATGGTTTCGCCACCAGCGGGTGATTCGATAGCCGATTGGTTGCGCCACCAAACGTACACCAGGTAAGCGTATACCCTCCATATAGCTTTATACATTTTGTTGGTGGTGCAACGTTGCGCTACCACTGGTGTCCTCGTGCGATATAGCACTAAGAGCCTGTTTCACAATCGTCAAATAACTTTTATCCAGCAAATAAATATAGCGTGTTGACAGATATTATATGGCCCTTATAATACTATACTTACTGTTTAGGCTCAACAATAAAAAAATAGAGATGCTTTCACCGTTGGAATTTATAACCCTTTGTACGGAAGCGAGGTTTATCTAGGCCAAATGTGGTGAATGGGTTTACCATTGTTGGGGTGTTTTAGCAAACACCTTGCTTAGTAGGTCATGGGGGCAATGATTTATACCCAAGCACAGATACTATTTTGTATCTAATATCAACTTTGCCCGCGACTTAGTAAGTGAAATTTATCAAAAAACCGGCCAAGTGCGTGTCGGACTCGCACATAAAGGGTTCCGTACCACCGTAGAATAAAAACGTCAAAAATATCCAGTTTCTTGTATGAGGACCCCCTTTATTTTTAAGTTTTATTTTATTTTTAGTATTTTTTGTTGTAGCGGCAACAGAAATACACTTCTGTGAAAATTTCAACTCTCTATCTCTTACGGTTCGTGAGATACAGCCCGCTGACAGACGGACGGACAGACGGACAGCGTAGGCTTAGTAATAGGGTCCCGTTGGCACCATTTGGGTACGGAACCCTAAAAAATTGTTAATGTATACGCAAATAAATGAAGTTGAAGTGTCTGTTTGTAATGTCAAAATAACAGCTTATACTAAACGCATATGAAAGTATGTACGGTACTTTAAACGAAAAAAATAATCGATTTCGAACATTTTTCTCTGTGTGTTTGTTCCGTTCCGGCTAATCTCTGAAATGGCTGGACCGATTTTGATGGGACTTTCACTGGCAGGAGTAGCTTAGGCTACCTACTTTTAATTTAGCGAACATTAACAACAATTTTAGGTTAAGCGCGTACGAAGTCGCGGGCATAGCTTGTTTATATATAAATTACCAATTAAAATACCTCATTTTGTAACGGGGACAAATCTTGAATAATAAATCATGTTGATAAACCCATCGATTGGGTCCAAACTAGAAATTCGCGAAGCAGAAATAAATGTATTCGTAAAACCTATTTCCTCCGTTACTAAAAAGGATTGCGAAGATAGATGACATGAATTTACAAAGCGAATAGTTTACTGCCAAGGAAAATAAACTTATTTTTCATCCTGAAATAATATAACTGAATATACTTCATAGTACTTCGATATTTCCCCGCTTTACCCCGGGACTCGTCGAGGGTCAAACCTTGGCGTCATCGTTGGTCACCATTGTCGATCCTGGCTTACAGGAGTAACAGTGGAGGGAGTGGGGGGCCTAGTCCCATTAAAAAGTTATTCCATATGGTTAAAAATGAAAACCTAGGTATCTATGATCCTAGGGCAGTTTCAAAATCGTCAGATAAATGTTATCCCCCAAAAAAAATTGAAATTATCCTCCGAATATTATAAGTTCTGGAGCTACTTAACTTTAACATACAAAAAATGATAGATGTCAGATGGCCGAAAACATGTCAAATGCCAAGAATTTACCATTAGAGAACAGTCCTTTTCCATTGGTTTTCCATTGGACTAGTAGTTAGCAGACTCGGGGCCTGTTCATTTTCTTATCGCTTCTCGTTGCCCGAGGTATAAAACTTAATTCAAGAGGCCGGCCATTTCAAATTCTAGTTTTTCATGCTAAATAATAGTCATTACGTATTTTATGTGTGTATACTTAAAAAAATAAAAACCGGCCAAGTGCGTGTCCGACCACGTTTAATATTGGGTTCTGTAGCCATTTCAATAACAAAAACAGTTTTTTGACTGCCTAAGATTTACCTATATTGTTTTAACTTTTAAAGGTTTCTTTTAAATCACGTAAATGATATGGTTGATAATAAAATGATGTATGCGAATACTATTTCATTCGAAAGGCTTATCATGATGGGTTAACTAAAAAAAATATTTATCCCCACTTTCCATGTAGGGGGAGGAACCCACAAAAAAAAAACATTTTAAACAATTAATATTTTTTTAAATTCAGATCTCTTCGTCAAACACTGTAAAAGTTATTGCACTGTGACAGCCTGGGATCTTATAATGGTTCTCGTAGTGACTACGGAACCCTAAAAATGACTTAATCACCGCCATTAACAATGAAATTCCCTGGTATTTCGCATGTTAAATTACTCCACCTTTCTCCGAACATGCCATTAGACGGGAAGCACCTAATTAGCTTGAACAAGAGCTAGTGTTTTAGCAGAATGTTACAATTGCCTACATTAAGTAATGGAATTTATTTCGTGGAATAAATCAGTGGGAATTTTTCGAACACATTTTCAGTGTACCACACTGTAAAACACTAACATAATGCATCTCAAAGTTGAGATCGATCTTAAGCTGCTGTTTTTGACAGATGTTTCATACATTAAACGTCAAAACTGAATCTAAAGATCGATCTCAACTTTGAGATGCATTTATGAATACGAGCGTAACTGTAATCCTGTAAGAAGGTTTATATTATCTTTAAAAATGTAATGTAACGTCACGACTTTTATTCCCGTTCGGGGGTAGTCAGAGGCTTGAGTGGCCATACACCACCACATTGTGCAGGTATTAACCAACTCAAAGCCCGCGTTTCACTAGATAATCAGAATCCAACGTGACAGGTGGTGAACCTTGTCGCCGTGTATACATTAAATCATTAAATTAAATCATTTATTTTTCAAAGTACAGGAACTGACTATTACCTAATCTGGAGGGATAGGTAGGTACATTATCTTTAGATGTATATCATTATACTGTAGATAATTTTACAGATAATAAAGTAATTGAACACGAAATTCATTAGACGGCGGGCGATTGCTATTATTTTTTTATCGAAAGATTAAAGCCAGATCCAGACGGGTGTAACGTGTAATGTAATGTAACGTGAAAGGTAACGCGAATTCTGTGTGTGGACAGCACTACGAGCATAACTGTAATTTTCCCCTGACGGGAATCGAACCCGAAACCACCCGATACAGTGAGCCGAGCGACCTACACTCGAACCACTGCGCCAAGCAGTCGTCATAATCATGCCTTAAGATCTTAAAAGGTTTCGAAAAAGGCTTGTAACGCAACACTCACGCAATTTTCGGATTTTGTAATCAAAATGGTAAAGAAAAAGAATATTGGCTTGAGAGATTATTTTTAGCAAGCAGTGTGGCGAAACAAATTCCGAGGGTGTCTGGAAATTAATTAGCCGTTACTCAGCCTTTTCGGTTTGTTGGCTTAATTAACTACTTAAGATTAAGCCAAATTTTAAGGTCAAGAAAACTGTTAAGAATTCTCTTTAGAATCATATAAAAATTGTACTTGTGACGATGACATTAAGCACCAAGAAAGATGGAAACATGTGAATTATCCACCAGAACATGAGCCATATTGACAATACCGACATTTTTTCAATATTATTTTCCGCAAACGACTAATTCGTACTGTGTCCATGGACTCAGTTGGGTAGGACATACTATTTTCATCAGGCCCATATCTCCCTTTTTTTGGTAATATCTTTGAGCATGGGTTAAATCACAATGGCTAGCTAGAAACGACAGCCCTGTAGTTTTTTTTTTTAATTATAAATGTGTAGGTAAGTATGTTCAACAAAAACCACAACTTCTTGAATGTTTTATCTATATTTTTATACTAATAATATAAATGCTAAAGTAACTCTGTCTGTCTGTTAAATTTTTACGACTAAACCGTAAACCAATTTTGATAAATTTTAGTATAGAAATAGAGAGGACCTTCGGGAAGGACATAGGCTACTTTTCATCCCGGATAAATGTTAGGTTCCTGTGGGCTTATCAAAAAACTAAGGAAACGCAGACGAAGTCGCGGCCAGAAACTAGTATAATATAAATATTCAGAAATCATAATCTATACCTACATTGTTAGGCACCACTTAGACCACTATAGTGCTCAAATTAAAAGTTGCGTGGCCCACCCAACCGCGGCCAATCCTAGAAACTCTTTGTGTAAATAAGCCCTAATTGTATTCATTTGGACAAGTAATTTATTTCCATGAAAAATTGCCTCGGCCCGCACGCCTCGGAATAAAACTATGCCTTTTTTCTCAACAATTTGTTAAATGGTCTGGCAACATTAATTTCTCTTGACATTTAGATGATTTGCAGATACAACGGATTTTTGATTTACGTTCCATTTTATTCTTTCAAACTCAGTGTTGCCAGCTTAAATTTATTTTTAGAATAGATTGGTTTTTAATTAGCGATTTTGTAGGAAATATGACGGTGAAATATTTTGTTGCTAAAATATATTTAATTACTTTATTAGGAATAGTCATTCTGTATTTTTTTTCGGCTTCGCACGGGTAAACAGATTTTTAAAATATGTATGTACGTAATTGCTCGGGGGAGGCATGCGAATCATCTGGACGCACCAAATCAGATTTCTGCCAGTGTGCCATCCTTGGCAATTAAAAGAAATATAATCAATCCTGATCCAATTGTTGAAATCTAGTACAACAATACATTACAATGTAATAGTATCCAGTATTACAATTCATTTTTTTGGTGAAGTTTGCCAATAACTAATCGTATAGGTATTGCGTACGCGTTGGCACGCGTAGAAGATCAATCATACTATGTATTTATTCTTGAATAATAGATACAGTAGTGACTGTAGCCTAGGGGTGAACAGGTTGGGCTACCAATCAGAAGGACCCAGGTTCGATCCCCGGTGGGGCATGCACCAATAGATGAATTTTCATCGATGTGCAATATTTACAGTTGGCTGACGGTGAGGGAAAAACATCGTGAGGAAACCTACCTATCCCTTGGGATTAGGTAATAGTCAGTTCCTGTATACACGGCGACAAAGTTCACCACTTGTCACGTTGGGTACTGACTATCTGGTGAAACGTGGGCTTTGAGTTGGTTAATACCTCCAAAATGTGGTGGTTTATGGCCACTCAAACCTCTGACTACCCCCGAATGGGGATAAAAGTCGTGACGTTACACCATGGATTTACTCTGTGCGTTACACACACATAAGAGATAGGTACATTATTAATTCTGGGCGTAAGTAACACAAGAATAAAAGTCGATTTCCTCGGTAAGCTGCAATCAACTGTGATACAATACAATGTTATCTTGTATCAAAGGACGATCCTATTGGATTGATTGGATTGATTGATCAATCTAAAAGTACGACACAGTGATTCCTAAGGGGACGCTATCAATACGACGGATAAGTTATCCGAATCTATTTTGTGGACTTTGATTCGCTGTAAATTCCCTTGATGATATCTTTTTCTCGTATTTACTTATTGGGAAACAATTCTCCAGTGGTCATAGCAATCATGATGTCAGGTAAAAGACGTCCACTGTTGGGCATAGGCCTCCCACAACGACCGGTCCTGGTGCACGATTTCCCTCGACCTTTACTAGGTCGTAGGTCCACCTTTTGGGGGCCTACCCACACTGCTTTCATTGCAATGATTATTATTATGTTTTTATATGTGACTAAGGTGGCAAACAAGCGTACGGCCCGCCTGATGTTAAGCAGTTACCGTAGCCTTTAGATGCTTGTAATACCAAACGCGTCGTTTGCACGTTGCCGACCTGACCGGGACTTTAGGCTCTCTCACCCATCGTATTAGATACTGCTGATCTTCTGAGAGAGGATATTACTACCTTGGTCAAGCCAGCCCATATATGAGTTGCAGTTAATTGGCTACAGCTTGGCTCTACCACTTGTGAAAAGGTTTTAGGTATGGTCAGCCAAGAAGTGGAAGGTCGACCTTGACAGACCAAAGCCTGATGCATAACTGATGATGGAGAATGGCTAAGCAAAAGAGTTGCATCTTCTAAGCGCTAACATACACGGATTGCATTTTGCAGTTTGGTTGCAGTCGACAGCTCGTGACTGCACACGGACTGCATTTTGCAGTCGGAAGTGACATCTCTATTGCAGTTGGCTGCAGTCGACGGCACGCGACTGCACATGGACTGCATTTTGCAGTTGGAAGTGACAGCTCTATTGCAGTTGGTTGCAGTCGACGTCACGCGATAGCACACGGACTGTATTTTGCAGTCAGACGCTTCTGACTGCAAAATGCATTCCGTGTATTGCGGCGCTTATGTGTCCTATTTCTGCGTCCTTATGCTGTGCCCTATGTCTGTATGACCTGTCTTATGGATCGGATACACTAGACACTAGACACTCAGTGTATCTCAGTGTATCGAGACCGCCACTGCACCTGTAACAAGGTGTCGCGGTGGTGAATACACCTAGACACTCGATGTATACACTGAGTGTTTTAGTGTCAGTATCGTCGTGTATACTTAGCATTAGACGTATCCTTTTCTTGTTGCTCCAGGATATTTATTGATCAAATATGTAGATAGGTAAATATCAAGCAAAATGAGGCAACTTTTGTGTAAGAATGTAAATAGTATTAAGGCAGTGCTATGTATACAAAAGGCCTCTTTTACATAGAAAAGTACTGCTCGTTTTTTCCGATAAATACTGCTCGATTCTCGATAAGATAGTCTTTCAAAACGTGCCGTGTTAAGGGGCCTTAGGGTCACATCTCACTTCAACTACTCGGCACCTGACCAGCACCAGCTTGCGAGCGAGGCGATCTGGTGAGGCTACGGAGTTGATGTAGTGAACGTATGTCCATAGGATTTCATATAAAGAATACTAACCGCTCGAGGCGAGGCGGTGCTGGTCGGGTGCTGAGTGGTTATAGTGAGTTGTGACCATTAAGGCTCTATTGGAAAATGTCAGTCAGTCCCTTATTTTATTATAATATGTAAAAGAACTTTAATATTATATTGACTTCATTTCATATTTTACGATCCAAATATCATTCTCGCTGCCCCGAAATCTAATAAGTTTCTGACCTTTCCTAAGTTTTTTATACTAGTTCTTAGTTCCAAGGTAGCGTTAATATTAAGATCTTTTGTATAAGTTATTTAATAATAAGGTATACGTAACGTGACTGTATAGGGTTGCGAATTTGTGATAAAAATACTCATAGTAAAATAAATGATTTTAACTAAAGTAAGCGTTATTTTTTAAAGAGTCCGCAGTCCCTATAAGGTTATATCATCCGGTTCGTCTGTCTATCCATCAATCAGTCCCGTCCGTCCGTCAGTCAGTCCATCCATCCGTACGTCCACCCGTCCAACCATCCGTGCGTCCGTCCATCCGTCCGTCCTAGTTTGCCACAGTGCGGTATCTTCTACAGTATTTTGTGATATTATTTTTCCTTTTCCTTGGAAATCTTCTACCGTGTAATTGGTTTCGTTATAATCCCGACATGGTAACACGAAGAGATAGCTGAATAAATTAGTGAGTAAATCTATTTTCTGGGTAAATAAATACACAATAAAAGCGTTAATTAATTTGGCTCTCGCAGTTTCTAGGAAGCTGATTTGTCTGGATAATCAGGAAATCATCAAGGAACTTGATAGACAAACCTAATTAAATACTCCCTCGTGGACTCAGTGTTAAAAGGACGACTCTATCGCCATGTTTTTTTTTAATGACTATTCGTTGTTGACCAGAGTGGCCTTAACAACTTCACCGGTCAGAAGGGCTAGACAAGTGGCTGACGTCTACGAGCGTTCGTTCAAATCGCTACGCTTCATGTATGGAAATGACATAAGTCACGTGATCTACATAGCAACTTGTTGTTGATCTACATAGCGACGTTTGACATTTTCATACATTGTGAAGTCTATTCTATTCTATTCGATTAGCGTTCATGCCACTTGGCTAGCCCCTCAGAGGGCGAGCGCACAGAGTGCGACTCTAGCCGTAAGGGCACCTCTATTTCCATGCATTAGCTCTACCATGTATTTATACGTCCGGTAGAGTCGCTAGTCGTTACGCGTGTCAACCGAAGAATTGCAAAGTCTTACAAGTACCTATATTACGTAGAGTGACTCTTGTAAACTCTAGGTAGAGTTACTGGGCACTCACTACTCAAGACTGGAGAGTTGGCTCCAAAATTATTCAGCTACATAATTACAAGAAAACATTTCCAAGTTCAAATTAATTCCTGAAAGAAAACGAAACTCTACCTACTTAATCCTAAGTACTCGTACCTACAACAGGAATATTAGGTACTTGAGAAAAAAATTCAGAGGAGGAATATTATCCAGGATCTCAGAATAATTAGGTACTAACATAAAAGTTAGACCTGATGATGGATGGAACTTGATGGTACACTCGTGGGAATATCAATACCTGTAAGTATCTGTGGTAGAGCCAAGCTGTAGCCAATTGACTGCAGCTCATATACGAGCTGGGTCGACCAAGGTAATACCACCCTGTCATAGAAGATCAGCGTAAAGCAACTTTTACAGCTGCGTTTCGTACGATGAGTGAGCGAGGCGAAAGGCCAATAAAAAACTACAGCGCCAAGCAGTTGTCAATTTAGATAAGTAGTAATGAGAGCTCTCTACACAGAATTTCTATCTCACTATCTATATAATCCTCCAAACGATCCTGTATTTTCAACATGAAAATGCTAGAACAAAGTAATTCCTGAATGGCGGTGAAATAGGTTCTCTTTTCAGTTTAGACCGACGTCTTTGGTCATTAACGACGTCGTCTTAACGAAGCTTCTATGTAAAAGATAGTCGTTTGGGTTTTAGTAAAATAACCTTTATCAGATGCTCTTATCTAGTAAATAGGAGGTATATATTATCCTATACATACAGGGTGACATTTTCAAGTGTGCGTGTATGACCAAATCCAAACCTATGGGGAATAGCGAAAAGTACTCAAAGGAGTCTCGAGTCCGATTTTGATGAAAACTAAAATTACATCATTGATTTTTTTTTTATTTCAATATTCCTAGCCAGGCATCAAATTCGTTGATTTAAAAGCCTACTATATTATTACGCCATTCGATAGTGTCCTTAATTTTGCCGTATGTCATTATTTCCCAAAATTCGTTCCTTATTAGCAACACTATCGAATGGTGTAACAATACAATGTATAATTTCCTCAAAGTCAACGGGTTTTCATTGGATTTTGTTAGATTTTGACCGTATGCGACATTCGGATACAGTCAAAATGTGCAGAAAATCCGTTTTTTAACATATGAATGGCGCCCGAGTCCTCCAATTCAGTTAATCAAATTCCATAAAGCAACAACAGGCACGGATGGTGCCCAAAATACAATTCAACATCCCCTTATCCCCACATGACTATTATGAGGCTGTCGACTGGATCCCATTGTGTTGACAAAGGGCCGGATTACACGCAAGCAAAATAAAAATATGTACCTCCATTTTCTAATAGCCTATTTTGTTTCCCACTGCTGGGCAAACTCAAGGTTTGCCACCGGGCACTGGAGCGCATCATAACCTGCATATTAAACAAAAAATATTATATTTTGAAACTGGCTATTGTAGATTTGACTTTTGCTGCTGATTTCTGTATCGATTCATCGTTTTGTATTAGTCATCAGTCGCAGTGGGCAGGGAACATAGCCCGCCCCTGGCCGTTGGGGCGGAAAGATTCTTGAGTGGCGACTCCGCAGACAAAGAATACGCAGCGTTGATCCCCCACAACATTGACTGACCTGGTGAAGGTCTTGGGAAACCGCTGGACACGAGCAGCACAGGATTGGTCGTTGTGAAAAACCTTAGGGAACTAAAATAATGTTGATAATTTTTTTATAGCCTTTAATCGTCCCACTTCAGGGGCTCCCTTCTATTTCTCCTCACATCTCGGGTTTGGGCTATTCTTTTCCTTGATTTTATAATTTTGTGAACCATCTTTTTATCGAGTGGTTTGAATCCGGCACTGGCAGTCCTTATAAAAACGGTAAAATCTTTATAGCGAGACACGATCGTCGTTAAAACGTTTTTTGCTTCGGCGTTACGGCGGCGTTCTATATTCTTTAATGTCTGGAATTATTTGGTTTTATTGGCGTAATATTGGCGTTTGAACAGGGTGAATGAACTCAGAAATATTTGCGCGATATAAATAGCACGGGTTCGTAGAAGTTTGGAAAGAGTTGTACATTCTCAACTTATCACAGAGTTTTATATGACGCGTCGTAATTTTTACTTCCAAGAAGTAAAAAGAAAGTGGAAAGAGTTGAACATTTCCAACTTATCCAAAGTGCTATAGACGTACCAATTTCTTTTCTCGTTTGTTTTTCAACGCCTTCCACCCATATCTGAGCAAATCTTTTTTTATGCGACTAACGGCCATTGGCGCCTTGCGTTGCGTCTAGTGATGGGATGTTCTCGAGAACATTCTCACCCTCGGAAACTTACTCGTGAGTATTTTCGAGAATTGATCTTATGAAGCATGTTAAACTTGGCATAAACCTCATTAAACATGCAAGTATGGTGGTTTTAATTGTTTTTAAGATTGAAAGTTAGGATAACGTCACCCAAAACATAAGATTCTCAAAAATTCTCACGAGTAAGTTTCCGCGTAAGTTTCCGAGGGAGAATGTTCTCGAGAACATCCCATCACTAGTTGCGTCGCCGCAAGATTTTGTACTGGCGCATCACCTTCCCCCGCTTCGTCTCTCGCCCGTCGACCCTTTGATCCGTTGCGACGACGCAGCGCATCGCGCCGGTGGAGCCGCGCTCTAAGGGTGCAAACAAACCTATATCGCTCGCACGTTTCCAACCTGAAGGGGAGTGGGACAAATGCAGGAGAAGGGGGAGGGGGCGGGGCTATTGGCTCTCCCACTAACGTTCGAAACGAATCTATAATAGCTACTTTACGCTGATCTTCTGTGAGAGGGTGGGTGGTACTACCCCGGTCGAATCAGCCCGTATACAGGGTTATTGGTATAACACTAACAACCTTGCAGTGGCGTATTACTGACATCGAAAACAACAACTTTTGTTCTATGACTTTTTACAAAACAAAAAAACAAAAAAAAACAAAAATCACACGCTAAAATGTATGAAACAAGAAAATATGCTCATCTAGAGAATAGCCGTGGTAAGTTTAGGTACTTTAGGGCAAAGTGGAATACAAGCACGTACCATGGCTTTCCTCTAGATGAGAAAAAAGAACTTACATTTTAGAAAGTGATTTTTTGTTAATTTTTTTTTTGTTTTGTGTAAAGTCATAGAACAAATGTTGTTGTTTTTGATGTCAGTAATACGCACCTGCAAGGTTGTTAGTGTTTTACCATTAACCCTGTATAAGCTGCAGTCAAATGGCTACAACTTGGCTCTACTATCAATGATATTCTACTGGACTTAAAACAACTATATGCCCTAAAATCCCGTGTCACGTTGTAAAAAAAAAACAAACGTCACGACTTTTATCCCCATTCGGGGGTAGTCAGAGGCTTGAGTGGCCATACACCACCACATTGTAGAGGTATTAAGTCAACTCAAAGCCCACGTTTCACCAGATAGTCAGAACCCAACGTGACAGGTGGTGAACCTTGTCGCCGTGTATACAGGAACTGACTATTACCTAATCCCGAGAGATAGGTAGGTGTCACGTTGTGTTTATAAATAAATAGGCCCTTTGCCCTTGTTCTTTGAAAGCCGCCGAAGCCGCCACCTGATAGGAAATCAGTTGAAAGGTAAACATGGGACCGTCTCCAAAGGAACTTACGTCGACACTATATTGCTTGGGCCATGAAACAAAAGGGTGCATAAGCGTTAGCGGGAGGAATATCATAAGTAAGTACATAGGTACTAAATTATACAATAAACTATTGATATCGATTTTTATGTACATTTATATAAAATTGGTCTTACTTATGTGTAATGTCACGACTTTTATCCCCATTCGGGGGTAGTCAGAGGCTTGAGTGGCCATACACCACCACATTGTGGAGGTATTAACCAACTCAAAGCCCACGTTTCACCAGATAGTCAGAACCCAACGTGACAGGTGGTGAACCTTGTGCCGTGTATACTCGAACTGACTATTACCTAATCCCGAGAGATAGGTAGGTTTCCTCACGATGTTTTCCCTCACCGTCAGCGAACTGTAAATTATGCACATAGATGAAAATTCATCCATTGCTGCATTGGTGGATCCATTGGTCTTGGATCACGGTTGTTGTCTGTCATGTAAGCACCTTGTCAGAGGCCTTCGGGCGGCTTGAATAACTCTGACACCAGCTTGGCCACTAACCATACAATAAGAAGAAGCGAACACTGCAGTGTGCCCCTGCCTACCATTTCGGTTCATACAGGCGTAAGGGCAGAAACCCACAGCGGCGCACGCTGTGCACGCTACGCACGAAATGACGTGGCTTCCACTAGCTGCGTAGGTTCATGACGTCAATTACGTAATTTCGTGCGTAGCGTGCACAGCGTGCGCCGCGGTGGATTTCCGCCCTGTGGCTTTTTGAGAGAGTTTTATAAACGCTCACTTAGTGGCCCCTGTTCTAATAGTCGATGTCGATTGGCTACAAGTTCTGACATAGGAGACTGGATATTGCGCTGGAACTCGGCCAGAGCCGGGCAAGTATTTATTAAGTTTCATATTGATTTCCTTTTAATTTCAAGTCACTTCAATAGTTAATTAATTAGTTAGTAGTTAGTTAGTTAGCGACTGTAGCCTAGGGGTGAACAGGTTGGGCTAACAATCAGAAGGTCCCAGGTTCGATCCCCGGTGGGGCATGCACCAATGGATGAATTTTCATCTATGTGCATAATTTACAGTTCGCTGACGGTGAGGGAAAACATCGTGAGGAAACCTACCTATCCCTCGGGATAAGGTAATAGTCAGTTCCTGTATACACGGCGTCAAGGTTCACCACCTGTCACGTTGGGTTCTGACTATCTGGTGAAACGTGGGCTTTGAGTTGGTTAATACCTCCACAATGTGGTGGTGTATAGCCACTCAAGCCTCTGACTACCCCCGCATGGGGATAAAAGTCGTGACGTTATATTTTTTTATATCTTCTAAATATATAAGAATCAAAGTCCTGATTGACTGACTGACTGACTGACTGACTGACTGACTGACTGACTGACTGACTGACTGACAGACAACGCACAGCCTAAACCGCTGATCGTAGAGACTTGAAATTTGGAGGATGGGTTTATCTTGATGTGTAGAGGTGTACTAAGAAAGGGTTTTTTGAAATTCAACCCCTAAGGGGGTAAAATAAGGGATGAAAGTTTGTATGGAAGTTCGTCATTTTTGAAGTTAGAATTATGAAAATTGCTGATTAGGTGTCTTTTGAAAAATAAAAAAATATGGGTTTCAGGGTTTTTGAAAATTCGACCCCTAAGGGGGTAAAATAGGGGATAAAAGTTTGTATGGAAGTTCCGTCATTTTTGAAGTTAGACTTACTTTAATTGGTGATTAGGTGTCTTTTCAAAAATAAAAAAGAGTAATTTCAGGGTTTTTGAAAATTCAACCCCTAAGGGGGTAAAATAGGGGAATGAAAGTTTGTGTTTAGATTTCTTTCGTGTTTTTGGAAATTCAACCCCTAAGGGAAATGTGGAGTGAAAGTTTGTATAGGGGTGGTCGAGTTTTGTTATTTTGACGGGAACGGGGAAAACGGGGTCAAGGGATGTTTTAATAAGTTATCCATATCTCGATATTGGTTATGATTGCTTATTTGAATTGATCAGACTGGGGTTTCCGTATTTTTAATCATTTTGACGAGAAAGGGGAGAGCGGGGTCAGCGCATGTTTAGTCATCCATATCTCAAAATTGGTTATGATTGTTCATTTTAAATAATCAGACTGGGGTTTCAGCGTTTTTAATATTTTGATGGAAAAGGGGAGAGCGGGGTCAGCGAATGTTTAGTCATCCATATCTCGAGATTGGTTATGATTGTTCATTTTAAATAATCAGACTGGGGTTTCAGCGTTTTTAATATTTTGAAGGAAAAGTGGAGAGCGGGGTCAGCGAATGTTTAGCCATCCATATCTCGAGATTGGTTATGATTGTTCATTTTAAATAATCAGACTGGGGTTTCAGCATTTTTAATATTTTGAAGGAAAAGGGGAGAGCGGGGTCAGCGAATGTTTAGTCATCCATATCTCGAAATTGGTTATGATTGTTCATTTTAAATAATCAGACTGGGGTTTCAGCGTTTTTAATATTTTGAAGGAAAAGGGGAGAGCGGGGTCAGCGAACTTTTAGTCATCCATATCTCGAAATTGGTTATGATTGTTCATTTTAAATAATCAGACTGGGGTTTCAGCGTTTTTAATATTTTGAAGGAAAAGGGGAGAACGGGGTCAGCGAATGTTTAGTCATCCATATCTCGAAATTGGTTATGATTGTTCATTTTAAATAATCAGACTGGGGTTTCAGCGTTTTTAATATTTTGAAGGAAAAGGGGAGAGCGGGGTCAGCGAACTTTTAGTCATCCATATCTCGAAATTGGTTATGATTGTTCATTTTAAATAATCAGACTGGGGTTTCAGCGTTTTTAATATTTTGAAGGAAAAGGGGAGAGCGGGGTCAGCGAATGTTTAGTCATCCATATCTCGAAATTGGTTATGATTGTTCATTTTAAATAATCAAACTGTGGTTTCGGCGTTTTCAATATTTTGAAGGAAAAGGGGAGAGCGGGGTCAGCGAATGTTTAGTCATCCATATCTCGAGATTGGTTATGATTGTTCATTTTAAATAATCAGACTGGGGTTTCAGCATTTTTAATATTTTGAAGGAAAAGGGGAGAGCGGGGTCAGCGAATGTTTAGTCATCCATATCTCGAAATTGGTTATGATTGTTCATTTTAAATAATCAGACTGGGGTTTCAGCGTTTTTAATATTTTGAAGGAAAAGGGGAGAGCGGGGTCAGCGAACTTTTAGTCATCCATATCTCGAAATTGGTTATGATTGTTCATTTTAAATAATCAGACTGGGGTTTCAGCGTTTTTAATATTTTGAAGGAAAAGGGGAGAGCGGGGTCAGCGAATGTTTAGTCATCCATATCTCGAGATTGGTTATGATTATTCATTTTAAATAATTGGGGTATAAGCTGAGCTGAATATGGTAGGTACTACTTTAGTTTGATCCCATAAAAAATCATTTCGTAAATCAACACCCTAAAGGTAGAAATGTACGGCAGAAAAATATGTTTGTACCCGATTGACTTGAAACTTAGCATAGGGTAGGTGAGGGAGGAAGGGGAAGACGTAAGGTAGGGGGAAGTGGAAGGGGGAGGGGAAAGGGAAAGGGAAATGGAGGGGGAGGGAGCAGAAGGAAGAGAGGGGAGGAAAAGGGGTGGAGAAGGGGAGGGGATTTGGAATTTTGGCTCTATATACCTACCTACCAAAACACGCATTCACCGAATTAGGTACCGTGATAAAGTTTGTATGGCTCCAATAAAAATCGTGAAATAAAATTATTTTTATAAAAAAGCAAATACTGACTTAAAAAACCCTGGCGCACTAAAAAGCACTAAAAAGCCTTAAGTCACTTGCCTGTTTTTTTTATATTTTGAAGTCTACGCGGACGAAGTCGCGGGCAAAAGCTAGTCTCTAAATATATAAGAATCAAAGTCCTGATTGACTGACTGACAGACAACGCACAGCCTAAACCGCTGATCGTAGAGACTTCAAATTTGGAGGGTGGGTTTGTCTTGATGTGTAGAGGTGTACTAAGAAAGGGTTTTTTGAAATTCAACCCCTAAGGGGGTAAAATAGGGGATGAAAGTTTGTATGGAAGTTCGTCATTTTTGAAGTTAGAATTATGAAAATTGCTGATTAGGTGTCTTGTGAAAAATAAAAATATATGGGTTTCAGGGTTTTTGAAAATTCAACCCCTAAGGGGGTAAAATAGGGGATAAAAGTTTGTATCGAAGTTCCGTCATTTTTGAAGTTAGAATTATTTAAATTGGTGATTAGGTGTCTTTTCAAAAATAAATAAGAGTAATTTCAGGGTTTTTGAAAATTCAACCCCTAAAATAGGGTAATGAAAGTTTGTATGGAAGTTCGTCATTTTTGAAGTTAGAATTATGAAAATTGCTGACTTGGTGTGTTTTAATAATGAAAAAGATTAATTTTATGGTCTTTGAAAATTCAACCCCTAAGGGGGTGAAATAGGGATGAAAGTTTGTATTGAAATTCGTCATTTTTGAAGTGATAATGATGAAAATTGTTGTTTAGGTTTCTTTTTACAAATAAAAAAGATTAATTTTAGCGTTTTGGAAAATTCATCCCCTGAGGGTGTAAAATAGGGAATGAAAGTTTGTATAGCAGTACCGATTCGGGCTAATCTCTGAAACGGCTGGATCGATTTTGACGGGACTTTTACGGGCTAATACGATACGGGATCCGGGATATCCCAGACATGGGATCCTATATCCGGGATACGGGATCTGGGATCCAGGAAACGGGATAAGGCTCCGGCAAACGGAAGCTGGGATCTGGGAAACGGGATTCAGGATTCAAAAAATGAGATCCGGGATACGAGATCCGGGAAACGAGATCCGGCGTATGAAATCAGGGATATGGAATACGGGACCCGTGATATCCGGGATACGGGATCCGAGATCCGGAATACGGAATCTGGGATCCGGGGAACAAGATCCGGGATACGGGACCCGGGAAACAAGATCCGGGATATGAAATTAAGGATATTTGATACGGGATTCACGATATCCGGGATACGGAATCCGGGATTTAGTAAACAGAATCTGAGAAACGGGATGCGGGGTGCGGGATATACGGGATCCGGAAAACGGGATCCGGGATACGGGATCTGGAAAACGGTATCCAGGATCCGGGCAACGAGATCCAGGATACGGGACCCGGGAAACGAGATTCGGGATATGGGTTACGAGATACGGGATCCGGAATTTAGCAAACAGAATCTGGGAACGGGATCCGGGATACAGGGTCCGGGATACGGGATCCGGGATCCGGAAAACGGGATCCGTGATATACGGGATCCGGATAACGGGATCCAGGATCCGGGATACGGGATCCAGGATCCGGGCAACGAGATCCAGGATACGGGACCCGGGAAACGAGATCCGAGAAATGGGATCCGGGATCCGATTTTTTTAAATTGAAATTCTGCGCGGACGAAGTCGCGGGCAAAAGCTAGTTATATATATAGTTAGTTAGTTACTTATTAATTTAATTGTAACATCTTATAAATACCTGTGTATTCCACAATAAATTATTGATTGATTGAGTAAACAAGTTCACAGGAGTATCATTTTGCTCTTAAAATTTGATTACTTACATATTAGCGCACATACACGGACTGCATTTTGCAGTTTGGTTGCAGTCGACGGCACGCGACTGCACACGGACTGCATTTTGCAGTCGGAAGTGACAGCTCTATTGCAGTTGGTTGCAGTCGACGGCACGCGACTGCACACGGACTGCATTTTGCAGTCGGAAGTGACAGCTCTATTGCAGTTGGTTGCAGTCGACGGCACGCGACTGCACACGGACTGCATTTTGCAGTCGGAAGTGACAGCTCTATTGCAGTTGGTTGCAGTCGACGGCACGCGACTGCACACGGACTGCATTTTGCAGTCGGAAGTGACAGCTCTATTGCAGTTGGTTGCAGTCGACGGCACGCGACTGCACACGGACTGCATTTTGCAGTCGGAAGTGACAGCTCTATTGCAGTTGGTTGCAGTCGACGGCACGCGACTGCACACGGACTGCATTTTGCAGTCGGAAGTGACAGCTCTATTGCAGTTGGTTGCAGTCGACGGCATGCGACTGCACACGGACACGCCGCCATACACGGACAAAATGCAGTCCGTGTATGGCGGCGCTTATAGACTGACTCTCAAATTTGTAGAAATTTATGACGGTCTTACATTGGCATTACAAATCACTTTTGTTCCTAGAAATGCTTTTCAAAACCATTGTTAACTGGCTAAAATCTCTATAAGTTTGGGAGTATAAATGTGGCGGTAGCAGTGCCTGCGACTTCATACACGTGGAATAACATGTTTGTAATGTTTGCTAAAATTAAAGTAGCCCAAGTTACTCCTTAGAACATCAGCTATCTGCTAGTTAAAGTCCCGTCAAAATGGGTCCAGCGGTTTTCGAGATAAGCCGGAACAAACACACAGACAAAAATTTAAAATTGTTTTTATTATCAATACCCTATAATTTCATACGCATTTAGATAAAAGCTGTATATCTACACTAATATTATAAAGAGAAAAGATTTGTATGTTTGTAATGAGTGAACTCAAAAACTACTGGACCGATTTCAAAAATTATTGCACCATTAGAATGCTACATTATCCCTGAGTAACAAAGGCTATATTTTTTGGGATCTGGGATATCCGGGATACGGGGTCCGGGATACGGGGTCCGGGATACGAGATCAGGGATATCCGGGCCACGGGATCCGGGATCCGGTAAAAACGGGAAACGGGATCCGAGATACGGGATCCGGAATCCGGGATCGGTGTCCGTTTTTTTTAAATTTAAATTCTACATGGACGAAGTCGCGGGGAAAAGCTAGTTAACATTACAAACAGACACTTTTTTTATTTTTTTGTTTAGATTTCATAAAAATTATTCGCTAAAATACGTCGCCGTCTAATTTTCCTGAAACGCGAGATTTTCAAAGGAAAATTCGTATCTCTCACACAAGCTTGTCGTTCACAAAATGGTCACGTGAAAAAAGGTATCTGTCCTCGCAAGTGACAGCTGAGACAAAGGACGAGGCCCTTGAATCGTGTTCATCGAATTTGTTACGCAGACGATATGGGGCAGGGTCTATTTTAGGGACTATTCTTTTGCCAGATTTTTTTTTGTGTGCGCTCAGTAATACTGCTTTTTAAACGACTACGGCGGACGGTTATGATTTTGTATGTATGTATGTATGTTCATCTGTTCCCGCCTAACTTCCAAACTACTTCACGTAATTTGACATTGATGAGCACATTTCAAAAATATATATATTGTTACCTATAATATATATATTGCGTAACTTTTTTGTCAATGTTTCAATTGGTTTCGTTCATCCTGTCTCAATTATATACGAAATCAATTGAAACATTGATAAAAAGTTACGCAATCGCCCCGCTGGACGCCATCTTTGCTTACCAAATAGGACAAGTATAAAAAAACGTACTATAGGTGGGCGTATAAAATTGTATAAAACGACCTATTGTTGATTTATTCCACAGTTTTTCAGCGTAGGTGTCGGATGACGTAATACAATTACCTGCCGCCTCCTAAAATTGAAGATGCAAAGTTTATGTAAGGATCTCGTAATAATTAATCCCCTGAATACAGACGACAATGCTTGTAATACATTTTGACAGTGTTTGACATTATTCGATACCGGAATACTATTGTAGCGTCCATACTTACATTCACGACGCCACCGATAGATGGTGCTGAGTGCACGCACGCTTCAGTACAAAATTAAGAGGAGGGTTCGAAATTTGGTTGATTTTCTATTCTACTTTTTCTTTAAGTAAGTATGTGGACTAGGAATCTTATATTTAGATGTATGATTTTTGACTATATTATCTTGAGTATCTTTAAATCCAAATCACGATTTGATGAAATTTTCTCGATAAAAAAAAATTATGAAATGAGCTCTAATTATTTACAATTTTCCTTGCTACCACGATGTTTTTACGATTTAGATCACGAAATTATTTCTAAAACATAGCAAATAATGATATCTAAACTACCCTTCAACCATATTTTAATTCATGAAGTAGTTTTTTTTTAATTCAAGTAAATGTGGTTTGGCGCTTACGTTGTTTATTTCCGAGCGCGCGCACAATATCGCCATCTCACATTTTAAGTACTTGAACTAACCATGTCTCTCTCTAACTTTGTATTGTCAGTGTCCGCTCGGACTTGTTCGACGTCGGACCTGTGAAGGATTTTTTAAAAAATATTACGAAAAAATATTACGGTCGTGCCACATTACAGGTACAGTACAGTATTTACAGTCCGCCGACGCCTATGATAAATAAATAAATATCCTTGGAAATTCTTTTACACATGACTACCTGATCCCAAATTAAGCAGAGCTTGTACTATGGAAACCAGATAACTGATATTACTACATATACTACTTTTTGTTTGTAAATACAAACTAAATATACACTTAATTACACCTAGACTCGGGACATGCGGACATGTTCATGCACACAAATGCATGTCCTGGGCAGGAATCGAACCTACGACCTGCACTGCAGCGTGATTTTCGTTTGCTTTTCCTTGTCTTGTGTAATTTCTTTTCATCTCTTGTCATTTTGTGTCATCTCTTGTCATTTTGTGTCATCTCTTGTCATTTTGTGTCATCCCTTGTCATTTCATAGTTATTCGTGTCATTTCTGTAAAAACTCCCTATTTCGCTTACTGTTATATACTTGCAGCATGGTCTTGGGCCGACAGTGGGAATACATTGCTTGTCAAAACAATGGAGTCGCTTTATTGCGTTTGTTGTAGGTATGGATGGGCAAGTAATAAATATATCATAAATCAATAAATTATCGTAAAAAATAACATTACAGATATGGATAGGAAAATGTTTGTCCGTCCTATTCAATCTATTATATTATAAACGAAAGTAACTCTGTCTGTTACCTTTTCACGGCTAAACCGCTGAACCAATGTTGATGAATTTTGGTATGGAGATAGACTGGGTCTTGGCGGAGAACATAGGCTACTTTTTAGGGTTCCAAAGGGTGCTAACGGGACCCTATTACTAGGCCTACGCTGTCCGTCTGTCAGCGCGGGCTGTATCTCACGAACCGTAACAGGTAGAGAGTTGAAATTTTCACTGAATGTGTATTTCTGTTGCCGGTGCAGAACCACTACTAAAAATATAATAACATTTAAAAATAAATATCAAGTCTCAAACTTGATATTTTTGATGTGTTTATTCTACGGTGGTACGGAACCCTTTATGTGCGAGTCCGACGCCTTCAGATCTTATGAATGTTTTCTTGAAATAAATATAGTGTATTTTAAGTAATTAACTGGCCAACCCTCAGGTCCTACCTACCATGTTAGGATCTTTTTCGTTCTAGCGGGTGTAAACCGTGATTTAACGAGTTAATGTGATAATTTTTGTATTTAAATTATTCAATTCAATGTATTTGTTTCAGACATAGTCCAATATTGATTGTTAAAATTATTATAATTTCACAATAAATATAAAACAATAAATAAAAGTAAAATTAAATTTAAAAAATTAAAAAAATATTTTTTATTTTTCATGTTTTATCATTAAAATACAATATAATATAACATAAATTAAAATAAAATACAATAAAATAAAAACCTACCCCTAATTAAACAAATACCGTCCGCGTGGGATACTGGCTGCATGTCCTCCCTGTATTCAAGCTGTTCCTGTTGTCAAGCGAATTTTTTGAGCAAGGAAAGAGCCAGCCCTCTTGTCACCTGTGGCGGTAACCAGTCTAAGGGTGATTTTGATAGATAAAAAAATAAAGATAAAAAGATAAACAATAAATAAATGCATGGTTAAATCAATAAAATTAATAAAAACTGAAAATTAAATTAAAAAATAAATTAAATATGGTAAAAAAAAATATTATGACACCGCTGATGACTTCATGATCGGCATCGAAGTTAAGTACCAAAGTATTCCTTTGCCTACGAAACATGAAAAAGATACTCATATCCGGCAGTCAGTCACTGACACAGAGTATGTACATTTTTACCCGACTACGGTGGGCGGAGGGTTATGATTTTGACCGATATGTATGTATGTTCATCTGCTCCCGTATAACGTCCAAACTATTTTTATCATAATAATTGGACTAATGAGATATCGTTGGACGCGTCTGGATCGTCCGCTGGTTATAAGATGTGTCCATATGGCGCGCATGCCTCACCCGAGCACTCATATAGGCTATTATACGATCGAAATATTGTTATACGTATCTATCAGCATATTGTAGGTATCGTTTGTCTTCTTTTGACTTACTTTGTCTTCAGCAATAAAAACAACATAGAAATTAAATTATTTTTTTCAAATACACTCGACATAAAAATCCCATATAAAACAAAAAAAATATATTTGAATATTTTCATCCATTTCATCTATTTTAAAAGGTGCACTGGGACATATTATTTTAATTGTACGAATTAAAAAATATTGTTCCTTCAAAAAATAACTATACTATAGTCTACTCCATAGCTGTTCTGTCCTAGCTAAGCGAGAGGGATATATCCTTCGGCAGCTCACGCGACGCTAGCCACACCCCGAAACTAAAATTCATTTTTTTCTTGTATCGTCTTAAGTCTGAACCACGCAAGCAAGATTCGCAAGACACACAGCATATATACGAGACCCCGACAATAACCATCGGGGCATAGCGGCCGGCCGGCCCCGCCAGACATACCACCCGCCTGGCTGGAAGATCTTCCCTTTACCCCAAACTATCACAATGAAAGGAAAAAGCGATGTCTTTATCGTGTAAAAAACGAAGGATACTGGGGGGTTACTCCGAAATACGTCGCTGACGGATCGTCCGAAGTACGGATATACGATTTACGATCAAAACAATGTCAAATCGTAGAGAAAAACGAAAGAAGAAATGTCAAATCACGACAATCCGTCAGCCGAAACGTTAGGTTCGTATTTCGGAGTAGGCCAGCTGCTTCGTTTCGTAGTCCCATAATAGATTAAGGGTTTCTCATAAGAAACCTTTATAAGACAATATTTTCGTTCATTTGTCCGTCTGTCCGTGCGTTTGTCTGTCTGTCCGTCCGGCCATCCATGCGTCCATGCCCCGGAACATTTATTTGTGTGCATGAACATGTCTGTATGTCCCGAGTCTGGGTGTATATGTATATTAAGTATGTATTTACAAATAAAAAAAGTAGTGTATGTATTTATATCAGTTATCTGGTTTCCATAGTACAAAGCTCTGCTTAGTTTGGGATCAGGTAGCCGTGTGTAAAAAATGTCCCAGGATATTTATTATTTATTATTGTTTGTCCGTCCGTCCTTCTGTCCGTCCGGCTATCCGTCAGTCTCTCCGTTCGAGAGAGACTAAGCTATAGGAATATACATTAACACAACTGCATCTTATTTCCTCACATAATGCAGTCCCTCAGCACGCGAATCGAACCCAAGACCACACGATTGGCTGATACAGTCGCCTGCACGTCCGTAGTAATATTTCCAACATAAATTGAGCTCTCTTTATTACTGACACCCGTAATTATGATAGCTTAGCTAATGTTGGAAACTACCTTAGTAGCATTACGACGTACGTCTTCGTCATAAAGACGTACGTTTACGTCACTGACCCTAAATTGATCTCAGATTGACGTCTTTTTTTCGTCGTTACCTGGGATAACTACTACATGATAACTACAACTAGAGAGGCAGAAACTCAAGTTTAATTTGAAATGAAACCGTATTTCCTATCTCAAGTACCTACGTACTTAAATGTATTATTGGATCCACTTAGTGGGAATGACTGGCCCTTTTCTGATTACGAGACGGCAGGAAAGGGTGAAACGGTGGCCTAATTTGGAAATATGATCAATGGTTGGTATTACATTTGTCATAAATGTAGGTACCTACGTAATGCTGGGTGTAAGAGAAACGCTCACAATAATAAAGATAGGTGATAGTACTGATGATTACTGATAGCGATAGGTATGATACCACAAAAAATATGTTTTTCACTTTTCATGCTAGCTTTGGATAATTAAAACAATTGTTATGGCAAAAACACTTAATTGTGTCTGGCTAACTGCAATCACTGATTGCTAAATCAATTTGATGTTAAGCAACACTTGGCAAGGTCAGTCAGAGATGGGTGACCATTTAGTGGCATTTGAAGTGACCGCCTCCGTACTTCGTGCACGTAAAAATTCGGTCCCAGTTGTCGATAGGCAGCGGTCGTTAAGCCTTGTCAGAGGCCTTTGGCGGCTTGAACAACTCTAAGGGCCTCCGCAGACTTGCTACTTTTAGCATCGGCGACCGGCGATTTTGTGACGTATCGATGCTGCGTCGCGTTACTTCGAGCGCGAACGAGCGAGACGCAGCATCAAAATCGCCGATCGCCGATGCTAAAAGTAGCTAGTCTGCGGTGGCCCTAACACCAGGTTGTCCACTAACCATGCGATAAGAAAAATATACTACAAGTTGAGCTGGTATCTACAATATTTAATGAAAGTAAGGACTTTGGCTCACGGCCAAGGTTCGGAGTGAAGAGTATCGGTTACCGGAATTACAAGAGGTCACTGATCGGGCCGATATTAGATTTAGGATGATATATTAATGTTTTATTCATCCAGACAGAGCTTCGAGTGAGCTTCCTTACCAAGATGACAACACGAGCATGATATGTTTTTCTGCTGCCTTAGAGCCATAACACACCGGGTGGCCAGTGCGACGTCGCCAGCCACCGTAGCCAACTAATTCGTATTGAAATGTATGACAGGTAACACACCAGAAGGGCTAGCCAAGTGGCATGAACGCTAATCGAATAGAATAGTATAAACTTCACAAGCCTAGCCTATTTGTCTAGCCCTTCTGAAGGGCTAGACAAATGGCTGACGTCTACAAATTCGCTACGCTTCATCTATGGAAATGGCATAAGTCACGTAATCTCAAGCGTGATCTTCATAGCGACTTGTTGTTGATTTACATAGCGACGTTTGACATTTCCATACATTATGAAGTCTATTCTATTCTATTCGGTTACCGTTCATGCCACTTGGCTAGCCCCTCTGGCGACGCGTCGACGGACTGGTGACGTCGCCATCTATACAAATTGTTTGGATACGTAGTACGGCGACGTTGCTATGGCATCCCGGTGTGTTATGGCCCTTAAGCAGTTATTGCCGACAGCTTCAAGCGGTCGGCACTGACTGCTCCAAGCAGTCCGTCTATGGCGGCCCCGACTGCTCTAAGCAGGCCTTGAGCAGTTATGTTTTTTGCCGCGAATCGCTTCTAGCGCTCCGTGGACGGCGGGTCGAGCAGCTCTTTGCTGCCAGCATCAACCGCACGCCGACTGCATTTTAGCGACTGCAAACGAACTGCTTGAGCGGTCCGTGTATAGCGAATGTTTATTTTCTATTGAAACTGCCGATTGCCCAACAACGACCGCTGGAAGCTGTCGGCAATGACTGCTCCAAGTAGGCAGCATTTATGACATTATGTCTATGTGATGTCAAAACTGACTGCTCGGGCGCGCCGCTCGCGTCATGTATACGCATCTATTAAGAGGAGGGTTCGAAATTTGGTTGATTTTCTATTCTACTGTTTC
Organism: Drymonia ruficornis; assembly: GCA_947859195.1. NCBI lineage: Eukaryota > Metazoa > Arthropoda > Insecta > Lepidoptera > Notodontidae > Drymonia > Drymonia ruficornis. The sequence continues at coordinate 7,203,028 of OX401926.1, read as the reverse complement.
TTTAAGTAAGTATGTGGACTAGGAATCTTATATTTAGATGTATGATTTTTGACTATATTATCTTGAGTATCTTTAAATCCAAATCACGATTTGATGAAATTTTCTCGATAAAAAAATTTTATGAAATGAGCTCTAATTATTTACAATTTTCCTTGCTACCACGATGTTTTTACGATTTAGATCACGAAATTATTTCTAAAACATAGCAAATAATGATATCTAAACTACCCTTCAACCATATTTTAATTCATGAAGAAGTTTTTTTTTAATTCAAGTAAATGTGGTTTGGCGCTTACGTTGTTTATTTCCGAGCGCGCGCACAATATCGCCATCTCACATTTTAAGTACTTGAACTAACCATGTCTCTCTCTAACTTTGTATTGTCAGTGTCCGCTCGGACTTGTTCGACGTCGGACCTGTGAAGGATTTTTTAAAAAATATTACGAAAAAATATTACGGTCGTGCCACATTACAGGTACAGTACAGTATTTACAGTCCGCCGACGCCTATGATAAATAAATAAATATCCTTGGAAATTCTTTTACACATGACTACCTGATCCCAAACTAAGCAGAGCTTGTACTATGGAAACCTGATACTGATATTACTACATATACTACTTTTTGTTTGTAAATACAAACTAAATATACACTTAATTACACCTAGACTCGGGACATGCGGACATGTTCATGCACACAAATGCATGTCCTGGGCAGGAATCGAACCTACGACCTGCACTGCAGCGTGATTTTCGTTTGCTTTTCCTTGTCTTGTGTAATTTCTTTTCATCTCTTGTCATTTTGTGTCATCTCTTGTCATTTCATAGTTATTCGTGTCATTTCTGTAAAAACTCCCTATTTCGCTTACTGTTATATACTTGCAGCATGGTCTTGGGCCGACAGTGGGAATACATTGCTTGTCAAAACAATGGAGTCGCTTTATTGCGTTTGTTGTAGGTATGGATGGGCAAGTAATAAATATATCATACATCAATAAATTATCGTAAAAAATAACATTACAGATATGGATAGGAAAATGTTTGTCCGTCCTATTCAATCTATTATATTATAAACGAAAGTAACTCTGTCTGTTACCTTTTCACGGCTAAACCGCTGAACCAATGTTGATGAATTTTGGTATGGAGATAGACTGGGTCTTGGCGGAGAACATAGGCTACTTTTTAGGGTTCCAAAGGGTGCTAACGGGACCTTATTACTAGGCCTACGCTGTCCGTCTGTCTGTCTGTCCGTCTGTCAGCGCGGGCTGTATCTCACGAACCGTAACAGGTAGAGAGTTGAAATTTTCACTGAATGTGTATTTCTGTTGCCGGTGCAGAACAAATACTAATAATATAATAACATTTAAAAATAAATATCAAGTCTCAAACTTGATATTTTTGATGTGTTTATTCTACGGTGGTACGGAACCCTTTATGTGCGAGTCCGACGCCTTCAGATCTTATGAATGTTTTCTTGATTATTTCAAGAAAACATTCATAAGATCTGAAGGCATATAGTGTATTTTAAGTAATTAACTGGCCAACCCTCAGGTCCTACCTACCATGTTAGGATCTTTTTCGTTCTAGCGGGTGTAAACCGTGATTTAACGAGTTAATGTGATAATTTTTGTATTTAAATTATTCAATTCAATGTATTTGTTTCAGACATAGTCCAATATTGATTATTAAAATTATTATAATTTCACAATAAATAAAAAACAATAAATAAAAGTAAAATTAAATTAAAAAAATATATATATTTATTTTTATTTTTCATGTTTTATCATTAAAATACAATATAATATTACATAAATTAAAATAAAAACCTACCCCTAATTAAACAAATACCGTCCGCGTGGGATACTGGCTGCATGTCCTCCCTGTATTCAAGCTGTTCCTGTTGTCAAGCGAATTTTTTGAGCAAGGAAAGAGCCAGCCCTCTTGTCACCTGTGGCGGTAACCAGTCTAAGGGTGATTTTGATACATAAAAAAATAAAGATAAAAAGATAAACAAAAAATAAATTAAATATGGTAAAATAAAATATTATGACACCGCTGATGACTTCATGATCGGCATCGAAGTTAAGTACCAAAGTATTCCTTTGCCTACGAAACATGAAAAAGATACTCATATCCGGCAGTCAGTCACTGACACAGAGTATGTACATTTTTACCCGACTACGGTGGGCGGAGGGTTATGATTTTGACCGATATGTATGTATGTTCATCTGCTCCCGTATAACGTCCAAACTATTTTTATATCATAATAATTTGACTAATGAGATATCGTTAGACGCGTCTGGATCGTCCGCTGGTTATAGGCTATTATACGATCGAAATATTGTTATACGTATCTATCAGCATATTGTAGGTATCGTTTGTCTTCTTTTGACTTACTTTGTCTTCAGCAATAAAAACAACATAGAAATTAAATTATTTTTTTCAAATACACTCGACATAAATTTCCATATAAAACGAAAAAAATATATTTGAATATTTTCATCCATTTCATCTATTTTAAAAGGTGCACTGGGACATATTATTTTAATTGTACGAATTAAACAATATTGTTCCTTCAAAAAATAATTATACTATAGTCTACTCCATAGCTGTTCTGTCCTAGCTAAGCGAGAGGGATATATCCTTCGGCAGCTCACGCGACGCTAGCCACACCCCGAAACTAAAATTCATTTTTTTCTTGTATCGTCTTAATTATCACTTTGTTTCTACTACTCCACCAAGCCAACTAGGAACCTGTAAAATGTAACGTCACCCGCACGAAAAGGCGGTGGCGGTGTGTGGGAGGGGTGGCGGGCGGGACGCCGCAGGCGGTGGCGGGTGTGCGGGCGGGGAAGCCGCATTCCGTCCGAGTTCCTAGTTGGCTTGGTGGGGTAGTACATATCGCCTTGTGTATGTATGCTCGAAGCAAAAAGAAGATACCAATGATTATTTTACTTCTAACTTTAGGTAGGTTTTTGGAACTTGGCGACCTTTTTACATAATCATTGTAATGTGGACTTCAGAATGTATTACAGTGGGTTACGATACGTGAGACCGTTACAAAGAGCCACCGGTTTCCCGGTTAACCGGTGCCGAACCCTAATTTGTTATTCGTTAACAAATATAGAAAATGTACTCGACTTTTTGCCATATATTATAGGTATGACGAGGGACATATTGAAGGAAGGTATTCAGTATTCAATTCTCATTCCAAATGTGTAATAGTCCGGGTTCCCTGGAACATTTTTTTTTATTACTATCAAGCTAATTTTCCGTGAGTAGCTTCATTTTGATGAGACGCCCAACAATTTCTGTACGAAAAATCTTGATTTTGGGACCTCTTACCTCCCAAAATCAAGATTTTTCGTACAGAAATTGTGATGATGATGATTTGATGATTCTCAAAAAAGGATTACTGTTTTTTTTGTTAAATCTGATGATAATTATCTAAATTATTCGAAAAAATATTTGTCCTACAAAATGTATGATTTGATTTAAGAGTCCCCCCTTCCAACATGTATCGATAACAAGGTCATCAAAAATGATTACTAACCAGCTGATATGATATTTTTTTCAATAATTTACATAATTATCGTAAGATTTAACAAAAAAAACCCAGTTAGTAATAAATTTTTGAGAATCATCATCATCATCATCATCACCCCTCTTACCTCCCACAATCAAGATTTTTCGTACAGAAATTGTTAGGCGTCTCATCAAAATGAAGCTACTCACGGAAAATTAGCTTGATACTAATAAAAAAAAAGTTCTAGGGAACCCGGACTATAATAAAACACCTCCGATAAAATACGAATTAATGAAAAATGAATGAATAAATAAGGTCATTGACACGAGCAAATTCCTTTGATAAAATAAATCATATTCGCTCACTAAGGTTAGGGTTGCCCACGTTGCGAATTTTTTTAGTAGTGATTTAAGTTTTCTCTATCATTTATTAGTTTCTTTCGTGACATATCGTGTACTATTAAAATAACGATACATTCACATTATGAAGTCGACAATGTTTTTTGTAAAATTTATGGAAGGCGTGTTCTCGTCTTCATAATGTAAATGACCATGACCTTATAAATATTATGTGCCTTTTTAGGTATGGGTACTTCTAGGTACATCAGTGAATAGGTTCCGTCAGCAAACTTCAGTCGTCACGGATCGTTACACTCGCAAAACTCGCTTTTTTCGCTGAAAACCATTCCTTTAGTTGTTTCACAGCGTTTCAGAGAAATCTTGTACTGTGGGTCTCTAGTGAAAGCGATAATATGAGTTGACGACCACATGGCGCAGTGGTTTAAGCGTTGGCCCCTCGGCTCACTGCATTGGGTGGTTACAGGTTCGATTCCTGCCAGAGGCAAATTTCGGTAGCGGCCTTTTCATAATTTGCCCTGGTCTGGGTGTCACTGGGATCGCCCCCAGTCCATTGTATGGTAGCTATAGTACAAGCGTTGCTTAGTTTGGGACCATACAGTTGGTGAGTTTGACTGGCGATTTATTTATTTATGATTTATTAATTTATATTATTAATATCGATGAACGATGTACCGACTCTATAATATATTCCCACATATAGAAATGCTTGTATTATGATCGATGAGTAGGAGAGCCGGAAGACTAAATCCCTCCCCCCGTGTTTTTAATTTAATAAAGCCACTAATGGTAGATGGCCACGAATGGTTTCATTGTAGGTAGAGCCAATGCAGTCCGTGTGCAGTCGGGTGCCGTCGACTGCAACCAAACTGCAAAATGCAGTCCGTGTATGTTAGCGCTTAGTAAAATAAAAAAATTGCCTCGACACGACTCAGAAAATACTAAACTACCAAGCCATCTAGGCACTCGGGTATAAATATCAAATGATAATAAGTCAATGGTTCCGCGGTCCGTCCACAACGTCGTGAGCCTGGGCCAATGCCTGGGCACTCCTGTGGCAATAGCGCCCACTACGTGGTGGATGGACCGCGGAATCATTGACTTATTATCATTTGATATTTATACCCGAGTGCCTAGTTGGCTTGGTGCATTAGTAAGAGCTATATCGGACGTGGTTGCCTCCACCAACAAAATGTATAGAGCTGTATGGAGGGTGCACCTGGTGTCCGCTTGGTAGCGCAACCAATTCGGTGTCGGCGTTACCGAATCACCCGCTGCTGGCGCAACCATGGTTGCCGCGTGCGATATCGCACTAAGTCCGCTATCGCTCGCCGCCATCACTAGGACCCCACCTCGCTACACTCAAGAAACTTACGAAAAAAAGTTAGGAAAAACAAAAAGTTCCACTGACTAATGGCCCGTGAAACAGCATCAACTGAAGGTATCCTAAATCCAATTAGCGTTCTCATTCCGAATTGTTTATTAAGCGCCGACCTTTCGGCTTTCGGCCTACTATTGTTTGTCCCATTTTATCAATGGAAATGTATCGGGTGGGCCGAACTTTTAGAATGACAAATGAGTGTTGCTGATTCGGGCCGGGGAATCAGAACTTGATATTTGCACTATAATCGGAGTAATGTTGCTCGATATCGGTCTTGCAATCTTGCGAGAATCAAGAATAAGGCAGACCTCCAAAATCCTCCTCCTCCTATCCTTTCTTTTGATTAAATTCGTGCGGGTTCCAAAACAACTTAGCTTTTCCCCGGGACTCGTCGAGGGTCACACCTTGGCGTCATCGTTGGACACCATTGTCGATCCTGGCTTACAGGAGTAACAGTGGTGGGAGAGTGTGGCGGGCCTAGGCCCACTTAAAAAGAAATGCTCTTATAATTACATTGTCGACCGAAACCGATTGCTGCTTAACATTTCGTTAATTACCTAATTAGGGCTTAACGGACCCTTTGAATAAAAAATACATTTATTCATCCCTTCCGAATGCTTCTACCCTCGGCACGGAGTTCGTTGTTATCGCATTTCTTGCATAATAATACTTAACAGAAAGGTCGCGAAAAACCAATAGATTTATTCCAATTGGGACCAAATATTTTAATGTACCCCCTTTTTTTACTTCACCTTTTATCAATACAGGACCAATCCTGTATTGATAAAAGGTTTTTAAGACGCCTTTCTTTGGAGAAAGGCGTCAATGTCAATGTTTAGTTTTCTAAACAGATTAATATTTGGTATAATTATTATTTTGGTCGTGTCAGATGTAATTACCTAATAGAGGACTGTGTACAATAAAATAGCACCAAATGTCTCTTCTCTTCTCTGTCTGTCTGTCTGTCTCTTTGTATCTGCGAATACTTTTCGTGTTCTTGTTTTTAGGTACTAAGAAAAAAATATTTTTTAAAACTGACTACTGACGCAATTTTAACAAATCTGCCGCATGATTGTCTATATGCAGTAGTTATTGATTTTTTCCAATCTGAATTTAGTCCGATGAGTTTCGACGAACATACAATATTCCATTGACAATTTTAGTGCGGATTCCAAACCACTGATTTTGTTTTGTTTAAAAATATTGTTGAAAGAATTTCGTATTTATCGGATTGGTCTGCATTTTTTAAATAAAATGTATGATTTTAAACAGGTGTATTGTTGAGATTTTATACAATGACCTTCAAACTTTTACTTGTAACATAATGAGATAAAAATGGTGACATAATCAAATATAACTTAATTTCAAAAGATACTGCAAGAAGCTTATAGAGCTTTCAAAAATCTTGATTAAGATTATAAATACATACTTAAGGTTTAACTAGAAGTAGCTACTTACAAACATACATATTCGTAAGTAATGTTGAATAACCAAAACCAAATCTTATTTTTATAACCTTAAAAACAGCGTCATAGGAATGACAGCTATCAAATCAACATTTTTCGATCCGAGGGTCCAATCTTGTAGTACCAATAAGAAAAGCCACTCCGATATCGGAACCCGTCCGGAGAGCACTTTAAAATATCGGACCTAGCTGAGGATTTTGTAGCTAAAGTAAAGTTTTATGAAATATTTTTTTTAAATACAATTACAGCTTGAGCCTCATAATTTATTTCTATCGGCAGATAAGTACAAGGGTAAAAAAAACTAGGTATAAATGGCCACTGTCAATAACTAGGATCATTTGACGGGCCTGTTGGCGTGGTTGGCGTGATGGCGCGCTGCAGGTCGTAGGTTTGATTCCTACCCGGGACATGCATTTGTGTGCATGAACATGTCTGTATGTCCTGAGTCTGGGTGTATATGTATATTAAGTATGTATTTACAAATAAAAAAGTAGTATATGTAGAACATCAGTTATCTGATTTCCATAGTACAAGCTCTGCTTAGTTTGGGATCAGGTAGCCGTGTGTAAAAAAATTCCCAGGATGTTATTATTATTATTAGGGGTGCCCTGCAGTGCGCCCACAATCGAAAATGGTGTTCCAATGTAATTCCCACATCCATACACTCACGGCCGTATCCCACGGGGGTAGGCAGAGACTACTAGTTGCCACATGCTACGATTTTGTCACACCTTTTGCTTCATCCACATTTATACGTCCTAATGCTCTGTCGTCGGTTGAGGGTGCTATTTGATCAATCTGGAAAAGAGCATTTATCTAGTCGTGAAGTTCTCCTTGGGTGCCCTCTTCCACGACGTCCACCTACCACTCCGCCAAGCCAACTAGAGACCTGCAGGCCGATTGCGTAAATTTATCGACAATGTTTCAATTGGTTTCGTTCATCCTGTGATGCTTTATCAATTGAAATTGATTGAAATCGGGACGGGTCTGCACTTCAGTCTTCCCGATTTCAATCAATTTCAATTGATAAAGCATCACAGGATGAATGAAAACAATTGGAACATTGTGGAAAAAGTTTCGCGATCGGCCTGCGGTTAAATGTGACGTCACCCGCACAACAAGGCGATGTTGGTGTGCGAGCGAGGGTGCGGGCGGGAAGGCGCAGGCGGTGGCGGGTTTGTGCGGGCGGGAATGCCGCATTCCATCCGAGTGCCTAGTTGGCTTGGCGGAGTAGTACTGTAGCTACGTATATTTCTGTCGTCAGTCGAATCTCACCCATTCTCATAAATCCAACATGTCCAAACCATCTTAGTATACTCTTCTCAATCAGTCGCCACACCGCCGAGAAGGTACTTGAACACGACTCAAGTCAGAGGGCCTACTCTGTTTCAAACGAAAACGATATTTCGGACGAAATTTGCGTATTTCCTACTACGTTTCTCATTGATTCCGACATTTCTTACGAACGAAAATTGTTTGACGTTTAGATTCGACGACGACGAAGACGTCAAACAATTTTCGTTCGTAAGAAATGTCGGAATCAATGAGAAACGTAGTAGGAAATACGCAAATTTCGTCCGAAATATAGTTTTCGTTTGAAACAGAGTAGGCCCTCAGAGCTGTTTAATTTTCGTCGAGGCCTTCATCGGAACATTCGGCCGACAATTAGTTAAGTTTTAAAAGGGTAACAAAAACCGTTAATTTGAGAATAAATAGGTACCTTATACATCATTCACACACACACACACACACACACACACATCACACACATCACACACATACACATCATTCACATCATTCTAAGGGTGTTTGCTAATAGGTTTGATTGTCAGTACATCAACCATCTGTGTATGGTTCATGTACTGACAAACAAACAAATGACTCTGAGGCAGGGCATGTTTTTATAAATAAATAATGATAGTGATAATAATAATGTAATAGTAGTGCTGACTTGATAATAATAATAATAATAACCCCCCCAGGGGACCACCTTGCCGTGGTGGGGGGGCTTAAGGAAAGCTGGCTCTATTTAGGTCCGAACACCAGACCCACCCCATAAAGGGAGGTACTAAAACAAGGGTTTATAACACCAAAACCCACACCCTTTCTGAACGAACGGTCCCAAACCTTTGTAGAGAACATGGAGAAAGTTAAAAGTGAATATAATTTGCGGCCGCTTCCCGGGGGTCGCCGGGGCACATCTGGAGCCGATGCTGGATGTCACAGCATGCGAACCATCGGCGACGAGGGGCTGAGCAGGCGGGCTCCTCTCGATAAATTGGTTACAGCCGAACATGTTTCAGTGTCAGGATCTTCTTCCCTGTCACTGTTCCCTTCCATCTCTTCAACAGCACCATCATACTGCGTGTCTCCGACACCATCGTCTACTATCAGTATGGGACTAGTGGATGTTGCGCAGGAGACAAATTCTGTCAGAGAACCTGTGCCCACTACTAGTGGTATAAAAACGCGTAGAAAATGGACTACAGATATGAATGAATTCATCCTACGCACCTATCTCCATCTTACCAACATGGAAACAGATACTAAATCCTACCTTTTACCCCTACACACAAAATTCTTAGAACAATATCCCAACATACAAGTTAGTCGACAACGAATTGGCGATCAGCGCAGAGCCATAGTCAAAAATAAGCTATTACCTCAGGAGCATATAGATAAAATTTATAATGACGTTAGAGCTGAATTAGAATCCATTCACACACAAATTACACACTACTCTCAATCACTCAATACACAAATAGGTCAACGAATGAAGTGGACAGACGAATATAATGAGGCAATAATTAGGATATATTATAGAATTACACAACTAGAAAGTAACCAAACAGCATACAGAAAATATTTACATCAAGAATTTATTTCTTTATTCCCTCACCTAGGTCACATTTCCGAACAAAGAGTTGCAGACCAAAGGAGAGTAATTATTAACAATAAGTACATCTCAGATGATAGGCTGAAATTAATTAGGCAAGAAGTAGCTAGAGACTTACAATTGAATTATTCAGAAACACAGATCACTAACAATAACGTAGAACAAATAACACTATCTCCGACACAAAATAACACTACACCAGGGATTAGCTCAACAAATAACGAAATAATGGACAATTATAATACACAAACACACATTCCACCCATGCAGACAATAATTAGTTTACCAATTGCACATACACCGATCCAAACCTTACAAACAACATGCAGTCCAACTACAGATCTCAATACACCTTTATCAACAGTTGACACTCAGGTCAGCACAATCTCGCAAACATCCGACTATGACATAGCCCAAACACATTCACATTCAGACGAATTAATAGAAGAACCTAATCTAGAGAGAAATGAAATTATTGATCAAACATTTAAAGAAGCATCACAACATTTTACAAATGTAAACCCCAATAAGAGAACATACATACCTAAACAGAGAGCGACAAAAAAATTGGCTACCATAGTACAGTACTTAAACAACGTTTTACTTCCTGAAAATATAGATGAAAACACTGACTTCAATACTTTCCAAACTACACTATACAGCGCAGCGTGGACCGCTGCTAAAATGAATGGTACAAAATTGTCCCTACTGCCGAATAACCCAATCACACGATCTAGTACCAAACCAAAATGGCAAATAAGATTAGAAAGAAAAATAGAAGATTTAAGGGTTAAAATAGGTAGATTAACGCAGTACATTAATGGTAACAGAAATAGAACTATTAGTAAACACATTAAATTGATTTGCGAACAATATAAAATACACTCGAAACACGAAGAATTAAATACAGAACTTACACAATTTTTAGACACCCTTAAGCAAAAACTTAGCGCTACTACTAACCGTTTAAAAAGATATAAAAAATGTACTCTACGCAAAACACAAAATTCCCAATTTAAAACTAATGAAAAACAATTCTACCGTTCAATCACAAATACAACCTCACAGAATCAAACAGCTGATAACAACACATCACACAATAACATTAAACCGTCACCTGAAGAATTGCAGAGATTCTGGGCGAATATATGGGACATTCCCGTAGAGCATAATCCTCAGGCTACATGGATAGAAACAGTAGAAGCAAGTTGTACAAACGTGCAACAAATGGAGTTTACAGATATTTCTCTAGAAGTTTTCCTTAAGGTAATCAGAAAGTTACATAACTGGAAGGCGCCAGGTTCAGACCACATCCATAATTACTGGTACAAAAAGTTTACGTCCATTCATTCACACTTACATAAATTCATAAATAATTTCATTCTCAACCCAGACACTATACCAAGTTACATGACTGTAGGAACCACTTACATGTTACCTAAAGACCCTAATGACACAGCAAACCCAGCAAAATATAGACCAATCACATGCCTCCAGACTATTTACAAAATCATCACATCCTGTCTAGCTGAGACTAAAAACACACATATCAATACAAATAACATATTATTAGAAGAACAAAAAGGATGTAGGAAACAGAGCCAAGGTTGTAAAGAACAGTTAACAATTGATGCGGTCGTTTCTAAACAGGCTTTAGCTAAGAAGAGAGATATTTTTACCATGTACATAGACTATCAAAAAGCATTTGACTCAGTACCACACTCATGGCTCTCCTATGTTCTTGAACTCTATAGAATCCATCCCATAATGACACAATTTTTAAAGTATGCCATGCAAAACTGGTCGACTGTACTTAAACTTTCCAACGATGGAACGGTTATAGAGACCGAACCAATAAGTATCCGCCGGGGAATATTCCAGGGAGACGCCTTAAGCCCTCTCTGGTTTTGTCTAGCTCTCAATCCACTATCCCATCTCCTCAATAGTTCTAATAATGGTTTTAAAATAGTAAATGACAGCACCAATCACACTCTCTCTCATTTAATGTACATGGATGATATCAAATTATATGCGAGCACCCTAAATGAACTAAATGAATTAGCAGACATTGCACAAATATTTTCAGAAGACATCCATATGCAGTTCGGTATTGATAAATGCAAGATACAATCAGTTCGTAAAGGTAAAATAGAACAAAATCATTATCAACTCCCAAATGGACAAACAATAGACCCGGTAGATAACAACAGTGGTTATAAATACCTAGGATACCAGCAAACCCAACAGATACACCAAAAAGAAACTAAATTAGTATTAGAACAAAATTTTAAAAGTAGATTACACAAAATCTTAAACTCCCAACTGAATTCTAGAAATATTATTAAAGCCATTAATACCTACGCCATCCCTATTCTTACCTACTCATTTGGTATCATCCGCTGGTCACAGACAGACTTGAAAAAGCTACAACGTATAATAAACACTTTATTAACGAAATATAGAAAGCATCACCCGCGAGCATGCATACAGAGACTCACACTTCCGAGACATGAAGGTGGACGAGGGCTGATAGATGTCCAAAATCTACACAACAAACAAATTTCTACACTCCGCACATTCTTTAAAAACCAATCAGAAAGATCCACGTTGCATAAATCCATAGTACACACTGATAAGAAATTAACACCACTTAACCTATCCGACTGCACGACTCAGAAAAATGAAAATATCACAAGCACTCTACAGAAACTGGATTCTTGGACCCAGAAATCCCTCCATGGTAGGCACCGCCAGGATTTACTCAGGCCGAACGTCGACAAAAGTGCGTCGAACGCATGGCTTGAACGTGGTGAGATGTTTCCCGAAACGGAGGGATTCATGATTGCCATCCAAGACCAGACGATAGACACAAGAAATTATAGAAAATATATTATAAAAGACAGAACTCTTGCAACAGATATATGCCGACACTGTCATAGTAGCTCAGAAACCATTCAACATATAACTGGAGCCTGCAAATCCATAGCCCAAACAGATTATAAACATCGACATGATCAAGTCGCCGCCATCATTCACCAACATCTCGCATACAAAAACTCACTCATCACAAAAAAAATACCGTACTATAAATATAAGCCCCAAACAGTATTAGAATCACCTAACTACAAACTTTACTGGGATCGTACAATAATCACTGATAAAACAATACATTACAATAGACCAGATATTCTACTTCATGATAAAATTAACAGCATCATATATTTAATTGACATAGCCATACCTAACACCCACAATCTTGCATCAACTTACACTGAAAAAATAGCCAAATATACCGATCTATCAATAGAAATTAAAAATCAATGGAGGGTTCAGAAAGTTAGAACAATACCCATCATTCTTTCATCTACAGGCGTCATACCTCACACACTACACACCAGTCTTGCATCCTTGGACATCCATAAACTCACATACACCCTTCTCCAAAAAGCAACAATTCTGAACACTTGTAGAATAGTAAGAAAATTTTTAGCAATAGACCAGAGCTGAAACATTAAAAACTAACTTCTTTCTAAATGAACATGCCCCCCCTCCCCATTTCTTGCTTGGCCAAAAGCCCGCAGAAATGGGTGTATTTACCCCATCAATTGGGAGAATAAAAATCTTAAAACAAAATAATAATAATAATATAACGTCACGACTTTTATCCCCATTCGGGGGTAGTCAGAGGCTTGAGTGGCCATACACCACCACATTGTGGAGGTATTAACCAACTCAAAGCCCACGTTTCACCAGATAGTCGGAACCCAACGTGACAGGTGGTGAACCTTGTCGCCGTGTATACAGGAACTGACTATTACCTAATCCCGAGGGATAGGTAGGTTTCCTCACGATGTTTTCCCTCACCGTCAGCGACTGCCGTGCTGACTTGACTAATATTAATTTCCTTTAATATAATTTGAATTGGTATTATTGTTATTTTGTTGTTGTTTATAAATATAAAATAACGTCACGACTTTTATACCCATTCGGGGGTAGTCAGAGGCTTGAGTGGCCATACACCACCACATTGTGGAGGTATTAAGCCAACTCAAAGCCCACGTTTCACCAGATAGTCAGAACCCAACGTGACAGGTGGTGAACCTTGTCGCCGTGTATACAGGAACTGACTATTACCTAATCCCGGGGGATAGGTAGGTAGGGTTGTTGTTTATTGTTATTGTAATTTTTATTTTATAGCTACTAACACTAGTTAAGGCAATTTTACTAACACAATGGATGTAATATCTGAAAATAAATTGATTGAATTGAATTGAATTGAATAAGCTACAACGAAAACCTTGCAATCGAAAACGATTTATCGAAAGTTTATTTGATCAAAAGCTTAATTTTAAATAACGATCATAAAAATTGCCAGAAAACTTCGGAAAAGTTCGCAACTGGTATCTTACGCGAACTTCCAAGTCTTAAATACCGCAAGACACTATTTCAAGATTTCGCCTTCATGATAAACACTTTAGGAAAGTAAAAGCCGAAGTTATCGCCACTAAATTTGGTTTTAAGGCCTCCGATTAACCGTTGATATTTCTAGCTAACATTTAATGCTGCGTTCCATTCACCGTAATTTGTGTTATTTTCATCCACAAAAAGTGTTAAAAACGATAATAATGATCACTTTCAGTACAAGTTGGTGCGAGTGGAACGTGATTTGTGGACAAAAATAACGAAAATAACAAAATTAACAGTGAATGGAACGCACCATAGGTACCTTAGGACCCGCGTAGGCTTCGAGTTTAATAATAATTGACGGGCCCGTTGGCCTGGTGGCGCCTTTCACGCTGCAGGTCGTAGGTTCGATTCCTACCCGGGACATGCATTTGTGTGCATGAACATGTCTGTATGTGCCGAGTCTGGGTGTATAATATGTATATTAAGTATGCATCTACAAACAAAAAAAATGTGTATGTAGTAATATCAGTTATATGGTTTCCATAGTACAAGCTCTGCTTAGTTTGGGATCAGGTAGCCGTGTGTAAAAAAAACGTCCCAGGATATTATTATTATTATTAATATTGCCAGACTGACACACTAACCACCAAATTTATATTTTTTTGCCAATTTACAATGGTAATTGATGGAATCATGCGTAACTTTGCGGGCTCAGTCGCAGTCCAGCTTTCCTGAGGATGCCTCGTTTAGAGGCGAAACACGTGTCGAATTTATTTAGGATTCGCTTTGTCTGCTGAGAATTGCTAATTGTTAGGGTCCATGACTCATGACAGACATACTCTCGACTGACAGGGAGTTAGGTCTTGTTGGCTTCTTCTATTATCGATCAATTCATTTGGTTTATAAAATTGGAGGTTGACAATTCCGAGGGTGAGTGGTGGGTCCCTCTCTATAATTGTTTAATTTACAATGGGTTTACAAAGCATTTCTAGGAACAAAAGTGATTTGTAATGCCAGTTTAAGTCCATCATAACTTTCTATAAATTTAGGGGTTAATGCATAGTCCCAAACTAAGCAACGCTTGTACAATGATTTAACAATTGACTGGGAGCGATTCAAACATGACATTACATTATAGTTCTTGCAATTCACGAATGCGAGTTGACATACACATTGTGACAGTGTGCGTTTACGCCACGCATCGCACACTGTCACAATGTGTGTGTGTATGTATGTACCTACATGTCGAACACAACCAAGGGCCACTCGTGAGTTGCAAGAACTATAATTCAAATTTAAAAATCTATAGCATTTTGCTCCTAGATCTATATTGTCTGTGTGTCTGTCTGTTACGTTAACCACTACATCACTAAACCGCTACACCAATTTTGATGAATTGGTATGGATATAGACGGGACCTTGGAGCAGAAAATATGCTACTTTTTATCTCGGAAAAATGTCGGGTTCCTGCGGGATTAGTCGCGGGCAGAAGCTAGTATTAAGTGGGCTAGCATTAATACAGTTTTTCTTTGTTACAGAAAGGAAAACTATCCTGCATCAGAACTGAATCAGAATCCGGTTCAGACAAGCTATCGCTCCGGCAATCCGCTTCGAAGCAGACGTCCAAGAACTCTACCCAACCTAGCGACTGCTCTACCCAAGCCGACCACAAATGCCCCTGCTGCTTCCAACCAGAGAAGAAAAAGAAACACAGAAACAGTAAAGAGAGAGAGTCTAAATTCTACAATGAAGTGACTTTTAAAGCGAATTTCAAATATAAAAATACAACACGCAGAACGCATTCCATGAGAGAGCACGTGGAAAATAATAGAGTCTCCTCTTTAAGACGGGAAACAAAAACGGCCCAAACACTAAGCCTTGTGGTAGGCGGTTTCGTCGCTTGCTGGCTTCCTTTCTTTTTATACTATCTTCTAACACCTTTCATACCGAGTACATATGTGAATCCAGTGCTGATGTACATCCTGACCTGGCTAGGCTGGTTCAATTCGGCCATAAATCCATTTATTTACGCATTTTATTCTCCAGATTTTAGGCTCGCGTTCTGGCGGCTCACTATAAAGAAATGTAAAAGAAATAAGCGTTAAGTTAGAGACATACTTATGAGTCAGGCGCTAGAGCAGTAGCGGATCGTTGGACATGTCTGGATCTGGGGGGCTAAAAACGCTACATACTAAGAAATTCTGTAAATGCAAATCTTTTTTCAGATTTTCTTAGCAATCCCGCTAATTTCCGTACAATAGTCACGAATGGCGTAAAATGTGTGACTATTTTACGGACATTTGGAAAAGGAATTGCGTTTGCAACGCAACGTCTTGCGTGACGTCACAATTCGACGCATAAGTGTGTTTTTAGCTTTAGTATGTTTGTGTAAGAAATAGTGAATTTAATTTTAAGTAACTTAAGCCTAGCTTAAGTAACCTTAGGTAATCGAAATTACTTCAAAGGGTTTCGCATAGCCTAGCACAATCTTTTGTTACATCAACAATATAGCATTCACTTTGTGTTAACTATAGTGTTGTAGTTCAAGATTAATGGCTCATTAATGATTAATGGTCACAGCTCTACGAGCACTCGGCACCCGACCAGCACCGCCTCGCCTCGAGCGGTTAGTATTCTTTATATGTAATTCTATGGACATACGCTCACTACATCAACTCCGTAGCCTCACCGGATCGCCTTGCTCGCAAGCAGTCTACGTGCTGGTTGGGTGCCGAGTCGTTGTAGTGAGATGTTACACGATTACTTACAAATGAAAAATGTAACGTCACGACTTTTATCCCCATTCGGGGGTAGTCAGAGGCTTGAGTGGCCATACACCACCACATTGAAGCCCACGTTTCAGCAGATAGTCAGAACCCAACGTGACAGGTGGTGAACCTTGTCGCCGTGTATACAGGAACTGACTATTACCTAGGGTTACTTACAAGTATTCTATAGATACTGAACATGAGATTAACGGTCGATTAACGGCTACGGTAGTCGCGCTTAGCAGTTGACGTCGTTATCTGTCATTTGCTGTGTCCAGAAGCGCTAGACAAGTGGCTGACGTCTCCGAGCGTTCGTTCAATCGTTACGCTTCATGTATAGATATGACATAAGTCACGTGATCTACATAGCAACTTGTTGTTGATCTACATAGCGACGTTTGACATTTCCATACAGCGTTCATGCCACTTGGCTAGCCCCTCAGATGACTCGCATGCCGAGGCAGTTTTGCCACGTTTAGTTTGACATGGCGCACCCGAGACAAATGCTCGCCCTGCCTCACCCGAGCGCTGTCATTTGCCTCGCCTAGTTTAGCCTAGTCATGAAACGGAACGATAATGTAACTATGTAGATTGTTATACCCTGCTCTGTCTAGAGTGTAAGTTGGCTCGCCCTTTGGCTCACCAGAGCATGTGATGGAGGCTGTCGCGCGTGCCGCGCGCGGCATGTGAGCGAGCAGCCTCCATCTGTATGCAGCAAGTCAGATATCTGAAAATGCGCGAATCAGGGGGCTTACCACTAACTCTTATTGCGATTCAATTACAGGAACGTTTGAACGATTCAGCGTCTTTTTGTGCAATGACGTACCTTATTGTCATGACAATAAGAAACGTCATTGCACAAATGGCCGCTGAAACGTTAAAACAAAACTTCTATAAGAGGTGGTGGTAAGCCCCCAGGTGTTATTCTGAGGTACCATGAGCTCCGTAAATTATGTTTTTTTTTTAATTTAGTTGACTCCCATGATGACGTATACAACCCATTAAAGACAGCGTGAGTAAATAAAACCCTGAAAGTATTTTCGAGATTCACATAAAAAATACTACTCATATCGTATGTCAAAATTACGCACGCGCGCGCGCCATTATGCGAACCACGATGAAAGATGGCGACCATTAAAAAGATGTATATGCAAAACATGCCATAAGTAATACCTATTTGTGGTAACATAAGTTTATTTATGCCAACATAAGTTTATTATGCTGTTTTTGTATGTGACTTAACGGCCGAATACTCAATGGCTACTTAAATATTTAAGTCCAACTTAGCAGTTCGAGACGTTGTTAACTGACATTTTTTGTATGGCGCGTCAAAGTTAAGCAGCTCTCAAATTTAAGTTGCGTACGAGTATTCGGCCGTAAGGCCCGTATTTATAAATCTATCTCAAGATTGAGATCGAAATAGAAATGTTGTTTTTGACAGATGTTCCATACATTAAACGTCAAAACTGCATCTTAAGATCGATCTCAACTTTGAGATGCATTTATTAATACGGGCCTAAGACTAAGGTGGCAATCAACCGTACGGCCCGCCTGATGTTACGCAGTTACCGTAGCCTATAGACTAAATACAAAAATGACTGACGCAGAGGAAGTAGGGGGTGAATTGGGCTCTCTAACTCATCGTACGAAACGCAGCTGTCGTAGCTAATTTACGCTGATCTACCGTGAGAGGGTGGTACCCGTGTCGAGCCAGCCTATATATGAGCTGCAGTCATTTGGCTACAGCTTGGCTCTACCATCAATACTATACTGCATGCGATATCGCACGAGGCAACCATGGTTTCGCCACCAGCGGGTGATTCGATAGCCGATTGGTTGCGCCACCAAGCGTACACCAGGTAAGCGTATACCCTCCATATAGCTTTATACATTTTGTTGGTGGTGCAACGTTGCGCTACCACTGGTGTCCTCGTGCGATATAGCACTAAGAGCCTGTTTCACAATCGTCAAATAACTTTTATCCAGCAAATAAATATAGCGTGTTGACAGATATTATATGGCCCTTATAATACTATACTTACTGTTTAGGCTCAACAATAAAAAAATAGAGATGCTTTCACCGTTGGAATTTATAACCCTTTGTACGGAAGCGAGGTTTATCTAGGCCAAATGTGGTGAATGGGTTTACCATTGTTGGGGTGTTTTAGCAAACACCTTGCTTAGTAGGTCATGGGGGCAATGATTTATACCCAAGCACAGATACTATTTTGTATCTAATATCAACTTTGCCCGCGACTTAGTAAGTGAAATTTATCAAAAAACCGGCCAAGTGCGTGTCGGACTCGCACATAAAGGGTTCCGTACCACCGTAGAATAAAAACGTCAAAAATATCCAGTTTCTTGTATGAGGACCCCCTTTATTTTTAAGTTTTATTTTATTTTTAGTATTTTTTGTTGTAGCGGCAACAGAAATACACTTCTGTGAAAATTTCAACTCTCTATCTCTTACGGTTCGTGAGATACAGCCCGCTGACAGACGGACGGACAGACGGACAGCGTAGGCTTAGTAATAGGGTCCCGTTGGCACCATTTGGGTACGGAACCCTAAAAAATTGTTAATGTATACGCAAATAAATGAAGTTGAAGTGTCTGTTTGTAATGTCAAAATAACAGCTTATACTAAACGCATATGAAAGTATGTACGGTACTTTAAACGAAAAAAATAATCGATTTCGAACATTTTTCTCTGTGTGTTTGTTCCGTTCCGGCTAATCTCTGAAATGGCTGGACCGATTTTGATGGGACTTTCACTGGCAGGAGTAGCTTAGGCTACCTACTTTTAATTTAGCGAACATTAACAACAATTTTAGGTTAAGCGCGTACGAAGTCGCGGGCATAGCTTGTTTATATATAAATTACCAATTAAAATACCTCATTTTGTAACGGGGACAAATCTTGAATAATAAATCATGTTGATAAACCCATCGATTGGGTCCAAACTAGAAATTCGCGAAGCAGAAATAAATGTATTCGTAAAACCTATTTCCTCCGTTACTAAAAAGGATTGCGAAGATAGATGACATGAATTTACAAAGCGAATAGTTTACTGCCAAGGAAAATAAACTTATTTTTCATCCTGAAATAATATAACTGAATATACTTCATAGTACTTCGATATTTCCCCGCTTTACCCCGGGACTCGTCGAGGGTCAAACCTTGGCGTCATCGTTGGTCACCATTGTCGATCCTGGCTTACAGGAGTAACAGTGGAGGGAGTGGGGGGCCTAGTCCCATTAAAAAGTTATTCCATATGGTTAAAAATGAAAACCTAGGTATCTATGATCCTAGGGCAGTTTCAAAATCGTCAGATAAATGTTATCCCCCAAAAAAAATTGAAATTATCCTCCGAATATTATAAGTTCTGGAGCTACTTAACTTTAACATACAAAAAATGATAGATGTCAGATGGCCGAAAACATGTCAAATGCCAAGAATTTACCATTAGAGAACAGTCCTTTTCCATTGGTTTTCCATTGGACTAGTAGTTAGCAGACTCGGGGCCTGTTCATTTTCTTATCGCTTCTCGTTGCCCGAGGTATAAAACTTAATTCAAGAGGCCGGCCATTTCAAATTCTAGTTTTTCATGCTAAATAATAGTCATTACGTATTTTATGTGTGTATACTTAAAAAAATAAAAACCGGCCAAGTGCGTGTCCGACCACGTTTAATATTGGGTTCTGTAGCCATTTCAATAACAAAAACAGTTTTTTGACTGCCTAAGATTTACCTATATTGTTTTAACTTTTAAAGGTTTCTTTTAAATCACGTAAATGATATGGTTGATAATAAAATGATGTATGCGAATACTATTTCATTCGAAAGGCTTATCATGATGGGTTAACTAAAAAAAATATTTATCCCCACTTTCCATGTAGGGGGAGGAACCCACAAAAAAAAAACATTTTAAACAATTAATATTTTTTTAAATTCAGATCTCTTCGTCAAACACTGTAAAAGTTATTGCACTGTGACAGCCTGGGATCTTATAATGGTTCTCGTAGTGACTACGGAACCCTAAAAATGACTTAATCACCGCCATTAACAATGAAATTCCCTGGTATTTCGCATGTTAAATTACTCCACCTTTCTCCGAACATGCCATTAGACGGGAAGCACCTAATTAGCTTGAACAAGAGCTAGTGTTTTAGCAGAATGTTACAATTGCCTACATTAAGTAATGGAATTTATTTCGTGGAATAAATCAGTGGGAATTTTTCGAACACATTTTCAGTGTACCACACTGTAAAACACTAACATAATGCATCTCAAAGTTGAGATCGATCTTAAGCTGCTGTTTTTGACAGATGTTTCATACATTAAACGTCAAAACTGAATCTAAAGATCGATCTCAACTTTGAGATGCATTTATGAATACGAGCGTAACTGTAATCCTGTAAGAAGGTTTATATTATCTTTAAAAATGTAATGTAACGTCACGACTTTTATTCCCGTTCGGGGGTAGTCAGAGGCTTGAGTGGCCATACACCACCACATTGTGCAGGTATTAACCAACTCAAAGCCCGCGTTTCACTAGATAATCAGAATCCAACGTGACAGGTGGTGAACCTTGTCGCCGTGTATACATTAAATCATTAAATTAAATCATTTATTTTTCAAAGTACAGGAACTGACTATTACCTAATCTGGAGGGATAGGTAGGTACATTATCTTTAGATGTATATCATTATACTGTAGATAATTTTACAGATAATAAAGTAATTGAACACGAAATTCATTAGACGGCGGGCGATTGCTATTATTTTTTTATCGAAAGATTAAAGCCAGATCCAGACGGGTGTAACGTGTAATGTAATGTAACGTGAAAGGTAACGCGAATTCTGTGTGTGGACAGCACTACGAGCATAACTGTAATTTTCCCCTGACGGGAATCGAACCCGAAACCACCCGATACAGTGAGCCGAGCGACCTACACTCGAACCACTGCGCCAAGCAGTCGTCATAATCATGCCTTAAGATCTTAAAAGGTTTCGAAAAAGGCTTGTAACGCAACACTCACGCAATTTTCGGATTTTGTAATCAAAATGGTAAAGAAAAAGAATATTGGCTTGAGAGATTATTTTTAGCAAGCAGTGTGGCGAAACAAATTCCGAGGGTGTCTGGAAATTAATTAGCCGTTACTCAGCCTTTTCGGTTTGTTGGCTTAATTAACTACTTAAGATTAAGCCAAATTTTAAGGTCAAGAAAACTGTTAAGAATTCTCTTTAGAATCATATAAAAATTGTACTTGTGACGATGACATTAAGCACCAAGAAAGATGGAAACATGTGAATTATCCACCAGAACATGAGCCATATTGACAATACCGACATTTTTTCAATATTATTTTCCGCAAACGACTAATTCGTACTGTGTCCATGGACTCAGTTGGGTAGGACATACTATTTTCATCAGGCCCATATCTCCCTTTTTTTGGTAATATCTTTGAGCATGGGTTAAATCACAATGGCTAGCTAGAAACGACAGCCCTGTAGTTTTTTTTTTTAATTATAAATGTGTAGGTAAGTATGTTCAACAAAAACCACAACTTCTTGAATGTTTTATCTATATTTTTATACTAATAATATAAATGCTAAAGTAACTCTGTCTGTCTGTTAAATTTTTACGACTAAACCGTAAACCAATTTTGATAAATTTTAGTATAGAAATAGAGAGGACCTTCGGGAAGGACATAGGCTACTTTTCATCCCGGATAAATGTTAGGTTCCTGTGGGCTTATCAAAAAACTAAGGAAACGCAGACGAAGTCGCGGCCAGAAACTAGTATAATATAAATATTCAGAAATCATAATCTATACCTACATTGTTAGGCACCACTTAGACCACTATAGTGCTCAAATTAAAAGTTGCGTGGCCCACCCAACCGCGGCCAATCCTAGAAACTCTTTGTGTAAATAAGCCCTAATTGTATTCATTTGGACAAGTAATTTATTTCCATGAAAAATTGCCTCGGCCCGCACGCCTCGGAATAAAACTATGCCTTTTTTCTCAACAATTTGTTAAATGGTCTGGCAACATTAATTTCTCTTGACATTTAGATGATTTGCAGATACAACGGATTTTTGATTTACGTTCCATTTTATTCTTTCAAACTCAGTGTTGCCAGCTTAAATTTATTTTTAGAATAGATTGGTTTTTAATTAGCGATTTTGTAGGAAATATGACGGTGAAATATTTTGTTGCTAAAATATATTTAATTACTTTATTAGGAATAGTCATTCTGTATTTTTTTTCGGCTTCGCACGGGTAAACAGATTTTTAAAATATGTATGTACGTAATTGCTCGGGGGAGGCATGCGAATCATCTGGACGCACCAAATCAGATTTCTGCCAGTGTGCCATCCTTGGCAATTAAAAGAAATATAATCAATCCTGATCCAATTGTTGAAATCTAGTACAACAATACATTACAATGTAATAGTATCCAGTATTACAATTCATTTTTTTGGTGAAGTTTGCCAATAACTAATCGTATAGGTATTGCGTACGCGTTGGCACGCGTAGAAGATCAATCATACTATGTATTTATTCTTGAATAATAGATACAGTAGTGACTGTAGCCTAGGGGTGAACAGGTTGGGCTACCAATCAGAAGGACCCAGGTTCGATCCCCGGTGGGGCATGCACCAATAGATGAATTTTCATCGATGTGCAATATTTACAGTTGGCTGACGGTGAGGGAAAAACATCGTGAGGAAACCTACCTATCCCTTGGGATTAGGTAATAGTCAGTTCCTGTATACACGGCGACAAAGTTCACCACTTGTCACGTTGGGTACTGACTATCTGGTGAAACGTGGGCTTTGAGTTGGTTAATACCTCCAAAATGTGGTGGTTTATGGCCACTCAAACCTCTGACTACCCCCGAATGGGGATAAAAGTCGTGACGTTACACCATGGATTTACTCTGTGCGTTACACACACATAAGAGATAGGTACATTATTAATTCTGGGCGTAAGTAACACAAGAATAAAAGTCGATTTCCTCGGTAAGCTGCAATCAACTGTGATACAATACAATGTTATCTTGTATCAAAGGACGATCCTATTGGATTGATTGGATTGATTGATCAATCTAAAAGTACGACACAGTGATTCCTAAGGGGACGCTATCAATACGACGGATAAGTTATCCGAATCTATTTTGTGGACTTTGATTCGCTGTAAATTCCCTTGATGATATCTTTTTCTCGTATTTACTTATTGGGAAACAATTCTCCAGTGGTCATAGCAATCATGATGTCAGGTAAAAGACGTCCACTGTTGGGCATAGGCCTCCCACAACGACCGGTCCTGGTGCACGATTTCCCTCGACCTTTACTAGGTCGTAGGTCCACCTTTTGGGGGCCTACCCACACTGCTTTCATTGCAATGATTATTATTATGTTTTTATATGTGACTAAGGTGGCAAACAAGCGTACGGCCCGCCTGATGTTAAGCAGTTACCGTAGCCTTTAGATGCTTGTAATACCAAACGCGTCGTTTGCACGTTGCCGACCTGACCGGGACTTTAGGCTCTCTCACCCATCGTATTAGATACTGCTGATCTTCTGAGAGAGGATATTACTACCTTGGTCAAGCCAGCCCATATATGAGTTGCAGTTAATTGGCTACAGCTTGGCTCTACCACTTGTGAAAAGGTTTTAGGTATGGTCAGCCAAGAAGTGGAAGGTCGACCTTGACAGACCAAAGCCTGATGCATAACTGATGATGGAGAATGGCTAAGCAAAAGAGTTGCATCTTCTAAGCGCTAACATACACGGATTGCATTTTGCAGTTTGGTTGCAGTCGACAGCTCGTGACTGCACACGGACTGCATTTTGCAGTCGGAAGTGACATCTCTATTGCAGTTGGCTGCAGTCGACGGCACGCGACTGCACATGGACTGCATTTTGCAGTTGGAAGTGACAGCTCTATTGCAGTTGGTTGCAGTCGACGTCACGCGATAGCACACGGACTGTATTTTGCAGTCAGACGCTTCTGACTGCAAAATGCATTCCGTGTATTGCGGCGCTTATGTGTCCTATTTCTGCGTCCTTATGCTGTGCCCTATGTCTGTATGACCTGTCTTATGGATCGGATACACTAGACACTAGACACTCAGTGTATCTCAGTGTATCGAGACCGCCACTGCACCTGTAACAAGGTGTCGCGGTGGTGAATACACCTAGACACTCGATGTATACACTGAGTGTTTTAGTGTCAGTATCGTCGTGTATACTTAGCATTAGACGTATCCTTTTCTTGTTGCTCCAGGATATTTATTGATCAAATATGTAGATAGGTAAATATCAAGCAAAATGAGGCAACTTTTGTGTAAGAATGTAAATAGTATTAAGGCAGTGCTATGTATACAAAAGGCCTCTTTTACATAGAAAAGTACTGCTCGTTTTTTCCGATAAATACTGCTCGATTCTCGATAAGATAGTCTTTCAAAACGTGCCGTGTTAAGGGGCCTTAGGGTCACATCTCACTTCAACTACTCGGCACCTGACCAGCACCAGCTTGCGAGCGAGGCGATCTGGTGAGGCTACGGAGTTGATGTAGTGAACGTATGTCCATAGGATTTCATATAAAGAATACTAACCGCTCGAGGCGAGGCGGTGCTGGTCGGGTGCTGAGTGGTTATAGTGAGTTGTGACCATTAAGGCTCTATTGGAAAATGTCAGTCAGTCCCTTATTTTATTATAATATGTAAAAGAACTTTAATATTATATTGACTTCATTTCATATTTTACGATCCAAATATCATTCTCGCTGCCCCGAAATCTAATAAGTTTCTGACCTTTCCTAAGTTTTTTATACTAGTTCTTAGTTCCAAGGTAGCGTTAATATTAAGATCTTTTGTATAAGTTATTTAATAATAAGGTATACGTAACGTGACTGTATAGGGTTGCGAATTTGTGATAAAAATACTCATAGTAAAATAAATGATTTTAACTAAAGTAAGCGTTATTTTTTAAAGAGTCCGCAGTCCCTATAAGGTTATATCATCCGGTTCGTCTGTCTATCCATCAATCAGTCCCGTCCGTCCGTCAGTCAGTCCATCCATCCGTACGTCCACCCGTCCAACCATCCGTGCGTCCGTCCATCCGTCCGTCCTAGTTTGCCACAGTGCGGTATCTTCTACAGTATTTTGTGATATTATTTTTCCTTTTCCTTGGAAATCTTCTACCGTGTAATTGGTTTCGTTATAATCCCGACATGGTAACACGAAGAGATAGCTGAATAAATTAGTGAGTAAATCTATTTTCTGGGTAAATAAATACACAATAAAAGCGTTAATTAATTTGGCTCTCGCAGTTTCTAGGAAGCTGATTTGTCTGGATAATCAGGAAATCATCAAGGAACTTGATAGACAAACCTAATTAAATACTCCCTCGTGGACTCAGTGTTAAAAGGACGACTCTATCGCCATGTTTTTTTTTAATGACTATTCGTTGTTGACCAGAGTGGCCTTAACAACTTCACCGGTCAGAAGGGCTAGACAAGTGGCTGACGTCTACGAGCGTTCGTTCAAATCGCTACGCTTCATGTATGGAAATGACATAAGTCACGTGATCTACATAGCAACTTGTTGTTGATCTACATAGCGACGTTTGACATTTTCATACATTGTGAAGTCTATTCTATTCTATTCGATTAGCGTTCATGCCACTTGGCTAGCCCCTCAGAGGGCGAGCGCACAGAGTGCGACTCTAGCCGTAAGGGCACCTCTATTTCCATGCATTAGCTCTACCATGTATTTATACGTCCGGTAGAGTCGCTAGTCGTTACGCGTGTCAACCGAAGAATTGCAAAGTCTTACAAGTACCTATATTACGTAGAGTGACTCTTGTAAACTCTAGGTAGAGTTACTGGGCACTCACTACTCAAGACTGGAGAGTTGGCTCCAAAATTATTCAGCTACATAATTACAAGAAAACATTTCCAAGTTCAAATTAATTCCTGAAAGAAAACGAAACTCTACCTACTTAATCCTAAGTACTCGTACCTACAACAGGAATATTAGGTACTTGAGAAAAAAATTCAGAGGAGGAATATTATCCAGGATCTCAGAATAATTAGGTACTAACATAAAAGTTAGACCTGATGATGGATGGAACTTGATGGTACACTCGTGGGAATATCAATACCTGTAAGTATCTGTGGTAGAGCCAAGCTGTAGCCAATTGACTGCAGCTCATATACGAGCTGGGTCGACCAAGGTAATACCACCCTGTCATAGAAGATCAGCGTAAAGCAACTTTTACAGCTGCGTTTCGTACGATGAGTGAGCGAGGCGAAAGGCCAATAAAAAACTACAGCGCCAAGCAGTTGTCAATTTAGATAAGTAGTAATGAGAGCTCTCTACACAGAATTTCTATCTCACTATCTATATAATCCTCCAAACGATCCTGTATTTTCAACATGAAAATGCTAGAACAAAGTAATTCCTGAATGGCGGTGAAATAGGTTCTCTTTTCAGTTTAGACCGACGTCTTTGGTCATTAACGACGTCGTCTTAACGAAGCTTCTATGTAAAAGATAGTCGTTTGGGTTTTAGTAAAATAACCTTTATCAGATGCTCTTATCTAGTAAATAGGAGGTATATATTATCCTATACATACAGGGTGACATTTTCAAGTGTGCGTGTATGACCAAATCCAAACCTATGGGGAATAGCGAAAAGTACTCAAAGGAGTCTCGAGTCCGATTTTGATGAAAACTAAAATTACATCATTGATTTTTTTTTTATTTCAATATTCCTAGCCAGGCATCAAATTCGTTGATTTAAAAGCCTACTATATTATTACGCCATTCGATAGTGTCCTTAATTTTGCCGTATGTCATTATTTCCCAAAATTCGTTCCTTATTAGCAACACTATCGAATGGTGTAACAATACAATGTATAATTTCCTCAAAGTCAACGGGTTTTCATTGGATTTTGTTAGATTTTGACCGTATGCGACATTCGGATACAGTCAAAATGTGCAGAAAATCCGTTTTTTAACATATGAATGGCGCCCGAGTCCTCCAATTCAGTTAATCAAATTCCATAAAGCAACAACAGGCACGGATGGTGCCCAAAATACAATTCAACATCCCCTTATCCCCACATGACTATTATGAGGCTGTCGACTGGATCCCATTGTGTTGACAAAGGGCCGGATTACACGCAAGCAAAATAAAAATATGTACCTCCATTTTCTAATAGCCTATTTTGTTTCCCACTGCTGGGCAAACTCAAGGTTTGCCACCGGGCACTGGAGCGCATCATAACCTGCATATTAAACAAAAAATATTATATTTTGAAACTGGCTATTGTAGATTTGACTTTTGCTGCTGATTTCTGTATCGATTCATCGTTTTGTATTAGTCATCAGTCGCAGTGGGCAGGGAACATAGCCCGCCCCTGGCCGTTGGGGCGGAAAGATTCTTGAGTGGCGACTCCGCAGACAAAGAATACGCAGCGTTGATCCCCCACAACATTGACTGACCTGGTGAAGGTCTTGGGAAACCGCTGGACACGAGCAGCACAGGATTGGTCGTTGTGAAAAACCTTAGGGAACTAAAATAATGTTGATAATTTTTTTATAGCCTTTAATCGTCCCACTTCAGGGGCTCCCTTCTATTTCTCCTCACATCTCGGGTTTGGGCTATTCTTTTCCTTGATTTTATAATTTTGTGAACCATCTTTTTATCGAGTGGTTTGAATCCGGCACTGGCAGTCCTTATAAAAACGGTAAAATCTTTATAGCGAGACACGATCGTCGTTAAAACGTTTTTTGCTTCGGCGTTACGGCGGCGTTCTATATTCTTTAATGTCTGGAATTATTTGGTTTTATTGGCGTAATATTGGCGTTTGAACAGGGTGAATGAACTCAGAAATATTTGCGCGATATAAATAGCACGGGTTCGTAGAAGTTTGGAAAGAGTTGTACATTCTCAACTTATCACAGAGTTTTATATGACGCGTCGTAATTTTTACTTCCAAGAAGTAAAAAGAAAGTGGAAAGAGTTGAACATTTCCAACTTATCCAAAGTGCTATAGACGTACCAATTTCTTTTCTCGTTTGTTTTTCAACGCCTTCCACCCATATCTGAGCAAATCTTTTTTTATGCGACTAACGGCCATTGGCGCCTTGCGTTGCGTCTAGTGATGGGATGTTCTCGAGAACATTCTCACCCTCGGAAACTTACTCGTGAGTATTTTCGAGAATTGATCTTATGAAGCATGTTAAACTTGGCATAAACCTCATTAAACATGCAAGTATGGTGGTTTTAATTGTTTTTAAGATTGAAAGTTAGGATAACGTCACCCAAAACATAAGATTCTCAAAAATTCTCACGAGTAAGTTTCCGCGTAAGTTTCCGAGGGAGAATGTTCTCGAGAACATCCCATCACTAGTTGCGTCGCCGCAAGATTTTGTACTGGCGCATCACCTTCCCCCGCTTCGTCTCTCGCCCGTCGACCCTTTGATCCGTTGCGACGACGCAGCGCATCGCGCCGGTGGAGCCGCGCTCTAAGGGTGCAAACAAACCTATATCGCTCGCACGTTTCCAACCTGAAGGGGAGTGGGACAAATGCAGGAGAAGGGGGAGGGGGCGGGGCTATTGGCTCTCCCACTAACGTTCGAAACGAATCTATAATAGCTACTTTACGCTGATCTTCTGTGAGAGGGTGGGTGGTACTACCCCGGTCGAATCAGCCCGTATACAGGGTTATTGGTATAACACTAACAACCTTGCAGTGGCGTATTACTGACATCGAAAACAACAACTTTTGTTCTATGACTTTTTACAAAACAAAAAAACAAAAAAAAACAAAAATCACACGCTAAAATGTATGAAACAAGAAAATATGCTCATCTAGAGAATAGCCGTGGTAAGTTTAGGTACTTTAGGGCAAAGTGGAATACAAGCACGTACCATGGCTTTCCTCTAGATGAGAAAAAAGAACTTACATTTTAGAAAGTGATTTTTTGTTAATTTTTTTTTTGTTTTGTGTAAAGTCATAGAACAAATGTTGTTGTTTTTGATGTCAGTAATACGCACCTGCAAGGTTGTTAGTGTTTTACCATTAACCCTGTATAAGCTGCAGTCAAATGGCTACAACTTGGCTCTACTATCAATGATATTCTACTGGACTTAAAACAACTATATGCCCTAAAATCCCGTGTCACGTTGTAAAAAAAAAACAAACGTCACGACTTTTATCCCCATTCGGGGGTAGTCAGAGGCTTGAGTGGCCATACACCACCACATTGTAGAGGTATTAAGTCAACTCAAAGCCCACGTTTCACCAGATAGTCAGAACCCAACGTGACAGGTGGTGAACCTTGTCGCCGTGTATACAGGAACTGACTATTACCTAATCCCGAGAGATAGGTAGGTGTCACGTTGTGTTTATAAATAAATAGGCCCTTTGCCCTTGTTCTTTGAAAGCCGCCGAAGCCGCCACCTGATAGGAAATCAGTTGAAAGGTAAACATGGGACCGTCTCCAAAGGAACTTACGTCGACACTATATTGCTTGGGCCATGAAACAAAAGGGTGCATAAGCGTTAGCGGGAGGAATATCATAAGTAAGTACATAGGTACTAAATTATACAATAAACTATTGATATCGATTTTTATGTACATTTATATAAAATTGGTCTTACTTATGTGTAATGTCACGACTTTTATCCCCATTCGGGGGTAGTCAGAGGCTTGAGTGGCCATACACCACCACATTGTGGAGGTATTAACCAACTCAAAGCCCACGTTTCACCAGATAGTCAGAACCCAACGTGACAGGTGGTGAACCTTGTGCCGTGTATACTCGAACTGACTATTACCTAATCCCGAGAGATAGGTAGGTTTCCTCACGATGTTTTCCCTCACCGTCAGCGAACTGTAAATTATGCACATAGATGAAAATTCATCCATTGCTGCATTGGTGGATCCATTGGTCTTGGATCACGGTTGTTGTCTGTCATGTAAGCACCTTGTCAGAGGCCTTCGGGCGGCTTGAATAACTCTGACACCAGCTTGGCCACTAACCATACAATAAGAAGAAGCGAACACTGCAGTGTGCCCCTGCCTACCATTTCGGTTCATACAGGCGTAAGGGCAGAAACCCACAGCGGCGCACGCTGTGCACGCTACGCACGAAATGACGTGGCTTCCACTAGCTGCGTAGGTTCATGACGTCAATTACGTAATTTCGTGCGTAGCGTGCACAGCGTGCGCCGCGGTGGATTTCCGCCCTGTGGCTTTTTGAGAGAGTTTTATAAACGCTCACTTAGTGGCCCCTGTTCTAATAGTCGATGTCGATTGGCTACAAGTTCTGACATAGGAGACTGGATATTGCGCTGGAACTCGGCCAGAGCCGGGCAAGTATTTATTAAGTTTCATATTGATTTCCTTTTAATTTCAAGTCACTTCAATAGTTAATTAATTAGTTAGTAGTTAGTTAGTTAGCGACTGTAGCCTAGGGGTGAACAGGTTGGGCTAACAATCAGAAGGTCCCAGGTTCGATCCCCGGTGGGGCATGCACCAATGGATGAATTTTCATCTATGTGCATAATTTACAGTTCGCTGACGGTGAGGGAAAACATCGTGAGGAAACCTACCTATCCCTCGGGATAAGGTAATAGTCAGTTCCTGTATACACGGCGTCAAGGTTCACCACCTGTCACGTTGGGTTCTGACTATCTGGTGAAACGTGGGCTTTGAGTTGGTTAATACCTCCACAATGTGGTGGTGTATAGCCACTCAAGCCTCTGACTACCCCCGCATGGGGATAAAAGTCGTGACGTTATATTTTTTTATATCTTCTAAATATATAAGAATCAAAGTCCTGATTGACTGACTGACTGACTGACTGACTGACTGACTGACTGACTGACTGACTGACAGACAACGCACAGCCTAAACCGCTGATCGTAGAGACTTGAAATTTGGAGGATGGGTTTATCTTGATGTGTAGAGGTGTACTAAGAAAGGGTTTTTTGAAATTCAACCCCTAAGGGGGTAAAATAAGGGATGAAAGTTTGTATGGAAGTTCGTCATTTTTGAAGTTAGAATTATGAAAATTGCTGATTAGGTGTCTTTTGAAAAATAAAAAAATATGGGTTTCAGGGTTTTTGAAAATTCGACCCCTAAGGGGGTAAAATAGGGGATAAAAGTTTGTATGGAAGTTCCGTCATTTTTGAAGTTAGACTTACTTTAATTGGTGATTAGGTGTCTTTTCAAAAATAAAAAAGAGTAATTTCAGGGTTTTTGAAAATTCAACCCCTAAGGGGGTAAAATAGGGGAATGAAAGTTTGTGTTTAGATTTCTTTCGTGTTTTTGGAAATTCAACCCCTAAGGGAAATGTGGAGTGAAAGTTTGTATAGGGGTGGTCGAGTTTTGTTATTTTGACGGGAACGGGGAAAACGGGGTCAAGGGATGTTTTAATAAGTTATCCATATCTCGATATTGGTTATGATTGCTTATTTGAATTGATCAGACTGGGGTTTCCGTATTTTTAATCATTTTGACGAGAAAGGGGAGAGCGGGGTCAGCGCATGTTTAGTCATCCATATCTCAAAATTGGTTATGATTGTTCATTTTAAATAATCAGACTGGGGTTTCAGCGTTTTTAATATTTTGATGGAAAAGGGGAGAGCGGGGTCAGCGAATGTTTAGTCATCCATATCTCGAGATTGGTTATGATTGTTCATTTTAAATAATCAGACTGGGGTTTCAGCGTTTTTAATATTTTGAAGGAAAAGGGGAGAGCGGGGTCAGCGAATGTTTAGCCATCCATATCTCGAGATTGGTTATGATTGTTCATTTTAAATAATCAGACTGGGGTTTCAGCATTTTTAATATTTTGAAGGAAAAGGGG
This sequence comes from Drymonia ruficornis, assembly GCA_947859195.1. NCBI lineage: Eukaryota > Metazoa > Arthropoda > Insecta > Lepidoptera > Notodontidae > Drymonia > Drymonia ruficornis. The sequence continues at coordinate 7,170,334 of OX401926.1, read as the reverse complement.
AGAGCGGGGTCAGCGAATGTTTAGTCATCCATATCTCGAAATTGGTTATGATTGTTCATTTTAAATAATCAGACTGGGGTTTCAGCGTTTTTAATATTTTGAAGGAAAAGGGGAGAGCGGGGTCAGCGAACTTTTAGTCATCCATATCTCGAAATTGGTTATGATTGTTCATTTTAAATAATCAGACTGGGGTTTCAGCGTTTTTAATATTTTGAAGGAAAAGGGGAGAACGGGGTCAGCGAATGTTTAGTCATCCATATCTCGAAATTGGTTATGATTGTTCATTTTAAATAATCAGACTGGGGTTTCAGCGTTTTTAATATTTTGAAGGAAAAGGGGAGAGCGGGGTCAGCGAACTTTTAGTCATCCATATCTCGAAATTGGTTATGATTGTTCATTTTAAATAATCAGACTGGGGTTTCAGCGTTTTTAATATTTTGAAGGAAAAGGGGAGAGCGGGGTCAGCGAATGTTTAGTCATCCATATCTCGAAATTGGTTATGATTGTTCATTTTAAATAATCAAACTGTGGTTTCGGCGTTTTCAATATTTTGAAGGAAAAGGGGAGAGCGGGGTCAGCGAATGTTTAGTCATCCATATCTCGAGATTGGTTATGATTGTTCATTTTAAATAATCAGACTGGGGTTTCAGCATTTTTAATATTTTGAAGGAAAAGGGGAGAGCGGGGTCAGCGAATGTTTAGTCATCCATATCTCGAAATTGGTTATGATTGTTCATTTTAAATAATCAGACTGGGGTTTCAGCGTTTTTAATATTTTGAAGGAAAAGGGGAGAGCGGGGTCAGCGAACTTTTAGTCATCCATATCTCGAAATTGGTTATGATTGTTCATTTTAAATAATCAGACTGGGGTTTCAGCGTTTTTAATATTTTGAAGGAAAAGGGGAGAGCGGGGTCAGCGAATGTTTAGTCATCCATATCTCGAGATTGGTTATGATTATTCATTTTAAATAATTGGGGTATAAGCTGAGCTGAATATGGTAGGTACTACTTTAGTTTGATCCCATAAAAAATCATTTCGTAAATCAACACCCTAAAGGTAGAAATGTACGGCAGAAAAATATGTTTGTACCCGATTGACTTGAAACTTAGCATAGGGTAGGTGAGGGAGGAAGGGGAAGACGTAAGGTAGGGGGAAGTGGAAGGGGGAGGGGAAAGGGAAAGGGAAATGGAGGGGGAGGGAGCAGAAGGAAGAGAGGGGAGGAAAAGGGGTGGAGAAGGGGAGGGGATTTGGAATTTTGGCTCTATATACCTACCTACCAAAACACGCATTCACCGAATTAGGTACCGTGATAAAGTTTGTATGGCTCCAATAAAAATCGTGAAATAAAATTATTTTTATAAAAAAGCAAATACTGACTTAAAAAACCCTGGCGCACTAAAAAGCACTAAAAAGCCTTAAGTCACTTGCCTGTTTTTTTTATATTTTGAAGTCTACGCGGACGAAGTCGCGGGCAAAAGCTAGTCTCTAAATATATAAGAATCAAAGTCCTGATTGACTGACTGACAGACAACGCACAGCCTAAACCGCTGATCGTAGAGACTTCAAATTTGGAGGGTGGGTTTGTCTTGATGTGTAGAGGTGTACTAAGAAAGGGTTTTTTGAAATTCAACCCCTAAGGGGGTAAAATAGGGGATGAAAGTTTGTATGGAAGTTCGTCATTTTTGAAGTTAGAATTATGAAAATTGCTGATTAGGTGTCTTGTGAAAAATAAAAATATATGGGTTTCAGGGTTTTTGAAAATTCAACCCCTAAGGGGGTAAAATAGGGGATAAAAGTTTGTATCGAAGTTCCGTCATTTTTGAAGTTAGAATTATTTAAATTGGTGATTAGGTGTCTTTTCAAAAATAAATAAGAGTAATTTCAGGGTTTTTGAAAATTCAACCCCTAAAATAGGGTAATGAAAGTTTGTATGGAAGTTCGTCATTTTTGAAGTTAGAATTATGAAAATTGCTGACTTGGTGTGTTTTAATAATGAAAAAGATTAATTTTATGGTCTTTGAAAATTCAACCCCTAAGGGGGTGAAATAGGGATGAAAGTTTGTATTGAAATTCGTCATTTTTGAAGTGATAATGATGAAAATTGTTGTTTAGGTTTCTTTTTACAAATAAAAAAGATTAATTTTAGCGTTTTGGAAAATTCATCCCCTGAGGGTGTAAAATAGGGAATGAAAGTTTGTATAGCAGTACCGATTCGGGCTAATCTCTGAAACGGCTGGATCGATTTTGACGGGACTTTTACGGGCTAATACGATACGGGATCCGGGATATCCCAGACATGGGATCCTATATCCGGGATACGGGATCTGGGATCCAGGAAACGGGATAAGGCTCCGGCAAACGGAAGCTGGGATCTGGGAAACGGGATTCAGGATTCAAAAAATGAGATCCGGGATACGAGATCCGGGAAACGAGATCCGGCGTATGAAATCAGGGATATGGAATACGGGACCCGTGATATCCGGGATACGGGATCCGAGATCCGGAATACGGAATCTGGGATCCGGGGAACAAGATCCGGGATACGGGACCCGGGAAACAAGATCCGGGATATGAAATTAAGGATATTTGATACGGGATTCACGATATCCGGGATACGGAATCCGGGATTTAGTAAACAGAATCTGAGAAACGGGATGCGGGGTGCGGGATATACGGGATCCGGAAAACGGGATCCGGGATACGGGATCTGGAAAACGGTATCCAGGATCCGGGCAACGAGATCCAGGATACGGGACCCGGGAAACGAGATTCGGGATATGGGTTACGAGATACGGGATCCGGGATTTAGCAAACAGAATCTGGGAACGGGATCCGGGATACAGGGTCCGGGATACGGGATCCGGGATCCGGAAAACGGGATCCGTGATATACGGGATCCGGATAACGGGATCCAGGATCCGGGATACGGGATCCAGGATCCGGGCAACGAGATCCAGGATACGGGACCCGGGAAACGAGATCCGAGAAATGGGATCCGGGATCCGATTTTTTTAAATTGAAATTCTGCGCGGACGAAGTCGCGGGCAAAAGCTAGTTATATATATAGTTAGTTAGTTACTTATTAATTTAATTGTAACATCTTATAAATACCTGTGTATTCCACAATAAATTATTGATTGATTGAGTAAACAAGTTCACAGGAGTATCATTTTGCTCTTAAAATTTGATTACTTACATATTAGCGCACATACACGGACTGCATTTTGCAGTTTGGTTGCAGTCGACGGCACGCGACTGCACACGGACTGCATTTTGCAGTCGGAAGTGACAGCTCTATTGCAGTTGGTTGCAGTCGACGGCACGCGACTGCACACGGACTGCATTTTGCAGTCGGAAGTGACAGCTCTATTGCAGTTGGTTGCAGTCGACGGCACGCGACTGCACACGGACTGCATTTTGCAGTCGGAAGTGACAGCTCTATTGCAGTTGGTTGCAGTCGACGGCACGCGACTGCACACGGACTGCATTTTGCAGTCGGAAGTGACAGCTCTATTGCAGTTGGTTGCAGTCGACGGCACGCGACTGCACACGGACTGCATTTTGCAGTCGGAAGTGACAGCTCTATTGCAGTTGGTTGCAGTCGACGGCACGCGACTGCACACGGACTGCATTTTGCAGTCGGAAGTGACAGCTCTATTGCAGTTGGTTGCAGTCGACGGCATGCGACTGCACACGGACACGCCGCCATACACGGACAAAATGCAGTCCGTGTATGGCGGCGCTTATAGACTGACTCTCAAATTTGTAGAAATTTATGACGGTCTTACATTGGCATTACAAATCACTTTTGTTCCTAGAAATGCTTTTCAAAACCATTGTTAACTGGCTAAAATCTCTATAAGTTTGGGAGTATAAATGTGGCGGTAGCAGTGCCTGCGACTTCATACACGTGGAATAACATGTTTGTAATGTTTGCTAAAATTAAAGTAGCCCAAGTTACTCCTTAGAACATCAGCTATCTGCTAGTTAAAGTCCCGTCAAAATGGGTCCAGCGGTTTTCGAGATAAGCCGGAACAAACACACAGACAAAAATTTAAAATTGTTTTTATTATCAATACCCTATAATTTCATACGCATTTAGATAAAAGCTGTATATCTACACTAATATTATAAAGAGAAAAGATTTGTATGTTTGTAATGAGTGAACTCAAAAACTACTGGACCGATTTCAAAAATTATTGCACCATTAGAATGCTACATTATCCCTGAGTAACAAAGGCTATATTTTTTGGGATCTGGGATATCCGGGATACGGGGTCCGGGATACGGGGTCCGGGATACGAGATCAGGGATATCCGGGCCACGGGATCCGGGATCCGGTAAAAACGGGAAACGGGATCCGAGATACGGGATCCGGAATCCGGGATCGGTGTCCGTTTTTTTTAAATTTAAATTCTACATGGACGAAGTCGCGGGGAAAAGCTAGTTAACATTACAAACAGACACTTTTTTTATTTTTTTGTTTAGATTTCATAAAAATTATTCGCTAAAATACGTCGCCGTCTAATTTTCCTGAAACGCGAGATTTTCAAAGGAAAATTCGTATCTCTCACACAAGCTTGTCGTTCACAAAATGGTCACGTGAAAAAAGGTATCTGTCCTCGCAAGTGACAGCTGAGACAAAGGACGAGGCCCTTGAATCGTGTTCATCGAATTTGTTACGCAGACGATATGGGGCAGGGTCTATTTTAGGGACTATTCTTTTGCCAGATTTTTTTTTGTGTGCGCTCAGTAATACTGCTTTTTAAACGACTACGGCGGACGGTTATGATTTTGTATGTATGTATGTATGTTCATCTGTTCCCGCCTAACTTCCAAACTACTTCACGTAATTTGACATTGATGAGCACATTTCAAAAATATATATATTGTTACCTATAATATATATATTGCGTAACTTTTTTGTCAATGTTTCAATTGGTTTCGTTCATCCTGTCTCAATTATATACGAAATCAATTGAAACATTGATAAAAAGTTACGCAATCGCCCCGCTGGACGCCATCTTTGCTTACCAAATAGGACAAGTATAAAAAAACGTACTATAGGTGGGCGTATAAAATTGTATAAAACGACCTATTGTTGATTTATTCCACAGTTTTTCAGCGTAGGTGTCGGATGACGTAATACAATTACCTGCCGCCTCCTAAAATTGAAGATGCAAAGTTTATGTAAGGATCTCGTAATAATTAATCCCCTGAATACAGACGACAATGCTTGTAATACATTTTGACAGTGTTTGACATTATTCGATACCGGAATACTATTGTAGCGTCCATACTTACATTCACGACGCCACCGATAGATGGTGCTGAGTGCACGCACGCTTCAGTACAAAATTAAGTCTGAACCACGCAAGCAAGATTCGCAAGACACACAGCATATATACGAGACCCCGACAATAACCATCGGGGCATAGCGGCCGGCCGGCCCCGCCAGACATACCACCCGCCTGGCTGGAAGATCTTCCCTTTACCCCAAACTATCACAATGAAAGGAAAAAGCGATGTCTTTATCGTGTAAAAAACGAAGGATACTGGGGGGTTACTCCGAAATACGTCGCTGACGGATCGTCCGAAGTACGGATATACGATTTACGATCAAAACAATGTCAAATCGTAGAGAAAAACGAAAGAAGAAATGTCAAATCACGACAATCCGTCAGCCGAAACGTTAGGTTCGTATTTCGGAGTAGGCCAGCTGCTTCGTTTCGTAGTCCCATAATAGATTAAGGGTTTCTCATAAGAAACCTTTATAAGACAATATTTTCGTTCATTTGTCCGTCTGTCCGTGCGTTTGTCTGTCTGTCCGTCCGGCCATCCATGCGTCCATGCCCCGGAACATTTATTTGTGTGCATGAACATGTCTGTATGTCCCGAGTCTGGGTGTATATGTATATTAAGTATGTATTTACAAATAAAAAAAGTAGTGTATGTATTTATATCAGTTATCTGGTTTCCATAGTACAAAGCTCTGCTTAGTTTGGGATCAGGTAGCCGTGTGTAAAAAATGTCCCAGGATATTTATTATTTATTATTGTTTGTCCGTCCGTCCTTCTGTCCGTCCGGCTATCCGTCAGTCTCTCCGTTCGAGAGAGACTAAGCTATAGGAATATACATTAACACAACTGCATCTTATTTCCTCACATAATGCAGTCCCTCAGCACGCGAATCGAACCCAAGACCACACGATTGGCTGATACAGTCGCCTGCACGTCCGTAGTAATATTTCCAACATAAATTGAGCTCTCTTTATTACTGACACCCGTAATTATGATAGCTTAGCTAATGTTGGAAACTACCTTAGTAGCATTACGACGTACGTCTTCGTCATAAAGACGTACGTTTACGTCACTGACCCTAAATTGATCTCAGATTGACGTCTTTTTTTCGTCGTTACCTGGGATAACTACTACATGATAACTACAACTAGAGAGGCAGAAACTCAAGTTTAATTTGAAATGAAACCGTATTTCCTATCTCAAGTACCTACGTACTTAAATGTATTATTGGATCCACTTAGTGGGAATGACTGGCCCTTTTCTGATTACGAGACGGCAGGAAAGGGTGAAACGGTGGCCTAATTTGGAAATATGATCAATGGTTGGTATTACATTTGTCATAAATGTAGGTACCTACGTAATGCTGGGTGTAAGAGAAACGCTCACAATAATAAAGATAGGTGATAGTACTGATGATTACTGATAGCGATAGGTATGATACCACAAAAAATATGTTTTTCACTTTTCATGCTAGCTTTGGATAATTAAAACAATTGTTATGGCAAAAACACTTAATTGTGTCTGGCTAACTGCAATCACTGATTGCTAAATCAATTTGATGTTAAGCAACACTTGGCAAGGTCAGTCAGAGATGGGTGACCATTTAGTGGCATTTGAAGTGACCGCCTCCGTACTTCGTGCACGTAAAAATTCGGTCCCAGTTGTCGATAGGCAGCGGTCGTTAAGCCTTGTCAGAGGCCTTTGGCGGCTTGAACAACTCTAAGGGCCTCCGCAGACTTGCTACTTTTAGCATCGGCGACCGGCGATTTTGTGACGTATCGATGCTGCGTCGCGTTACTTCGAGCGCGAACGAGCGAGACGCAGCATCAAAATCGCCGATCGCCGATGCTAAAAGTAGCTAGTCTGCGGTGGCCCTAACACCAGGTTGTCCACTAACCATGCGATAAGAAAAATATACTACAAGTTGAGCTGGTATCTACAATATTTAATGAAAGTAAGGACTTTGGCTCACGGCCAAGGTTCGGAGTGAAGAGTATCGGTTACCGGAATTACAAGAGGTCACTGATCGGGCCGATATTAGATTTAGGATGATATATTAATGTTTTATTCATCCAGACAGAGCTTCGAGTGAGCTTCCTTACCAAGATGACAACACGAGCATGATATGTTTTTCTGCTGCCTTAGAGCCATAACACACCGGGTGGCCAGTGCGACGTCGCCAGCCACCGTAGCCAACTAATTCGTATTGAAATGTATGACAGGTAACACACCAGAAGGGCTAGCCAAGTGGCATGAACGCTAATCGAATAGAATAGTATAAACTTCACAAGCCTAGCCTATTTGTCTAGCCCTTCTGAAGGGCTAGACAAATGGCTGACGTCTACAAATTCGCTACGCTTCATCTATGGAAATGGCATAAGTCACGTAATCTCAAGCGTGATCTTCATAGCGACTTGTTGTTGATTTACATAGCGACGTTTGACATTTCCATACATTATGAAGTCTATTCTATTCTATTCGGTTACCGTTCATGCCACTTGGCTAGCCCCTCTGGCGACGCGTCGACGGACTGGTGACGTCGCCATCTATACAAATTGTTTGGATACGTAGTACGGCGACGTTGCTATGGCATCCCGGTGTGTTATGGCCCTTAAGCAGTTATTGCCGACAGCTTCAAGCGGTCGGCACTGACTGCTCCAAGCAGTCCGTCTATGGCGGCCCCGACTGCTCTAAGCAGGCCTTGAGCAGTTATGTTTTTTGCCGCGAATCGCTTCTAGCGCTCCGTGGACGGCGGGTCGAGCAGCTCTTTGCTGCCAGCATCAACCGCACGCCGACTGCATTTTAGCGACTGCAAACGAACTGCTTGAGCGGTCCGTGTATAGCGAATGTTTATTTTCTATTGAAACTGCCGATTGCCCAACAACGACCGCTGGAAGCTGTCGGCAATGACTGCTCCAAGTAGGCAGCATTTATGACATTATGTCTATGTGATGTCAAAACTGACTGCTCGGGCGCGCCGCTCGCGTCATGTATACGCATCTATTAAGAGGAGGGTTCGAAATTTGGTTGATTTTCTATTCTACTGTTTCTTTAAGTAAGTATGTGGACTAGGAATCTTATATTTAGATGTATGATTTTTGACTATATTATCTTGAGTATCTTTAAATCCAAATCACGATTTGATGAAATTTTCTCGATAAAAAAATTTTATGAAATGAGCTCTAATTATTTACAATTTTCCTTGCTACCACGATGTTTTTACGATTTAGATCACGAAATTATTTCTAAAACATAGCAAATAATGATATCTAAACTACCCTTCAACCATATTTTAATTCATGAAGAAGTTTTTTTTTAATTCAAGTAAATGTGGTTTGGCGCTTACGTTGTTTATTTCCGAGCGCGCGCACAATATCGCCATCTCACATTTTAAGTACTTGAACTAACCATGTCTCTCTCTAACTTTGTATTGTCAGTGTCCGCTCGGACTTGTTCGACGTCGGACCTGTGAAGGATTTTTTAAAAAATATTACGAAAAAATATTACGGTCGTGCCACATTACAGGTACAGTACAGTATTTACAGTCCGCCGACGCCTATGATAAATAAATAAATATCCTTGGAAATTCTTTTACACATGACTACCTGATCCCAAACTAAGCAGAGCTTGTACTATGGAAACCTGATACTGATATTACTACATATACTACTTTTTGTTTGTAAATACAAACTAAATATACACTTAATTACACCTAGACTCGGGACATGCGGACATGTTCATGCACACAAATGCATGTCCTGGGCAGGAATCGAACCTACGACCTGCACTGCAGCGTGATTTTCGTTTGCTTTTCCTTGTCTTGTGTAATTTCTTTTCATCTCTTGTCATTTTGTGTCATCTCTTGTCATTTCATAGTTATTCGTGTCATTTCTGTAAAAACTCCCTATTTCGCTTACTGTTATATACTTGCAGCATGGTCTTGGGCCGACAGTGGGAATACATTGCTTGTCAAAACAATGGAGTCGCTTTATTGCGTTTGTTGTAGGTATGGATGGGCAAGTAATAAATATATCATACATCAATAAATTATCGTAAAAAATAACATTACAGATATGGATAGGAAAATGTTTGTCCGTCCTATTCAATCTATTATATTATAAACGAAAGTAACTCTGTCTGTTACCTTTTCACGGCTAAACCGCTGAACCAATGTTGATGAATTTTGGTATGGAGATAGACTGGGTCTTGGCGGAGAACATAGGCTACTTTTTAGGGTTCCAAAGGGTGCTAACGGGACCTTATTACTAGGCCTACGCTGTCCGTCTGTCTGTCTGTCCGTCTGTCAGCGCGGGCTGTATCTCACGAACCGTAACAGGTAGAGAGTTGAAATTTTCACTGAATGTGTATTTCTGTTGCCGGTGCAGAACAAATACTAATAATATAATAACATTTAAAAATAAATATCAAGTCTCAAACTTGATATTTTTGATGTGTTTATTCTACGGTGGTACGGAACCCTTTATGTGCGAGTCCGACGCCTTCAGATCTTATGAATGTTTTCTTGATTATTTCAAGAAAACATTCATAAGATCTGAAGGCATATAGTGTATTTTAAGTAATTAACTGGCCAACCCTCAGGTCCTACCTACCATGTTAGGATCTTTTTCGTTCTAGCGGGTGTAAACCGTGATTTAACGAGTTAATGTGATAATTTTTGTATTTAAATTATTCAATTCAATGTATTTGTTTCAGACATAGTCCAATATTGATTATTAAAATTATTATAATTTCACAATAAATAAAAAACAATAAATAAAAGTAAAATTAAATTAAAAAAATATATATATTTATTTTTATTTTTCATGTTTTATCATTAAAATACAATATAATATTACATAAATTAAAATAAAAACCTACCCCTAATTAAACAAATACCGTCCGCGTGGGATACTGGCTGCATGTCCTCCCTGTATTCAAGCTGTTCCTGTTGTCAAGCGAATTTTTTGAGCAAGGAAAGAGCCAGCCCTCTTGTCACCTGTGGCGGTAACCAGTCTAAGGGTGATTTTGATACATAAAAAAATAAAGATAAAAAGATAAACAAAAAATAAATTAAATATGGTAAAATAAAATATTATGACACCGCTGATGACTTCATGATCGGCATCGAAGTTAAGTACCAAAGTATTCCTTTGCCTACGAAACATGAAAAAGATACTCATATCCGGCAGTCAGTCACTGACACAGAGTATGTACATTTTTACCCGACTACGGTGGGCGGAGGGTTATGATTTTGACCGATATGTATGTATGTTCATCTGCTCCCGTATAACGTCCAAACTATTTTTATATCATAATAATTTGACTAATGAGATATCGTTAGACGCGTCTGGATCGTCCGCTGGTTATAGGCTATTATACGATCGAAATATTGTTATACGTATCTATCAGCATATTGTAGGTATCGTTTGTCTTCTTTTGACTTACTTTGTCTTCAGCAATAAAAACAACATAGAAATTAAATTATTTTTTTCAAATACACTCGACATAAATTTCCATATAAAACGAAAAAAATATATTTGAATATTTTCATCCATTTCATCTATTTTAAAAGGTGCACTGGGACATATTATTTTAATTGTACGAATTAAACAATATTGTTCCTTCAAAAAATAATTATACTATAGTCTACTCCATAGCTGTTCTGTCCTAGCTAAGCGAGAGGGATATATCCTTCGGCAGCTCACGCGACGCTAGCCACACCCCGAAACTAAAATTCATTTTTTTCTTGTATCGTCTTAATTATCACTTTGTTTCTACTACTCCACCAAGCCAACTAGGAACCTGTAAAATGTAACGTCACCCGCACGAAAAGGCGGTGGCGGTGTGTGGGAGGGGTGGCGGGCGGGACGCCGCAGGCGGTGGCGGGTGTGCGGGCGGGGAAGCCGCATTCCGTCCGAGTTCCTAGTTGGCTTGGTGGGGTAGTACATATCGCCTTGTGTATGTATGCTCGAAGCAAAAAGAAGATACCAATGATTATTTTACTTCTAACTTTAGGTAGGTTTTTGGAACTTGGCGACCTTTTTACATAATCATTGTAATGTGGACTTCAGAATGTATTACAGTGGGTTACGATACGTGAGACCGTTACAAAGAGCCACCGGTTTCCCGGTTAACCGGTGCCGAACCCTAATTTGTTATTCGTTAACAAATATAGAAAATGTACTCGACTTTTTGCCATATATTATAGGTATGACGAGGGACATATTGAAGGAAGGTATTCAGTATTCAATTCTCATTCCAAATGTGTAATAGTCCGGGTTCCCTGGAACATTTTTTTTTATTACTATCAAGCTAATTTTCCGTGAGTAGCTTCATTTTGATGAGACGCCCAACAATTTCTGTACGAAAAATCTTGATTTTGGGACCTCTTACCTCCCAAAATCAAGATTTTTCGTACAGAAATTGTGATGATGATGATTTGATGATTCTCAAAAAAGGATTACTGTTTTTTTTGTTAAATCTGATGATAATTATCTAAATTATTCGAAAAAATATTTGTCCTACAAAATGTATGATTTGATTTAAGAGTCCCCCCTTCCAACATGTATCGATAACAAGGTCATCAAAAATGATTACTAACCAGCTGATATGATATTTTTTTCAATAATTTACATAATTATCGTAAGATTTAACAAAAAAAACCCAGTTAGTAATAAATTTTTGAGAATCATCATCATCATCATCATCACCCCTCTTACCTCCCACAATCAAGATTTTTCGTACAGAAATTGTTAGGCGTCTCATCAAAATGAAGCTACTCACGGAAAATTAGCTTGATACTAATAAAAAAAAAGTTCTAGGGAACCCGGACTATAATAAAACACCTCCGATAAAATACGAATTAATGAAAAATGAATGAATAAATAAGGTCATTGACACGAGCAAATTCCTTTGATAAAATAAATCATATTCGCTCACTAAGGTTAGGGTTGCCCACGTTGCGAATTTTTTTAGTAGTGATTTAAGTTTTCTCTATCATTTATTAGTTTCTTTCGTGACATATCGTGTACTATTAAAATAACGATACATTCACATTATGAAGTCGACAATGTTTTTTGTAAAATTTATGGAAGGCGTGTTCTCGTCTTCATAATGTAAATGACCATGACCTTATAAATATTATGTGCCTTTTTAGGTATGGGTACTTCTAGGTACATCAGTGAATAGGTTCCGTCAGCAAACTTCAGTCGTCACGGATCGTTACACTCGCAAAACTCGCTTTTTTCGCTGAAAACCATTCCTTTAGTTGTTTCACAGCGTTTCAGAGAAATCTTGTACTGTGGGTCTCTAGTGAAAGCGATAATATGAGTTGACGACCACATGGCGCAGTGGTTTAAGCGTTGGCCCCTCGGCTCACTGCATTGGGTGGTTACAGGTTCGATTCCTGCCAGAGGCAAATTTCGGTAGCGGCCTTTTCATAATTTGCCCTGGTCTGGGTGTCACTGGGATCGCCCCCAGTCCATTGTATGGTAGCTATAGTACAAGCGTTGCTTAGTTTGGGACCATACAGTTGGTGAGTTTGACTGGCGATTTATTTATTTATGATTTATTAATTTATATTATTAATATCGATGAACGATGTACCGACTCTATAATATATTCCCACATATAGAAATGCTTGTATTATGATCGATGAGTAGGAGAGCCGGAAGACTAAATCCCTCCCCCCGTGTTTTTAATTTAATAAAGCCACTAATGGTAGATGGCCACGAATGGTTTCATTGTAGGTAGAGCCAATGCAGTCCGTGTGCAGTCGGGTGCCGTCGACTGCAACCAAACTGCAAAATGCAGTCCGTGTATGTTAGCGCTTAGTAAAATAAAAAAATTGCCTCGACACGACTCAGAAAATACTAAACTACCAAGCCATCTAGGCACTCGGGTATAAATATCAAATGATAATAAGTCAATGGTTCCGCGGTCCGTCCACAACGTCGTGAGCCTGGGCCAATGCCTGGGCACTCCTGTGGCAATAGCGCCCACTACGTGGTGGATGGACCGCGGAATCATTGACTTATTATCATTTGATATTTATACCCGAGTGCCTAGTTGGCTTGGTGCATTAGTAAGAGCTATATCGGACGTGGTTGCCTCCACCAACAAAATGTATAGAGCTGTATGGAGGGTGCACCTGGTGTCCGCTTGGTAGCGCAACCAATTCGGTGTCGGCGTTACCGAATCACCCGCTGCTGGCGCAACCATGGTTGCCGCGTGCGATATCGCACTAAGTCCGCTATCGCTCGCCGCCATCACTAGGACCCCACCTCGCTACACTCAAGAAACTTACGAAAAAAAGTTAGGAAAAACAAAAAGTTCCACTGACTAATGGCCCGTGAAACAGCATCAACTGAAGGTATCCTAAATCCAATTAGCGTTCTCATTCCGAATTGTTTATTAAGCGCCGACCTTTCGGCTTTCGGCCTACTATTGTTTGTCCCATTTTATCAATGGAAATGTATCGGGTGGGCCGAACTTTTAGAATGACAAATGAGTGTTGCTGATTCGGGCCGGGGAATCAGAACTTGATATTTGCACTATAATCGGAGTAATGTTGCTCGATATCGGTCTTGCAATCTTGCGAGAATCAAGAATAAGGCAGACCTCCAAAATCCTCCTCCTCCTATCCTTTCTTTTGATTAAATTCGTGCGGGTTCCAAAACAACTTAGCTTTTCCCCGGGACTCGTCGAGGGTCACACCTTGGCGTCATCGTTGGACACCATTGTCGATCCTGGCTTACAGGAGTAACAGTGGTGGGAGAGTGTGGCGGGCCTAGGCCCACTTAAAAAGAAATGCTCTTATAATTACATTGTCGACCGAAACCGATTGCTGCTTAACATTTCGTTAATTACCTAATTAGGGCTTAACGGACCCTTTGAATAAAAAATACATTTATTCATCCCTTCCGAATGCTTCTACCCTCGGCACGGAGTTCGTTGTTATCGCATTTCTTGCATAATAATACTTAACAGAAAGGTCGCGAAAAACCAATAGATTTATTCCAATTGGGACCAAATATTTTAATGTACCCCCTTTTTTTACTTCACCTTTTATCAATACAGGACCAATCCTGTATTGATAAAAGGTTTTTAAGACGCCTTTCTTTGGAGAAAGGCGTCAATGTCAATGTTTAGTTTTCTAAACAGATTAATATTTGGTATAATTATTATTTTGGTCGTGTCAGATGTAATTACCTAATAGAGGACTGTGTACAATAAAATAGCACCAAATGTCTCTTCTCTTCTCTGTCTGTCTGTCTGTCTCTTTGTATCTGCGAATACTTTTCGTGTTCTTGTTTTTAGGTACTAAGAAAAAAATATTTTTTAAAACTGACTACTGACGCAATTTTAACAAATCTGCCGCATGATTGTCTATATGCAGTAGTTATTGATTTTTTCCAATCTGAATTTAGTCCGATGAGTTTCGACGAACATACAATATTCCATTGACAATTTTAGTGCGGATTCCAAACCACTGATTTTGTTTTGTTTAAAAATATTGTTGAAAGAATTTCGTATTTATCGGATTGGTCTGCATTTTTTAAATAAAATGTATGATTTTAAACAGGTGTATTGTTGAGATTTTATACAATGACCTTCAAACTTTTACTTGTAACATAATGAGATAAAAATGGTGACATAATCAAATATAACTTAATTTCAAAAGATACTGCAAGAAGCTTATAGAGCTTTCAAAAATCTTGATTAAGATTATAAATACATACTTAAGGTTTAACTAGAAGTAGCTACTTACAAACATACATATTCGTAAGTAATGTTGAATAACCAAAACCAAATCTTATTTTTATAACCTTAAAAACAGCGTCATAGGAATGACAGCTATCAAATCAACATTTTTCGATCCGAGGGTCCAATCTTGTAGTACCAATAAGAAAAGCCACTCCGATATCGGAACCCGTCCGGAGAGCACTTTAAAATATCGGACCTAGCTGAGGATTTTGTAGCTAAAGTAAAGTTTTATGAAATATTTTTTTTAAATACAATTACAGCTTGAGCCTCATAATTTATTTCTATCGGCAGATAAGTACAAGGGTAAAAAAAACTAGGTATAAATGGCCACTGTCAATAACTAGGATCATTTGACGGGCCTGTTGGCGTGGTTGGCGTGATGGCGCGCTGCAGGTCGTAGGTTTGATTCCTACCCGGGACATGCATTTGTGTGCATGAACATGTCTGTATGTCCTGAGTCTGGGTGTATATGTATATTAAGTATGTATTTACAAATAAAAAAGTAGTATATGTAGAACATCAGTTATCTGATTTCCATAGTACAAGCTCTGCTTAGTTTGGGATCAGGTAGCCGTGTGTAAAAAAATTCCCAGGATGTTATTATTATTATTAGGGGTGCCCTGCAGTGCGCCCACAATCGAAAATGGTGTTCCAATGTAATTCCCACATCCATACACTCACGGCCGTATCCCACGGGGGTAGGCAGAGACTACTAGTTGCCACATGCTACGATTTTGTCACACCTTTTGCTTCATCCACATTTATACGTCCTAATGCTCTGTCGTCGGTTGAGGGTGCTATTTGATCAATCTGGAAAAGAGCATTTATCTAGTCGTGAAGTTCTCCTTGGGTGCCCTCTTCCACGACGTCCACCTACCACTCCGCCAAGCCAACTAGAGACCTGCAGGCCGATTGCGTAAATTTATCGACAATGTTTCAATTGGTTTCGTTCATCCTGTGATGCTTTATCAATTGAAATTGATTGAAATCGGGACGGGTCTGCACTTCAGTCTTCCCGATTTCAATCAATTTCAATTGATAAAGCATCACAGGATGAATGAAAACAATTGGAACATTGTGGAAAAAGTTTCGCGATCGGCCTGCGGTTAAATGTGACGTCACCCGCACAACAAGGCGATGTTGGTGTGCGAGCGAGGGTGCGGGCGGGAAGGCGCAGGCGGTGGCGGGTTTGTGCGGGCGGGAATGCCGCATTCCATCCGAGTGCCTAGTTGGCTTGGCGGAGTAGTACTGTAGCTACGTATATTTCTGTCGTCAGTCGAATCTCACCCATTCTCATAAATCCAACATGTCCAAACCATCTTAGTATACTCTTCTCAATCAGTCGCCACATCATCCTTCAACTTACATCTCTCTTATCACACTATTCCTTATCCGGTCAGCAAGAGTGACACTGGTCACTTCCTAAGGAGCGAATACCCACAAAGGTTTTTTTTTTATATAGGTCTGCGGTGGCAAAATAGCGTACGGCCCGCCTGATGTTATGCAGTTACCGTAGCCTATAGACGCTTACAATACCAAAGGCATTGCTCGCACATTGCCGACCTGAAGGGAAGTGGGATGAAGGGAAAGGGAGGGGGGGTGGGCTTTCGGCTCTCTCACTCATCGTACGAAACGCAGCTGTAATGGCTGCTTTAGACCGATCTTCTGTGAGAGGGTGGTACTACCCCGGTCGAGCCAGCCCGTTCATGAGCTGCAGTCAATTGGCTACAGCTTGACTCTACCACCTTCAGGTTGTCAACAATATTCTTGCTTGCCGTAGTCGTGAATTCACTGCCCGATTGTCCAGTAACTGAATGGTTTGGTGGGCAATGTCTCATAGAAAACAATGCTCTTTTCCATTCATGGTACGCTTATGGTCATGGTACGGCCTAGTGGGAAGAATCCTTAAATAGACCTTACTGTGTACATACAAAGTTTACTTTTAACATCAATTCGAGAATAAAATGGGAGTGAGTAGATTTGTTCTCGATGCGAATCGTAAAGTTAAGCTTAGGACACAATGAGATAGTGACTTATGGTTACGTCTATCTTAACGTCTGATAAAACTGTAAAAGGCCTTTGCGAGGTTTTTGTCTTCTTTTGAATTTATTTTTTTATGTATTTTACTCAGACATGAAAAACTCGAAGAAAGTATTATTTGTTATCGCGTCAATTCGCCACGCTAAGATTTTAGTTTGTGTCCAGACAGTAACACTAGGTAATTCGTCTATGGCGCTAATGGAAAGAAACGGAACTGCCCAAATAGCACAAGAGTGCTGTATAACCGCGGTCTTGTAGTACACCGCGGAACTTTGAGGTGCGCAAACAAGCACTATATCGGCGAAGAATGCGCATTCTCAGCCGATATAACGCTTATTTGTGTTTACATGTACACTCTTAGAATTACAAGCAATTAAGGAGTACACTTGTGATCTTTTATTCAACAGTCAGCATAGTTTGACCCTTAAAATGCTTTACTTAAGCTGATACTGTCAAAAAGCTACACTTAACTGCTATGGACGTTATATTGGCATGTCTGTGGTACTTAATAAAGTCATTTTATTGTCAAAAGCATTATATTGGGTGTGATGTTCTTCTATGCAGCTGTTGCCTGCCGAGTGAACCCTAATAAGTTTTAATTAACGGTTAAACTACCGATGTGGACCCTATGTTATAAGTTAAACCGAAGGTCTGTGCTACTTGGGTGGTTAGTAATTAAAATTACTAAATAATTAGTAACGCTAGTCGGAGGTGGCTCTTACTTGGCGCTTCTCAAAAGGAACGCTACCGGTCAAGCTCCATACAAAACAACTAATTAGTCATTTAAGTTGGTAAAGTAGGTATAGTCAGCAACATAAATCGCTGAAAATTCTCCATTTTTAACCGACTTCAAAAAAGGAGGAGGTTCTATGTTCGGCTGCATGTATGTGTTTTTTTTTTTTTTTTATGTATGTTCACCGTTTTCTCCGGCATTTATGAACCGATTTGAAAAATTCTTTTGCTGTTCGGTAGATCGTAGCTCCAAGTTGGTCCCATAAAAAAGAATTCCTAGAATCAACCCCTAAGGGGGTAATTTTGGGGGTGAAGGTCGCCTGAAAAAAAAAAAGTGTCCGATTGACTTGAAACTTAATATTTATATTTTGCATAAGAAATAATGAAACTCATGTTTCAGGATTTTAGAAATTAGTCGGTTTATATTTTTTTATAATTCAAATCAGAAATACTCTTTATTGTGCAAACCTAGATGAACACTGTTAATACTAAATAAATAAATATTAAATATGGTTTAGATCAGGAGAAATAATGGATTCGATGCAAAACAAAAGTGTGCAAGCGGACTGAGAATGTTCAACGACTTATGTTGCTAACCGTACTCTATTTAAATCAACTCAAGTTCAGAGTAACCCTAAAGATTACGTAATTCATAATTAACCAATCGCTGACAGTTGACCCTTGTCTCTTTGAGTTGTGTAGGGTGAAAGATAATTGCTTGACAGCGTGCGGCTAAGCTCAGTGGTTTTTTTATAGGACTGAGGTGGCAAACAAGCGTACGGCCCTGATGCTTAGCAGTTTCCGTAGCCTATCATCATCATCATCATTTCAGCCAAAATACGTCCATTGTTGGACATAGGCGTTGGACTGGTCGTTGTGGAGAACCTTGGGGGCAAGGTCCTCCACAACGACCAATCGTGTGCCACTTGCATCCAGCGGTTTCCCGCGACCTTCACTAGGTCGTCAGTCCACCTTGGGCCTACCCACGCTGCGTCTTCCGGTACGTGGTCGCCACTCAAGAACCTTCCAATAGATGCTTGCAATACCAAAGGCACTGCTCGCCCGTTGCCGACCTGAAGGGGAGTGTGACGGAGGGAGGGGATGGGGGTGGGGCTTTCGGCTCTATCACTCATCGTACGAAAAAAGTTGTAATAGCTCCTTTACGCCGATCTTCTTTGAGAGGCTGGTACTACCCCAGTCGAGCCAGTCCGTACTGCTGCAGTCAATTGGCTACAGCTTGGATCTACCACCAAGTATATTGGATCCAGTGTGTACCCATCTTTATCCTAAACCGATTCTTCTTTTTTAATTTCGCTCCGGCAATTCGCGAACAGCTCTTGAATTTATTGCCATTTATTGTGAATTACGATTATTGCGCATTCGCACTCCGGAGGCCCAGTTTCACTGAATTACATGTTATTTATATCGATGTTACAATGTATTTGTTAATGGTTAGCGGGTGCAATTGCTGGTAATAGACAATTAGTGTGTTATTTAATTGAGTAGTGTAGGTACTATTGCGGTATTAAATTAAAAAACAACGTACCAAGTGTAAACGTCATTGCAACTGACAGACAATCATGGTCCACTATGGTCCCACTATGGTCCCACCATAGACCCATCATGGTCCCAACATGGTCCCATCATGGTCCCATTATTGTCCTACCATGATGCCACCATGGTCCCATTACGGTCCCAACATGGTCCCACTCGGTGCAGTGAGCCGACGAACAACGCCAAGCGGTCCTCAAATTAATACAGTTCATACTCAATATTTTGCCTCACTCTATAATTTAAAAACATTTATTAGTAGTCTATAGGCCTGCCAGACAGTATCTGAAACACCTCAGCTAAATAAATTTCATTAAAACACGCCTGAGTGAAACAGGAGGGGTGTCACACTGATATCATAAATCACAGACAATTTCGTCTGGCGTTCCCATTTTTCCTGACGGGAGCTATTCAACTGTCACCGCTCAAACTTCACGGTAGGTATAATAGACTCTTTTGTGATTTTCTAGTTAATTTCAATGTTATTTAGATTTTGTTAATGTTGTTCAATATTGGAAAAGAAAGCGAAAAACATCGTTGGTTTTTAATTGACAATTTAATTGACAATAGGTAATAAACAAGGATTGTTTAAGTACGACTAACGCCTTGTTAGTGGTTTGAGTGTAGGCCGCTCGGCTCACTGTATCGGGTGGAACCATAGGTCCATCATGGACCATAGACAATAGACCCATGGTGGTACCATGGATCTATGGTGGTACTATGATGAGACCATGGTGGGACTATGATAGGCCCATGGTGGGACCATGATGGGACCATAGTGGGGCCATGATGGGACCATTATGGGATTTTATTTTTTTTAGTTCAGTCCTTCGAATGAATCGCCCACCTCGAGGGGAATTTAGCAAAGGCCCACTATTATTGTCCTAGTGTGGGGCAACGGCCGTCACACGTTTGAAAACGGATTAGATGCTGTAATATGCTGTAAAAAAAATCTATAAAATAAAAAATCTAGTAAGTATATTCACCCTAAATTGTTAAACGGTATAATTTACAACATCGTTGATATTTTATGAATTAACTTAAAAACTTTTCAGTTAAACTGTAACAATATTTATTTTCGGCTTGTTTCGCAAAAGTTGTCAAACTGTAATTATTTTTCAAGCGTTTATTAAACACTGAAGTTTTCGTGTGTCAACTTTTCTATTTAACTTTGTTTGCAAGTTTTAAAGTTGGATAATTTATTTCGTTGTTGCGCTTGCCAAATTAATAACATACATCGAAAAAATATACGATCCGAATTGAGGACCTTCTTTGTTGTAGTCGGTTAAAATATATGTCGAGCGCGTCAACTTTTAAAAGTATTGAAACGATCGAAATGGGTCGACAGCGCCATCTGTTGGCGTTGGACAGAGTCCACTTGCATTGGTCGGCATCGACGGAGAGCACAGTACGATTTACACCGCCGAGCGGTTGAGTCACGCGATTGGAAACTGTCTTCGTGCCATTTTGAGACAATTTGGTATTTTTTTTCACATAGTAAAAGAGCATGTATCACTTTTTACCTGCTTATTTTTTAAAGACGAGGGTTCAATAAATACGGTGATATTTTTACTACAAAATTTTTACTCCACTCGTCTAAGAGGAGATAGCCTCCAAACATACCTCGTTAGCTGCCTGTCCAGTCTTAAAAAATAAATACTTAAAGTCCCATTAAACGCCCACGATACGAGAAAAGAGTCAGCCTCATCCTTCCTTTTCCGTAATATATATTATTAGATTGCTTTTACAGTAATCATAATATGCCTACAAATATTTGTTTCATGGAGGTAATTATTAATATCCAAAAATAAAAAAGCCCGTTACTCTCGTAGCTAAATCAAATCTACAATATACGTACAAACTACGGTTTATGACTAAAATGTAAACGGTATCTTATTGTAGTAACCAAGGATGTTGTACTCAAAGAGGATTGAGCACTATGTATTTTTTTATATAGGACTGAGGTGGCAAACAAGCGTATGGCCTGCCTGATGTTAAGCAGATACCGTAGCCTATATACTGCTTGCAATACCACAGGCATAGCTCGCACGTTGCCGAACTGAATGCGAGTGGGACGGAGGGAGGGGAAGACGGGGTGGGCTTCCGGCTCTCTCACTCATCGTACGAAACGCACCTGTAACTGCTGCTTTACGCCGATCTTTTGTGAGGGGGTGGTAGTACCACCGTCGGGCCAGCCCGTATATAAGGTGCAGTCGATTGGCTACAGCTTGGCTTTATCACCGTGACTGAGTCATACTATGACTGAGTTGACCTGTTTCTAGACTAGTTAAAACTGTTCAAGTTGTTAGGCTCGTATTAATAAAGTTGAGATCGATCTTAAGACGCTGTTTTTCAAAACTCAACCACAACTTTAAGATGCATTTATTAATACGAACCTAGAGTGCGTGTGTGAAAGTTGTAAAAAATTTCTTCTAGTCTCCACAAAATGCATCAAATCTTCACAATCCTCGACAATGATTGTCAGTTCATTCTATTTATTTAATCTAAAGGATTTAACAACGCATCACCATCATTTCTCAAAGTCGGGTAACGAGTAATGAAAACGACTCGCTGATCTCTTAAAGTCCCCAAAAGCTTTTTTCTCCGTCTGCAATAGATCAAATCCGTGCCGCTGGTGTGTTACTTATTCGTTACTGATGCCATTTGGTACGTTTTTTAAATAATGTTCTCAAGGTGAAAAATCTTATCCGATATTTCTTAAGGGAAATGGGTCTAATACGTAAAAGCCATTTAGAAAATAATACATAAATCTGTATTTCCGTCTATGGGGAACCTAATAATAATTGGCGTAACACAATTTCCCCTTAACATGGCTCACGCTTGCCTAGTGCAGTAATTTACAATAGGATAATGGGAATATCATAATTCTATAAATTACTAAAATATATAGCTAAACGAATGTGTTATCAGTGAATGCAGCCAGAGAAATCCTAATTGTACGGTCTCAAACTAAGCTTCGTTTTTATTAATATTATAGAGTGGGATGACACCCAGTCTTCTATAAATTACGAACAGTCTATTACCTAAACATTATTCCCCCACACACACAGCATTGACACTGGGAATACAAGAGGCAAGCGGCGCGCTCGAGCAGTCAGTTTTGACGTCAAAATGCATGGAAATAATGTCAAAACTGATGGCACAGTCGCGACAGCTAGGGGCTTGTGTACGCACCATCCCGTAACCAAATTGGTCCACACTCAGACCACTAGACACACTAGATTTCTATTATAATATTATGAATTCACCATCCAAATTTACTTTTCTTCTACAGTACCATCGACTCGAAAATAAGACGAAATGACAAACACTCGAATGAGCAACAAGCCGGCCGTCGGAACACAGTGAAATATTCGCGAGGCAGAAATCTCCTTAACATTCCAGCGCTTAATAAGACTCACTGGGTTTCAGGCGTTATTACTCATATTCCACCCCTCCCCCCTCTTCTCCCCCCACTTGTTATTAACATAAACTCTCGTTTAGGAATTGTTTACTCTTAAAACATAGAACAAAAAATATGTTGCTGAAGATACGTCGTCTCGGAACGGCTTCGCAACAGAATTTGATACTTATGAAGATTTTTATAGAACTGGCTTTACTACTAGCAATGTGCGCAAAATAAAAAATACAATAGAATGGCTGTCACTTATGTTTGGCTTTGTTCGTTGGATACTTAGGGCTCTATCTCACCGGAACGCCAGGCGCGTCGTCAGCCACCGTCGCCAACTAATTAGTATTGAATTTGACAGTTAATAGCAATTGTTTGGATACGCGGCTGGCGACGTCGCCGGCTACCGTCGCGAATCATTCGTATTGAATTATGTCAAAATATGACAGGACTCTACTTGGCGATGGTCGCCAGTCCCGTCGCCAGGTGTGATACAGCCCTTAAATATTTTTTAACTTACTGTGTCCCACTGCTGGAGGTCATGGGTTCTCTCATACCACCCGTCTAGATGAGCGTCGAGGTCATTATCCTTTTAAACGTCCACTCCTAGGCACAGGCCTCCCCTCAATAAATAATAAATAAATAAATAATATCCTGGGACATTTTTTTTACACACGGCTACCTGATCCCAAACTAAGCAGAGCTTGTACTATGGAAACCAGATAACTGATACTACTACATATACTACTTTTTAAATTGTAAATACATACTTAATATACATATACACCCAGACTCCGGATATACAGACATGTTCATGCACACAAATGCATGTCCTGGGTAGAAATCGAACCTACGACCTGCAGCGTGAAAGGCGCCTCCACGCCAACCACGCTAACGGGCCCGTCAAATCAATGCGAGGGGGATTCAGGCCATAATCCACCACGCTGGTGCGGGTTTGTGGATTTCACATATCATTCGCTTTGTTAGATTTCCAAGACGTGCAGGTTTTCTCGCCATATCCTTCATCGTAAGCAAGTGATAATCATAATATATTACTACAGTTATGATTGACCTCTGGATTTTTCGAAAAATCCAGAGGTGGGAGCCGGGATTTGAACCCTACACCTTAAGCTCGCAAGACGCGTGCTTAACCAATCAGCTATCACTGTTTTCATTACATTATCTTACGTTAATTTCATTGCTAACATAAAAAGAGTGGATAGATGTGTCCATATGGCGCGCATGCCTCACCCGAGCACTCATATTATGACATTACGTCTATGCGTTCCGACGTCAAAAGTGAGTGCTCGCGCGAGGCATGCGCCTGATGAAGACGCCGCCAATGAGAATCATGATTGCGCAAAAGAAAAGTGATTCTAGATCTAGACTAATAATGATCTAAGGGCCTTAACCCACTAGTGATTTGCGAGTTTTTTCCCAGCGGAGCGATCAATGAACCGGTTCGCGACGTGTGTCGAACGCGTTCGCGACGAGTTCGCTACGGGTATGCAACGTGATCGCGACTGGCTACGCAAAACGACAGATGCCCTAATAACTTGCCGCCAATTTTTTTAGGTAGTTAACAATGGTACTACAAAGCATTTCTAGGTACAAAAGTGACTTGTAATGCCAGTGTAAGTCCATTGTAAGTTTCTATTTTGGGAGTTCAATTTATTCTGGATCAATATTTTATACCAAAGTCTTCCTTAAATAAAGCCGCCGTTATAGGAAAGAGGTCGTTTGTCAAATGTACAATAATGTCACACGTCATTATACCAAGCTATGTGCAAAGTGTAAATTTATATCTCGAACAATAGAAGCCGAAGGTAATGACGTAGCGTCGACACAGTAAAACAAGTTCAGTATATCAACTCCATAAAAGCGCTCAAACTTTTTGCTAGCACGGTATAATAAAACCATGATTCCCCTAGGAGTTAATCAAGGCCACCTTGCGCTCGATACTGACTGCATAAACTACTGAAATAGATTGTTAAGCAGTAACACCGGGGTACCACCCTCTCACAGAAGATCGGCGTAAAGCAGCTATTACAGCTGCGTTTCGTACGATGAGTGAGAGAGCCGGAAGCCCAACACCCCCCTTTCCCCTCCCTCCATCCCGCTTCCCTTCAGGTCAGCAAAGTGCCAGCAATGCCTTTGGTATTGCAAGCATCTATAGGCTATGGTAACTGCTTAACATCAGGCGAGCCGTAAGCTTGTTTGCAATGACATTGCACGTCATGCAAATGACGTCTCTGACAGCGCCACAAACTTATGAAGCCTGGTGACAAATAGAGGAACAACATTTTTAAAAATAAAAAATCCTTTTTTGACAGTCTTGTAGCCACTTTACATCACGCTACCAACAGATGGCATTGAGTGCACGCTTCACGATCCTGAATCGCGGTATTAAGATTCACGAGGCACATGAGTATACATATATACGAGACCCCGACTACAACCATTGGGGCGTAGCGGCCGACTCCGCCAGGCGTACCACCCGCCTGGCCGGAAGATCTTCCCTTTACCGCTAAAGTCTTATACCGACACAAGTGACGCTCTCAGCGGCCCAAATAAGTTTGTTCATCTTCTTCTTATCGTATGGTTAGTGGCCAACCTGGTGTCAGAGTTGTTCAAGCCGCCGTGAGCATCTGACAAAGCTTAACGACTGCTGCCTAGATGGCAACAACCGGGACCGACTTTTTACGTGCCCTCCAAAGCACGGAGACGCTTTGTTCAAATGCCACTACATGGTCACCCATCTCTGTCTGACCTTGCCATGCGTTGCTTAACCCCTGATCGATTACCGATCAGTGATTGTAGCTGGCTATGAACACCCCAATAAGTTTGTGAGACTATAGGACTTTAAAATGTTAGTATCGTTTTATACAGCGGTCAGGTTGCACTTATAAGGCACGGCGCACGGGGCTTCGTCGCTCAGTCGCAGCCCAACCATCCTGAGGATTCCTCGTTTAGAGGCGAAACACGTGTCGAATTTATTTTAGATTCGCTTTGTCTGCGGAGAATTGCTAATTGTTAGGGTCCATGACTCATGAAAGACACTCTCGACTGACAGGGAGTTAGGTCTTGTTGGCCTCTTCTATTATCGATCAATTCAGTTGGTTTATAATTTTGGAGGTTGACAATTCCGAGGGTGAGTGGTGGGTCCCTCTCTATAATTGTTTAATCATACTGTTCTCGTTTCACTATGTCCCTAATGACTTGATAAAATATAGGAAGCGGTGTAGCCTTGGATATTGTAGCGATGAAAGCGCTATCAAGCCATGTTCGCTACTAATGATACGACGTGAACATAGCCTAACTTTGAGCTTGTAGCTATTCGATTATTAAATTAATGTATGTAATATAGTAATAATAATAATAATATCCTGGGACATTTTTTACACACGGCTACCTGATCCCAAACTAAGCAGAGCTTGTACTATGGAAACCAGATAACTGATATTACTACATATACGACTTTTTTATTTGTAAATACATACTTAATATACATATACACCCAGACTTGGGACATACAGACATGTTCATGCACACAAATGCATGTCCCGGGTAGGAATCGAACCTACGACACGCAGCGTGAAAGGCACCATCACGCCAACCACGCCAACGGGCCCGTCTATAAAGTAATATATAGCGTCGTATATAGTAATAGCCTAGTATACTATACTATACTATAATAGTACTATAATGATAGTAATAGCAATGTATATAAGAGGCAGTCTCAAAGTAGCGCCTATAACAGATAAGGTAAAAGGTAGAAGGTTGGAATGGTTTGGGTATGTGATGAGAAGAGATGAAAAGCATATGACTAAACGGGTGCTGAATATGAATGTGGAAGGATACAAAGCGAGAGGAAGACCCAAGAAAAGATGGATGGATTGTATAAAGAGTGATATGATTAGGTGTGTCCATATGGCGCGCATGCCTCACCCGAGCACTCATATTATGACATTACGTCTGTGCGTTCCGACGTCAAAAGTGAGTGCTCGCGCGAGGCATGCGCGCCATATGGACACATCTAATATGGCGGCGTCTTCATCAGACGCATGCCTCGCGCGAGCACTCAGTTTTGACGTTGAAACGTATAGACACAATGTCATTATATGAGTGCTCGGGTGAGGCATGCGCGGCATTTGGACACACCTATTAGATGTGTCCATATGGCGCGCATGCCTCACCCGAGCACTCATATTATGACATTACGTCTGTGCGTTCCGACGTCAAAAGTGAGTGCTCGCTCGAGGCATGCGCCTGATGAAGACGCCGCTAATGAGATTGCAGTGGATGTAAGTATGACAGCAAAGCGCGATGAATGGAAGAATAACACATACTGCGCCGACCCCAGATAATGGGATAAGCTAAGGCATATGATGATGAATATAGTAATAGCCGATTGGTTAAACAAGCTATGATGAATATAGTAATAGCCGATTGGTTAAACAAAAAAGAAAAGAAAGAAAAACTTTATTACGTCTTTCGTTCACAAGGTCCAGGGTTCAAACCCTGGCTCACACATCTGGGTTTTTGGAAATCGATGTACGAATCATACATTTCATTTTCACTTGTTTACGGTGACGGAAAAATATTGTGAGGAAACCTGCATGTCTAGAAAATCTAAGGAGTTTTTGAAAGACAGGTTATAATGGTGTGGTGTGGTGGATTATGACTTGGATCCCCCTCGCAATAAGAGGAGGCCTTCGCCCAGGAGTGGAACTTTAAAAGGGCTGATTATTATTATTTCACATGAAATAAACAAACAAGATATTTCATATATCTACCTTATTAGGTTTCCGATTTCGACACTTCCCAGGGTTGTCAGTCGAAATGTTGTATTATTATTCAATGTTCACTAAAACGTAGATTGGATTTATCTCATCAAACTGTGCCAATCACTTCCAACAAATAAATCGTGTTGGTAATCCTTTAAAAATCAATTAATTCCTGATTGTTGAGTAATATTTTTTTTTTCCTTTGAAATAATTCATATCTTTATTTTCTGATTAATGCTGCAAGTTCGATAAGTTCTTGATACATTTAGCTAGCATTCCAGGAAAATCGTTTCGTTTATCGTGACAGCGTACGGCCCGCCTGATATTAGGCAGTTTCCAAAGGCATCACTCGCAATTTGCCGACCTAAACGGGGGTGGGACAGAGAGAGGGGTCGGGTGTCCGGCTCTAGCTACTTTACGCCGATCCGCTGTGAGCTGGTGCTACTACCCCGGCTGAGCTAGCCTATATATAACCTGCAGTTAGTTGGCTACAATTTGGCTCAACCACCATGAATATGAGTAACCTACTAAGTCAACAATTTCGGAAAATATTTTTTTTTAATATTTTGTCGCGTGACAACCCTGCAACATAGGCAAAGTTTCCTAATCCCCGAGTCATATCTTGTCACGTTACCGAACCGTGCAGAATGTTTCTGACACGTCAACTTTCTTACATATAAAAATACTAGCTTCTGCCCGCGACTACGTTCGACTTGAACTTAAAATTGGGTTTTTGATAATCCCACACGTAACATATTTCCGGGATAAAACTAATTCATGTTAGCTAAAAAAGGACAAAAGACAGTCAGACAGGCAGACAGATGGACAGAAACGCAGACAAACAGATAGATGGACAGAAACACAGACAAACAGACAGGCAACATTTTTCTATTTTTTTTTTTTTATTTCGCATTTGGTAAAAAGCAACAGCTTTTTAAATAACAATTTGAGATGCTTTTTACGGTCCTCTAAACGACAATATGCCAAGAACTTGTGATTTACAATGAAGGACTGATGAAGATAATATGAGGAACCGGGCCCTAAGTCGCTTAGCCATTGCTATTCAGTTGCTATAGTGATCGACCCTCGGCTGACTGGCTGATCAGCCTCTGATTGGTCCAAATCAACCTACCAATCAAAAGGTCGATCACTATAGCAGCTCAATGGGAACGGCAGTTCAATGGCTAAGCGAATTATGTCCCAGTAGTTTCGCAATGGACAATTGTTAAGAATCTTGAGGTCCAGGCACATTACGAAAAGGCAATTTCCAAAACTTACTCAGTCGGGAATCGAAACCACTACCCAGTGCAGTGAGGTGAACCACTTCACCAAGCAGTCAATCAAATCAAAGCATTTATTTTGTTTAGGCCTACTGGGGCACTTACAAATTGTCATTTTACATTTTTTCCTTAAATTCTACCTCCGGATCGGATTCCGGCAAGAAACTTAGCGGTTTTTAACATTGCTTTTTTTTATTTTTTTTATCGCCATTTACTTATTTAATAGGTACTTACAATGTATTTTGGTAAACAATAGCTCCAGTGTGCTGCCCTCCGAAATAAGCAAGGCAAGACACGCTACACTTTAACATGACACTGTTGTTAACGAAGTGTATTTGAGCGATCAGTACCGGTTGTCATAGGCACTAGAAAACTAGAAATGAAATGAAAATACTCTTAAATAAACCCTGAAATATTAAAATTTCAACTCAAATTTCCATCTTAACCAACAATTTCTAACAAATGATTTGTAAGAATCTTGCAATATATTCAAATGTGATTAATATCCGTAGACCTATCTATCTTGTTTTAAGCTCGAGAGCCACCGAGGCAATCTTAAACTACTGTATTTTAACGAGAAAAGTCGACACCGACAAGTTGACTATGTAATTATCTTAGCAAGTAACAATAGTTGTAGTGATGTACGAATATTTTGTAAGGTATCGATAGTTCTGTGAACATTTATTTGTTTTATCATAATACATCATTCATATACGTCACGACTTTTATACCCATTCGGGGTAGTCGGAAACTTGAGTGGCCATACACCATATTATGGAGGTATTAACTCAAAGCCCACGTTTCACCAGATAGTCAGAACCCAACGTGACAGGTGGTGAACCTTGTCGCCGTGTATACAGGAACTGACTATTACCTAATCCCGAGGGATAGTTAGGTTTGCTCACGATGTTTTCCCTCACTGTAAGCGAACTGTAAATTATGCACATAGATGAACAATAATATTCATCAACATTCGTATCATCTCGTGTACAGATCATTATGTCAGGATCCTTCAGCGGGTTTCCTCAACATTATTTCGGCTCTCTCACTTAACGTACAAAACGCAGTGTAATAGCCCCTTCACGCCGATCTTCTGTGAGAGGGTGGTCTACTCAAACCAGCCCATATGAGCTGCAGTCAGTTGGCTACAGCTTGGCTCTACCAATAAGAGATGTCGATATTGCTACGCACATCACTATAGCAATGCTTTTCCGCGTACTGTAATTATGAACAAATATACACTCTCGTTCCACGCGTGTTAATAATTAGGCGTTTGTTCTTGTGTAAGTCGGCTTAAAACATGGTAGGGTAGAAACACGTGTTGCGAGAAATCGCAAATGGGATTTAATAATAGCTCTCCGGGGCTAATAGCGACACTATGCAACATTGCAGCCAAAGCAATTCATTTTTCAGCCCTCCAGCAGAATCCGCAAAATCCGTGAAACGGTTACGAATGACGTAAAGAAATTTGATTCCGCAGAAATTTTGCAGAATTGGATTCCTCAGAAAATCACAAAAATGAATTAATAACAATAATAGTAATAATATCCTGGGACATTATTTTACACACGGCTACCAAATCAAATCAAAAGTTTTTTATTCATGTAAGCTCAATAAAGCATTTATAAATAGACAAGAATACCTGATCCCAAACTAAGCAGAGCTTGTACTATAGAAACCAGATAACTGATATTACTACATATACTACTTTTTGTTTGTACATAAATACATACTTAATTACACCCAGACTCGGGACATACAGACATGTTCATGCACACAAGCAATGTTGCATAGCATCGCTATTAGACCCCCCGGTATCTGGATGCACTAGGCTAGGAGCGGTATGACTTTGAAATCTATAACCTTGGCTGGTCCAAAAATGTTATTTTCATCTTACGACCGACTCATATAGTCCTTTTACTGGTTATAGAGCCAAGTTGTAGCCGATTAACTGTAGCTCTTATACAAGGCTCGGCCGGGGTTTTACCACCCCTCTCACAGAAAATCCGTGTAAAGTAGCAATTACAGCTGCGTTTCGTACGATGAGTGAGAGAGCCGGAAGCCCGCTCGGTCCCACTCCTCTTCGGGTCGGCTACGAGCGATGCCTCTGGTATGCTCGCATTACCAGAGGCATCGCTCGTAGCCTCTTTTGACTCCGGTAACTGCTTAACTTCAGGTGGGCCGTACGATTGTTTTCCAATCAAAGTGTAATGTAGATGACTTATTATGAAAGTTAAAACCAAACAGAGGATCCAAAACACAAAGGAAAAGTAAAATTAAAATACTACTAACAATTCAAGCGAAAAACAAAAAATGCATCTGTTTAAAAATCATAAATCTTAAACATATTCTATTATAAACGAAACAGGATAATCAACTTTCGACAAGCCGTTAATAGAATAATTAATTATCCATAACAACATCACGTAGACGTAGATAATAAATTACGTTTTGAACGAGTTCAAGCCTTAACCTTAACGTTAAAGGTCAATGTGCTATGCACAATACGTGTCAACGGCTTATCAACATCATGTTTATGTTTAGATAAGATACATGTTAGAAGGATTTAATTTAATAGCGCACGATAAAAATATTCTGCGCTATTATGGTTATTTATAGCATTTGAAAGATAATTAAAGGTCAGCCGGAAACAGATGTAGTTTTTCCCCGCTCTCATTGATAGATGTTAAAGCCCGCCACATACATACGGAATTTTCCGTACGGAATTGCGTTTCGAAACATCGAATCGGGGATTCCGAACGCAGTAAATCTATCCAAATGTATGGACGTATCGCGTTCGGAAACCCCGTTTCGATATTCCGAAACGGGATTCCGATTCGGAATTCTAATTATATTGGTCTACCTACTATTAATAGGTAATGCCAATCTTAGTATGCCAAGTCTACCTACTAAAAGTAAGGAGATAGATGTGCACTGACTCCAAATACTCGATAACACAGCATCACGCCTGATTTTCCCGGAGTAGGCAGAGTAGGCAGAGGTGGTAATAAACATTAATATAGGCTTTTTAGTGCTCCAGGGTTTTTTTTCGTGGTAGACATCATCTTTATAATACTGATACATGAAATTTCGTGCGCTATTAAATTAACACCTTATATTATGAAGGGTTGATAGAAGGTTGATTGATAAGGTTGATATAACAATGACTTTCGTTTCATGAATACTGAAAATTTTGAGGTTAACAAAATATATATGTTCATGAAATCGGCCATGAACTCGCTGGCGCTGGCGATTAGCCTTTATACTAAAGTTAGCGGATTATAAACTCGTACTGTGGAGTTCCTGTTACATAAACCTAGTAAGTTATTAGTAGGTGTTACTAGATAGATAGCACTTTATTGTACACCATTGGAATACATAATAGTACATTACTGCTGCGGTCTCTAATGAGTGTGTTGTTGACCGCGTTGTTGATGGGCGAAAGCGCGGCGCAGCGCAGCTCCAGGCCTCCACAGCGCGGTCAGCATTGCAACACTTGATGGACAAGCTAAAATAAAGGCCGAGACCAAAGGTCGAGGCCTTTATAGCGCGGCCAGCAAGGGTTGCTAATGATGACCAAGCTTGGAGGCCGTGAGCGTAGCGAAGCTTAGCTTGAGGCCAGTATAGCGTGGTCAGCAGTACACTCATTAGAGACCAAGGCTTGTATAGTGCTTTACTCAAAAATGCAACTATTAGTTTAAACTAAAACTAGCTAAGTGGGTATAATAACGATAATACCGGGTAATAATACATTGTATGTCTAGTAGCTCTTGCAGTACGACAAATCCGATTTTGCTCGAAGAAGGTTTGTGAAATAATGACAACATTATAAACTTTTTTGAGTAAACAAAATGACAAACAAAAACAAGAAACAAACAACAGTGCACAGTGGGCGGTGTTATCGCAAGCTGCGATCTCTTCCAGACAACCTTTGGATGGAAAGGATTTCGTGTACTAGGTGACTAAGTAAGTATTACTAGCTTAGTTTTATAATAGTGGGCAGTGGACAGCTATTTTATTTGACGCATCCAAATGCCTCGCATGGCTCGCGCGAACACACACGTTATAACATTATGTTTAACGTTCCGACGTAAACTGAGTGCTCGGACCCGGCATGCGCCTGATGTAGACGCAGCTAGTAACAATTAATGTTGTCAAGCGTTAGCGAAGATTTTTAACTGT
Source organism: Drymonia ruficornis (assembly GCA_947859195.1). NCBI lineage: Eukaryota > Metazoa > Arthropoda > Insecta > Lepidoptera > Notodontidae > Drymonia > Drymonia ruficornis. The sequence continues at coordinate 7,137,287 of OX401926.1, read as the reverse complement.
CAGTTGTCAGTAAGACGGGAGATTAAACTTTCTCCCATGGTTTAGACTACAATTGATGCTACGGCATTATGATCCAAGTTATTTTGATCTAAGAATAACGTCTTATTCATACAAATTTGGACCCAGTTACATCCCCTTTACACAGCGTTTGTAGGACGAAGGCGTAAAATCGTTATTCATAGAGCCTAAAATGCATTTTATCTTATCTGTGGCTTGGTTGCAAGTAGCCCAGATTTACAATAGCCTGGGGGCATCTTTAATCCTTGTGTAAGCTGCCGTAGACAAAGAAGTTCGTGAATAAGGTACATATTTAGTACTTCGTTGTTTTTAAATGCAACATTCTCTATCTACGGCTGATTCAATCTGAAGCTTGGGGATAACTAATTACCTAAAATTACTTCGCCACAATAAACGACACTTTATTGCTTTAATAAACGTATTTAATTTAATAAAAGTTAGGTTAGGTACAAGTAATTACAATACCATACAATTGATTGGTGTTTTCACATATTTTTGGCCATGTTTCCTTCTTCCTTCTATTTAAATAAAGATAACCATCTGTGTTTTTATTTCGATATATTTCATATGTTGCTTCACGAAATTCAATTGCAGAGTCTGAAATATAAAAACATTATTCTCATTGACGTTTTATCCACACTAATAGCCAAGCTAATTGAAAACAAGACAGAAATTTTTTATTTAGGAAAACGAAAAGTAAACAGAAACACCAATTTGTTGACAACAACAGCTGTTCCCGTTGAGAAGCAAACCAGCGAAATACTCACTCACCTTTTCATCATCTAGCCTGTTATGATCACATAAAATGTGATCCATCGATCCATCATATAAAATGTGTCTAAATATAGATTATTTCCATTTAGGTACATTTTATTTTCTCACTCGGAAAACAATCAAAATTATTGTTCCGATATTCCCTCCTTGATAATTGTCTACGCGCGTGTTTTTTTTTAAATCAAAGTCAATCATAGATAATATCCGGCTAAATTAAAACAACCCAGCCGCAGCCGTGCATATTACATACATAGCACATGTTGTAATTTGGTAGGATAGTAAGAAAATGCGACGTTGCCAAACTTACGCCATGACAAACGTACTTTAACTAAAATTGACATTTCTTGGTTCTATGAATGACGTAATTTTAAAACAGGTTGCAGAGCCTAAAATGCGTATTAGCTAAAAGGCGTTTGAAATGTGTTTCAATAAATTTCTATGAATAAGACGGTATATCTTTAGTAGTCTAAGAACCTTTTTTTTTACTAAGTTTGATGACCGTTTGACACAGTGTTTTAAGCGTAGGCCGCTCGGCTTACTGCAATCGGTGATTGCGGGTTCGATTCTCACCAGAGGCAAAATTCGGAAACGGCTTTTTCGTAATTTTCCCTGGTCTGGGTGTCACTGGGATCGCCCCAGTCCATTGTATGGTATTTATATTACAAGCGCTGTTTAGTTTAGGTTATTGGCGTGTATGGCGATATTTATTTATTTACTTAAGAGCTTATTACACTTGGCTAAATTTAGAAGCCTAAATTCAGAAGCTTTTTTTATAGGACTGCGGTGGCAAAAACGCGTACGGCCCGCCTGCTTTTAAGCAGTTACCGTAGCCTATAGATGCTTACAATACCAAAGGCATTGCTCGCACATTGCCGACCTGAAGAGGAGAGGGATGGAGGAGGAATGGAGGGAGGGGGAGGGGGAGGGGGGTTGGGCTTTCGGCTCTCTCACTCATCGTACGAAACGCAGCTGTAACAGCTGCTTTACGCTGATCTTCTGTGAGCTTCTAAATATTTAAACCATTCTAGCTTGTGAATAGCTTGCTGAATGCGATTACACTTGCCTAAATTCAGTAATTACTAAATTAAGTAGCCTAAATTTAGTTAAGTGTAATAACCCCTTTCAGTGTATTTTTTGTTTAGAAAATGTAAGTTACTTTTTTATTAATAATGAAATGTTTTGATAATGTGTGTGTATGCAATAATGAATATGACCTATTACCTATCATCTCACGTACCCTGCAAAATACACGTGAAAATACAACCATTCTATAATATTCCTATCCAAACTCCATCCACTTTCGGCAATGTTAACAGGATTATTCGCTCCGTGACGCGAAGTTAAGCGAACTTGAATTTCAACAATTTAGCCGAACTTTAGACTTGTTCAAACATGACTAACTTTTAAAGCTGAAACGATTAACAAGATAACTGCCGATTACTGGAGTCATTACCCTTGATGGCATGAAGGTTCCGCCAATAGCAATGCTTCCTGGTCACGTTATTTTTGTATCGCGTCATTATCGAGGGATCCTATTGGTTGATTTGGCCCTTCACTCCCATATGTAGCGCCAAGGAAGAGAAAGAGTCAGTGCGTAGGACGATTTAATTTTTCTGGACTTGGCTAAGTCAGTCACTCTGACTAAAGCCATAGGAATAAAAACCTAGTCACAAAAAACCAAAAGCGAAAAAAAAAAATTATGAGTTATTTCGCCTTTAAATAACTGTTTATTTTTTTTAAATGCGTTCCAAATTCATATATTTTTATGTCAATCTATCAATTCAATCAATCTAACTCCTATTAATGTAACTTTCATGCAATGGACTCAATATTTAACCAGTTACAAGGTACTTGACGGGCCCGTTGGCGTGGTTGGCGTGAAGGCGTCTTTCACGCTGCGGGTTGTAGGTTCGATTCCTACCCGGGACATGCATTTGTGTGCATGAACATGTCTGTATGTCCGGAGTCTGGGTGTTTATGTATATTAAGTATGTATTTACAAATAAAAAAGTAGTATATGTAGTAATATCAGTTATCTGGTTTCCATAGTACAAGCTCTGCTTAGTTTGGGATCAGGTAGCCATGTGTAAATAATGTCCCAGGATATTATTATTATTACTTACTTACTTAGGACTACAATATATAAGCGCTACGAGAGCTACAACGCCTACGGTGATTACGGCGGCTACGGCAACTACGGTGGCTACGTTTGCTACGGCGGGCTACGGCGCGTATGCTACACTTCCGGGCTGCGAGGGCGGGGGCAATGGGCGGCACGAGGCCTCGCAACAAAGGAAAGTATAATGAGATTGAAATCCACACTTTGATCTTATGCCAACACCCTATAGCAAGTCATATACCTAAGTCTATTCATTAGAATTATGCCGATTCATATTTATATCCTATTCATATTCACAATGATATTTTCATATACATTTGCACGGTACTCGGCTGGCGAATAAATAAATCAAATTGTACTTACATAAGGTCTTATTTGGCCTTTCAGCATGCAACATTACAAGTAATAAAATTAAATAAATAATAATAGGATAAGATCATAGATTAATCATTGTTTTTAATATAATAAAATTACAATTAAATCCTACTAATATTATAAATGCGACAGTGTGTGTGTGTGAATGTTTGTTACCACGTATCTCCATAAATACTGAACCGATTTTGAAAATTATTTCACCAGTAGAAAGCTACATTATTCCTGAGTGACATAGGCTATCTTGAAGTACCATGCGGGCGGAGCCGCGGGCAACAGCTAGTTCATAGATAAAATCTAAATCTGTCAAAACGTATGGGAGAATTTAGCATGTTTACGTGCAAATGTGGAAGCCACAGTAATAGATACTTTTCACTCAATCACTTAGGATTCTTCCACTTTAAATTCAAATCACAGAATATTGGTCTGGAAAGCAGCAAATGCTCTCGGTTAATAAAATGCATCGTCAAAGTGTTCTTCAACGTTTAATTAAGTTCTGTGCAGTTTCCTCTCAAACGGTACAGACGAGTCGCAGATGAATACGGAATAGACTACCACTAGAAAGGGTATGAGCAGAATGACAGCAAAAATCAACCATAGAAGTACGTATCAACGCATAAAGAGTTATTGGAAAAACAACTTTTCAGGACTGTATTACTGACATCATAAACAACATTTGTCCTTATGACATTTTACAAAACAGTAATAGGTACATTTAACAAAAATCACACACTAAAATGTATAAAACAAGAAAATATGCACATCTAGAGAAAAGCCGTGGTCTGTTTAGATACTTTAGAGCAAAGTGGAATATACCTACATACCACGGCTATCCTCTAGATGAGAATAAAGGGAGGGGTACGAGCATATGCGCATTTTATTTTTTATTGCATCAGAAATGAGTCTATATATCAGAAGATTGTCTAATGCCTAGATCGTCCACTCTTCTAAGTCGTCTAATTCCCAAATCCTTTATCCTGAAATAAAGCACTTAAGTATTTGTTCGAAGCTTGCAACATTATAGAGAAAAGCTACAGAATACGTAGTTAAAAGCTACATTTTGTAGAAATTCCACGGAAACTAACAATGCAGTGAACGTAGATAAACATTTAAAGTTGGCCTCACGTTACTGCACTATTCAAATTGGCTGACCTTTGTGTTATTTGTGCAAGTTGCTCTTGGGACCAGGATTTTGGAAGAAATTGAGACAATAGGGAATATACATGCTTTGTTTTATTTTTAGCTGAACTTACACTTCTTTGAAAATAAAATAAAAGTGAGTGTCTTTATTTTTTATAATTTTCCTAATAAGGCAAACAAGCGTATGGCCTGATGTTAAGCAGTTACCGTAGCCTATACATGCTTGCAATACCAATGGCATGGCTCGCAAGTTGCCGAACTGAAGGGGAGTGGGACAGAGGGAGGCGAGGGGGGTTGGGCATCCGGCTCACTCACATAGCTTTCGAGATAAATATTTTTTAACACGCCGACGACTGACTGTACTAGTGACGTTATGTCTACTTGAAGCGAAATCGGTAGTTCTCGCTCCCGTATCGTCTCGAGAAGTTGCACCTAAAGCCAGGAAATGATGTGTTATGCCCAAATATGTGAACGCAAATACTGGCTCAACGAAATAAAAAGTCGAAAATGTTAAACTATTAACTACATACTTGATTAAATTTGATGAAATATAAACGTATATCTTTATAGTCATTAGAACCCCATTTTTGCATAGTGTCAAGTGATTTTACGATCCATGCATATTCTCTATTGCTAATTCTATAGCCACAATTAACATAAAAAGTAACTTGGTCCTAATATCCAACAGTTGGTTAACATTTCATAAAAAGTTTCATTAGTAGGTATATGATCCAATACAAACAGAGAGACTTAAAATACTGGCAATATTTGCATTACTTAAAATATTTGACTAATCTGATTATTTGAGGCTCTTTATCACTAAATGGCTGTAATATACCAAACTGAAACGACCTGAAAATCTAGGTTAACACGCAAATGGAGCGTTTCAGGAAAAACAAACAAGATTCATCCATCACAATATATTTATTGCACAATTATTTTGCTAAGTAGGCCAACAAAATAGTAGTAGGCCAAGTTTGACGGCCGCTTTTCGCAGTGGCTTGAGCGTTGGCCGCTCGGCTCACTGCATCGGGTGGTTGCGGGTTCGATTCCCGCCAGAGGAAAATTTTGGATGACCTTTCATAATTTGCCCTGGTTTGGATGCCACTGGGATCGCCCCCAGTTAATTGTATGGTACCAATAGTACAACCGTTGCTTAGTTTGGGACCATACAGTTGGTGTGTATGTCTGTTGGTGTAACTTTAAAATCCCACAGAAACCTGTCATTTTTACGGAATGAAAAGTAGCCTATGTTTTGCTCCAAGGTCCTGTCTATCTCCATACAAATATTCATCAAAATTGGTATAGCGGTTACTTTTGCATTTGTAATATTAGTTTAGATAAATCCTGAAAAAATACCTTGGCATATAGCCTCACTAGTGTTTACCCCGTATAGCACGACCCGCTTCAGTTTCAGAACTTACGTCAGAATCGTTGCGATATATATCTATTTCAGGAGTTTTCATTGATATTTTGTAATGTAACGTCACGACTTTTATCCCCGTTCGGGGGTAGTCAGAGGCTTGAGTGGCCATACACCACCACATTGTGGAGGTATTAACCAACTCACAGCCCACGTTTCACTAGATAGTCAGAACCCAACGTGACAGGTGGTGAACCGTGTCGCCGTGTATACAGGAACTGACTATTATCTAATCCCGAGGGATATGTAGGTTTCCTCACGATGTTTTCCCTCACCGTTAGCGAACTGTATATTTTCACAATCCCCATCTTCTCGATTAGGCCATTTCATTTTTATATTCACATCTCTGTTTATACTGTTTCATTGAATTGCAAAAGTACTACTCCACCAAGCCAACTAGGCACCTGTCAAATGTGACGTCAAACAAACAGTGGCGGTGTACGGGAGGTGCGTGCCACAGAGTAAAGACTAAAGAAAGAGGTGCCCTTATTAGATATATGTATGAAAAAAAACGTGGTCATTGTTTCTTCATTTTCATTGTTCTATCTACCGGTAAATAGTTGAACTACTCGCTTCGTTTTATGTCGATGTTAGTACTAGGCCGACCACTCGGCCTAGTTGCTTAGGGCCAGTCCCCTTAGTAATTGGTCCATGGTGCGTGCGGTATGCGGGCGGGGAAGTCACATTCCATCCAAGTTCCTAGTTGGCTTGGTGAAGTAGTAACTTTAATATTGCAGCAATGAATTTCCTTATATTTCCGTCTATAAGTTATTAATATGACGTATATTAATAACTCAGTAAGGAGTTAATTACTCATTTAGGAGTTCAAAGGTGAATCTTAGGGTGCTTATTTGCACCCATAAAATACTGAATAGATTCTAGTTTTTCTCATATAACTAAGGTGGCAACTTAGCGTACAGCCCGCCTGATTTTAGGCAGTTACAGTAGCCTATAGATGCTTGCAATACCAAAGGCGCTCATACGTTGCTGATGGGAAGGGGAGAGTTGGGGATGTAGGGCGTCCGGGCCCTCTTACTCATCGTACGAAATGCAGCTAAACTAGCTACTTTATGCCAATCTTCTGTGAGAGGGTGGTATTGCCCCAGACGAGCCAACCCGTATGAGCAGACAATTAGCTACACCTTGGCTCTACCACCCTATTGCCATTGGTAAAAACGCCAGTCATAAAAAACTTAAATAACTACTAGAAACCCAAAGATCTTAACCTAAAAGTGTTTAGGTAAAAAACTCCAATCTTAAAAAGTTAAATAACAAGTAATAATAAACCCAAAGATTTTAACCGAAAAGTGATCCAAAATGTTATTTGACCTAGATAAGATGGCCTATTTGCAAAACGACCTATAAGCAAAATAGGACGCGACACAGCCTAAAAATATTTTCCTCAAACCAAAACACATCCGTTCAAAAATATTGTCACAGTTTTAAGCCTTCCGGTATCTCTACATGTTCAGCTCTATATAGAGTCTTATTTTAATAGTGCACGATATTTTGCATAGCGCCTCAGTGAACGCTAAAGATGATCTCTACCACAAACAAAACTTCTACTTTTTATCTACTGAGTAAGTAGGTTTAACGGCCGAATACTCAAAGGCTACTTAAATATTTAAGTCCCACTTAGCAGTTTGAGACGTCGTTAACTGTAATTTTTTGCATGGCGCGTCAAAGTTAAGCAGCTCTCAAATTTAAGTTACGTACGAGTATTCGGCCGTAAGGCGCTCATATTAAGTGGCATTTGAACTGCGTGTCTCCGTGCTTCGGAGAGCACGTAAAAAGTCGGTCCCGGTTGTTGCCATCTAGGCAGCAATTCTTAAGCCATAGGCCTTCAGGCGGTTTGAACATCTCTGACACCAGGTTGGCCACTAACCATACGATATGAAGAAGAAGAAGTAGGTAGTCAGTTAGGTACACTAAAATTATCTAATTATCAGCCTTTTTTAATAAGCGCGGGTATACCTACAACTGTTTATTTCTAGTAAACATATTATCCATAGATTAATTTTAGTTTCCGCGGCGCTCCAACTAGATGGAGCATGCGCACTAATAAAATGCGGCAACTGATAATGCTCAAATTTTTGAGTACTTCAGTACATCTGACAGCAACCATTGTATGAAACTGACAGGCCGTGTCGAAAATAAGTTGCCTCATTTCTGGAAATGATTTTTCTTAGTAGGGCGGTATCTAGTAAATCTATGATATTATCTTAGTAAAATTACTTAGTTACCTTAAATAATATATTTTTCGTCTATCTAGCTAACTTACTACCTATAAACTAGTAGATAATCAGGTATTACTCTTGATAGAAATACGTTTTTTTTTTGTAGGTACAACAATGTATATTTTTTCTTATTGAAAAGAGCAACCATGGTGTTTCTTGCTGGCTCTTCTCATAGGAAACAGCATTTTGAACTGGTACTAAATCACACGATTCGTAAGTGCTTTTTTCGTATAATTTTGACTTTTGAGCTTTCATTGGGGTGCCATGCGAAATATCGTGCACTATTAAAATAACATCTTATAGAGATTTACACTACAATAATGTCGCCCCACAATCGTCGTGATATATGAAAAAGACGTGTCTATCATTGATGTATTATTAGCAGATATGGTACCTTCAAACATCGGAATCACTACACTTGTACTCAGCGCACCACTACATGCAGCGAAATTCATACCTGTTATAGACCAGCTGTGTTGGTTCTTGTCGATCAGCACATGATGAATGCGGCGAGCAGAATCTATGCATTATTTTTTTTGCTAGCCGCAATAAACTTTTTCTTTATTTCTTTCACTCGTAATTCGGCAATTATCTTATTAAATACATAAGGGGCTGTAGATATTTCGCCAGAAGATGAGCCGTATTGCCAATAATGGCATGTTTTCAACATTAATATCCGCGAGCGACTGAGTCGTACTTTTTCCATGGACTCCATTTAGTAGAATAAACTATTTTGGAAAATAACGTATCTCCGTGTCGTACCGTATCTCTTTTTTGGTAATGTCTTTGGTGTCTACTATTATTGTTTGCTGCGTGTAAGTTCATTTGTGGAATCATAACTCAGAAGCACCCACGCTTCCGGGCGCGAACGACTCTAGCGACACAGGGCCGGATTTTGAGGATTTACAAACGAGTTTAATCCGCAAATAATGCTTAGGTTACATAGCAAGCGGAAATTGTTAAAATTAGTCTCGTAATATTATTTCTATCTGTCTGAATGCCTCATAAATAATGGAATACACTTAATAACTGTAAGAAACTGTTTAGTTTTTATTGAAAAAGTTGAGTCTATAGTCGAATGTAACTGACGGTCTGTTGATTAGAAGTATTAATGTGTCTTTATTGTGACTATTACATTTGATTTTGTTGTATTGCCAGACATACAAACTAAGCAATGCTTGTACTATGGTTACCGTACAATGTACTGGGGACGATCCCAGTGACATCTAGACTAGGGCAAATTACGAAAAGGCCGTTTCCGAAATTTGCCTCTGGCGGGAGTCGAACCCGCAACCACCCGGTGCAGTGAGCCGAGCGGCCTAGGCTCGGACCACTGCGCAAAGTAGTCGTCAAATTAGTAGGTATAAAAGATAATGGGAATTAAAACTAGGTCAACAAATCAACTCATAACCAACACTATAGTTAAAACTAAGTTTTGTTATCAATATAGTTTTGAAATCATCGAAATCGGTCCATCCGTTGCGATTTTTTAACACATTTCATATGATGTGCGGCATGTGCGTGTGACGTCACGCGGGGCCGTTGGATTGAAGGCGCGCTGTACCAGCGCCGGTCGCGCCGGCCCGCGCGCGGCCCGCGCCACCGTTCATTACAAAGCGCACGCGGGGTAAATGACGTCACGACAACCGCGCGCGATCTTCGCTAGTAATTTGGTCACAGCTTCGTAAATTTTTGTCATAGACCAAAAATTTTTGCACTGTATGTTATGGATTTCTTAGCTCTATAAATCTGCGTTCTTAACTAAATTCGTTACGGAAACTCATTGATATAAAGAAATCTCATTACCTAGTCCTATATCATAAATTTAAGTCGTAAGTCTTGAACATCTTGATCGACTCAAAAGTCTTGAGTGTTGTGGACATCAATTTTTAAAATAGAATGTCACCTGTTACTTTAGCCTTCGGTCTTAGTATAATCGTCTTATACAGCCTTAAGTCTTCAGACAGCACTCAAAGCTTAAGGACTTATTACACAATCCATCTCTGTACACGGCACTCCATTTGCGGTGGTGTAAACTGGGAGGATTTATTATCATATTGCCGCAATTCATTTGTGCTTCGCGTATATAGGTAACAATTTGTTAAGTAAGCTTTTCCTGAGGGTAGCCTGCCGTTGTAACGCCTTTATACAGCTTATTTAATTTAATGACCCATAAGGAATGGAATTAAGGGATGGTGGGGGTGATTTAGTACATGGCAAGCTGTTTAAGAGCTTTATAAAACCCATCTTTATGGATACAAATTTATATATTTGAACATAATTTCATTGGAAGTTCATTATTCCATATTTTAGTGAAACATGTCAATTAGGGTCAATTATTGGAAAATCAGGCGGCTTTTGGTAAATTTAAATGGCTACTTTATAATTTGCAACTATGTAGCCAATATAATGCTGCTCATATTCGGGCTGGATCTACCGGGGTAATACCACCCTCTCACAGAACATCGGCGTAAAGTAGCGAATTTAGCTGCGTTTCGAACGATGAGTGAGAGAGCCGGAAGCCCAACCCCTCCCTCCTTTCCCCTCCAGCTGTCCCACTCTCCTTCAGATCAGCAACGTGCGAGCGATGCCTTTGGCATTGCAAGCATCTATAGGCTACGGTAACTGCTTAATAACAGGCGGGCCATACGATTGTTTGCTACGTTAGTCACAATAAAAAATACTTAGCTACTTAATTTAATCTTAATTTAATTTCAGCCTTATTTAATTAATTTTCTATTTAATTTAATTTTCATCATGGCTTAAGCCATGATCAAAATTATACCTACTGTAACAAAATTTTGTCTATGACTATACTCGATCTTTTTAGTAACCACAATAAAATGTCTACTACTTCTTCTACTCCTTATGGTTAGTGCCACTAAATGATCACCCATCTTTACCTGACCTTGCCAAGCGTTGCTTAACCTCCGATCGTTTACCGATCAGTGATTGCAGCTGGCTATAAACGCTTCAATTGTCTACATAATAATACGTTCACCAAAGGTTAGTTAAGCTGACCGCTAAACGTTTTGAGAGACACAGAGTTGCCCATTTAATGCATTTAATATCCTCTCCAGACTAGTTTAAAGACGTCATCAATCAATGACCGGTCCATTGCAGAGTTCGGTAGAGATTTACTGATCCATCTTAAGTCCAAATTGTTAGCCTTTAGTCCACTAGACGCAACTAATGTTTTAATACAGGTAGATGTGGATTTATTGAACTTATAAAAGCATGTTTTTAATCTTCTTAAGTCTTAAAATTGACGTTAATGGTACTTAAAGAGCCGATTTCGAGATAATTGATAAGTACTTGTGGACGAAAAATACTGTCTGGGGTAATTTAAATGGGTTATTTTATTTGACGGTGGATAATTTTATAAAGTAGGTACATGCATTTCTTGAAGGTTTTCATTATTCATGGTCGAACAGCTGAGGACCTAATGGGTGAGAAATTTCGCACTCGCCAAATTCTACACTCGGCAATTCCGCACTTGGAAAATTCCATACGCAGAAAATTTTAGCATTCTACAAATTCCGCATTTAACAAATTCCGCACTCAGCAAATTCCGCACTAAGCAAATTCATTACCATCGTTCCACTATGTTGCCAATTATATTATTCTCAAATCACCACTAAACTAAAAAAAAAAACCTAAAATATATCTGTCTTGCTCACCCGTCACGATTGTGATAAGGATGATTACACTCTACTGTATGTAGGTTACTCAGAAGCACCAATATTCACAAAAATAAATAAATACATATCGCCACACAAACACCCCAACTGTGTGTTCCCAAACTAAGCAAAGCTTGTACTGTGGGTACCATACAATAGACTGGGCGATCCCAGTGACACCCAGACCAGGGAGGCTAATAGTGAGGCTATGCAACACTGCGAATACAATTCATTTTTCTAATTTTCTAAGCAGAATCCTTCGCAATACCGCAAAATTTCTGTAGAATAGTCACACATTTTACGCCATTCGTGACCATTCCGCGGAAATTTCGCGGATTCCGCTGGAAAATCAGCAAAATGAATCGGTTTTGCAGCATTGCTGCAGTGTTGCATAACGTTGTTATTAGCCCCCCAGAGCAAATTACGATAACGCCGTTTAATACTAGCCTAGTACAGTGAACAACAAGTCTATACGTTCTAAAGGTTGGCACTCATTTATCAACCCGGCACCCGACCAGCACCGCCTCGTCGGTCGTCGTCCACTAACTGAACCGGTAATAAGTGGACAACGCGCTGACCACGCGGCGTTCCCTCGTTGACCACCCGCGGTCCACTGGTTGATCACGTGACGTTTATGGTGTAAACAAGCGTCCGCCCGCGGACCGTGCGTGGTCAACGAGTGGACGCCGAGCGGCGAGGCGGTGCTGAAGGGCTAGACAAGTGGCTGACGTCTACAAATTCGCTACGCTTCATCTATGGAAATGACATAAGTGACGTGATCTCAAGCGTGATCTTCATAGCAACTTGTTGTTGATTTACATAGCGACGTTTGACATTTCCATACATTGTGAAGTTTGTTCTTTCCTATTCGATTAGCGTTCATGCCACTTGGCTAGCCCCTCTGGTCGGTTGCCGACTTGATAGGTGAGTGCCAACCTTTAACCTACACTACCCTTCCATACCTACACTTTCATAGATTTCCGATAATTCCTCCCTAAAAAGAGACCTCAAGGCCAGCTAGCCTATAGATATATATTCTGTCCTGCGTTTGATGTCGCCCCCCAGAGACCCTTCATACTAAACCGTTAGGAAAGGGTAGGAACCTTATTACATCCCTTTTTATTTCAACGCCCTTAGGAGACTAATGTTATAGTGGGGGTAGACGTGAAGAGAACAACGAATATAAAAAAATACTGGTTTTTTGATGTTTTTGGTGCGTCTAGACTACACCAAGCAACGCGCTCGAGCAGTCAGTTAGACGTTTGATCCAGTATAATGCAAGCCGGGGTTTGAATCTTGTACCTTAACCAATCGGCTATCACTGCTTAAAAATAAATAATAAGTGTGAAAAATAAATAAAACTGGAAATTCTCGCATACAATGTTAACAAAAAACTCGAAACTAAAATATTTGAGTACCAGACTGCAATATTTATTCAGCAAGCGTCGACACTTAAGTATTAAAGTGTTCGCACATGAAAAATTGTAAATTCCCAAAATTGAAAATAAAATCATCTTGGGAATATAGCATCCGAAACTTTGTTTCTTAAACAAACTTTTTCAATAAATGAAAAGTTCCACGAAGTTATAATAAAAGGCTAAATAATTTATTTAGAGTTGGAATTTTAGCATTTTTTCATGATTCTTGTGAATTATGAGTTTTATCTCGCAAGTTTATTAAAAATCGCACTCACGCTTTTTCTTTCCGGCGGCGTCAGTAAAAAGATATTTTATGAAGTAGAGGTATTTTAATTATGCTCCATTCTTCTTAGATTTATAAAAGTTTAGCAAGCACGCTTTAAGGGCCTCCGCAGACTTGCTACTTTTAGCATCGGCGACCGGCGACTTTGCGACTGTATCGATGCTGCGTCGCGTTTCTTCGAGCGCGAACAAGCGGGACGCAGCATCAAGATCGCCGATCGCCGATGCTAAAAGTAGCTAGTCTGCGGAGGCCCTAACTAGGTACCCTACTTACAAAAATCATTTAGAAAATGCGGCAATTTATTATAGCTGCGGCACATCAGTTACATACATGGTTGCTGTCAGATGTACCGAAGTTCGCCGACTCCGGCGTAGTATATGCCGCATTTTCCTTTTATTTAGTTTTTTGTGGACTGTTAGTTCTAATAACATTCTGGCAAGCTGTTATTTAAGTAAACCTATAAATAAAATTAGTAAGATATATGATATTTTGATTGTTAGGGATGCCAGAAGGCATTAATATAGTATTTATTTGTCTGAGAGGTATGAAGGTTACGGGTTCATTGTCATGTTATTTTATCGACTATCATTCTGCAATTAGAAAAAAAAAAATTTTTAGTTATTGCATTAGCCGTCGTTTGTTTATTAAAAACCGGCCAAGTGCGTGTCGGACTCGCCCATAAAGCGTTCCGTACCACCGTAGAATAAAAACGTAAAAAATATCAAGTTTCTTGTATGGGGACCCGCTTTATTTTTTATTATATTTTTAGTATATGTTGTTGTAGCGGCAACATAAATAAATATTCTGTGATAATTTCAAGTCTCTACCTATTACGGTTTGGGAGATACAGCTGACAGACGGACGGACGGACAGACGGAGAGAATAGGCTTAGTAATAGGGTCCCGTTGGCACTTGTTTTCCTCAACATAAGCATTAAACACACATAAAACACAGTTACCTAATCATGTAATGGTGCTCCCACACTGCTGTTACAAAATGTTTACCAACATTTTCTAACACTAATACGTTTACTAACAAATGTTAGGAATTGTCACATTCTGTAAGGAATTGTTAGCTAACAATTGGTAACTTACAATTTTGTTGCAAAATGTTTACTAAGATTATTTATCTACCATGAAAACATTTTTGAACGTTGTGATCAAATGTTTGTTAACAAAATGTATACTAACGTTAGTAAACATTTTATAACAGCAGTGTGGGAGCACCATGGACCAGTTACTAAGGGGACTGGCCCTAAGCAAGTCGGCCGAGTGGTCGGCCTAGTACTAACATCGACATAAAACGAAGCGAGTAGTTCAACAATTTACCGGTAAATAGTAAAATGAAAATGAAAAAACAATGACCACGTTTTGTTTCATACAAATATCTAATAAGGGCACCTCTTTCTTTAGTCTTTACTCTGTGGGGAGCACCGAATGTTTATTTTTTCTGAAATAAACAAAATCCACTGAAGCATTTTCTCCGCATACTGAATAAAACATCCGGAGCTCAAAGGTGTTAAAATTGGATGTTTCCGTATCAGATTGAGTCTGGAGTCAGATCTCTCGAGACCATTATCTGAAATAACACTTTTCCAGACGATGCTTGCGTGAGATTTATTCCAGTCCTTATCCTTTAGCGCCTGTAATAGCGACTGACCTAGGGGTGAACAGGGTGGGCTAACAATCAGAAGGTCCCAGGTTCGATCCCCGGTGGGGCATGCACCAATGGATGAATTTTCATCTATGTGCATAATTTACAGTTCGCTGACGGTGAGGGAAAACATCGTGAGGAAACCTACCCTATCCCTCGGGATTAGGTAATAGTCAGTTCCTGTATACACGGCGACACGGTTCACCACCTGTCACGTTGGGTTCTGACTATCTAGTGAAACGTGGGCTTTGAGTTGGTTAATACCTCCACAATGTGGTGGTGTATGGCCACTCAAGCCTCTGACTACCCCCGAACGGGGATAAAAGTCGTGACGTTACATTACATTACATTATCCTTTATTAAGAAATTACAAAAATAGCCAATTGACTGCAGCTCATATACGGGCTGGCTCGACCGGGGTACCACCCTCTCACAGAAGATCGGCGTAAAGCAGCTATAACAGCTGCGTTTCACACGATGAGTGAGAGAGCCGGAAGCCCATCACCCCCTCCTACCCATCCCTCCTTCCCACTCCCCCTCAGGTCGGCAAAGTGCGAGCAATGCTTTTGGTTGCAAGCATCTTAAGGCTACGGTAACTGCTTAACATCAGGCGGGCCGAACGCTTGTTTGCCAAATCAGTACTAAAAAAAAAAGTAACGTCTCGACTATTATCCCCATTCGGGGGTAGTCAGAGGCTTGAGTGGCCATACACCACCACATTGTGGAGGTATTAACCAACTCAAAGCTCACGTTTCACCAGATAGTCAGAACCCAACCTCAGTACTGTAAAAAAAACCTGTATCAATATATTTCCTGAAAAAAAAAACTATTAATGAAACGTATATTTTCAATAGCTGCACAGTAACGTTCAACCCACACCAATTCCGTCCTTAAATAACGAATCCTAAAACTTGTGTCATAGAGTCGAAATCACCTTGTAATGGAATATGAATTTGGTGGTTTATTGTGTTACGTCCATGGACCAATTACTAAGGGGACTGGCCCTAAGCAAGTCGGCCGAGTGGTCGGCCTAGTACTAACATCGACATAAAACGAAGCGAGTAGTTCAACTATTTACCGGTAGATAGACCAATGAAAATGGAAAAACTATGACCACGTTTTTTTTTTCATACATATATCTAATAAGGGCACCTCTTTCTTTAGTCTTTACTCTGTGGTTACGTCATCCGTTCTTTTGTTTCCGCCCAAAAGCCAAATGGGTCCCTTTGATTTCCTTTAGAAAAAGGAAATTACGTTCGTTCATCTTAACGAAGCAATTACATTATACTGATGAGCTATTACGATGTGGTCCTATTACGATATGGTTAGGTTGATAGCTGAATCGAATCGCCAGTCCATTGTATGTTAGCCATAGCCTTAGTATGGGGCACAGAGTAAAGACTAAAGAAAGAGGTGCCCTTATTAGATATATGTATGAAAAAAAACGTGGTCATTGTTTTTTAATTTTCATTGTTCTATCTACCGGTAAATAGTTGAACTACTCGCTTCGTTTTATGTCGATGTTAGTACTAGGCCGACCACTCGGCCGAGTTGCTTAGGGTCAGTCTTCTTAGTAATTGGTCCATGGTATGGGGCCATACAGTTGGTGTGTTAGTCTGGCGATATTTAATTTAATCTCGGTAATTTTATTTGATTTGCTCCGAGCTTTTGACTGAGGCTACCATACGTGGCAAGTGCTCCGGAAGTTAGCTTAACTTAGCTTAGCTTTACACCAACTTAGCTTTTCCCCGGGACTCGTCGAGGGTCAAACCTTGGCGTCATCGTTGGACACCATTGTCGATCCTGGCTTACAGGAGTAACAGAGGTGGGAGTGTGTGGCGGGCTTAGTCCCAAAACATCTGGCCAAGTGCGTGTACTCGCACCTAAAGGGTTTCGTACCACCGTAGAATAAAAACGTCTAAAATATCAAGTTTTTTATATGGGAACGCCCCTTTATTTTTAGTATTTTGTTGTTGTAGCGGCAACTGAAATACACATTCTGTGAAAATGACAACTCTCTACCTATTACAGTTTGTGAGATACAGCCCGCTTTCAGTCAGACAGACAGACAGACAAACGGACAGCGGAGTCTTAGTAATAGGGTTCCGTTGGCACCCTTTGGGTACGGAACCCTAAAAAGTGCTCCAGTATCCTCGCGAGAATGCTCGAAACTTGTGGACGATATTTTGTATGTTTTTTTCGTAAAATAATAATAATATAATAATAATAATATAATATTATTATTATTATATTATATTCTATATTATTATTATATATTATTACGAAAAAAAAAAGGGTTTTTTTCGATCTAAGTATTTTTGGAATAAGGTAGCAATCCTGACAGGTAAACCTCGGGCCCATAGTAAAATAGATTAGCGGTCTAACATAATCTTCGTCTCAACTATAAAAGCACTCAAGTCTAACTTAATGTTAGTGAAACCAACCATGCTAGTCTATAGCCAGTTTATTTCGTTTCAAGACTGAAATATCACGAAGAACTAGCCTTCAATACTAATAAAGAGCACTTTCAGTACTTATGTGGCTTTCACAAATAAATACTGATACTCTGTATTCTCTAAGGGACACCCCAGACTTGCTACTTTTTGTATTGGCGATCGGCGATTTCGCTTTTAGCATCGGAG
Source organism: Drymonia ruficornis (assembly GCA_947859195.1). Taxonomy (NCBI): domain Eukaryota; kingdom Metazoa; phylum Arthropoda; class Insecta; order Lepidoptera; family Notodontidae; genus Drymonia; species Drymonia ruficornis. The sequence goes on along the minus strand of OX401926.1, from coordinate 7,119,528 downwards.
CAGTCGCAGCGTCCGTCCGCAGAGAGTCGCCAAAACGCGATTCAGTCGCAAAATCACCGATCGCCGATGCAAAAAGTAGCATGTCTGCGGTGGCCCTAAGGCAGCTATTCTCAAAGTGTGCTCCGTGGAGCCCTAGGACTCCTCCCAATATTTTTTTTTTTATATGACTAAGTTGGCGAACAAGCGTACGACCCGCTTAATGTTAAGCAGTTACCGTAGTCTAGTTGCTTGCAATACCAAAGGCATCGCTCGCACGTTGTAGACCTGAAGGTACGAAACGTAGCTGTAATTTCTGCTTTACGACGATCTTCTGTGAGAGAGTGGTACTATCCCGGTCGAGCCAGATTTTGTATGATCTGCAGTCAATTGGCTACAGCTTGGCTCTCCATCAAATTTTATGTCATGTCATCAGGTATATAGTGGAGGTAAATAATGAAATATACCTGTTCTTTAAGTAAAGCGTTGCAATAATAGTACATTACTGCTACGGTCTCTAATGAGTGTGTTGTTGACCGCGTTGTTGATGGGCGAAAGCGCGGCGCGGCGCAGCTCCAGGCCTCCACAGTGCGGTCAGCATTGCAACCCTTGATGGACAAGCTAAAATAAAGGTCGAGGCCTTTATAGCGCGGCCAGCAAGGGTAGCTATGATGACCAAGGTTCGTGGCCGTGAGCGTAGCGAAGCTTAGCTTGAGGCCAGTATAGCGTGGTCAGCAGTACACTCATTAGAGACCAAGGCTTGTATAGTGCTTTACTCAAAAATGCGACTATTAGTTTAAACAAAACTAGCTAAGTGGGTATAAAAATTAATACAAAATTATATTTATATTTTTACGAACTATATCTATAGTTGTGTATTTTCTCTGTTTACGTTTCCATGGCGACGGCACGACCTACTCGTTTTAACCGTCAATCAGATTTTTAATAACGAACCATAAACATACCTGTTTGTTACGTTTCCATGGCAACGGTCAAATAACAGCAATATAATGACGATAATACGGGGTAATAATACATTGTATGTCATGTAGCTCTTGCAGTACGACAAATCCGATTTTGCTCGAAGAAGGTTTGTGAAATAATGACAACATTATAAACTTTTTTGAGTAAAATATTTATTTTCACACATAGGTACCTGTGTACCGGTGTATTACCTAATTACGTTTAGTGGTGATGCCATTAATGTAAGGAATAGGGAAGATACGTGACGTAGAACCAAATGAACACTAAATTTGTGCTCCGCGCATCGCTTTTGCGCACAACTGTCATCGACAAATTGTCATCAACAATGTGACAATTGCCGATAGACAAGGGCACAAAGATGCACCGGAATACTTATACGAGCGAGACAGCCTACCTCCTCGTAGCGTTGCTCCGGCCGCCCTCGGTATGCCTCGGTAGTAGGGTAAACCGGGGATAATTGAAACAACATAATTTTTTCGATTACCTACTGTAATATACGAGTGAAACGAACGAGTGTCAGACAACAACTGCTTTATTATATATAGGTACCTTCACTCACAATCATGATACTTTATAATTACCCTCAACACCTACCTATGATATCTATGTACGTCAGTCTACATGAGTGACTCATCGTTCGTAGCTTCGTTGGCCATGTTCGGTTATTTGGATAAAAGCGAGTGACGCAGTTATGACGCCTTAAATAATTTCGCACCAAAAACTGAATTTACGATTTTAAATTGATATATTGATTTTACGTCCTTTTAAATCGTGTTTTTCACAGTTTTTATTATATTATAAGAGTCTAACTTAACTGTTTAAGATTTTTAAAGTCTATTTATTAAACAAAATATTGACGGTTTAAGTAGAAAATGAATTACCGTAACGAATTTAGTTGAAACTGCAGATTTATAGAGCTAAGGATTCTATAACATACAGCTCAATAATTTTTGGTCTACGACAAAAATTAACGAAGATACGACTAATTTCCTAACGAAGTTTCCTGACCGGGCCGCGCCGGCCGCCGCACTCGCTGTGACGTCACGCGGGCTGATACGCGCTCGGCTAGCGCTAGGGTTCGGTTGTCTTGTTCGCGCGCAGCGTGTTTTAAGCCTCAAAATGAGTTTACAAGAAAGTTTTCAACAAGCTAAGTCGGATAACCGGCCAAAAGTCGATACTTTTATGGTATTCGACTACTTAAACAATAATTTAAAATCCACCAGCGCCGAGACACGTGGTTGGAAACGGAAACGGTACACTTAGGTACCTTTTCACTTACCTTTTCTGCTATGAATACTATTTATACAAAGAAACCTATAATTTTACCACTAGGTTAAGCATGGAAAGGTTCGGTGTACCTACCCAAAGTACTATAAGATATACAAGATACCTAGGAAGGTAGGTAGTATCCTGTCATAAGTAGGTAGATTAGGTGTTTATCCTATTGAGTACTATTTTTATTCCTGTTTATTTTTGACGACCGCTTGGCGCTGTAGTTTGAGCGTTGGCCGCTTGGCTCACTGCATCGGGTGGTTGTGGGTTCGATTCCCGCCAGAGGCAAATTTCGGAAATGGCCTTTTCGTAATCTACTCTGGTCTGGTTGTCACTGAGATCGCCCCCAGTCCATTGTATGGTAGCCAAGTATCAGCGGTGCTTAGGGGGCGTCCATAAATTACTTGAGGCATTTAGAGGGGGGGGGGGGGGGGGGGTCGAGCCAAAACTCACCAAATCTCACGTGGGGGAGAGGAGGGGTCTCTGCAAATCTCACGTAATTTTTTCTCCGCAAAAATTAGGGTGCGTTTCCATTGAAGCGGAGCTGGGCGGAGCGGACCGTGAACTGGCCAATCACAGTGCTCGAAATCTCCACTCCGCATCAGTGGAAACAGTGTAAGCGGAGCGGAGCGGAGTTGAGTGGACTTTCGAATAAAACAAATGAACACGCGGCCCCGAGCCGGACAGAACGGAGTCGAGCAGGCTGTGGTGCCGAGTGGTGGGCACGAAGCGGAGCGGAGTGGAGCGGAGCTGAGCGGACCGGAGCTGAGTGGAGCGGAGCTGAGTGGAGCTGAGCGGATCTGACCGAAGCTGAGCGGAGCTGAGCGAAGCTGAGCGAAGCTGAGCGAAGCTGAGCGGAACTGAGCGGATCTAACCGAAGCTGAGCGGAGCTGAGCTGAGCGGACTTTCGAATACAGTATATGAACACGCGGCGGATAGCTTCCGAATTTTCATCTTCTAGTAGAGAAAGATGTAAAAGCGCTGTTCTTTTCTTAACCGATAACATGACGTATGATCACTCCATGAGATTGAATTTGACTCAAATTTGACTGATCGGAACACGGCTCAATGCAGCTCAGCTTGACTCCGCCCCGCTCCGCTCCGCCCCGCTCCACTCCGCCCCGCTCCGCTCCGCCCCGCTCTGCTCCACCCAGTTCCGCTTAAATGGAAAAAGTTGCCACTTTTCACTGCTCTTCTCCGCCCCGCTCCGCTTCAATGGAAACGCACCCTTAAACTGCGAGAAAACTGGGTTAAATTAAGTAAAACATGTTTCTCCACTAGAATAGGGCTTTTGAAAAATCTCACAACATCTTACTAAGGGGGATGGGGGAGGCAAAAATTCACCTCACGTAATTTATGGACGCCCCCTTAGTTTGGGACCATACAGATGGCGTGTACGTCTGGCGATATTTATTATTATTATTTATTATTCCTTTATAATCTATTTTTTTTTAACATAATATTATATTACCCCTCACCCTACCTAAGGATTCACTATCACTACATACCTAGTATAAAACAAAGTCGCTTCCCGCTTTCTGGCTGTCTGTCTCTATGTATGCTTAGATCTTTAAAACTACGCAGCGGATTTTGGTACGGTTTTTTTTAATAGATAGTGATTCAAGAGGAAGGTTTATTATGTATAATACATGCTTAATATAGTAGAGAAACACTGATAATTTTAGAGGTTTCTAATGTGATGTCGTAAATAAATACATTTTTTTGCGCTTACATTGCAAACGCTGGCTGAATCCTACGAGATAGATCAAAATAATGTACTACAGTATTGTACACCATAAAAAGGTATACAAAAAGTCCGCGATGGTATTTATGTCTATCTCTTAGGGATAACCCACAATAACCATTTCTTATCCTTTACTTTTTACGAGAAATAATGGCTTATTTACGAAGCGATTTTAAGCAATACAGCATTAATCCTTATCCAATTAAGTACCTTAAATACATTGTGCATTTAATATAGATCAATATGGCCCTTTACAGCATGTAATTTAAATGAATAACACCTAAAATAGTGAATGGCGGCGCAAGCGGGAAACCGGGCACAGCGCGAAATCAACGAGGCGAACCCGGTGACGTCACGCGCGCTGGCCGCGCCTACCGCCCGTCGATAAATTTTGGATACATAAAATGTGTTAGGAAATCGCAACCGATGGACCGATTTCGATGATTTAAAAACTATATTGATAAGAAAGCTTAGTTTTAACTGTTAGTGTTGGTTATGAGTTGATTTGTTGACCTATTACTGATCCTCATTGACAAAGGGTCATCTGAAACAACTTGCTTCTGGGGGTTTGAAACGTTTCAACCGACCCGTCGTTTCAACCGACTTCTGCTGTTTACCCGGATACAAATAAACCTCCGCCGTAGTCGGGTAAAAAGAAGGTTTGAGTTTTTAGAGTACTTATCTATGTTTGTAAGGTTGTATGTATCTTTCATTGGTTTTCTTTCTAATTAAAGAATTTTGAGGCCTTATGTTATTAGTGATCTGCGAGCACCCACTCGGGAGCCCTCCCAGCGGAGTGATATAATAACAATGCAAAGGGCGTACCTTGCAAGGCGATACGTCGATAAACTCGCTAGTGTGACAGGATACTTTTATATTATACATTATATTAGTGGTGGTACACAGTTAAAGTTATATTGTTACAATTGCCCCCGGTCTCCCCTACTGGCATGGCCGCAAGCATCTTATCGTGTCACACACATCTATTTTGTATTATTCATCTCGCTCTCACAAACAATGCGAAGCAAATAATAGTATTAAATAAATTTTCGCTGCACTTTCGAGTGGAAAGTAATTCCGTGTGATTTATTTTTTGTTCCTGAATTGTTAAAACAATTCCTGAATACACGGGATGGCATTTTAATGTATATTAATTCCAGGAAACTAAAAACAAATATGTCAGTACTGATGTGCGCATGACGTGCATTCAAATTGTTGTTCCGCGCCCGACTGAGTCGAATGTTGATACGGGTCTCGATTTTGTGGTGCTGACAATTTTGGACCGGAACCAAGTCTATACTATTTCTTAATGTCATTGGGTGATGCATTTTAAAGTGAAACATCTCAGTTTAACATAATCGCAAAGTGCGAAAAGATATATACAAGAGCTTATCGTTCCGAATTAAGGAACGTTCTAAGAACAAACGATGAATGACGGTAGTCATGAAATATTAATCTGCGCGGAAGAGTTATGTGCTGGCTTGCAAGAAATACCACACACCTTTATTAGGTAATATTACTAACCTGTAACATATAAAGGGTGAATTTGAAATCATGAGCATCCTTTTAAACTATGACTCTACACATGATTCAGAATATTTTGGGAAAATAAATAAAAAAATCTATTGATAAAAAATTGCTCGAGTAAGCACATAAACCAACCAGTTAACTGTTATACCTTACCAAGGCAATATTATTTTATCAATTGATTTGTTGATTAATATTCCCTAAATATTCTGAATCATGTGTAGAATCACTGCTTAAAAGGATGCCCATGAATTCAAATTCAGCCTGTATAAGTACATACACTAAAAGATACTTGCTTGTATTGAAAACAATTGTATTGGTCTATGATCAATTTATTCTATGGTAAATTATACGGTTCCCGCCAGAGGACAGTTTTGGAAACGGCCTTTTCGTAATAACCCTAGTCTGAGTGTAACTGGGATCGCCCTTAGTCCATTGTATGGTAGCCATGGACCAATTACTAAGGGGACTGGCCCTAAGAAACTCGGCCGAGTGGTCGGCCTAGTACTAACATCGACATAAAACTAAGCGAGTAGTTCAACTATTTACCGGTAGATAGAACAATGAAAATGAAAAAGCAATGACCACGTTTTTTTTCATACATATATCTAATAAGGGCACCTCTTTCTTTAGTCTTTACTCTGTGGTGGTAGCCATAGTACAAGCGTTGCTTAATTTACCATACAGTTGGTTTGTAAGAACCATGGCATGCCATCAGGTGATCGGTGCAATGTTGTATTTAAACAAAGACTTGTAAAGCCCGTTAGCCGTTTGACGAGCCCGTTAGCGTGGTTGGCATAGTGGCGCCTTTCACGCTGCAGGTCGTAGGTTCGATTCCTACCCGGGACATGCATTTGTGTGCATGAACATGTCTGTATGTCCCGAGTCTGGGTGTATATGTATATTAAGTATGTATTTACAATCAAAAAAGTAGTATATGTATTAATATCAGTTATCTGGTTTCCATAGTACAAGCTCTGCTTAGTTTGGGATCAGGTAGCCGTGTGTAAAAAATGTCCCAGGATATTATTATTATTATTTTAAAATCAATCGATGAATAGATAGAAAATTAATAAATCAAAGGGTGTACACTTATTCCTGGCTTCAAGTGTTCACCGCACCGCATTCAAATTCCTCTTAAATGTTTCATGTATATGTTGTATGAAATTCAATTTGATGTAGAGATGCGGTTGTAGCCACCTGTTTCTAACCCCCCTCTGTCCCACCCACCTTCCGGTCGGCTACGTGCGAGCGAGCCTTTGGTATTGCAAGCATCTATAGGCTACGGTAACTGCTTAACACCAGGCGCTCGTTTCGTTTCGTATCATGAGTGAGGGAGCCGGAAGCTCAACCCCTTTTCTCTCTTCCTACCTTAACATCTGGTAGGCCATACGCACATTTGCTGCATTTATTATTATAAAATAAATTGCCTACTTAAATACCTATTTTTCGACATAGGTATCATTAAGTATTGCTCATCACCATATCAGCTTCCCTAAAATTGGTTGCGACTACATCAGGCGCATGCCGTGCCCGAGCACTCAGTTTTGACGTCAAAACGCATGGACATAATGTCATAACATGAGCGCTCGGGCGAGGCATGCGAGGTACCCGGAAGCACCAATAGACTTCCACAAACAAAAGCGATTAAACTTTCGAAATACGTCACACACAGAAAATATGACGTCATCATTATGACGTGGCTATTTAGCGAACGGGTCGGGATCAATACGAAATTCCATTAGAACAAAACAAAGCTTAACGTTTATGCAAACCGGCTTAATCAATGTTCGGCGGTGAAAAGCACTTTGTCAAAAAACCTGGGTTTATAAAATTTGAATTTTCATTGTTAAAGCTTTTACCACAGAAATGGATTTAAATTGATGTATGTAGAATAGTTGTCATTCTAATACCGTAATGAGGTTTAGTGGGTGCGTCGAGAAGAAGCGAGCAGCGGGCCCGAGCTTTCAATTTGTGACGATACGTTTTTTTTTTCTTGTGATTACGATAGCAAACAAGCGTACGACCCGCCACAGGGGCGGCGTTCTGAACGACCAATCAGGCCGATCAACCAATCAGACAGTCGACCACTACAGCAGCTCAATGGCAATGACTAAGCGACTTAGGGCCCTGACGTTGTTACCGTAGATAAAAATATTTAACTCCAAGGATAAACATCATGATATGTCACTTATAATCTCACACTAACATTTTTTTCTTCCATATACCTACCTGCCTAAATTCCGTGAGATATATTATTAATAGCGTATTCCAAAGAATACGCGCTCTCTATTCCGTGTTCTCCAAAAAGAAAATTCTATTAATAATCTTTTGGTTTTTATACACCTACGTAGGTGACATAAGATCGGCTATTCCTGTTCCTAGGCCCGAACTAATAAAGTGGTAGTAACAAGAAAGCTAGGAACCCTCCTGAAATAAGTCCGACCTTCGACAGACCAGCACGTGCCGGCAAAATCACCTCTCCACTTATAAGCACGCATGGCGTATACAGGGTGTAGCTAAAGTTCAAAATAATATCTACGTAACTGCATCAGTATTGATAACAAACGAAATAGAAAAATAATTAGACCTAACTTCAAACATTTTTTTAAAATTTCTAGTCATCAATTTTATAACCTCACCCTAAGATTAGCTAACAAACAGATATGTACTTAACTACAGTACATAAATAGCAATTCTTGCTACGACACAATACAGTCCAATTCAGCTCGTACAGCGCTGCGTGAATAAAATTATATTCACCTGCGACTCTCTTGCTTGTTGTTGTTTATGTCTTGTCTTGCTTGTCTCTCTTGTCACGGCCATTTGTGGTATTGGTGCTGCACTAGTAGCACAGCCGACCATGACAAGACAAAACGCGAGATAAATCAATTTTGTCTCATTCTCTCATATGCGTTAAGAAAGAGAGAGCGACTCGGTGCGACATAATGCGTGACAAGTCTTGTTTTGGCGTGTGTATTGTGGCAATATGCCACCACCTTGAAGTAAAATAATGTTTTGTACTTGCATGTGCACACTTTAAATATTCAAATATTTAAATCTAGTAGGTACCTATTTTATATTATTCTGTCTTTCCATGGACATTATTCAGCAATATGATATTCTGAGCAGAGCAGTAACTAATAAGTTTATAATAAGTGTTTTTATCCTTGTATATAATACAATTAAATTATCACCAATGTCTATACTCATTTAACCACAGAGCTCCATTTCCAACAGGCAGGTCTTCCACTTCGCGATAATACTGATAAAAATATTTCGTGGTCGTGGTACACCCTGTATAGTTATTTATATATAGATCCCGATAAATCACGTAACGGGAAACGTTGGGGGCGAAATATATCATAAATCTGTCCGTCTGGTTTACGCGGCGCGCAGCCTTTGTTTAGCAGACTCTACTTTTGTTACTGTGTAGGTTTTTACCTATAGAATTTATGGGGTGTGTGAAAGGGACACATGGTTAGCTTTTAGGGCCTCCGCAGACTCGCTACTTTTAGCATCGGCGATCGGCGATTTTGATGTTGCCTCTCGCTCGTTCGCGCTCGAAGAAACGCGACGCAGCATCGATACGTCACAAAATCGCCGGTCGCCGATGCTAAAAGTAGCTAGTCTGCGGAGGCCCTTAGTGTCGCTTAGGTTTTTATTTTTACATTTAAGCAGAAGCTTCCCGCTGAATAACGAAACTAAAGCATTACAATTTTCTAGGCGCACGTATTATTATTAGCCAAGATGTAGCCAATTGACTGCAGCTCAAATATTGGCTGGCTGACCAGGGTAGTAATCTCTCACAGAAGATCAGCGTAAAGTAACTATTACAGCTGCGTACGATGAGTGATAGAGCCGGAAACGTCGCTGTAATAGCTGCTTTACGCCGATCTTCCATGAGAGGGTAGTGGTACTCGGTCGAGCCAGCCCGTATATGAGCTACAGTCAATTGGCTACAGTTTGGCTTTACCACCAATATTCTATGTCGGGGCGACGGTCCGTTTTATAAGCGCCGCACTGAAATTAATATTCTTTCTCCGCACCCGGTTATAATATAATATTTTCCCGGATATAAATTACCCGCCATCCGGCTTACGTATTTAAAATGCATGACGAGTGCCTCCTATCCACTGGAGTGGCTGTTGTGTTAACTAATTATGTTTAACTTAATTGTTTATTGTGAAAACTTGGACCTTTTCTGTTCAAAGGAGGAAAATTCTGACGCAAAGAGCGTGATCATTTGAGGCCTTTTGAAGTGTTAAATAATAAAACAGTATTTTGAGTTCATAAAATTAAAAGAATCCAAATGGGATTGGAAAGTTTGAGAAACGCATTTTTTGTATAATATTAGCCCTTTTAACGTTTTACTCCTTGATACGGGCCACCCCTCAATGCTAGTGGGATTCAGGCCCTTATCCACATGGATGTCACATATTTTTCGAAAATTTGTTAGATAATAATAATATCCTGGGGATTTTTTTACACATGGCTACCTGATCACAAACTAAGCTTGTACTATAGAAACTAGATAACTGATATTACTACATATACTACTTTTTTGTTTGTAAATACATACTTAATATACACACAAATGCATGTCCCGGGTAGGAATCGCACCTACGACCTGCAGCGTGAAAGGCGCCACCACGCCAACCACGCCAACGGGCCCGTCAAAGATTTTCGAAGACATGCAGGTTTTCGTTCACCATAAGCCGTTCACCGTAAGCAAGTGATAATCATATTAAAGTTATGATTCGCACATAGATTTCGAAAAATCTAGATGTGCGAGCCGGGGTTTGAGCCCTAGACCTTCAGCCCGTAAAATGACCTTACCCTTGCTTGCCAACTTAGCGCCGCCATACACGCGACTGCAAAAATGCAGTCCGTGTGCAGTCGCGTGCCGTCGACTGCAACCAACTGCAATAGAGCTGTCACTTCCCACTGCAAAATGCAGTCCGTGTGCAGTCGCGTGCCGTCGACTGCAACCAACTGCAATAGAAATGTCACTTCCCACTGCAAAAATGCAGCCCGTGTGCAGTCGCGTGCCGTCGACTGCAACCAACTGCAATAGAGCTGTCACTTCCCACTGCAAAATGCAGTCCGTGTGCAGTCGCGTGCCGTCGACTGCAACCAACTGCAATAGAGCTGTCACTTCCTTCTGCAAAATGCAGTCCGTGTGCAGTCGCGTGCCGTCGACTGCAACCAACTGCAATAGAGCTGTCACTTCCCACTGCAAAAATGCAGTTCGTGTGCAGTCGCGTGCCGTCGACTGCAACTAAACTGCAAAAATGCAGTCCGTTTATGCTAGCGCTTAGTAACATAAAAACCATGTCAGAATCATTGTGAAAGTTAATGTACCTAGTTAATTATTTGACCAGTAGACTGAACGTTTCAGGGAAACAACACAATGATAAAATTCACAATGTTAACGCCAGTACGGGCAATTAGATAAACATGCTCCTATCTGTGGCCGGTCCGCATGATGAAAGGGAAAACCACAGCTAATTAATGCCGGTCGGCAATACAATTTTCCGAAATGATCTTTTGTAAAAATTTCATTATGGGGAACAATGATTGATAAGAGAAGAGGTAGACAGTTTACATATACGACAAAAAATGTTTACAAATGCCGCGCGCTCGCACACAGTCAGCGTTGGACTGAAATACATTGCTTGCTTTCATATTAACCACGTGTTAAAATCAACAATATACACTCGCCTGTATGTCTGTGGTAACATTTACAACATAAGCTAAGCTCTCTTTTATTGACATTCATATTTCAACAAAGCTTAGCATATGTTGGAAAATTTACTATAGACATGCAGGCGACTGTACGCAATAACGTGCAAAACGACACTATCAACGTCCATCAGTGACGCGACCACATGAGACTGATCTCAGGTAAGCTAATTAGCAAAGTTGTATGTGCCACTTACGGAGCGCGTATAACTTATCTACCTTTTTTATTCAATGTCTTTGATGGCGGATCTTGGCCGCGCGGTAAACCAACCCCTCATTACTCTTGTTTAATCAACAGATTAACGCAGGGTTTCCGGGACGGTGATCAACTTAACTGTCCGTCAAATGTAACCAAACCACACAAACTGGAATGGAGGAATTAAGGTCAACTTTTCTTTTTCAGGGAGTTCAAATTAATCAAATTAACGGTAGCGATCCCACTTCTCGCTACACATTCACGACGCCACCAATAGATGGTGCTGTGTGCACGCTACAGTACAACATGTGATTTTGCATAGAACTCCTGAATCACGATATCAAGATTCTCGAGACGCATCGTTATAATAATATAGAAAACCCCGACAAGCAACCTTTAGGGCATGGAGGCCGGTGTCGGACTCGCACATAAAGGGTGCCGTACCACCGTAGAATAAAAACGTCAAAAATATTTTTATATTTTATTTTATTTTTAGTGTTGTTGTAGCGGCAACAGAAATTCACGTTCTGTGAAAATTTCAACTCTCTACCTATTACGGTTCGTGAGATATAGCCCGCTAAAAGACGGACGGACAGCGTAGGCTTAATAATAGGATCCCGTTGGCACCCTTTGGTACGTTACGTTACGTTACGTTTTACCCGTTGGTACGGAATCCTAAAAAGAAAAACAATATTTGTGTAATATCATAATCTTTTAATATTAGGAAGGGTAGAATTACGTCACAGCACGGGCGCCCGTAGGCGTAGCACAGCTACTCAATAACAAACAGATAAAATTAAATCGTTGGAACATGAAAACGTATTTTCGGAGAGTTGTTTTTATACTTACATAAGACCAAAGATATTACCAATAAGGAGACATGTCACTGTTCAAAATAGTATGTCCTACTAAACTGAGTCCATGGACACAGTACGACTCGTTCGTTCGCGGAAAATAAGGTTGAAAACTTGTCAGTATTGCCCATACGGTTCATCTTCCAGTCAATAATGTCTTCCTATGTATTTTATAAGTGAATTGTCGAATGGCAACGTCCAGATGTCTCACATGCCGCGCGAGGCATACTGCCTCACGTAGTTTGACTTGCCTCGCGCGAGGCAAATGCACGTTTGCCTCATCTGAGCGCTTTCATTTGCCTCGCCTAGTTTGGCATAGTCATGACACAGAACGATGTCAAACGTGTCAAACTGATTGCTCGGGTATACCCTTCTCTGTCTAGAGTGTAGGTTGCCTCGCCATTTGCCTCGCGCGGCGTGCGACTGAGGCAAACGTGCTTCGCGAGGCATGTGGGTGAGCAGCCTCGCGCGGCATGTGCATGTTGTAGACACGCCTAGTGCGACAGATGTGTGAACATCGTGGTGCGCTGAGCATAAGTTTTGTGATAAATCAAATCAAATCAAATCAAATCAAATCAAAAGTTTTTTATTCATGTAAGCTCAATAAAGCGTTTATAAATAGTCAAGATAAACAATATTTCAGCGTTACCACCGGTTCGTAATGTTGCTTCCATTGAGAACAGCCGGCAAGAAACTCAATGGTTACTCTTTTCATAAGAATAATTGTATACATTTTCAAACAGCAACGCTATGTGGCAGGCATTAATACATTGTGAATTAAAAAAAACTAAATTAGGTATTTAAATAAACAAAAAAAAAAGAACAAAGATAGCAATGTTAAAAGGTATTATCTGCTCAAATAATACATCAATGGGGAAAGGTATTTTAATCCAGCCAGAGGCACTCATAGTCAGCTGCAATCACTGATCGATAATCGATCGGAGGTTAAGCAACGCTTGGCAAGGTCAGTCAGAGATGGGTGACCATTTAGTGGCATTTGAACAGAGCGTCTCCGTGATTCGGAGGGCACGTACAAAGTGAGTCCCGATTGTTGTCATCTAGGCAGCAGTCGTTTAGCCTTGTCAGAGGCCTTCGGGCGGCTTGAACAACTCTGACACCAGGTACCAGGGAACCATACGATAAGAAGAACACACAGCCCACACACATCCATGATACGAATATCTACCATATTATAAGCAAGCCACAATTTCATTTCATTTGGAGGCACATAAAGAAATCGCATTATTTCAGGCCACAAAGCTCGGCGTAATTTCGTGTGCGCGCGCCCTAAATTACAGAAGCAATAAAGCCGGTTACACATGAAGCTTATGAACACAGATAGGTCTAAAAAGGAACGTCTAAGGGAACGTTCCAGCATAAGTTGAACTCTGGTGGTATACTAGTGGTAGAGCCAAGCTGTAGCCAATCGACTGCAGCTCATATGGGCTGTCTCAACCGGGTTAGTTCCACTCTCTCGCGGAAGATCGGCGTAAAGTAGCTATTACAGCTACGTTTCATATGATGAGCGAGAGTGCCGGAAGCTCACATTTTTTTTAAATAGTTTTTTTGTTATTATAAGTACCGTTTATACTTTGAAATGCATTAGTATAAACGCTGTTATTTTGGCATTAGAAACAGAAAAATAGAAGGTTCATCGAATCCTAAGCGGAACGTCATATATACATGCTAAATATCTAGCGAAGACTAAATTTAAATGCGAAACGTCCAGTTTTTCTTAACCTACATTATCCCACTGCTGGGCAAAGGTCTCCCCCAGTATACTCCACATGACAGAATAGTCTCTATAGATATTCGATTGGACAGATGAAATAAAGCTTGAAAAATAATAAGCCTAGTAATAAACGATAATCATCTGACATGACCAATGTGTTGCCTTTATAGAACAGTTATATTTTCTTTCTAATTATAATGAGGGGGACGGCGCGTACGCAGTCCCCACTACCAAAAATTACGCGCCCGAGTTATCCACATTAGGGATAATCGCAGGGGTCAACCCAACCGCAGTGCAATGGGAAGGCCTCGCCCTGGGGGAACCGCCTTCTTGATCACGGTGTCCCCTACGCCAGGTAAGTATGCTTTGTTCAACTCGACCCGAGGTAGTCGTTATTCCGCGGAGAAATGTGATACCGCGTACAATTTTCAGGCAGCGACATCTATCGAAGCGATTGGAAACTTCGGCCGAATAGGGTTAATAAATAATTCAGTGGATGGAAACGGCATAACTCAAATTTGACACTTATCAGGAGAGGCAAAAAACAACACTTGAATGTTTTAGAGTTCCATACTTAAAGTGTGCCAACGGAAACCGATTACTAAGCCCCGCTGTCCGTCTGTCTGTGAGCGGACTGTATCTCACGATCCGTAAAGAATGTTGAAATTGTAGCGCATGACCGATTTTGACGGGAATTTCACTAGAAGATAGCTCATGTTATAAGAAGTACTTTGGCTATTTTTATTTTAGAAAAATTAACAAAAGTATTCAATTATCTGACATGCAGTCATGTTACATGACCATTATATCGACGATTCATTCAAATTTTAATGAGGGGGACGGCGCGTACGCAGTCCCCACTACCAAAAATTACGCGTCCGAGTTATCCACATTAGGGATAATCGCAGGGGTCTGTCAGCGAGCTGTATCTCACGAACCGTAAAGAGAGTTAACATTTTCACAGAACGTCTATTTCTGTTGCCGCTACAGTAAAACATACTAAAAAATATTAGAATTTATCTATACATACAAATAAATAAAATTGAAGTGTCTTTTGTAATGTCAAAATAACAGGTTAATACTGAATGCATACAATATGCAAGTATACAGTACTAAGAACAAAAACATAACTTTTAAAATGTTTGTGTCTGGATGTATGTTCCGGGTAATCTCCGAACCGGCTGGACCGATTTTGACGGGAATTCCACTAGAAGATAGATGATGTTATAAGGAGTACTAAGGCTGTTTATGTTTCAGCAAAAAATAACAAAAGTATAAAATTATCTGACATGTCACGTGACCATTATAGAGATGAGTCGTATTTACTAGAACAGGTTCGAAGAATAGGTATTTTACGAGACTAGGCGGCACCTATTCCAATTTTGACAGTACTTAGTCCCACTAGTATTAGCGCTCACACGTAACCTTTCACTCAACATGTCCACTGACACACCAAGTACCGTGCGAGAGCGTGACGACGCAATCAATATATTATGGAATAATTTTAATCTAAACAAGTTTGTTTACATAATTACTATGGAGAATGACATATTGTAAGCAGTAGCGACATCTGAAGTGAGGAAAAGGCAGTTTTTGTCCCCATTTGATCTCATGTATCGAGTCCTATTATGGATCTAAGGACTACTAAGGACGTACGCGAACCATAGCCGATAAGTACTTGAGACTAGGTGGAATAGGTGTTTGGATCACGTATTTTTATATACTAGGAATAGGTGCACCTAGTCCCAAATTTACCTAGTACAACCAATCATCTCTAGCACCTAGTCCCAAATTTATCTAGACCTACAGGCCATCTCTAAACTATTATATCGACGAATAGATTCAAGTTTAAATGAGGGGGACGGCGCGTACGCAGTCCCCACTATCAAAAATTACGCGCCCGAGTTATCCACATTAGGGATAATCGCAGGGGTCAACCCAACCGCAGTGCAATGGGAAGGCCTCGCCCTGGGGGAACCGCCTTCTTGATCACGGTGTCCCCTACGCCAGGTAAGTATGCTATGTTCAACTCGACCCGAGGTAGTCATTATTCGGCGGAGAAAAGTAATACCGCGTACAATTTTCGGGCAGCGACATCTATCGAAGCGATTGGAAACTCGGGCCGAATAGGTTTGATAATTTTATCCTCAATGTAGTTTATGTTTTAAAATTATGTTGACGGTTAACAATATGGAATTAGGAAATTTAAAAAAGAAGCACAGCTAATAAACCATGGTCATGACGCGACGTCACCAATATAAGTCGTTGTCAAAGTATTTATTTTCTTGTGTAGAGGTGTATGTTCCTGGGAGCGGCTTCCTTCTGCCATTATTAATTATTGTGATTATGTAGGTATTTTGTAATGAAACATATTTTTTTAATAAAAATCCGAATATTATTTGCTTAAGAATCGAACCTAGAACCTTATGATTAGCAGGCATATATGCGGCTAGAGCCAGTAGGGTATAGAAAGGTCAATAACACAAATCGCGATGTTATCTTCCCTTTGGCACCCCCACAAAAAACTTCAATCACAAATCTACCAGCAACTGTCAAACAAATAAAGCGAAAAGTTTCAGGCAATGAGAAAGCTCGCGAGTTGTGTGAGTGTCAAATATCTTATGCGGCCTTAGTAGTTTACGAATAGGTATTTTTTCAGCAGAATCTGTCCTTATAATCTTCAGAGAGGAAGAAAGAAAAAATATTATTCCACTTGAATACATTGTTCGTTAACTTTCCGTCTAGTATTTTTAGGGTTCCGTACCCAAAGGGTGCCAACGGGACCCTATTACTAAGCCTACGCTGTCCGTCTGTCTGTCTGTCTGTCTGTCTGTCCGTCCGTCTGTCTGTCAGCGGGCTGTATCTAACAAACGGTAATAGCTAGAGACATGAAATTTTCACAGAATGTGTATTTCTGTTGCCGCTACAACAACAAATACTAAAAATAAAATAAAACTTAATAATAAAGGGGGTCCCCATACAATAAACTCGATATTTTAGACGTTTTTATTTAAACCTCATAAATTAAACAATATATAAAGAGAAAACTAACATTTTAACCATGAGTGATCATTATGACAGCTTTTACATAAATTGTTGACAAAAAAAAGAAATGTAAAACTACATTTATGACCCATAAATAAGTTTTAAATTAATAGTACCAGTCACAGTAGCGCCATCTCACATTGTTATGATATCATTGGCATTACAGTGTCATAAGTAGTATAGTAATTCGATTGTAATACTTGGGATCATCTTAGCCGAATGGTTAAGGCATTAGTCCACGTGTAAGTGGGCAGTAGGTTCGAATCTTGCTATGAGTTGTTTTTTTGAGTAATTCGCATTTATTTTTGTCGCCCATAGCTTAAATTAAAATAATGTTAACACTAAACTGATTTGGGCAAATACATTGTTGAAGTACGTAAACATATTTGTAAATCAAGTTTCAAATGCATTCAGAGTTTCAAGCACAGAGTATTAGAACTACAGATGGCGTTGTCTCTGTCTCTCCGTCTCTCCGTCTCTCCGTCTCTCCGTCTCTCCGTCTCTCCGTCTCTCCGTCTCTCCGTCTCTCCGTCTCTCCGTCTCTCCGTCTCTCCGTCTCTCCGTCTCTCCGTCTCTCCGTCTCTCCGTCTCTCCGTCTCTCCGTCTCTCCGTCTCTCCGTCTCTCCGTCTCTCCGTCTCTCCGTCTCTCCGTCTCTCCGTCTCTCCGTCTCTCCGTCTCTCCGTCTCTCCGTCTCTCCGTCTCTCCGTCTCTCCGTCTCTCCGTCTCTCCGTCTCTCCGTCTCTCCGTCTCTCCGTCTCTCCGTCTCTCCGTCTCTCCGTCTCTCCGTCTCTCCGTCTCTCCGTCTCTCCGTCTCTCCGTCTCTCCGTCTCTCCGTCTCTCCGTCTCTCCGTCTCTCCGTCTCTCCGTCTCTCCGTCTCTCCGTCTCTCCGTCTCTCCGTCTCTCCGTCTCTCCGTCTCTCCGTCTCTCCGTCTCTCCGTCTCTCCGTCTCTCCGTCTCTCCGTCTCTCCGTCTCTCCGTCTCTCCGTCTCTCCGTCTCTCCGTCTCTCCGTCTCTCCGTCTCTCCGTCTCTCCGTCTCTCTGTCCCTGTCCCTGTCCCTGTCCCTGTCCCTGTCCCTGTCCCTGTCCCTGTCCCTGTCCCTGTCCCTGTCCCTGTCCCTGTCCCTGTCCCTGTCCCTGTCCCTGTCCCTGTCCCTGTCCCTGTCCCTGTCCCTGTCCCTGTTCCTGTCCCTGTCACTGTCCCTGTCCCTGTCCCTGTCGCTGTCCCTGTCCCTGTCGCTGTCCCTGTCGCTGTCGCTGTCCCTGTCGCTGTCCCTGTCTCTGTCTCTGTCTCTGGTCAATGTGTATCCTTAGGGGCGCTATTAGGTTTAGGTTTAGGTCTAGGTTTAGGTTTGAGTATGCAGGTGGGGAAAAGGAAACGAGTCTACGTTGACCTCAAATGACCTTTGACCTTTAACCACGAATGACCTTTGACCCCAAGTAAACTCTGACATCGAATGTCAATTAACCTCGCATGAACTTGACATTTGACCTTGACCTTGAATGAACTTTGATCCCAAGGTCATGGACCAAGACCATGAGGTTTTTAAAAATAACTGTAATGAGTACTATTTGGCTCTGGCGCTTCGCCGGCCGCTGCCGCGGCACGCTCGCTTCGCTCGCTCGGCTCGCGCGTTGTGGTCACTGTTCTAACCTAACCTAAGCTTGTATTTCTTATTGATCCTAAGCATTTCTATAATGATTGTAAGCCTACTCCAAGGAATTTACGATTTATTACGATTTATTGCTATCTCGCGGTGAAATTACTTAAACCCTAAATACACTAGTTTCTTATGTTCCGATTACTTTTATTAATATACAAAAATTAGTGCCCTACTTCAAATATACGTGTACCAATCAGCTCTGTAAACCTTATAATTAAATGAAGTCGGTTAAATATTATTAATAAATAACCATCATGAAGCGCTTTCGGTGGTTAACTGACGGAATTGGAATGTATAGAAACAAGCGAACGCTCCGTACTTCAAGCCATCCTATTTCAACTGACAGCGTTGTAATGAGTACAGACGCGTACATAATACTTTGGAGTGTATTTATAAACTATTAAATAAGGTAAATAAATGTATAATCACAGGGTATGCTAACATTTGAATATGAAGGTACCTTACTTAATATTCCTTTTTAACCGACTCCAAAAAAGGAGGAGGTTCTATGTTCGACTGTATGTATGTTCACCGATTTCTCCGGCATTTATGAAACGATTTGAAAAATTATTTTGCTATTCGGTAGATCGTAGCTCCAAGTTGGTCCCATAAACCTGGAGCACTAAAAAGCCTGAAATAATATTTCTATTACCACCACTGCCTACCCCTTCGGGAAAATCAGGCGTGATGATGTGTTATCGAGTATTTGGAGTCAGTGCCAATCTTGGTATGCCGAGTCTACCTACTATAAAAGTAAGAAGATAGATTGGCACTGACCCCAAATACTCGATAACACATCATCACGCCTGATTTTCCCGAAGGGGTAGGCAGTGGTGGTAATAGAAATATTATTTCAGGCTTTTTAGTGCTCCAGGTTTATGGGACCAACTTGGAGCTACGATCTACCGAACAGCAAAATAATTTTTCAAATCGGTTCATAAATGCCGGAGAAATCGGTGAACATACATACAGTCGAACATAGAACCTCCTCCTTTTTTGGAGTCTGTTAAAAAGGAATATTAAGTAAGGTACCTTCATATTCAAATGTTAGCATACCCTGTGATTATACATTTATTTACCTTATTTAATTGTTTATAAATACACTCCAAAGTATTATGTACGCGTCTGTACTCATTACAACGCTGTCAGTTGAAATAGGATGGCTTGAAGTACGGAGCGTTCGCTTGTTTCTATACATTCCAATTCCGTCAGTTAACCACCGAAAGCGCTTCATGATGGTTATTTATTAATAATATTTAACCGACTTCATTTAATTATAAGGTTTACAGAGCTGATTGGTACACGTATATTTGAAGTAGGGCACTAATTTTTGTATATTAATTACCCGACTACGGCGGAGGGTTATGATTTTGACCGGTATGTATGTATGTATGTATGTGCATCTGTTCCCACCTAACTTCCAAACTACTTGTCGCAATTTGACAAATGAGGTATCGTTAGAAGCGGCTTAATGGCGCGCTGGTTATAGGCTATGTAACGTCACATAAAATTGCATATGGCGCCCTCTAGAGGACATAATGTCATGAACTAAAAAAAAAACATTTTTTAATAAAACCGTGTGGGGTATCAAATGAAAGAGCTTGATGAGCACATTTCAAAAATATATATATTATTATCTATAACTCCAAAATAATTAAATAAAAAGTAAGTTTAAAAACTAAAACCCGACTACTGAAAAATCGCGCTCTAAAAAGTATGAAACAAGAAAATATTCTCATCTAGAGGATAGCCGTGGTCCGTGTAGGTCCTTTAGGGCCCAATGGCATATGAACACGGACCACGGCTATCCTCTAGATGAGAATATTTTCTTGTTTCATACTTTTTAGAGCGCGATTTTTCAGTAGTCGGGTTTTAGTTTTTAAACTTACTTTTTATTTAATTATTTTGGAGTTATAGGTAACAATATATATATTTTTGTAATGTGCTCATCAAGCTCTTTCATTTGATACCCCACACGGTTTTATTAAAAAATGTTTATTTTTTAGATCATGACATTATGTCCTCTAGAGGGCGCCATATGCAATTTTATGTGACGTCACATAGCCTATAACCAGCGCGCCATTAAGCCGCTTCTAACGATACCTCATTTGTCAAATTACGACAAGTAGTTTGGAAGTTAGGTGGGAACAGACGCACATACATACATACATACATACATACATACATACATACATACATACATACATACATACATACATACATACATACCGGTCAAAATCATAACCCTCCGCCGTAGTCGGGTAAAAAGTATGAAACAAGATAATGAAAAAAACCGGCCAAGTGCGAGTCGGACTCGCGCACGAAGGGTTCCGTACCATTCTATAAAAACGGCAATCATGTCTGTTGTATGGGAACCCCACTTAAATATTTTTTTATTCTGTTTTAGTATTTGTTGTTACAGCGGCAACAGAAATACAAATTTTATTCTGACTTTTCGGATAGTTTTGATAAAATCTATTGCTCAATTCGAAATTGTTTCCATAAAGGGCTAGGTAACTAAAGAGTGCACAGTATGTGCCAGCATTCAAGTCAATATTGATAAACACATTATCTATTTGAGTATAACCCGTTGCGGTAACAACACGAGGAAGTTTTGAATTTAAACCAATATGGTCAAAATATTTTTTTAAAGGTGCATTCTCATTAGATTCCAGTAAGTCTACATTAAAATCCCCGCACACTATAGTCGGAGGCAACGGGAGTATTCTGCCATCAAATATGACACTATGAAAGCAATACAACAATTTCCAATCGATCGAAACCTAGAGATAACGCAAAACTTGTCAATAGCAGGCGAATTTTGGTCGTGACTATATTGCGATCTGAAAAACGAAACCATAGCGCGATCTAGGAGCTCATCTAGCGTCATCTAGTGGTGCGTAGCGGTACTATTATTTTATATATTATGAGATTCTTATTTTATATTATCTTTGTTATAGCAACAATTATTTACTCTTTGCCACCTCACTCCCATAAAAAAAACTGCTCAACATCAGGCGGGCTGTACGCTTTTTTGCCACCTCAGTCCCATAATTGTTAGTACACACCTGCAATAATAGGTACATAAAGTACACAAATAAATAAATACACATTCTGTGAAAAACTATTACAACGCCATCTATAGTTCTAATACTCTGTGCTTGAAACTCCGAATGCATTTGAAACTTGATTTACAAATATGTTTACGTACGTAAACAATGTATTTGCACAAATCAGTTTAGTGTTAACATTATTTTAATTTAAGCTGTGGGCGACAAAAAAAATGCGAATTACTCAAAAAAAAAAACAACTCGTAGTAAGATTCGAACCTAATACCCACATACACGTGGACTAACGCCTTAACCATACGGCTAAGATGATCTCTAGTATTGCACTCGAATTATTATACTACTTATGACACTGTAATGCCAATGATATCATAACAATGTTAGATGGCGCTACTTTGACTGGTACTATTAATTTAAAACTTATTTATGGGTCAAAAATGTAGTTTTACATTTCTTTTTTTTGTCAACAATTTATCTAAAATATGTCATAATGATCACTCATGGTTAAAATGTTAGTTTTCTCTTTATATATTGTTTAATTTATGAGTTATCAATAAAAACGCCAAAAATATCGAGTTTATTGTATGGGGACCCCCTTTATTTTTAAGTTTTATTTTATTTTTAGTATTTGTTGTTGTAGCGGCAACAGAAATACACATTCTGTGAAAATTTCATGTCTCTAGCTATTACCGTTTGTTAGATACAGCCCGCTGACAGACAGACGGACAGACAGACAGACAGACAGACAGACAGACAGACAGACAGACAGACAGACAGACAGACAGACGGACAGCGTAGGCTTAGTAATAGGGTTCCGTTGGCACCCTTTGGGTACGGAACCCTAAAAATTACAAACGCACTAGTCGCCCCTACGATTTTCGAAGATTCCCCTCGATTTCTCTGGGATGCCATCATCAGATCCTGGTTTCCTTAGCATGGTACCACCGCTGGAATAACTCCTTTCCAACAAAAAAAGATTCATCAAAATTGGTTCATAAACGACGAAGTTATCCGCGAACACACATTAAAAAAAATATATATATATATACGGTCGAATTGAGAAACCTCCTCCTTTTTTGAAGTCGGTTTAAAAATATCCTCATCTAGAGGATAGCCGTGGTCCGTGTAGGTCCTTTAGGGCCAAATGGCATATGAACACGGACCACGGCTATCCTCTAGATGAGGATATTTTTAAACCGACTTCAAAAAAGGAGGAGGTTTCTCAATTCGACCGTATATATATATATTTTTTTTTATGTGTGTTCGCGGATAACTTCGTCGTTTATGAACCAATTTTGATGAATCTTTTTTTGTTGGAAAGTAGATATTCCAGCGGTGGTACCATGCTAAGGAAACCAGGATCTGATGATGGCATCCCAGAGAAATCGAGGGGAATCTTCGAAAATCGTAGGGGCGACTAGTGCGTTTGTAATTTTTTTCATTATTTTGTTTCATACTTTTTAGAGCGCGATTTTTCAGTAGTCGGGTTATATAAAAGTAATCGGAACATAAGAAACTAGTGTATTTAGGGTTTAAGTAATTTCACCGCGAGATAGCAATAAATCGTAATAAATCGTAAATTCCTTGGAGTAGGCTTACAATCATTATAGAAATGCTTAGGATCAATAAGAAATACAAGCTAGCACTAACATTTGGTTTCTAGGTTTCCCAGTTTAAGAGCTAGGAGCTATTTTAGTTATTTAGGAAAAATCTTATAACACCCGAACCTTTCTGATATATTGAAATATGAAACTGTCACAAATGGGCACAAATTAACACTTATGTGTGTATGAAAAATCATGATTGTGTGCCAAACAGTTTTTGAGATACAGGAATTCGCAAAACGTTACGCCAGCAAGATTTGAAATAACTCGGAAACCTTGGGGGGCACAAATTTAAAATTTTCGGCACAATTACACGACATGGAGCACTAATTATCTGAATTATTCAGATTTTGATTGGACCAGCAGGAAAAAACCACACTGCTGCGGTAACGTTACGGCAGCAAGATCATAGGTATATTTGTGAATTCCGATTCCCTAGTTAACCAACTAGTTAGCCATTTAACCAATTATTGCTCTAGTAAGACTGACGAGACAAATGGACACTAATGAAAGGGTTTGGACTTTTTGTTGTATTTAGTGCCCTATGTAGTATGCAGTCACTCGGACCGAATGCATCTTCCTGCCATTCGTAGGCGAAGGCGTAAAACCGAAAATTTTAATTTGTGCATATAGCCGTTTTGGAGTTATTAAGGTAGTATTAGTAAGGTTACTCGAGGTCAAAGGTCATGCGGGATTAAAGGTCATTCGAGGTCAAAGTCGACCCGTGACATTTTCGCCACCCTTATACTCAAACCTAAGAATAAACCTAAACCAAAACATAAACCTAAACCTAATAGCGCCCCTAAGGATATACACTGACCCAAAATTCAAATAACTTTATTGCGTTAATTGTGGTAATAGTTCCTGTGGCTAATGTTATTTTTTATTATTAGATTGAAATTTTAAATTTTTGCATGCTTGAAGCTGTATATGGTGAAACAACTTAAAATGCAACATCTTCTATAAACCCATATTACGCAAATAAAGAATTGAATTGAATTGACGTCGCGCAAAGATAGTCCTTTACACAAAGCTTCTAAAAACGTGACACTGCCGTAATAAAATTAGGAACTCAAACTTCGATCACATTAGCAAAATAGTCCGGCTGCAATCGTAAAATAATATCCGCAACAAAACAAAATCACATAGCAACATTGACCAGAGTAAATTGAGGGTAGGCAGAAAACTTCGTCCACTCTTCAATCCAAATAGGAATATCACGCACACCCGCACTTTCTCTGTCAATGTTATAGCATGTACCGCGTGTACCCTCTCTATAGAACACGGGTACCAAATAAACATGGTTCGACTCACCGGATTCTGCTCCATGCAAACCTGCGACCACCATCGCCGTCCCGATGCCGCTCTGCGCCGTTGACTGCCACACCGTCTGTCGATACTCGCGTCGTCGCAGCCATCCGCTTTCACGTAGCACCGTATCACCACACAAAACACTTTGAACACTTCACACACAATAATTCAAACGTCCGTTTCGACTTAGCGAATCGCATAATGTCTACTGTGCACCGCCATTTTTTCATTGTCATTGTTCAAACACGTGGCACTTTTAATTTTTAAAATCAACGATAATTAGCACTACGACTTGGAAACTGAAGAAACTGCCATCATTTAAATTTCTACGCGATCATCAACGGTTTTAGCCATCGTTCGATCTGACTTCTGATGTCGAAGAAAGAATGATGGGGCCGTCGTTTTTTCGGATTGTGGGCATTCAGTGGGTATAAAGATGACTAATAAGATATTGAAATGGCACGATGACAGTTTCCAATCGCGCGACTCGACTGCTCGGCGGTGCAAAGCGTACTGTGCTCTCCGCCGATGCCGGTCTATGCAAGTGGACTCTGTCCAAACGCCTACAGATGGCGCTTGCGTCCCATTTCGATCGTTTCAATACTTTTTAAAAGTCGCTGTGCCGACATATATATAAAGGGAAAACTTATATTTTAACCATTAGTGATCATTATAATAGCTTTTACTTAAATAGTTGAATAAAAATATCGTAAAACTACATTTTTTACCAATTATTTAACTTTTAAGCGACAGTGGCGCCATCTAGTCGCATATGTGTAAACGAACATTTTCAAAGAAGAATTTCAATAAAATTTATACGGTGTTTGGTACGGAACCCTCTATGTGCGAGTCCGACACGCACTTGTTTTTATAACGGAAGGCTTCTCACCAAAGCAATGGAGTAGGCATGCACACAGATTGGTATTCGAGTATTCTGGTACTCGTTAAAAAAAGAATCGAGTCAGTATTCGAGTCGGAGGACTCAGACAGATATTTGAAAACCCTAATAGGACACGACAATCTTTTTGAATGATGTGAAAAATAAAACAATGATCACAATAAGTTATTTTAATAATTTTCCTTTATAAAAGTAGGTTGTACGTAAGGTAACAAAATAAGCAATAAACTAATATCACAATATAAACTGACTTGTACAATTAGGTCACTTTTTGTTTACCTGATTTAGGGATTCGAATACCATAAAGTACTCGGAACCCGTATTCGGATAGCGTGTATCCTAATCCTATAATCCGAATACTCGAGTATGTGAGTAGGTACTGACAAAGTATTCGAGTCAACCTGACTGAACAAACTACCTACAAAAATCTTAAAACCCGTTCATACAAATTAAATTACTTACCACGAAAATTCACCGAGAAATTAAACTAAATTAACTGTCAGCGTTAACAATAGTGGCCACGTAAACAATAAACGTACTTACCTAACTTTCTTAATAAGCTTTAAAGTAATATCTGGGCAACGTCGGAACCTCCGCGGTCCGCAAAGTTCCCGTTGAAACCGGTTCAAACCGATTTGGACCGGTCTAAGCCGGTATTCGGCGGATAAATGCGGTAACAGATCGTTGTGTATGGCTAAGGGTTGGGCTTGGGTTACTAATTGGCGAAGTTTTGTATGAATCGAAACGGATTTCTGAATTGAAAATTGGTGGGTAAGTAATTTATGTGCGTTTGAATACTAAATCAATATGTTTTATTGAAATTATAATTGAAATTATTATTCATTTTCGCATAGTAATTAAAATCAATGTTGGTGCTGATTGTTATAAGAGGCCATCCATTAATTACGTCACACCAATTTCATGATTTTAAGACCCCTCCCCTCCCCTTGCCACAGCTGGTCACATTTGCGAGACCCCCCCCCTCCCTGTGTGACGTCACATATTTTTTATAATTTTCAGAAATTTTCAAAATTTTTCGTTAATAATTCAAATTTCGGTTTTAATACTTAGATATAATATATTTTTAAATGTGACCTCACAAAACTTAGGACCCCTCCCACCCCCTTGTCACACAATGTCACATTTCGTCGACCCCCTCCCCCCCTTTACGTGTGACGTAATTAATGGATGGTCCCTAATCAAACGAAATTTTTCTAGCACACGATCATCTAAATCAACTAGCCAATTATTTTATAATTGGAAACGGATTCAAATTGATCCGATTTCCAATTATCTGCGGATAATTTCTGCGGAACTAGCCCCTAACTCCGTCTATAATCCTGCGTCTTAAGCAATCACTGGACGGGCAGAATGGATCTTAAAATATAATAGGATAGATTGCCTAGATTTGATAATTATTATATTTTTATTACACGGTGGACCGACGACCTAGTGAAGGTCGCGGGAACCGCTGGATGCAAGTGGCACAAGACCGGTCGTTGTGGAAAACCTTGGGGGAGGCCTATGTCCAACAGTGGACGTCTTTTGACTGAAATGATGATGATGATAATTATAATTATTGCAGGTATCTGCATTGTGTTAATTTATTTTTCTCGTTTATATTAGGACGGTACTCAAAACAAAAAGCTACCTAGGGAAAGTAATCTTGGAAATGTACAAAAATCTATACACAGGACACTTAAATGAAATATAATTAATTGAGCCCTTCAAGACCTTAACAAGGGACTTATTCAACGAATCGAATACTAAATACCCATACAGTATTCGATTCTCATTCCAAATATGCAAAAAAGAACCTTAATTGTTGACCTAATTATCAAATAAAATAGGAATTAATGAAAAAAATAATGAATTAAATTAAGTATGAACGGGAAGAGGATTAAGGCCACACGACACGACATAGGACACGAGATACGACAGCTCAATAATCGCTCGCGAGCGTGTGGCGCAAGTATCGAAACTTTCTGAAATATTTTTGTTTTTTCCTCTATCATTTATTAGTAAATAAATAAAATAAATATAAATATAACGTCACGACTTTTATCCCCATTCGGGGGTAGTCAGAGGCTTGAGTGGCCATACACCACCACATTGTGGAGGTATTAAGTCAACTCAAAGCCCACGTTTCACCGGATAGTCAGAACCCAACGTGACAGGTGGTGAACCTTGTCGCCGTGTATACAGGAACTAGTGGTCATTTATTAGTGTTTTTAATTTATATTTTTAGTTACGTGTAATGTCCTGAATACGACACTCGTCTAAGCTAACATCCTGTATAAATTAACTATCTATCTAGTATTGAATTTAATTACAGGCTACAGAACCTTCCTTCCAAGCCTACAGCGCCTACGCACTTCACTAACACCATTTCAAGGTCTATTATTATACAATGGGACGTTGAAACACTAAAAACGTGTACACACTAAATACAATAAAACCATACCTTTAGGGCCTCCGCAGACTTGCTACTTTTAGCATCGGCGACCGGCGATTTTGTGACGTATCGATGCTGCGTCGCGTTTCGTCGAGCGCGAACGAGCGAGACGCAGCATCAAAATCGCCGATCGCCGATGCTGAAAGTAGCAACTCTGCGGAGGCCTTAAATGCATGAAGATTAAGATGCTTTTCAGAATGCGTGGTGTTATGATGCACTTTGTCATCTGATGCGAGCGCCTCGAGGTGCGAGAAGAGATACGAATGCATCGGTTACACTCTCGCCTCGCGTCCCGTCTTGCGTCTCGTCCCGCGAATCACGCGAGAGTGTTAACGGGCTATAACAAATTTTGAATCTAGAATGAGTGAAAGCAGGGGGCTTCCCACAAGCTCCCATTACGATTCAATTACAGAAACGTATTGACGTTTCAGCGACTTTTTGTGTAATGACGTACCTTATTGTCATGACAATAAGAAACGTCATTAAAACGTTAAAACGTTCCTATAATTGAATCGCAACAAGAGCTTGTGGTAAGCCCCCTGGTGTGAATAAGTAAAAAAGCGAAATCAGTAGTGGTAAAGATAAGTTTAGGGCATTTTCCAGCATATGTAGTTCGATCTTGAATCGAAACCCAATAAATATGGTGTTTTGACAGTTTTTCCATAGAATATATGTATGACAAAATGCCATATGTATTTGGTGGATAAAGTTATCTAACGATTCTGAAACTGGCGCTTACACTAACAAACTATCAGAAGTTGGCTTCCGAAATTCCTACCGTGTAAACAATCGCGGTTAAGCTCACTTTAGTAGGAATTGCTTACGGAAATCCTCGATATTAACTGCGGAAGTCAACTTCTGCAAGTTTTGTTGCTAGTCTAAACTTTTTTTATAGGTCTGCGGTGGCAAACAAGCGTATGGCTTAACCGTAGCCTATAGATGCTTGCAGTACCAAAGGTATTACTCGCACGTTGCCGACGTGAAGGGGAGTGGGAAGGAGGTAGGGGAAGGGGAGGGGGTGTTGGGCTTCCGGCTATCGCACTCATCGTATGAAACGCAGCTGTAATAGCTGCTTTACGCCAATCCTCTGTGCGAGGGTGGTACTACCCCGGTCGAGCCAGCCCATAGAGTAAAGACTTAAGAAAGAGGTGCCCTTATTAGATTTATCTATTAAACAACGCGTGGTAATTTGCACAGGATGGCGCGGGTGGTGGGGGTTAAGAAATGCGTGGCATCTATCTACCGGGAAATAGCTGAACTACTCGCTTCGTTTTATGTCGATGTTAGTACGTAGTTTAAATATTTGCACTAGATGTCACTAAGTGTATGATCATGAAAAATTACGTACAAAGGGACGCCATCTAGTGTCGAATATAATTATATTTGGGATGCGAACGTTGGTAAGACGTCTGCACAGGACAAACGCCAACAGCACACTGACTTAAGTCACGCCTACTGTGATGACGTCACCGGCCTAGTTGTGCGATGTTTAAGCAACGCGGCTTAGCTGCTTAGACCCAGTCCTTTAGTATTAGGTTCATGAGCCAGCCCGTATGTGAGCTGCAGTCAATATTGGCTTCAGCTTTAGATCATTCGTCCCCGAGGCTACTCAAAAGGAACGCAACCAGTTGGTAACTTCCCAAGACAATACAAAAAAAACAAAACACTATCACTCAAGTGCGCGGTGCAGACAAGTTTCTTGAAACCAGCCGCGCGCGACCAGAATGTCGAGTCGCACGCTACTAATTACTAATTAATTACTAACCGGTTTATTTTGAGTAGCGTCGTGTACGTGCTATAGATATACTAGTGCTATTACATTCTAGCAGCTCATTAGTAATTTCAGTTAGTAACTAGTTTCTTGTAGCGCCGTGGACGGCGTGGACGAATGGCCTGGGTAACCCCAGCTGTACACGCTCGTCGAAGCACCACGTGACAGGCTGAGTACGAGTGTGTACGGCTCGTATTAATAAATGCATCTCAACGTTGAGACCGATCTTAAGTTGCAGTTTTGACGTTTAATGTATGGAACATCTGTTTAAATTAGCATCTCAAGTTCGATCTCAATATTGAGATTGATTTATTAATACGGGCCTACATGGTGCCCTCGTCGCGTCGCGTCGCGTCTCGCGGTCCTCGTTCGCACTCGGCGTGTCAGTTTTTCACTCGAGTCAAAAGGTTTCTTCTAGGTCCATCGTAATACGAGTGTGTACATGGTGGAGCCTCTACGCGAGGCACGCGAGGCGACAAGACGAGCGTGTACAGCCGGGGTAAGGCATCCTCTCGGTCGCTTAATGTGTACTAACAGCAAATCATTAAGACGAGGGTTCGAAATTTGGTTGATTTTCTATTCTACTTTTTCTTTAAGTAAGTATGTGGACTAGGAATCTTATATTTAGATGTATGATTTTTGACTATATTATCTTGAGTATCTTTAAATCCAAATCACGATTTGATGAAATTTTCTCGATAAAAAAAAATTATGAAATGAGCTCTAATTATTTACAATTTTCCTTGCTACCACGATGTTTTTACGATTTAGATCACGAAATTATTTCTAAAACATAGCAAATAATGATATCTAAACTACCCTTCAACCATATTTTAATTCATGAAGTAGTTTTTTTTTAATTCAAGAAAATGTGGTTTGGCGCTTACGTTGTTTATTTCCGAGCGCGCGCACAATATCGCCATCTCACATTTTAAGTACTTGAACTAACCATGTCTCTCTCTAACTTTGTATTGTCAGTGTCCGCTCGGACTTGTTTGACGTCGGACCTGTGAAGGATTTTTTAAAAAATATTACGAAAAAATATTACGGTCGTGCCACATTACAGGTACAGTACAGTATTTACAGTCCGCCGACGCCTATGATAAATAAATAAATATCCTTGGAAATTCTTTTACACATGACTACCTGATCCCAAACTAAGCAGAGCTTGTACTATGGAAACCAGATAACTGATATTACTACATATACTACTTTTTGTTTGTAAATACAAACGAAATATACACTTAATTACACCTAGACTCGGGACATGCGGACATGTTCATGCACACAACTGCATGTCCTGGGCAGGAATCGAACCTATGACCTGCACTGCAGCGTGATTTTCGTTTGCTTTTCCTTGTCTTGTGTAATTACTTTTCATCTCTTGTCATTTTGTGTCATCTCTTGTCATTTTGTGTCATCTCTTGTCATTTCATAGTTATTCGTGTCATTTCTGTAAAAACTCCCTATTTCGCTTACTGTTATATACTTGCAGCATGGTCTTGGGCCGACAGTGGGAATACATTGCTTGTCAAAACAATGGAGTCGCTTTATTGCGTTTGTTGTAGGTATGGATGGGCAAGTAATAAATATATCATACATCAATAAATTATCGTAAAAAATAACATTACAGATATGGATAGGAAAATGTTTGTCCGTCCTATTCAATCTATTATATTATAAACGAAAGTAACTCTGTCTGTTACCTTTTCACGGCTAAACCGCTGAACCAATGTTGATGAATTTTGGTATGGAGATAGACTGGGTCTTGGCGGAGAACATAGGCTACTTTTTAGGGTTCCAAAGGGTGCTAACGGGACCCTATTACTAGGCCTACGCTGTCCGTCTGTCTGTCTGTCCGTCTGTCAGCGCGGGCTGTATCTCACGAACCGTAACAGGTAGAGAGTTGAAATTTTCACTGAATGTGTATTTCTGTTGCCGGTGCAGAACAAATACTAAAAATATAATAACATTTAAAAATAAATATCAAGTCTCAAACTTGATATTTTTGATGTGTTTATTCTACGGTGGTACGGAACCCTTTATGTGCGAGTCCGACGCCTTCAGATCTTATGAATGTTTTCTTGAAATAAATATAGTGTATTTTAAGTAATTAACTGGCCAACCCTCAGGTCCTACCTACCATGTTAGGATCTTTTTCGTTCTAGCGGGTGTAAACCGTGATTTAACGAGTTAATGTGATAATTTTTGTATTTAAATTATTCAATTCAATGTATTTGTTTCAGACATAGTCCAATATTGATTATTAAAATTATTGTAATTTCATAATAAATATAAAACAATAAATAAAAGTAAAATTAAATAAAAAAATTTTATTTTTTTAATTTTTTCATGTTTTATCATTAAAATACAATATAATATAACATAAATTAAAATAAAATACAATAAAATAAAAACCTACCCCTAATTAAACAAATACCGTCCGCGTGGGATACTGGCTGCATGTCCTCCCTGTATTCAAGCTGTTCCCGTTGTCAAGCTAATTTTTTGAGCAAGGAAAGAGCCAGCCCTCTTGTCACCTGTGGCAGTAACCAGTCTAAGGGTGATTTTGATAGATAAAAAATAAAGATAAAAAGATAAACAAAAAATAAATGCATGGATAATAAATCAATAAAATTAATAAAAACTAAAAATTAAATTAAAAAATAAATTAAATATGGTAAAAAAAATATTATGACACCGCTGATGACTTCATGATCGGCATCGAAGTTAAGTACCAAAGTATTCCTTTGCCTACGAAACATGAAAAAGATACTCATATCCGGCAGTCAGTCACTGACACAGAGTATGTACATTTTTACCCGACTACGGTGGGCGGAGGGTTATGATTTTGACCGATATGTATGTATGTTCATCTGCTCCCGTATAACGTCCAAACTATTTTTATCATAATAATTTGACTAATGAGATATCGTTGGACGCGTCTGGATCGTCCGCTGGTTATAGGCTATTATACGATCGAAATATTGTTATACGTATCTATCAGCATATTGTAGGTATCGTTTGTCTTCTTTTGACTTACTTTGTCTTCAGCAATAAAAACAACATAGAAATTAATTTTTTTTTTTCAAATACACTCGACATAAAAATCCCATATAAAACGAAAAAAATATAATTGAATATTTTCATCCATTTCATCTATTTTAAAAGGTGCACTGGGACATATTATTTTAATTGTACGAATTAAACAATATTGTTCCTTCAAAAAATAACTATACTATAGTCTACTCCATAGCTGTTCTGTCCTAGCTAAGCGAGAGGGATATATCCTTCGGCAGCTCACGCGACGCTAGCCACACCCCGAAACTAAAATTCATTTTTTTCTTGTATCGTCTTAATGAATACACGTCCTGAGTAATAGATCATGTCAGTGACGGATCATCTTGTATCGGTTATTGATACCGAACTCAGGACGACCTTTGTAATCTCTCTGATTGAACGAAAATGGGCGGCACTAGTACTGGATTACAGTAATTACAGGGCAATTTTAATTGCCTATACATAGTTAGGTTGTGAGCAAATATACATTACTAAGGCGGGGTCTCCGATTAAATGCCATCGGCCGCTTACAGCGTCAAGCGTACACCGCGTCACAATGCTTACTATAGATATGTACTGTTGTGGTCTCCTTCACATGCCGACGTCACTATAGTAACTAGTAGTTTTAGTTTTTTATTGTTTTTTTTTACGATGGCTTGTCGCAATAAAGATTTTCTTTCTTTCTTAGTAAGTAAAATTGTGACGCGGCGTAGGCGTGACGCTGTAAGAGGCCAATGGCATTTAATAGGAGACCACGGCCTTAAGAAGGAGACATGTGACCGTCCAAAATTGTATGTAACTATACGAAGTCAATGGACTCAGTATGACACAGTGGGAGAGGGAAGAGAGTTCAGACAACACGAGACACAAATTATGAATTAGGTACTTATTCTGTCAGTGTGGCTGTCTGTCTTGGCAATAACATTTCCGAGCAACTCAACTCATAAGTCAAAGTTAGTAAGAACGTATAGGTACAGGGTGTTTCAAGAGTGCGAAATAATACTTTGGTGTTTAAATGAATATGATTGAATGGTATCATTTTTTATTGAAATTCGAATAATTTTTCATAATATATTTTTTCCCGCAATTGTTGGAAAATTTTAATATCTCAAAAACTATGTAAATTTTTTACAAACGTTTTCTTGAATAT
The DNA here is from genome assembly GCA_947859195.1 of Drymonia ruficornis. NCBI lineage: Eukaryota > Metazoa > Arthropoda > Insecta > Lepidoptera > Notodontidae > Drymonia > Drymonia ruficornis. The sequence goes on along the minus strand of OX401926.1, from coordinate 7,085,473 downwards.
AGTGATTGCTATTCCCTAATCAGCATAACGTCATCATCATCTGCCTTATCTTATCCCATTATCTAGGGTCGGCGCAGTATGCCTTATTCTTCCATCCATCACGCTTTGTCATACTTACATCCACTCCCACCTAATTCATATCACTCCTTATACAATCCATCTATCTTTTATTGGGTCTCCCTCTCGCTTTGTATCCTTCCACGTTCATAATCATCATCATCATCATCATCATTTCAGCCAAAAGACGTCCACTGTTGGACATAGGCCTCCCCCAAGGTTTTCCACAACGACCGGTCCTGTGCCACTTGCATCCAGCGGTTCACGCACACTTTCATATTATACAACATGTTAAGAAAACCCTGTCCGACCCGAAAAAGTATTGTTGGGTATCGAGATTAGATTCTATTTAAGTAAAAAAAAAATTTTTTTTTTGAAAAATTTTTTTTTTTGCATAGTAAGTGTCCCATTGCTGGACAAAGGCCTCACATATTTTTTTTGGAAAACAAATACCCCGTTTACTTTTTTTTTTAAATCATAATATGACGTCATCACATACTTTGTGGTCAGAGGTGCCGCCACACGATCTAACATAATTACTTCCGGTAACGGTGTTGTCATATTTTTAAAATTTGCTACATTTTGAGGGAAAAGGCAAAAAAAATTGGCATTTTAAATTGTCATTAATATGTTTACTATCATGAATATTTAATTTATTTTATTTGGTCATGTGATTGGGAAACCTAAATACCGGTTTCGGCTCGGACAGGGTTTTTTAACATATTGTATATATTTTTTGTCAACCTGTGTCGTCCCACTGTTGGGCAAAGGTCTCTCTTTCCTTCCTCCACTCCTCACTGTTTATGGCAATACTGGGCCAATTATATGCAATATGACAATACTTTCATAATGAAGTTTAATTATTATTTCGTACTTTTGGAACACTCTGTATAAACTCAATATCCATCCAACTCGTCATTTCCTTGAACAACAATTCGAAGTTAATACTGCCGCTCATTTTGGACTGAACAAGCATTACTTAACGTTTCGTAATCTCCGCTGTCAATTACAGCCTTGTCTTAATTAAAGCTCTGTTGAGTTGGAGATACCTTGCGTTTACGAAATTAAAGTGATAAAATATTGATAATCTGTCTAGTTGTCTATTGCAGACATCGTAATTGTAGGTCATATACAGGGTGTAACATCGAGATAGGTTAGTTATCTTTGAAATGAAAAGAGATAGAAAAATATGTTCTGAGAAACTAAGTTGTCGATTTTAGAGATAAGAAAAAATTGCATTCTTAGGTTTAAAAACAACTTATACACGACTCAGGAATCAAACCCGGTCATAAAAAAATGCGATACCTATTAACTGATTGTGGAGGTTGTTTTGAGAAAAATTGTACGACAACAAAATGGTTTTTGTAATTCCTAGTAGTGTTTTCAATATTTTTTACTAAACGTTTTGTCTTTACAGCAAATGTTTTATGTAATGTCTCACATTTATAAAACCTTTGCTGTAAATACAAAACGTAAGAAAACATACTAAAAAGACTACTAGGAATTACAAAAAACATTTTGTTGTCGTAATTTTTTTCTCAGTGTAATAACTATCCCTGTGTCTAAAATGGCCGTTGTTTTTTAATTAATTGTTCACGAAAATGCTGTTGCTGCTGAAATGCTGGAATGGAGTTTTGTTTATCTCTAAAATCGATGACATTGTTCAAAACATAATATATTTTCATCTCTTGTAGTTCCGGAGTGACCCTTCTCGATGTTACATTCTGTATATAAGTCTACAGTACGGTCGTCTGCACTTTTTGGTAACATTTTTAACATAAGCTGAGCTCTCGTAATTCAATCCCGTAATTAAGAAAGCTCAACATATACTGGAAATGAGACTATTAAGGGAGATTTTTTTTAACAAAATTCTTGCGAAAATGAGCTACGGACCCTTCAAGTTCTTTACCCTCAACAAGTCGTTCACCTATGCATAGAAAAAAAATATATAAAAACGAATATATTTCAAGTGGCGCACCTCTGAGAATTTGCTGAAACTTTTTACAATAGCAATTGTTTTTTTTTTTTCTTATTGTTGTGAAGCGAATATATGCGATGCTCGAATTGAGAAATTCCAAATAACATCTCTCGAAGTTTTATGTGTGGTGTGCGACACACGGGTTGGAAGAATGGTGAACAGAAATTTATCAAAAATTTTTTTTTTTGGTTCTGGATTTCATTTGAACGTGGAATGTGTATCCACATAATAAACACACGGGCCTCCATAGACGGACTGCTTGGAGCAGTCGAGACTAACTGCACGAGAGCAGTCGTGTTGCGGTTGGAGTCGACTTCAACCCGACTGCTCCAAGCAGTCCTTGTGCAGTTGTTGTGCAGTTTTTGTGAACGACCGCAATACGACTGCTCCAATGAATGATAACCGAAATGCAAAACAACGTAGATAGTGTGAGTGGGGAGCGGCGGGCTAGGTGGTGTGTGGAAAGAGGAACAGCGACCGCTTGAAGCTGACGGCACTGACTGCTTCAAGCAGTCCGTCTATAGACGCAGACTAATTAATTTCATAAGTCTATAGAAATGCATAACTTTATATGTTTTTCGACTATTACTACTAGCATATTATCATAAGTCCGAACTTATCTGGCAATATAGCTCAGGATTTGATTGAACGCAGCCATTTGGTGCGTCCAGATGCCTCGTATGCCTCTTGCGAGCACTACGTGCGTGTAACGTTACATTACAGGCGAATGCTCAGTGAGGGAGCATCTTCAGAATTGAAACGATTACTACTTGTCAAAGAACCGTTTGTCAAGAAAATAAACCGGTCCTACCAAGTGTATCGCTATAGAGACACCCCTGCCTGTGATTAATTAGTCTATGCCCTGACCCTGGGACCATTAAACACTCTCCCTACATTGTTAGACGCAGATATATAGCTTCTAGACTAGACAAACTTGAATACACGCTTAAATACATAGGTGGTAGAGCTTAGCCAATTGACTGCAGCTCATTTGGGCCGGCTCGACCGGGGTAGTACCACCCTCTCACAGATCGGTGCAAAGTAGCTGCGTTTTGTACGATTAGCGAGATAACTGGAAGCCCAACCCCGCCTTACTCTTTCTCCATCCCACTCCCTTTCAGGTCAGCAACGTGCAAGTGATGCCTAGCAGTCCTCGTGCAGAAGTGATCGACCGCAACACGACTGCTCCAATGCCGCTGTTTATTCAGTTGCTACATGGATTCTGGTGGGCTGGGCGGGGCGCGGAGAGAGGAAGCAGCGAGCAGTGAGAGTGAACCGTTTTAAGCGGGCCTTGTACAAGGTGCAGCACGGTGAAACTCGACCGCACGCCGACTGCATTTGATGCGACTGCGAATGAACTGCTAGAGCGGTCAATGTATGGTAAATGCACAGAGTAAAGACTAAAGAAAGAGGTGCCCTTATTAGGGCCTCCACAGACTAGCTACTTTTAGCATCGGCGACCGGCGATTATGTGACGTATCGATGCTGCGTCGCGTTTCTTCGAGCGCGAACGAGCGAGACGCAGCATCAAAATCGCCGATCGCCGATGCTAAAAGTAGCAAGTCTGCGGAGGCCCTTAGATATTTGTATGAAACAAAACGTGGTCATTGTTTATTTATTTTTCATTTTACTATTTATCGGTAAATAGTTGAACTACTCGCTTCGTTTTAGGTCGATGTTAGTACTAGGCCGACCACTCGGCCGACTTGCTTAGGGCCAGTCCCCTTAGTAACTGGTCCATGGGTAAATGTCAATTATGTATTAAAACTGCAGAACATCCAACAGCGGCCGCTTGAAGCTGGTGACACTGACTGCTCCAAACAGTCCATCTATGAACGCACTACGCCTTCCGGCCCACGGACGCCATACCAGAATATTTCTGCCACCTAATAATAATAATAATAATATCCTGGGACATTTTTGTACACACGGCTACCTGATCCCAAACTAAGCAGAGCTTGTACTATGGAAATCAGATAACTGATATTACTATACTACTTTACTACTATACTACTTTTTTATTTGTAAATACATACTTAATATACATATACACCCAGACTCGGGACATACAGACATGTTCATGTACACAAATGCATGTCCCGGGTAGCAATCGAACCTACGACCTGCAGCGTGAAGGCGCCTCCGCGCCAACCACGCTAACGGGCCCCTCAACCACTACTAATGCCACTTCAACTTTAAAATATTAAAAGCAATGTGGTCACATCTAGTGATTCTACTTTCCAATGATACCCCTACATTACGCAACACCCAGATGAATCACGACGACCATCCCACTGTTCTATTATCTGCTGAATGGTTTGTCCAACAACTATGATCGTACCTGTTGGCCCTTAATTGTTCTGGAATTGCTATGATTTATCTACCAGCCCTTTGTAAAGCCCTGCGTACCTTCTGTATATTTTAGTCGGTCGGTTGAAATGGGTTGAAGTTTTGATAACAAGCATTAAGGTTGGCACTCATCTATCAACTCGGCACCCGACCAGCACCGCCTCGTCGGTCGGCGTCCACTAACTGAACCGGAAATAAGTGGACCACGCGGCGTTCACTCGTTGACCACGCGCGATCCACTGGGTGATCACGTGACGTTTATGGTGTAAAAGCAGCGTCCGCCCGCGGACCACTTGTCGACAACCAGTGGACGCCGAGCGGCGAGGCGGTGCTGGTCGGGTGCTGAGTTGATAGATGAGTGCCGACCTTTATGGAAAGTGATAATACAGATATCCAGGGCCTCGAGTATTTTAGCAGTTGTCCATTTTGAAGGTAGAGCCAAGTTGTAGCCAATTGACTGCAGCTCATATACGGGCTGGCTCGACCGGGGTAATACCACCCTCTCACAGAAGATCGGCGTAAAGCAGCTATTACAGCTGCGTTTCGTACGATGAATTTGAGAGCTGTAATCCCAACACCCCCCTCGTTCCCACTCCCCTTCAGGTCGGCAAAGTGCGAGCAATGCCTTTGATATTGCAAGCATCTATAGGCTACGGTAACTGCTTAACATCAGGCGGGCCGTACGCTGGTTTGCCACCTCAGTCATATAAAAAACAACCAATTAAATTCTAACTATGAAGTTACTACCCGAGGTTATCCTTCCCCCGTGTATAAAGGAGACTGCCCAAACCACGAAGTCAAACAGAATTTACGTTACAAATTGTGTCATATATTTCATGTTAGTCAAAGATATTACCAAAAAAGAGGGAGACATGTGACTGTACTGTACCAAATAATATGTCCTACTAAATGGAGTTCTTAAACACAGTACGACTCAGAAATTCGCGGAAAATTATGTTGAAAACATGTCAGTATTGCCAATACGGCTCATCTTCCGGTAAAGTTTAAGTTATTTGTCGAATTGCGAGTGCGATAAACGCCCCTCTAGCCAAGAGGCTTCGTCTACAAGCGTTTCTACAAATCGCCACGCTTGAATGTGTGCAAATGACATTACAAGTCGATAAGATCACGTGACTTATTTCATTTCCATACATGAAGCGTAGCGATTTGTAGAAACCATTCTTTGGTAGCAACACTTGTAGATGAAGCCACTTGGCTAGAGGGGCAGATGTATGAATTTCGAAAAAAAAAATTATTGGCCTGCGGTGGCAAAAAAGCGTACGGCCCGCCTGATGTTAAACAGTTACCGTAGCCCATAGATGCTTACAATACCAAAGGCATTGCTCGCAAATTGCCGACCTGAAGGGGAGTGGGATGGAGGGAGGGGGAGGGGGGCAGTGGGCTTACGGATCTCTCACTCATCGTACGAAACACAGCTGTAATAGCTGCTTTACGCCGATCTTCTGTGAGAGGGTGGTACTACCCCGGTCGAGCCAGCCCGTTTGTGAGCTGCAGTCAATTGGCTACAGCTTGGCTCTACCACCTTGAGCACAATTCTAGTGACTGCAATGTTTGGAGGTACCATATCTGCTAAAATGATACATCAATGATGTTAGTATTGGATTTCAGATCCTAAGTTAAAGTTTAATCCCACTTCAGGGCACATACGGCCGTCTAGCCGGGACCATTAAGAAACTAGTCTAGACAGGATTAGCATTGGATACTGGGTTATGATCATGGACCAATTACTAAGGGGACTGGCCCTAAGCAACTCGGCCGAGTGGTCGGCCTAGTGTTAGTACTAGGCCGACCACTCGGCCGAGTCGACATAAAACGAAGCGAGTAGTTCAACTATTTACCGGTAGATAGAACAATGAAAATGAAAAAACAATGACCAAGTTTTTTTTTTCATACATATATCTAATAAGGGCACCTCTTTCTTTAGTCTTTACTCTGTGGTTATGATAAATGGACGTCACGAAGAGGTAGACACGGAAAGCACTAATATTAATTTTAGAATGAATTTATAACTATTTCCATAATTATTTCGACCACTTTAAATAAGGGGTAGTATCACTCTCTCACAGAAGTTCAGCGTGAAGTAACTATTACAGCTGCGTTCCGTACGATGAGTGAGCAAACCGGCAGCCGAACTAACAAGACTCAAGTAAACTTTTTAACATTTCCCAAAAACGTATATTTAACGGATGGGTGTAACCGAAGCACCTAATTCAAGAGACGCCGGAAGCGATTCGCGTTTTATTTCCTAACGAGGCCAGTTTACATTGAGCTCCCCATGTAGATAGATTAAACCACAGAGTAACGACTAAAGAAAGAGGTGCCCATATTAGATATTTGTATGAAAAAAAAACGTGGTCATTGTTTTTTCATTTTCATTTTACTATTTACCGGTATATAGTTGAACTACTCGCTTCGTTTTATGTCGATGTTAGTACTAGGCCGACCACTCGGCCGACTTGCTTAGGGCCAGTCCCCTTAGTAACTGGTCCATGGATTAAACATACTTTATATAGGTAACATGAAACATAAAAAAAATCTAAGATTAATAAATTACTTATTGGTCTCCAATGCGATCTAATATGTCCGGTTTCCGAAATTTGTCCCGTGCGCTAAGAAGGCCATGCTGATGAAAAATGTTATTTCAACTTTAAAAAATACATTTTTCTATCATTTGTGATCTGCAATCGCTGATCGGTAATTCGGAGGTTAAGCAACGCTTGGCAAGGTCAGTCAGAGGTGGGTGACAATTTAGTGTCATTTGAACTGAGCGACTCCGTGCTTCGGAGGGCACGTTAAAGGTCGGTCCGACCTTCTAGGCAGCAGTCGTTAAGCCCTGTCAGTTTTTCGGGCGGCTTGAAAACTGACACTAAGTTGGCCAATAGCCATACGATAAGGAGATAAGTTTTTTTTTTGTATTTTTTATAGCTCTATCTAAACATTTCAAGATGTTCCCATGGATCAGAGTATACTGGTTGCTCCCGCAATAAAGCTTTTGTTGCAACCATAAATCGTAGCTGAATCTATACTGTGTCGCTTTATTGGGGAACCCTCCGCGACCTTCTACCGAGGGCTCCGTAAGTACCTACAGGTGGGTATAATTAGGTCATGGGGTTGAAATTTATGGAGAGATCCGTCTTCGCGTTTTGTGGGGAGGGTACGGATAAAGTATTTTGGTAGGATAGAGCATCTCTACATTTAGTTCTACCATGAGTTTTCAGCGCTTATTTTATTTTGTGACTTCGGTGGCAAACAAGCGTACGGCCTGCCTCAGGCAGGCAATACCAAAGGCATTGCTCGCACGTTGCCGACCTGCTGAGAAATGGGAGAGAGGAAGGGGGAGGGGATTGGGCTATCGTACCAAATGCAGCTGTAATAGCTGCTTTACGCCGATCTTCTGTGAGAGGGTGGTCCTACCCCGGTTGAGCCAGCCCGTATATGAGCTGCAGTCAATTGGCTACAGCTTGACTCTACCTATCATCATCATCATCATCATCTCAGCCGAAAGACGTCCACTGCTGGACATAGGCCTCCCCCAAGGTTCGCCACAATGACCGGTCTTGCGCTGCCCGCATCCAGCGGATTCCCGCGACCTTCACCAGGTCGTCGGTCCACTTACCTATAGTATTACCAATTTAACAAATTGTGAATGTTTAGCGGCTTGTGTTGCTGACTGTACGTGATCATCATCAAAATGATACCAACTTTTTAACTAAGCTGACATAATTTCCAGATTTCTTTCTAACGAGGATCGTCATTTGCTGACTTTCAAACTGAACCATTGGATTTCATACTCTACTACTCTTATAATATAGAGCATGTTTCAATGTTGCAACAAATATACAAACAAACCAATATGTAGAGTCGGGACACGAGATGTTGATGATATTTAGGTCAAATGGAATGATACTTAGTAAAGTGTTCCGTATGTACTTGCTGTTATTAAGGACAGGCTTAGTAGAGACGCGTGGTAGAGTTATATTTATTGTAGGCAGTTTATATAAATACTTGTAGGTATGGAAAATAACATAAATAATAATAATAATTTAGCCCTTTTAACGTCCCACTGCTGGGCACGGGCCTCCCCTCAATGCGAGGGGGATTCAGGCCATAATCCACCACGCTGGCCCAGTGCGGGTTGATGGATTTCACATGTCTAAGACATGCAGGTTTCCTCACGATGTTTTCCTTCACCGTAAGCAAGTGATAATCATATTAAAGTTATGATGCACACATATTTCGAAAAATCCAGAGGTGTGAGCCAGGGTTTGAACCCAGGACCTTAAGCCCGCAAGACTCGTGCTTAACCAATCGGCTACCACTGCTGCTGCGGAAAATAACATAAGAAATATAAATAGCTCTCTTCCACAACATACTTAATTGTATTGTTTTCTGTATCAATTATGTATGAAAGAGTATTTGAGAGGAGGGAGCTTGAAAATATTGTATGTATTGTATTTAAAACATGAATATTAATGTGTAGGTATTCATTCTTAGAACATGCTATGAAACAATGGTTGGATGCTAAATATTTTATAGTTTATGTCGTAGCCATTGATGTATTATTTTAGCAGATATGGTACGCTCTTACATTGCAATAACACAACTTGTGCTCAGCGCACCACGACATGCAGCGAAATTCACACATCTGTTATCGCACTCGCAATTCGATAATTACATTACAAGACATAATGTCACTGACATGATTGTGTGTTGTGATGTCTTCTTATCGGAGATCGGAGTAGGTAGATTGATTTAAGGTTATTGAAGTCAAACGTATATGTTAATATGGATATGACTCAGACTTCTACAGATGTTGAACGATCATTTTCTACTAATAAATGGATTTTAGACGTCAAAAGAAATAGATTGAAATTAAAAAACATTGAAAAACTTACGGTCATTTATTTTAATTGTATAGAGACACATAATCAGGATGTACAAATTGTAACCGATGAAGATTAAAAATAAACAACAATAAATGATGTAATTTGCTCACTTAAACGTTTTTCATTTCAATATATTTTTTATGAAATGTTTTGACATCCCAGTTCCATTTCCGGTAATTCCGGAAAAATGGCATGTCCATGTTATGACCTCATGGCACAAGTACGAAAAATCAATCTACCTACTCCGATCTCTGCTTCTTATGTAATAGCTTTTTGTTTTATTTTTATCCTAGCTATTTAAACTGATAGTTATTCTCCTTAAACTATATCATACATGTATACCACAAACATCACCATCTATCTTGACATTGAACTAATAATTACACGACATTCAAAGCAATAAAAACATCGCACATTGTGAACAGTAGCGTCTAGGTCGGTATGGGAACCGTTTCCTTGACTTGGTCAAAGCTTTTGACTACATAAACATAGTTTAAATGATAGTTTTAATACAAAAATAATATAACTAGACTACAATAATTTAAATATTTCATTTCTCTGAGGTAATCTAACGTTTTTAAATTCTAGAAGTTAATGTGTAACGTATTTATTGGTGTATGTATTTGGTGTTCCCAAAGGGTGTGTTTTAGGTCCCTTAGTTTAAAACATAGAAAAATCTGAATTTAGTTCGATTATTTTGTTAAATGAAAATGAAAATTAACCTGTCAGCAAACATAATATTAGTAATATTAATACTAATAAGAACAGTCGGAGTTCTAAGCAGAGATCTAAGTGAGAGTGAAAGAAATACACGCGCTGCTTTTATACAAAGGCTTTTGAATAATCACAAGAATTTAGAAGGAAGAATACAATTGAAAGGAGGTCCCGATAGATTTGAAGGTAAGTGTGTTTTTAATTTAGACCCTCCAGCAGTTCTATTGGGGATAAATTATAGCCTATACCTGTTTTTATAACTATGTAACATTTCATAATTTTTGTTGTTGTAATATTAACCTAAGGGCCATAACACACCGGGACGCCAGGCGAAGTCGCCGGCTACGTATCCAAACAATTTGCATTGATGGCGACGCCGCCAGTCCGTCGCCAGGTGTGTTACCTGTCATACATTTCAATACGAATTATTTGGCTACGGTAGCTGGTGACGTCGCCATGGCGTTCCGGTGTGTTATAGCTCTTAGAGCTATAACACATTACTCCTATTTAAGTTAAGTTAGTTTTATTTTGTAACTGTTACTCTGCCTGTTACTGTTTTGTTTATTCATTATTGTTAACTTTCTCTTTATAAGGATGTATCTACTTTTGTTCTTTCTCGCAAAAACCTTATTTGCCCAATGATATTTTTTCAATTTTTGCATGATGTGTTTACCTTAAATAAATGTGGACTTAATTCAGGAAACTGTATCATGTTATGTATAACAATTATTGGTGAACTTTAATAAATAAATAAATTTCAAAAAACTTATAGTGTGTAGAAAATGGTTCCCATTATAATGCTCGATTTGATAACTTAATACTCTTTCAGAATCATTTTATTCGACATTAACCATTTCTTGCATTTCTATCAACCATTCAGAAAATATATAGTTAAGTAACTCATTATAATTAGACGCATCACAACATGTCAATAAAATCAGTTTCGTTGTCTGAAACAGGAAACGTGTACATTCATCACGCCGGCCGCTGGGGGGCTGTTTGTGATGACTCATGGGATGACGCCGCGGCGCGCGTGGTCTGCCAAACTTTCAACAAGACGGGCACCGCCACTCATGGCGGACAGTATGGCGAGGCTACTGGTTCGTTATTCTTACCATTTATTAGCTGCATCCACAACACTTACAGGACACTAAGGCTCGTGTTAATAAATGCATCTCAAAGTTGAGATCGATTTTAATATGCAATTTTGACGTTTAATGTATGGAACATCAGCTGTCAAAAACAGCATCTTAAGATAGATCTCAACTTTGAGATGCATTTATTAATACGAACCTTACTGGCTTACAAGAGTAATGTCAGTTGTGGGAGTGGCGGGCCTAGCTACATCCACAAGTCCCGAGTGATCCAAGCAATCAGTTTTACTTCTAACTTCTTCTTATCGTATGGTTAGTGGCCAACCTGGTCTCAGTTGTTCAAGCCGCCCGAAGGCCTCTGACAAGGCTTAACGACTGCTGCCTAGATGACGTCAACCGGGACTGACTATTTACTTGCCCTCCGAAGGATGGAGACGCTTCACGAACGTCTCATCATCATTTTATTACAGTCTCCATTGTTCTTTCACAGAAAAATTCTGGATGGATGACATAGTATGCCAAGGCGATGAGAAATCAATCTCACAATGCATCTTCACTGGCTGGGGATCATCAGACTGCGAGGCTAGTGAAGCAGCTGGTGTGGTATGCCGTGACAACATTGCACCTTCTGAGAATACAGTGAACAAGGAAAGAAGACGGTTGCATGAAGTTCTTGATGTAGGAAGTGCTAGTTTGAGGCTCGTTGGAGGGAGGAGCAGTCAGGAAGGCAGAGTGGAGGTAAGTGGAAATGATGATTTTGGAAAAGCAACTTCAAGTACGCCCGAATAAGGTGTGAATTTCTTTGCATAAAGCAAAACCAGTGCTCAGCAAGAACTCTAATGGCCGGCGCACAGTGAGGACGGCATGGCATGGTATTTAAATTATCAATCGAATTTAATACGTATCCAATCGAAATAAAGTATATATGTATTTCAATGCTCGGTGATCGACCTCGGAGTATTTTCTCAGTGCACCCGCTGGAGCACCTTATTTCGATTGGATAAGTATTAAATTCGATTGATAAAAATTTAAATGCCATGCCATGCCGACCTCACTGTGCGCCGGCCATAATATACCTATGTAAGTTATACTTCCGATTTTATTGGTACACCAGTAAACTTGACTATGTAATGCCGTTCTTCTCATGTAATGCATGAGGGACAGCCAACAAAATAAGCACCATGTCATCAGGCCCCTAAGTCAGCCATTGCCATTGAGCTGCTATCGACGGGCCCGTTGGCGTGGTTGGCTAAGATTCGGCCTTCCACACTGCAGGTCGTAGGTTCGATTCCTACCCGGGACATGCATTTGTGTGCATGAACATGTATGTCCCGAGTCTGGGTGTATATGTATATTAAGTATGTATTTACAAACAAAAAGTAGTATATGTAGTAATATCAGTTATTTGGTTTCCATTAGTACAAGCTCTGTTTAGTTTGGGATCAGGTAGCCGTGTGTAAAAATAATGTCCCAGGATATTATTATTATTATAGTGATGGACCCTTTGATTGGTTGGCCGACCAGCTGATCGGCCTCTGATTGGTTGGTCAGAATTAACCGACTAATCAGAGGGTCTATCACTAAAGCAACACGCCAAATGGCTAAGCCACTTAGGGCTCTGGTATGCAGTAGAAGTTTAGAAGATAATTTGAATCTCATTAACACCTCTCCATCCCCTACGAAATAGGATTATGCATATTAGCTACAAGTTTCTGGATAATTTAACAAGCAATATTAGTTTTATTAAAGGTATACAAATTTCCTTTCAAGATAAATGTGCCTAGAATATAAGATATATATTAGGAGGATATATTAGGGCTTTCAAATAATAGGGCCTAGAATTTGTGAAATAGGTAAATACTGCCTAGAATGTTCAAAAAAAAGCAAGAGGGATTCAAGCTTAGACAATTAAGATTCAAGTAATAGTCTCATTTACCGCAATAGGTGTGTCTACAAGTTCCGAGCATGACGTGTGACGTCACATAAAATTTAATATAGCGCCGTCTAGGGACATAATGTCATATTATAATAATAATAATTTAGCCCTTTTAACGTCCCACTGCTGGGCACGGGCCTCCCCTCAATGCGAGGGGGATTCAGGCCATAATCCACCACGCTGGCCCAGTGCGGGTTGGTGGATTTCACATGTCTAAAGACATGCAGGTTTCCTCACGATGTTTTCCTTCACCGCAAGCAAGTGATAATCATATTAAAGTTATGATTCACACATAGATTTCGAAAAATCCAGAGGTGTCAGCCAGGGTTTGAACCCAGGACCTTGAGCCCGCAAGACGCGTGCTTAAGACGAGGGTTCGAAATTTGGTTGATTTTCTATTCTACTTTTTCTTTAAGTAAGTATGTGGACTAGGAATCTTATATTTAGATGTATGATTTTTGACTATATTATCTTGAGTATCTTTAAATCCAAATCACGATTTGATGAAATTTTCTCGATAAAAAAAAAATATGAAATGAGCTCTAATTATTTACAATTTTCCTTGCTACCACGATGTTTTTACGATTTAGATCACGAAATTATTTCTAAAACATAGCAAATAATGATAACTAAACTACCCTTCAACCATATTTTAATTCATGAAGTAGTTTTTTTTTAATTCAAGAAAATGTGGTTTGGCGCTTACGTTGTTTATTTCCGAGCGCGCGCACAATATCGCCATCTCACATTTTAAGTACTTGAACTAACCATGTCTCTCTCTAACTTTGTATTGTCAGTGTCCGCCCGGACTTGTTCGACGTCGGACCTGTGAAGGATTTTTTAAAAAATATTACGAAAAAATATTACGGTCGTGCCACATTACAGGTACAGTACAGTATTTACAGTGCGCCGACGCCTATGATAAATAAATAAATATCCTTGGAAATTCTTTTACACATGACTACCTGATCCCAAACTAAGCACAGCTTGTACTATGGAAACCAGATAACTGATATTACTACATATACTACTTTTTGTTTGTAAATACAAACTAAATATACACTTAATTACACCTAGACTCGGGACATGCGGACATGTTCATGCACACAAATGCATGTCCTGGGCAGGAATCGAACCTACGACCTGCACTGCAGCGTGATTTTCGTTTGCTTTTCCTTGTCTTGTGTAATTTCTTTTCATCTCTTGTCATTTTGTGTCATCTCTTGTCATTTTGTGTCATCTCTTGTCATTTTGTGTCATCTCTTGTCATTTCGTAGTTATTCGTGTCATTTCTGTAAAAACTCCCTATTTCGCTTACTGTTATATACTTGCAGCATGGTCTTGGGCCGACAGTGGGAATACATTGCTTGTCAAAACAATGGAGTCGCTTTATTGCGTTTGTTGTAGGTATGGATGGGCAAGTAATAAATATATCATACATCAATAAATTATCGTAAAAAATAACATTACAGATATGGATAGGAAAATGTTTGTCCGTCCTATTCAATCTATTATATTATAAACGAAAGTAACTCTGTCTGTTACCTTTTCACGGCTAAACCGCTGAACCAATGTTGATGAATTTTGGTATGGAGATAGACTGGGTCTTGGCGGAGAACATAGGCTACTTTTTAGGGTTCCAAAGGGTGCTAACGGGACCCTATTACTAGGCCTACGCTGTCCGTCTGTCTGTCTGTCCGTCTGTCAGCGCGGGCTGTATCTCACGAACCGTAACAGGTAGAGAGTTGAAATTTTCACTGAATGTGTATTTCTGTTGCCGGTGCAGAACAAATACTAAAAATATAATAACATTTAAAAATAAATATCAAGTCTCAAACTTGATATTTTTGATGTGTTTATTCTACGGTGGTACGGAACCCTTTATGTGCGAGTCCGACGCCTTCAGATCTTATGAATGTTTTCTTGAAATAAATATAGTGTATTTTAAGTAATTAACTGGCCAACCCTCAGGTCCTACCTACCATGTTAGGATCTTTTTCGTTCTAGCGGGTGTAAACCGTGATTTAACGAGTTAATGTGATAATTTTTGTATTTAAATTATTCAATTCAATGTATTTGTTTCAGACATAGTCCAATATTGATTATTAAAATTATTATAATTTCACAATAAATATAAAACAATAAATAAAAGTAAAATTAAATTTAAAAAAAAAAAAAAAAATATTTTTATTTTTCATGTTTTATCATTAAAATACAATATAATAATAACATAAATTAAAATAAAATACAATAAAATAAAAACCTACCGTTAAACAAATACCGTCCGCGTGGGATACTGGCTGCATGTCCTCCCTGTATTCAAGCTGTTCCTGTTGTCAAGCGAATTTTTTGAGCAAGGAAAGACCCAGCCCTCTTGTCACCTGTGGCGGTAACCAGTCTAAGAGTGATTTTGATAGATAAAAAAATAAAGATAAAAAGATAAACAAAAAATAAATGCATGGTTAAATCAATAAAATTAATAAAAACTGAAAATTAAATTAAAAAATAAATTAAATATGGTAAAAAAAAATATTATGACACCGCTGATGACTTCATGATCGGCATCGAAGTTAAGTACCAAAGTATTCCTTTGCCTACGAAACATGAAAAAGATACTCTTATCCGGCAGTCAGTCACTGACACAGAGTATGTACATTTTTACCCGACTACGGTGGGCGGAGGGTTATGATTTTGACCGATATGTATGTATGTTCATCTGCTCCCGTATAACGTCCAAACTATTTTTATATCATAATAATTTGACTAATGAGATATCGTTGGACGCGTCTGGATCGTCCGCTGGTTATAGGCTATTATACGATCGAAGTATTGTTATACGTATCTATCAGCATATTGTAGGTATTGTTTGTCTTCTTTTGACTTAATTTGTCTTCAGCAATAAAAACAACATAGAAATCCCATATAAAACGAAAAAAATATATTTGAATATTTTCATCCATTTCATCTATTTTAAAAGGTGCACTGGGACATATTATTTTAATTGTACGAATTAAACAATATTGTTCCTTCAAAAAATAACTATAATATAGTCTACTCCATAGCTGTTCTGTCCTAGCTAAGCGAGAGGGATATATCCTTCGGCAGCTCACGCGACGCTAGCCACACCCCGAAACTAAAATTCATTTTTTTCTTGTATCGTCTTAACCAATCGGCTACCACTGCTTTTTAATGTCATATTACTAAAGATTAAACTTTTTCCTAGATCTACCATAACGGAATCTGGGGCAGCATTTGTCCGGACGGCTGGACCCTCTACGAAGCCTCCACCGTCTGCCATCACTTAGCCCTAGGGTTTGCGGAACAGGCATCACAAACTGACTTCTTCGGCAGCTCCAGGATTGTGCTTAGTGGAGTGCAATGTGACGGGAATGAGACCGACCTGTTTATGTGCAAACATGAAGAGTATGGAGATGTTACGTGCCCTGGTGAACCTGGTAAGTGATGGATTGGAGGATATTTCATGGTGGTAGAGCCAAGCTGTAGCCAATTGAGCCAGCTCATATGCGGGCTGGCTCGACCGGGGTAGTACCACCCTCTGACAGAAGATCGGCGAAGAGCAGCTATTACAGCTGCGTTTCTTATGATGAGTTAGAGAGCCGGCAGCCCAACACCCCCCCTTCCCCGCCCTCCGTCCCACTCCTCTTCAGGTCAGCAACGTGCGAGCAATGCCTTTGGTATTGCAAGCATCTATAGGCTGCCGTAACTGCTTAACATCAGGCGGGCTGTACGTTTGTTTGCCACCTCAGTCCCATAAAAAAGAATATAATTTTTCGTCGGGCCGCCAGATATTAAGCAGTAACCGTAGTCTATAGATGCTCGCAATACCAAAGGCATCACTGGCACGTAGCCGAGCCCTGACGGGAATCGAACCTGCAACCACACTGGGACTCGAGTCTTAACAATTGTCCATTACCAAACCACTGTTCTCTATAATTCTTTGTGAAATCTTCATTATAAATCGTAAATCGTCAATAATTGTTGAGAGACTCAATGCCCTAGTTGTGAGTGGGTTGGCCTACACTTGAACCACTATAGCACGTGGTTGTCAAATTAATTCTATAGTTCAGACCATGGACCAGACATAGAAAGGACATGGTCTAAGCAACTCGGCCACATGGCTCAACTAGGCCACTGACGTCATCACAGTAGGCGTGGCTTAAGTCACTGTGCTGTTGGCATTCGTCCTGTGCAGACGTCTTGCCAACGTTCGCATCCTAAATATAATTCTATTCGACACTAGATGGCGACCCTCTGTACGTCTCTTCTATCACCCTAAACCAGGGCTCGGAAACCGCTTAATTTTTCAAACCGGTTTCGACCATTGACCCCAGACCGGAATGGATTGCGGTTAAGGTTTCGGTTTCGGTTTCGGTATGATGAAACCGGTTTTACACAAATTTCGGTTCTATTGAGCAAAATTAACCGGTTAAATTGAGATTTAACGGTATCAGCGAGCGATCGAGTTGTGACTTAGGTATGCGTCATCTTTTTCCATTAAAAAACTCTCGCGCGCTGCAAACGAATATTATTATTATGCTTTCGGCCAGTAGTGAAGCCAAACTATCGATAGTACACTATCGATAGTTGACCTTGAAAATCTGTTAGGATATCGAAAGGGCTATCAATAGCATATGTTTTTTGCAGTTTTTTTAAGAGGCTGAGGTAGCAAACAAGCATAAGGCCCGCCTGATGTTAAGCCGTTTTTATGGGACTGAGATGGCAAACATGCGTACTGCCTGCCTGATGTTAAGCACTTTTTTATGGGACTGAGGTGACAAACAAGCGTACGTCCCGCCTGATGTTAAGCACTTTTAATTGGTCTGAGATGGCAAACGAGCGTACGGCCCGCCTGATGTTGAGCACTTTTTATAGGACTGAGGTGGCAAACAAGCGTACGGCCCGCCTGATGTTAAGCACTTTTTATGGGACTGAGGTGACAAACAAGCTTACGTCCCGCCTGATGTTAAGCACTTTTTATGGGACTGAGATGGCAAACGAGCGTACGGCCCGCCTGATGCTAAGCACTTTTTATGGGATTGTGGCCAACAAGCGTACGGCCCGCCTGATGTTAAGCAGTTTTTTATGGGACTGTGGCCGCCAACAAACGTACGGTCCACCTGATGTTAAGCAGGTTTTAATGGGACTGTGGTCGCAAACAAGCGTACGGCCCACCTGATGTTAGGCAGGTTTTTATGGGACTGAGGTGGCAAATAAGCGTACGGCCCGCTTGATGTTAAGCACAATACCAAAGGCATTGCAAGCGTGTATAGGCTACGCTATGGTAACTGCTTAACATCAGACCGGCCACACGCTTGTTTGCCACCTCAGTTCCATAAAAAACTGCATAACATCAGGAGGGCCATACGTTTGTTTGCCACATCAGTTCAAAAAAAACTGCTTAACATAAGGCGGGCCTTACGTTTGTTTGCCACCTCAGTCCCATAAAAAAGTGCTTAACATCAGGCAGGCCGTACGCTTGTTTGCCACCTCAGTCCAATAAAAACTCCTTAACATCAGGTGGACCGTACGCTCGTTTGCCACCTCAGTCCCATGAAAAGTGTTTAACATCAGGCGGGTCGTACGCTTGTTTGCCACCTCAGTTCAATAAAAAAATGCTAAACGTCAGGCAGGCCGTACGCTTGTTTGTCACATCAGTTCAATAAAAACTTCTTAATATCAGGCGGCCCATACGCTCGTTTGCCATCTCAGTCCTATAAAAAGTGCTTAACACCAGGTGGGCCGTACGCTTGTTTGCCACCTCAGTCCCATAAAAAAGTGCTTAACATCAGGCGGGCCGTACGCTTGTTTGCCACCTCAGTCCAATAAAAAAATGCTTAACATCAGGCAGGCCGTACGCTTGTTTGCCACCTCAGTCCCATAAAAAGTGCTTAACATCAGGCGGACCGTACGCTCGTTTGCCATCTCAGTGCCATAAAAAGTGCTTAACACCAGGTAGGCCGTACGCTTGATTGCCACCTCAGTCCCATAAAAAGTGCTTAACACCAGGTGGGCCGTACGCTTGATTGCCACCTCAGCCCCATAAAAAGTGCTTAACATCAGGCGGGCCGTACGCTTGTTTGCCACCTCAGTCCCATAAAAAAGTGCTTAACATCAGGCGGGCTGTATGCTTGTTTTCCACCTCAGTCCTTTAAATAGTGCTTAACTTTAGGCGGGCCGTACGCTTGTTTGCCACCACAGTCCCATAAAAATAATTGCTTAACATCAAACGGTAATATAGATCACTCGGCCGCCAGCCGCCACAGAAAGAACAATGAAAAGGATGCAATGCAAGATGCTTACTCGGTTCCCTTTACGGCAAAAACGAAAGAAAACACCAGAAAGCGTGTGAATGAAACATACGAACCAAGCTAGCGCGTGCTAGAAAGGGACAGTGAGCGCATCTTATGCGCAGAACTCGACCTTGATCGCTAGTCGGCTGCAGCATGCGTCTGAGTTTAACCGGTTAATTGAGGTCTTAATATCGGTAAGCGTTCCGTTCGCTGCCATAACCGGTAACCAAAATTATTTCGTTTTAGTTAAAACCGGTTTCGTATTTAACCGGTTAATTAACGAACGGAATTAAACCGGTTTCATGAACGATACTAACCGGTATTTCAAAACCGGTTCCGAGCCCTGCCCTAAACTAAGTGACATCTAGTGTGAAAAATTTAAACTACGTACTAACATCGACATAGAACGAAGCGAGTAGTTTTGCTATTGACCGGTAGATTGAAATGGAAAAGTAGGCGTTACACCCCTTCACCCGTGCCTTCACCCGCGCAAATTGTCAAGCGTCGTTTCATAGGGAAATCTGATAAGAACATCTCTACTGTCTATGTTCTCTTTGGTTTAGACCAATAAAACATTCAGGCAGTAGAATTTACAATTAATTGTGGAATATTATTCTAATACACTACCTTCCTTAATTAAAGGTCTCAACACAAACATACTTCACTCCTGCAATAACAAGCGTCTCGATACAAGACGCTACGTTAGCGCTACGCTAGCGTAGTTAACGCAGGAAACGTAAACACTCCCAATTCGTATTCTATGCAAATATTGCCACGTACGCTGTTAACATTAGTCAGATAATTTCGCAGATACTGGTATTTGCAGATACTGGTATTCACAGATACTGGTATTTGTTGTTTTCAACTTTATCGAAATTGTTAGGTAGTAAATATTAATGGAGGGTGAGAGTGCCTATAACAGGCCATATAGTGTAGTTAATTAAGATAAGATCTCGAGTGCGTTCGGATACAATTCAAATCATTGTTAACATGGTTTATTGGTATAACCAAGCTATAGCAAATTGATTGCAGCTCATATTGGGCTGGCTCGACCGGGTAGTACCACCCTCTCACTGAAGATCAGCGTAAAGTAGCTATTACAGCGTTTCGTACGATGAGTGAGAGATCTAGAAGCCCAACAATCCGGCGAGAATCGAACCCGAAACCATCCGATGCAGTTAGCCGAGCGAGCAGCCTACGCTCGAATCACTGCGCCAAGCGTTCGTTGTTTTTCTAGCGATATTATTATTTTTTATTACAAAGTAATCAAAAAGGTACAAGGTAATGTTTGTGGGGTTGTAACCAGCCCCGGATCTATGGCAAACCGGGGCGCCCACCCCGTGCGGCAGTTTCAGGGGGCACCAAAATCATATTATAGTATGATTAAAAATAAAAAACTTGCTCCACAAAACGCCGATTTGTAAGTTTTTTTCGATTTATAAGTTTTTTTAAGTAATTTCTCTCAAACGCTGGAGAGAGGGGCGCCCCTATCAAGTTTCTGCCTCGGTTCGAAAAAATCGTAGATCCGGGGCTGCTTGTAACATACAGCCTTTACCCTACCAACTGCTTTATATTCCACCCATACCGGCAAATAAGTTGGTAACAATATATTTCCGACTTGCCTTTGATATCCAAAAGTATGATAGTAAATTTTTCCAATACAACTCTGCCCTTTAGTAATATTGTAAAAGAAAAGTTGTATGTCTATTCGAACGATCATATCTTATGAATAAAACCCTTATATGTGATGTATTGTCAAGAGCCTAATCTGAAATAGGGTCTGAACATAGATTAATTTTAGTTTCCGCGGCGCTCCAACTAGATGGAGCATGCGCACTAATAAAATGCGGTAACTGATAATGCTCAAATTTTTGAGTACTTCAGTACATCTGACAGCATCCATTGTATGAAACTGACAGGTCGCGTCGAAAATAAGTTGCCTCATTTCTGGAAATGATTTTTCTTAGTAGGGCGGTATCTAGTAAATCTATGGGTCTGAAATAGACTATGTACATCGGAACCTAATAATAAAGCTAGTTTCCCTTAGGTATTTCTACTTAATTTATTTTATTTATTTTATTGGTGGTAGAACCAAGCTGTAGCCAATTGACTGCAACTCATATGCTGGCTTGACCGGAGTAGTAACACCCTCTCACAGAAGATCGGCGTAAAGTTGCTATTACAGCTGCGTTTCGTACGATGAGTGAGAGACCCGGAAGCCCAACCCGTGCCCCTTCGCCCCTGGCACACTTCCTCCAGCTCGGCAACGTGCGAGCAATGCCTTTGGTATTGCGAGCATCTATAGGCTACGGTACGGGGGGGGAGGGCTTCCAGCTATCTCACTCATCGTACGCAACGCAGCTGTAATGGCTACTTTACGCCGATCTTCTGTGAGAGGATTGTACTACCCCGGTCGAGCCAGCCCATATCATAGTAGAAATATGGGTAGTAGGTTATCTTCATAGCAACGCACCGCGCGCGGCTTGTATGTGTGCGCCATGCGTATCTATGCGTCGCGCACGCACACCCAAACCAAAACTAAACCCGGTTATCAGTGCGGAACAATGCATGTGATGTTTGAGTGTGCGTGCGCGACGCATAGATACGCATGGCGCACATATACAAGCCGCGCGCGGTGCGTTTCTATGAAGATAACCTACTATCCATCTTTCTACTATACCCATATGCTGCAGTCAATTGGCCACAGCGTGGCTATGGCAAACCTTTATGTTAACTTTAAGTTTTGTCGAGTAATGTGAGGGGTTCACATCAACTACTTCACCAAGCCAACTAGGCTCCTGTCAAATGTGACGTCACCCGCACAAAAAGTCGGTGTTGGAGTGCGGGCGGGAGGCCGTAGGCGGTGGCGGGTGTGCGGGCGGGAGAGTCGCATTCCACCCGAGTTCCTAGTTGGCTCGGTAGGGTAGTAGTAAGAATCCCTTTAGTAACCCATTTAGCTTAGTTGAAGGAACTAAAGTTTAGTTCCTTCAACTAAGCTAAATGATTTAGGATGTATGTTAATAAAATAAATAAATAATTTAGCCCTTTTAACGTCCCACTGATGGGCACGGGCCTCCCCTCAATGCGAGGGGGATTTAGGCCATAATCCAACACGCTGGCCCAGTGCGGGTTGGTGGATTTCACATGTCTAAAGACATGCAGGTTTCCTCACGATGTTTTCCTTCACCGCAAGCAAGTGATAATCATATTAAAGTTATGATTCACACATATTTCGAAAAATCGAGAGGTGTGAGCCAGGATGCCAGGATGTATGTAAATTTTATAAATTGGTAGCAGTGGTAGCCGATTGGTTAAGCACGCGTCTTGCGGGCTTAAAGTCCTGGGTTCAAACCCTGGCTCACACCTCTGGATTTTTCGAAATATGTGTGCATCATAACTTTAATATGATTATCACTTGCTTGCGGTGAAGGAAAACATCGTGAGGAAACCTGCATGTCTTTAGACATGTGAAATCCACCAACCCGCACTGGCACGTGGTGGATTATGGCCTGAATCCCCCTCACATTGAGGGGAGGCCCATGCCCAGCAGTGGGACGTTAAAAGGGCTAAATTATTATAATGTTAAAGGTCATGTAGCTGGTGTGGTCTGCACGCAATACTTAGCAGATCTGGTCTTGGATGCGTCGGCCATTGAGAGGTCAGCCCACCTCCAGGATGTCATGCTGTTCCAGCTCCAATGCGCCATGGAGGAGAACTGCTTGAGTAAATCAGCTTATGAGGTAAGTTTTACACACCTCTTCATCACATTCCTACCTCAAGGTTTTGCACATATATCTCAAAGGGGTTGGCAGTATACCCTCACTTTGACGCGCAGGTTTCCTCAAGATATTTTACCTTCACCGATGCGCGTGCGTGAGCGATGCCTTTGACGACCACTTTTACAGTGGTAGAGCCAAGCTGTAGCCAACTGACTGCAGCTCATATACGGACTAGCTCGAGCGGGGTAGTACCACCCTCTCACAGAACATCGGCATAAAGCTGCAGCTGCCTTTCGTACGATGAGTGAGAGAGCCGATAGCCCAACCCCCCCCTTCCCCTCCCTCCATTCCACTCCCCTTCACGTCGACGATGTGCGAACAATGCCTTTGGTATTGCAAGCATCTATAGGCTACGGTAGCTGCATAACATCAGGCGGGCCGTACGCTTTTTTGCCACCGCAGTCCTATAAAAAATAATAAAAAAACTTGGCGCAGTGGTTCGGGCGTAGGTCGCTCAGCTCACTGCACAAACAACAAATTTCGGAAACGGCCTTTACGTAATTTGTCCTGGTCTGGGTGTCACTGGGATCCAGTCCATTGTATGGTACCCATAGTACAAGCGTTGCTTAGTTTGGGACTATACAGTTGGTGTGTTTTTCTGTCGATTTTTTTTTGGTCGTGCAAGCATCTATAGGCCACGGGACGTAAGCTTGTTTGCGGCCTTAGTTATAGTTTAAGAAATAACATGTACCTACTTGCTATGTCGTGATAGTTTGCCGATACGACGATTGTTTCAGATCCGTCAATCAAACGACAATTGGCAGTATGAAACGCGTCGACTCTTGCGCTTCACGGCGGCTTCCCTCAACATTGGCAATGCTGAATTCAGGCCATACCTCCCGAAGCATCTGTGGCAGTGGCATCTTTGTCATATGTGGGTATTTAACACAATATGCACCTTTTAGATCAGTCCAGCCCCGCTAGACAAGTGGCTGACGTCTACAAGCGTTCCTTCAAATCGCTACGCTTCATGTATGGATAAAAAAACATGCACATTTTCTACTTTTGAGATTGACGGGACTATGCCCACATTGAGGGTGCGTTTCCACTGACGCGGCGCTTTGCGGAGTGGAAAGGAGCTGGCTGTGAATAGGCCAACTACACTGTTTCCACTGATGATGACAGAGTAGGTCGTAGCCTAGTTGGTAAGACTACATAGCGTCTTGTCATTTCCATACATTGTGAAGTCTATTCTATTCTATTCGATTAGCGTTCATGCCACTTGTCTAGGGGGGCTGATGTGATATTTGCGCGATGCAACCAGACCTAATGATAAATTAGACATCATTTCTAAGAATTTTCAAGTTAAAGTGGCTGTGGGCGGGGCACATAGCTTGGCACATAGCTTGTTGGGACAGAAAGATCCTGGAATGGCGACGGAATAGTAGTGGACTACCATTCTGTCTACCATCCACCGTATAGGACGACCCCACCCCATAAGGGCCTCCGCAGACTAGCTACATTTAGCATCGGCGATCGGCGATTTTGATGCTGCGTCTCGCACGTTCGCGCTCGAAGAAACGTGACGCAGCATCGATACGTCACAAAATCGCCGGTCGCCGATGCTAAAAGTAGCTAGTCTGCGGAGGCCCTAAGGTGGACCGACGATATCGCTCGCGTCGCGGGAAGCAGGTGGATGTGAGTGGTGGAGGACCATGATGTGTGGAAGTCATTGGGGAGGGTAGGGGAGCCTGAGACCACCCCTACCCTGAAAAATTACAGGTAGGCACTTATACAGGGTAATTGGTAAAACACTAACAACCTTGCAGGGGCGTATTACTGACATCAAAAACAACAACTTTTTGTTCTGACTTTTTACAAAACAAAAAAAAATAACAAAAAATCACACTCTAAAATGTATGAAACAAGAAAATATGCTCATCTAGAGAATAGCCGTGGTACGTTTAGGTAATTTGGGGCAAAGTGGAATACAACCACGTACCATGGCTTTCCTCAAGAGGAGATAAAAAAAATTTTCATGCATTTTGGAAAGTGATTTATGTAAAAAAAAAATTGTTTTGTAAAAAGTCATAGAACAAAAATTTATGTTTTTGATGTCAGTAATACGCCCCTGCAAGGTTGTTAGTGTTTTACCAATAACCCTGTATACTGAAAAAGATGGTCTTCTTATTCCCCAGGCACTACCATAGCATGGAAGTATTCGCGACCTTCGATGTCCTGGACGGAACAGGTCGGCGGGTCGCCGAGGGTCACAAAGCTTCCTTCTGTTTGGAAGACAATACTTGTCTCCCAGGAGTGGAGAAGAAGTACTCTTGCAAGAACTATGGGGATCAAGGTACGAACGAACGAGTACAAGCGACTGTAGCCTAGGGGTGAACGGGTTGGGCTAACAATCAGAAGGTCCCAGGTTCGATCCCCGGTGGGGCATGCACCAATGGATGAATTCTCATCTATGTGCATAATTTACAGTTCGCTGACGGTGAGGGAAAACATCGTGAGGAAACCTACCTATCCCTCGGTATTAGGTAATAGTCAGTTCCTGTATACACGGCGACACGGTTCACCACCTGTCACGTTGGGTTCTGACTATCTAGTGAAACGTGGGCTTTGAGTTGGTTAATACCTCCACAATGTGGTGGTGTATGGCCACTCAAGCCTCTGACTACCCCCGAACGGGGATAAAAGTCGTGACGTTACATTTTTTTTACACAAGGTACGAACACAATTGTCTGTTCAAAACCGTCAGATAACTCTTATGGCCGGCGCGCCTTAAGGTCTTATATTTCAAGGAGCAACAGAAAATGTTCCGATGTCGATCACCGAGCATTGAAATATATACCTTATTTCAATTGCATAAGTATTGAATTCGATTGATAAAAATTAAAATGCCATGCCCTGCCGTCCCAAGACTGCGCCGGCCATTATCCACCAAATAAATATGATGTTTTGACAGTTTTTCCATAGAATATCTCCTCTTCCCTCTCACAGAAGATCGGTGTAAAGCAGCTTTTATAGCTGCGTTTCGTAGGATGAGTGAGATAGCCGAAAGCCCAACCCTCCCACCTCCCCTCTCTCCATCTATTTCCCCTTCAGGTCGGCAATGCCTTTAGTATTGCAAGCATCTATAGGCTACGGTGGCTGCTTAACATCAGGCGGGCTGTACGAATTTTTACCACACAAAAGAAAATGGTGGATAAGAGTCATCTAACCAATCTGAAATAGGCTCTAAGTTTAATATCCTTATGTTAGTTTAATCGCAAGATCTGACACGAACTTACTAAGTAAATAAAACTAAACTTACTTTCGGAAGACGATTTTTTCATGGGTCTAGCTCGCCACACACTCCCACCACTGTTACTCCTGTAAGCCAGGATCGACAATGGTGTCCAACGATGACGCCAAGGTTTGACTCTCGACGAGTCTTGGTAAAACGCTGAGTTGTCTTGGAACCCGCATGAATTTCATCAAAAGAAAGAATAGGAGGAGTTGGAAGAAGATTATTCTCTTCCCTCCGTTGCAATGAAGCGGGAGACAAAAATAACATAGGCTGATTAATAATATCCTGGAACATTTTTGTACACACGGTTACCTGATCCCAAACTAAGCAGAGCTTGTACTATGGAAACCAGATAACTGATATTACTACATATACTATTTTTTTATTTGTAAATACATACTTAATATACATATACACCCAGACTCCGGACATACAGACATGTTCATGCACACAAATGCATGTCCCGGCACGACCTGCAGCGTGAAAGGCGCCTCCGCGCCAACCACGCTAACGGGCCCGTCAAATTGCCACAGATAAGACTGTTGCAACTGATGAAATACATTTTATAGCATCACGGATAGTAGGTACTACGTAGGGAATAAGCTGGATGCGGGCAGGGCATGACCGTTCGTTGTGGCGAACCTTCGGAGGTCTATGTCCAACAGTGGACGTCTTTCGGCTGAGATGATGATGATGATGGATAGTAAGTAATTAGACTAATTGGTCCCAAACTCGTCTGGTTATAAATTGCTTCTTATACGTTCGTAATATATAAAAACTAATGTAAAATTGTTTCAGGAGTTTCAGTGAACTGTTCCGATGTTTACATGTACAACATCGAGTGTCAGTGGGTGGACGTCACCGATGTGGAGCCAGGAAATTATAGGTTTAAGGTGATTTAATACTCAATCTTGCTTCTCTGAAATATACTTGCATTTTTCAGTATTACGAATTAGTAGGCTGAAGTGGCAGTGGGCGGGGCACATAATCCGCAGAACTGACTGTGTGTGTGTGTGTGTGTGCGTGTGTGTGTGTGTGTGAGAGAGGGCTATGTCCAACAGTAGATGCAATTAAAACTCTCATCCTATTTCAGGTGTCGGTGAACCCTCACGCCAGGATAGCAGAACAGAGCTACCACAACAACGCGGCGTCTTGCCATCTCACTCTCACTTATACCTATGCTACAGTCTACGGATGCGTATTAGAAAGACCATAGTTTTATTTTGTGGTAGTTTCGCGCGGAGACTAATTATTAATCTAGGAGCGGAGTTATTATACAGGGTGAATTTGAAATCATTAACATCCTTTTAAACTATGACTCTACACATGATTCAGAATATTTTGGGAAAATAAATAAAAAATCGATTGCTAAAAAATATTGCTCGAGTAAGCAAATAAGCAAACCACTAACTGTTCTACCTTACCTGGGCAATAAATTTTTATCAATTAATTTGTTGATTAATATTCCCTAAATATTCTGAATCATTCGTAGAATCACCGTTTAAAGGATTTCAGGATTGCAGATTTCAAATTCACACTGTATATCATGTGATGATACATTTGATACATATTAATAAAACTAATACATTGCTTGTGTCATTTTATTATGTAATATTCTTATTATGTACTATCACAATGTCATTAAATTATAGAATTAAGCTGATCACATAATGTACTTAGTTCAGATATATTGTTCTAAATCCTTTATTCCATTGCAACTTAAATTACATAAGTTATAAGCTAAATAGTATTTACACACACCGTAGATGGCCAATTACCAACGTTGGCGCGAGTGTTTAGGCCAATGCTAATTTGTTTATTTACGGGCCAATAACATTGGGGCCAGTGTTTGAACCATTATCTGGAGCCGGTCTTAAAGTTCATCCAACAAATCATACACTTAAACGCCTATCAAGTTACGAAATTAGTACCAGACTAAAACACAAGTGTCCACGAGTAATACAATTTAAAGTATTTAATTACTTCCTATAAAGTTGTCCTACAATATTTAAATAACTTGTTAGGTGTGAAAAAAGAGAAGACTGTTAAGATCTAGATTGTACATGTCTAATATACGGACAAGATATATCGTAACCAAAAAAATTGTAAATAAATGATAGTGATTTTTAATTTAAAAAAAAATAATGGCACTAAATAAAATTCAGTGAAAAATACCCAAAAACAACAGTACTTTATTACTTTTGTACTTCTACATCCCTTAGCAAGTTTGCTCTTATATTTTATTCTAAAACCTAAACATATAACTAGTCTTGTGAATTCATGCCTACCTATTCATTCCTACTCTAATACCTCGTAAAAGAAAAGGAGAAATATATTGAAAACCAACACAAAAACCCAACCTACACCAACATCGACGATAATAATAATTACGTTATACCTATCTAAAGATAATTATTTTATCGAACACGTATCATATCAGATACGTATCGAAACAAAACGTATTAATAGGTATTTATGAGACACAACTTGTCATGTTTTTTAAAACACATTCTAATAGCATTCCAAGCTGTTAAATTTAATAACTGTGATGCCATATTTAATCTACTAATTTCATAAAATCAATCTATGAAATAGAAAAGATTTGCACAAATTTTAATTCGAAAAAATGGGTCTGAAACTAAATATGCCAATTGATAGGTACTAAAGTCTACAACATTTTGTTAATTACTTACAATATAACATTCACAAATTACACGTATTTCATCACACATTATAAGATATCAAACACACATTTTTTGAGCAAATAATATTCGTCTATGTTATGAGGTTTATTCAACCCTTTTTAAACTTAAGGACCAGGATGCTTGTTGTCAAATAGATAGCTATCCAAGTAATGGTGGATATGAATCCGAAGAAGACTGTGGGCTGAGCAATGGTCCAACCTCTTTGGAGCATGGATCGAAGAGCTTCGGTAGATAATGTTAGAGGTAGGAAGTAGCTGATCCATTGGAGAATGATGTGCATACCTGATGACAATTTTTTGATAAATATGTTAGAATACGTAAACAATAAATATTATTTCTAAAATTGAAATAAATTTATCATCTTACTAAATGTCCAATTTGTTGTCAATATGCAAGTTCTGAACTCAAATTATGATCATCATATGTTTTATCGAATACGTATCATCACGATACGCGTTCGATAAAAATTAATAAACTCACCTTCAACCGGCCAGATGATACCGCACAGCATTACCATGGGCAAGAAAGAGCCAAGAGCTAGATACGTGGCCGTCCGATCCGTATCGCAGGTGCAGGAAACCACGAACCCTGGGGAAGATACGGAGCCTGTTATCACCTTATTTTACCACATTTTTACCCGATTACGGCGGAGGGTTATGATTTTGACCGTGATGTATGTATGTTCATCTGTTCCTGCCTAACTTCCAAATTACTTGTCTTAATTTGACAAATGAGGTATCGTTAGAATCGGCTTAATGGGCCGCTGATTATAGGCTATGTGACGTCACATAAAATTGCTTATGGCGCCCTCTAGAGGACATAATGTCATGGACTAAAAAAAAATCATTTTTAATGAAACTGTGTGGGGTACCAAATGAAAGGTCTTGATGAGCACATTTCAAAAATATATATATTGTTGACCACTAACCATACGATAAGAAGAAGAATACTTACCAAACGTCATTCCACAAAAGCCAGTGATCAGTGTTAAGAAGACCACCCATCCGATCGGCCCTTTCATGGTTAAGCCGAAGATTAGGAAGCCAATGATCATCACCACGCCACATTGCAAGAACATTATCAGCATCTGGACCAATACGTGGGAGAACAGGATCTCAGTGCCTGAAACAAACAAACAGATTAGAATTGGTGGTAGAGCTAAGCTGTAGCCAATTGACTGCAGCTATACGGGCTGGCTCAACCGGGATAGTACCACCCCCTCACGGAAGATCGGCGTAAAGCAGCTATTACAGCTGCTTTTCGTACGATGAGTGAGAGAGCCGAAAGCCCACCCCCCACCCTCGCTCCATCCCACTCCCCTTCAGGTCGGCAATGTGCGAGCAATGCCTTTGGTATTGTAAGCATCTATAGGCTACGGTAACTGCTTAACATCAGGCGGGCCGTACGCTTTTTCGCCACCGCAGACCAATAAAAAAAAAGCATCTATAGGTTACGATATCTGCTTAACATCAGGCGGCCCGTACGTTTTTTTTCCACCGCAGTCCTATAAAAAAAATCGAGTTGCCAAATAAACGCTTAATAGGTACATATTAAAAGCTCCATACATCTTAACAGATACCTTACATATTGATAAGAACCTCCAACCAGTGTGAGCCCTTAATATTGGTGGGTACGCTCAGAGGAACCAAAAAAATAAATCCATCTTTAAATACTCGAGCGCGTCAGATTAAGATAAGGGGGATTCATTACCACAGAGTAAAGACTAAAGAAAGAGGTGCCCTTATTAGATACATGTATGAAAAAAACGTGGTCATTGTTTTTTCATTTTCATTGTTCTATCTACCGGTAAATAGTTGAACTACTCGCTTCGTTTTATGTCGATGTTAGTACTAGGCCGTCCACTCGGTCGAGTTGCTTAGGGCCAGTCCCCTTAGTAATTGGTCCATGTTCATTACTAGCTAAGAAATGTCAGAAGTGTCAATTTTGCTAATTTGATCGTCAGCCTAAGAAATGGGAGCATCTTTAAGTTTCACTGAACACCCCCTCTGAAAATCTGACGCGCTCGAGTTTTTATTTTTTCAATTTATCATGTTTGAGCATGAAAAATATCAATATCTGACACGCTTGAGTATTTCCATGTCATTGCTTTTTTACAATTTTGTAATTATCATGTAGACGCTTCCCCCACCGCTGAAAGTGGAAACATCTAACCATTTATTCTTCCTATCATCTCTACCAAATCTAATAGGTTTCCGCGACGCTGGAGTAAATCCACAGTTAGCATCATGGGCTCCCTGTCCATTACGTCAACAATTTAAATAATAACTAGCTTTTGCCCACAACTTCGTTCGCGCAGAACACCAATTTTCATCATTCTAACTTCAAAACTGACGAACTTCCATACAAACTTTCATCCCCTATTTAATGCCTTTAGGGGATGACTTTCAAAAAATCCTTTCTTAGTACCCATCAAGACAAATACAACCTCCAAATTTCAAGTCTCTACGACCAGCGGTTTAGACTGTGCGTTGTCTGTCAGTTAGTCAGGACTTTGATTCTTATAAATTTAGATAAAGCCAGACTCACATACCAACTGCATGGTCCCGAACTAAGCAACGTTTGTACTTTACGACGGGTGCGATCCCAGTGTCACCCAGACCAGGGCAAATTACGAAAAGGCCGTTTTTGAAATTTTCCTCTAGTGGGAATCGAAGCCGCAGCTACCCGATGCATTAAGCGGAGCGGTCGTCAAATGTAATGGACAAGATGGATCCCGACCCCTCTCGGTGGCCACTAAGCTATTGACACTGCTTATAAAAATTTCGTCTGCTTAAGAGCATTTCTAATGCAAAGCATGACACAACAAAATTACGAGATTTAAAATTCTAAACACAAACAAAGCTGTAAAACATTAGTTGCAATGACTATGTAACTTAAAATCCCATTTGAAATTCATATCACGACGAACTAAATTTAAATTCGCGTAAAAATAATCTTGAAAGCTGTTTTAAAGTGTCGCACAAGTCACATGTTTCGGTAACGACGCTACGTAAAGGGCCATAACACACCGGGTTGCCATGGCGACGTCGCCAGTCACGCATCCGACTAATTCGTATTGAAATGTATGACAGGTATCACTCCTGGCGACGGACTGGCCACGTCGCCAGTCAATACAAATTGTTTGGATACGTTGCCGGCGACGTCGCCAGCCACCGTAGCCAAACAATTTGTATTGAAATGATGACAGGTTGTGACACCTGGCGACCGATTGGCGACTTAGCCAGTCCGTCGCCAGAAGGGCTAGACAAGCGTTCCTTCCAATCGCGACGCTTCATGTATGGAAATTGCATAAGTCACGTGATCTACATAGTAACTTGTTGTTGATCTACATAGCGACGTTTGACATTTCCATACATTGTGAAGTCTACTCTATTCTATTCGATTAGCGTTCATGCCACTTGTCTAGGGGGGCAGAAGGGCTAGACAAGTGGATGACGTCTACAAGCGTTCCTTAAAATTGCTACGCTTCATGTATGGAAATGACATAAGTCACGTGATCTACATAGCGACGTTTGACATTTCCATACATTGTGAAGTCTACTCTATTCTATTCGATTAGCGTTCATGCCACTTGTCTAGGGGGCAGGTGTGATACCTGTCATACATTTCAATACGAATTAGTTGACTACGGTGGCTGGCGACGTCGCCATGGCTAACAAATGAATTTTGTTACGATAACTTGCATATACTATGGCTACCATATAATGGACTAGGAGTGATTCCCAGACCAAGACAAATTACGAAAAGCCTCTTTCCAAACTTTGCCTCTGGCGAGAATCAAACCCGTAACCGCCCGCTGCGCACCAAGCGGCCTACGCTCGAACCACTGCGCAAGCGGTCGTCAGAAAAATAATAAAGAATCTAACGGCCGAATACTCGTACGCAACTTACATTTGAGAACTGCTTAACTTTGACACGACATACAAAAAATGACAGATAACGACGTCTCAAACTGCTAATTGGGATTTAAATATGGCCGTATGGCCCGTATTAATAAATCTATCTCAAAGTTGATATCGATCTTAAGATGCAGTTTTGACGTTTAATGTATGGAACATCCGTCATAAATAGCATCTGAAGTTTGAGATGCATTTATTCGGGTCGTCTATGATCAATACCGATTAAAACCAGAATTAATGGCCAATCAGGGCCTTTAATTATTGTCTAATTACACAGATTAACAGACAATATAAGCGATCATCCTCCAGGAAGTTTGAAAGGCCTATTTTGGACACTGAAATTACAGGCGATAAGCCTCAGCTGAAGTAAATGGGATACTCTTCTGGCTTTTGTGTGGAAATTACACTGAATAAAAGTATCCATTTTTCTCGCAAAATTAGCTTAAATACGCCGTTTAGCTTTCCAGCCCGTGTAGCTTTTCTGGAAACGGAGCTCCGCCATTTTGATTACGGGCTATGGAATTCGAGATTTTGCTGTCATGATAGGCGGGTTTTCTAATGTAATAAATGTATCTCAATGTTGAAATCGATCTTAAGACGCAGTTGACGTTTAATGTATGGAACATCTGTCAATAACAGCATCTTAAGATCGATCTCAACTTTGAGATGCATTTATTAATATGAGTCTAAGCTGGCAAACAAGCGTACGGCCCGCCTGATTCTTGCAATACTAAAAGGTCGCGCGTTTCCGACCTAAGGGGAATGGGACAGAGGGAGGGGAAGGGGCGGGGGCTTCCGGCTCTCTCACTCATCGTACAAAATGCAGCTGTAATAGATAATTTACGCCCATATTCTGTGGGAGGATAGTACTACCGCGGTCGAACCAGGGCATATAATTATGAGCTGCAGTCAATTGGCCTTAGTGGAATACCTACCTACTTAAAATGAATAGTACTACGCCACCAAGCCAACTAGGCGCCTATCAAATGTGACGTCACCCGCACAAAGAGGTGGTGGCGGTGTGCGGGCGGGGAGCCGCAATCTACCCGAGCGCCTAGTTGGCGTGGTGGAGTATACAAATTTCAATTAATTAAATCCAATCTTCTCTTGGGCATTATCGCATGAAGCGTTAAAATTAATTAGGGTTCAGGTAATTGAGAGGCACTTACGAAGCAATGGTTCACTGAGATTAACTGACGCATCTGACCTGGTTCACGGGCAGTTCAAGTGGGGTCATGTTATTTTTTAATAAACGAACTAGCTTATTCCCGCAACTTAGTTTTCGCAGAAAATTCCAACTCCAACTTCTACCCCTACTCCTACCCCTACTCCTACCCCTACCCCTACCCCTACCCCTACCCCTACCCCTACCCCTACCCCTACCCCTACCCCTACCCCTACCCCTACCCCTACCCCTACCCCTACCCCTACCCCTACCCCTACCCCTACCCCTACCCCTACCCCTACCCCTACCCCCAACCCTACCCCTAACCCCATCCCTACCCCTTTCTACGCAACTTTAATGATTTTTTCGTAAGTAGGTACTTACGTACTACTAGGTACGCAAAGCGGTCATGGGTCATCATGGATCATGGGTATATAAAATAAAACCTAATTGTATGTAATGATATTTACCTGTAATCCCGGAGACCAATGATCTTTCAAGGATTCCTTCGTTTCTTTCAGCTAACATGGAGCCGGATGTAAGAGCGACTGCCAGGAAAAACACGATACTGTAACAACAAAATAACTATCAGTTACCACAGCTGCATTCGCTGATCGGTAAACGATCGGAGGTTAAGCAACTGGCAAGGTCAGGCAGAGATGGGTGACCATTTAGTGGCATTTGAACTGAGCGTCTCCGTGCCTCGGAGGGCACGTAAAAAGTCGGTCTCGGTTGTCATATAGGCAGTCGTTAAGCCTTGTCAGAGGCCTTCGGGCGGCTTGAACAACTCTGACCCCAGGTTGGCCCCTAACCATACGATAAGAAGACTACACTGTGCGTGATTAGCAAATCTATCATTTTGAACTAGGAAGAGTTACCCGAGCATTTGGTGCGTCCAGATGCCTCGTACTCCTTGCCCGAGCACTCATGTTATGACATTATGTATACCCGACGTCAAAACTGAGTGCATGCGCCTGATATAAACGCAGCCAGTATATGTTATGTCAACGTAGTACGAGAAAATGTATTACTCGAGCGCCCCGCTCGGCGCTTGTGAACGCTGCCAATGGTCAGTGTGTACTTACGTAAGTATTACGCCAGGTCCAGCGAAGTCAGTGAAGTTAGGCACAGTCAAACCGTAGATTGGATCGTTGAACTGAAAACAAAACAAACATTATGGTATGGTCCCAAACTAAGCAACGCTTGTACTCAATGGACTTTCCAAAATTTACCTCTAAAGGGAATCGAACCCGCACTCGATGCAATGAGCCGAGCTGCCAACGCTCAAACCACTGCGCCAAGCGATCTCATTTAATTCTTCCGGTTCTCTCACTCATCAAGCATACGAAACGCAGCTGAAATAGGTACTTGACTCCGATCTGCTTTCAGGGTAGAACTACCCCGGTCGTGCCAGCCCGTATATGAGCTACAGTAAGCCCACCCCCCCTCCCCCTCCCTCCATCCCACTCCCCTTCAGGTCGGCAATATGCGAGCAATGCCTTTGGTATTGTAAGCATCTATTGGCTACGGTTACTGCTTAACATCAGGCGTGGCGTACGCTTATTTGCCACCACAGTCCTATAAAAAAAAAAGTCAATAGGCTACAGCTTCGCTCTACCACCATTAAATAGTATAGGTATTATTAGTTAGACCATGTGGTGCCGGGATAGAATATGACCACCCCATTTCTTTCCATGGGTGTCTTAAGAGGCGACCAAGGAAACTAAAATCAGAGAATGGGTTCTCTGTTCAGCGTTCTCTGTAACCTGACCGACAAATTGACTGCGCTCGCCAATCCGTCTGCCAAGCGTGGCAAGTGCTGGCAATCCTCCCGAAGGAACCTTGGGGGGGCTATGTCCAACTGTGGACGTCTTTTGGCTGAAATAATGTTTTTTTTTTATAGGACTGCGGTGGCAAAAAAGCGTACGGCCCGCCTGATGTTAAGCAGTTACCGTAGCCTATAGATGCTTACAATACCAAAGGCATTGCTCGCACGTTGCCGACCTGAATGGGAGTGGGATGGTGGGATGATGTTTTTTTTTTTATGGTAGGTACTTACGTGAACTGGTATAGACAGAAGCTTGGGTGGAAGGCCACAGGTGTTGGCTAGGTGTTCAGTTGCGTCCATGAACGCCAGCTGGATGTCCCTATTCAACATCCATTCCACTTGCTTGTCTGTTGACAAAGACATGATATGATTACCGCGCTGAGTTATTTAACCAGTGGAATGTCACAGCAAAAAAACCACAATAGATCTTCTTTTAGCACGCGTCTTGCGGGCTTAAGGTCATGGGTTCAAACCCTGGCTCACACCTCTGAATTTTTCGAAATCTATGTGTGAATCATAACTTTAATATGATTATGACTTGCTTACGGTGAAGGAAAACATCGTGAGGAAACCTGCATGTCTTTAGACATGTGAAATCCACCAACCCGCATTGGGCCAGCTTGGTGGATTATGGCCTGAATCCCCCTCGCATTGAGGGGAGGCCCGTGCCCAGCAGTGGGACGTTAAAAGGGCTAAATTATTATTATTATCATCTTCTTTTGTTTTTATACCCATGCGTAGGTGCACGTGACACACGATAGGCCAATATTTTGATGACCGCTTGGCGCAGGGGTTCGAGCGTGAGCCGCTCGATTCACTACATCGGGTAGTTGCGGGTTCGATTCTTGTTAGAGGCAAATTTCAGAAACGGGGTTTTCGTAATTTGCCCTGGTCTGGGTGTCACTGAGATCGCCCCCAGTCCATTGTATGGTAGCCATAGTACAGGCATTGCTTAGTTTGGGACCATACAGTTGGTGTGTTGTTACGAATTAAAATGGAAAATTCACGAAGACAATATCAAAGATCAATGGTTCTTCCATGTTTAAAAGTTAGAGTCAAATTATACCCACGAAGGATTTAATTAAAATCAATACAGACGCCAAATTACATATAGGGATGAAAAGCTAATTAGGCCCGCCTAAGTTTTGAAACTTCAACCCCCGAGGAAACGTCATGGGGTGTTTCCGACCCCGACGTGACGCAATAAAGGCACCGACCGCGGTGACAATTAATGGTACAATTAATTTTAAGAAAGGCGAAACTCGTTTGACTGTACCTCGGTGATGGACTGTTTAATTAAGGTGAAACAGGTAGATTCGGCACACAAAATAAAAACCGACTTCAAAAAAAACCTGGAGCACTAAAAAGCCTGAAATAATATATCTATTACCACCACTGCCTACCCCTTCGGGAAAATCAGGCGTGATGATGTGTTATCGAGTATTTGGGGTCGGTGCCAATCTATCTTCTTACTTTTATAGTAGGTAGACTCGGCATACCAAGATTGGCACCGACTCCAAATACTCGATAACACATCATCACGCCTGATTTTCCCGAAGGGGTAGGCAGTGGTGGTAATAGATATATTATTTCAGGCTTTTTAGTGCTCCAGGTTTTTTTTGAAGTCGGTTTTTATTTTTTTATAAAAATAATTTTATTTCATGATTTTTAGTGGCGCCATGCAAACTTTATCACCCCAAATGACCCCCTTGGGGGGTGACTTTTCCAAGATTCCAAAACAAAAGTTTCTTAATTTATTATATGGAGTATACATACTAAGTTTCAAGTCAATCGGACACAAATATATTTTTCTACCGTACTTCTACCCCTAGTTTCCCCCTTTGGGGGTAGATTTCCGAAATGATTTTTGTACGGGACCAAAACGACTTAGTCACCTACCAAATAACAGTTTAAAAAGAAAAATTGGTTCATAAACGTCAGAGATAAACGGTAACTCTCCATACAAACTTCAACACCTCGTTTTACCCCTTTGGGGGGGGATTTTTCTAAAATCCTGAAACATGAGTTTCATTATTTGTTATGCAAAATATACATATAAAGTTTCAAGTCAAACGGACAAAAAAATTTTTTTCAGACGACCTTCACCCCCCTAAATTACCCCCTTAGGGGTTGATTCTAGGAATTATTTTTTATGGGACCAACTTAGAGCTACGATCTACCGAACTGCAAAAGAATTTTTCAAATCGGTTCATAAATGCCGGAGAAATCGGTGAACATACATAAAAAAAAAAAAAAAAAAAAACATACATACAGCCGAACATAGAACCTCCTCCTTTTTTGAAGTCGGTTAAAAAGACCTTTAGTTGCTGCCTTTACTGTACAAGGTGACTTAGATATTGTTGACAATATTTTAAAACATTTTCTATGTTTTAAAATATGGATCTACGTGATACAGATTGTATTCAAAATCAATATTAAAAAAGTATACGGGGCTAATTGTAATTTTCAATTCAATTCCGCAAAATTTCCGTAAAATAGTCACACATTTTACGCTATTCGGGACCATTTTACGGAATAGCGGAATTGCTAAAGATTCAGCTAGAAAATCAGAAAAATGAATTGCTTTTTCAGAATTGCTATGGGGCGTTTTTAGCCCCCCAGTGTCTAATTTCGGTTACCTACATAATCATGTAAATAGACGATGACCTAGCTTAAAAACCCTTCAACCCTTCCGCGGTAAGAAAACAGTTTCAAGGACGCAGTTTGAAATAATAATTATGCTTAAAAATAACGTCTCCTATTAACGCTTACGGTAAAAGTTGAATGATAACAAAGCTGTATTGAAACTTGACGGGCCCGTTTGCGTGGTTGGCGCGGAGGCGACTTTCACGCTGCAGGTCGTAGGTTCGATTCCTACCCGGGACATGCATTTGTGTGCATGAACATGTCTGTATGTCCCGAGTCTGGGTGTATATGTATATTAAGTATGTATTTACAAATAATAAAGTAGTATATGTAGTAATATCAGTTATCTGGTTTCCATAGTACAAGCTCTGCTTAGTTTGGGATCAGGTAGCCGTGTGTAAAAAATGTCCCAGGATATTATTTATTTATTATTTATTTATTTATTTATACATTAGAGTTCTGAGTTTGAGTTTTTAACTAACTTCAGTCGGAGGTTCTCGATGAAAGTTAATCTATACAAATAAATAAAATTAAATTGTCTGTTTGCGACTGCGACTGCGACTGCGACTGTAGCCTAGGGGTGAACAGGTTGGGCTAGCAATCAAAAGGTCCCAGGTTCGATCCCCGGTGGGGCATGCACCAATGGATGAATTTTCATCTATGTGCATAATTTACAGTTCGCTGACGGTGAGGGAAAACATCGTGAGGAAACCGACCTATCCCTCGGGATTAGGTAATAGTCAGTTCCTGTATACACGGCGACAAGGTTCACCACCTGTCACGTTGGGTTCTGACTATCTGGTGAAACGTGGGCTTTGAGTTGGTTAATACCTCCACAATGTGGTGGTGTATGGCCACTCAAGCCTCTGACTACCCCCGAATGGGGATAAAAGTCGTGACGTTACATTTACATTTGTCTGTTTGTAATGTCAATGTCAATCACAGGTTTTTACTAAATCAAATCACAGCTTTTTACTAGTTTACGTTACTAATAACAAAAACAATTTTTTTTGTCCGTCTGTCTGGATGTTTGTACTGGGTAATCTCCGTAACGGCTGGACCGATTTTGACGGGAATTTCACTGGCAGATAGCTGATGTTATTAGGAGTAACTTAGACTTTTTATTAATAATTAGGGTTCGCGTAAAAAATAAAAACACTTTAAATTCCATGGGGTGATCTTTTTTTCATAATTAACGCGTACTGTTATGTTATGTACTTTCTGTATTTTATTTACTCTGTGTTTGAATGCCTGTTGCCTATTTGCCTGTGTCAGCAGAATCCAGTTTTATATACTGATGTACATTGCAATTTTTAGGAGTCAACTTCATACTTTTAAACCGTTACCATCAAACCATCATTGTATGTAGGGTGTGCAGTGAAAATAAATGTATTTGTAGCAGTACAGTGTTTTAGTTGAAAGACCCCACGAGCCGCCGTCCTAACAAATTGGTGTCAGAAGTGGGATCCCAGGAAAAATCGCTGAGTACTGGGATTCTAATCTAGGTGTTAGGCGCGTCGCGAAAACTTCCCGCCTGGCACCATTTTTGGCTCTGTGGATCTAAGGTCTTTAAGTGCAACACGAATAAGCCTTGGGTAAATACGCCTAAGCCCGTGCCGCTGCCTTGTGGTCGACGGTAAGCCTCCGCTCCTGAGCGTGAGCCCGCGTCACCAACTGAAGCAGTCCTGTTACACCGTGGTCGACGGTAAGCCTCCACTTTAGAGTGCGAGCCCGCATCACCAGCTGAAGCAGTACACCGTGGTCGACGGTAAGCCTCTACTTTCGAGTATGAGCCCGCATCACCAGCTGAAGCCTGATACCCCGTGGTCGACGACAAGCCTCCACTTTTGAGTGTGAGCCCGCATCACAGTTTCCTACACAACCCGTTCCAGAATTCTATCATCACACGGTTTAGTTGGCCTTCACCCTCAACATCAACTCATCATCAGCACTACTAGTTCATGTAGACTTTACCCACCAACAAATCTTTAAGTAAAGTCACATTCCATGCAACGCGTCTTCGGGGTATCGCCGCAATACGACTCTTTGGGTCGCCGGACACACGACACCACCATTTGACGTCATCGCTGCGCCGCATCAGCGGGCGTGTCGCTAAGCGCCACGTTTTCCCACGTTTTTGGAAAGCCTTTCCAAGTGCTGTCTACATTCTGTGAGTTCTTATTCCAATTTCCAAAAAATCTAAGTCTCAAGTGTCAAGTGAAAGTGATTTTTCTAGTTATTATTTTTACATTTTTAGAGACATTTTCTTATTTTTTACTGAATTTTATGCATATTTTATTTTTACAATGTTATCTTGATTGTTTTTATATTTTTGATCTATTGATCTGTACTGCATTTATAAATACCAAAATGTCCGATAAGGTTACGCTTTCTGTTTTAATAAAATTTATTAAACCCTACAATGGGAATCATGAATCTTTGCCAGCGTTTTTAACTGATTGCGAAAATACGATCTCGTTAGCAAGTACAGACCAACATAATTTTATGTGTAAATATATTATATCACAACTTGAAGGCAAAGCACGATTAGCGTGTTGCTTAAAAATATTTAAAGATTGGCCTGAAATTAAACAATTCCTTAAATCAACTTTTGGGGAGAAAAAACACTCCACCCATCTTTTAGTAGATCTTCAGAATTGTAAGCAATTGCCTTCAGAGGATGTGACACAATATTCTTTACGAATTGAATCATGTCTTACGCGACTTCTATCCGACATCCATTCCAGCTGTGAAGTACAAGGAGAACTATTAGGTAGGTTAGCCGCAATGGAAGATCTGGCCTTAAACACATTCATGTTAGGCATGAATTCTAACTTTTCACATATAGTGCGCTGTAGAAATCCTAAAAGTTTATCTGAAGCTATCACTAGCGCGGTTGAAGAAGAAAAATTATACAATCTTTCTAGACTATCTACTCGTTTATCTAAACAATGTACCATATGTAATCAAAGTGGTCATTATGCTTCCGATTGTTTTAAAAATAATTCGAAACAATCTAATTTTTATAAACCTTATGACGTAAATTTAAATTCTACGTTACAAACTTATAATAATCAAAGTAATTCTAATTTTATAGATAATTATCAATCTAATAAATCTTGTGCATATTGCAAAAATCGTAGTCAATAGATGTGTCCATATGGCGCGCATGCCTCACCCGAGCATTCATATTATGACACTAGCTGTGCCCGCGACTCCGTCCGCGTCCAGTCGGTGAAGCCCTTAAATATAATTTTGTCTATCGTCTAATCTGTATTACGTCAGTCTGCATCAGTCTGAGTTCGTCTGTCCGTGGCTGTCTATCTGTACCAGTCTATATACCAGTAAGGTGGTAGAGTCTGACCAGTAAGGTGGAGATCGGCATTCAAGTAGCTAATTTACCTTCGTTTCGTATGATGAGGGAGAGAGCCGGAAGCGCAACCCAGCCACCTCCCCGTCCTCGTCCCCTCCCACTAACCCCACTCCCCTTCAGGTAGGAAACGTGCTACCGATGCCTTTGGTTGCAAGCATCTATAGGGTACGGTAACTGCTTAACAACAGGTGGGCCGTACGCTTGCCTGGCGCCTTAGTTGTATAACAAAAGTTTGACTTTATTTGTCTGTGTGTATCAGTTTAGCTGTAAGTATCTGTCTGTCTGAATCGGTCTGCCTGTAATCTATCGGTAGGTGAGTATCTCTGTCTGTACCAGTCTATCTGTATCCGTCTATCTATATCTGTAGTTACTTACAGTATCACGACTGAGCGGTTGGACTCCAGAGCTCAATGTTTAAGTTTGTACTTGATACCCATGTTCCTTATTTAAAATAAGTGAGTGCTCCAGACTCACGGCTTAGGTAAGTGTCACTGCGCAACATCGTGCTTAAAAAGTTAGAGTCCGGAGTTTATCGTCTAAGTCAATAGTCAAAGCGTTTATTATGTTTAGGCCTAGGAGGGCACTTACAAGTAGTCATTTTACATGTTTTCCTTAAATTCTAGCGCCGGATCGGAAACGCGACCTCGCCTGAGAAGTTTCTACTTGATACCCACATTGCTAATTCAAAGTTAGCAGGTCCTCCAGATTTATGGTTTAAGCAGGCAGTTACCCAGCAGCATCATTCCTGAGGGGTTGGAGTTCAGAGTTCAATGTCTGTGTTTCTATTACTACTTAATTCAAAATCAGCAGGTCCTCTAGACTTACTTCTTAGGTAGGTAGCTTCCCTACGGCATTAGTACTGTGGAGATGAATTCCAGAGTTAACGTCTAAGATTCCGCGTGATACAAAGACCCGCTTAATATTTTTTATACGTAATTAGGAATAAAAAAACTAAATTTCTTGAAGCAAGGAAGATATTAAATTTTGACACGTGGTGCAAGGCAGGTATTGTCTGATTTTAAGTATAGCGACATCTAGTTAAGAAAAACGAAACTTAAGATGGTAGAACGCAGCAATAAAATATTTATTATTATTATTAAAATTAAGATTATGTATTCCAAATAGTGTCGGATCACACACAATGTAGGGCTCCGTAGGGCTCCGCTCTAAATAGACGTATTTCAATAACTAAAACTTATTGTTGGCTAGAATTTCCGTGTGGTCATAAAAATTTACAATCTAATATTTTATAAAAAAATATCCTAGATGTTAAGTTGGACTATTAGTCATATCCATGCCAAATTTCATTGAAATCAATCCACTGGATTCGAAGTTGTGCGTGTTCAAATATTTAGGTAGTTTTTGAATGTTTTGTGGCAACCCTAAACTTTACCGAAAAAAAATATATGCTAGATGTTAAGTTAGACTATTAGTCATATCCATGCCAAATTTCATTGAA
Organism: Drymonia ruficornis; assembly: GCA_947859195.1. NCBI lineage: Eukaryota > Metazoa > Arthropoda > Insecta > Lepidoptera > Notodontidae > Drymonia > Drymonia ruficornis. The sequence continues at coordinate 7,042,014 of OX401926.1, read as the reverse complement.
ATTAATCCGGTGGATTCAAAGTTGTGCTCTTTCAAACATTTAGAATTTTTAAGTAGTTTTTTGAATTTTCTGTGGCAACTCTAAAAATTTTCGAAAAAAAAATTATCCTAGATGTTAAGTTAGACTATTAGTCATATCCATGCTAAATTTCATTGAAATCCATCCGGTGGATTCGAAGTTGTGCTCTTTCGAAAATCTGAGCAAACATACAAACATACAAACATACCCACAGACAAAAATTCTAAAAATGATAAAAATGAATTCTGCTGGTCAATCTAAGTCCCCCCCACTATTTTTTTTCCAAATATTTCGAATGTACAGACGCGACCAATTTTACATTCTTATTATATGTATAGATAGATTACGTCTATGCGTTCCGACGTCAAAAGTGAGTGCTCGCGCGAGGCATGCGCCTGATGAAGACGCCGCCATTTAATAAGCGAGTGTCGCAAAGTTAAGTTTAAAAACAACAACGCGCATTCCGCTCCACGTAATTCTACACTATCCAGTGCACATTCACCGAATTCAACTAATCCAAACGAATATCTTTCTAATGTGCATTTCGTTAACTCGTGTATTGATAGTAATAATTTGGATAGTTTAAACTAAAATCGGTTTCCGGTTCGTGTCTACCGGAACCTTCTAATTATTTAAATGACACGAAATATTCTACTTTTAGTAAGCCCCGTGTCTCTGAATTATTTAATGCACGGATGGATAATAATAATTATCAACGCATTGAGGTAAAACCTCAATCTTCTGAGCTTCTACTTAGGCGTCAAGGTCATTGTCCCTGCTGTCAATTTTATAAATCTTCGCCTTATTCCAATTTTAAAGCGAAAAAGTCGCTTCATGCTCAGTCTTCTAAGTCTAAAGGACTTTCTAACGGTGTTTCTAAGTTATTTTCTGCACCGATTACTTCAAACATATCAGAGATTTCTAATTTAAAAATTAAATCAAATGTCTCTGATTCTATTCCCTCATCTCGTAAACCGAGTTCTATTTCTAGGGAATCCACACATGAGGAAGTTAATACTTTAACTAATATTACTCTCCCTCATGTTTATGTAAAATCTAATACTAATTCAGTTGCTCTATCTCGCAACTTAGTTAATACTGTCATTGATTCTAATTTAAATAATGAATCCTATAAACAATATTCTAAAACTACATCTACTAGGTCTATGTCTAATGATACAAAAATCGAAGAGCATAATCAAGGTTTACATTTAGCTAAGCAAAAATTAATTGCCTGTCCAATTTCTCTGGATTTTGATTGCTCTATGCCACACAGCAAACAGCTGTTGGCATCGGTAAACAATGCTGCCGAGTTCTTATCGGGCGAGCGTGAACCCGATACCGTACAGTCGGTTGATTGTAAAGACAAAACTCTTTATTTCTTATACACTAAAGTCCATCATTATGACAAAACGTCGTATAAAGCTATTTATAACTTACTAATTAAACTAAGAAATTTAATCATATCTAAATACAAAAACGCTAATGAATTAGCTATTTCCGATTTCTCTGACCCTTTTACTAAATTAGTTTATGTCAAAATTTTTAATATGATTTCATTTATCTTTCATGGCACTAATATTAAAATTCATATTTATAAAAATCAAATAGTTCCTATTTCATCAGAATTTCCTAAAATTCTTAAGGAAGGGGATTTAGTTTATTTAAAACACCACCGTAGGTTGCACAAATCTCTGTCCCCGATTCGGAAAGGACTCTTTAAAATAATTAAGTTACATGGTAAAAATAAAGTAACTCTTCTCATTAATAGAAAACACATTAAATATAAATTCAATGAAATTAAGCCTGCGTTAATTATTACTTAAAGTTTTATTGACCTTACTATGTTTATTTACTGATTTTAAAAACAATTTTTTTTATTAAAACCTTGTTATTCTAAATAAGTTTTACCAAGTATTGTTCCTTTATTTTATAATTAATTCTTTGATTTTTACTTTAAAAACAAAGTTTTGTAATAATTGTTATGTCAGTTATGTTTTGTAAGTTTTAAAACGTTTTGTAAAAGTCCATCTTATTGCATACCAAATAAATTATCTGTACTACCATTTTCTTTACTGATAGGAAAAATCTATCTCTTTGTTTTCAATATGAACTTTGTTCTTCTATATACATTTTACTAATCTTTATTTCTTAATTTTTACTTTACTTTATTTTTCAAAGTTTTGTATACGTTTTGTGAAAGAGCATCTAGTTGTATTCAACCTTCAACCTTTAATATACGGTTCACTTATAATTGTTTTCTATCAAGGATCCGATATTCCCGTGCTATGCGACTAGACGTCACTTCATTTACTAGTAATTTTAGATTTAAAAATAAATCAATATCGCATTTTTATTGGACTCAATTTATTATATTATATTTTTATGAAAATTTATTAGGTAAACATTTTATAATTTTACTTTTTATGTATATCACTGCTGTAATTCTACATTCTATTATTGACTTATCATTGTTTTACGAAATTATTTCCTATTATGATTGTAATAATAATCTTCTAAATTATATTAATGTTAACACTGTTTTTGTTTCTCCAACAATTTTGTAATGTCGCTCGTTTTGTTGTCTGCGCTTTTCTTTAAAGGAAAAAGCTTCGTCATAAAGGGGGAGCTGTTATGTTATGTACTTTCTGTATTTTATTTACTCTGTGTTTGAATGCCTGTTGCCTGTTTGCCTGTGTCAGCAGAATCCAGTTTTATATACTGATGTACATTGCAATTTTTAGGAGTCAACTTCATACTTTTAAACCGTTACCATCAAACCATCATTGTATGTAGGGTGTGCAGTGAAAATAAATGTATTTGTAGCAGTACAGTGTTTTAGTTGAAAGACCCCACGAGCCGCCGTCCTAACAGTACGAAGTCCACGGCACAGGTAGTAAGATAATAAATGTAGTAGACGTGTGTCGTTACATTATTTTCACGAAACGTAACGTAACCTGTTACGTCGTGGGCGTCACCGATTATTTAATAGGTGATTTTTGTAACTGGTTATTTTTGTAACCCTATGGTTTTCGTCACTACTAGCTTCTTGTATACAAACATTGTTATTTGTTACTTTTAGATGTCTATGGGTGACCGGTGACATAATACCTATGATGTAGTTCGGGCTACAGCTAAATAACCTGTTACAAAAATCACCAGTTACACGTTCGTCGCGTAAACAGTGAATCGGTGAATTAGCTCGTAACCAGTTAATGTAACCGGCGACGAGAAATAACGCTCACGCCTAAAATATAGTAGATTTTAAGCACATTTTATTTCATTGTTGTAAGAAAAACAATGAAAATATCCGTAGCTCGCTCGTTAACTTCCCGAGTTCCCACATTTCCTTGCCTAAGCCAGTTTTTACGACGCCTATTTGTCGAGCAAACTGCCTCTTGTCTTAACTCTGGACAATGGCTGCAAATTCAACGTGAAACAATTGGGCCGTTTTTTTGTTCAGGGCGTGTAATTTTCCCGCTACGCGTTGGAATGAGGAAATTTTGAAGTTAATAAGCATGTATTTTGAAGTTTTTTTTTTTATTTGATAAGTTAGGCTTCTCAAATGAAACTTTACTAACTTAAATTACTAATTCGTTACTAAAATTAATTTCACTAGTATTTATATTCTATGGTGGCTCGTACACGACGCTACTCAAAATAAACTCTTTAGTAATTTTAGTCATGTCCATAACACGCGCATGCCGAAGTAGCTTTGCCTCGCGAAGTTTGACATGCTGCGCGCGAGGAAAATGCTCGCTATGCCTCATCCGAGTGCTGTCATTTGCCTAGTGAGGAAATAGAACAATGTCAAACTGATTGCTGGGGTATACTTTTCTCTGTCTAGAGTGCAGGTTGCCTCGCCATTTGCCTCGGCGGCATGCTACTGAGGTAACCACCTGTGCTTCGCGAGGCATGTGGGTGAGCAGCCTCGTGCGGCATGTGCGTGTTGTAGACGTAGCTATTAATTAGTAGCGCGTGACTGCTGGCCTACTCCGAAATACGAACCTAACGTTTCGGCTGACGGATTGGCGTGGATTTGACATTTCTTCTTTCGTTTTTCTCTACGATTTGACATTGTTTTGATCGTAAATCGAATCCGTATTACGGACGATCCGTCAGCGACGTATTTCGGAGTAACCCCCTGGTTTCGATTTTATTTTCTGCGCCGCGTGAATGAATGTTTGTGTTTTGTTTTAGGCTTGAAGACTTGCGTTGCTTTAGAGTAGTCTCACGCGACTAACGTTAGAAATTAGTTAGTAATTTTAATTATTAACCAGTTCCATTTCTGTGGCGTATCACTCCAAACTCTTAAAAAAAATATGGTAACTGCCCAGCGTTTAAATAACTGGTCTTTCATTTTCATACACATCCGTGACGTCATTCGTATAGATCCTAATCACCATTAAAAAATAGATAAAATTCGAAATACGTTTTGTCGATTTTTTTTTAATAAAAAGTCATCAAAGGTTGAATGGGGCCGGTTGGTTCTAATTTAAATGCAAATGTTACAAGCATTCCGCGGACGCCGGCGATTTTAACGATGCCCTTTTAATTAAAGCACCTGTCACACTTGTTATAAAGCTAATTAAGAACCATTTAAGGTCACTTATAGAACTAATAGTCCGAGAGAGGTTCTAAAATGACGAAAGACAGACAATGATAATATAGGCGGATTTTTCTGTACCTAATAAATAATACATAAAATAAATAAATAATAAATAAATATAACGTCACGACCTTTATCCCCATTCGGGGGTAGTCAGAGGCTTGAGTGGCCGGCCATACACCACCACATTGTGGAGGTATTAAGTCAACTCAAAGCCCACGTTTCACCAGATAGTGAGAACCCAACGTGACAGGTGGTGTCACGTTCCTTATTACCTAATCCCGAGGGATAGGTAGGTTTCCTCACGATGTTTTCCCTCACCGTCAGCGAACTGTAAATAATACATATCGCCAGACATAACACACGAACTGTATGGTCCCAAACTAAACAACGCTTGTACTATGGATAACATACAATGAACTGGGGTCGATCCCAGTTACATCCAAACCAGGGCAAATTACGGAAAGGCTGTTTCCAAATTGCCTCTGGGAGTCGAACCTGGAACCACGCGATGCAGTGAGCTGAGTAGTCTACTCTTGAGTACCTACTGTACTGACAACTTGGCTTTGCGGATTTCTTAATAAGAATAAGTAATCACTTGGTTCTAGAGGTTAGACCATGGACCAGTTACTAAGGGGACTGGCCCTAAGCAAGTCGGCCGAGTGGTCGGCCTAGTACTAACATCGACATAAAACGAAGCGAGTAGTTCAACTATTTACCGGTAAATAGTAAAATGAAAATGAAAAAACAATGACCACGTTTTGTTTCATACAAATATCTAATAAGGGCACCTCTTTCTTTAGTCTTTACTCTGTGGGTTAGACCCAGTCCTTATTACCTGATTAACCGCCAAATGTAACTCAAATTTGAGAGGGATTAAACATTTGAGTAGCCTTTGAGTATTCGGTCGTAAGACCCCTTTATGAATACAGGCTAAATGCTAATGCTATGGGTTCCTCCAATAGCGGCGCCATCATATAACGGCCGCACTAGAACATTTGCTACGTAAACATTTAGCGTTCTAGGAAACCGCGCCATTTTGTTTACATAGCTAGCACATAGTTTTTATAGCTAACGTTCTAGTTACGGCCGTTATATGACGGCGCCACTATTGGAGGAACCCAGCGCTTTAGTGATATTCTTTATAGCCAAATAAAAAATAAATAGAGAAGTACCTACCGTCGAAAGATCATGGTGCAATATCAAATAATCACAGCGATTCTCAAAGTGGATTATTTTAATTTAAAGCCATGAAAATCCCACACTGAGCTTCAGAATTCAATTTCCTTCGAAAATAAAGTACATTTATCGGAAGCGCCATCTTTGGGGTGGGTAATGTGTACGTTGCTTAAGCTCGTAGCGGAATTGCCTTTATTTTGTTCAAGTGCAATATCGTGTAGGGTATGGTGTGTTTTATGGGCAATGTATCTCAATATGGTGTTAACGTGACGTTATAATATCGAAAAAGTCTCATTCCTGTGCCTCTACCAGTTTGTATTGAGATTGCCCACTGTTTTATTACCCGAATACGGCGGAGGGTTATGAGTTTGACCGGTATGTATGTATGTATGTTCATCTGTTCCCGCCTAACTTCCAAACTACTTGTCGTATTTTGACAAATGAGGTATCGTTAGAAGCGGTTTAATAGCGCGCTGGTTATAGGCTATGTGACGTCACATAAAATTGCATATGGCGCCCTCTAGAGGACATAATGTCATGTACTAAAAAAATATTTTTTCAATGAAACCGTGTGGGGTATCAAATGAAAGAACTTAATGAGCATATTTCTAAAATATATGTATTGTTACCTATAACTCCAAAATAATTAAATAAAAAGTAAGTTTAAAACTAAAACCCGGCTACTGAAAAATCGCGCTCTAAAAAGTATGAAACAAGAAAATATTCTCATCTAGAGGATAGCCGTGGTCCGTTTAGGCCCTTTAGGTCAAAGTGGCATATGACCACGGACCACGGCTATCCTCTAGATGAGAATATTTTCTTGTTTCATACTTTTTAGAGCGCGATTTTTCAGTAGTCGGGTTTTATTTGCCTATTATTATTATTATTTTTATGGTTAGTGTTAGTGGCCAACCTGTTAGAGTTGTTCAAGCCACCCTAAGGCCCCTGACAAGGCCTAACGACTGCTGCCTAAATAACAACAACTACGTCCCTCTTTTTACGTCCCCTCTGAAGCATGGAGACGCTCAGTTCAAATGCCACTAAAAGGTCACCCATCTCTGACTGACCTATGCGTTACTTAACCTCCGATCGTGTACCGATCAATAATTACAGCTGGCTGTGAGCCAATACCACCTATCCACCACAATCCACCAATCCACCAATCCACAATCCACCTATTATTATTTATATATAGGTAGGACCAATCAACCAATAACCACGAATATAGCGAACATATTGATTGGTTATAGCGTATGTTGATTATAACCTATTGGAAAGGGCCACAGGAAATAATGAAATAAAACATATACTCAGCATTAGAACTCCATTTTATTATTATAAACATATTAAATGTTTATTTTATTAATGTGATTTTATTTGCTGGAAAAGTGAGATGACTGACATACGTCAGATAGATAGTTTTCTTAATTTTTGTTTATTCCAATAAATATTACAGATAAAATAATAAATAAATAAATAATCGGGAAAATTCGGCTTATGGAGCGCCATCTACTGACGACTATACAAGACTATACAAGAAGACGCGACGAAACCTATAATCTCTTTCTAGTGTTCGACGTGAACCTTTAACATGCCATAATCCAGATTAGGCCATGGTAAAAGAGCTTGTTGATAATAAAGGTTTGACTCAAGTAGGTCCTACTAGGTCTGTTTTAAGTTAAGTAAGCACCAAAACATCGCTTATTTAAATACGCGGGTATCAATATTGAAAATGTTGGGAAACGCTGAATCACGCTATTTACGTAGGTAAGGCTCCGATGAACAGAATATCGGAGATAATTAGACTGTAGCCTAGGGGTGAACAGGTTGGGCTAACAATCAGAAGGTCCCAGGTTCGATCCCCGGTGGGGCATGCACCAATGGACGAATTTTCATCTATGTGCATAATTTACAGTTCGCTGACGGTGAGGGCAAAACATCGTGAGGAAACCTACCTATCCCTCGGGACTAGGTAATAGTCAGTTCCTGTATACACGGCGAAAGGTTCACCACCTGTCACGTTGGGTTCTGACTATCTAGTGGAACGTGGGCTTTGAGTTGGTTCATACCTCCACAATGTGGTGGTGTATGGCCACTCAAACCTCTGACTACCCCCGAACGGGGATAAAAGTCGTGACGTTACATTACATTACATTACATTACAATTATACTCAAAAGAAGGGTAGTTCATTCTTTTTCCATAAGCTCTTTCACAAATACACTTTTTTTTAGTTTCCGATTCTAACTTTACGCTGATCTTCTGTGAGAGGGTAGTACTACCCCAGTCAAGCCAGCCCGTATGAGACGGTTGCCAAGGGCAGTCAGAGATGGACGACCATCTAGTGGTATTTAAACTAAGCGTCTCCGTACTACGGTGGGCACGTAAAAAGTCGATCATGGTTGTCATCTAGGCAGCAGTCGTTAAGCCATGTCAGAGGCCGGGCGGCTTGAACAACTCTGACACCAGGTTGGCCACTAACCATACGATAAGAAGAAGAAGAAGTCAATTGGCTACACCTTGGTTTATTTCTCTGGGTCCACTCATCAGATCCCGACTTGGTGACAATAGGACCATCTCAAGAATACTCCTGAGACCAATTCCACCAATGACCAATGGACCAATTTCCATTTTTACGAAAAAAATTAAAATTGGTCCATTATAATTGACGGAGATAACGCACAAAAAAAATACAGTTAAATAGAGAACCTCCTCCTTTTTGAAATGTAACGTCACGACTTTTATCCCCATTCGGGTGTAGTCAGAGGCTTGAGTGATCATACACCACCACATTGTGGAGGTATTAACCAACGCAAAGCCCACGTTTCACCAGATATAACCCAACGTGACAGGTGGTGAACCTCGTCGCCGTGTATACAGGAACTGACTATTACCTAATCCCGAGGGATAGGTAGGTTTCCTCACGATGTTTTCCCTCACAGTCAGCGAGCTGTAAATTATGCACATAGATGAAAATTCATCCATTGGTGCATGCCCCACCGGGGATCGAACCTGGGACCTTCTGAATGCTAGCCCAATCTGTTCACCCCTAGGCTACAGTCGCTCCATTTTTGAAGTCTGTTAAAAAGAGTCTTCAACTTTTTCAGAGACTAGAAGGACTCACCAGTATCATCCATATGTGCCTCCATGTCCGAGTTCCTAACGGTCCAGTTGTCAGCGCGCCTCGGGTCCGTGATCCTCAGCTGGAGACTCTCTGAGAAGTTGGAGCGGAAGACAAGCACTGCCCGCGCCTTGCCTCGCCCTGCCGCGGCCATTGCTAGCTCTTTCGTTGGATAGTATATCTGTTGGCAAAAAAAGACATACAAAAACATGACTGGTGGTGCAGTGGTTTGAGCGTAGGCCGCTCGGGTCACTGTATCGAGTGGTCGCGAGTTCGATTTTCATCAACATCATCATCTCATCCGAAAGACGTCCACTGCTGGACATAGGCCTCCCCCAAGGTTCGCCACAATGACCGGTCTTGCGCTGCCCGCATCCAGCTGATTCCCGCGACCTTCATCAGGTCGTCGGTCCACCTTGTGAGAGCCAAATTTCGGAATTTTCCTAATTTGCCCTGGGATCGCCCCAATCCAATGTACGGTAACCATAGTACATACCAGCTTTGCTTAGTTTGGGACCATACAGTTGGCTTCTTTGTCTGGCGATATTTATAAATTTCTTCACATTACTCAGAAAAAGGGACACGTGACTGTCCAAAATACTCTGTCCTACTAAACGGAGTCCATGGACATAGTACAACTCAGTCGCTTGCGGAAAATAATTTTGAAAACATGTCAGAATTGCCAATATGGCTCATATTCTGGTGAATAATACACAAAAAAATGCCTAAGGGCCATAACACACCGGGTAACCATGGCGACTTCGCCAGCCACCGTAGCAAATGAAATGTATGGCAGGCGACGGATTAGCGACGTCGCCAGCCCGTCACCAGGTGTGTTACTGGTCATACATTTCAATACGAATTAGTTAGTTGGCTATGTTGGCTGGCGACGTCGCCATGCCGTCATGGCTCTTAGTTGATTGTCGAATTGCGAGTGCGATAACAGAAGTTTAAAATTCGCTGCATGTAGTGGTGCTCCTAGTCTGGTGATTGCAATGCGAGGTACCATATCTGCTAAAATCATAAATATCAATGCTCACTACATTGTATTCTGTATTGCATTGTATTATGTGTTGCATACAAATGCAGCTAACTATGCAAAACGAACCGATAGGAACTAATGGCTGACAATCAATCAATTATATCTTGATTGATAAGTGACATCCTGATATAGATCCGGGCGCTAGTTAATGCACCGCTATCAATCGATCAATGACTGCCGTGATTGATAATGATGGCTTAAATTTGATTTTATGATGCAAATCGGAGGAATGATTTATTTGACAGTTTCGATGGCGAGTTTAACCAAGTTTCAAAGTGTATTTTTTTCATTCAAGAGCTGATATTCTGACTTATACAGGATGTCTCAAAAGGACGAAAAAATTCTTGGGGGTTTGGATAAGTATCGAGAATGGAATTGGATGGTATAAAGTTTTTATTGAAAGTCGACAATTTTTTTAGAATATTTTTTCCCGCCATTTTTGAATAACTGTAATATCACAAAAACTACGTATTTTTTTTATCAACTATTACTTTAATATTAGTGGTTGCTACTCCTGCATGCTGTTTACACTAGTTCCTGTGTCACAAATTTGCTACAGTTTCGCTCTACCACTGATAAAATAGATATACAGATCAGTCGTATTAGTTAGTATAAAAATGCTTACCAAATTACTCTGCCGTTTCGCTAAAAACTCCAGGTATTCACAGCTGAACCTTGTTAAGTTCCATTCATACGTGGTCTGGTCTTGCGGGCAGGTTTTATTGTATTCGCAGAGGGGTTCCGTGCTATTGGTCTCATAGTTCACAACTGCGATCGGCAACCCTACTGGATAGTGGCCAATGGCGAGGCAGAAGAATATCATTTGAGAGAACGGGAGACCTAGCAGAAAGGCTAGGGCACTGGAACAAAGAATAAATACCATTAGCATACATAGCATACATTATTCGCCTTCTTATTGTATGGTTAGTGGCCAACCTGGTGTCAGAGTCGTTCAAGCCGCCCGAAGGGGTCTGACAAAGCTTAACGACTGCTGCCTAGATGAAAACAACCAGGACCGAGACGGCACGGAGACGCACAAAGTTTAAGTGCCACTAAATGGTCATCCTTGCTTAACCTCCAATCGTTTACCGAGCAGTGATTGCAGCTGGCTACGAGTGCATCACCTGAGATCATCACTTGTTAAACGGTGAAGGAAAACATGGTGAGGAAACCTGCATATCTTGCAGAATCAGAATCTAGGATACTATTATCTAGTATATCTAGTATAGTAATAAACACTGTATGGTCCTACGCTAAGCTTTGCTTGCAGTATGGGTCTAATGATCTGAGGTTGAACCCAGTGGCACCAAAATTTTACTGGACGAGAATCGAACCCGCAACCACCTGATGCACTGAGTTGGGCGGCCTCCCAAACAACTCGCTTAATACTGTAAAAAGATCATTCCTCACCCGAAATTCCTGAACAGACTCAGGAAATTCTTCCAAATCAACGCCTTCATGTGATGCCACTTCATCGGCATGTACATCTCCATGCTCCTCCTCGGCTTCTCCTCAGGAGGCATGGCTTCCACTGGCACTATCAACTCTGGCGTCACCACGACCCTGCCTTTACTGCTCATTGAGATGTTGTCACCGAACTCGCCTGATATTTCGCCAATTTCTGCCTCTTCTAGGTCTATTGCTGATGGGTTCTGGAATGTGTGAATAATGGTTAGAATATTAGGTTGCTAAATTAGATGGGTGCGTCTACATCAGGCGCATGTCACCCCCGAGCAGTCAGATTTGACGTCGGAACACATAGAAATAATGTTATAACATGAGTGCTTAGGCGAGGTATGCGAGGCATCTGGACGCACCAATCGACTCGACTCGACTTAATGGGACTAGACGCAGTGATTTAGTCTTTTAGGGACCTGTAAATATGCCCTTTGCTCTCTATCTGATGTTTACCAGACCCAGAGGAATACAAGTCAGAACCTCTTTATACTTTGAATATACTAACACTGAAAAATACATTATTTTACTCCTAAAGGGGTAGACACTATAATGCATCCACATTTTGCAGACCTACCGGTATTTGAGCTGGCAGCTCCACTTTCTCCACAACCCCAGCCAGGATGCTGGATCGTCTCCTTTTGCCCAAGTTTTGCAGAACTGAAAGTTTCAGGAACACATCTTCGAGACTCTCTCCTTGGTACCGACGGATCAGCTCGGTCGGTGATTCTTCTGCTAAGAATCTTCCTCCTCGCATTAGTCCAATCTGAAATAAAGGACATAATTTATTTATATTTTTTTCATTTTCACTCTCCCGTTTCCTACAAATTCCTTTCCGCATCTATCAGGGTCAATAGCTGCTTTCTTCTTTTTTGCTACATCAAACCACATGCCTATAACCTTAACTTATTTTAAGGGGCATCTATCCCAATATCCGCACGATGGTTTCCTTAGTACAGTCAGAACTTTTCCATTTCCCATACACAAAACAAATTCTCAGTTGGAAGTTGCGGTGCCTTAGAAACCACAAAATAATTGGTAAACTGCACAGAATCTGGGCCATGGTACTCACCATATCAGCCTGTTTTGTTTCGTCAATGTAATGTGTGGTTATGATGACCGTGGTCCTTCCACCCTTGGTTATATCAACCAAGTGGTCCCAAATGCTGTGAACAAAGATTTTATAAGTACTTCGTTTGTAAACTTAAAGGAAATACATGAGAAACAAGACCTTGAAGCACTGGAGAATCATTCTGCAAGACTTCTTGCTCAAATCTGGTGGTTTTCTAGACTCAGGTTTATTCTTGCTTAAGTCTTGTGTTCTTGGTGGTCTTGGTCTTGCAATATTATGAGAACAAGAATGATTTCGAGCGCGATAGCAAACTGACCACTTTAACGACCACAGCAGTAAGAAAATCGATATTTATACCTTTGTCGCAAAACAGGGTCGACCCCAACTGTGGGCTCGTCCAGGATTAGAAGCTCAGGATCGTGGATCAGGGCTGCAGCTAAGGATGTCCTCCGTTGTTGGCCTCCGGACAGATTCTTGACTGGTCTGTTAAGAATAAGAAATTAATCAGGACATTCAAAATTACCCTAGGACTTCACAACTATGTTCCTCAAAAGGAAAAACAGGGACTACTGAACACCCACATTTTACCGATATTTTGGTCATGTTATAGGGGAATAGCCTATGATTATTTCCACTCACTGTGAGGGAGATTATTTGGCCCATAGTCCACCGCTGGCCTATTGCGAGTTGGCGAACATCCCACGCATTCATACTCCTCACATGACGAAAGACGTGTCAACCTCTAGACCAATAACTTTGTTGGAATTGAAATACTTTGTTGGAATTGACATACCTACCTACTTTGTTGGATTTAACTTTCTTTGTTGGAATTGACATAATTTGTTCGAATTGTTGGAATTGACTTACTTTGTGAAAATTTACTTACTTATTTGGATTGGGTAATTGTAGTAGCGCGATCAGGAAGTCGATCCTCTCCTCGACCGCCTTTGTCGGCATGTTGGCAATCCAGCCGAAGTATATTAGAGTTTCTCTTATCGTGAACTCTCCAAAAAGAGCTAGTTCCTGTAAAGATATAAAACATTTTTTTTTATTCAAAAAAGGCGGCAACCAAGTTTACGATCCGCCTGATGTTAACCCTATAGATGCTTGTAATACCAAAGAAATCGCTCGCACGTTGCCTACCTGAAGGGGAGTGGAAGGAGAGTAAAGGTTGGCACTCATCTATCAACTCGGCACCCGACCAGCACCGCCTCGACGGTCGGCGTCCACTAACTGAACCGGAAATAAGTGGACCACGCGCTGACCACGCGGCGTTTACTCTTTGACCACGCGCAGTTCACTAGTTGATCACGTGACGTTTAAGGTGTAAAAGCAGCGTCCGCCCGCGGACCACCTGTCGACAACGATTGGACGCCGAGCGACGAGGCGGTGCTGGTCGGGTGCCGAGTTGATAGACGAGTGCCGACCTTAAGGGCGTGTTCGTTACCTATAAAACACTTGTTTCCTTTCAACCATTGCCTTGGGCGCGGTCAACCAAAGTTAAATCTATGCTTTCAACATAATTTTCTATATCTTAATATTTTCAGAGGTGACTGACCCTTATGGATGTGCTGTCTAGTATAGGTCGTAAGTAAGGTTACAAACAGAACATAGTGCTTTGGACCGAATTACGGTCATGGCCAATCTCAAAGGAGACTAATGGCCGGCGCACAGTGAGAACGGCAGGGCAGGGCGTTTTAATTTTTATCAATCGAATTTAATACTTATCCAATCGAAATAAGGTGCTCCAGCGGGTGCACCGAGAAAATACTCCGCGATACTTCGAGGTCGATCACCGAGCATTGAAATATGTACCTTATTTAGATTGGATAAGTATTATATTCGATTGATAATAATTAAAATGCCATGCCATGCCGACCTCACTGTTCGCCGGCCATTAATAATAATAATAATATCCTGGGACATTTTTTACACACGGCTACCTGATCCCAAACTAAGCAGAGCTTGTACTATGGAAACCAGATAACTGATATTACTACATATACTACTTTTTTATTTGTAAATACATACTTAATATACATATACACCCAGACTCCGGACATACAGACATGTTCATGCACACAAATGCATGTCACGGGTAGGAATCGAACCTACGACCTGCAGCGTGAATGTCGCCTCCGCGCCAACCACGCTAACGGGCCCGTCAAAGAGACCCGTCCCCGTCGTTACTAAGAGATATAATAATGCACAAGTGTATACGCAAGCACAGCTGCACTCTGTCTTCCCTCACTCATATATCGATAGGATGGGATGGAAAGCTAAGAGACGCTCAATTCAAATTTCCACTAAATGCTCGCCTATACAACAACAATAAACAACGTAACAAACATTGACAAACAGAACATAAGACGCTATCAAAGTCGCTATATTGTTATTAAGCTAATAATATCTAACAATGGACAATGGATACGCAATAGTTGAGGAAATCGACCCATTATTCGGACATTATAGGCTGTTATATGCTCATTTGTGATGCTTTTTATTATGTAATTGCGTTGTAAGAGCGATGGTCGTAAACGATTTCGTAGACCAATAAAAGGGAAGAATAGAGTTGCCAATATGAATATATACAGGGTGTTAAGTAAGAGGAGGGACGTATTCAAGCACATGATAATTCATTCTTACACTAATTGACAATTTATCAGTATTTCAAAATTCAATTACTAATACAATATAACAAAACTCCAACTAAAAGTTAATTAGAAAGTAGGTAATAAATATAAATAAAAATAATATTTTTTGTACAAAAGGTCAACAAAAATATAGAAAATTTATATATATTTTTAGGGACCTTTTCTACACAAAAGGTGTGTTCTATTAGAAATAAACAAAAGCACGAATAAATTCGATCCTTACGCTAGTGAGCGACTATGAGCTATCGTATCAAAGGATTTTCCCCTCATACTGTATTTTTCATTAATTCGTATTTTATTGGATAATGACTTAGGTCATAAATTAAGGGGTAAAGTACATATTTGGAATGTGAATCGAATACTGAATACTCTCCTTCAATACGTCCGTCATATAACCTAACACCCTGTATAGTCACGTGTTTACTTAACTTCTCGCTCGAGCGATCACAATACCATTATTAAATTACATATGACATTGACCACATATCGCTGCAACTCGTTGTATATCATTTTTATTTTTATCATTACAATACTTTACACTAAGTATTTTGGGGTTGACGAACTACTAACGCCCTTCAAAAACTAGTTTTATCTACCTACATAACACAAATCTACATATTTTTTTTTTTATGAGACTAAGTTGCCAAATAAGCATACGGCAGCCTGATGTTAGGATCCTAAAGGCATCAGGGAGGGCGGCACTCAGACTCATCGTACGAAACGCATCTGTAACAGCTACTTTACGCCGATCTTCTGTGAGAGGGTGGTACTACCCCGGTCGAGCCCGCCCACATAATGACCTACAGTCCATTGGCTACAGCTTGGCTCTACCACCACCAACATTTGGGGTTAGTCTAGCAAAACTAGTTTATTTATTTTCAAGTCAGGAGTTGCAGTTACCTGGGGCATGTACCCTATCCTGGGTCCTGGTACTCCGCTCCCAGGACTTCCCGGCTTCCCGCCCAGCACCCATATTTCACCAGAGTTCAGTCTTCGCCTGCCCACAATACATGACAGTAGTGTGGTCTTACCACAACCCGAGGCGCCCAGAAGACCGTATCTGAAAATGAAGAAAAGGTATTTTTAGTAGACCCAGATGACGCTTGGTGCAGTGGTTTGGCCGCTTGGCTTACGGCATCGGGTGGATGCGGGTTCGATTCCCGCCAGAGGCAAATTTCGGAAATGGCCGTTTGTTTTAGCCCTGATATGCTGGTATCACTGGGATCCTTCCACCCAAAGTACAAAGTACAAGCTTTGCTTAGTTTGAGACCATACAGTTGGTATGTAAGGCCCGTTTTAATAAATGCATCTCAAAGTTGAGATCGATCTTAAGATGCAGTTTTGACGATTAATACATGGAACATCTGGCAAAAACAGCATCTCAAGTTCGATCTTAATCAATCTTGAGATCGATTTATTAATACGGGCCTCGAACGTAAATACATACTGGACTGTTCACTACTGCACAAAAAACGAGCCGAGCGAGAGGCCCTAGTTGGGACCGTGTCCCTCTCATTTCGAGTTGCCATGCCAAAATAATATTATCGTTGGGTAGTGATTGTTAGTTTTTAAATCTAGCAAATAAATAAATTTATTATTTATCGTGACTATTGCTAATATGATAAAACAATAGTCACGATAAATAATAAATTAATTTATTTGCTTGATTTAAAAACTAACAATCACTACCCAACGATAATATTATTTTGGCATGGCAACTCGAAATGAGAGGGACACGGTCCCAACTAGGGCCTCTCACTGGCTCGTTTTTTCTGTCTAAGAATTGTCAAGGTATAATAGACCTTAAGGCACCAGAATAAAGTTGAATTTCTTCTTAACCAAAAACTCAAGTAATAGATCCATCTTTATACATTCGTGATACGGGCCCTAAGGCGATATGAATTTATTTTATTTTTATGACTTTGAGTCCAAAAGTACTCTGTGGTCCGATCAAATAAGCCAAACTTGAAGGTTGCATCATGTAATTTTTGGGTTACCATCGTCGAGTAGCCATGACTATGCACTCATGTAGCCAAAATAAACGCGAAGGTTTGATACATCTCTGAGTAAAAGAGACTGCCATAGATAGAGAAAGATGGAGCGAGTTCCATCAGCTACACTGACAAGGTTCTTTGGACACTTAAATAAAGAAAAGAGAAGGATGTTTGGAATCAGTTTAATTTGCAATGACCCTGACCACCCCTGTGGGAACCACGGTCGTGGTTTTACGTATGAATGTATTAAATATTCATGTAAAGTGTCTAAAAGCATTGCATTATGTATGAGTTGCGAACATTTCTGTTTCCGGTGCTACATTGAATGCTCATTTAAAATGTACACATATCCCGTATGAAATTAGTTTTTCTACATCCTTTCCTCACACTCCCACCACTGTTACTTCTATACCAGGATCGACAATGGTGTCCAACGATGACGCTGGGGTTTGACCCTCAGCGAGACCCAGAGAGAAGGTAAAAAGAATTTGAGGAGTTGGAAGAAGATTCCTCTTCCCTCCGTTTATTTTTTCATAATGCCGTAGCTTATAGATGCTTGCAATACCGAAGGTATCAATCTCACATTTATGATCTGAAGGGGAATAGGGGATAAGGGGGGGAGTGGGGTTTGGGATTACTGTTCTTCCACTCTTACGAAACCCAGCAAAATTAGCTACTTTTTTGAAGTGAAAACTTCTTTAGCGGCGTTGTGCACTTTTCTGGGGATGGGTAAAAAATGTTAAACTCGCGTCAGGATACGTGAACTGATCGAAAATTCATAAGACGGAGGGAGAGTAGACCGTCAGCGCGGCGTAGGAGAGAAAGTAATATCCCCCTCTCTTTCTACCGCGCGGCGAAAATGTATGCCTGCTCCTGCTGTTTCGTTTAAGCAGCGCAAGGCACTTGCACGAGTGTGCGTGTGTGTTTGTACTACATATAAATTGTTATGTTTGTGTACGATAGCGCAATGAATGAATATTGTATTTAACCACATAAGTGATAGTACTTTTATACTGATAAATAAAGCAATTCGTGCGAAATTATTCCGTAACCATTCCAAAATATTTAAAAATGCACATCGTTAATGTTCAAGTTTTCACTTCTGCCGGCACTCCCGGAGTGCAACCCGTCGTTTTTTTATACTTTACTTTACTTTTGAGCTGCAGTCAATTGGCTACAGCTTAGCTTTACCACCGTTGCAAAGCGGGTGACAAAAATAATTGTAGTGACTAGCTACCGATAACTTATGGTGAAGTTGAGTAGCTACTACCCCACCAAGCCAACTAGGCACTCGGATGGAATGCGGCTTCCCCGCCCGCATACCGCCCGCACGCCCGCCACCGCCTGCGGCTTCCCGCCCGCCACACCTCCCGCTCACCGCCACCGCCTTGTTGTGCGGGTGACGTCACATTTGACAGGTTCCTAGTTGGCTTGGTGGAGTAGTATATTATGTATACTTACATGGCGCCTTTAGGTACAGTCATGTTGAGTCCATCCAATATGACGTTGGGGTTCTTAGTCGTGCCATATTTCTTGTGGGCACGTCTCACGCAAACTGCTTGCTGTTTCCTGGACAAGACATTTCAATTCATACATCGTTTCGTATGAATCTATTAGTCCAAAAAAATAGGTATAGGTACAATGCGATTAAAATAAGAATAGGACCGGCTCTCGGCTAACTTCACTCATAATAAAGTACAGAAGGGCTAGACAAGTGGCTGACGTCTACGGGCGTTCGTTCAAATCGCTACGCTTCATGTATGGAAATGACATAAGTCACGTGATCTACATAGCAACTTGTTGTTGATCTACATAGCGACGTTTGACATTTCCATACATTGTGAAGTCTATTCTATTCGATTAGCGTTCATGCCACTTGGCTAGCACCTCTGTACTTGTGAGTGAAGTTTGCCGAGAGCCGTACCAAGTTCCAGTTGTGACGTCACAACATGGCGCTAGGCTGGTCCTATTCTTATTTGAATCGCATAGTACTAAATTAATGCCCCCCTAGCCAAGTGGCTTCGTCAACAAGCGTTTCTACAAATCGCTACGCTTAAATGTACGGAAATGATAGTACAAGTCGATAAGTAGATCACGTGACTTATGTCATTTTCATACATGAAGCGTAGCGATTTGTAGAAACGCTCGTAGACGGAGCAACTTGGCTAGGGGGCTGGTCATCATCTCCATGGCAACGACTCCAAATAATAAAGTGAATGAATCATTTTCGGCATTATTTCAAAGAGTAAATGTAACGTCACGACTTTTATCCCCATTCGGGGGTAGTCAGAGGCTTGAGTGGCCATACACCACCACATTGTGGAGGTATTAACCAACTCAAAGCCCACGTTTCACCAGACAGTCAGAACCCAACGTGACAGGTGGTGAACTTTGTCGCCGTGTATACAGGAACTGACTATCACCTAATCCCGAGGGATAGGTAGGTTTCCTCACGATGTTTTCTCTCACCGTCAGCGAACTGTAAATTATGCACATAGATAAAAATTCATCCATTGGTGCATGCCCCACCGGGGATCGAACCTGGGACCTTCGGATTGCGAGCCCAACCTGTTCACCCCTAGGCTACAGTCGCTGTATTTCAAAGAGATCCCTTCAAATATCCCTCTCATCATAGCTCACCTAGACGCGATGGTAGACTTCTGTGTCTTGAACTGCCGGTGCCGCCTGGCTGTCAGAGACTCTTCAATGGTGCTGATGGTGATGGGCTCCGGAGCTCGCACATCCTCCATAGAGATCGTCGCGCCTTCATTGTCGTAGGCCGGCATTTTAACTGGAGAAGAATTAGATGCCTTTAGAACACGTATCATAAATACATTGTATTTTAATTAAGTGGGGATTTAAAAATAAAAACCGGCCAAGTGCGTGTCGGACTCGCACATAAAAGGTTCCATACCATCGTAGAATAAAAACGTCAAAAATATCAAGTTCCCTGCATGGGACCCCCCTTTATTTTTAAATTTTATTTTATTTTTAGTATTTGTTGTTGTAGCGGCAACAGAAATACTCATTCTGTGAAAATTTCAACTCTCTACCTATTACGGCTCGTGAGATACAGCCCGCTGTCAGACGGACAGATATACAGACGGACAGCGTAGGCTTAGTATCCGTATAGGGTCCCGTTGGCCCATTGGGTACGGAACCCTAAAAACAATTAGTGTGAAAAAGACAAGCCCACTGAGTTTCTTGCCAGATCTTCTCAGTCGAGGTCGCGTTTCCGATCCGGCGGTAGAATTAAGTAAAAAATGAAAAATTACAATTAGTAAGTGCCCCCGTAGGGCTTAACAAAATAAACGTTTTGAAATGTTAAGGTCCTAATTTAATAGCACATGATATGATGATAATATTTGCAATCACTGATCGGTAAACAATCATAGTTAAGCAACGCTTGGCAAGGTCAGTCAGAGATGTATTAATATTTCGGACCTTTGAAACCACGTGTAGAGACGGCGTATTCTACAAATATACCCACGGAAATCCATATTGGGCTTTGACACATCAGTGGGAATTTTGCGGCGGAATATTTGCGGCGAGATAACACATTTCAAGGCTTTATGAATTCTAGAGAAGTCGTGAATGCATAATGAAGGAAGAATTTATGGTTCGCATTCAAATATTCAAATTAGTTCTAGTTGCAAAGTCTTAAGTGATTTTCCAATAATTTTCGTAAGTTCGAAGTTCAAAGAATTTGTGTTGTTGTAATAAAAAAACCGAAGTGGGTGTCGGACTCGCACTTAAAGGGTTCCGTGCCACCGTAGAATATAAACAACATTCCCAAAATGGTGATATTTAGAGTCACTCGTTGAATTCTTTTGTATGGTAACCGACCATAAGACAAATAAGTAAAAAATATCAGGTTTTTTGTATGGGGACCTCTTACTTTTTAGTTTTATTTTATTGTTAGTATTGTAGCGGCAACAGAAATACACATTCTGTGAAAATATCAAGTCTCTACCTATACGGTTCGTGAGATACAGCCCGCTTACAAACAGACAGTCGGACGGACAGACGGAAAGACGGACGGACAACGTAGGCTTAGTAATAGGGTCCCGTTGGCACCCTTTGGGTACGGAACCCTAAAACCGAAATGCCCTTACATATTAGTTAAGTATAAGTTATAAGTTTTATGCGTAGGTCAAATAGACCTGTGTCCTTAACAGTCCGACGTTTGACCGGAAGATCAGGTATTACAAGGTTAAACCACACTACCTAAGAAAAAAAATCGTAGCGACCGTAAAGAAACGCAAAACATCTATTCTACGTACCTATTAATCATATTTATTGATTCGGATCATAAAGATTTAATAATATTATTTGATAGATTTGCGTAAGTGACTTTTTTGCGACTATAAAAAAGTAACTTATTATATAAATAATAATATGTTATACCACGGCCAACGTGAAGCGATAAAAAAAACCGGCCAAGTGCGAGTCGGACTCGCGCACGAAGGGTTCCGTACCATTCTATAAAAACGGCAATCATGTCTGTTGTATGGGAACCCCACTTAAATATTTTTTTATTCTGTTTTAGTATTTGTTGTTACAGCGGCAACAGAAATACAAATTTTATTCTGACTTTTCGGATAGTTTTGATAAAATCTATTGCTCAATTCGAAATTGTATCCATAAAGGGCTATGGTAACTAAAGAGTGCACAGTATGTGCCAGCATTCAAGTCAATATTGATAAACACATTATCTATTTGAGTATAACCCGTTGTGGTAACAACACGAGGAAGTTTTGAATTTAAACCAATATGGTCAAAATATTTTTTTAAAGGTGCATTCTCATTAGATTCCAGTAAGTCTACATTAAAATCCCCGCACACTATAGTCGGAGGCAACGGGAGTATTCTGCCATCAAATATGACACTATGAAAGCAATACAACAATTTCCAATCGATCGAAACCTAGAGATAACGCAAAACTTGTCAATAACAGGCGAATTTTGGTCGTGACTATATTGCGATCTGAAAAACGAAACCATAGCGCGATCTAGGAGCTCATCTAGCGTCATCTAGTGGTGCGTAGCGGTACTATTATTTTATATATTATGAGGTTCTTATTTTATATTATCTTTGTTATAGCAACAATTATTTACTCTTTGCCACCTCACTCCCATAAAAAAAACTGCTCAACATCAGGCGGGCTGTATGCTTTTTTGCCACCTCAGTCCCATAATTGTTAGTACACACCTGCAATAATAGGTGCATAAAGTACACAAATAAATAAATACACATTCTGTGAAAAACTATTACAACGCCATCTATAGTTCTAATACTCTGTGCTTGAAACTCCGAATGCATTTGAAACTTGAATTACAAATATGTTTACGTACGTAAACAATATATTTGCACAAATCAGTTTAGTGTTAACATTATTTTAATTTAAGCTGTGGGCGACAAAAAAAATGCGAATTACTCAAAAAAAAAACAACTCATAGTAAGATTCGAACCTAATACCCACATACACGTGGACTAACGCCTTAACCATACGGCTAAGATGATCTCTAGTATTGCACTTGAATTATTATACTACTTATGACACTGTAATGCCAATGATATCATAACAATGTTAGATGGCGCTACTTTGACTGGTACTATTAATTTAAAACTTATTTATGGGTCAAAAATGTAGTTTTACATTTCTTTTTTTTGTCAACAATTTATCTAAAATATGTCATAATGATCACTCATGGTTAAAATGTTAGTTTTCTCTTTATATATTGTTTAATTTATGAGTTATCAATAAAAACGCCAAAAATATCGAGTTTATTGTATGGGGACCCCCTTTATTTTTAAGTTTTATTTTATTTTTAGTATTTGTTGTTGTAGCGGCAACAGAAATACACATTCTGTGAAAATTTCATGTCTCTAGCTATTACCGTTTGTTAGATACAGCCCGCTGACAGACAGACGGACAGACAGACAGACAGACAGACAGACAGACAGACAGACAGACAGACAGACAGACAGACAGACGGACAGCGTAGGCTTAGTAATAGGGTCCCGTTGGCACCCTTTGGGTACGGAACCCTAAAAAAGATACCTACTCACATTATTGTATTAAAATTACATACCTAGTCGTTTTTAACATTTCCCCTTCCCGCTCTCTTATAATACGAAACGCAGCTGTAATAACTACTTTACACCGATATCTTCCGTGAGAGGGTGGTACTACCCCAGTCGAGCCAGCACACATGTGAGCTGCTATCCATTTGCCACAGCTTAACTCTACCGCCAAATAAATAATAATAAAATGAGCCAGAAATCCTTCTTCTTCCTAGCCTTATCCCATTATGAGGGGTCGGCTTTCAGTCTATCCTGATTTGGCTGATCACCGATATTTACACGGAGCGATTGCCATCTGCCCTCCGAGACCCAACTAGTGGGACTATCGGCAACCTGACGGTAAGACCATTTTTGTCAGATTCTTCAGGCGTCTGACTGCCTGTAACGACTGTCCAAGATCTTCAAATGACACCCGGGACCGCCAGCTTAACGTGCCATCCGAAGCACGGAGGAGGTCAAATGTTATAATTCGGACACCCATCCAAGGCCCAACCGAGCCGAACGTGGCTTAACGCGCAGATGTATCGGGCGTCTTACCAACTAGGCTACGACCTCCTCGAAAATGAGGAAGAAAATGTGGTTACAAAAAAATCTAGTGTCATTGCATTGGAGACAAGTTCCTAATGTGAAAAATAATAAAGTATAAAGAAAATCTACCTACATCCGTATCCGTATGTCGCGTGACGTCAGACCATATCAAAACATAATGATTAACGTAATACGTTCCTATACAATGATTTTGTAGGAAAAAAACTGGTTTTTACAAACCATCGACTTTATATCTGGTAGACCTACTAGGTTTCACACAGTCGAATCTAAACGTCAAACTATTTTCGTTGGTAACTATTTAGTAGAAAATACGCGAAATTTCATCCGAAATTTCGTTTTCGTTTGTAAAAGACAGGTTTTATGCGATATAAAAGTGTACAAAAAAATCAAGTTTAAAAACTAAAACCCGACTACTGAAAAATCGCGCTCTAAAAAGTATGAAACAAGAAAATATTCACATCTAGAGGATAGCCGTGGTCCGTGTTCATATGCCATTTGGCCCTAAAGGACCTACACGGACCACGGCTATCCTCTAGATGTGAATATTTTCTTGTTTCATACTTTTTAGAGCGCGATTTTTCAGTAGTCGGGTTTTAGTTTTTAAACTTGATTTTTATTTAATTATTTTGGAGTTATAGGTAACAATATATATATTTTTGAAATGTGCTCATCAAGCGCTTTCATTTGATACCCCACACGGTTTTATTAAAAAATGTTTTGTTTTTAGTTCATGACATTATGTCCTCTAGAGGGCGCCATATGCAATTTTATGTGACGTCACATAGCCTATAACCAGCGCGCCATTAAGCCGCTTCTAACGATACCTCATTTGTCAAATTACGACAAGTACTTTGGAAGTTAGATGGGAACAGATGCACATACATACATACATACATACATACATACATACATACATACATATATACATACATACATACATACATACATACATACCGGTCAAAATCATAACCCTCCGCCGTAGTCGGGTAATAAAAAAAGTCAGTTTAAAAACTAAAACCCGACAACTGAAAAATCGCGCTCTAAAAAGTATGAAACAAGAAAATATTCTCATTTAGAGGATAGCCGTGGTCCGTGTAGGTCCTTTAGGGCCAAATGGCATATGAACACGGACCACGGCTATCCTCTAAATGAGAATATTTTCTTGTTTCATACTTTTTAGAGCGCGATTTTTCAGTAGTCGGGTTTTAGTTTTTAAACTGACTTTTTATTTAATAATTTTGGAGTTATAGGTAACAATATATATATTTTTGAAATGTGCTCATCAAGTTCTTTCATTTGATACCCCACACGGTTTCATTAAAAAATGATTTTTTTTAGTTCATGACATTATGTCCTCTAGAGGGCGCCATATGCAATTTTATGTGGCGTCACATAGCCTATAACCAGCGCGCCATTAAGCCGCTTCTAACGATACCTCATTTGTCAAATTACGACAAGTCGTTTGGACGTTAGGTGGGAACAGATGCACATACATACATACATACATACATACATACATACATACATACATACATACATACCGGTCAAAATCATAACCCTCCGCCGTAGTCGGGTAAAAATAGGTGCTAGACCAGACAAATCTGCATTGAGAGAGCTGGTGCCTGTTTATAGGTTTACAAAAAACCTGTATCATAGGTATAATGGGATAACGTAAGGCAGATGATGAGGCGTCTACTGATTATATAATCAATGTTACGATCATAATATGACGCGGGTACAAAGTGCGGGTGTGGAAAATTACAGTGCAACTCTTCCGCTGTGAGGCAGGACTGTGTACGATCATTATTATGAAGGTGTTGCCATTGAGTTTCTTGCCGGCTCTTCTCAATAGAAGCAACATTACGAACCGGTAACGCTAAAATATTTTTGCTAATTTGACCATTTATAAACTATATAGTAGACTTGCAACGAATAGTATATTCGGCCATACGCCGAATACCGAATATTCGGCGAGCTTCCTGGCCGAATAGCCGAATATTCGGCAAAAGTATTCGGCCAGTGTGTGGAAGGAAGGGAAGGAAGTAGTGTTTATTCAAAACGTCTTTTCCCTGAAGCTGGGATGGTCTACGAGAAAAAAGGAGTACTTACTTGAGTTACTTAAGTAACTACTTATCGAAAATTCACAAAAAATGGTCTTCCTGCATAATAATCTATTGATCCTAAACTTTGATTACGATAATCAAATGCATAGGCAATGACATTTATTTCACTGGTTTTTTTTTGTTAAATTTTCTATTAAAGAAGTTGATTATAAACCTGTGACGTGACTACTTTAATGATTGTAAGAGATTTTTTATATATTTTTAACCTACATTATCCCACTGCTGGGCAAAGATCTCCTCCAATACATATTACATAAAAATAAATACATATTTTCTTTCATTGCACCATTTATCTCAATAAAACAATAGGTATATTCTTAAGTATTCGGTATTCGGCCGAATAGTAGGTAGATATTCGGTATTCGGCCGAATAGCATAAAAGTAGCCGAGTAGGCCGAATACCGAATAGTAACCGAATATTCGTTGCAAGTCTACTATATAGATTACATGAATGAAAAAAAAAATGAGTTGAGTTTGAGTTGAGTTCATGTTTGTCAATTGCATTGGGCATATAATGGTGGTTGTACACAGTGCAAGTTACGATGGCTAATTCCACCAAGTCAACTAGGCGCCTGTCAAATGTGACGTCAAAAGCACCCGCACAAAAAGGCGGTGGCGGTGTGCGGGCGGGAAGCCGCAGGCGGTGGAGGGTGTGCGGGCGATATGCGGGCGGGGAAGCCGCATTCCATCCGAGCGCCTAGTTGGCTTGGTGGTGTAGTACATGCTCCTTTCGGTCAGTCACCCATTTTATGAAAATGAACTCCGTGACGCTGACGGTGAGGGAAAACATCGTGAGGAAACCTACCTATCCCTCGGGATTAGGTAATAGTCAGTTCCTGTATACACGGCGACACGGTTCACCACCTGTCACGTTGGGTTCTGACTATCTAGTGAAACGTGGGCTTTGAGTTGGTTAATACCTCCACAATGTGGTGGTGTATGGCCACTACTCAAGCCTCTGACTACCCCCGAACGGGGATAAAAGTCGTGACGTTACATTAACTCCGTGACACCTACTAATAAAATAGATTTTCATGGTGGTAGAGCCAAGCTGTAGCCAATTGACTACAGCTCATATTATACGGGCTGGCTCGACCGGGGTAGTACCACACTCTCACAGAAGATCGGCGTATATTACAGCTGCGTTTCGTACGATGAGTAAGAGACCCGGAAGCCGAAGACCCTGCCCCTTCCCCTCCCTCTGTCTGCCTCATTCCCTTTCAAGAGGGCAATGTGCGAGCAATGCCTTTGGTATTGCAAGCATCGATAGGCTACGCTAATTGCTTAACATCAGGCAGGCCGCACGCTTGTATGCCACCTTAGTCAATATTAGCAACTAATTAAACTAAGCAATATTTTTACTATGGCTACCATATAATGCACTGAAGGCGATCCTAGTGACACCCAGATATGGGGGCTTACCACCACCTCTTATAGCAGTTTTGTTTTAACGTTTCAGCGACTTTTTGTGCAATGACGTTTCTTATTGTCATGACAATAAGGTACGTCATTGTCGGCGTCTTCATCAGGCGCATGCCTCGCGCGAGCACTCACTTTTGACGTCGGAACGCATAGACGTAATGTCATAATATGAGTGCTCGGGTGAGGCATGCGCGCCATATGGACACATCTATTGCACAAAAAGTCGCTGAAAAGTTAAAACGTTCCTGTAATTGAATCGCAATAAGAGTTCGTGGTAAGCCCCCAGGGCAAATTACTAAATGGCCGTTTCCGAAATTTGCCTCTGGCGGGAATCGAACCCGTAACCACTAGGGCGTACAGTTTCGTAGATTTTCAATTTCGGAATTGGCCTACGAAATTGGGCTCGTCAGTTTCGAAATTTCGGAATTCCGAAATTGAAACGTCATTTTGGTAAATCGATTATAAATTGCAATTTTACTGTAAGATTTGAAATGTTTAGTATAAATTAGGGTTTTACGGCTAGTTTCATTAAAAAAAAAACAATAGACATGTCGTTTTCGAATCATTTTACGATGAAAAATAGCTTTCAGCCGCAGCTTCAACTAGCACTAGATTTTATTCTGTAGCTCGACCCCTAATATTGTGATGATATGTTTAGTGAAAGCTTCGTTAGAATCGGTTTAGCCATTTTCTTGTGATGCTAGAACATAAGTACAGATATACAGACAAACAGACAAGAAACCAAAAACATTTCATTCAGATAACATCAAAAATATTTTCACAGACCCAGCTCAGGCAATTTCGTAATTGTATAAATAAAATAAAGCGAAGCGCTATATGGGTGTGAATCGTGGACCCTCATTGAAAGAGACGAGCATAGGGTAGATTGAAACGTTTGAAATGTGGTGATGAAGGATAATGGAAAAAAAACTGTTACAAATGAGAGTCAAATAAAGAAGAACGTTTAGAAAAAATACTTAGTAGCAGAAGAAAAATGTTATCATCTCATACAATATGACAACTTTATAAAAAACATCTTAGAAAAAAAGATAGGAGGAAAGCGATGATGAGGAAGACGCAAGACCAGGAATAAATTACAATTAGATTTATTTTAAGGTTGATATCATATAGTATCAGGAGGTGAAAGATACTGCCCTAGACTGGAAATGATGGAAAGAGCGTCATCAGCTACAATGATAAGGGCCTTCGGGTACTTAAATAAAAGAAGAAGATAAAATAAGCAAAGTCTCCACATTGCTGGCAGTCTCATCGACGTGATTAGATCAATATTATTAAGCGAAAGACTTCAGCAAGCTGGACCATTGACCATTAGAAACCAAAGCAAAGTCAGCAAAAGAGTAACCTGCCTCAAATTGAATGAAGGACTTGTCATGTTAAGCAAAATTAGGGATCTTGTTGCAAATCGCTACTCTAGTGGAGACTCGAGACTATTGAAAAATAAATGTCCACTAAGGGGACCTCAAGTGCTATGAAAATATGACGTTAAGAAGGCCGCACGAACTGGAAAGGTCTTGTTAGTCAGATAAATGGAGGATACTGAAGGAAGTCTATGCGAAATGGTTAAAGGAGAATTAGGATTTATGGGGAAAATCTCGAAAGGACATTAAAAACAGTCTGGCCTCTTTCCTTAAGAGCTTATTACACCTTCCTAAATTTAGTCACTAAATTTAGAACCTAATTTAGACAGCTTCTGATTATTTAGGATTCTAACTTGCTAAATGCGATTACACTTGCCTAAATTCAGTCACGACTAAATTAAGTAGCCTAAATTTAGGAAGGTGTAATAAGCTCTTTACCCGACACTGATTTCACTCCTGTGCCGTTGATCTAATCCACAAATTTCTAATGATCTGGTCCTCTATACGTGCCTCTGCCTAACCTAATCTCATGATTAGCAAATAGGGTCTTCTACTATTGATCAAATTCTGATTAATAAGAAACAGGTTCAGGACAGAAATACATACCTTCGCATACATAATAATAACCCTCGCTCTATAGCTATTTCGTGCCTCTATGATAATGTTCAAACGTTTTCTTGGGTTTGGTTTCATAGACTCTAGTTTTACGAATCATGTTTAGGCTCAATAAGTTAAAACTGAGAGAAAGTCCAGGCTGACGCAAGCCTTTGATTTGAAAGACTTGATGAAACTTGTCGAATTTTGCCCCGCTTTGATAAACCCCTCCAGGAAATATGAACAGTTTTGGGAATATAAGTAACTAGTATCCCACTAACATAATGTTTTTGTACTTTTATTCTCAATATTTAGGTCGCGGGATATTATTCTACAAGCATTTTAATAGTTCCATAATGTTCTAGTTCCAATATAAAGACTCTAGGATAGCTTACGAAATGGAAAAATGATTCATTCAAGAATTACGGCAGCTGTTAAGAAACTAAATTTAATTTCGGATTCCGAAACTGAATGGCCAAAATTCCGAAATTGAAAACTGTGCAAAAATGGTCCAAAATTATGAAATTTCGGAATTTCGGAATGCACCCCCTAGTAACCACCCGATGCAGTGAACCGAACGGCCTACACTCGAACCACTGCACCAAGCGGTCGTCAATTACCATAGAGATAATAGACGTTCTTAGTAGATTTCTCTATGAAACAACGCGTGGAAATTTTGGCGGGATGGCGCGGGTGGTAGGGGTTAAGAAATGGGTGGGATTTAACAAGATACCGCTCCCCCCCGATTATTTATATCTACCGGTCAATAGCAGAACTACTCGCTTCGTTTTATGTCGATGTTAGTACGTAGTTTAACTTTTTGCACTAGATGTCACTAAGTAGGACGGTAAAAACGACGTACAAAGGATCGCCATCTAGTGTCGATATAGAATTATGTTTGGGATGCGAACGTTTGCAAGACGTCTGCACAGGACGAACGCCGACAGCACACTGACTTAAGCCACGCCTACTGTGATGACGTCACGGGCCTAGTGGAGTCTTGGGGCCCAGGTGCTTAGTCCCAGTCCTCTTAGTATTAGTCCTGTCAAATATCATAGTCACTCATAATATTCATGTTTAGTTCGTGTCGTACAAAAAGACCACGTGCACGTACCATGAACCTAATACTAAAGGACTGGGTCTAAGCAGCTAAGCCGCGTTGCTTAAACATCGCACAACTAGGCCGGTGACGTCATCACAGTAGGCGTGGCTTAAGTCAGTGTGCTGTTGGCGTTCGTCCTGTGCAGACGTCTTGCCAACGTTCGCATCCCAAATATAATTATATTCGACACTAGATGGCGTCCCTTTGTACGTAATTTTTCATGATCATACACTTAGTGACATCTAGAGCAAATATTTAAACTACGTACTAACATCGACATAAAACGAAGCGAGTAGTTCAGCTATTTCCCGGTAGAGAGATGCCACGCATTTCTTAACCCCCACCACCCGCGCTATCCCGTGCAAATTACCACGCGTTGTTTAATAGAGAAATCTAATAAGGGCACCTCTTTCTTAAGTCTTTACTCTATGGCACGTACCATATAAAGTTTGCAAAAAGGTATTAACACATATGTTACAGGTTAAAGTAATAAATTTAGCATTAACTGCAGCCCTCTTGTCACTTCATTGTGTTATAATAGTGTTGTAAAATATTTAAGTGCCTTTAAAACGACAGTACCTAGATGCTTTAGAAGTATATTGTAGGCAGTAACTCCTTTATACTTGTGCAGTTAATTTTGTAACAGAACTATTAAAACACATATACACAACTCTGCTGATTGTACTTAAGTCTAAAGATATTTTGGAGTTAAGTGGAATAATTGATAGTAATAGCTTAAATATGTTTTGGAGTTAGGTGGAACAAATTTTGGAGTTTTGAGGAATAATTTAACTTGATTAAACGAAATAATTCTATCGCCACGCGGTCTTACTTTTTTACACAAGAAGGAAATATTTTTGGTTGTGTTTAATTTGCTCGATCGTAATTTGTAGACAATGGAATCAAAACCAATTGCAAAAACAATTTTATCTTTTTGGATATCATGGAATTTGGAGTTTTTGGAGACTTGCTCCAACTCATACACTAACCGCTAATTTATAGAAGTTATGAACTTACATTGGCATTACAAATCACTTTTTTTCCTAGAAATGCTTTGTTGAAAGCCATTGTAAACGAGCTAAACATATTTATAAAGGTGGTTAGATTTTTTTATATACTACATCTGCGCATTGCTCATTCTGCGCCCCCTAATCTATCCTCCATCTGTTCGTTTAACATTTAATTATTAGTTGGAGCTACATACCATAACTATACCTAATTAACATTAACTTGTTACTCGAACGAAGGTCTATAAATATAGACATTTATTTAACCTTCATTATTTCATTAAACTCATCTATATATAGATCTGTTGCTTGTTGACTTGCTTATCTTGTTTTTCCTTTTTTTGGGATTACTTACTCGTATCCATTCAGATCTTGTACATTTTTGCAATGAGTGCGGAAAAAAACTCTATACTATTACGTACAATATATTAAAAAAAAACAATGTTACGCCGTAAAAAAAATTATTAACGAAATATGCCATTTTTTGCGGTCGCAAATATTCCCAATAGGTTCTTCAATCGATATTGATATAAAAAATATTTATTTGACGTACCAATGACGTAAGCCAAGTTGCGCAGACGCATGAACGGATGAAACCGGTCCAGCAAACCAGTTCATGGATGTTGATGTGTATTTTATTATTTTAAAATCGCGTGTTAAGGCAGGCAGATTTTTTTATTTTCCATCTGGTATTATCACAGATACAAGCTTTTTTTTTTATTTTAGACAAAGGAGTGTAGTTCTCATTGTTCAGTGTATAGAACCTGTTATTAATTATGTCACATTTTAGATTCTCAGTCCTCTAAAGGTTTATGAAGACTCGGTTTAAGTGAAACATTTTTTTTATATCGTTTTAATTGAAAGAATCTAGTCAGAAGGTCACATAACACGAACTATATAATGTACTTTAGCTAATTTTATTAAGTTTAGTAACATTGCATTTTTTTGTAAAAATATTTGTATTATCTGGCGTTCGTGTTCTAAATAATTGAACTTTAGAAAAGTCCGTTTTCACATTTTAATTCTTTTTTTTTCACTCCATGCATATTTAACTATGTTACTGATTGTCTAGTATGGCGTCATCTCAACTAGTTGTCGGGGCTCGGGGCATCCCATGGCACTGACCTTTGCTCAGCGAGCAGCGATTTCCGTAATCTGTGAACAAAAAAAATACATTCAGTGATACAAATCACATATTTATGCCAATATCTATGACTACCATGGTAAAACCCACGCGCTAATCAATAAGACCACATCTCATTTTTACCCGACTACGGAGGCGTTATGATTTTGACCGGTATGTATGTATGTATGTATGTATGTATGTATGTGCATCTGTTCCCACCTAACTTCCAAACTACTTGTCGTAATTTGACAAATGAGGTATCGTCAGAAGCGGCTTAATGGCGCGCTGGTTATAGGCTATGTGACGTCACATAAAATTGCATATGGCGCCCTCTAGAGGACATAATGTCATGAACTAAAAAAAAAAAACATTTTTTAATGAAACCGTGTGGGGTATCAAATGAAAGAGCTTAATGAGCACATTTCAAAAAAATATATATTGTTACCTATAACTCCAAAATAATTAAATAAAAAGTAAGTTTAAAAACTAAAACCCGACTACGGAAAAAACGCGCTCTAAAAAAGTATGAAACAAGAAAATATTCTCATCTAGAGGATAGCTGTGGTCCGTGTTCATATGCCATTTGGCCCTAAAAGTCCTACACGGACGACGGCTATCCTCTAGATGAGAATATTTTCTTGTTTCATACTTTTTAGAGCGCGTTTTTTCCGTAGTCGGGTTTTAGTTTTTAAACTTACTTTTTTGGGTTCCGTACCCAAAGGGTGCCATCGGGACCCTATTACTAAGCCTACGCTGTAACGTCTGTCCGTCTGTCTATCAGCGGGCTGTATCTCACGAACCGTAATAGGTAGAGACTTGAAATTTTCACAGAATGTGTATTCCTGTTGCCGCTACAACAAAAAATACTAAAAATTAAATAGAATTTAAAAATAAAGCGGGTCCGCATACTAGAAACTTGATATTATTGACGTTTTTATCCTACGGTAGTACGGAACCCTTTATGTGCGAGTCCGACACGCACTTGGCCGGTATTTTGTATGATACAAAAAATATTAAAATAGACATGTAGATAAATTTAACGTCACCCGATAAAAAAATCTATGTGTAATGTGTGTAACGTCACGACTTTTATCCCCATTCGGGGGTAGTCAGAGGCTTGAGTGGCCATACACCACCACATTGTGGAGGTATTAACCAACTCAAAGCCCACGTTTCACCAGATAGTCAGAACCCAACGTGACAGGTGGTGAACCTTCTAATATCAATCTATATATGAAAAAAATCTAATATCATAATTACGGCCGCAGCCGGGGCAGGCCCAAGAGATGGCGGGATGATTTGGTCACCTTTGCGGGAGATACTTGGCTTGTGACCGCTCAAAATCGTGCTTTGTGGAGAAGTCAAGGAGAGGCCTTTGCTCAGGAGTGCGACACCAAAATAAGCTAGTAAAAAAAAAAAATGCCCTTTAAACGTCCCACTCTGGGCACAATGTTCACATTTATTTTACTTCTGCTAACCATACTGTTAATTTCAATCAATCTGTTTATTTATTTATTCTCTTTTTATTTTATTTTATTTGTATTTTTGCTTGCCGCAATAATTTTTTTTCTTTCTTTCTTTACGTTCATACACATTTTTTTTTGGAGCCGGGATAATAGTGGCTACAAATTTATGGAGCTCCTGGGAACAGAATCGTGGAGCGCGCGGGATTAACTCATCATAACTTCTTTGTAGCCCCTGGCTAAATTTCACACTATCCTGATTTGGCTGATTACTGGTACAAGGTTACAAGCCTACAACTTCATTAATTAAAATATGCACAAGCAAGGCTAACGTGTATACATTTGTGTATACATTCGAAGGTTAATTATTAGGACTCTTGAACCCAAAACAATAACAACCAGTTGGGTACTACTTATTTTCAACGATAAGTAAAGATAGTGTAGAGCAGGGATTCCCAAACTGGGTTCCGCTATTAATAATACCACGGTTACAAATATTATTTTGAAATAGCGCAAAATATGTGATGAGAAGGACTCATTACTTTTATGTAAATAGGTAGGTAGTTAGCAAGCATTCAGCCTACGTTTATACAAAAAACAAATAAGGTCAAGATTGGATGCTACCCCAGATATACGCATACAATTGTCGGACATAATACCAAACTACAAAACAATTATTCATAAAACAGTAAAACAATTTCATTCTTCACATTAAAACTTTAAGTTAAGAATTATGTGTTACAATTATATAACACATTTCTTAAAAAAAATCTTATATACATTTCAGTGTTGATTTGTAATCATTTGATATGGGGTTCCATAAAATAAAAGGTATTTGGTTGGTGTTCCGTTATCTTTAAAGTTTAGGAACCCCTGGTGTAGAGTACAGCGTAGCTTAGCGTACTGTAGCGTACCAATTTAAAAACATAGCGTTACTTTAAGTACTGTACAACTATATAAAATTATATTAAAAGATGATCACTTGCTTTAAAGTGATGAAAAAATCGTGAGGAATACTGTACGGCTATGTAATGAAACAGTGAATTTAGCCATCTAGAGGCCAGAGTGGTGTGGCCCGAATGGACCTCGCATTGAGGCGGAGTGTACCCGGTATTGTGGCAAGACGCACCCCATTGGGGCCAAAGTAGCATCAGCGGAACGTGCATACAACAAAACTTTTTGGTGGTAAAGCCAAGCTGTAGCCAATTGACTGCAGCTCATACACGGGCTGGCTCGACCGGGGTAGTACCACCCTCTCACAGAAGATCGGCGTAAAGCAGCTATTACAGCTTCGTTTCGTACGATGAGTGAGAGAACCGGAAGCCCAACCCTCGCCCCCCCCCCCCTTCCCCTCTCTCTGTCCTACTCCCCTTCAGGTCGGCAACGTGTGAGCAATGCCTTCGGTATTTCAAGCATCTATAGGCTACGGTAACTACTTAGCATCAGGCGGGCCGTACGCTTGTTTGCCACCTCAGTGATATATAAAAACCTAAGCCTACCCATTCGTAGAACACAGGCGTGTACTAAACAAGTTTTTATACAGCTTAACAAAATAACACTATTAAAATAACTTAGTATTTTTTACTGCCTCTAACCATAAATTTAGCTAACGCTATTAGACAATAATAAATTAACGCGGCGGGTATAACCGAAACTGATTGATACCGCTAAAAAACATAGTTACAATAATTTCCATTAAACATTTGTTAAACGTATGTTTACTAAGACTCAAAAAGGTGACTTTACATAAAATTGTTGATGAATCCGTTGGCCCGTGTGCTATATTAAATCACAATTTAAGACCCGGAATAAAAGTATTTGGTAATTTATATTTAAATGTAAGCAAATTTTGTAGAAAACAGACTAAAAATAATGTTGTGTTCGATCTAAATTGTAAATTCATTCACTAGATAATATTAGAGACCAGAGCGGGGCGATTGCGTAACTTTTTCGTCAATGTTTCAATTGGTTTCGTTCATCCCGTATTGCATTTTCAGTAGAAATTAATTGAAATCCGGATGAGTCCGGAGTTCACTCTTCCCGATTTCAATAAATTTCAATTGATAAAGCAACACAGGATGAACGAAACCAATTGAAACATTGACGAAAAAGTTACGCGATCGCCCTGCTGGTTTCGCAATGGACAAATGTTACTCTTAACAAACTCTTAAGTCTCCCTTAAATCTTAAGACTGTCTTAACTCTTAAGTCTCTCTTTACTCTTAAGTCTCTCTTTACTCTTAAGTCTCTCTTAAGTCTTAAATCTCTCTTTATTCTTAAGTCTCTACTCAAAGCCCTGTTGGTGTGTTAGTCGGGCGATCTTTATTAGGTATATCACAAAGTACAGGCACGCCAGCGCGGCGGTATAGGCACGCCTACTTTTAGGTAAGCGAGGCTTTTGCAATATGGAACCAAAATAATTATTACTGCAGCACTGTTTTTCTTCTATAAATATACTCATATCCGTAAATAGCAGAAGGTCTAAAATAAACATTAAAACAAAAACCTTACATCATTACCAATACGGACTTTAAGTAATATTTTTTACGCAACCATGTCAAGGCCACAATGTCACCATAAAAAGTCATCTTTCAAAAAGTTAAATGAGACGTCTTCCTTATAAGTTGAGACACCATAATAAGTTACGTTCGGCAATCAATAACCCAAGGTATTATTTAAATTATATTTCTTTCAGCAGTTTTTATGCGAAACGGCCATATAATTATTTAGATGTGGCATGATTGTTAAAGATGCAAAAGGTAGCAAGGTGCTTACCAAAATTTTACCGTAATTTTAACTGCTTGTGGTCATACAGGGTTACTGATAATTGGATTGGATTATTCCTTGCTGAGAAAGAGCTAAAATGCCATTGTGTTCTACGAAATCCATACGTAATATTCCATATTAAGTAATTTTTCAAACAGACCCAGAAGACGAAACTTTATGACATAAGAAGTAACTTATTGAATAAGTTTTGTTTTAATTAAACATTTCTGACACCGTTATAGCTGTAAAAGATTTATCGGTAAGTTATGACTAAATTTAAAATATTGAGTTACAAATTAAATAATATTAGCCCTTATTAATGTCCCACTCCTGGGCACGGGCCTCCCCTCGATGCGAAGAGGATTCAGGCCATAATCCACCACGATGGCCCAGTGCGGGTTGTTGGCTTTGACCATGTCTTTCAATTTGTTAGATTATCTAAGACATGCAAGTCTCCTCACGATGTCTTCCTCCACCGTAAGCAAGTGATAAACATTTTAGAGTTATGAATCGCAGTCACAAATTAGTATCACGAAACCTACAACAAAACGAGGAGTCAGGTTACTTGTACTTTTTCTCCTCTAAAACACCTTGCAATGAATGTCAAATTACCACTAACCCCGTATGTTTGTCTACTACAATCTTTAAAATCAATATTATGTTTCATAATTTAAAAAAACGACACGGTGAAAAAAGTCTACGCACGTAGACACAGACTAAACAAACTTGAAGTGGCCATTACAAAATAATTACAAAACACATAATGACATTTAATACATTGGATTTATTTATTTATTTAATTCATAGTAAGTACTGTAAAAAACTAAGTACATACCCAACAGTTTTAAGTGGATTTGAACACTATTTTACCTTGAGTAAAAAATTGAAGGAAGTTCTTTTAGCGGTAGGTAGGTAGGGAGTATCTTGTTGGAAACTTTAATAGTTTTCAAGCCGAATAATAATAATATCCTGGGACATTTTTGTACACATGGTTACCTGATCCCAAACTAAGCAGAGCTTGTACTATGGAAACCAGATAACTGATGTTACTACATATACTACTTTTTTATTTGTAAATACATACTTAATATACATATACACCCAGACTCCGGACATACAGACATGTTCATGCACACAAATGCATGTCCCGGGTAGGAATCGAACCTACGACCTGCAGCGTGAAAGGCGCCTCCGCGCCAACCACCCTAACGGGCCCGTCAACCCGTCAATTAGCCCTAAAACATCCACTTCTAGGCACGGGCTCCCCTTAATGCGAGGGGGATTCTATCCATATTCCACCACCCTGGCCCATTGCGACTTGGCGGACTTCAGACATCTTTTGAGAACGTTTCTCTCATCCATACTCCACCAAGCCAACTAGGCGCCTGTCAAATGTGACGTCATCCGCACAACAAGGCGGTGGCGGTGTGCGGGCGGCATGCGGGCTGGAAGCCGCAGGCGGTGGCGGGTGTGCGGGCGGGGAAGCCGCATTCCATACGAGCGCCTAGTTGGCTTGGTGGAGCATTACAAATTTCCTCACGATATTTCCCTTCAGTGTTCAGCAAGTGATAGTTTTTGCTGAAAGTAAGATTTGCTCATGAAATACCAAAATACCAGAGTTGTTAAGCACTATCTCTTAGATGATAAACATCCGATTAGAAATATAAAGGAAACTCTATATCTATATGGCACCACATATTTTTTGCTGAAAATAAGATTTGCTCATGAAATACCAAAATACCAGAGTTGTTAAGCACTGTCTCTTAGATGATAAACATCCGATTAGAAATATAAAGGAAACTCTATATGGCAACACCTTGAATTAACCATGCGGAAATGATTATTGTACATAGGAATCATTTGCAAACAATTATTGGCTCTACAGCTCAATCTCATGAATAAATCACGTACATTATGAATAACTAATTGATTTGTTGGAAAATACTGACAAAAAATTACTTTAACACTTTGCCGACGTGTGGTACCTAGTAGATTATCTTAAGTACAAATATTTATAAAGTGGTGAAACTGTTTTTAAGTACCTAAGTATTTTTAAAGGAGGCCTTGAACTACTGACAAAGTTATTTTTAAGTATTATGTGGAACCACTGACTGATGTTATGTACAAGTGATAATCATATTAAAGTTCAGATTCGCACATAGATTTCTAAAACAACCAGATGTGCGAGACGGGGTTCGAACCGTGGACCAGCCCGCAAACCGCGAGGCTATCACAGCATTCACACACACACATACGTCACGACTATTATCCCCATTCGGGGGTAATCAGAGGCTTGAGTGGCCATACACCATCACATTTTGCAGGTATTAACCACCTCAAAGCCCACGTTTCACCAGATAGTCAGAACCCAACGTGGCAGGTGGTGAACCTTGTCGCCGTGTATACAGGAACTGACTATTACCTAATCCCGAGGGATAGGTAGGTTTCCTCACGATGTTTTCCCTCACCGTCAGCGAACTGTAAATTATGCACATAGATGAAAATTCATCCATTGTTGCATGCCCCACCGGGGATCGAACCTGGGACCTTTCGATTGCTAGCCCAACCTGTTCACCCCTAGGCTACAGTCGCTTCACTGCACATTACCTATTAATTTCAAAAAATCTCTGATGATTTTCAATTTGGTTAACTGTACCAGACTCACACTATAGTAGCACTTTTCGGAGTGCATATGGTGAGTGCTTTAACAGCTCAAGTACCATTCTGGATAAATGGTAGTGAGTGATCACGGTGCAACTCACACATTGAGTACCAGAGTGTACGCTCTGGCTGCAGGACCTACCGTGGTTGGTCCCTGACGCCTCGTAAGGGGTTGCCAGGTATAGTGTGCCTCTTTTTCTAACCGCAAGGTTGGTAGGAGTTGCCTCTACAGGGTTATTGGTAAAACACTAACAACCTTGCAGGGGCGTATTACTGACATCAAAAACAACAACTTTTGTTCTATGACTTTTTACAAAACAAAAAAAAAACAAAAAATCACTTTCTAAAATGTATGAAAAAAATTATTTTTTCTCATCTAGTGGAAAGCCATGGTACGTGATTGTATTCCACTTTGCCCTAAAGTACCTAAACGTACCACGGCTATTATCTAGATTAGCATATTTTCTTGTTTCATACATTTTAGAGTGTGATTTTTTGTTATTTTTGTTTTGTTTTGTAAAGTCCTAGAACAAAAGTTCTTGTTTTGGATGTCAGTAATACGCCCCTGCAATGTTGTTAGTGTTTTACCAATAACCCTGTATAATAAATCTAAAGTAGAGATGAGGGACGAATTAGTAGGCTGAAGTGGCAGTGGGCGGGACACATAGCCCGAAAAACTGATAGCCAATGGGGCAGAAAGGTTCTTGAGTGGCAACCACGTACCGGAAGACGCAGCGTGGGTAGGCCCCCCACAAGGTGACGACCTAGTGAAGGTCGCAGGAAACCGCTGGATGCGAGGGGCACAGGACCGATCGTTGTGGAAAACCTTGGGGGACTTGTCCAACAGTGGACGTCTTTTGACTGAAAATAATGATGATGATGAGAGTTGAGGGTCCTGTCTGGGGCCCGATTCACGTAACCAAAACCGTAACGACATTTCAGCGATATAGTCGTTGATAGCCTTTTCTTGTTACGAAAAGTCTATCAACGACTATATCGCTGAGATGTCGTTACGGTTTTGGTTACGTGAATCGGGCTACTGTACTATAGTCACCGCGTTTCGGAATGCCGAAACAATAGTCATTAATTATAGATTAATCGCTAATGTGAATTCAATGTTAATTAAGTCTGATGAACTACAAATTACACTAATTAGGCTTGATATTAGCCTGGCTTAATTATTGCATCTCCAATACAAGGCTACTTACATTATTAAGTTATTCACTTATTTATTTTTTATTCACAACTTGAGATATATTGAAACTTATTAAAATCGCCAGACTACGGTAACGGCACGCTATGAAGGCCGGTTTGACATGTGGGAAGGGGAAAGGATGAACCTTAATATGAACCTTAGGATGAATAAAATTCATTTTCGCATTCGTTTTTTGACATTCTTATTTTTTAAAACGGCCAGTCTTATTCCGTTATAATAAGGTACATTTCTTCCCCCCCCCACATGTCAAACCGGCCATTTTAGAATGCCGCTACTATAATATAGAAACTGTACCTATGGTCTAAAATTAAGCCAGGCTTGTTAACTATGTTTTTTAAATCTATGGTATGTATTTTTTATCCATCTATTTTGGTTCCATCAAAGTATAGACGTCCATAATCATTGCCAACCTAATCATAGTGTGTAGTTACAAAAACAAGTACGGAAATAATGTAACTGCAAAAAACATACTTTTTGTAATACCAAATGGGTTTTTCGTTATTATGTTACATTAGAACATGTCTTTAAAATGTCATGAACGTTTCATAATTATTTAAGTGGGTTTAAAGTGTATAAAATCGTAGGTATTACAAGCATTGATATGT
Organism: Drymonia ruficornis; assembly: GCA_947859195.1. Taxonomy (NCBI): domain Eukaryota; kingdom Metazoa; phylum Arthropoda; class Insecta; order Lepidoptera; family Notodontidae; genus Drymonia; species Drymonia ruficornis. Next base: position 7,000,773 of record OX401926.1, on the reverse strand, counting down.
CAAGCTTCCGTCTCTCTCACTTATCGTACGAAACGCAGCTGTAATAGCCACTTTACGCCGATCTTCTGTGACAGGGTGGTATTAACCCCGGTCAAGCCCACCCTTATGTAAGCGCAAAAGCTGCAGTCAATTGGCTAACTTACTTGGCTCCACAACTATATATTTTTAATAAATATACGGTGAGCTAATAATAATAAAAATCATGCATATTCCCTGCATAATATATCATGCATATTCCATATATTTATATATTCCATAATATTGCATGATAGAGATCACTATTAATTTTTTTTTTTTTCAATAAGTACACGGTGAGCTTATAATAATAAAATCACGCATATTCTTTGCATATCATGCATATTCCATATATGTATTTCATAAGGTTGCCTGGTAGAGATCACTATTAGTGATAAGGCCGCCAAAGATTTTCCAATTTCTGTGTAAGATACGTATTTTTTTATAATGGTTTGTATTTTTCTTCTAGTGGTGTAATAATAAAGAATTATCTATTCCCTATTGTATTTCCATGAGTGGGCCTTTAAAAAGGTATCACTATTGCACCAGCTGACCGAGTTATCGTACATCGGATGGCTGTCATTCAGAGCATAACCGTACGTGTAACAATATGCAACCGATTGACAAAGAATATTAACATCTGCTTGTTATTATTATAATCTATGATCGAAGTTAATGTAAATAAATAAATATCCTGGGACATTCTTTTACACACGGCTACCAGATCCCAAACCAAGCAGAGCTTACTATGGAAATTAGATAACTGATATTACTACATATACTACTTTGTTTGAAATACATACTTAATATACATAATTAGACCCAGACTCGGGACATGCAGATACGTTCATGCACACAAATTCATGTCCCGGGTAGGAATCGAACCTACGACCTGCAGCAGGTGGAATCTAAACCAACCACGCCAACGGGTCGTCAAAAGTGGAAGATTTACTTATATTATTCTTTAGGCCCGTATTAATAAACCGATCTCAAGATTGAGATCGAACTTAAGATGCAGTTTTGACAGATGTTCCATACATTAAACGTCAATACTGCATCTTAAGATCGTTCCAATCTTGAGATCGATTTATTAATAACTGCTGGCCTCTGATAACTGGTGAATCATACATTACCGAGAACGCACTAATGCGCAAAGCAATCATTAGGTAACTGGTTACAAAATTGCCGAGTAACCAGTCAGTATATTGAGGACAAGGTTGGAGCATTATTTGTTTCTTATACATTTCGAATGTAATTTTTTATGACTGAGATAATAATAATAATAATATCCTGGGACATTTATTACACACGGCTACCTGATCCCAAACTAAGCAGAGCTTGTACTATGGAAACCAGATAACTGATATTACTACATATATTACTTTTTTATTTGTAAACACATACTTAATATATATATACACCCAGACTCCGGACATACAGACATGTTCATGCACACAAATGCATGTCACGGATAGGAATCGAACCTACGACCTGCAGCGTGAATGTCGCCTCCGCGCCAACCACGCTAACGGGCCCGTCAGATGTAGAAGTCTGGTCAAGAGGACCCTAAACCGAAGAGCATGTATGAAGGGAATAATGAAAGTGGACGAAGCGAAACAAGTGTGTAGGGTCGTCAAGTGGAAAGAAGTGGTCTCTGCCAACCCCTCCGAGAAACAGGCGTGATTATATGTATGTATGAGATGTTGATTTGAAAAAGCATCCTGGCATGAGTTGTGGCTCTAGTTATTTGATGTTCGCTTGATGCAGTTTGAGGGTTCGATTCCTGCCAAGGGCAAATTTCGGAAACGGCCTTTCCGTAATTTGCCCTCGTCTGGGTGTCACTGGGATCGCCCCCAGACCATTTTATGGTAGCCATAGGACGAGCTTTGCTTTAGTTTGGGACCAGTTGGTGTTTGTCTAGCGATATTTATTAATTTCAATAGCGCCAAGCAGTAACTAATTGACTGCAGGGGGCTTACCACCACCTCTTATAGCAGTTTTGTTTTAACGTTTCAGTGAATTTTTGTGCAATGACGTTTCTTATTGTCATGACAATAAGAAACGTCATTGCACATAAAGTCGCTGAAACGTTAAAACGTTCCTGTAATTGAATCGCGATAAGAGTTCGTGGTAAGCCCGCAGCTCATATAATGGGCTGGCTCGACCGGGGTAATACCACCCTCTCACAGAAAATAGACGTAAAGTAGCTATTACAGCTGCGTTTAATACAATGAATGAGAGCCCAAACCCCCCTTCCCCACTCCCCCCACCCCCCTTCAGGTCGACAACGTGCGAGCGATACCTTTGGTATTGCAAGTAAACAATTTAACTGGTGGTAGCTAAGCAGTAACCAATTGGCTGCAGCTCATATAAGGTCTGCCTCGACCGAGTTAGTACCTCTCACAGAACATCGGCGTAAAGTAGCTATCAACCTCTTGGACAGAGTGAGTCATTTAAAAACATGATATGGATTCAAGTCTACCTTGATTTATAATTCCACAGACAGATCGAGAACAAGAAACCAATAATTATTCATCTGGTAGTCTGCGATCGAACTTGAAAATCCTTCCTCAATATTCGCCGGAACAATAATGAGTATTACTGCACCAAGCCAACTAGACACCCGGGTATAAATATCAATTGATAATAAGTCAATGATTCCCCGGTCCCTCCACCACGTAGTGGGAGCTCCTGCCACAGAAGTGCCCAGGCATTGCCCCAGTCTCAACGTTGTGGACGGACCGCGGAATCATTGACTTATTATAATAATAATAATTTAGCCCTTTTAAAGTCCCACTGCTGGGCACCGGCCTCCCCTCAATGCGAGGGGGATTCAGGCCATAATCCACCACCCAGTGCGGGTTGGTAGATTTCACATGTCTAAAGACATGCAGGTTTCCTCACGATGTTTTCCTTCACCGTAAGCAAGTGATAATCATATTTTTATGATTCACACATAGATTTCGAAAAATCCATAGGTGTGAGCCAGGGTTTGAACCCATGATCTTAAGCCCGCAAGACGCATGCTTAACCAATCGGCTACCACTGCTGACTTATTATCATTTGATATTTATACCCGAGTGTCTAGTTGGCTTGGTGGATAAGTAAGGCCGGTGGTCAAACGTGTTATGGAAATAGCGGGCAAACTCACTGACCGTAGCAGTATTGATATTGGCCTTCTTACTTATGTACATAATGTAGCCTAGGGGTGAACAGATTGGGCTAGCAATCAGAAGGTCCCAGGTTCGATCCCCGGTGGGGCATGCACCAATGGATGAATTTTCATCTATGTGCATAATTTACAGCTCGCTGACGGTGAAGGAAAACATCGTGAGGAAACCTACCTATCCCTCGGGATTAGGTAATAGTCAGTTCCTGTATACACGGCGGCAAAGTTCACTACCTGTCACGTTGGGTTCTGACTATCTGGTGAAACGTGGGCTTTGAGTTGGTTAATACCTCCACAATGTGGTGGTGTATGGCCACTCAAGCCTCTGACTACCCCCGAATGGGGATAAAAGTCGTGACGTTACATAATAAAATATTACGTACTAGCTGTGGCCCGCGGCTTCGCCCGCGTGGAAATTGATGTGTAAGATTAGCCTGTCTTATTCCAGAGCCTACACTATCTACGTTTCAAATTTCATTAAAATCGGTTTAGTAGTTATGGAGATACGACAGGCCCGTTGGCGTAGTTGGTAAGATTCCACCTATCACGCTGCAGGTCGTAGGTTCGATTCCTATCCGGGACATGCATTTGTGTCCATGAACATGTCTGTATGTCCCGAGTCTGGGTCTATTGTATATTAAGTATGTATTTACAAATAGAACAGTAGTATATGTAGTAATATCAGTTATCTGGTTTCCATAATAGGTACAAGCTCTGCTTAGTTGTTTAGGATCAGTAGCCCGATTCACGTAACCAAAACCGTAACGATGTCTCAGCGATATAGTCGTTGATAGCCTTTTCGTATTACAAAAAGTCTATCAACGACTATATCGCTGAGACATCGTTACGGTTTTGGTTACGTGAATCGGGCTACTGATCCTAAACAACTAAGCAGAGACTACCTATTATGGAAACCAGATAACTGATATTACTACATATACACAGGTAGCCGTGTGTGAGAAAATGTCGCAGGATATTATTTAGATACGTAGTAACAAACATTTATACACACACTTACTTTCGCATTTATAATATTAGTAGGATAGGATATGCACTAAAGTAGACGTGTGTCGTTACATTATTTTCACGAAACGTAACGTAACCGGTTACGTCAAAGGCGTCACCGGTTATTTAGTAGGTGATTTTTGTAACCCTATGGTTTTCGTTACTACTAGCTTCTTGTATACAAAAATACAAACATTGTTATTTGTTACTTTTAGATGTCTATGGGTGACCGGTGACATAATATCTATGATGTAGTTCGGGCTACAGCTAAATAACCTGTTACAAAAATCACCAGTTACTCGTTCGTCGCGTAAACAGTGATTCGGTGAATTAGCTCGTAACCAGTTAATGTAACCGGTGACGTGAAATAACGCTCACGCCTACACTAAAGGATGTTCGTTTAATTTCTCGCCCGAGCACTCAAGTTTTGACATTATGTCTATGCGTTCTGACGTCAAAACTAGGCCCTAAGTCGCTTAGCCATTGACCTGCCATTGCCATTGAGTTGCTATAATGATCGGCCCTCTGATTGGCTGGCCGACTCTGATCGTCGGTCACTATAGCAGCTCAATGGCGCAGGCGCTCATAGCCAGCTGCAATCACTGATCGCTTAACGATCGGAGGTTAAGCAACGCTTGGCAAGGTCAGTCAGAGATGGGTGACCATTTAGTGGTATTTGAACTGAGCGTCTCCGTGCTTCAGAGGGCACGTAAAAAGCCGGTACCGGTTGTTGTCATCTAAGCAGCGGTCGCTATGCCATGAGGCCTTCGGACGGCTTGAACACATCAGACACTAGGTCGGCCACTAACCATACGGCTACTATGGCTAAGCGACTTAGGGCTCTGAGTGGTCGGGCACGGCATGCCTCGCGTAAACGCAGCCTTTGATCATTACTTATACGATAAGAATTTCAAAATACAAACATACAGCCATTAAAGATATAAAGATAACACCTTATTGTCTACCTGACTCCAGGGTATTGTAAATAAGCTAATAATACAATAGCCGGCCTTTGGGACTTCGAAATTATTAACTTTAACAAATTGTTATGGCACTAACCAAGTTTGGGGCTTAAAGTTTGCGAATTTAATGCTATTCTTGGTGCTTACTAAAATAGCAAGATCAATGAACTCTGAAATCGTACCCAGATATTATATTATTATTATTATTATAAAAACAGCGCAAATAACTATACCTACATATCAAGGATTACAAGCCATATACGTCAAATCTATTGTTAGAAAGAGATTGATATACATTATAGTGTTATCAGCTGCATAATCATACGCGTGCGTGCAGCCGCGACGCAGGCTGGTGCGTGACTAAGTGAATTTCGGGCAGTTACCTTGCATTGATGTGCCAAATTAAGCGCGGTTCGCATCTAACGGCTTAAACATCTTTGACGTAAATCTTAATATTTTTTTCGTGAAGTCTTCATAGAAAATCGTAAATTCTTGGCTGTCGACATGGTCGGCCAGTAACGGCCGCTTAGAATTTACGATGAACAATAAAGACTTCACGATTAATTAATGACCAATGGTTTTCAATTGGTTAAAAATTTGAAATCCCATATGAATTTGAATTTGGTCCCAGATGGACCATTCTTCGTCAGACCATTTTCCGTAGGACCTCGGTGTCAAAATTTTTCTTTGAAACCGAGGTCCCACGGAAAACGGTCAGACGAAGAATGACCCAGATCGTGTGGTATAGTAACTTGAATCGCTTGTCAGTCCTCAAATTGTCCGAAGTCTCTCTTTCCTAATTCATAGAAGATAATTAGACAATGAGTCTCAGGGCCATAACACACCGGGACGCCATGGCGACGTCGCCAGCCACCGTAGCCAACTAATTCGTATTGAAATGTATGACAGGTAACACACCTGCCACCCTAGACAAGTGGCATGAACGCTAATCTAATAGAATAGAATAAACTTCACAATGTATGGAAATGTCAAACGTCGCTATTTAGATCAACAACAAGTTGCTATGTAGATCACGTGACTTATGTCATTTCCATACACGAAGCGTAGCGATTTCAAGGAACGCTTGTAGGCGTCAGCCACTTGTCTAGCCCTTCTGGCGACTGACTGGCGACGCCATCAATACCAATTGTTTGGATACGTAGCCGGCGACGTCGCCATGGCGTCCCGGTGTTATGGCCCTTACTGGCGATAAGCCTGCCAGGAAAATCTAGGTGATAATCCGTTGCTATCTGTGCTTCATAAACTGCCAATAGAATCGTGAATTTGTGTAGGCTTGGGTGTAATCGGTAGTTACACCCAAGCCTACACAAATTCACGATTTTGCATAGACTCCGAATTGCTCGCATATAATTTTACGACGAACCCTATTGGGTTTTATAAATCGGTATGTGAATTCGTGTGAGGGTTCGATAGCTCTACCATGAGTTGATTACGTTCGATACTCGCTAGCGACTGCGTAAAAACAATAATAAACCATTTTTTTTGGATTCCGTACCCATAGGGTGCCAACGGGACCCTATTACTAAGCCTACGCTGTCCGTCTGTCCGTCCGTCCGACTGTTAACGGGCTGTATCTCACGAACCGTATTAGGCAGAGAGTTGAAATTTTCACAGAACGTGTATTTCTGTTACAACTACAACAACAAATATTAAAAATAAAATAAAATTTAAAAATAATGGGAGTCCCAAGGGGGTACAAGAAACTTGATATTTTTGACGTTTTTATTCTACGGTGGTTCGGAACCCTTTATGTGCGAGTTCGACACGAACTTGGCCGGCTTTTTTAAATTAACCTACTTACCCAAGAATTTGCTTGATTTAGGTACGACCTACGCCAAGTTAAGTGTTTCGTAATTAAACGTGCATTACCCCACTGTACTAACCTTAGTACCTCCCCTTCTAATCCAAGCGCGCCGGCTGATATTAATGTAGGTAGTGCTGGTGTACACTAGTGGCAAGAAATCTTGATGCGAGAATGACTCTTCTATTTAATAAAATAAGGTAATTCTACATATACCTACTGGGTGCAATCGAAATCGTGGGCAATATTTAGAACGGTGATTTTACACATGATTCAGAATATTTAGGGAATATTAATCAACAAATCAATTGATAAAAATTTATTACCCAGGTAAGGTATAACAGTTTAAATGGTTTGCTTATTTGCTTACTCGAGCAATATTTTTTTATCAATAGTTGTTTTATTTGTTTTCCCAAAATATTCTGAATCATGTGTTGAGTCATATTTTTAAAATATTGCATACTTTTTCGATTTCACCCTGTAGAAGAGAAATAGTAATGTCTGGAAACAATAGTATTCATTTTTTTTTTTTTTTTTTTTCATTTGGTGTTCAACGCATAATGCACGTCTGCATTGAGCTTTCTGCTAATAATTTCCTTAAAAAAACATATTTAAATTAAAATCAGTAGCATACTCAAGTTAGTAGGTAGTATCTACACTTTATATTTAAATAGTTTGATGGATAACATATTTTAATAATAAAATTGAAATTTTAGTTAAAATTCGTAAAGTTCTTGTTGCTCGTATAACGGATGGCCGATGGGGCCGAAAAGTTCTCGAGTGGCGGCCGCGCACCGGAAAGCGTAGCGTGGGTAGGCCTCCCACAAGGTGGACCGACGACCTGGTGAAGGTCGCGGGAATCCGCTGGATGCGGGCAGCGCAAGACCGGTCATTGTGGCGAACCTTGGGGGAGGCCTATGTCCAGCAGTGGACGTCTTTCGGCTGAGATGATGATGATGAGTTAAAGTTCTGCTTTTTTCGTGGAATATTCAAATAAATTATATTCCATTTATATTAAAAAGCGAAAATAATCTGTGCATTCTTGATAAATCTCAAGAGTCACGCATGAGTGTGTGTTACTAGCACTAGAGATGGGAAGTTGTGTAACTTAAACTATACCGATGTTGCGTATGCGCAAGGCCGCGTGTTTTATATGCATCAATTAAAATTGTGACTTCTTTTTAAATACTTCTTATCTTTCTTTAAATATCGAATTTAATGTGAAGACTAAAGGTGGCTACGCACGATGCAATTTTGTATTCAATCCGTTGATTCAAATCGAGTTGATTTTACAGATTCCGCGGTGAGACAAATTGACGTCAACTTTCTTCTACAACTACATTTTCTACAAATTGAATTGATGGATTGAATACAATTGCATCGTGAGCAGCCGGCTTTAAATTTCGCTATAATGTAATAAAGGTTAACCGCCAAATTTATATATATTTTAAGCCAGTTAACAATTGTTTTACAAATAATTTTACACATAAAAGTGATTCGTAATACCTGTGTAAGTCATAAGTATAAAAAATAGTCTGTGTAAATCATAAGTCTCTATAAATTTGGGAGTAAGTAAGTAATTGTAAATAATTGATATTAAAATTAATGTATACTTATCTTTTTATTTATTAAAGACGAAAATATTTACATATATAATATGAATTAAATTAATTATAAACTGAAAACCTACAAAAACTAAAATTATTATTAATATAATATTGTATTTTAATTACCTAATTACTTCATCATCATCATCATGTATGTCAAGAATGTATGAATGAAGATATGCTTTTTATATTTATTTTAATTATTTAGGTGTACTCTCTTCTTGTTTATTTTTTTTACTCAATATGTTTTCTTTGTGTTTTATGATAATTAGTGTAATTGGTCAGTGACCGTTCTAATCATTAAATAAATTTATAAATCATTTCAGCCAAACGACGTCCACTGTTGGACAGACGCCTAATTACTTATTACAAAGAATTTAATGTTGCTCCATTCTCACGGCTGTTTAAAATAAAAATATACATCTTCACTAAATAATATTGAACCAATTTTAGATAATTTTGCGTATAAGTTTATAGTATATTTCCAAGATTAGTTATTGGTAACCAGCACATTTAACCGCAGTTAAGCAACAACGCCGACTATAATGCTGACTCACTGCTGTAATATAACACATTGCGGTTATGCAACAAACATCTAGACCTTCGGGTTTTACCGCGGTGTTGGCAATGACTTGTCATTTTATTTAACTATTTACTACTAAACTACTGAATATTCATACTTCTGGGATAACAAAATTAGAAACAATAAATTATAAATAAAAAAATCAATTAAATCAACAATTCCCCCTGAATATCGGTTTGTGTTTGACAGAATATCAGTTTGTGGTTGACAGAATATCGGTTTGTGATTGACAGAATATCAGTTTGTGGTTGACAGAATATCGGTTTGTGATTGACAGAATATCAGTTTGTGCTTGACGGAATATCTGTTGCAAGGTGGTTAAAGGTTGGCACTCATTTATCAACTCAGCACCCGACCAGCACCGCCTCGCCGCTCGGCGTCCTCTCGTTGTCGACAGGTGGTCCGCGGGCGGACGCTGCTTTTACACCATAAACGTCACGTGATCAACCAGTGGACCGCGCGTGGTCAACGAGTGAACGCCGCGTGGTCAGCGCGTGGTCCGCTTATTTCCGGTTCAGTTAGTGGATGCCGACCGACGAAGCGGTGCTGATCCGGTGCCGAGTTGATAGATGAGTGCCAACCTTAACAGATTATCGGTTGGTTGTTGACAGAATATCGATTGATTCTTGAGAAAATTTTTGTTTGTGGTTGACAGAATATCGGTTTCTTTTTGACAGAAAGATGTTAAAAAGTTTTAACAGGTTCGGCAACGACGAGCGATGCCTCTGGTTTTGCAAGCGTCCACAGGCTACGGTAACCGCTTAACATCAGACGGGTCAAGCAAAAACGACGAACGAATACATAGGTATCCACATGTTTACATAGCAGATAGAGTTTTATTTATCAAACATCAGTTAATCAAAGAAAAATAAAATCGATGACAAAGGTACCTAAGTCACCTTTAGCTGCAGTTCGTTAACCCTAATGGGGGGGTTCATATAATTCAAAAATGGGGATAGTACCAACTTAAATAAGTTTGTCATCAAGTCTATATGTCTATATTGGAGTGATTGCTAGTTCCAATCAAGCATGGTACTGGGGAGCTTCGGACGAAAAGAATAATTATCTTCTATTCGTCTGAGTGGGAGTCTATTATAAGCCCTGTACGAAATCAATAATCCGTCTCATTTGGGGTTCGAATTTTGAATTTTGACACATTTCCATAGCATTCCATTTTACAGAAATTTAGCGGAATTTGCTTGATCATGCTAGAAAATCAGAAAAATAAATTGCGTTTGCAGAACTGCGATGTGCCCGTCATATACCCCAGACAGATGGACAGATCCGTCAGTATGGGAATGTCGAACTAGTTATTTTGATGCCCTCTGTACAAAACAAAACCGGCCAAGTGCGTGTCGGACTCGCACATAGAGGGTTCCGTACCACCGTATAAATTTAATTAATTTTTTAGTATTTCGAATAAATTCTGTAAAAAAATCAATTTACTACAACGCCATCTAGCTATACTTTGAGTTTAATACTGCAAACACATTCGAAACTTGAGCCCGTAAAAACGTTGTACAAATCAGTTTAGCCATATTTGACTAGATGGCGCTACTGTGACTGGTACTATTAATTTAAAACTTATTTATGGGTCAAAAATGTCGTTTTAAAATTCTTTTTTTTTTTCAACAATTTATGTAAAAGCTGTCATAATGATCACGCATGGTTAAATAGTTAGTTTTCTCTTTATATATTGTTTAATTTATGAGTTATAAATAAAAACGTCAAAAATATCGAGTTTATTGTATGGGGACCCCATACAATTTTTAAGTTTTTTTTTATTTTAGTATTTGTTGTTGTAGCGGCAACAGAAATACACATTCTGTGAAAATTTCAAGTCTACCGTTCGTTAGATACAGCCCGCTGACAGACAGACAGACGGACGGACGGACGGACAGACAGACAGACAGACAGACAGACATACGTACAGCGTAGGCTTAGTAATAGGGTCCCGTTGGCACCCTTTGGGTACGGAACCCTAAAAAGGAAGTAAAGGTGTTAGCCCAAGTCAGAGGCGTAGGGTGAACGAACTTTTAAAACTCAATCCAAAATAAGAGGATTCGCAGCTCAGACACATAAAAACTTAATTGCATAAACCGCTAGACAATTACTGAATATTTAGATATATTGAGAAGTCTGACAAATTCTTTGTTTGCTGTATACTAGTTATTTCCGGGGTATTTTAAATTAGTAGTCATACAGTAGAGTCTCACTAATCCGGCACTATTAAAAACTAGGGGGTTTCGGATTATTGGAATGTTCGGATTACTGGATTATATAGAAAAAAAACATCCTACTTATATTATAAATGCGAAAGTGTGTGTGTGTGTGTGTGTGTGTGTGTGTGGTGTGAATGCCTGTCACCACGTACATCCATAATTACTAAACCGATTTTAATGAAATTTGAAATGTAGATAGTGTAGGGTTTTGGAATAAGACATAGGCTAATCCCATCGATCGTAGAAAAAATATAATTGGCTAATCCAATTTCCACGCGGTCTATGTCTGTGGACTAACTAATGGGAGTAGGGAGGCGCGAGCTGTTTGTTTTTGCTTATCTCCAAATCAGCTGGACCGATTTTGAATAGACTTTCAATGGCAGATAGCTGTGTAAACTCTAAACTTAGGCTACTTTTATTTTAACTTTTTTTTTGTTAAATTAACGCGCACGAAGCCGCGGGCTGAACTACTAGAATAATAAAAAAGTCAAAGGTTAATAGAGTTTGTTATTAACACATTAATCATAAAAAAGTTTAAGGAAATAACATAAATAAATATCCAGAGGTTAGATCACCAACCTTGAAGATTATATAAATAGGACCTTTGGTTAAACTGGTAATATGTTAATCCTATCCATTTTGGTACAGCCATTTTGATATTCAATCATACAGGTATCGATCCGGCGAGACCGGGGTAGTACCACATACAGAAAATCGGCGTTAAGTAGCTATTTTACCTACGATGAGTGAGAGAGCCGGAAGCCCAAAAGTGCCGTCCCTCTATCCCACTCTCCTCAAGTCGTCAAAATGCGAGCGATGCCTTTGGTACTGGAAGCATCTATAGGCTACGGTTATTGCTTAACATCCATGAACCTAATGTTAACATCAGACGATCCGTAAGCTTGTTCACGATGAGTAATAGAGTCGGAAGCCCAACCTGTGTGTGTGTACGTGTGCATAGTAGAAAGATGTATAGTAGGTTATCTTCATAGAAACGCCGCGCGCGGCTTGTATGTTTGCGCCATGCGTATCTATGCGTCGCGCACGCACACTCAAACATCACATGCATTGTTTCGCACTGATAACCGGGTTTAGTTTTGGTTTGAGTGTGCGTGCGCGACGCATAGATACGCTTGGCGCACACATACAAGCCACCCACCCGACCCACTCACCGCTCTCCTTGACTCAGATGTCGAGGAGACCGACACACGCACACTACCCATCATACACCGACCTCGCCGGCGAGGTCGACCTATCCCCTCTTCCGCTAATAGGTAGCCTCTATGTACCTGCGCCAGCAGGACCTAGACGCACCTAGGCACTCGACAAGCCCGCTGAGTTTCTTGCCGGATCTTCTCAGTGAGGTCGCGTTACGATCCGGTTGTAGTTTTACCTCCGTTCTCTCTCTAGAGACAGCAGCCAAGCCGAGACCGAGCCCTATGTGGCGCCCTTGAGCGTGCTGTCACTGCTGTCCCCCTACCCTTCTGGTTGGAGCGCACTTTGCACTCACCAAAGTCCGGGTGAAGTTGTAGAGGCCACTTTAGCCAACAACATATTGTCAATTAAAAAATAATAATAATGATAATAAAAAACATACAAGCTGCGCGCGGTGCGTTTCCATGAAGATAACTTACTACCCATTTTTCTACTATGACGTGTGTGCTTGTATGTATGTGTGTGTACGCACCACGACCTTCTATCTTAAACAGATAGGCAGCGGACTCGCTAATTAGACATTGCATTATAACTCTATATGTCAGATGTGTGCTAACCGCTAACATCACTGTGAGAAACGTATGCTATTGTATGTTAAGTTTTAATGCCATTGCAATAATAAAAACTGAGCAAGCGAGAGATGAATACCTACTTTTTACACGAATGCCCAAAAAAAAGGAGTGTATATGTGTTTAGGGTTCATGTATGTATGTATGTATGTGAGATTCTTTATTCCACCATAACTTATAAATGCCTGAATGGATTTGGATGTATGGGGTATCGTTAGAATCCTTACATAATTCCGGGTAAGACTGGGTATATTATTTTTGAAAAAAAAATGTATGGCGGCATTATGGCTCAATTTTAAAATGCGAAAAAAAATTTTTTTCTTTCGTTATTGCAATATGGGTATCAAATTGAAGGCCTTAATGAGCACATTCTAAAACTGTAGTTGTTATAGGCATAATTTAACATAGGTAGGGTGTACATGCAAAACAAAGATTTCATTTTGGCTGTTGTCACTAAAATGCATAAAATAAAAATAAATAATTTAAAAAAAATAAAAAACACGACTGCCCTGCCAAAAATCGAACTAAAACAAGTGCAGTGTCATTGCAGTCGGGGGCCCTTCCACAGAACGGTCCCCCGACTGCAATGACACTGCACTTGTTTTAGTTCGATTTTTGGCAGGGCAGTCGTGTTTTTTTTTACTAGCCTTATTCCACTGTGCTTATTCTGTACTTACTTACGCTACGTTATTTTTTTGTCAACCTATGTCGTCTCACTGCTGGGCATAGGTCTCCTCTAACTTCCTCCACTCCTTTATTTTTTAGGACTGCGGTGACAAAAAAGCGTACGGCCCGCCTGATGTTAAGCAGTTACCGTAGCCTATAGATGCTTAGAACACCAAAGGCATCGGTCGCACATCGCCAACCTGAAGGGAAGTAGGACAGAGGGAGGAGAGGGGTTGGGCTTCCGGCTCTCCCACTCATCGTACGAAACGCAGCTGTAATAGCTACTTTACACCGATCTTCTGTGAGAGGGTGGTACTACCCCGGTCGAGCCAGCCAGTATATGAGCTGCAGTCAAGTGGCTACAGCTTGAGTCTACCTTCAATATATTGATTTATTTATTTACATAAAATATTATTCCCACAACAGGATGTTGCGAAATCCGTACAACTGAAAGTCTCAATAAACTAATTAAGTTCGTGACGTATTATGTATACAAGTGACAGTAATTAAACGGTAAAAAAGTTAAAATGACATTGACCTTTACACGTGATCTTTACCGAACTTCCTCCCAGTCAATCAATGAGCTTCACTATAAAATCACGGAAAATTAAAAAAAAGACAATGTTTTTTTATGTGTTTAAAGTACCGTATATACTTTCATAACGGCCACCGCAGACTTGCTACTTTTAGCATCGGCGATTTTGAGACTGTATCGATGCTGCGTCGCGTTTCTTCGAGCGAGAACGATCGAGACGCAGCATCAAAATCGCCGATCGCCGATGCTAAAAGTAGCAAGTCTGCGGTGGCCCTTATGCATTTTAGTTAAAAGCTGTTATTTTGACATTAGAAACAGACACTTCATCAAAATTTAATAGGTACTTAAGCCCCCTTCTCCCTCTATTCCCCTCCCCTTCAGGTCAGCAACGTGCGAGCGAAGCCTTTGATATCGCAAGCATCTAAGGAGCTATGCATACGGGCAACTGGCAACTCGCAATTAGCTGTGTTCATATAAAACAATCGCGGCAACTGTTGCTGCAACTGGCAATTGTTGGCTGCAACTGCCAAAAAACCATTAAAAAGTTGATAGTTTCGGCAACTAACATTGCTCCGTGTGCATAGCCTACGGTACGATACGGTGAACGCTACGGTAACTGCTTCCCAACAGGCGACCAAAACAGTCAAATTATGAGCATGATAGCCGGTACCTAGATACCTTTTTTAATGTTTAGTTGAGGTTGCAAATTGACTGAAATCAATTATATTTAGAGATTAAATAAAACGCATTGACATATAGGATTACAAATCATCAAAATGTTTTCCACGAAATGGATAATTGGCTGTTATAAGCAAAAACCCGACAAAAAATTATGAAGAATAGTTTGTAATAGTCATATTTTTTATGTTTAATTAAACGTTGAATAACTAATAGGTGCTAACAATTACGAGCTTATTGAAAATATATTAAAACTAGCTGTGCCCGCGACTCCGTCCGCGTCCAGTCGGTGAAGCCCTTAAATATAATTTTGTCTATCGTCTAATCTGTATTACGTCAGTCTGCATCAGTCTGAGTTCGTCTGTCCGTGGCTGTCTATCTGTACCAGTCTATACCAGTAAGGTGGTAGAGTCTGACCAGTAAGGTGGAGATCGGCATTCTAGTAGCTAATTTACCTTCGTTTCGTATGATGAGGGAGAGAGCCGGAAGCGCAACCCAGCCACCTCCCCGTCCCCTCCCACTAACCCCACTCCCCTTCAGGTTGGAAACGTGCTACCGATGCCTTTGGTTGCAAGCATCTATAGGGTACGGTAACTGCTTAACAACAGGTGGGCCGTACGCTTGCCTGGCGCCTTAGTTTTATAACAAAAGTTTGACTTTATTTGTCTGTGTGTATCAGTTTAGCTGTAAGTATCTGTCTGTCTGAATCGGTCTGTCTGTAATCTATCGGTAGGTGAGTATCTCTGTCTGTACCAGTCTATCTGTATCCGTCTATCTATATCTGTAGTTACTCATAGTATCACGACTGAGCGGTTGGACTCCAGAGCTCAATGTTTAAGTTTGTACTTGATACACATGTTCTTTATTTAAAATGAGTGAGTGCTCCAGACTCAAGGCTTAGGTAAGAGTCACTTCGCAACATCGTGCTTAAAAAGTTAGAGTCCGGAGTTTATCGTCTAAGTCAATAGTCAAAGCGTTTATTTTGTTTAGGCCTAGGAGGGCACTTATAAGTAGTCATTTTACATGTTTTCCTTAAATTCTAGCGCCGGATCGGAAACGCGACCTCGCCTGAGAAGTTTCTACTTGATACCCACATTGCTAATTCAAAATTAGCAGGTCCTCCAGATTTATGTTTTAAGCAGGCAGTTACCCAGCAGCATCATTCCTGAGGGGTTGGAGTTCAGAGTTCAATGTCTATGTTTCTTTCAAAATCAGCAGGTCCTCTAGACTTACTTCTTAGGTAGGTAGCTTCCCTACGGCATTAGTACTGTGGAGATGAATTCCAGAGTTAACGTCTAAGATTCCGCGTGATACAAAGACCCGCTTAATGTTTTTTATACGTAATTAGGAATAAAAAAACTAAATTTCTTGAAGCAAGGAAGATATTAAATTTTGACATGTGGTGCAAGGCAGGTATTGTCTGATTTTAAGTATAGCGACATCTAGTTAAGAAAAACGAAACTTAAGATTGTAGAACGCAGCAATAAATTTTTTATTATTATTATTAAAATTAAGATTATCTATTCCAAATAGTGTCGGATCACACACAACGTAGGGCTCCGTAGGGCTCCGCTCTAAATAGACGTATTTCAATAACGAAAACTTATTTTTTGCTAGAATTTCTGTGTGGTCATAAAAATTTACAACCTAATATTTTAGAAAAAAATATCGTAGATATAAAGTTGGACTATTAGTCATATCCATGCCAAATTTCATTGAAATCAATCCATTGGATTCGAAGTTGTGCGTGTTCGAATATTTAGGTAGTTTTTGAATGTTTTGTGGCAACCCTAAACTTTACCGAAAAACAATATATGCTAGATGTTAAGTTAGACTATTAGTCATATCCATGCCAAATTTCATTGAAATTAATCCGGTGGATTCAAAGTTGTGCTCTTTCAAACATTTAGAATTTTTAAGTAGTTTTTTGAATTTTCTGTGGCAACCCTAAACATTTTCGAAAATAAAAGTATCCTAGATGTTAAGTTAGACTATTAGTCATTTCCATGCCAAATTTCATTGAAATCCATCCGGTGGATTCGAAGTTGTGCTCTTTCGAAAATCTGAGCAAACATACAAACATACAAACATACACACAGACAAAAATTCTAAAAATGATAAAAATGAATTCTGCTGGTCCACCTAAGTCCCCCCCACTATTTTTTTTCCAAATATTTCGAATGTACAGACGCGACCGATTTTACATTCTTATTATATGTATAGATTACTGATAATTTTAGATTACCTGCGCCCGCGACTTCGTAAGCGTGGTATTTATAATTTTTGTGTTGCTTATATTTGGTAAAATAAAAATAGCCTATGTTACTCCTAATAACATCGGTTATTCACCAGTAAAAATCCCGCTAAAATTGGTTCAGTCGTTTCGGGGTTTGGCCGGAACCAACAAAGACAATTTTTTTTTTTAATGTGGTATCGTTATTAGTATACTTTCATATGCATTTACTGAAAAGCTGTTATTTTGCCATTACAAAATTGATTGTATTATTTTTGTTTATTTCGTGACATATCTTATTTTTAACTAAAGATTGACGAGTCTTGTAAGAATCTTAAGATACTGTATATTTCGATGATTTTTAAAATATCTTTAATATTCTAAAATAAATGATTAGGTAACAGCATTACGGACCGGTAGTAGATTATATTAAAACTATTTATAACTGCTATTTTTAGCCTACATGAATAACACATTTTGAATAATAATTTTTATCGTCAGTCTATACTTGCTTTTATATATTAATTTGCAAGCAACCGTCGTAAAATCCTGCCTCCAAGTTACCTTAAGTTACTCTGTTTCACATTTTTTGTCATTACAGTTTTATAATGGCTATAATTAGAGTATAATTGATCTAACAATGCTCTACTTCTCGTTCAAGATCGTTGAATTCTTTTGTTTGATTGACAAATGTTTGACTCATCACAAACGTTTGCCAAAGTCTATGGAATATTCCATAAAGCCGCGTCCTCCTGCGCGTTTATTTATTTTATTTTATTTGGGGAGCTTACGGCTAATTTTACAGAGTGAATAAGATAATATATAAGCAAATGCCAATTACAAGCTTCCACACAAGCCTAAAAATTTTTTGGCCTACAAATTTTCCCCGCTCAGTAAGTGGTCAGGGTAGAATTATTATTGCTTGTATCACAAGGGAGCAAAATAATATTTTTACGGCGCAGGTGCTATTTTGAATCTCGAACGCAGCGAGGGATTTACTCCACCAAGCCAACTAGGTGCCTGTCATATGTGACGTCTCCCGCACAACAAGGCGGTGGCGGGTGTGCGGGAGGTGTACGGGCGGGAAGCCGCATTCCATCCGAGCGCCTAGTTGGCTTGGTGGTTTAGTAAAGTACGTTGCCCGAGGTAAAAATAATCTTGATACACAGGTTTTCATCCCCGTCTATGATAGATGGGGAGCCGTAGAAGGGTTTTCTGGATTTACTCCAGCGCGTCAGATTAAGATAAGGGATATACCTTACATATTGATAAAATCTCCAACCAGTATGCGCCCTTAATATTGATGGGTACGCTCAGGGGAATAAAAAAATAATATAGACCATCTAAAATACTCGAACTCGTCAGATTAAGATAAGGGGGATTCATTACTAGCTACGAAGTGTCAAAAGTGTCAATTTTGTTAATTGGATAGTCAGGCCAAGAAATGGGAGCATCTGTAAGTTTCACTGAACACCCCCGCTGAAAATCTGACACGCTCGAGTAGTTTTTATTTTTTTGAATTTATCATTAGCATAAAAAATATCAATATCTGACACGCTTGAGTATTTCCACGTCATTGCTTTTTTTGCAATTTTGAAATTATCATGTAGACGCTCCCCCCACCGCTGAAAGTGGAAACATCTAGAACCATCTATTCTTCCTATCATCTAATCTACCGAATCTAATAGGTTTGGGCGACGCTGGAGTAAATCCACAGTTTGCATCATGGGCTCCCGGTCCATGAGAAAAACAACATAGATCGCGTGTCGCGCGTTATTTATTTGTTTTATTTTTTTAATGCAGTGCGACGCGCCACATCGTCGTCCATATTACCGGCCAGTGACTTTATCCATAAAAGATTTGCGTTCGATCTCTTTGCTCGTGGTACACTAGAAGGAAGTTCATGTTCCAAATTCAAAACTCATTACTGCCCTTCGTAATTTTATGGACAACTTTATGTAGTACCGGTCCGACGCATTTTGACAGTACCGCTTGGGTACCTTATGTGGAGTGCATAAAGCCGTCCATTTCTGTCAGAAAGTTTCTGATTATGTGCGGCCGGCTTAAAAGACTAGAAAATACCTATTACATACTTTAGTCGCACTTTTTGTGAAATAAAACCAAATTTTTCGAGTAGACGGTATAAAAAATATTAGAGATGTGTTCGTTGTGCTAGATAAATTTGGGACTAGGTGCACCTATTCCTAGTATTAAAAAATACGTGATCCAAGCACCTGTTCCACCTATTCCACCTAGTCTCAAGTATTATCGGCTATGTTTCGCGTACATAGTCCTTAGATCCATAATAGGAGGCGATACATGAGATCAAATGGGGACAAAACTGCCTTTGGCTCACTTTAGATGTCGCTACTGCTTACAATATGTCATTCTCCATAGTAATTATGTAAACTAACTTGTTTAGATTAAAATTATTCCATAATATATTGATTGCATCGTCACGCTCTCGCAGTACGGTACGGTACTTGGTACTTGGTGCGTCAGCGGACGTGTTGAGCGCTAATACTAGGTGGACTAAGTACTGTCAAAATTGGAATAAGTGCCACCTAGTCTCGTAAAATACCTAGTCTTCGCAACTGTTCTAGTAAATACGACTCGCCTCTAAAAAATATTGTAGTGTGTCGAGAAAATTACACACAATTATTTTTTCTGAGTTAAAGAAGTATTTCTTTCCCAGCGTATAACGTCGTTAATAATGATTGGCTATTTGATTACACCCAAGTCCTTGATGGCTTGAACTGAATACCTGTATAAAAATGCAGTCTGCAATCTCCACAAACTGGTTTAGGCCCTTAAATGGAGCCTGAGAAGGTCTAACCGTGCGTCACAAAGCCAAGTCAGACAAATGGCCAAGATTCTTGAATAGGTACCAAGAAGGTTATAATGTTTCATTTCTTGGTATACCACTCTAGACTTATACAACGGATAACAATCTCGTATTTTAAAAAAAAAACGCTGCGCTGTCTGTATGTTTGTTCCAGCTAATCTCCGAAACGGCTGAACCGATTTTGATGGAACTTTCACTGGCAGATAGCTGATGTTATAAGGAGTTACTTAGGCTACTTTTATTTTAAAAAAGTTTAAGGGTTATTCGAAAAAAAAATATTACAACTCATTAAATTCCACGCGGACCTAAGTCTTTTTCATAAATGTACGCGAACGAAGTCGCAGACACAGCTAGTGTATTTCTAAATATAGTGTGAGACAGGTTTTCTGAAATGGTGACACTATTTAGTTGCCTATTACCTTGTTATTATTAATATTATTATCATCCTGTATCTATTTTTAGTCCTTTTCCCTACTACATTCCGATTCAGAGAAAAAGATACGGAAAGTTCTAATTAGTGATGGGTTGATCTCGAGAACATTCTCACCCTCGGAAACTTACTCGTGAGAATTTATCTTCAGAAGCATGTTAAACTTGGCATAAACCTCATTAAACATGCAAGTATGGCGGTTTTAATTGTTTTTAAGATTTAAAGTTAGGATAACGTCACCCAAAATATAAGATTCTCAAAAAATCTCACGAGTAAGTTTCCATTGGTGAGAATGTTCACTAGTTCTAATCAAATAATATTTATTGCGAATTTACTATTTTTATTTTTTATTTAATTTACAGAAGGCTCACTTTTTCCTCGCCCAATAAATCAGCTTGGTTACATCGAGAAAATGCAGCCAGAATTCTTGCCACCATCCCAGACAAGATTTATTATGATTAGCGGAAGGTTTTATATTTACTATTCCACCAAGCCAACTAGGTACCTGTCAAATGTGACGTCACCCGCACAACAGGCGGAGGCGGTGTGCGGGAGGTGTGGCGGGCGGGAAGCCGCATTACATCCGAGTTCCTAGTTGGCTTGGTAGTGTATACGACGTGCCCGTCGGCGTGGTTGGTTTACATTCCGCCTATCACGCTGCAGGTTGTAGGTTCGATTCCTACCCAGGACATGCATTTGTGTGCATGAACATGTATGTCTGTATGTCCCGAGTCTGGGTGTAATTATGTATATTAAGTATGCATTTATAAACAAAAAGTAGTATGTAGTAATATCAGTTATCTGGTTTCCATAGTACAAGCTCTGCTTAGTTTGAGATCCGTGTGTAAAAGAATGTCCTAGGATATTTATTATTATTTGTAACGTCACGACTTTGAAAAATGTAACATCACGACTTTTATCCCCATTCGGGGGTAGTCAGAGGCTTGAGTGGCCATACACCACCACATTGTGGAGGTATTAACCAACTCAAAGCCCACGTTTCACCAGATAGTCAGAACCCAACGTGACAGGTGGTGAACCTTGTCACCGTGTATACAGGAACTGACTATTACCTAATCCCGAGGGATAGGTAGGTTTCCTCACGACGTTTTCCCTCACCGTAAACTCTTTAAAATGTTATTCTAAAATTAAATAAATAAAGGCTTTAGGTTATTTACTATTTAATGACGCACGTAATAACGAAATAACACGTTATTTTAATATTTGCACGTCACTATGATATGGCATAATGGCACGTTTCGAATTATAGTGTTGATCAATGCGCAGATATTTTTTGTGTAACATCACGTTTTAACGTATCTATAGTTACATCTTTATAAAAACATGTTAATTAACGTTAAATTGTGTGGCGGTTTTCGTTTATTGGTTTGTGAAATAGGTACTAGCTACACATACCTAGTCTGAGAATCACTATCTCAAAGTTGATATCGATCTTAAGAGGCAGTTTTGAGGTTGAATGTACGACACATCTGTCAAACAGCATCTTAAGATAGATCTCAACTTAAGGACGCATTTATGAATACGAGCCAAAGGCTTGTACCAATAAACAATGTTAGACATGTTTGTTGATTTTAGTTGGTGGTAGAGCCAAGCTGTAGACAATGGGTTTCCATAACGAATTTAGTTGAGAATGCAGATTTACAGAGCTAAGAAATCTATAACATACAGTGCAAAAATTTTTGGTCTACGACAAAAATTTACGAATTGGTGACCAAATTACTAGCGAAGATCGCGCGCGATTATTATGACGTAATTTGAGCCACGCGCGCTTTGTAATGAACGGCGGCTCGGGCTGGCGCGGGCCGGCGCAGGTACAGCGCCTTCAATCCGCGTCGGTCCCGTCTGACGTCACACGCACATGCCGCACATTATATAAAATGTGTTAAAAAGTCGCAACGGATGGATCGATTTTGATGATTTAAAAACTATATTCATAGGAAAGCTTAGTTTTAACTATGGTGTTAGTTATGAGTTGTTTTGTTAACCTAGTATTGATTCTCATTGACTGCAGCTCATATATGGGCTGGCTTGACCGGGGTAGTCCCACCCTCTCACTGAATATCGGCGTAAAGTAGCTATTACAGCTGTGTTTCGTGCGATGAGGGAGAGAGCCGGATGCCCCACCATTTAGTACATCATAGAAATAGGCAACAGACGAATTTATTTCATGTTACCATATACTACCTACTTCTTCAGCGTAATGGCTCTTTTTTACGTTTTATAAGGCTCAGTCGGTCTCTAAATAACAAACTTATGTAGCATTTCAGTAATTGGTAGGTTGTAATACTAGATATGTTGGCTGCAGCTTTAGAGGGCATAAAGTCAATCAGCCAGTAGTTAATCAAGATTATCATAACAAAAACTAAAGAATAATTGTGATAACCATGCAATATAAATCACTTTAATCCTACTATTCGTTATTGTAATTAAATATTCTTGAGTTTTTCTAAAGTAATTATTTTATTAAAGGTCAACTTATGACATTAGAAAAAAACTACACCTATCGTTAGTGTGCATTTTTCCGCAACAAGATGAATTGGCAAATTTCCATAACCTATAGGTAATGTTTACTGCAGTGATTGCCGATTGGCTAAGCACGTGTCTTGCTTATTAAACAATTAAGTATTATTTCCATTTATTCTTGTTATTTCTGAATTTTATTCACGGATGCCAGAAAATTAATTACTTAGTAAAGGCAAATAATTGCTACTTTAAATATCTGTTTTCTACCCTCATCTAATAAAAAAATACAAATAATCGACTCCAAAAAACATATAGAACAAAATTTATCTAATATTTGGAGTTGGTGCCGATCATATTATATTTTAGGTACACCAAGCTTAATAGTACCGACAGGCTTTTAGAGCGCTAGGATTTTTTTGGAGTCGGTTTTGTTTTTGTTTTCGAAATAATTGGTGATTATTGGAATTTATGAAAGGGCTGGCCGGCGTTTCCCAAAATCCTGAAACACATGTTTTTTGATGTGGAGTATACATTCTAAGTTTCAGTCCATCAATCAACAAAATATTTTCAGATGGCATTCAACCCCTAGTGTCGACCCCATAGGGGTTGAATTATAAGAATCTTTTTATGGGACATCTCCAAAACTATTCTAGAAATTACTTCCTTTAAGTAGGTTTAATTAATTTTAATTCAATATGTTTTTTACTACAAATTATATTTATTGTTAATTAATATAGCTGTTATTACCTTTTGGTTAGCATTTTATTTTAGATTGTAATAAAATTCTTATCAATTTACGAGTAGGCGTGACTAAATCTACTTCCACGCACCCGAAACTTTTTTAAATATTTTATATATTATAAATTAAAATATGTTTTTTTTATAAATAAAATAAAATATTCCAAGACATTGAAAAGAACATAAATATGAGCCAATTGAATTAATTTCCAATCTCGAAACAATGATTGCGGCATTTAGCCCAATTATCATTAAGTTCACAGTCAAATCTATAATGCGCGGTCATTTGTGTTAACTACTAGATTTTTCGAGTGATGGCAACATAGGCATTAGCATTAGATAAAAAAGTGCGTGTCGGACTCGCACATAAAGGGTTCCGTACCACCTTAGAATATAAACGTCAAAAATATCTAATTTCGTGTATGGGGACCCCTTTTATTATTTATTTTTATTTTATTTTTAGTATTTGTTATTGTAGCGGCAACAGAAATACACATTCTGTGAAAATTTCAAGTCTCTAGCTATTATGGTTCGTAAGATACAGCCCGCTGACAGACAGACAGTCAGACAGACGGACGGACAGCGTAGGCTTAGTAATAGGGCACCCTTTAGGTACGGAACCCTAAAAACGATGGCCATTCAATAATCAGAAGGTCTATGTTGCAACAATTATGCATTTTTTGTCATTCGTTAGACCGCTTAAGAGCGTAGGCCAACGGTTGGTCGTGGGTTCAATTCCCGAGAAGTTAAATTTTGTAAATAACTTGTTCGTAATTGCGCTGGTCTGGGTGTCACTGGGATCGCCTCCAGTCCATGGTACGGTACCCAAAGTTTTTTTTACAACACTGAGGTGGCGAAGAAACGTACGGCCCGCCTGCACATGTTAAGCAGTACAAGCGTTGCTTAGTATGGGACCATACAGTTGTTATGTAACTCTGGCGTTTGGATTATTGCAATGGTGGATACTGCGCGTCTTAGAAAAGTCTAAAAAAATTACATAAAACAAAATGCAATACAGACATTTTGAATTTTGAATAATTTTCGAAAGACATGTGAAAACCACCAACCCGCACTGGGCCAGCGTGAGGGATTATGGCCTGAATCCCCCTCGCATTGAGGGGAGGCCCGTGCCCAGTGGGACGTTAAAAGGGCGGATATTATTATTAAATAAACAACGATGAAAACTAATCAATTATTTTTAAAAACTCACCTTCAAAAATCCAGTCAGCAGGTCAATGAACTTTAAAAAAAATAAAAAAGCAACTCCACTGATCACAACACGGGCACTGTTCGAATTACGAAATTTAAATTAACGCGTTTAACCAAAACCCTTCACACGTCCGATCGCGTCGAACGTCGGGATAACACTGAACTTGAAATACAAAGCAAACACTCCCGCGCAGTTAAACTTCTTGCTTACCTTCAAATGATATTCTGCAATGTACACCTTCGCCCGCCAAAAATAAGTCTTATATTAGCTTATTCTATTAGCAGAGATAATTAAATGATCATTCTTACATATTAATTTATATTTTGTGATTTTTATGCGTAAATCTTGCTCTTCCACATCGTACTGAATACGTGAACCTTCGCCACGGTTCTTAAGTTCATGAGTAGGTACTTATTTGTCAGAAGGTTGTTTTAGAGGCTGCATCTTGGGAGAAACGAGTGGGTGCCTATTATCTTTAAAGTCATCGCAAGTGTATATAAGTAACCTTCCAAGTTATTATTTTAAAATTGATGCTATAATCGGAAACTATCGGAAATCAATGACTGAAACTGACGCTCCATTCTCTCCATGATTCGCTCGCTTTCTTCACCCTGTATATCTAATTTGGTGCGTCCAGATGGCTCGCATACCTCACCCGCGTACCTACTCAATTTTGACGTCGGAACGTAGAGATGTAATGTCATAATATGAGTGATCGGGCGGGGAACGCTGGGCAGAGGTCTTCGCACACATCCGCAGGGATGTGGGGACTCGGTTACGGGGCTAGGAACGCTCCTACGGCGTCGTAGCTAGGGGCTGGCCGCGGGGGCGGCTGCCAGGGGCGCCAAAACTCAAGGGGGCGCAAACCCATAAAGTACCTGTACTTATTGGTTCAGGTAAACCTTACGATTGATAAATTCAGAAAAACCTGAAAAAAAAGAAAGTACATACTTTCTTTGTTTCTGTCTTTAATTTTCACATTTCAGTGATATCATATCTACTGTCTTAGTAAGATCTAGTTATAGTTTAAACCATGCGATCGATCAACTACCCAATTAATAATATCACATTATTGCGCCCCCAATACTTGTTTTTTTTATAAGACTGCGGTGGCAAAAAAGCGTACGGCCCGCCTGATGTTAAGCAATTACCGTAGCTTATAGATGCTTGCAATACCAAAGGCATTGCTCGCACTTTGCCGACCTGAATGGTAGTGGGAAGGAAGGAGGGGAAGGGGAGGGGGTGTTGGGCGTCCGGCTCTCTCACTCATCGTAGGAAACGCAGCTGTAATAGCTGCTTAATGCGGATCTTCTGTGAGAGGGTGGTACTACCCCGGTCGAGTCAGCCCGTATATGAGCTGCAGTCAATTGGCTACAGCTTGGCTCATGAACATACATATACTCACGCTACTATCATCACTACTGATTGCCACATGCTACGATTTTGACACACCTGTTTTGCTTCATCCACATTCATACATCTTCTCATGCACTGCCGTCGGTTAAGGGTGCTACGGACTTGACCTTTCTGGAAAAGACCCTTTCTGGAATCAGGTCGTGAAAAGTTCTTCTTGGGCGCCCTCTTCCGACGCATCCACTTACATTCGCTCCGTATATTTCTTTCGTCAGTCGACATTCACTCATCCTCTCTACATGGCCAAACCATCATAGCACACTCTTCTCAATCTTAGTCACCACATCATCCTTCAGCTTACATCTCTCTCTTATCATGGACCGGGAGCCCATCGTGCTAATTGTGGATTTACTCCGGCGTCGCCCAACTCTATTAGATTCGGTAGATTAGAGGATAGGAAGAATACATTGTTCTAGATGTTTCCACTTTCAGCGGTGGGGGAAGCGTCTACATGATAATTCCAAAAATAAAAAAATATTCAATGACATGGAAATACTCAAGCGTGTCAGATATTGATACTTTTCATGCTCCGACATGATAAATTGAAAAAAAAAACATACTCTAGCGCGTCAGATTTTGTAAGCGTCTATAGGCTACGGTAACTGCTTAACATCAGGCGGGCCGTAAGCTTTTTGGCTACCGCAGTCCTATAAAAAAAAAACAATTTGAGAGGGGGTGTTCAGTGAAACTTACAGATGCTCCCATTTCTTATACTGACGATCAAATTAGCAATATTGACACTTTTGACACTTCTTAGCTAGTAATGAATCCCCCTTATCTTAATCTGACGAGTTCGAGTATTTTAAGATGGTCTATTATTTTTTTGGTTGCCCTGAGCGTACCCACCAATATTAAAGGCTCATACTGGTTGGAGGTTCTTATCAATATGTAAGGTATCTCCCTTATCTTAATCTGACGCGCTCGAGTAAATCCAGGAAACCCTTCTACGGCTCCCCATCTATTGCACTATTCTCATACCTATGTGGTCTCATACAATCATGTAAGTAGAATGCCATGGAATCGCAATATAGCGTACACCAGTAACGGACAACAACATGGTGGTTTTATGGTGGTAGAGCCGACCCTTATATGGGCTGGCTCAACCAGGGTAGTACCACTCTCTCACAAAAGATCGGCGTAAAATTGTTATTACAGCTGTGTTTTGTACGATGAGTCCCCTTCCCCTCCCTGTGACCCATTTCCCTTCAGGCTCCGCTTCCTTCCGCTCGGCTTCGCGGTGGGTGTAGACGCGTCTATTGATATTACAAAGAAAAAAAATCCAGTTGTGATAACCTTCATATCTAATTGATTCGGTCATTACTTGTTCATTAGAGAAAAATCACATTATAATTAAACTAGGCAGTGCTATCCGTGTTTCGAAAATGTATTTTTTATATAACGTTTGATTACTCACCTAATTAATTGAAGTTACATCCGTGTATCTCGAAAACGGCTGGCCCACTGGGAGACATCTCTGAGATATCAGCTATCAAAAAGAAAGAACGCGTTGAAATCTTTTCGTTCGGAGGTTACGTTCAGGATTCTGAGACTGCTTAAAATCCGTCTTACACTAAAACGAGGTGGTAGAGCCAAGCTGTAGCCAATTGACTGCAGTACATGTACAGGCTGGCTCAGCCGGGGAAGTACCACCCTCTCACCGAAGATCAGCGTAAAGTAGTTATCATGTATAGCTATGTGGGTATAGCGTTTGATACGATTTTTCATGGTACTGAGTTGGCAAACAAGCGGAGGGCCCGCCTGATGTTAAGCTGTTACCGTAGCCTATAGATGCTTGCAATACCAAAGGCATTGCTCTCACGTTGCCGACTTATGTGAGACAGAGGGTGGGGAGGGGGTTGAGCTTCCAGCGCTCTCACTCATCGTACGAAACGCAGCAGTAATAGCTACTTTACGCCGATCTCTTGTGAGAGGGTGGTACTACCCTGATCGAGTCAGCCAGTAGATATACGAGTTGGAGTCAATTGGCTACATCTTGGCTTAGTTAACTAATTCTTGGCCTTGCCAAACGTAACTTTACCGTAGAACTTGTTTTTAAGATAGCAAATTCATTGTGATTAGTTTGACACCAACTGACCTCGGAGTTATTTATGTAACCCCGCATAGTAAATTATTATTAATGTTGTCGTAATTTATTTACTACAACCAGTTCAACTTGATAGAAAAACAGAAATTCCTGACTGAATAGTGACAACATTAGTTTGTAGCATACTGTTTAACACTACCATTGAAATAAAATAAAATAAATATGAAATGAAAAAAATGTAAATGTAACGTAACGACTTTTATCCCCATTCGGGGGTAGTCAGAGGCTTGAGTGGCCATGCACCACCACATTGTGGAGGTATTAACTAACTTAAAGTCCACGTTTCACCAGATAGTCAGAACCCAGCGTGACAGGTGGTGAACCTTGTCGCCGTGTATACAGGAACTGACTATTACCTAATCCCGAGGGATAGGTAGGTTTCCTCACAATGTTTTCCCTCACCGTCAAATTAAATAAATAACGATATAAAAAAATATAAGTCACGACTTTTATCCCCATTCGGGGGTAGTCAGAAGCTTGAGTGGCCATACACCACCACATTGTGGAGGCATTTAGCCAACTTAAAGCCCACCTTACTAATACGTATCAAAGTTCCTCACCTAACCTAACCTATCCTAACGATGAAGGAATATATCGTGAGGTAACCAGAGCCTCGAGTCTCTTATCAAAATCATTGCGAAACCACTGTCTCTAACATCTTCTAAATGACAAATGCTTGGCCGTCTGCCGGTATTCAGCCAGCAGGGGCTCCGACTCCGTGGGTGCTCGGGGGCTCCAGCACCCATGAAAGCAAATAGTTGGTGCAGAGCACCCATGACAGACACCCAGATATTAAAATTAGCAATATTTCTGAAGTCTCAAACGCTCGCACGTTTTTATTGATTTATTTAGATTGAACAATATTTTATTGGCAGACAACAACTGTCGACTGCCAAGAATTAATAATAATATCCTGGGACATTTTTTACACACGGCTATTTGATCCCAAACTAAGCGGAGCTTGTACTATGGAAACCAGATAACTGATATTACTACATATACCACTTTTTTATTTGTAAATACATACTTAATATACATATACACCCAGACTCGGGACATACAGACTTGTTCATGCACACAAATGCATGTCCCGGGTAGGAATCGAACCTACGACCTGCAGCGTGAAAGGCCGAATCTTAGCCAACCACGCCAACGGGCCCGTCTTCAACGGCCAATTCACGTAGATAATAATTATTAGAGACTAGTGGTTCCGCAATGAACAATTGTTAAAGGACTTGAGGCCCAGGTTCTTGGAAAAACGTTTGAAGTTCGCCACGCATATCTAACATGGTCCATTATAACCCGAATCCCCCTCGCCTTGAGAGGGGGCAATAGGCTCGCCCCCTGTTATACCTAGGTAAATTTACATTATGCTTACCAACCTGTTACCAAACTGTTAAAACACAGTCAAATGCATTATTATAATAAACTAGCTGTCCCGGCGAACTTCGTACCGCCTCAGAATTAATGTTGTCCGAAAAAGAACTAACCCCCCCCGTTTCCCCGTTCGTCGTCTGTTCCTTTCCCGCAAATAAAGGGTTCCGTACCACCGTAGAATAAAAACGTCAAAATTATCAAGTTTCTTGTATGGGGACCCCCTTTGTTTTCAATTTTTATTTTATTTTTAGTAAGTATTTGTTGTTGTAGCGGCAACAAAAATACACTTTCTGTGAACATTTTAACTCTCTACCTATTACGGTTCGCCACACAGCCCGATGACAGACGGACGGACAGTGTAGGCTTAGTAATAGAGTCCCCCCTCCCCCTTAATTTTATATTTATTTTTTATTGTTAGTATTTGTTGTTGTAGCGCCAACAGAAATATATGTTCGGTGAATATTTCAACTATAGCCATTACGGTTCGTGAGATACAGCCCGCTAACAGACATGGATGACGGAAGGACAGCGTAAGCTTAGTAATAGAGTCCATCATGAAGGGCAACCTTCCACTGACCCATCGACATGTGTATCCTGCCCGTTCTTACCTACGGCGCCCAGACATGGTCAGTAATCGAGGCTCAGAAGTCCAAACTGAAGGTTTACCATAGAGCATTAGAGCGCAGCATTTTGGGTGTAAAAAACACTGATAGGGTGCGGAACACCTTGCTGCATTCCATATCCCTTATCGCGGATGTAGGAGTGAAAACAGCTAAACTTAAGTGGACCTGGGCGGGTCACCTGAGCCGAATGTGCTCAGAAAGGTAGGCCAAAGCGATCACCGAGTGCGGTCCCAGAGCACGACCGTCATCGCCGACGTAGACCCAAAAACGGTGGCACGATGACCTCCACGCTCATCTAGACGGGTGGTATGAAAGAGCCCATGACCGCGATGGATGGAAGTAGATGAGAGAGACCTTTGCCCAGCAGTGGGATACAGTAGGTTATTAAGAAAAAAATGGTCCAGCCGTTCTCGAGTTTTGCGCTTAGCAACAAATTTAGCGATTCATCCCTTTATTTTTCGACACTGAACTGTTAAGCCGGAAACCCACCTCGGTGCACGGAGAGGCCACGCACACGGCCACGGCTACGTTCTGCAAAAAAATGTATGGGTGACGTCATTCTCCGTGCGCCGCGGTGGACACGGTGACATATATTTTCGTGCAAAGCGAAGCTTGACCCACGTGCGTAGCGTATGCGTGGCCTCTCCGTGTGCCGCGGTGGGTTTTCGGCTTTATGTGAACAACGCGGATCTATTTCTTGTGATGAATTGCTCATGAAATAAATTTGCAAGAATTTATAGTCGCCATCCGCCATCTGACACCGGCGTTCATTACGCCATCTATTGAAAGTAATTTGAATCATACGTAAAATATGGGTTTTTAGCGCTTTCCGGGCAATTTTTCCATTTTTTTAAATGTATGAACCTTCCTTAAACTTCACGGAATAATCTAAAAAAAAAAACATCTAAATTGGTCCAGCCGTTCTCGCGTCAAGTAATGACATGAAATAGGGATTCATTTTTATATATATAGATTATTTATTTTATCAAACACGGATTATTTTAATTTAACGCCATCTATAAGTGAAATCCTGAATTAACATAACTGATGAAGGCTGTATACATTTGAGGGTTGTATTTTTCATACATTGAATTACTTTGTGTTACGCGCAACTTGTAATAGATGGCGCGACTTGTTGGAAGTATGAGAGGTTTTATTTTTATCGAACATAGATGTCACTAGCATCTCGAAGTATAATACATTTTTCTTCAGAGCATTTTTAGCTTGACTAATGACTTGTGGTAGGTAAGTAGTATCACGGTAATATTTCCCGAAGAGGTAGGCAGGAGTCAATTTGTAGTTAGGGTTGCCAGGTCACATACTCCGAGTATTAGATATTTCATATTCTGTGTAACGACAAATTCCACATAAGGGGCCATCCATAAATTACGTCACACGAATTTCATGATTTTTAGACCCCTCCCCCCTTGTCACAGCTGGTCACATTTGCGAGACTCTCCCCCCTCCCTGTGTGACGTCACATATTATTTACAATTTTCAGAAATTTTCAAAATTTTGATTAACAATTCAAATTTCGGTTTTAATACTTAGATATATTAGATTTTTAAATGTGACGTCACAAAACTTAGGGCCCCCTCCCACCCCCTTTTGTCACACATTGTCACATTTTGTCGACCCCCTCCCGCCCCTTTACGTGTGACGTCATTAATGGATGGCCCCTAACAAGTAGTAGGTAACTAGGTAGGTATATTAGATTTTTCATAATAATTGGTTATTTGGATTAATATCGTGCAAAGAAGTTGCTATAAAAATGTGATCGAAAAAAGAACATTATTTTTAAAAAATTCTTGCCGCCAATTTTTTTTTAATGCAATGTTCCCACTCTGTATGAGGAAAACCAATCGGCGTCGATGTTGCGAAAATATTTATTACTTACGCAATAAACCACTCTATAGGCAGTTACCATTTTTTTTCATTAAACATTTTTAAAAGTTCCCCGAAGTTATACCTACGCCGTGACGTACGGCGGATAGGTGCAAAAGTACAAAAATAATTTTAGGGTTCCGTGATCTCTGCATGGCACCCTTCTGAGATCATCTGTCTGTCTCGATACCAAGTGTCTATAGACCGCGACAGGTTCGGATGACATTCGGGGTATGAGCTTTTTGCAGAATAAAATCCGAATCAAAATTAGCAGGACCCGCAATTAAAATCGCCCACAAAATTATTAAATTAAATTATTCTGTTGCGTTGCGGGTCCTGCTAATTTTGATTCGGATTTTATTCTGCAAAAAGCTCATAACCCAAATGTCATTTCGACCTATACCTACTATTTTTTTACATTAAACATTTTTAAAAGTTCACCGAAGTTATACCTACGGCCGTGACGTACGGCGGATAGGGTGCAAAAGTACAAAAATAATTTTAGGGTTCCGTGATCTCTGCACCCTTCTGAGATCATCTGTCTGTCTCGATAGCAAGTGTCTACGTGTGTGTCCACCATGGCGACACCTTGTTGCAGTTGTAATCGCGGTGAGACACTCGATTTTTTTTTATAGGATGCGCTGGCAAAAAAGCTTACGGCCCGCCTGATGTTAAGCAGTTACCGTTGCCTATAGATGCTTACAATACCAAAGGCATTGCTCGCACATTGCCGACCTGAAGGAGAGTGGGATGGACAGAGGGGGAGGGGGGGTGGGCTTTCGGCTCTCTCACTCATCGTACGAAACGCAGCTGTAATAGCTGCTTTACGCCGATCTTCTGTGCGAGGGTGGTACTACCCCGGTCGAGCCAGCCCGTTTATGAGCTGCAGTCAATTGGCTACAGCTTGGCTCTACCACCTTGAAAAACAATGCACACTCGATGTACAATGCGATTAAAATAAGAATAAGACGGGCTCTCGGCTAACTTCACTCATCTAAGTACGCACGGTACCAAGTACTGTACTTATGAGTGAGTACAATACAAGTTCCAGTTGTGACGTCACAATATGGCGGTAGGCCGGTCCTATTCTTAATTTAATTGCTTAGTAAGTATACACTGACCCCCAAATTCAAAGAAAGTTATATTTGACTTGCAGTGGAATTACAAATCACATTTGTTCCTAAAAATGATTTTCAAAACCATTGTAAACTGGCTAAAATCTCTATGAATTTGGGGGTATGTGTCTAGTGTCGTCGTGTATCCTTACCGTAAGCTTACCCAGACATGTTTAGTTTAAAATGACACAAAGGGACGGAACCCTCATCGCGCGAATAAGACACGCGCTTGGCGGGTTTTTTGAATTTAGCAAACAAGGCAAATTTGAATCTCATTCCAAACTATATTTACTTAATGTACATTGTTAATTATTTGCATTGAACTTAAAACATCGCCTTGCCATTGGAACTTATAAATTCGTTGATTATTTGATATCATCTCTGCCAGGCCACTTGTCCATATTTTTTGTTCGATCCCTCGAAATACTTAGGGCCATAACACACCGGGTCGCCATGGCGTCGCCGGGCACGTATCCAAACAATTTGTATTGACTGGCGACGTCGCCAGTCCGTCGCTAGGTGTTACCGCCCGTACATTTCAATACGAATAGTTGGCTACGGTGGCTGGCGACGTCGATATGGCTACCCGTGTGGTATGTCCCTTATTAGACCCCAACAAACGATCGCTGTATCTATATCACTAGTTATTCTACAGGCTGTTTCAGAACTGCGAAATAATACTTGAGGGTTTTGATGAATATCGGGAATGGTATAATATAAATGTTATATTGAAATTTGAGATAAATTTTTCGCCTTTTTTGAAAACCTATTGGAAATTCTTAATTTAAACCAGGAATGTTATGGAATTCTGTAACCGTAAACGAAACTATCGGATATCCGAAATAAACATATATCCGTAACGGTAACCGAAAAAAATAATATATAATAATAAAAAAATCGAATTTATGACAGGTTTTTTAGGGTTCCGTACCCAAAGGGTGCCAACGGGAGCCTAAGTCTACGCCGTCCGTCCGTTCGTGTGTCCGTCTGTCCGTCTGTCAGCGGGCTGTATCTCACGAACCGTAATAGGTAGAGAGTTGATATTTTCACAGAATGTGTATTTCTGTTGCCACTACAACAAAAAATACTAAAAATAACATAAAATTTAAAAAAAAAAGGGTCCCCTGCAAGAAACTTGATATTTTTGACATTTTTATTCTACGGTGGTACGGAACCCTTTATTCGGGTCTGACACGCACATGGCCGGTTTTTTTTTTGCCCGGCTGAGTCGACGTACCTACAAGCCGCGCGCGTTCCCTGCAATTAGTTGTGTGCAGATTCGTTTTTTTTTTCCTTGTATAGGTATTTAATCCCTTAAAAATAACCGTAACCGAAACTATCTGAAACTAACGGATAATTTCATATCCGTAACCGTATCCGAAAGCGGTATAATATTATGCATATATCCGTATCCGTATCCAGATTCGAAACTACATATCCATAATAATAATTTGAACCACCCCAGACCCAACGCTCTGATTACTATGCTCTGGATTTTTGAATTCGTTTTATCATTTTTTTCTCCTTAATAATTTTGTATACGTATAAAAACGAACTAATATTGTTTAGTGTTAATTTATGAAAATTTATTAAAATCTTTATACATTTTATGAATAATGAGGTAATCAACCAACCTCAATATATGTGATATAAAAACAAATTACTGCAAAAAAACACAAATTTGTCAGATTTAGTTTTATGTCATTATGCCATGTATAATGGCATTTATATGGCAGTTTTTTTGGCTTATTACTCAAAGGACTGTATGTATGCCTCAACATACCCTTTTTTTTTTATAACACATCCGTGCGTGACCAATTTTATGACATGCATGCGGCTAATAGCTACGGTAGGTAGGTACCTACTGAAAAGGCGATGACGTTATAATAAGAGTTACTTGG
Source organism: Drymonia ruficornis (assembly GCA_947859195.1). Classification (NCBI taxonomy): domain Eukaryota; kingdom Metazoa; phylum Arthropoda; class Insecta; order Lepidoptera; family Notodontidae; genus Drymonia; species Drymonia ruficornis. Next base: position 6,965,368 of record OX401926.1, on the reverse strand, counting down.
GGCTTACCACCACCTCTTATAGCAGTTTTGTTTTAACGTTTCAGCGACTTTTTGTGCAATGACGTTTCTTATTGTCATGACAATAAGGTACATCATTGCACAAAAAGACGCTGAAACGTTAAAACGTTCCTGTAATTGAATCGCGATAAGAGTTCGTGGTTACGCCCGCTTAACTTCAATTTGGATGGCTGATTTTTATACAGTGTGTTAAGAAAACCCTGTCCAACCCGAAAACGTATTGTTGATTTAGATTTTATTTAAAAAAAAAAAAAAAATATTTTTTAATATTTTTAATATTTTTGCATAGTAAGTGTCCCACTGCTGGGCAAAGGCCTCCCATTTTTTTTTTTCATTAAATCACGTCATCACATACTTTGTGGTATTTGTGGTATTGTCATATTTTTAAAATTTGCTACATTTTGTGGGAAAAGGCAAAAAAGTGGCATTTTAAATTTTCATTAATATGTTTACTATCATGAAAATTTTTTTTATTTTTTTTTATTTGGTCATGTGATTGGGAAAACTAAATACCGGTTTCGGCTCGGACAGGGTTTTCTTAACATATTGTATATATTTTGTAGAATATTACTCCGTAGTACTACCAACAGTATCCGACACTTTCCATGGACCAGAACTTTTATCAGACGCTTTAAAGCTCCACAAAAAATAAATGAGTTTGTATCAGGACCCCCTTTATTTTTAAATGTTATTTTATTTTTAGTATTTATTGCTGTAGCGGCAACAGAAATACATATTCTGTGAAAATTTCAACTCTCTACCTATTACGGTTCGTGAGATATAGCCCGCTGACAGACGGACAGACGAAGCACATTTATTTTTAAACCGACTTCAAAAAGGAGGAGGTTTCTCAATCGACCTTTTTTTTTAATGTATGTTCGCGGATAACTTCGTCGTTTATGAACCGATTATGATGATTCTTTTTTTGTTGGAAAGGAGATATCCCAATGGTGCTACCATGATAAGGAAACCAGGATCTGATGATGGCATCCCAGAGAAATCGAGGGGAACCTTCGAAAATCGTAGCAGCGACTAGTGCGTTTGTAATTTTTTTCATTAGGTATTTTATTGCACTACTATTTTATGAAGGTCTGGAGTCGATCTAATGATGGAGCCGAAAGACAGTCGCGGGAACTCCTCAACGATTTACAGCAATTACCTGGTGTTTGGGCTTGATTAATTTGTATTGATCAGAACTTTGCACCCATATGGGTTATAAGTGCCATTACAGGTCTGATGATGGAGACCATAGACAGTCGAGGGAATTCCTCAACGATTTACAGCAGTTGCCTTTTGTTGGGCTTACTTCATACGGTTCAATATGCCCAAATGTTCATTGGTATGGCGCCACTAAAAATCGTGAACTAAAATATTTTTTTGTGGAGCTTTAAAGCGTCTGATAAAAGTTCTGGGCCATGGCAAGTGTCTGATACTGTTGGTAGTACTTCGGAGTAATATTCTACAAAATATATATAAAAATCAGCCATCCAATAGTTACCGCTCTCACTTGGTACCTGCTACCTGCCCACAGGGCGAACCCCACAAAGTACGCAGGTATTCATAGCACATGAGACACTACTGAGAGCCTAAGGTTTCATCTTTCAGAAAATAAGTTATGTCTTATCGCTCTGGAATCTTGGACTTTTGGTTTGAATCATAGATAAGGGATTTGGCTACAATTCGATTTTATTTTATTGGCACCAAAATGTTTCCCACAATCTATGATTGACACCATTTTATTAAAGTCTTGCATAATTTATCTTATGTAGGTCACGTAAGGTTGAAGACCCAAATTTAGGTCGAAAATAATGACAATAATAATTGTTTTTTATTGCATACCTCGAACTGCTATCGGTGCGTTCCGATAGCAGCGTAGAGAAAGGTGTCTTATTCCGAGTGACGTCAGAGTCGTAGTCACGCTAACCACAGAGTTATGGCTGTAATATAATAGATTGCTGAGACGGATATATTAGAACTACCTACCTGTGTTTTATTTTCAATTGAAAAACACTACGGGAGTGCCGGCAGAAGTCAAAACATGAACATTAACGTTGTGTCTTTTTACATATTTTGGAATGGTAAGGGAATCATTTCGCACGAATTGATTTATTTATCAGTATAAAAGTACTATCATTTATGTGGTTAAATACAATATTAATTTATTGCGCTATCGTACACAAACATGACAATTTACGAGTATATGTAGTACAAACACACACGCACACTCGTGCAAGCGCACTGCGCTGCTTAAACGAAACAGCAGGAGCAGTCATACATTTTCGCCGCGCGGTAGAAAGAGAGGGGGATATTACTTTCTCTCCTACGCCGCGCCGACGGTCTACTCTCCCTCCGTCTTACGAATTTTCGATCAGGTCACGTGTCCTGACGCGAGTTTAACATTTTTTACCCATCCCAAGAAAAGTGCACAACGCCGCTAAAGAAGTTTTCACTTGATTAAATACCACCTACTAATCGTGTATATAATTTGAAGACCGTTTGGCGCAATGGTTTGAGCGTCGGCCACTCCACTCGCTGCAACGAATGGTTGCGGGTTCGATTCACACCATAGTCAAATTTCAGAAAAGGCTGTTTTCGTAATTTTCTGTAACGACAAACTCACTTCGCACGCGTGAATTTGCAGGTGATATTTAAGTCAAATTTTGTTGTGAAATTTGACATTTCACTAGACAATTCACGCGTGCGAAGTGAGTATGACATTACAGAATAGCCTAGCTGGTCTGGGTGTCACTGGGATCGCCCCCAGTCCAGTGTATCGCAACTATAGTACAAGCGTTACTTAGTTTGGGACTATACAGTTGGTGTGTAAGTCTGGCGATTTTATATTATTATTTATAGGGAAACCATATACTTAGTTACAGAATTTAGTTGATTTAATAAACTGATAAAACTATATAGTACGAGATACGCTTAAGGACGACCTTCACCCATCGACTTACCGGAGCAACCCTAGATTTTGTCAAATAAAATATGTTTCTGAACATATACCAATAGGGTTGCTGTAAAAAAATGGTCATGGCTATGATGAATTGAAATTATAAAAACCATTTTTTTTAACAATTTTCACCGACTTGCTTGCCAAATGATAATTATATCAATATGAAGGCTATTTTATTGTGAATACAGTGTATAGTGTTGCTTGCGAAAATCTAGACAAAAATATAGGTAGCCGGGCTTTGAAATGAAAAAAATGATTGACAGAATTATTGCGCATCCGAGTACTATTTCATGCGATAGAGGAGGATGCAGTAAAACAGATGCGCGCGACGAAGCCGTGCATGCTTTTAGCTTTTTGCTTTTTTTGCATTTTTTTATCCTTGACCATATTTTTTATGGCAACCCTATTGGTATATGTTCAGACACATATTTTATTTGATAAAATCCATGGTTGATCCGGTAAGTCGATCGGTGAAGGTCGCTCTTCAGTGTATATTAGACCAATAGAAGTAAAAAAGGTACGGTCTACCATTCACCACACAAAATGTCTACATTTTATAGGCTATAAATTTGAATCCGCTGATATGAAACTTAAAATAAAACTAGCCACCCAGCTAGCGAAAGCATTTTCTAAAATTTGCTCGATGAATTGCAATAGACCAGTCATGCATGTTACCTACTACAAAATTCTCAGTAAAATGCAATCATCTTGGGGACAAGTGTTATTTCAAACTTTTGAACATGGAAAATAATACCTAGACACAAAATCTTAGGTAACTGAATATGTAAATGCGGATTTAAAAATAATGGAAAATAATAATGGATTTAAATAAATGCGAGAATTTTAAAAGGTCACACAAAAGCTGATGATAAATTGCATGTCTCGATAAACTGATAAAGTGGATGAGTAATTTTCGTATACATTAAGATTATTAACATCGTAATTTAAAAGTTGCCGTGTCTTGACATTCATGATTCTACACACATCGGGAGAGAGCGCTCCGTGGACTGGCAGTGCGGACTAGAGCTCGGTGCTTGCTCCACGTTAAAAAAAATATACGCGTTCCATTTTCAAATCGCGCGATATTCGAAATATTTTCCGACGCTACTTTTTTAAATTTTAGTTTATTTCCAAAAAGGTGTCCACAATTTTTAGTTTTTTAGTGATTGGATTTTTGTTTTGTGAGTGTATTGTACTTGTATTGCATACAAAAGTAAAAGGAGGTGAAACATTTGTTAATTTTTTGGTAAGTTGTGTTTGTTCGGCGTTCTCATTTTATTATTTACTTGTATTTTTATCGATGTATTTTATTTATGTGTGAGACCTTATTATTAGAATAGACTATTAATTGGTAGACAGTGATTTGGATTTATTTCAAGTACATTAACTACCTACTAAGCCATTAGTACTAATCCTATTATGTGGGTAAGTGGGTATATAAAATATATACTAAAATCGAATTATGTTGACTTTTATAGGAAGTTGAGTACCTATTAAAAAATCTACTTAAATCACTTTCAATTATTAGGTAAGAACTTAATAATAAAAAGAAAATAAAACGATGCCAGACATAAAAAAACTATAATTTTTTAAAAATCAATAACGACTGCCCTGCCAAAAAAACGAACTAAAAAATAATAAACAAGTTTTATAATAAGTTGCCATTGCAGTCGGGGGACCGTTCTGTTCGTTCTGACCGACTGCAGTGTCAATGTAGTACCTAATAAAACTTATTTATTACTTTTTAGTTCGTTTTTTGGCAGGGAAGTCGTGATTGAATTTTTTTATATTATTTATTTTATTTTATATTAGGTATACAGTTTGTCCCATTTATCGTGGATAATCCTGAAACCTCTAATAGATCACCTTAAGACCTAACACATATTCTAAGTCAAAGGTAGAGCTACGATCCATTTTGAAGTTATTGCAATTTTTAAGATCTTTATGAAATTTCTGACCTATAGAAAATATCCCATAATTACCCGAAAACTCAAATAAATTTCGATTTTTTTTTCTTTGCATGTACCTCACAAATAACCATTTTATCGAAATGCGTAAAATGATTGCTACTAATTCCGCGACAACATTAAAAATATGTTAAAGTTTTTATTACTAAGTCGTGTAATTTCAACACCCTGTACTGAAAAAATAAAGTACTATGAAGAAATTGATCATGAAAAACTTTTATTTTTTTTTGCTCATTGCACAATTTTTGCGCCCTAAATTGCCTCTGATTTTAGGGCTTTTAGACACTCCTTTTTTGAGCAGTCGTGTAAAAAGTTCTTACCTACCTCGCTGCAATTCTCACTGTCTAAAATTGTTTACCTTCAGATTTTGTTTTTTATTTAGAAAAAAATATAGGGTGATTCACGACCCATTTAGTGGACTTGACGTGATCTTTGAAGTAACATTGTCCATAGAAATAATCGTTATTTTTTGGTCATTTATCTGCAATGTAATATAAAAAAAACCTTTAAATTGAAGATTTGTGTGATTTTTTCAGTTTGTAGACACTTACAGACATTTCACGTCCGCCCTTTTCATCAGTTGTCGACCACTAAAAGCAACTAGAAAAAGGATCTTAATAAAAGTACAATAATACATCAATAAATATTTAGAGCAATCATGTTTATTGCTTACAAACCGAACATGTATTCACATTGTGCAGCTTTTAGGTATGGCAAGTTTAAAAAAAAAATACATTTATGATGAAACCACCGCACACAATGGTCACAACCGATGTTCTTTTCTGCGTCATCATCTACGCCGGACGAGAACTAGCCAATTCTCGTCCACCAAAATAAAGTAAATTTCAAAGAACAAGCTTTATAGTCGTAACCAAGTTAATTCACGTTCACGAAATGGGTATTTTTTGTATGGAAATAATATCAATGGTCGACTAGTGATCAGTTCTCGACCATAACTTCATTATCATTGAAACGTGTTTTGCTGGTCGCAATCTAAGCTCGCGATTGACTGAACCTTTTTGAAAGAGAAAGATAAAAGTATTTCGTACCATATTTGTATTAAGCGACTGTAGCCCAGGGGCGAACACGTCGGGCTAGCAATCAGAAGGTCCCAGGTTCGATCCCCGGTGGGGCATGCACCAATGGATGAATTTTCATCTATGTGCATTATTTACAGTTCGCTTACGGTGAGGGAAAACTTCGTGAGGAAACCTACCTATCCCTCGGGATTAGGTAATAGTCAGTTCCTGTATACACGGCGACAAGGTTCACCACCTGTCACGTTGGGTTCTGACTATCTGGTGAAACGTGGGCTTTGAGTTGGCTTAATACCTCCACAATGTGGTGGTGTATGGCCACTCAAGCCTCTGACTACCCCCGAATGGGAATAAAAGTCGTGACGTTATATATATATATATTTGTATTAATTAACGGCTTATTAGTTTATTTAATTTAGTTTTATTAAATTAAATTTTGATCTAAGAAACTGACGAAGTCATCAACTGCATTGACATAAGCATTCCTTTGCATTTTGTTCATGGGGAAATCCTTATGGCTACCCAATGCCCCGGAGGAGGCACGCATGTTATGCCGGACTCTTAAGCCGGCTCTACACTCACTCCGCGAAGGTCTGCAAATGCATTGTTCTAAACGCGTTAACAATGGGTCCGCGGGCGCGAGCCTTTGCGGCGTGAGTGTAGATCCGGCTATACCGGCTAAAGGTTGGCACTCATCTATCAACTCGGCACCCTACCAGTACCGCCTCGCCGTTCGGCCTCCACTCGTTGTCGACAGGTGGTCCACGGGCGGACGCTGCTTTACACCATAAACGTTACGTGATCAACCAGTGGACCGCGCGTGGTCAACGAGTGAACGCCGCGTGGTCAGCGCGTGGTCCACTTATTTCCGGTTCAGTTAGTGGATGCCGACCGACGAGACGGTGCTGGTCGGATACCGAGTTGATAGATGAGTGCCAACCTCAAAACCCCGCGGTGGACCTATAGTAGGAGATACGCTGAAGACCGACCTTCACCCATCTGCTTACCGAATAAAAACTTAAATTTTACCAAATAAAATATGTTTCTGAACATATACCAATAGGGTTGCCGTAAAAAATATGCTCATGGCCATAGATTTATAAAAGTTTCGCGCGTGCGCTTTAACTAGATACCGCCCTACTAAGAAAAATCATTTCCAGAAATGAGGCAACTTATTTTCGATGCGGCCTGTCAGTTTCATACAAAGGTTGCTGTCAGATGTACTGAAGCACTCAACAATTTGCGTGGTATCAGTTGCCGCATTTTATTAGTGCGCATGCTCCATCTAGTTGGAGCCCCCTGGCGGAAACTAAAATTCATCTATGCTCATGGCTAAAAAAATTAAAGATAAAAGCAAAAACTTTAAGTAAAAAAAAAGCATTCCTTTTCTTACTTCAAGCAAAGAAATACCTATGGAGACATTGTACGTAAAAATAAAAGGTGCATACTTACATTACGCAGGTACAAAAAAGGTTGGCGCACGAAAAATAGGTACCTATACATCACAGATTATTTTCGAATTTTAACTAGATAACATTAGCAACTCTATTCCTCGAAATTGGTATTATAAAAATAGATAATGCTATTAAGAACGATCATACCTACATACATACATACCTACATACTTTAGGTACCAGACAGCCAGACGCATATTATTATCAAGCAAGTATTATTTTTATTTTCAGGATACATTATTATTTAATGTTGTATGCATTCTAAATGCTGATTTATATTTGCATTCGTTAAGACGTACCTACTTAGCGATTTTAGTATTACAAGTACTGACTTACCTCTCCTACTAATTGGCAAGTGCTGTCCAAATAGTGATTAGTGATAGTGATTAAGTATTACACATCCCGATATGTAGTATGCCCTTATCCTAATTCAGGGAGGTGCAATGAGAGAGCGACTTTATTATAGAGTTACTAGCTGTGCCCCGCGGCTTCGCCCGCGTGGAAATTGATGTGTAAAATTAGCCTGTGTCTTATTCCAGAGGCTCCACTATCTACGTTTAAATTTCATTAAAATCGGTTCAGTAGTTATGAAGATAGGTTGTAACATAACATTCACTCACGCTCACACACTTAATTTCGCATTTATAATATTAGTAGGATAGGATAGGATGTATAGAGTTAGGGATCCTAAATATCGGATAGTGCAATAAGTGTTAGGACTTAACTCGCCAGTTTCGCAACTCACTACTTAACAAATGCAAATCAGCCTTAAGAAGATTATTTTTAAAGAGGTTAATAAAAATACTAAATTTTCTTACAGAGATTAATAAAAATAGTAGGTGCATTCTTGCTGTGTTGAAAATTGCAATAAGGTACAATTAATAATCTGAAGGTTAATGCAATCTAATATCAAAGCGACCCACACCTCTCTGATTTCAAATATCAAGTGCATCCGGCTCCCAAAACCACTGCGTATTATTAGTTTGTCGGAGACTCCAACATTCTGACGTCTTTATCACATGTCAAAGAAACTGTCAACTGTCAAAGAAAAAAGTATTTTTTTGTTATCTATGGGTCTTGAAAGAAGCCTATTAAAAATTCCTTGGCCTATAAAGAAGCCTCGCGTCCCAACCACCATTGTTTTTTTTGTAACTTATATAAAATAAAACGAAGACTCCAATGCAAAGTTTTATTATTTACAACAAAACAGCAGCGTGGGGTGCCCGAGTAAACCTTTAGGCACCAACACTTATATACCTAATAACCTACAAGAAGACTGGATAAAAATAATAAATAGAAATCGCCAGACTTACACACCAACTGTATGTTACCAAAATAAGCAAAGCTTGTACTATGGGTGCCGTACAATGGACTGGGGGCGATTCCAGTGACACCCAGACCAGGGAAAATTACGAAAAGGCCGTTTCCGATACTTGCATCTATATCTATCTCTATGAATCTCTATGAATCTATATCTCTCTATGAATCTATATCTATATCTATGAAGGATTTATCCCCGAGTTAAATAATAATAATAATCTAATCCAAAGGCTTTGTCGTGATATCGTCAATATACAATATGATTCTACTGATAGTTGTGATATCACTGATGGTGTATGAAATGATGATTGATTTCGTTATTTCGTGCAGTATTTTAATAACTACCTAGATACTGATTAAATTTTTGGAATAGCAATTTTAAGGGCCATAACACACCGGGTAGCCATGGCGACGTCGCCAGCCACCGTAGCCAACTATTCGTGATGAAATGTATGGGAGATAACACATCTGGCGACGGACTGGCGACGTCGCCAGTCAATACGAATTGTTTGGATACGTGGCCGGCGACGTCGCTATGGCGCATGGCGTCCCGGTGTGTTATGGCCCTTAATTATTCTAAAATGACGCTCATATCTATAATATCTGAAATAATAATATTCAGTGTGTATTATAAAAGTGAATCTTAGTAATTACGTAGTCAAATATTAATCAAAACAACATTTTGGCAGCATAAAAATTACAACCCGAAATAAACTGGGTGGGGAACTGGGGACGGCCCCATCGACAATTTATGGTTTACATTTTTTTTTCCTCTTTTCAAAACATCTACTTAGAATTGAATACCAACCAAAGTTGGTGCGTAATGAATTTTAAACATCGTGAATCAACTTGGAATTAGACTTTTTGGCGGGAAGTGGAAAAGTGATGTTGTCATTTTTGTTTTAATTTCCAAACTTGTGTTTCCGTGTATTATAATGTGTAATGTTGGTGGAATATTAACCATTATATGTTCATAGATGTGCGTGAGTGTGAGCAATTAGAACAAAAGTGGTAAAACATAATTTTCGGGTTCCTCCAAAAAGCGTAGTAATTTGTCAGTAAAGTATCCGCCACTTTTCTGATAGGGTTTGGGGGGTATTTTAGGCCTAGCCAAAGGTCTTCCTGTGCTGGACGCAGCAAAAATAATGTAATATTATATTTTACTTGACACTAGCATATGCGAAAAGCGACGCCATAACGAAGAAAAAAAAACTTGGAATTAGGTAATTCACAGTAGCTACACGGTAATCTACGGATAAATATCTGTGGTAACTTTGCCATAGTGAAAAAAAATACTAAATATATTCACATCTGTAATGGGCACATTGAATGGGAAGGTAAACCGGCGAAGTGCGTGTCGGACTCGCACATAGAGGGTTCCGTACCACCGTAGAATAAAAACGTCAAAAATAACAAGATTCTTGTATGGGGACCCCCTTTATTTGTAAATTTTATTTAATAGTTTTTATTATTTGTCGTTGTAGCAGCAATAGAAATACACATTCTGTAAACATTTCAACTCTCTGCCTATTACGGTTCGTGAGATACAGTCCTCCGACCGACGGACAGACAGACAGACAGACGGACAGCGTAGGTTTAGTAGTCCCGTTGGCACCCTTAGGGTACGGAACTCTAAAAACGTGCATCAATATTTCCTTAAGAAATGAATTTCGATGGATTCGGAATCTTCCGATTCCATATGTATGTGGCGGGACTTAGGCTGTGTATTGTCTCTCAGTCAGACATTGGGTTGAAGAAAGCACATTTTCAGAATTTATAATTTGAAAAATTAAAAATAAATAAATATAACGTCACGACTTATATCCCCATTCGGGGGTAGTCAGAGGCTTGAGTGGCCATACACCACCACATAGTGGAGGTCAACTCAAAGCCCACGTTTCACCAGATAGTCAGAACCCAACGTGACAGGTGGTGAACCTTGTCGCCGTGTATACAGGAACTAACTATTACCTAATCCCGAGGGATAGGTAGGTTTCCTCACGATGTTTTCCCTCACCGTCAGCGAACTGTAAATTATGCACATAGATGAAAATTCATCTATTGGTGCATGCCCATCCGGGGATCGAACCTGGGACCTTCTGATTGCTAGCCCAACGTGTGCGCCCCTAGGCTACAGTCGCTTATAATTTGAGTGCGGACAATTCACGTGAATTTATCGCAACAGTCGGCCCTTTCCTCCTTCTGGGTTTTTTGAACGTCTTCCTTATTTCATTGAACGATGCTAATTCTATTGACTCATAAACTAAACTCGAGTAAACTAAATCTGTTGCCGTCCTTCTCATGACCGTAAATTTTGAGCGGGACAAAATATTGTTAGTTGTGTCAAAAGTTTAGACTTTAGTTCAGCGAACAAAATAGCACTTTTATCTTGTTTGTTTTTGGGTTGTATAACCGGAAAGATAGGTAACTGGTTTTTTGACCCTAAATAATAAGAGATACGACCAAAGGACACTGTTCGAGGTTTTATCGTCCCTTTTCAGGTAACAAAGCATAATATCACAGACTATCCGCTAAATTAAAAGAGATTTTTAGCCAGTCTACAATGGTTTTAAAAAGCATTTCTAGGACCAAAAGTCAGAGATGGGTGACCATTTAGTGGCATTTGAACTGAGCGTCTCCGTGCTTCAGAGGGTACGTTAAAAGTCGGTCCCGGTTGTTGTCATCTAGGCAGCAGTCGTTAAGCCTTGACAATGGCCTTCGGGCGGCTTGAACAACTCTGACACCAGATTGGCCACTAACCATACGATAATATGAAGAAGAAGGACCAAAAGTGGTTTGTAATGGCAGTAGAAAAAAAATCGCCAGACAAACACACCAATTGTATGGTCCCAAACTAAGCATAGCTTGAACAATGGGTACCGTACAATGGACTGGGGGCGATCCAGTGACACCCAGACCAGGGCAAATTACGAAAAAGCTGTTTCCGAAAAACTTACTAGTTTTCTACTTTGGTAACATTTGAATACATTTTGTTCCTGACAATCTGAAGTTTGATGTGGTGTATTTGGATCATCATCATCATCATCATCTCAACCGAAAGACGTCCACTGCTGGACATAGGCCTCCCCCAAGGTTCGCCACAATGACCGTATCCAGCGGATTCCCGCGACCTTCACCAGGTCATCGGTCCACCTTGTGGGCCTACCCACGCTACGCTTTCCGATGCGCGGCCGCCACTCGAGAACTTTTCAATATCTATCTATTTTTTTTTACTTTTTTTTTATTGGATATCAACTTCGTAAATGAGATACGCATATACATCCTGACGTAAGAGTGAGCGGGATGCATTGAGGTAATTGTTGTATTGCGTATCCGTTATTTGCATTCACCTATAGGCAATGATTTTATATCCTATAAATAAACTTACTTGGAAGACAAAGTGGGACTGGGATTTTTTTTTTAAATAAATTATTTAGAGCAATGATGCTCTAAATAATTTATTTTAAAAAATAAAAAAATAAAAAAAAATTTAGCTCTTTTAACGTCCCACTGCTGGGCACGGGCCTCCCCTCAATGCGAGGGGGATTCAGGCCATAATCCACCACGCTGGCCCAAATACTTTATTTAATTTTTATTATTTTGGAGAGCAATAAATACACTGGAGCTATTATATTGATCAAAACACATTGTATTAGAATAACCAAGTGGCGATAAAAAAACCGGCCAAGTGCGTGTCGGACTCGCACATAAAGGGTTCCTTACCACCGTAGAATAAAAACTTCAAAAATATCCACTTTCTTCTATGGGAACCCCATTATTTTTCAATTTTATTATATTTTTAGTATTTGTCGTTGTAGCGGCAACAGAAATATACATTCTGTGAAAATTTCAACTCATACTCAAATTTTTTATTCATGTAAGATATAAGTAGCGTTTATAAATCGTTGAAAAAAATAATTTAGCGTTACCAACTCTCTATCTATTACGGTTCGTGAGATACAGCCCGCTGACGGACGGTCAGACGGACAGTCTAGGCTTAGTAATAGGGTCCCGTTGGCACCCTTTGGGTACGGAACCCTAAAAAATAAAAGTGAAAAAGTCAAGCCCGTGAGTTTCTTGCCGGATGCCGTCGGGCTTGCCGGACCGTTTGGCGCAGTGGTTTGAGCGTTGGCCGCTCGGCTCACTGCATCGGGTGGTTGCGGGTTCGATGCCCGCCAGAGGCAAATTCCGGAAACCGCCTTTTCTTAATTTTTCCTGGTCTGGGTGTCTGGTATCGCCCCCAGTCCATTGTACAGTAGCCATAGTATAAACCTTAATATAAAGTTTGGAACCTTAATAGGTATAAAGTTTGGAACCATACAGTTGGTCTGTAAGATATATTAGAATGTACCAAAGTAAGTACATTAATTTAGATCTCATGTAGATAGTGGAACTTTCCTTTGTGTTATTTCTCATACTTTCTCAGCGTTTTCAACTTCACATAACATTAAGGTCAGATGCATTATATGGTAACGCTTGGTCTACCTTATAGTATCTAATCTCATAGAATCAATCCACACGGAAGTATAAAAATCACTAAACTGTGACTCTTCTGAAACAAATTGACGTCTACATGAGGCGCTGACGTCGGAATGTATAGACGACGCATGCCTCATCCGAGCACTCAGTTTCGACGTCAGAACGTATAGACGTAATGTCATAACATGTGTGCTTGCGCGAGGCATACAAGGCATCTAGATGCACCGACTAGTTAATGATTGAAAAAACAGATAAACATTCAAAAATTTGATTTAGCCTCGCCATACACTGACTGCTGCTTGTAGCTGTCGGAGCGGACATCTCTAGAGCAGTTAGTTGCAGTCGACAGCTCGCGACTGCTTGGCGTCCAGCAGTCGGCGGGCGGTCGATGCGGTCGACTGCAACCAACTGCTCTAAAGCTGCCGGTACCGACAGCTACAAGCAGCCCGTGTATGGCGGCGCTAAGTACTTGATTAAAAGGTATTAAAAAGGCAGCGTTGTGTAGGAATTCGGCTTGGTGGTGGCGCAGCCACACCGCCTGACTCGTATACACGGGTCATAATTTCCGGTAATTTAGTGGCATTTGAACTGAGCGTGTCCGTACTTCGGAGGGCACGTAAAAAGTCGGTCCCAGTTATTGTCTTCTAAGCACCAGTCGTTAAGCCTTATCAGAGGCCTTCGGGCGGCATGAACAACTCTGACAATTGGCCACTAACCATACGATAAGACGAAGATCGTTTCCGTGTGCACGGGTGATAGTGTGTTCAGAATATCATTCCCACAACTTTTACCTTTTCAACCCAGATCACTATCAGTTGACATCATAATGAAACAATGGACAATGAACTTAACGAGAATTGGTAACGAGACCAATTCGCACTGACCGTGCGAATGTATTGTGTTAATGAATTCGAGAATATTATAAAAACATTTATCATGAGCTCGCAAAATGCAAAAACATTCACGTATTTTTTAATAGAATTATTTTTAGAATAGATATTAAATTTCGCATTATTCTCATCCTCACCTATGGTGCTGAGACTTGGTCTTAGATAAAGCAGCAGAAGTCCACACTCGCGGTTTGCCAGCGGGCTATGGAGCACAGTACCTGGGTGTCAGATTGTCTGACCGCATCAGAAACAGTGTACTGCGCTCCATGACCAAATTACAGATGTCTCCCACAAACCCGCCAAGCTCAAATGGAACTGGACTGGCCATATCTGCCGCATGCCGTAGCCTATATGACCGATTGGGTCCCACAAAGCCAAACGGCATAGCGGCCCAGAAGGAGATGGCAGGATGAATTATGGCCGGCACACATAGAGCACGGCAGGGCATGGCATTTTATTTTTTATCAATCGAATTCAATACTTATCCAATTGAAATAAGGTCTATATTTCAATGCTTGGTGATCGACATCGGAGCAAGAAAAATGCTCCGATGTCAATCACCGACCATTGTACCTAATATGGACCTTATTTCAATTGGATAAGTATTGAATTCGATTGATAAAAAATTTAATGCCATGCCGTGCCGTCCTCTATGTGCGCCGGCCATTAGACTTATACATCAAGGTGGCCTACTATAGCCATAAACAGGGCGTGGAAAGGGAGTGCAGTGGGATGACGCAGGTTAAAAAAAAAAAAATTTTATTTAGACTGGCCGCTCGACCCAGTGCATCAGTCCATTGCAGATGTAATGGGGACGATATCAGCAAAATATTTTCTTGATTTGCCCCGGAGTGTTACTGAGTTCGCCTCCAGTTTGTACTTTACACATATAAGTACTGTAAAATTTGGGACCATACTATTACAGTTGGTGCCGAATGCTACCTATTTATTTAGGTAATTACCTATACTAGTTTTTGTGTTAGTTTCTTTGCTTCGTAAGATATTAATTTGCCACGGTCTGAGTGTTACTGAGTTCGCCCCCAGTTTGTACGACACCCATATACTTAAGTACTGCTTAGTTTGGGACCATACAGTTGGTGCCGAATGGTACCTATTTATTTAGGTAATTACCTATACTAGTTTTTGTGTTAGTTTCTTTGCTTCGTAAGATATTAATTTGCCACGGTCTGAGTGTTACTGAGTTCGCCCCCAGTTTGTACGACACCCATATACTTAAGTACTGCTTAGTTTGGGACCATACAGTTGGTGCCGAATGGTACCTATTTATTTAGGTAAACCTATACTATTTTTTGTGTTAGTTTCTTTGCTTCGTAAGATATTAATTTTCCACGGTCTGAGTGTTACTGATTTCGCCCCCAGAGTGTACGGTACTCATATACCTAAGTAATACTTATTTTGGGACCATACAGTTGGTGCCGAATGCACAGTGTGTTATGAGAGCCGAGTTTTGGTCACCTCCATTTTATATACTTTCTGGATAGATACTTCTCAGACATAAGTTTTAATAAAACTTTCGTGTCTCTATCTATCATAGTTTTCGAGATATTTACAAAATCGAGAAAAGTCCATAGAAACCAAAGAAATTATTTATCTCCTTTCCTTCTATTTTTTTCTTATAAAATGTTGTATGGTCTCATAGATGTTCACTAAACGAACCAATAAATACATAAATTATTGATAAATAAAGCCCTCGCAAGGAGTAAAACTATTTTTTCTATGATTTCGTAAATATTTTTTTTCTGGCGAACATTTGCATTGTCGCATTTTCTTTCTCTGCATTTATGTTTATTACATTAATATGTATCTTCATAAAAAAAACCAGACGCTACAAAGGCTGGGTTCCAGAAATATGAATTTTTTAAAATCCAACTTAGGGTTGTCAACAAAGTAGGTTATTGCAACATACAATTATTTGTACGCAAAGATTCTCACCGTGACATGGTAGGCGTTTAATATTGAGATGGAATTAGAATTTTAGCATTATCTAGGAAATAAATACACACTTTTATTCTTAAAAAACGACTCCCATCCTAGTACAAGCTCTGTGTCGCTGTAGTTTATAACGCAGCCTAGATAGCATTTTTTCTTCGATTAAGCTCATCGTATGGTATTGGGAAGAGGTCCACCCTCGTTAAGTTGCCAATCGGTACGCTTTCCGAACAAGCTGGTGAGTCAAGAAACATGTTTTGGCGTTACGACCGAGAGCACCACACACGAAAATTAAACCGTAAAACTACAGTGCTTGACTTGTTTCACAGAGCGTTTGAATCTTCAGATCCGCTGATATTGACCATGTCTATTGGCAGCCGACCAAAGAAAACCAAACGTTCTGTTCTTCCCCAAAAAGTTCTAGCACTTTTAAAACCCTCAACGGAAAATGTCAGTACCCATGCACAGTTACAACAAAGTTTGACTGATGTCGACACTTCTGAATTTTCAACAGATGATGAAATACTTTTATTGACGTCAGAAGATATTTTAACTTTGTCAGATGACAATAACTAAAAAAAAATATATTTATACTTTTTAATATGACAATGACAAGTTGACAACCCTATTTCCATAGAAATATTTAAAATACTTAGAAACGCTTTATCTCCTTTGCCGCATGACTGTCGTTTGTGATATTTTAGAGTATAATTAACTATATTATTGCGCATATTTATGGCAACAAATAAAATGCTACAACGCTAACGTATAATTTAAAAAAATATATATGTGAAAATCAGAAAAAAAATTATATCTCTCAAACTATTAAAGCTATAACCCTCTTTTTTCTAATATAAATATATGATGTGCTGTTACATTATTTTAAATGCTAAGAAAATGCACAAGTTTACTATTTTTGGAATTATAATTAAATTAAGATATTCTTAAGGTCATTGACCTCTTACAAAAAAAAATATATCTCTAAAACTAAACAAAATTATAGTGTCGGTATTTCTGACAAATCTTTATCATAACTAGACGCATCAAATAGATACATAAACCATACATGACCAAAACTCGGCTCTCATAACATACTGTGGAATGGTACCAATTTATTTAGTTAATTACCTATACTATTTTTTGTGTTAGTTTCTTTGCTTCGTAAGATATTAATTTCCCACGGTCTGAGTGTTACTGATTTCGCCCCCAGAGTGTACGGTACTCATATACCTAAGTAATACTTATTTTGGGACCATACAGTTGGTGCCGAATGGTACCAATTTATTTAGTTAATTACCTATACTATTTTTTGTGTTACTTTTTTTGCTTCGTAAGATATTCATTTGCCACGGTCTGAGTGTTACTGATTTCGCCCCTAGAGTGTACGGTACTCATATAAGTAATATTTAGTTTGGGACCATACAGGTTGTGCCGAAATTAGGTAATAGTCACGGATGTATAATGAAGGATTTATCACTTGAGTTTTTGGTTAAGAAGAAATTCAACTTTATTCTGCTGACTTAAGGTCTATTATACCTTGACAATTCTTAGACAGAAAAACGAGCCGAGCGAGAGGCCCCAGTTGGGACCGTGTCCCTCTTATTAAACCGACTTCAAAAAAGGAGGAGGTTTCTCAATTCGACCGTATTATTATTTTTTTTTTTTTTTATGTGTGTTCGCGGATAACTTCGTCGTTTATGAACCGATTTTGATGATTCTTTTTTTGTTGGAAAGGAGATATTCCAGCGGTGGTACCATGATAAGGAAACCAGGATCTGATGGTGGCATCCCAGAGAAATCGAGGGGAACCTTCGAAAATCGTAGGGGCGACTAGTGCGTTTGTAATTTTTTTCATTAAGTATTTTAAAGCACTACTATTTTATGAAGGTCTGGAGTCGATCTGATGATGGAGCCGAAAGACAGTCGAGGGAACTCCTCAACGATTAACAACAATTACCTGGTGTTTGGGCTTGATTAATTTGTATTGATGAGAACTTTACACCTAGATGGGTTGTGACTGTCATTAGGGGTCTGATGATGAAGACGAAGGACAGTTAAGGGAACTCCTCAACGTTTTACAGTAGCTACCTTGTGTTTGGGCTTGATTAATTTGTATTGATGAGAACTTTACACCTAGATGGGTTGTGATTGTCATTAGGGGTCTGATGATGGAGCCAAAAGACAGTCGAGAGAACTCCTCAACGATTTACAGCAATTACCTGGTGTTTGGGCTTGATTAATTTGTATTGATGAGAACTTTACACCTAGATAGGTTGTGACTGTCATTAGGGGTCTGATGATGAAGACGAAGGACAGTCAAGGGAACTCCTCAACGTTTTACAGTAGCTACCTTGTGTTTGGGCTTGATTAATTAGTATTGATGAGAACTTTACACCTAGATGGGTTGTGACTGTCATTAGGGGACTGATGATGAAGACGAGGGACAGTCAAGGGAACTCCTCAACGTTTTACAGTAGGTACCTTGTGTTTGGACTTGATTAATTTGTATTGATGAGAACTTTACACCTAGATGGGTTGTGACTGTCATTAGGGTCTGATGATGGAGTCAAAAGACAGTCGAGAGAACTCCTCAACGATTTACAGCAATTACCTGGTGTTTGAGCTTGATTAATTTGTATTGGAGATAACTTTGCACCCATATGGGTTATAAGTGCCATTACAGGTCTGATGATGGAGACCATAGACAGTCGAGGGAATTCCTCAAAGATTTACAGCAGTTACCTTTTGTTGGGCTTACTTCATACGGTTCAATATGCCAAAATGTTCATTGGTATGGCGCCACTAAAAATCGTGAAATAAAATTATTTTTATAAAAAAAACAAATCTATAGTATATAGTATCTATATCTATAGTAGGTAGACTTGGCATACCAAGATTGGCACCGACTCCAAATACTCGATAACACACAATCACGTCTGGTTTTCCCGAAGGGTTAGGCAGAGGTGGTAATAGAAATATTATTTCAGGCTTTTTAGTGATCCAGGTTTTTTTGAAGTCGGTTTGTTTTTTTCGAGTTACCATTCCAAAATAATTTATCGTTGGGTAGTGATTGTTAGTTTTTAAATCAAGCATTTAAATTAATTTATTATTTATTAGCTTGATTTAAAAACTAACAATCACTACCCAACGATAATATTATTTTGGCATGGCAACTCGAAATGAGAGGGACACGGTCCCAACTGGGGCCTCTCGCTCGGCTCGTTTTTTGTGCAGTAGTGAACAGTCCAGTATGTATTTACGTTCGTGGTAATAATAGTACTTTTTGTGTTAGTCTCCTTGCTTTGTAAAATCTATGATTAACAACATCTATAAATAAACTAAATTGAAAATAGCGAAGCTTACTCAGTGTAGCGTCATTCGGACCGTGACTGCAATATAAACGAGCTAGCTTCCTTTACGACACAGTAGATGGCAGAGTTGTTGCTCGGTTCGCATACCAAATAACTGGCTGCGTCTACATCACACGCGTGTTGCGCCCGAGCACTCAGTTTGGACGTCGGAACGCATATAATGTCATACACGAGTGCAAATTCTCGTGGTGGAGCCAAGCTGTAGCCAATTTTTTTTCTTATCGTATGGTTAGTGGCCAACCTATTGTCAGAGTAGTTCAAGCCGCCCGAAGGCCTGACAAGGCTTAACGACTGCTGCCTAGATGACAACAACCGGGACCGACTTTTTACGTGCCCTCCGAAGCACGGAGACGCTCAGTTCAAAGGCCACCAAATGGTCACCCATCTCTGCCTGACCTTGCCAAGCGTTGCTTAACCTCCGATCGTTTACCGATCAGTGGTTGCAACTTACCAGCCAATAGCCGTAGCCAATTGCCTGCAGCTCATATACGGGCTGGCTCGACCGGGGTAGTACCACCCGCTCACAGAAGATCGGTGTAAAGTAGCTATTACAGCTGTGTACGATGAGTGAAAGAGCCGGCAGCCCAACCCACCCCCCCCTTTCTCTCCCTCGGTCCCACTCCTCTTCAGATCGACAACGTGCGAGCAATGCCTTTGCTATTGCAAGCAACGCGGGCAGTACGTAAGAAAAAGGCATCCGAGGCATCTAGACGCACCAATTGTAGCATACAAAATAAATAACAATCGGATTGTATGGATGAATGTAACGTCATATCAATGTATGATGGGTTTACCAGCATTCTTTAATGGTATCATCATATTTGTATCAGGATCGGAGTATCTATACTGGGTGAATCGAAATCGTAGGCAATATTTTAAACGGTGATTCCACACATGATTCAGAATATTTAGGGAATATTAATCAACAAATCAATTGATAAAAAATTATTACCCAGGTAAGGTATAACTAGTGATGGGATGTTCTCGAGAACATTCTCACCCTAGGAAACTTAATCGTGAGAATTTTCGAGAATATATCTTCTTAAGCATGTTAAACTTGGCATAAACCTCATTAAACATGCAAGTATGGTGGTTTTAATTGTTTTTAAAATTGAAAGTTAGGATAACGTCACCCAAAATATAAGATTCTCAAAAATTCTCACGAGTAAGTTTCCGAGTGCGTTTCCGAGGGTGAGAATGTTCTCGAGAACATCCCATCACTAGATAACAGTTAAATGGTTTGCTTATTTGCATACCCGAGCAATATTTTTGTATCAATAGGTTTTTTTATTTGTCTTCCCAAAATATTCTGAATCATGTATTGAGTCATATTTAAAAAAATATTGCCCGCGAATTCGATTTCAACCTGTATAAATGTCTTTTTTGTGGCTGACGTCTACAAGCGTTCTTTCAAATCGCTACGCTTCATGTATGGTAATGGCATGAGTCACGTGATCTACTTATCGACTTGTAATGTCATTTCCATACATTTAAGCGTAGCGTTTTGTAGAAACTAGTAATTACTAATTTGTCTAGAGAGGTGGGCTATACTAATAATAATAATAATTTTTATATTTTTAAATGTATTTTTTTATTTTTATATTTAAAAATATACATTTATAGGATATATAAGGAATAAATGGAATAATAATAATATCCTGGGACATTTTTTACACACGGCTACCTGATCCCAAACTAAGAAGAGCTTGTACTATGGAAACCAGATAACTGATATTACTACATATACTACTTTTTTATTTGTAAATACATACTTAATATACATATACACCCAGACTCCGGACATACAGACATGTTCATGCACACAAATGCATGTCACGGGTAGGAATCGAACCTACGACCTGCAGCGTGAATGTCGCCTCCGCGCCAACCACGCTAACGGGCCCGGCAAACTATCTGTTTTGTTCGTGTTTTTGACACTAGGGGCCATCCATAAATTATGTCACACGAATTTCATGATTTTTAGACCCCTCCCCCCCTTGTCATAGCTGGTCACATTTGCGAGACTCCCCCCCTTCCTGTGTGACGTCACATAATTTTAGCAATTTTCAGAAATTTTCAAAATTTTTCGTTAACATTTCAAATTTCGGTTTTAATACTTAGATATATTAGATTTTTAAATGTGACGTCACAAAACTTCCACCCCTTGTCACACGATGTCACATTTCGTCGACCCCCTCCCCCTTTACGTGTGACGTAATTTATGGATGGCCCCCTAGCTTACTACAGAAATGTGTCAAAATTCGAAACAGATTATGCTTTCGTACCGGGTTTGTAAGCGGCCCCGGGCCGAAGTAAGACAGCTTAGAACCGCCCCCGCCCCATTCTACATTCCACTCCCCTTCAGGTCGGCAACGTGCGAGCAATGCCTTTGGTATTGCAAGGCTACGGTAACCGCTCAGCATCAGGCGGGCCGTAAGCTTGTTTGCCACCTCGGTCCTATAAAAAAGCAGCACCATTTTGGAGGTGTGGGCTCGTACGAAACGTAGTTATAATAGCTACTTTACGCCGATCTTCTGTGAGAGGGTGGTAGTATCCGATCGGGCCACAGTTACAGCTTGGATCTATTACCAATACCTATGTACTTACATACTAGGGGGCGTCCATAAATTACGTTAGGTGTTTTTTGAGATTTTCCGACCCCACTCCCCTCTTGGTGAGATTTTGCTCGACCCCCTCCCTCCCCTTCTAATCTTACGTGAGATTTTTCAAAAGCTATATTTTAGAGGAGAAACATGTTTTACTTAAGTAATTTAACAAAAAAAAAAAAAGTAAAAGTTAAGTTTAGTTTAAAACATAAACTTAACTTTTAAACTAAACTAAAACTTAAACTTAATTTAACCCAGTTTTCTTGCAATTTTAAACTGTTTCTTGCGGTAAAAAATATTACGTGAGATTTGCCGAGACCCCCTCTCCCCCGCGTGAGATTTGGTGAGATTTTGCTCGACACCGTCCCCCCATAAATGCCTCACGTAATTTATGGACGCCCCCTAATATGTAATATTCCACGCCATGCTCCACCAACTTGGCAAACTGCTGTTATACCCCATTCCATTACACATCTCAGTTGACCAACCTACTATTATCCATAAATTCTTTGCACAAGAATCGAATCTACTACATACATATCCGCGGTTTACCGTCCAAGGGCGGTTACACAGCACGATGCGCGTGCGCCGCCAAGGTTAATTTCACTGGTAACTGCCGTTACGAATACTGTATCTAGTACTCCACCAAGCCAACTGGACACTCGGGTATAAATATCAAAAGATAATAAGTCCATGATTCCGCGGTCCTTCCACCACGTAGTGGGAGCTACTGCCACAGGAGTGCCCAGGCATTGGCCCGGGCTCACTACGTTGTGGAATACCGCAGAATCATTGACTTATTATCATTTGATGTTAATACCCGAGTGTCTAGTTGGCTTGGTAGTATCGTAACTGCGGTTACGAGTAGGTACTGTATCTATTTGGTGTGCTAATGAGGTTGTTGCTACCTTCCATGACGATTGGTGTGCATTTGAGTTGAGTGGCAATGGCGGCTGTCTAGAAGAGGCAGTACACTATAAAACAACTTAACATGACTTTTACCCCCATTCAGGGGTAGTCAGAGGCTTGAGTGGCCATACACCACCATTGTGGAGGTATTAAGCCAACTCAAAGCCCACGTTTCACCAGATAGTCAGAACCCAACGTGACAGGTGGTGAACCTTGTCACAGTGTATACTGGGGCGCATCGCTCTCGCCGTCCCACCCTCTCACCTCCCCACGCATACCCAAGCCGCGGCACAGCACTTTCTTTTTTATGGAACTAAGCCCGCCACACATTCCCACCACTATTACTCCTGTAAGCCAGGATCGACAATGGTGTCCAACGATGACGCCAAGGTTTGACCCTCGACGAGTCCCGGGGAAAAGCTAAGTTGTCTTGGAACTCGCACGAATTTAATCAGAAAAAAGGATAGGAGGAGTTGGAAGAAGATTATCCACTTCCCTCCATAACAAAGCGGGAGACAATAATAACAGTATAGGCTGGTTGATATAAGACTGTTACAACTAGTGGAAGACCAGTTGTAACGCACCACGAATAGTCATTTGACTATTTGGAGTTAAACTCGTGAGCTAGTTATACTTGATTCCAATAATAGGTATGGCAATCAGTAACAAACAGGACACTATCAGTATTAAACAACATAACATGACTTTTATCCCCATTCGGGAGTAGTCAGAGGCTTGAGTGGCCATACACCACCACATTGTGGAGGTTAAGCCAACTCAAACCACAGTCAACTCAAGCCACATTAAGCCAACTCAAAGCCCACGTTTCACCAGATAGTCAGAACCCAACGTGACAGGTGGTGAACCTTCTCGCCGTGTATACAGGAACTGACTATTACCTATTCTGTGCTATTACCTATTAACAGTACCACTTACCTAACCTAGTAGGTACCGGTGACTATAGGTATACCGCAGGAGCCGTACCGCGCTTTAGTACGCGAGTGGCGAGACGGGGGGCGCATCGCTCTCGCCGTCCCCCTCTCCCACCTCCCCGCGTATACCCAAGGCGCGGCACAGCACTTGTGGTATACCTATAGTACCTGACTATTATATCAGTATAAATATGATCATAATATTCGTTAGTGCATCCAGATGCCTCGCATGCCTCGCCTGAGCACTCCGTTTTGACGTCAGAACACATAGATGTAATGTCATAACATGAGCGCTCGGGCGAGGCATGCGAGGCTCTGGATGCACTAAATGATTAGTATCATCTGTGCCTATCATGGTTATAATCATTAAGAAAATAATAATGAAAATGTTAAGTGCCTGACAATTCATATTTGAACTCAAACGAAATCCGTTGAGATTGTCAACGATGTAGGAAGTATTTCAGAATACCTTCCGTCCATTCTTTAAGATTCGTCCATCAAATATTAATTTTATTGCATCCTTATTATTTGTTTTATGTTTTTTCATCTGTACAAAGATGGGCTGACATTTTAAACAAGGAAGCATCTTTTATGTCACCAGATGGGCTAGACAAGTGGCTGACGTCTACAAGCGTTCGTTCAAATCGCTACGCTTCATGTATGGAAATGACATAAGTCACGTGATCTACATAGCAACTTGTTGTTGATCTACATAGCGACGTTTGAAATTTCCATACATTGTGAAGTCTATTCTATTCTATTCGATTAGCGTTCATGCCACTTGTCTAGCCCTTCAGCAATACTCGTTTGAGATACGAATCCACTACCTACTACTTTTGCCGCGACTTCGTCCCCGTGGATTTCGAAATTTCATACAAACTTTCAACCCCTTTTATCTGAAATTGTCAAAAATTCTGTTATGTACATCTTAATAATGCCTAAGTACCTAATTTTCTTTTTTGAGTTCATCCATTTAGATAATAATATTTGATAGCACACAGACAGACAAACGTATGACATTGACCACTCTCATTTCTGCGTTGCGTCGGGGTTTAAATCTAATCCCAAGTCCCAAAGTATACTCATTTGCAACCTATTCCTTCAAGATGGCCATTCAAATGATACACCGCTTTCGCGTCACAAAATGGCGGAAGATTCATCTCAGTGATGCGTGGAAAAATTCGCGGAAACGGGCAAACTGAGCTAATGTTTAAATAATGTTATTTTCTTACACTTAAGTTACGTTAACTCGTTAAGTGTAGGTGCTAATGTTTGAGTAGTACCAAGGTTGACTAGGATATATGTTAAGTAATACCCACAGAGTAAAGACTAAAGAAAGAGGTGGTCATTGTTTTTTTCATTTTCATTGTTCTATCTACCGGTAAATAGTTGAACTACTCGCTTCGTTTTATGTCGATGTTAGTACTAGGCCGACCACTCGGCCGAGTTGCTTAGGGCCTATCCCCTTAGTAATTGGTCCATGGTAACACCACAGTACAGTAAACAGCACTTAAATAAAGTACCTACGGGCTGTGCTATGGGTATCAGTTTCTAACAGTTTCATCTTATTACCAATATCTTATTGTAAGTACCTACTTTGCTAGTTTATTTGAACATTTCTCCCAAACCCTTACGCGACCAATAAATTCAGAAATGTACTTGATCCCATTGTATTTTATCCTATATTCGTCAACATTCCACTCACCCATTCTTACGGGTCACTTCAAACAAACGGAAAAATGCGCAACGTTATGAGGCGCGGTCGCGAGCATGTGCGAGCCGACTTTAGGCTATGGTAAGGGGGTGTCTATAAATTACGTGAGGTGATTTTTGAGATTTTTCGACCCCCCCCCCCCTCCCCCCTTGGTGAAATTTCGTGAGATTTTGCTCGACCCCCTCCCTCCCCCTCTAATCTCACGTGAGATTTTTCAAGAACTATATTCTAGAGGAGAAACATGTTTTACTTAATTTAACCCAATTTCCTTGCAATTTTACACTGTTTCTTGCGGTAAAAAAAAATTACGTGAGATTTGCCGAGACTCCCCCTCTTCCCCACGTGAGATTTGGTGAGATTTTGCTCGACCCCCTCCCCCCCTAAATGCCTCACGTAATTTATGGACGCCCCCTAATACGGTCCTCTTTTCAATGATCGATACCATTAGGTGCGTCTTCAAGAGCCGGGCGGCGCGCCCCAGCTAAAACTGATTAGTTTTGACGTCTGACCACATAATATGGTAAAGTCATATCTGATTTCTCGGGCGCGGAAGCTCTACGCAGTATAGTTGAGTCAACATGAGTAGTTAATCATTCTGTGTAACGTCACGACTTTTATCCCCGTTCGGGGGTAGTCAGAGGCTTGAGTGACCATACACCACCACATTGTGGAGGTATTAAGCAGCTCAAAGCCCACGTTTCACCAGATAGTCAGAACCCAACGTGACAGGTGGTGAACCGTGTCGCCGTGTATACAGGAACTGACTATTACCTAATCCCGAGGGATAGGTAGGTTTCCTCACGATGTTTTCCCTCACCGTCAGCGAACTGTAAATTATGCACATAGATGAAAATTCATCCATTGGTGCATGCCCCACCGGGGATCGAACCTGGGACCTTCTGATTGTTAGCCCAACCTGTTCACCCCTAGGCTACAGTCGCATTCTGGTGTGGACATAAGACCCATGGACCAGTTACTAAGGGGACTGGCCCTAAGCAAGTCGGCCGAGTGGTCGGCCTAGTACTAACATCGACATAAAACGAACCGAGTAGTTCAACTATTTACCGGTAAATAGTAAAATGAAAATGAAAAAACAATGACCACGATTTGTTTCATACAAATATCTAATAAGGGCACCTCTTTCTTTAGTCTTTACTCTGTGATAAGACTACATAGTTATTAATTGCCCATCAGATGTTAGGACAAGTTGAACAATTCAATTGTTCATCTGAACAATAGTTTGCATGATTATAAAATGTGATTATCTTACTAGCGCAGTTACCTTGCTTCACGGATGATTCAGCTTGAAAGAGGTTCAACAATGATCACTGTTAACTATCTGTTTCGTTGACGGTCAAACCTTGGCGTCATCGTTGGACACCATTGTCGATGGCTTACAGGAGTAACAGTGGTGGGAGTGTGTGGCGGGCCTAGTCCCGTAGCTGGAGGGTTACTCCGAAATACGTCGCTGACGGATCGTCCGAAGTGCGGATTCGATTTACGATCAAAACAATGTCAAATCGTAGAGAAAAACGAAAGAAGAAATGTCAAATCACGACAATCCGTCAGCCGAAACGTTAGGTTCGTATTTCGGAGTAGGCCAGCTGATTCCGTGACTTCCCGGCATAACTAAACAGATTTGTAAACACTAATGAAATCAAAAATGTTAACTGACTGACAAACGTACAGTCTCAAGGGAGGGTTAGAACATGACATTTTGTACAGAAGTTCCTTAGGGCCTCCGCAGACTAGCTACTTTTAGCATCGGCGACCGGCGATTTTGTGACGTATCGATGCTGCGTCGCATTTCTTCGAGCGCGAACGAGCGAGACGCAGCATCAAAATAGCCGATCGCCGATGCTAAAAGTAGCTAGTCTGCGGAGGCCCTTACGTATCCTATTTCATTATGAAAGGATTTTTGTATATTCAATGCTATTGGTATTGCAAGCATTCATAGGCTACTGTAACTGCTTAACATCAGGCGGGCCGTGCGCTTGTTTGCCACCTTAGTTAGATAAAAAACCTTAAACATAATAATATCCTATAATAATAATAATAATATCCTGGGACATTTTTGTACACACGGTTACCTGATCCCAAACTAAGCAGAGCTTGTACTATGGAAAACAGATAACTGATATTGCTACATATACTACTTTTTTATTTGTAAATACATACTTAATATACATATACACCCAGACTCCGGACATACAGACATGTTCGTGCACACAAATGCATGTCCCGGGTAGGAATCGAACCTACGACCTGCAGCGTGAAAGGCGCCTCCGCGCCAACCACGCTAACGGGCCCGTCAATAATCAATAATTATTCATATCACATACAAGAACGACGCTCACAGCCAGTTGCAATCAATGATCGGTTAACGATCGGAGGTTAAGCAACGCTTGGCAAGGTCAGTCATGGGTGACCATTTAGTGGCATTTCAACTGAGCGTTTCCGTGCTTCGGTGGGCACGCAAAAGTCGGTCCCGGTTGTTGTCATCAAGGCAGCAGTCGTTAAGCCTTGTCAGAGGCCGGCGGCTTGAACAACTCTGACACCAGGTTGGCCACTAACCATACGATAAGAAGAAGACATACAAGAAAGGCTGCGGCTTGCTACCCCCCCCCCCCCTTTTTTTATAGCCAAGGATGGCACACTGGCAGACGGTCCACCTGATGGTAAGTGGAAGCCGCCCAGGACATCTGCAACTTAAGGGGAGCAGACGCGGCGCCGGCCTTTTAGGGACCTGTAAACATGCCTTTTGAAGAACCCCTTTTGTAGAAAAATAAAAAAAAATTAACGTCACGACTTTTATACCCATTTGGGGGTAGTCAGAGGCTTGAGTGGCCATACACCACCACATTGTGGAGGTATTAACCAACTCAAAGCCCACGTTTCACTAGATAGTCAGAACCCAACGTGACAGGTGGTGAACCGTGTCGCCGTGTATACAGGAACTGACTATTACCTAATCCCGAGGGATAGGTAGGTTTCCTCACGATGTTTTCCCTCACCGATGTTTTCTCATGTTGTAGCCTTGCTCTTATATCCGTGTTTCCATGCTATGTTACGATGACTACTACAAATATTTCATATTTTGTAATTGAGAGCATCTCGGTAGTAATAAACAACTTTCACTCGGAAGAATTTTGGTGGTTCCGTGTATATCGTGCCGTCATCGCCGTAGCGAAATATAACATCGCAAACTCACGCCATGGCATGAGACGTACGATTATGGTACGATACTCAAAATTATTCAATATCATGCAATATTCTTTGAATGAGTAGGTAGCAATTTGTGAATTTATTTATGTAAGTACGAAAGTTCTCGAGTGGCGGCCGCGCACCGGAAAGCGTAGCGTGGGTAGGCCTCCCACAAGGTGGACCGACGACCTGGTGAAGGTCGCGGGAATCCGCTGGATGCGGGCAGCGCGAGACCGGTCATTGTGGCGAACCTTGGGGGAGGCCTATGTCCAGCAGTGGACGTCTTTCGGCTGAGATGATGATGATGATGATGATGAAGTACGAAAGCAAATTAAACACTCCATGATGTAAGATATTATCTTCTCTTTTTAGGGAAACCGAAGACATGCTACTTTTTGCATCGGCGATCGGCGATTGAGTCGATTTTAGCATCGGAGCAGTCGCTGCGTCCGACCGCAGAGTCGCCAAAACGCGATGCAGTCGCAAAATCGCCGATCGCCGATGCAAAAAGTTGCATGTCTGCGGTGCCCCTAAATGGTTAATTGCAGTTTTTCTCAACTCCACAATCAACGGCATGATTCCTTAATGCCGTGTGTCCTCTGGCAAGTAACTTCCGCAATTTCTTGCAGAAGCCACTTGCCGACGTGTTTCCACTGACTGCAATTTTACACAACCGTGTACATGCGGGACTTGCAGCAAGTTCGGCAAGTCGCAGAAGTCGACTTGCGTGAGTGTTTACACATTGGAAGTCGCTTGCGCAAGTAAACTTATGCAAGTTTTCTTGCCAGTGGACACACGGCATAAGAGTAACTTACTCTTTAATGTTTAAAACTTTATTCTACCTGGCCAGGGTTGCACCAGTGGTGATGATGCTAATCGAACCGATTTCGGTTCAGGCAACTGCTTTAACTCTTATCCTGACGAAGGTGTGTGTGACCCATTCCAATAAGCGCCGCCATACACGGACTGCATTTTGCAGTCGCTTCCGACTGCAAAATGCAGTCCGTGTGCAGTCGCGTGCCGTCGACTGCAACCAAACTGCAAAATGCAGTCCGTGTATGTTAGCGCTAACTCACATTATCATTTAAAGAAATCACGAAACCACAACGAACTTTCTTTTAGGAAAATATATAAAAGAAACTATGTACTTATAAGACCTACCTTCTAAGAATTAGGCAATTCCTTTTCGCATAATCAACAAAAAATATATACTCGAAATAGTTATACAAAAAACTATCGGGTAAACAAAAAAAAACCTAGAACTTAAAAAGCTGCTAAAAATCAACATACTTCGAAAACCTTTTGGAAGATGAGAAAGTTATTTACGTACGTATGAAATTAAAGCGATTTTATAACGTAACGCGCACGTAACAGTCTGCTCGGCCTTCAACCGGTCCGGCGAGAGCACTGGGTCAGTAAGACGGAAAACACTTTATCACCACGCTTTTGCCACTTGCGGGTATAGCAGTGAACAATAGTAACAATCTCTTTTCACTTTCCCAGTTCTGTAATACGAACCTATATAATCTGTGACGTTCGTTCGTAATTTTGACATTGGAATATATGTCAACCAAGGAAGTTTTAAGTCTCTAACACCTGGAATGCGGACTTGGCAGCAAAAGTGAAGCCGACAGCGAGATACCATATTGAACGTTGTTTCCTTTGCCAACAAGAGTGACCATAATATTTTGAAATTTTGAGATGGTCCCCATGGACATCTAGTGAAAACGTGCTTTTGTTACGAGATTGTTATGATAGGAAAATCATAAAATAAGGAAAGGGATGTTTATTTTCTTAAGAACATGAGTAGGTACAATAAATTAGTCTGCGGTGGCCAAACCACACGAGTGCCTGTCTGTATCTTGGCAACCTAAATGAAGTTACAAAATAGTATTTAAGATCGTAGATTTTGCCACTTTGTAATATAAAGTAACATGACACTTCACACGCTTGGACGTTGTCTAGGCTCTCCATATCTATGGTTTTTCCTATACTTATCTTTCCTATACTTACTCTTTTTCTATGCTATAAAGGGTACCTACTACTGTTAACATGTTATGTTTGATTTGGGCTGTGCAAGTTGTGACAGACGGACATAGAGACAGACAGACGGACAACAAAGTGATCATGTTAGGGTTTAGTTTTTTCCTTATTAGGTACGGTACCCTAAGAATATCCAACTAATTAGACCATAAGACAAAATTAAAGGACAATGGGCAAAATTGTATGGGACTTGGTCCAAATATCCACCACTGACGAGACCTACGTAACCCGATAGACCACTAAATACTGAGTAACTTTTACAAAGACAGTTCAACAAAATAAGCTGTCAGTAAAAAAATATGGGTAGTTTATAAAAAAATATATTTTTTGATTTCACCCTTAGTATTATGTTTATACATTTTTTTCGTAAGGCAACAATATAAATACTCTTACTAACATTAAATAAAAATTAAATAAGCTGCCAGAAAGCAAAAAATGCCGTGAAAAATATTTTATTATTATTTTTGTTACCTGATGAAAAGTGAACAACAACAACAACAGCAGCATTCTTACGTATTTTCTGATGTTGCGCTTCTATAAAATAAATAAGCAGGTACCTTCTATGCGTTACCTTACTTTTTCACTTATCATCAGGTAACAAAAATAATAATAAAATATGTTTCACGGCATTTTTTGCTTTCGTCAGAGTTTTTTTTATTTTTATTTAATGTTAGAAAGTGTATTTATATTGATGCCTTTCGAAAAAAATGTATAAGACATAACACTAAGTGTGAAATAAAAAAATTAAAATATTTTTTTAAACTACTCATATGTTTTTTACTGACAGCCTATTTTGTTGAACTGCCTTTGCAAAAGTTACTCAGTATGTAGTGGTCTATCGAGTGACGTAGGTCTCGGAAGTGGTGGACATTTGGACCATTTTTGCCCATTGTCCTTTGTGCTAACGAAAAGGAACAGTGAGGGCAGGGCATTTTCCTTTAAAACTCGTTGTGTTAAATTAGGGACATAATCTGTCGGCTTAAAATGCTTGCTGTATATGACGAAATTTTGGGTAATTTTTCTGTAGCCAATAGGTATTTGTTGTAACCAATTTACACGCCTGGGATCTGTAAAAGACAAAATTGTTTTTTTGTTTTATATTGCTTAGGAGTAATCGGGAAGTGTAAAGTCAAAAGTCGTCCCAAATGCAAACAATTTCAATCGACAAACCATCGGTCTCGGCCTTTATTTTATATTGTCCATCAAGGGTTGCAATGCTGACCGCGCTGTGGAGGCCTGGAGCTGCGCTGCGCCGCGCTTTTGGCCATCAACAACGCGCCCAGCAACACACTCATTACAGACCGTGGCAGTAATGTACTATTAAAAAGTAACAAAAGGGTAAAGGAAAGGGGCCCCGAGAATTACATTGCCTGAAAGGGTTAATCTGGCCCTAGACGTGCGCGTTCCTCGAGCGTGTGAACGACGCGAACGCCGTGTGCGAGCCCGGCGAGCCGTGACAACGCGGCGTGAGCGTCGCGTTTTACCAGCGTGTGGTCTGTCGCGCGTTGCAAATGCGACCGACTGCAAAAAGTAGCGATGTAGTCGTGCGGCAACGAAAAGCGCGACTTTATCGCTGCAAACAGTTCCGTGGACGATATTCCTCAGTTAACACAGACACATAATAAGATTTATATTATAGTCCTTTTTACTAGCGAAATGTATGTCACCCGAACATCTAAAATGTACTTAACGTGGAAAACATAGTAACCCACTTACCTATGTTAAGATAATCCTTAATTCGGATAATATTCGCTTTTACACCCTTCCATTACGCATATTCTACCCATTTTTATGAGAAAATTCAGCACAATCCTCTAGATTTAAAATTAGCTGAAAATGTCGTGTGTCACGCAAACTGACGTTCTGTGTTTCAAGTTTTTAATTTTATTTCTGCTACGATTCCTATAGACATCACGGAACTGACAATTACAAGCGAATTATTAAAGAAGGTAAGTACTTATTTCCAGATATTTATTTATATTTGAAATTTTAATCTTAGGATATTCTTATACTTTACCATAGGTATTTCATTAATCGACTTTATTGTTTATTATTCTTAACATGAAAATGTACCAAGTTTAAGGTGATCGAATAAATATTAACTGGCAACACAAGGGTTGAAAGGTTGTACTGTTAGAAAGGGAAAGAAGGCGCAGTTATAGGTATCTGGCTCGGACCGGTTTTTATAAAGCCTGCATCGTGGGCGTTAAGTCCGTCAGATAAGGTTTATTTTTGAATGAATGAATGGAAAATAAAGTTTGTAGTCCACAGTCCTGTTCAATGGTATTACGTCGATGATGTCAACATTCAAAATTGGAAACCCGAATGATACGGATTATGGCTTTTGTACCGCGAGGCCTATTTCGAACCCGGACCATTTGTGTCGTTCGTTCGTAATTTTGACATTGGAAAATGTGTCAACATTACATTCAAAATTGGAAGTCCGAACGCAACGGATTATTGCTTTCGTACCGATGGGCCTATTTCAAACCCGGACCATCTGTGTCGTTCGTTCGTAATTTTGTCATTGGAAAATGTGTAAACATTCAAAATTGGAATCTCGAACGCAACGGATTATTGCTTTCGTACCGATGGGTCTATTTCAAACCCGGACCATCTGTGTCGTTCGTTCTTAATTTTGACACTGGAAATTGTGTCAACATTCGAAATTCGAAGCCGCTTCAAATTTAGAACGGCCACTTTATTTTGTACCAGGTTCAGCCCATTGACTGTAGCTCATATAGGTACGATCTGGCTAGATCAGGTAGTACCACTTTGTTACAGAATATCGACGTTAAGTAGCAATTTTAGCTGCGTTTCGTGCGTGTGTGTCATACGTGCGAGCGATTCCTTTCATATTGCAATCATCTATAGGCTACGGTAAATGCTTAACATCAGATGTACGCTTGCCGCCCTTGTTATTATTAATAAAAGAAAATAAACTACATTGGTACTGAATTATTATTGTACAAACGTTGAATAATCTTGGAATGTTATCAGCTTTCGAAAGATGCTGTAGTCTCCTTAAATCTCTTCCTTCCTAGTCTCTACAAGTCTCCATTCACCATAGCTCGTGACCTCAATTCCTGACCCACTCGACCGGTTGAAGGCTATCGACCTACAGGCTAGATGTTACGTCGCTGTTACGTCACTCGCATTTTTAAGCTCGAATAATGCCAGCAATGGATTGTGTTCATTAATTATTTTGTCGGAATTCTTTTGAGTTTGTAGAGATGTTTCACTCTATGCACGCCCCTCCACTGAACGTGACAGGGGGCTTACCACGAACTCTTATTGCGATTCAATTACAGGAACGTTTGAACGAATCAGCGTCTTTTTGTGCAATGACGTACCTTATTGTCATGACAATAAGAAACGTCATTTCACTAATGGCCGCTGAAACGTTAAAACAAAACTGCTATAAGTGGTGGTGGTAAGCCCCCTGGGGGCTTACCACGACCTCTTATCGCGACTCAATTATAGGAACGTTTTAATGACGTGACAATGACGTTTCTTATTGTCATGACAATAAGGTACGTCATTGCACAAAAAGTCGCTGAAACGTTAAAACGATCCTGTAATTGAATCGCAACAAGAGTTCGTGGTAAGCCCCCTGGTATATACACTGGACCGCAAAGAAAAAGGGTCGGTTAGAAAATTTTCAATAATATCTTCAATCACATGTTTATTTATTTTACATTTATTAAAAAGGTATAATTTTATTAATCAATACTTACATAAAACAACAACAAAAATATAAAAAAAAACGTATAAACTACTTAAGTACCTAAAACAAAATATAAATGAAAATGAAAAACCTAATATTACTTAATATAAATAAATATTATTAAAAATAAAAAGCTTCAATTCATTTTTTAGGGTTCCTTACCCAAAGGGTGCCAACGGAACCCTATTACTAAGCCTACGCTGTCCGTCCGTCCGTCTGTCTGTCTGTCTCTCAGCGGGCTGTATCTCACGAACCGTTATAAGTAGAGACTTGAAATTTTCACAGAATGTGTATTTCTGTTGCCGCTACAACAACAAATAGTAAAAATAAAATAAATTTTAAAAATAAAGATATGATAATCTTGACGTTTCTATTCTACGGTGGTACGGACGCTTTATGTGCGAGTCCGACACGCACTTGACCGGTTTCTTTATTTTCATTTAAGCACATAAAAATATTCTTTAGTTTAGTCTTTATTTCATAACCTCAGCTACTCTAGAAGATATTGAAGATTTTCTGACCGACCCGTTTTCTTTGCGGTCCAGTGTGGTAATGGTAAAAAGTTTGGACCTCTTTTTACGAAAACTACGCGGACGGAGGAGTATGAAATTTGGCACAGTTTACATCGAGAAGTAGTGCACAAACCTAATAATTTTATGTAAAATGCATTATAAATGCACTTAATCAATAAAATAAAACATTACACACACATTAAACCTCCACTGTCCGTCTGTCTGTCTAACAACGAGCTGTATCTCACGAACCGTAATAGGTAGAGAGTTGAAATTTTCACAGAATGTGTATTTCTGTTGCCGCTCTAGCAAAAAATCTTCTTGTTCCTAGCCTTATCCCATTATGAGGGGTCGGCTTTCAGTCTACCCTGATTTGGCTGATCACCGATATTTACACGGAGCGATTGCCATCTGCCCTCCAAAACCCAACTAGTGGGACTATCGGCAACCTAAGGGTAAGAACATTTTTGTCAGATTTTTCAGGCTTCTGACTGCCCGTAACGACTGTCAAAGATCTTCAAATGACACCCGGGACCGCCAGCTTAACGTGCCCCCCGAAGCACGGAGGAGGGCAGGTGTTATAATTCGGACACCCATCCAAGGCCCAACCGAGCCGAACGTGGCTTAACGCGCCGATGTATCGGGAGTCTTACCAATTAGGCTACGACCTCCTCGAAAAAACAAAAAATAAAATTAAAATAAAAAATAAGGGGGATAAAAGAAACTTGATAGGTATACCTACGGTGGTACGGACTATGGAACCCTTTATGTGCGAGTCCGACACGCACTTGGCCGGTTTTTTAATATTACTGCTGCTTTACTACATCCTAAGGCACTGCTAACAGGTGCTAAGCACTATCGCATGCGCCGTCGCTCGTTGACCCCAATCTTGTAACTGTACTATAGAAATTAGATGCGTATACGCACGGGTAACCATAACTATCGCATGTTGTGCGAGCGAGATGTCAGTTCAGACAGAGCGGAAAATGCGCGAGAAATTTACTGGCTCCATCGAAAATAGGACCGTCGCGCGTCGGGAGCAGAGGGCCTACTCTGTTTCAAACGAAAACGATATTTTGGACGATATTCGCGTATGTCCTACTACGTTTCTCATTGATTCCGACATTTCTTACGAACGAAAATTGTTTGACGTTTAGATTCGACGACGACGAAGACGTCAAACAATTTTCGTTCGTAAGAAATGTCGGAATCAATGAGAAACGTAGTAGGAAATACACGAATTTTGTCTGAAATTTCGTTTTCGTTTGAAACAGAGTAGGCCCTCAGGCGCGGACGCGAACATGCACGAGCCGAATTTATGCTATGGTAATACGGTCCTATATTCAATGGAGTCAGAGTGCATTTTTCCGGTCTGTCTTAACTGACCCTAAGACCATTCGTACATGACGGGCCCGTTGGCGTGGTTGGCGTGATGGCGCCTTTCACGCTGCAGGTCGTAGGTTCGATTCCTACCCGGGATATGCATTTATGTGCATGAACATGTCTGTATGTCCCGAGTCTGGGTGTATATGTATATTAAGTATGTATTTACAACTAAAAAAGTAGTATATGTAGTAATATCAGTTATCTGGTTTCCATAGTACAAGCTCTGCTTAGTTTGGGATCAGTTAGCCGTGTGTAGAAAATGTCCCAGGATATTATTATTATTATGGTGCTACTCCAAAGAAACGGAACCGGTCAGTAATCCAAGTCAGAAACTTTTTGGTAACGCTAGTCGCGCGTGAGTCGTCTACAACGCTACTCAAAAGCAACGCAAACGCTGAGTATCTCAAGCTCCATAAGTGCGATATCGCACGAGGCAACCATGGTTGCGCCACCAGCGGGTGATTCCATAGCCGACACCGAGTTGGTTGCGCTACCAAGCGGACAACAGGTGCGATACCCTCTATACAGCTCTATACATTTGTTGGTGGAGCGACTGGTTGCGCTACCACTGGTGTCCTCGTGCGATATAGCACCAAAAGAAACCCTCCGCCGTAGTCGGGTAAAAACAAAACACTCAAGTACGCGGTGTTTTGCTAAAATGTTTTAACACCAGAAATGTTTCTCGAAACCTGATGCGCGGCGCTGGCGGCGTCGCCAGCCATACCACCCGCCAAATTTTGGCGAAGCTGTGACCAAATTATTAGCGAATTTCGCGCGCGGTTATTGTGACGTCATTTAAACTACGTGCGCTTTGTAATGAACGGAGGCGCGGGTACAGCGCGCCTTCAATCCGACCGTCCCGTGTGACGTCACACGCACATTCTGCACATTATATAAAATGTGTTAAAAAATCGCAACGGATGGACCGATTTCGATGATTTCAGAACTATATTGATAAGAAAACTTAATTTTAACGAAAGTGTTGGTTATAAGTTGATTTGTTGACCTAGTATTGATTCCCATTGAGGTCACATTACTCTTTAATAGTCCAGTTAGCCTCCAACCAAGCTAAATGCTAAAAATCTAAGTCTAGGTAGACACCTTTATTTAAATTTTAAATGCAGATCGTATTAAATTAATTCGGCAATTTTATTTTATTTACAGTTTGACCTTATTCGTCTGCTTATTATTTTCTACCTCCAATTAACCTTTGCGATTAGTAGAATTATTACAAGGGTATCTATATCCTATTTTTACCTACCCAAGCGCTAAAAATAATATGAAGTGTAACCGCCCGGCCACGACTTCGCGCTTCAGAGGGCCTACTCTTTTACAAACGAAAACGAAATTTCGGACGAAATTCGCGTATTTCCTACTACGTTTCTCATTGATTCCGACATTTCTTACTAACGAAAATTGTCTAACGTCTTCATCGTCGTCGAATCTAAACGTCAAACAATTTTCGTTCGTAAGTAATGTCAGAATCAATGAGAAACGTAGTAGGAAATACGTGAATTTCGTCCGAAATTTCGTTTTCGTTTGTAAAAGAGTAGGGCCTCAGCGACGGGCGACAGCGCAGGGCCACAAAAATGTTGCATCACGCCACGAGCTGCCGCTCTCGGCGGCAAGCATCTTATAGGCAACGGTAACTGCTTAACGTAAGGCAGCAGTGCCTTTATAGGCCATCTTATGTTAAGTATACACGACGACACTTGACACTAAGCGCCGCCATACACGGACTGCTTGTCGACAGCTCCAGAGCAGTTGGTTGCAGTCGACCGCATCGACCGCCCGCCGACTGCTTGAGCGGTCCGTGTATGGTGCATGACAATTTTGTATTGAAACTGCGGTCGACTGCAACCAACTGCTCTAGAGCTGTCGACAAGCAGTCAGGTCTATAGCGGCACTAAAACACTCAGTATATACATCGAGTGTGCGGTGTCGGTACACTGAGATACACTGAGTGTCTAGTCACAGAATAGATAAGGAGTAGTCTAGTGTCGTCGTGTACCCGATCCATTAGTCATAAAAAAGTAAGTTTAAAAACTAAAACCCGACTAATTAGGTCCGTGTAGGTCTTTTAGGGCCAAATGGCATATGAACACGGACCACGGCTATCCTCTAGATGAGAATATTTTCTTGTTTCATACTTTTTAGAGCACGTTTTTTCGTAGTCGGGTTTTAGTTTTTAAACTTACTTTTTATTTAATTATTTTGGAGTTATAGGTAACAATATATATATTTTGGAAATGTGCTCATCAAGCTCTTTCATTTGATACCCCACACGGTTTCATTAAAAAATGTTTTTTTTTTAGTTCATGACATTATGTCCTCTAGAGGGCGCCATATGCTATTTTATGTGACGTCACATAGCCTATAACCAGCGCGCCATTAAGCCGCTTCTGACGATACCTCATTTGTCAAATTACGACAATTAGTTTGGAAGTTAGGTGGGAACAGATGCACATACATACATACATACATACATATATACATACATACATACCGGTCAAAATCATAACGCCTCAGTAGTCGGGTAATAAAATAAATAAACAAGAATAAAACAAATAAATAACAAAAGTCGGATTGTCCATTGCAGGTTAATAAAAGTAAATCGATTGCGAATATTTTATCGCATATTATTACATAATTCGTGTTCATGGCAAACCGGTAGAACATAAGGACGTTTCAAAGACAAATTAGATCATAAATAATTATTAACTATGTCTCTAGCCTCCACTGAGAATTAGTATACTAATAAATATTCAGATATTTAATTCGAGGTTTTTTATACAACTAAGCGTTAACATACACGGACTGCATTTTGCAGTTTGGTTGCAGTCGACGACACGCGACTGCACACGGACTGCATTTTTGTAGTCGCGTGTATGGCGGCGCTAAGTTGGCAGCATACCTACAGACCGGCTGAAGTTAAACAGTAATCGTTGCAACGGGACGGGCCCGAAGGGCAACGGGACAGAGCCCCCTCCCCCTCGGTCCCGCTCCCTCACTCATCGTACGAAACGCATCTGTAACACCTAGCTACTTTACGCCGGTCTTCTGTGAGAGTGGTGCTACCTCGGTCGAGCCAGCCCATGTATGAGCTGCAGTCAATTGGCTGCAGCTTGGCTCTAGCACTATCTTTAGACTACGGTAAATGCTTATCATGAGGCGGGCCGATGCTTTAAAAATAATAATATAACAGGAACTTAAACCAACGGTTAAACGTTACCACCTAATTACTGTTCAACCCAGCGCGTCAATGACGGGTTGAAGTAACTCTATGGTCAAGTGAGCACTTTCACTCGCATTGTCATATCAAAGTCAGCATGTATTTAAATATTATTTATGTAATTAATTAATTAAGTTATTATTATGTAATAGGGAAAATTAAGGCTCCATCGGAATGCCGGGGAAAATTGTGCATCACTGGTCTAACAAAACCAAACTTCAATAGGCAGATTTTCTAAAATAAGAAATCGTACGAATATCCAACAGACTCAAAGGCTACTTAAATATTTAAGTCCCACTTAGCAGTTTGAGACGTCGTTAACTGTAATTTTTTGTATGGCGCGTCAAAGTTACGCAGCACTCAAATTTAATTTGCGTACGAGTATTCGGCCGTTATGCGGAAAAATCGCAGTATTTCATGTACCTATTCCCGGGTTGTGAAAAATAGTACTTCAATAACTATTATTATGAAATACTTAATGTAGAACCAAATTGAAACATACATATGTATACATGAACCCTAAACACATATACACTCCTTTTTTGGGCAGTCGTGTAAAAAAATACATATACAGGGTTATTGGTAAAATACTAACAACCTTGCAGGGGCGTATTACTGCCATCAAAAACAACAACTTTCGTTCTATGACTTTTGCAAAACAAAAAGAAATAACAAAAATCACACTCTAAAATGTATGATACAAGAAAATATGCTCATCTAGAGGATATCCGTGGTCCATTTAGGTACTTTAGGGCAAAGTGGAACACAACCACGTACCATGGCTTTCCTCTAGATGAGAAAAAAAATATCATAAATTTTAGAAAGTGATTTTTGTAATTTTTATTTTTTATTTTGTAAAAAGTCATAGAACAAATGTTGTTGTTTTTGATGTCAGTAATATGCCCCTGCAAGGTTGTTAGTGTTTTACAAATAACCCTGTATAAGAGAGTATCCGCGCGGACGGCGCGGGCGTCTGGAATGCAAAGGCGTACAAGTTAAAAAATACCGTTATAAGTATGTTCTGAAAAATCCGGAATCCATTATGAGGACCCTGAATCCAGTTGGACCTGCCTCGGTTCATTGACCCCGGACCAAGAGTTGAAATATCGATGCCTTGGACCCACAGACAGGACCCTCAGTTTTCTTGGGTTTTTTTAACGTCTTTGAGGCCCTTTGAGGCCCTCATAGCCAGCTGCAATCACTGATCGGTAAACGATCGGAGGTTAAGCAACACTTGGCAAGGTCAGTCAGAGATGGGTCACCATTTAGTAGTATGAACTGAGGGTCTCCGTGCTTCGGAGGGCACGTAAAAAGTCAGTCCCGGTTGTTGTCATCTAGACAGCAGTCGTTAAGCCTTGTCAAGCTTTCGGGTGGCTTGAACAACTCTGACACCAGGTTGGCCGCTAACTAAACTAGAACCTTAACACCATTACGACTGTTTTCCCCGAAGAGGTAAACAGAAGTGCTCTGCATCAGGGTATATTTACTACATTAATTTGGTCCCAAAGCAAGAGGAATTGAGCCAAAGTCCACCACGCTGTTCCAGTGCGGGTTACCTATACGTTTATCAAAATTGCATTGAAATCTGTTCAGCAGGTTTTGAGTTACAACTGTATAGACAGGCGCTACATTTTAACAGTTTTTGCTCAGGGACCCGAGTCTGGTAGCGTTTAACCATTGGTATTTAATAAAATGCCTGATAAGATGCCGACTGAGAATGTACGAAATAAAGTATCTGACCCCCTCGTCAGAGGGAGATCGCGGACTAAAAAAGGGAAAGGATCGCGATCTAAAAAAGAATGTAGATTACTAATAAAAAATAAAAAAATAATAATGTACTATTTAGCACGCGTCTTGCGGGCTTAAGGTCATGGGTTCCAACCCTGGCTCACACCCCTGGATTTTTCGAAATCTATGTGTGAATCATAACTTTAATATGATTATCACTTGCTTACGGTGAAGGAAAACATCGTGAGGAAACCTGCATGTCTTTAGACATGTGAAATCCACCAACCCGCACTGGGCCAGCGTGGTGGATTATGGCCTGAATCCCCCTCTCATTGAGGGGAGGCCCGTACCCAACAGTGGGACGTTAAAAGGGCTAAATTATTATTATTTTATTATTAATGTACGATTTACATTCGACGACCGCTTGGCGCAGTGGTTCGAGTGTAGGCCGCTCGGTTCAATGCATCGGGTGGTTGCGGGTTCGATTCCCACCAGAGGCAAATTTCGGAAACGGCCGTTATAATACCAATGCCCTGGTCTGGGTGTCACTGGGATCGTCCCCAGTCCATTTTACGGTACCCATAATACAAGGGTTGCTTAGTTTGGGACCATACAGTTGGTATGTAAGTCTGGCGATAAAAAAGTTATTCACGAAGATCCATTGGTTTCACAATGGTTAATTATTAGCAGACTCGAGGCCAGGTGTTAATTCGCGTGATTTATTTATTCAATCAGCGTTTAAATTAATCCACATTTTATAACAGCTTTAACCTAGGTTTTAATTAGCATTTTTTAATTAATGAATCCGTTCAAAAGCGTCGTTGCCCACTACAGCCGACATCGGCCGAGGTCGGTGACATAACATAAGGTTGGCTCACACTGTTCCGGTCATCCGAGAACGCACGTAAGACATTGCGTCAAGTATCTACGGGCGGTGCGCGTTTCCATTGCCGCCGACACGCCCACGCCCTTCCAAGTGACAGGAACACATTTTTAAAAGATTCTTGTCCTACTTTTTTATTTTAATGGTGCATGCTGGCTGAGATTCTCATTGTAAAATCCCCGGTGTTGAGATAAAAGGAAACCCGTGGACCCGTGAGGTGAGGGCCCGCTTGAAAATTGATGTGCCTACATTATGTACTTTTCAAATTTTATTAAAATCGGGTTAGCCATTATGGAGATACGTAGTAACAAACATTCACACACACACTTACTTTCGCATTAATATTAGTAGGATGTGATTATTGACCTTACTGAAACCAGCTCACACACAATTTGATTGGGCCTTGTACACCTATAATTTTGATAATACTGATTTAATCTGTCCCCAAATTAATATTCAGCATACTACATTTAAAATTAAATCATAACGACCTTTTAGTGGTTTAAAAGTCAAATATTCATTACGCAATCAATGTTATTTAATATCTGTGTTAAAAAACAAACGCCTGAACTATCTACATTATTAACAAGTTATTTGATAGAAGTCGTTCTAGGTCGTTCTACCTTCCCCAACAAAGAACTTACCTCTTATCTGGTACGTATTTCTGAGGGTGAAAGCGCATAAAAAGAATTTATTTAGTGTCTCATATCGTTATTTTTACTACCGCTCTATAGAGCTTACTTGCCCGAAAGATATTATCTTTTAATTAATCATTTTAAAAAAACAAATAAATTTAAATAAAATCGTGCTACAATGGACACCCACGATCTTCAACAATCTGACACGCACACACTTGCACTCATCAAATAAACGCTTAGCCGACGAATAAATATGCGCATTCGTCTGTGTGCGTATAAGAAAGAGTTCAGTGGGACATATACACAAAACAAGATTTTTCTATGTTTGGAGGCGACCCCGTTTCCGACTTGGAATTTGCAAAAATAACAAAAGTAATGTTCTTCAATCATAATTGGGCAACTACCTTTAAATCTATAGAAATCATTAGAAATAAATAAAATTGAAATGTCTGTTTGTAATGTTAAAAGAACAGCTTTTTATTAAATGTATATGAAAGTTTACATATACGGTACCTACGTATAACAAAAAAGCATTTATTTTTTTATCTGTCTGTTTGTTCCGACTGATCTCCGAAACGGCTGGACCGATTTTCAAGGGATTTTCACTGGCAGATAGCTGATGTTATAGGAATCATTAACAAACATTGTTAAATTCCACGCGTACGAAGTTGCGGGAAGAATTCTCCAACCAAAATTACTAAATACACAATACAAACGACTTTAATCTTTTTAATTTGATGCAGCCATTCTCTAGAATTATACGATCATGGGCAGTGGAAAACCTTGGAAATTGTTGATAATTACACATTTTATCTACGGGCTGACCAGTCACAGGAACGGACGGAAGCCATCGTTGTTTAATTGACCACTGACATGCAATTTTTTATTAATATTGTGCTGGGTTGGGCAAGCACCAAACAATCAACATGCCAATAAAAAAAAATGTCTATTGAACATGGCTCCAAACGGTGCCTGGTGCTATATGAACGAACAACTTTTGTTGGCACCAAATAATTGGTGCCGGTTGAACTACGATACGCTGGAAACTCTATCCATCCCATTTACTCCAGCCTAAGGGCCTCCGCAGACTAGCTACTTTTAGCATCGGCGATCGGCGATTTTGATGCTGCGTCTCGCTCGTTCGCGCTCGAAGAAACGCGACGCAGCATCGATACGTCACAAAATCGCCGGTCGCCGATGCTAAAAGTAGCTAGTCTACGGAGGCCCTTGCGCAACGGCATATGCTTGTATCTTATATCTCGTTTCCGCAGCTGTCAAAAGGTTCGCAGCCTTTCCATGTAGACTTGATTTTTTAGGGTTCCGTTCCCAAAGGGTGCTAACTGAACCGTATTACTAAGACTCCGCTGTCCGTAGGTCTGTCTGTCTGTCCGTCCGTCCGTCCGTCTGTCAGCGGGCTGTATCTTACGCACCGTAATAGGTAGAGGTTTGTAATTTTCACAGAATGTGTATATCTGTTGCTGCTACAGCAACAAATACTAAAAATAAAATAAAATTTAAAAATAATGGGGTCCCCATACAATCAACTTGATATTTTGGACGTTTATATTCTACGGTGGTACGGAACCCTTTATGTGCGAGTCCGACACGCACTTGGCCGGTTTTTTCTATGGAAATAAGGCAGTCTAATAATAGCGATAATTCTTTGTCCACAGATGAAAGAATGTCGATCTGCTAAGTGATATCGGTGCGTGG
Source organism: Drymonia ruficornis (assembly GCA_947859195.1). Lineage (NCBI taxonomy): Eukaryota > Metazoa > Arthropoda > Insecta > Lepidoptera > Notodontidae > Drymonia > Drymonia ruficornis. The sequence continues at coordinate 6,920,699 of OX401926.1, read as the reverse complement.
CCACACAAGATGGCGGTCCGATCCGCCGCGGTGGTCGTGGAGCGGGCCTTCAAGGCATACGGGCGGCAGGATAAGCCCGACTTCAAGCCCGTACTCAAAGATATGGATATGGTTGTTGAGAGGGGAATCATGTGAGTACAACTTGAATACTTCCTTAAATTTGAGTTCAATTTAGGAATCATTCTCATAATGGTGATGCGTTGTGTAAGTTCCGTTTAGAGTTTCTAAAGCCATCAAAGCTACCGAATAATTCTCATAAGGACCATAACCATGGACCAATTACTAAGGGGACTGGGTCTAAGCAACTCGGCCGAGTGGTCGGCCTAGTACATCGACATGAAACGAAGCGAGTAGTTCAGCTATTTACCGGTAGATAGATGCCACGCATCCCGGGAAAATGACCACGCGTTGTTTCATAGAGATATCTACTAAGAACGTATCTTCTAATTAAAATCTCTATGCTGCCGCACAATTTATAAACGCAGTAAGTTCCAAAGCAATCAGTTGTACTTACTGCGTTTATAAATTGTGCGGCAGTATGGCCATAACACACCGGGTAGCCATAGCGACGTCGCCAGCCACCGTAGCCAACTATTCGTATTGAAATGTATGGGAGGTAACCTGGCGACGGACTGGCGACGTCGCCAGTCAATACAAATTGTTTGTATACGTCGCTTGCGACGTCGCCTGGCGGCCCGGTGTGGGGCTCTAAAGGCTTTGTGTTGGTGTTCCGTTTGAGGGTTCTAGAACTCTCAGAGAGTTTTAGTTGGTTAGAGCAGGGATTCCCAAACTGGGTTCCGCGGAACCTAGGGGTTCCGTAGAATAGTCATCGGGGTTCCGCCAAAATTATTTATTATTAGCTATTAAATTATACCACAGTTACAAATATTATTTTAAAATAGTTTTGGGTTGGTGTTAGGAATGAATACCCTGAAATAGCCAAAAAGGCTATCTTAACGTATCGTTGTGAAACAGGCTTTTCAGCCTACGTTTATACAAAGAACAAATACAGGTCAAGATTGGATGCTACCCCAGATATACGCATTTGTCGGACATAATACCGAACTATAAAACAATTATTCATAAAACAGTAAAACACTTTCATTCTTCACATTAAAACTTTAACTTATGAATAATGTGTTTCAATTTTATTACACATTTAAAAAATAATTGTTCTTATATAAATTTCAGTGTTGATTTGTCATCATTTGATATGGGGTTCCATAAAATAAAAGGTATTTGGTTGGTGTTCCGTTATCTTTAAAGTTTAGGAACCCCTGGGTTAGAGTATCATACAATATGTTAAGAAAACCCTGTCCGACCCGAAAACGTATGGTTAGGTATCGAGATTAGATTCTATTTTAGTAAAAAAAAACATTTTTTTTTTAAGTTTTTTTATAGTACTTAGCATAGTAATTATCCCACTGCTGGGCAAAGGCCTCCCATATTTTTTTGGAAAACAAATACCCCGTTTACATAAAAAAAAAACATAAAATGACGTCATCACATACTTTGTGGTCAGAGGTGCCGCCACACGATCTAACATAATTACTTCCGATAACGGTGTCATATTTTTATAATTTGCTACATTTTGAGGGAAAAAGGCAAAAAAAAAAAATTTTAAATTGTCATTAATATGTTCACTATCATGAATATTTAATTTATTTTATTTTATTTGGTCATGTGATTGGGAAACCTAAATACCGGTTTCGGCTCCGACAGCGTTTTTTTAACATATTGTATAACGAACTCCTCATAGAGAAGTATCTTTCGAGAGTTTCTTGCACCGTCATCAATCAAGAAAACCAATTTCCAAGTCTCTTTGGGAACTCTTAGGAAAATCCAGGCCTTAATCCTAAACCCAGTTGATAATCATGCTATCTTCCACAGATACGGTCTCCTCGGGCCTTCAGGATGTGGGAAGACGACACTCCTCTCCTGCATAGTGGGGAGGCGGAAACTGGACAGTGGCAACATATGGGTGCTGGGCGGAAAGCCGGGGGAGAAGGGCAGCGGGGTGCCTGGTCCTAGGGTTGGGTATATGCCACAGGTAACTTAACTTAATCTTTCTACCCCTAAATTTATAGAAAGTTATGATTTATAGTACGTTTTTTTATACTTGTCCGATTTGGTAAGCAAAGATGGCGTCCAGCAGGGCAATTGCGTAACTTATTTTTCAATGTTTCAATGGTTTCGTATATCATTGACACAGGATGAACGAAACCAATTGAAACATTGACAAAAAAGTTACGCAATCGCACCGCTGGACGCCATCTTTGCTTACCAAATAGGACAAGTATAAAAAAACGTACTATACTTACACTGGCATTACAAATCACTTTAGTTCCTAGAAATGCTTGTTAAAACCGTTTTAAACTGGCTAAAAAGTCTATAAAGGGGGCTAGTCTTTAATTACAACCAGATTCTGGACATGCAGACATGTTCATGCACACAAATGCATGTCCCGGGTAGGAATCGAATCTACGACCTGCAGCGTGAAAGGCGGATCCAAACCAACCACGCCAACGAGCCCTCATGATGACTACCCTCACGTTATGCGATTCCCCCATGACATATACACACACATAGGTTCCTTATAATGCCGTATCAGTCTGTATCTTGGGGATTGACCAATTCTGGTGACATTTTGACAAAATGGAAAGTCATATGGTCAACATTTGACGGCCCGACGGCGTGGTTGTTAAGATTCCGCCTAACACGCTGCAGTTCGTAGGTTCGATTCCTACCCGGGAAATGCATTTGTGTGCATGAACATGTCTGTATTTCCCGAGTCTGGGTGTAATTATGTATGTATTTATAAACAAAAAGTAGTATATGTATTAATAATATCAGTTATCTGGTTTCCATAGTACAAGCTCTGCTTAGTTTGGGATCAGGTAGCCATGTGTAAAAGAATGTCCCAGGATATTAACATGAAGTCTTGGGTTGCTGGTTGTCACAGTATGGGTCTTGGAAGGGGTCATTGCACCCATCCCCCCCCCCCCTTCGTACATCCTTTCCTTTTTATATTTGCTCCAGTCTATTGCTACCCGACCGTCTATCCTTCATGGGTCATCATCATTAGGGTTGCCAACTATTTTTGAAAAAAAAAAGTATTACATCTTTAAGTAGGGCAAAAAAAAGTATTTGGAAGAAAAAAAAAAGTATTTTTCAAAATTTTATTTATTTCTTATCTTGAAGACATATTTTTTGTTTTGAAAATTATTTGTTAAATTTCGTAATCAGTCGTATTGTTTTCTCATTCGGATTTATATTTTTGTAAGATTTTTGATTTGATTATTTTAGCTTTTTTTGGGGGAGAAATTGGTGTATCAGAGTTACTCGTCATTTTCAAATTTACTTTAAAACAAATTCTTTAAATGAAAACGATAATAGTCCAGTAATTGTCCATACAAGTGTTTCATTTTACGCACCACAGTACTGATTGGAAATACAGTAGGTATTTTCACATACTTTATTTTAATGTAAAAGTATAAAGTATATTTATCAAAAATAAAGTAGGATACTTTATTATAAAGTATGGTCGTCAACCCTAAATTATCGTCTTATTTTGAGAAAAAAAAAAAAATTTAACGTCACGACTTTTATCCCCGTTCGGGGGGTAGTCAGAGGCTTGAGTGGCCATACACCACCACATTGTGGAGGTATTAACCAACTCAAAGCCCACGTTTCACTAGATAGTCAGAACCCAACGTGACAGGTGGTGAACCGTGTCGCCGTGTATACAGGAACTGACTATTACCTAATCCCGAGGGATAGGTCTTATTTTGACTTTTGTTATAACCACATTTTTTACCAGGACATAGCCCTGGTCGGCGAATTCACAGTTCGAGATGCGATCTACTACTTTGGCCGCATCTACGGCATGAAGATGGATAAGATGGTGGAACGGTACGAGTTCCTCAGCGCACTACTGGACCTGCCCAGCGGTGGGCGGCTCATCAAGACACTGTCCGGGGGTCAGCAGAGAAGGGTGTCATTGGCCGCGGCGCTAGTGCACGAACCTGAGCTCTTGATATTGGATGAACCGACTGTGGGCTTAGATCCGGTGCTACGAGAGAGGTTAGTCAATTATTCCCAAGTATTTTTTTTTTACTGTAGTGGCAAAAAAGCGTATGGCCCGCCTGATGTTAAGCATTTACCGTAACCTATAGATGCTCACAATACCAAAGGTATTGCTCGCATATTGCCGACTTGAAGGGGAGTGGGATGGAGGGAGGGGGAGGGGGGTGGGCTTTCGGCTCTCTCACTCATCGTACGAAACGCAGCTGTAAAGGCTGCTTTACGCCGATCTTCTGTGAGAGGGTGGTACTACCCCGTTTTCGCAAATGGTTACAGCTATGCTCTACCACCTCACATCTCACATAAACATAGACTCATCTCTCACCCAGCTTCGCTTCCCGGGAAATGAATCGCCTCGTATCACGTATCATCAGCCAGCTGACAATACGCATTGTTGTCACGTCCGTATCCGTATCGCCATTGTTCGACACAATAACCTGGCGATACGCCGATACCATCAACAATTGATATGACATCACTGCCATTGACAATTTCTTTGTCACGTGTACAGGGGTCATCTGGATAACTATAAAGGTAGGAGTTGGATCAACGCGGCAGACGGCAGACGTCAGTCTCATACAAACAATTGACGCGATGACATGTGCCGCGACGGTAGACGGTATTACAATTTCTATAGGTAGGAGTTCGATGGACGCGGCAGACGACATACGTCAGTCGGTTTCATAGAAATTGTAATGCCGTCTGCCGTCGCGGCACATGTCATCGCCACAATTTGTATGAGACCGACTGACGACTGCCGTCTGCCACATCCATCGAAATCCCACCATATGAGAATGACGTCTGCCGACTGACGTCTGTCGTCTGCCGACTGACGTCTGCCGTCTGCCGCGTTGATCCAACTCCTACCTTTACAGTGTTACATAGGTAAATCTGGTGAAGCATCTGATCGATATTCTGTGCTTGATTTTATATATTCCCTGCAAAGCTGAGCAGTACTGCTACTGGAGTATTTTTGTGCTCTATTGATCTCGCAAAAGCACAGCGTGGCTAAAAAAGCCTAAAGCAATTCTGCAAAAGCAATTAGGCCGTGGTCTCTTATTAAATGCCATCGGCCGCTTACAGCGTCACGCGTACGCCGCGTCTGCGTCCTGCTAATTTTGAATCGGATTTTATTCTGCAAAAAGCTCATAACCCGAATGTCATCTCGACCTGTCGCGGACTACACATAAGGTATTTTTAATTCGTAAACGCACGAATATATATAATGCCCTTGACGATACTGAACCCTCGCGTGTGGATAACAACCAACCCATATCATAATTGTGCATTTATTAAATAACAAATCACGCAAATGCAATTATTTGTAATTGTTTTTTTATTATTATCAAAGAGTCGGCCTTATCCACTCCCGCCACAGACCAATTACCCAAAGCCGCCACTTACTACGCCACCAAGCCAACTAGGCGCTTGTATGGAATGCGGCTTCCCCGCCCGCATACCGCCCGCACACCCGCCACCGCCTTTTTGTGCGGATGACGTCACATTTGACAGGCACCTAGTTGACTTGGTAGAGTAGTACTCTCCGTTAGTGATGGGATGTTCTCGAGAACATTCTCACCCTCGGAAACTTACGGAAACTTACTCGTGAGAATTTTCGAGAATTTATCTTCTGAAGCATGTTAAACTTGACATAAACCTCATTAAACATGCAAGTATGGTGGTTTTAATTGTTTTTAAGATTGAAAGTTAGGATAACGTCACCCAAAATAAAAAAATCTCACGAGTAAGTTTCCGAGGGTGAGAATGTTCTCGAGAACATCCCATCGCTACTCTCCGTTCACAGTTATTTTACCTCTGGCCTTTATTTATGTAAAACGCAACGACAGCATTTAAACATGGCCTTTGAGACCATGAACTGTAGATGAGGCTTTATTCTACAACCTACATGACTTATAAAAACCTAATATCGACTACGTTTTTCAAAAATAAATAAATAAGGTAAATGTCAGAGCTAAAATAACTGTGAACGGACTGTACGCCCACTATAATTATTGTTTGAGAATGCATCCTGGAAAAGTTGGCGGGGTTTTTTTTTTTTTTAATAGGTCTTCGGTGCCAAAAAAAGCGTACGGCCCGCCTGATGTTAAGCAGTTACCGTAGCCTATAGATGCTTACAATACCAAAGGAGGTATCGGGTAGGAGGTATCGGGGAGGACGGTACATTTTGATTGCTATCAGATGCAGTCAGGCAGGGCTTCGTTCTGAGGCTTCAAGTGCAGTTCTCGATTGTTTTCACTCGCTCGAATGTCCGGAATGACTACCCGGTTGTTGCATGTTTTTATCACCTCAAAACTCCTATGATAATTCAAAATATAAAAAATCCAATTATTGATTAAGACACAAAAGTTCAAAAATAGTACACTTGCACTTCAAAAACACACAATTGTGGACTAAGTCAAGCGAATTACGTCAGTTAAACGGCAGAGTGTTTTCTAACTGTCGATTGTGATGGTTAAAAAGTTGCAATCGGTCTGAGCACTAGGAGCCTCTGAACGACCGAGTTGCGACAACTGCACCTGTCACTCTGAGATACGAAACGACGTTAGAGAAAAGTTGCGCCCGGAGCGTAGCCTCTGAACGCGGCCCAGTATAATACATTTATGGTACGCAGGCGGGGCTGCCCGTCGGGATGCGGAGAGTGACCATTCTATACATATACATATATTCTTGACGGGCCCGTTGGCGTGGTTGGCGTGATGGCGCCTTTCACGCTGCAGATCGTAGGTTCGATTCCTACCCGGGACATGCATTTGTGTGCATGAACATGTCTGTATGTCCCGAGTCTGGGTGTATATGTATATTAAGTATGTATTTACAAATAAAAAGTAGTATATGTAGTAATATCAGTTATCTGGTTTCCATAGTACAAGCTCTGCTTAGTTTGGGATCAGGTAGCCGTGTGTAGAAAATGTCCCAGGATATTATTATTATTATTATATTCAATATTCTGTTACTTTGCTAAGCTGCAAACTTGAAATTTATTGACGACCTTACCTTACACTTTTTTGCCATTGACATTATATGTATTATAATCTAAAAATATAATGCCGAATGCTAGTTTTCGAAACGTGCATTCAAATGTAAACACGACGATCGGGAAGGCCGGTGTGATTGTAAACATGTTGATTGATTAACAAGGTTTAAAGTAAATTTCAATATTTTAAATCACATAAAATTCTATCAGTAGGTCAGAGGCATTGCTTGTACGTCGCCGACCTGAAATTGAGTGGGACAGAGTGGACGGGGTGTTAGTCCGGCTCTCCCACTCATCGTACGCAACAAAGCTAAATAAAATAACTTGGCAATTTACGCCGATTTTCCGTACTACCGGAGTCGAGCCATCCCGTATTTATTCCATATATTACGCAGTCAATTGGCTACAGCTTGGCTCTACCCCCTTAGTTTGTTGTTTGTGACGTTTTCTCTATCAACTAAAAAATATTATCTCCTTGATGATCAATGATCAATGTTCAATGTCAAGAGAAACGTGAGCCAGCCTTGGACGGTCAGCATTGGGTCAAGCTTAGGTGTTTCGACAGCCCTTTTTTTACTTACGTTTTGGTCCATATTACCACAAGATATCCTTTGCACGCCAAGTTCTAAACGTCACATTTGTGTCAATTTTAAAAATTATTTAACTCTTTGCCCTCTTAGCTCTTTCAAATTATGCAATTAAAAAAATACCCTACCGTGTTACCCGCCTGTAATATAGGTAATAATAATTTAGGTATTCATTACAAATCCATTTTTTTTTTACAAAAATGTTAGGTTGTTCAGTGTTGACAATTATGGGTTACAGCTGTTCTTAAACCTAGAATCTAGTGAGACGCAATATCGAAACCCTATTGGGTACCCAATATTGTTAAACAGTACTTACCATTCGCTCTAATGTGCTCATTGATGCGCGTCAACGTTTTGTTGCCAAATCGATCTCGAAACTGCGCCCGCGCCGCTCGCAATCCATTGGGAAACAGTTTCCAACGACTCTATCACCATTACAGTCTCTGTATGAACTAAGGCGTTCGTAACCAGTAATCACTGATCAATAAACGAAGGTTAAACAACGCTTGGAAAAGACAGTCAGAGATGGGTGACCAGTGGCTTCCAACTGAGCAAGTTGTAGAATGCTCCCTCTCCTCCCCTGTAGCCAAGAAGCTTCGACTACAAGCGTTTCTACAACGCTACGCTTAAATGTATGGAAATGACATTACAAGTCGATAATAGATCATGGCTTATGTCATTTCTATACGTGAAGCGTAGCGTTTTGTGGAAACGCTTGTAGATAAAGCGACTTGTCTAGGGGGCTAATCGGTAAACGATTGGAGGTTTAGCAACGCTTGGCAAAAACAGTCAGAGGTGGGTGACCAGTGGCATTTTGAACTGAGCAAGTTATGGAATGATCTCCCTCCCGAAGTCTTTCCTCTGCCCTACAACATGGGGTTCTTCAAAAGGCATGTTTACAGGGGGCTTACCACGACCTCTTATCGCGATTCAATTATAGGATCGTTTTAACGTTTCAGCGACTTTTTGTGCAATGACGTACCTTATTGTCATGACAATAAGAAACGTCATCGCACAAATGGCCGCTGAAACGTTAAAACAAAACTGCTATAAGAGGTGGTGGTAAGGCCCCTGGTCCCTAAAAGGTCGGCGTCGCGTCTGCTCCAATAATTTGCAGCTATCCAGGAGGTAAATTTCAGAAACGGCCTTTTCGTAATTTGCCCAGGTCTGGGTATCACTGGGATCGCCCTCAGTCCATTGTATGGTAGCCATTAGGGCCTCCGCAGACTTGCTACTTTTAGCATCGGCGATCGGCGATTTTGATGCTGCGTCTCGCTCGTTCGCGCTCGAAGAAACGCGACGCAGCATCGATATGTATCAAAATCTCCGGTCGCCGATGCTAAAAGTAGCAAGTCTACGGAGGCCCTTATACAAGCGTTGCTTAGTTTGGGACCATACAGTTGGTGTATTTCGTGAGGCGATATTAATTTATTTACACTCAGTTAGCCTCAAAAAATTCAAGGTGTGAACTTACCTTGACATTGGTATGTTATGTAACATACAAAGCGAGCAATAAGCGTAATGTTTGTCAACAGATTACAACAGTTACAAACTTTGCAATGGAGGGAATTGTATAAACTTCATCCAACTCCTCCTATTGTTTTTTTAATAAATTCGTGCGGGTTCCAAGATAATTAATTAATTTCCCAGGTGGTAGAGCCAAGCTGTAGCCAATTGACTGCAGCTCATAAACGGGCTGGCTCGACCGGGGTAGTACCACCCTCTCACAGAAGATCGGCGTAAAGCAGCTATTACAGCTGCGTTTCGTACGATGAGTGAGAGAGCCGTAAGCCCACCCCCCCCTCCCCCTCCCTCCATCCCACTCCCCTTCAGGTCGGCAATGTGCGAGCAATGCCTTTGGTATTGTAAGCGTCTATAGGCTACGGTATCTGCTTAACATCAGGCGGGCCGTACGCTTTTTTGTCACCGCAGTACAATAAAAAAAAAAAAAAAAATTTTTTCGCTTGATCTCGTCGAGGGTCTAACCTTCGCGTCATCGTTGGACACCATTGTCGATCCTGGCTTAAAATAAATATACCCAGTATTGTTCATTTTATGTAACAATAGATGTTGACTAACATTTTTTAACACCATTTTGACTATTACATTTAGGGCCTGCCCTATTATTTTCAAAGAACCCCCCATAAGTGCGATTACATAACACACTATTTCTGTTCCTACTGCCCTAGTGAAGTAGCTTCGCCAACAAGCGTTTCTAAAAATCGCTACGCTTAAATGTATAGAAATGACATTACAAGTCGATAAGTAGATCACGTGACTTATGTCATTTCCATAGGTGAAGCGTAGCGAATTGTAGAAACGCTGGTAGACGACAGCGATTGTCTAGAGGGGCAGGTAAGCCGTTTTATTCAGGCTCATTCTGATTCACGACAGCATCTTGCCAAATCGGTATCTCGCCACTGCGCCTGCGCTCGCAATCCGTTGGGAAACATATCCAAGTATTTGTTGTTGTTTTTTTAATGTCATAATTAAGGTGCCTTATTGCGTCAGATAAAACACGGTACCAGAAAAAAAGGTTTATACTCGTACCCAACTCAAATGTATTTTCTTAAATTCAGATAAGTCAATGCATTTAAGGTTATTGCACTACGGCACACCGCAGATATGCTAATTTTTGCATCGGCGATCGGCGATTTAGTCGCTTTTAGCATCGGAGCAGTCGCTGCGTCCGACCGCAGAGAGTCGCCAAAATGCGAAGCAGTCGCGAAATCGCCGATCGTCGATGCAAAAAGTAGCATGTCTGCGGTGGCCCTAAAGGCTCCCCATCTCCCTTCGCATCGATATCTGATTTGTAGTTTAGAAGAACTATGCAGACAAAGATATTTATACTAAGAGGAGAATAGGGAAAGGTCTTATAGGTGGTAGAGCCAAGCTGTAGCCAATTAACTGTAGCTCATTTACGGGCTGGCTCAACCGGGGTAGTACCACCCTCACACAGAAGATCGGCGTAAAGTAGCTATTACAGCTGCGTTTCGTACGATGAGTGAGAGAGCCGGAAGCCCAAGCCCTGCCCCCTTCCGCCCCCTCTGTCACACTCCCCTTCATGTCGGTGACGTGCGAGCGCTGCCTTTGTTGTTGCCAGCATCTATAGGCTACGGTAACTGCTTAAAATCAGGCGGGCGGTACGGTTGTTTGCCATCTTAGTCAAACAAACAAAAAGGAAAAGATAAAAAATCAAACACGTCAGTCCTTCACGCCGACAATTATGGTGCAATTCATCAACAATTACAAGCGTCATGCCTGCGCAAGCGCACGCACTCGTATCAACCCATCAATTGACTATCCAATCATTTTTAAATACGTCAATTGAACAAGGTAGGTACTTGAGTATTATTCTCGTGTACTAATCCACCAAGCCAACTAGGCACTCGGGTATAATCAAATGATAATAAGTCAATGTTTCCGCGGTCCGTCCACAACGTAGTGAGCCTGGGCCAATGCCTGGGCACTCCTATAGCAGTAGCTCCCACTACGTTGTGTAAAAGAATGTCTAAGGATATAAAGAATAAATAAATAAATATCCTGGGACATTCCTTTAGGGCCTCCGCAGACTTGCTACTTTTAGCATCGGCGATCGGCGATTTTGATGCTGCGTCTCGCTCGTTCGCGCTCGAAGAAACGCGACGCAGCATCAAAACAAATGCAAAATCGCCGGTCGCCGATGCTAAAAGTAGCAAGTCTGCGGAGGCCCTTACACACGGCTACTAAGCAAAGCTTGTACTATGGAAACCAGATAACTGATATTACAACATATACTACTCTTTGTTTGTAAATACATACTTAATACACATAATTACACCCAGACTCGGGACATACAGACATGTTCATACATACAAATGCATGTCCCGGGTAGTAATCGAACCTATGACCTGCAGCGTGATAGGCGGAATCTTACCAACCACGCCAACGGGCCCGTCAAAGAATAAAAAATAATAATAATAAAGAATATAAGTAGATTTTGTCTCATTCTGTTCTAGGCATTAAGAAAGAGAGAAAGGGACTCGATGTGGTGTGACATAATGCGTGACAAAAGTCTTGTCTTGGCGTATTAGCTTGCCCCACAGGAAGGGAGATCATTCCACAGCTTGAATGTGGGCTTGTATGATCCCAAACTGTACTATAAGTAGACTGATCTTGATAATTTTCTTTCCAGAATATGGGACTTCCTGGCCGAGTTAGCGCGAGGCGGCACCACTGTTATCATCACGACACATTACATCGACGAAACCAAACAAGCGCATAAAGTAAGATACCATTTCGCAACCTTTTCCCAGATTTGTTTTTCCCCAACTATCCAAAGAGTCTAGTCAAGAGTCTAGTCAAGAGTCTAGTTAAGAGTCTAGTCAAGAGTCTAGTCTAAAGTCTAGTTAAGAGTCTAGTCAAGAGTCTAGTCTAAAGTCTAGTTAAGAGTCTAGTCAAGAGTCTAGCCTAGAGTCTAGTCAAGAGTCTAGTTAAGAGTCTAGTCAAGAGTCTAGTCAAGAGTCTAGTCAAGAGTCTAGTCAAGAGACTAGTCAAGAGTCCAGTCAAGAGTCTAGTCAAGAGTATAGTCAAGAGTCTAGTTAAGAGTCTAGTCAAGAGTCTAATCTAGAGTCAAGTTAAGAGTCTAGTCAAGAGTCTAGTCAAGAGTCAAGTCAAGAGTCTAGTCAAGAGTATAGTCTAGAGTCTATTCAAGTCTAGTCAAGAGTCTAGTCGAGAGTCTAGTCGAGAGTCTAGTCGAGAGTCTAGTCGAGAGTCTAGTCGAGAGTCTAGTCGAGAGTCTAGTCGAGAGTCTAGTCGAGAGTCTAGTCGAGAGTCTAGTCGAGAGTCTAGTCGAGAGTCTAGTCGACAGTCTAGTTGAGAGTCTAGTCGAGAGTCTAGTCAAGAGTCTATTTAAGAGTCTAGTCAAGAGTCTAGTCAAAAGTCTGGTCAAGAGTCTGGTCTGGTCAAGAGAGACTAGTCCTATTGCAACGTCGCAACGCGGCTTAACTCTATTGGAACTTCTATTTTATCATTTTAGTTCGTTGCGAATATCAAGACCTAGCTTTTGCTCAAGACCTCGAGTCCCTTAACAATTGTCCATTGAGAAACCACTGGTCTTTAATTTTATTTTCGTGAATTCTTCATTGTAAATCGCAAATTCTTGGCAGTTGTCACGTTGTCGGCCATCTGTTAGCAGTCCTCTGGCTAAGAGACTCTAGTTCCAGACCTCGCCTAGTGTCAAATCGTGTTTTCTTAAAACAGCCTTCTTAACAACTCTGGCTTACAGGAGTAAAAATAATAATAATTTAGCCCTTTTAACGTCCCACTGCTGGGCACGGGCCTCCCCTCAATGCGAGGGGGATTCAGGCCATAATCCACCACGCTGGCCCAGTGCGGGTTGGTGGATTTCACATGTCTAAAGACATGCAGGTTTCCTCACGATGTTTTCCTTCACCGTAAGCAAGTGATAATCATATTAAAGTTATGATTCACACATAGATTTCGAAAAATCCAGAGGTGTGAGCCAGGGTTTGAACCCAGGGCCAGGGCTTTACAGGAGTGAAGTTGAAATAAAGGTGTGGCGAGCCAAGAGCTATTTAAAAAGAATACTGAATAACCTAAAAGAATATAGCGTGTTTGTCTTACGATGCAAGAAATAAAATCAATGGAACGTATTTCTAAATGCAAATGGAAAATCCAAGAAACAATAGGTTTTATTACTTCCCATGGTTTCGTAATACCTAGATAACGTGACGAGAACCTTGTACCTAGGTGTTTTTATGATAATCATGCAATGCCGTTGTTTACGTTACCTCTCTCTATAAAGAGAGAGGTAGCCAGAGGGCCTACTCTGTTTCAAACGAAAACGAAATTTCGGACGAAATTCGCGTATTTCCTACTACGTTTCTCATTGATTCCGTCATTTCTTACGAACGAAAATTGTTTGACGTCTTCGTCGTCGTCGAATCTAAACGTCAAACAATTTTCGTTCATAAGAAATGCCGGAATCGAAACAGAGTAGGCCCTCAGGGGCGGATTTCTCTATAGAGTAATCTCGGGGGCGGCCGCACGTGGCGAAATTCACAAAACTCACAATTAAAAACGGTATGCATCAGTATCTAAAGACACTGATTGAGATAATTTTATCATTTACAGACTTTCGTTATTTTTTAATTTTAATTCTTAAACATTATCATTAATTTCTAGCTTTACTTACAAGTAGTAGGGGGTGGTAATATTCTATAAGCCTAGGGCAGCCGGCGTGTCATATCCGCCCCTGTAGGTTGCTAGATTGCTAGCTAGGTATAACATAAATTTAGGGCAACAGTACCGTTGAAAAGAAACTTATTTATTTTCATGGAACTAACGTCTCGTGGCTTAAGACGATACAAGAAAAAAATGAATTTTAGTTTCGGGGTGTGGCTAGCGTCGCGTGAGCTGCCGAAGGATATATCCCTCTCGCTTAGCTAGGACAGAACAGCTATGGAGTAGACTATAGTATAGTTATTTTTTGAAGGAACAATATTGTTTAATTCGTACAATTAAAATAATATGTCCCAGTGCACCTTTTAAAATAGATGAAATGGATGAAAATATTCAAATATATTTTTTTCGTTTTATATGGGATTTTTATATCGAGTGTATTTGAAAAAAATAATTTAATTTCTATGTTGTTTTTATTGCTGAAGACAAAGTAAGTCAAAAGAAGACAAACGATACCTACAATATGCTGATAGATACGTATAACAATATTTCGATCGTATAATAGCCTATAACCAGCGGACGATCCAGACGCGTCCAACGATATCTCATTAGTCAAATTATTATGATAAAAATAGTTTGGACGTTATACGGGAGCAGATGAACATACATACATATCGGTCAAAATCATAACCCTCCGCCCACCGTAGTCGGGTAAAAATGTACATACTCTGTGTCAGTGACTGACTGCCGGATATGAGTATCTTTTTCATGTTTCGTAGGCAAAGGAATACTTTGGTACTTAACTTCGATGCCGATCATGAAGTCATCAGCGGTGTCATAATATTTTTTTTTACCATATTTAATTAATTTTTTAATTTAATTTTCAGTTTTTATTAATTTTATTGATTTAACCATGCATTTATTTTTTGTTTATCTTTTTATCTTTATTTTTTTATCTATCCAAATCACCCTTAGACTGGTTACCGCCACAGGTGACAAGAGGGCTGGGTCTTTCCTTGCTCAAAAAATTCGCTTGACAACAGGAACAGCTTGAATACAGGGAGGACATGCAGCCAGTATCCCACGCGGACGGTATTTGTTTAATTAGGGGTAGGTTTTTATTTTATTGTATTTTATTTTAATTTATGTTATATTATATTGTATTTTAATGATAAAACATGAAAAATAAAAAATATTTTTTTATTTTTTTAAATTTAATTTTACTTTTATTTATTGTTTTATATTTATTGTGAAATTATAATAATTTTAATAATCAATATTGGACTATGTCTGAAACAAATACATTGAATTGAATAATTTAAATACAAAAATTATCACATTAACTCGTTAAATCACGGTTTACACCCGCTAGAACGAAAAAGATCCTAACATGGTAGATAGGACCTGAGGGTTGGCCAGTTAATTACTTAAAATACACTATATTTATTTCAAGAAAACATTCATAAGATCTGAAGGCGTCGGACTCGCACATAAAGGGTTCCGTACCACCGTAGAATAAACACATCAAAAATATCAAGTTTGAGACTTGATATTTATTTTTAAATGTTATTATATTTTTAGTATTTGTTCTGCACCGGCAACAGAAATACACATTCAGTGAAAATTTCAACTCTCTACCTGTTACGGTTCGTGAGATACAGCCCGCGCTGACAGACGGACAGACAGACAGACGGACAGCGTAGGCCTAGTAATAGGGTCCCGTTAGCACCCTTTGGAACCCTAAAAAGTAGCCTATGTTCTCCGCCAAGACCCAGTCTATCTCCATACCAAAATTCATCAACATTGGTTCAGCGGTTTAGCCGTGAAAAGGTAACAGACAGAGTTACTTTCGTTTATAATATAATAGATTGAATAGGACGGACAAACATTTTCCTATCCATATCTGTAATGTTATTTTTTACGATAATTTATTGATGTATGATATATTTATTACTTGCCCATCCATACCTACAACAAACGCAATAAAGCGACTCCATTGTTTTGACAAGCAATGTATTCCCACTGTCGGCCCAAGACCATGCTGCAAGTATATAACAGTAAGCGAAATAGGGAGTTTTTACAGAAATGACACGAATAACTATGAAATGACAAGAGATGACACAAAATGACAAGAGATGACACAAAATGACAAGAGATGAAAAGAAATTACACAAGACAAGGAAAAGCAAACGAAAATCACGCTGCAGTGCAGGTCGTAGGTTCGATTCCTGCCCAGGACATGCATTTGTGTGCATGAACATGTCCGCATGTTCCGAGTCTAGGTGTAATTAAGTGTATATTTAGTTTGTATTTACAAACAAAAAGTAGTATATGTAGTAATATCAGTTATCTGGTTTCCATAGTACAAGCTCTGCTTAGTTTGGGATCAGGTAGTCATGTGTAAAAGAATTTCCAAGGATATTTATTTATTTATCATAGGCGTCGGCGGACTGTAAATACTGTACTGTACCTGTAATGTGGCACGACCGTAATATTTTTTCGTAATATTTTTTAAAAAATCCTTCACAGGTCCGACGCCGAACAAGTCCGAGCGGACACTGACAATACAAAGTTAGAGAGAGACATGGTTAGTTCAAGTACTTAAAATGTGAGATGGCGATATTGTGCGCGCGCTCGGAAATAAACAACGTAAGCGCCAAACCACATTTACTTGAATTAAAAAAAAACTACTTCATGAATTAAAATATGGTTGAAGGGTAGTTTAGATATCATTATTTGCTAAGTTTTAGAAATAATTTCGTGATCTAAATCGTAAAAACATCGTGGTAGCAAGGAAAATTGTAAATAATTAGAGCTCATTTCATAATTTTTTTTTATCGAGAAAATTTCATCAAATCGTGATTTGGATTTAAAGATACTCAAGATAATATAGTCAAAAATCATACATCTAAATATAAGATTCCTAGTCCACATACTTACTTAAAGAAAAAGTAAAATAGAAAATCAACCAAATTTCGAACCCTCCTCTTAAAATTAGTCGTCGCTCGTCGTTCAATTAACGTCGCTGGCAATTGTCATTGTATTCAGTCATTGTAACTACGAATCCAATATTTACAAACATTACCACTGAAGCTGAAATAGTTCAGGCTTTGTTCAGACTAGGCCGGAATCCACTGCCCATTTCGGTTAGAGCCGGTGATGTGAATGTTGTCGACAGGACTGCTAACAGATGGCCAACATAACTATGTCGACTGCCAAGAATTAAAGATTAATAATGAAGAATCTTGTCGCCGTGTATACAGGAACTGACAATTACCTAATCCCGAGGGATAGGTAGGTTTCCTCACGATGTTTTCCCTCACCTGTCACGTTGGGTTCTGACTATCTGGTGAAACGTGGGCTTTGAGTTGGTTAATACCTCCACAATGTGGTGTATGGCCACTCAAGCCTCTGACTACCCCCGAATGGGGATAAAAGTCGTGACGTTATATATATACCTATATAATGAAGAATTCACGATGGTTATATTAGAGACCAATGGTTTCGCAATGGACAATTGTTAATACTCGAGGACCAAGCTTACAGAGGTATTGCGGGCCTCCCGATAAACATTTCCACAGTCTGAACAGTGTAAATCCTAAACATTTTCTTGTTAATCGAGCCGAGGCAATCATGCGCTTGAGTTGACCGTATCAATTGCATTACTGACCTAACTGTGAGTTTAACTCGATCGCGTAATTATTATTAGGTAACCAGCAGCTGAGTAATTGTATTGATAATCTCTAATTTGCACAATAATGGTCATGATAAAATTTGTAACTTTGTTTTTTTATGACACTAAGATGGCAAACAAACTTAGCCTATAGTCAGAGGTCCCCAAACTTTTTTGTCTCATAGACCACTTGCCATTTTTCGGTTTTGGGTTGACCCCCGGTCTTTGAAGATTTGTCACAACTTTTGTGCGATCTTAGTATACAATCTATGACCCAGAAAACCGTTTGAACTGCATTTATATGTAGCGTACCTGTATTCACGAAAAGTTTTTAATAATATTACGTGAAATATTTTTTTTATTGGTAGAAAAAGACATCGAAAAAAGTGTTCCAATTTCGATCAATTATTATGCCATTTAATTCTACGCCCGATGCGTTATCCAAATCCGCAAGTATTATGTCAGAGTTTTGTACACCTTGTATACTAAATAGAATATTTAACACCCTATTCTTTCTTCGTGAGAAAAACCTACCTATCCCTCGGGGTTAGGATCAGTTCCTGTATACACGGCGACAAGGTTCACCACCTATCACGTTGGGTTCTGTCTATCTCGTGAAACGTGGGCTTTGAATTGGTTAATACCTGCACAATGTGGTGGTGTATGGCCACTCAAGCCTCTGACTACCCCCGAATGGGGATAAAAGTCGTGACGTTACATTTCATTTCATTTTTGTTCTTCCACCAGATCGGTCTACTCCGCGACGGGCAACTCCTAGCTGAGGACTCCCCCACGGACCTCCTACGCAAGTTCGATTGCGACACGCTAGAGGAGGCGTTCCTCAAGCTCGCTATGAGGCAGCATGAAATGCCGCCAAGGCGATCCAGTAAGTATTTATTATACAGGGTGTAACATGTAGATGGGTCAGTATGGGGCTGGAACTATAAGGGATAGAAAATATGTTCTATGGAACGATATCGTCGATTTTAGAGTACGATTTTCAAAAAAATCATGCATGACTCGGGAATCAAACCTGGTCATTTTTAAAAGAACAGTTAAATACCGTCTCCTAGGAACTTTTTTTTTTCTGTAGCTACGAGCTACTTCTGTAGCGTGAATCGGGGGAGGCCTATGTCCAGCAGTGGACAGCAATAGGCTGATGATGATGATGATGATGATGAATGTTGGAAACGATTGCCAATACGGTTGTACTTCTGGTAAATAACACGCATCAGTATGCCTTTAAGTTGATTGTCTAATTACGAGTGCGATCATAATGTGTGCATTTTGCTGATATAGTTGATGAACACAAATCTTGTGATTGCAATGTTATGAAATAATACATCAATGGTAATTAAATCATTTATATATGAACTTCACCAAATAGCAGCACTAACTCAGTCTCCCGATGTGATCCCGGAGGGCAGCGTGATGAATGGCGTGGAATCCCGGTATAATTCCCGGGATGACTTCCAAGGCATCACTAGCAGCACAGACGTGAGTAACCTACAAGTCAGACATTCGAATTTACATTTAAAAATCGAACTACATTCGAATTTACATTTAAAAATCAAACTAAATTCGCATTTACATTTAAAAATCGAACTAGTTGAGTATATCATAATTTCATTAGTCAACAATGCATCAGCATTTCGATGATTGTTTTTCAAAATTGTTCTGTATCGTGATTTTAAAATTCAAATTAAAATGATACTAACAACTAGTGATTCTTAAGCCATTTTAAATCAAGCTTCAACTGTAAGAGATAAAGTTAAATTTGTCTATATGTCGTTCATATTCCAGGTGCTGACCAAAAAAGAAAATACAAACCACACCAAAAACTTGACTAAGTCTAGGTATAAGGCCGTCTTCATCAAAAGTATACAGCAGTTCTCAAGGCATCCTGGGTAAGATATTTTCCATTGCCAGAGCAAGACAGTTTAAACAAGCAGTTACGGTAGCCTATAGATGCTTGCAATACCAAAGGCGTCGCTCGCACGTTGCTGACTTGAAGGGGAGCGGGACAGAGGGAGGGGAAGGGGAGGGAAGGGGTTTGGGCTTCCGGCTCTCTCACTCATCGTATGAAACGCAGCTGTAATAGTTACATTACGCCGATCTTATGTGAGAGGGTGGTACTACCCGAGTCGAGCCAGCCCTGGCTACAGCTTGTTTCAACCACCAATAAACCATGATACCATTGAATTCTATTCCCGATACTCATCCAAACCAACAAATATTATTTCGCACTTTTGACACACCCTGTATTTATACAGGATGACTTCAAAATTGTTCACAATATTTTACTAATATTTTTTATTATATTAATCTTCAAAATAAAATCAACTTTAAGGTACCTATACAAGTAATATTTTCCATTACAGCGGTTTAATATTCTCGATAATGTTCCCCATTATCCAAGTGGTGGCGTTCTTCTCGGCTGTGGGACACGACCCCCGCGACCTGCACATTGGGGTTGTCAACGAGGAAGCTGCCTCTTCACCCTGTATGTAAACACCTTACCTTCGCATAGCAGCATACCTTCGAGCCCTTATCAGGGCCGTAGATACCGTCGTATCAGTCGTATCAATGATACGGGGCCCCCGTGTGTGAAAATTCTTTACCCTGCATTTAGGGCCTCCCAACAAATTTTGATACAGGGCTCCCCTAAGGGACACCGCAGACTTACTACTTTTTGCATCGGCGATCGGCGATTTAGTCGCTTTTAGCATCGGAGCAGTCGCTTCGTCCGACCGCAGAGGGTCGCCACAACGCGATGCAGTCGCAAAATCACCGATCGCCGATGCAAAAGTATGAAGTCTGCGGTGGCCCTAAGGCAAGCTACGCTACGAGCCCTTATATAATCCTGGTAGAATAGCATCAATTGCGCTCATAGCCAGCTGCAATCACTGATCGGTCAACGATCGGTGGTTAAGCAACGCTTTGCAAGGTCAGTCAGAGATGGGAGACCATTTAGTGGCATTTGAACTGAGCGTCTCCGTGCTTCGGAGGGCACAAGTCGGCCCCGGTTGTTGTCATCTAGGCAGCAGTCGTTAAGCTTTGTCAGAGGCCTTCGGGCGGCTTGAACAACTCTGACACCAGGTTAGCCACCGAGACTGACTTGCGAAGCACGGAGATGCTCACTTCAAATGCCACTAATAGTCACCCATCTCAGCCTGACCTTGCCAAGCATTGCTTTATCTGCGATCGTTTACCGATTGCTGCTAGCTATGAGCGCCTATGCTATGCGCCTATGGCTAGTTACGCTCATGGAATGCCATTTACTTCAAATGATATCTCAAGACCCCATACAATATCGCTCTCAAAGCTCAGTTCAGTTCACGAGCTAGCACCACTCGATGATGACTTAAGATCATCATGACCTGGTCCACAGATGGTCTCGACATCTGCATGAACAGCAGCCTACAGACGGTGCGGGTGCTGCCCGACGAGACCTGCGACCTCTACATGCTGAGCTGCTGGTTCCTTGAAGAAATGGAGAAGAAAAAACTCTACAAGGTAGGGCTATTCGTTCACGGTCCTTATTTTTTATGGGACGAGGTGGCAAACAAGCGTTAAGCCCGCCTGATGTTAAGCAGTTGCTGTAGCTTATAGATGCTTGCAATACCATAGGCATTGCTCGCACGTTACCGACCTGAATGGGAGTGAAACGAAGGGAGGGGAAGAAGGGGGGAGTTGGGCTCAGTCTCTCACTCATCGTAAGTAACGCAGCAGTAATAGCTACTTTACGCCGATTTTTTTTGAGAGGTTGGTACTACCCCGGTCGAGTCAGCCCGTATATGCGCTGCAGTCGATTGACTCCAGCATGCCTCTTCCACCAATAAAAAGGACCGCGACCGGGTGGTAACTCCCCAAGATCTGTACAAGAAGAAACAAAACACGCTAGCCGACAACATGTCGACCGGCAAGAATTTCCAATGGTCCGAGTTCGTAATAACCCTGACTGTAAGGCCTTGGTCTCCAACTAAATGCCATCGGCCGCTTACAGCGTCACGCGTACACCGCGTCACAATTTCACTATAGTGACGTCGACAGTACATTTCTATAGTAAGCATTGTGACGCGGCGTACGCGTGACGCTGTAAGCGGCCGATGGCATTTAATAGTAGACCACGGCCTAAGTCTGTCTTCAAACTTGTCTTCACAAAAGAGTGTCTTGCAGACGACATTCAACACAACAGCGGAAGCCAAACACGCTGTCGCGACCGGGAAGCTGTACGGGGCCCTCCACTTCGCGAAGAACTTCAGTCAAGCCCTCGGCAAGAGGGTGACTGATGGGGAGGTAGACGACAATGTTGTTCAGGACAGCAGTGTCAGTGTCTGGCTGGATATGACCAGTGAGTATGAAACATAGGCCGGTAGTAAATCGATCTCAAGTTTGAGATCGAACTTGAGATGTTGTTTTTGAGAGATGTTCCATACATTAAACGACAACTGCATCTTAAGATCGATCTCAACTTTGAGATCCATTTATTTAGGGGCTGAGATACCAAAGAAAATTGGTGTGAAGCTCTCCGATGGAAGGTTCAAGTGAACAGACAAGGTCGAGGCCTTGCCTGCCCTAAAACCCCAGAGGGGAAAGTCGAGGCTTGCCCCTCTGGGGCTATCAGATTTTGTATGTGAATCTTTCCAACCATTGCAAAGAATTTGTAATAAAAACTAGATTTTGTTCTTAAGAAAGGTCAATGGGAACGTTGTATGGAAATGAAATGAAAAATATTTATTCAGCACATTATAAAAAAAACCGGCCAAGTGCGTGACGGACTCGCACATAAAGAGTTTCGTACCACCGTAGAATAAAAACATCAAAAATACCAAGTTACTTTCTTGTATGGGGACCCCTTTATTTTTAAATTTTATTTTATTTTTAGTATTTACTGTTGTAGCGGCAACAGCAAATACAAATACACATTCTATGTAAATTTCAAGTATCTATCTTTTATAAAAGATAGATACCGATACTGTATACGGTTCGTGAGATACAGCCCGCTGACAGACGGACAGACGGTCAGCGTAGGCTTAGTAATAGGAGTAATAGGGTCCCGTTGGCACCCTTTCGGTACGGAACCCTCAAAAGAACAGCACATAAAAAAAGCCGTAGAAAAGATATTAGTGTCCGACCGAAGATTCGGTTTCGGTTTCGGTTTCGGCCAGTTTCGGCTCAAAAATCTAGTTTCGGCACCAGTTTCGGTTTCGGCAGAAACCCACCGAACCTTTCGGCCGCGCCGAAACTCTGCGTTCGTAAATTATCGCGCGTCACTCAGTTGATTTCGGGAGAGTTCGGGTCTCGCGTTGCATCCGCCATCTTCAGCTGTCAGATTGCCGGCCGGTCCGGCGTGATTGTTTTGTGAGTTTAGTGTTATTTCTCGCTTTATTGGCCTTTATTAAGCATTGATATTTGATTCACACATTCATCATTTATTTGTTACTTTATTTGCTACTTATACTCATTTATTTCGTTACAGTACATTTGTTTTAGGTTATTGTTGTTGGATGAGGTTTTAAATTGCCCAAACAACTACCAGCTATGATTTAGCTGTGTGTGACCTTCAGATACATCATTTTTTATTGCTGTGGTCCGTATATTTTTGAGAATCTATCTGAACGTGACATACCTATCTACTTAAGTAGAAAATGAAAACGGGGGTTTAATATATTACAATTACGATTGCCACCCCAAAATTATAAAAAAATATGAAAATCCCACAAAAACCCTAAATTACCAACTGCAATTAAAATTTCGAATGATCTCAATTAATGTTGAATTTAGTCTTAAACATGTTGTAATTATAAATGCAATCGAAATTCTCCAAATAATGAGGTTCTTTTTTATAATGTAAGTTTTGATTATTGACAAATTTTTGTTCCAAGAAGTGTTAACATAATTGTTTTTTGGTTTTATTTTAATCAGAACAGTAATATTAAAAAAATATATATATATATATATATATTATTAATAATAATATTTTCACATACTTCAATTATTGTTTTTTATTTCATTTAACACATTCTAACATTTCTAACTGTCAATATAAGGGTATAAAATAAGCCAAATTTCAGTAAACAAAAGATTTTTAACTTGTCTGAAAAAGGTTCGGTTTCGGTTTCGGCCGAACCTAAAACAGAAGCCGAAGATTCGGTTTCGGTTTCGGTTTCGGCAGAAAATCCTGTTTCGGTCGGACACTAAAAGATATGGAAAAAACACCCACCACGGACAGTATCGAAATAGGGCAGTATGTACAGATAAATGGATTTAATGTACGATGACATGGATGAGTGCACTGTAGTACAACTCTGCATACCTTTTCAAACAATACATGCTTAGGTTGTGTATACTTTTCATCACCAGATCACCAAATATCGAACTTCATGAAGACACAGCTTCATAAAGCGTACGAGAGCTTCACGCGACGAGCTATGAGGGAGTGTGGCAGGCCGGAGAACCTCGTCCAGGTATACTATGATGGTCACCTGACACCTAATCACGGCTTAACTAAGACAAAATTGACTAAACACCTCATGCACAATCACTTTATTTAATTATTAGAAAAATAAAGACTGACCCCTATATCAGAGGTTGTTCGCGGGCCGGGCTTAATAGCGCCCGGTCAAAAAAAACTAAGATACATCTAGCCATATCTCTGTCTTGTTCACACGTTACGACAATAAAAAGCATGGCAACACAGCTAGTTTAGTTTGTGTGCCAACAGAATCGACGCCAATAAGATACTGGAATACTACTCAAAAGGAAAAGGTCGAAATTTAACCTATCAAAAAATATTCATTAGCCTATAAAGGTGGGAGTTGGTTGCGAGCGGCAGACGGCAGACGGCATTATGACGTCGCGACGTCACGACGGCACTCAATTCCTATAGGATTGACGTGTGCCGCCTGCCGTCTGCCGTCTGCCGCCCGCAACCAACTCCCACCTTACGTTTCATCAGTAACCGCAGTGTCATGCCGCTATACAAATTTGCCCAATGCCCTTTGATTGAACATGACGTTTTAGCATGGTGACGTCATAACACTATACAGGGTGTGTCAAAAGTACGAAATAATACTTGAGCGTTTGGATGATTATCGAGAATAGAATTAGATGGTACATTTTTTTTTTTACTTTTGAGACACTACCTGCCTGCCACATCAACATAATATTATCATCATATTTTATTTATGTATAGTTTCAGAGCCTGATTTATCACATTATATAAACTACAAAAGGTAATAAATTACAATGCCAACATATTTTATAATTTATCATAAATATAATATTATCATTATCATTAACTTTATGATTATAATACTAATGTCATGCTATAAGTATAACTAAATAACATTAATCATTCAACAAAAAATACTTTTAGAATATTTTCGGGGACTATTTTTTTAAGTAATTATTTTGTAAGTTGGTATCTAACTAATTCATAGCTATACCAATACTAACAGTCGGAAGTATCATAGTTATACTTTGGAATAATTTATTGTATGCTAGTTGGTATTTCTGAGATTTTTTATTTAGCCCGATAGCCGTAGGCCAATTACACGGACTAAGAGCAGAGTTCACGAAACTTCGGCTAAACAACTGTTGCTAAATCGGCCCGGTAAAAGTTAACCGTGATGTGAACGAGAAGCGGGAATTTGACCCCCAAATTTATAGAAAATTATTATGGACTTACACTGGCATTACAAATAACTTTTGCTCTTAGAAATGTTTTGTAAACCAGTGTAAACTGGAGAAAAATCTCTATGAATTTGACATTCGTGTTTACCAACGTTATTATATTAGCATCTACGGTTGCCTTACCGAACGACAAGGAACGAATGACCTAAAGGTATAATACGACAAATGATTTCTAGTAATTTTTATTATTAACTACTAGGGGCTTACCAAGAACTCTTATTGCGATTCAATAACAGGAACGTTTTAACGTTTCAGCGACTTTTTGTGCAAT
Organism: Drymonia ruficornis; assembly: GCA_947859195.1. Classification (NCBI taxonomy): domain Eukaryota; kingdom Metazoa; phylum Arthropoda; class Insecta; order Lepidoptera; family Notodontidae; genus Drymonia; species Drymonia ruficornis. The sequence continues at coordinate 6,895,209 of OX401926.1, read as the reverse complement.
GACGTTTCTTATTGTCATGACAATAAGGTACGTCATTGCACAAAAAGTCGCTGAAACGTTCAAACAAAACTGCTATAAGAGGTGGTGGTAAGCCCTCTGGACCCGAAATTTATAGAAAGCTATGATCGACTTGCACTGGCGTTACAAATCACTTCTGTACCTTGAAATGCTATGTATAACCATTGTAAACTTCCTAAAAAATCTCTATAAAGGTAGATAGGTGTTTTTAGCTTGTCTTTTTGCTGTTGTCTAATATGTCGTGTGGACCACAGATCCCGGTGAACTTCCAGACGCCAGTGTACGGCAGCAAGGAGCCGCAGGTCGTCAGTTTCATGGCGCCCGGGATCCTCCTCACGTGAGTTCTAGTTACCTACAGATCCGTCTTAGGGAGCCCTTGGACACACAATTTGAGGTCCGAAAAAAATAAAATATACCCTGTATAGGGGGTTATACAGAATGATTTTTTAACTGTAGCGTCGAAGTTGTACCTATAAAGGTTGGAGTTCGCTCCACGCGGCAGACAGCAGACGTCTCGGTCTCGTACAAATTGTGGCGATGACATGTGCCGCGACGGCAGACGGCATTACAATTTCTATGAGACCGACTGACGTCTGCTGGCTGCCGCGTTGAACGAACTCCTACATTAACACTGAAAGAAGTGAAGTGACAGATAACGACAGGCCCAATCAAGCGCCATCTGGTGAATTGGACAGGTAAACATGTTTGCTGTGGTGATTCCAGTATAATATTCTTCCTGTCGGCGGTGGTGACGTCGACGCTGATGATCACGGACCGGCTGGAGGGCGTGTGGGAGCGCAGCGCGGTGGCCGGCGTCAAGCCGCGCGAGATGCTCAACGTGCACATCACGCTGCAGTCGGCCATCATACTACTGCAGGTACACACATTTTGGATGGATGGATTGATGGATGGATGGATTGATGATGATAATAAGACGTAAATAACAAAGAGGTAATCAAACAAAATACAATGATAGTTTTTTTTTTATTAAAGCTAATACTAGTGCCATATTGACAGTTACCAACCCCATTGAAGTGCATTTAATTACACCCTGTACGGGGTGACTCCGGTTCAAAATGTCATGCTTTTAGACCCACTGGTTATCTGTCTATCTGTGTTTTTTTAATCTCTTCGTCCCCAGACGGTGGAAATAATGGCGCTGGCGTTCCTAAGTGCATGTCATTCATCCTGTATATACAGGATTCAGAATTTAATGCTTCTAGACCCAGTTTAGGCTGTCTCCCAGTATTTATTTTTTTATCTTTTTTTAAATCTCTTCCCCCCGGAACGGCGGAGATGATGCCGCTAGAGTACCCAAGTGCATTTAATTACACCCTGTATATTCTTATACTCGGTTCAAAATGTCATGCGTCTAGACCCACCAGTGGTCCACCAGTTTTTAAGGTGGTAGAGCCAAGCTGTAGCCAATTCACTGCAGCTCATACACGGGCTGGCTCGACCGGGGTAGTACCACCCTCTCACAAAAGATCGGCGTAAAGCAGCTATTACAGCTGCGTGAGTGAGAGAGCCGAAAGCCCACCCCCTCACCCTCCCTCCATCCCACTCCCCTTCAGGTCGGCAATGTGCGAGCAATGCTTTTGGTATTGGAAGCATAGGCTACGGTAACTGCTTAACATGCAGGCAGGCCGTACGCCTTTTTGCCTATAAAAAAACACAGTTTAGGCTGTGTGTTACTACTACTATTTTTGTTATCTTTTTTTTAATTCCCCTCCCCCAGACGTTGGAGATGATGGCGTTAGCGTTCTTCGGGTACGGCGTGGAGTCGCGCGGCTCGGCGGCGGTGTGCGGCGCGCTGCTGTTCCTGCAGGGTCTGTGCGGCATGTGCTATGGGTTCCTGCTCTCCGTCTACTGCCCAACACACACGCTCTCCTTCTTCGTAGCTACTGGCAGCTTCTACCCCATGATACTGCTCTGTGGTACGTCTTATTGATTGTAGAATTGAAAAAAAAAATTGTCGAAGCGTCAAAAACCGTGACGCTTCATGTTAATAGCGGCCGGTTTATCAACAGAAATTTAATTTTGTTAACACACTAATAGCAAAAAACGTCGTGTATGTTAGTACAAGCGTCAAGTAACGTCAAGCGTCAAAATACAATAATTAGTATTCATATTATTGTATTTTGACGCTTGACGCTACTTCACGCTTGTACTACATACACGACGTTTTAATTGAAGCTACTTAAATATAATAATATGAATTAGTATTCATATTATTGTATTTTGACGCTTGACGCTAGTCACTCAAAGTATGTGGCGTCACTTTTTGCAAATGTAAACTCATACGTTTTATTTTGACGCTTGACGCTTCACAAGCGTCACTTTTTTTGACGCTTCATACTTCACCTCCAGGCATCCTGTGGCCGCTGGAGGGCATGTCTCGGGCGCTCCGCGTGGTAGCCCTCATGCTGCCCTTCACGATCCCGTCCAAGTCGCTGCGTGACGTCATGGAGAAGGGCGCCCCCCTCACCGACCCGGAGGTCTACTACGGGTTTCTAACCACACTCGCTTGGATCGCGATAACACTGTGCTTGATATACTTGAGATTAAGGTATAAGAAGACATAGTTTAACCGCCAAATGTATACGTCTTACAGTTAGTTTACAATGGTTTTAAAGTGATTTGTAATGCCGGTGTAAATCCATCATAACTTTCTTTAAAGGGGGTAATTTGGAAGCATGTGCAAATAGCCGGTATAGCCGGTACTGGTTCTATTATGAGTCGCTCGCTAGTCGCTAGCGTGTGCGTAAAATATCTGTATAACAAATTGTATTAACAGTCGTCTGGACGTCTGGATTATTGGTGTTAAGGTGGGAGTTCGATCAACGCGACAAGGCAGCAGACGTCAGTCGGTCCATAGAAATCGAATGCCGTCTGTCGTCGCGGCACATGTCATCGCCACAATTTGTATGGACCGACTGACGTCTGCTGTCTTGCCGCGTTGATCGAACTCCCACCTTTAGAGCCAAGCTGTAGCCAATTGTCTTCAGCACAAGCAGCAAGGCTAGCACAAGCGCCATGACAAGAATTTTGTCACGCATAATGTCGCACCGAGTAGCTCTCTCGTATTTAATGCATAGGAGACAATGAGACAAAATCGATTTGACTCGCTTTTTGTCTTGTCATGGCAGGCTGTGCTACCAGTGCTGGCTATCTGCCTCTGTCCCACTCTCCTTCACAGCTGATCATGCCATCATCGTGACGTCTCACGACGACACTCAATTTCTATGGGATTAACGTATGCCGCCTGCCGTTGGCCGTCTGCCGCCCGCAACCAACTCCCACCTTTACTCGCAAATTGCTAATTTCCCAAAAATATTTTACGTAGACGGTAACGACTAGCGAGACGTGAACTCGTAGTAGACCTACTAAAGCGAAAATTAGCTTATAATAGGTATGTACTGGTATTTTCTATTTGTTATGTACTGTGTTTTAATATTTCGGGTAGCTTGTACATAGCTTGTTATATAACAACGACTCTCTGGGAACTTCCACTATGTGATAATTTGTGTATGTAAACACAGCAGTATATTACTGCTCGTGACGTATAACTAATAAAATGATTTGTTGATTTCAAAAATATCTTATGAGTAGATATGACGTTTTCCTTAGCACTACAACATGGAGTTTTTCAAAGAGCATGTTTACATGTTGTCGGTGCCGCGTATGCTCCCCTAAAGTTGTCTGTTTGTAATGTCAAAATAAGAGCTTTTTCTAAGGGATACCGCCGACATGCTACTTTTTGCATCGGCAATCGGCGATTTTGCGACTGTATCGATGCTGCATCGCGATTTGGCGACTCTGCGTTAGGACGCAGCGACTGCTCCGATGCTAAAAGCGACTAAATCGCCGATCGCCGATGCAAAAAGAAGCATATCTGCGGTGGCCCTAAATGCTTATGAAAGTATATATGGTACGTATAAGGGCCACAGCAAAAAGTAGCGTTACTTTTTGCATCGGCGATTTAGTTTCTTTTAAAATCGGAGCAGTCGCTGCGTCCGAACGCAGAGAGTCGCCAAATCGCGATGCAGCATCGATAGTCGCAAAATCGCCGATGACCGATGCAAAAAGTAGCATGTCTCCGGTACCAAGAAACAATTTATTTATTTTTGTCTGTATGCTCCGGCTGGACCGATTTCGCTGGCTGATAGCTGATGTTATAAGGAGTAACTGAGGCTACTTCTCTTTTATGTTATAAACATTAAATTCGCGGGTACAGCAATATAAAAAGGGATGGTAAAATGGATAATTTTGAAATCAATTTGAAATACGACTTTGATAATGTTAATAATTTTTATTTAAATAGCTCAACTAGTTAGTAAACGATGGTAGAAGTATAGGCTCACCAGAAAAATAAAATAAATAAATATGATTTGAGTTTGAAAGGACTTATTACAGAAGGTTGTGCGTCTGTCAGTACCTAATCTTTGTATGGAATTTAGATGTGAAAACTGAAAAGTAATATATAAAGTGGTAGAGCCAAGCTGTAGCTCATATATGGGCTGGCTCGACCGGGGTAGTACCACCCTCTCACAGAACATCGGCGTAAAGTAGCTATTACACGTTTCGTACGATGTTTGAGAGCCAAAAGCTCAACCTCCCTTCCCCTTCATCTGTCCCACTCCCCTTCAGGTCGGCAAGTTGCGAGTGATGCCTTTGGTATTGCAAGCATCTATAGGCTACGGTGACTGCTTAAATTCAATATACAAAGATTACAGAGACGCAAAAGTATTGAATAGTACCTATGTGTGGTAATAAAACAACTGTTTTTATTTTTCTAGTCTGACTATTGGCCGGTGCACACAGAGCACGGCATAGCATGGCATTTTATTTTTTATTTATCGAATTTAATACTTATCCAATCGAAATAAGGTATGTATTTCAATGCTCGGTGATCGACCTCGGAGCATCGCGGAGCTTTTTCTCGGTGCACCCGCTGGAGCACCTTATTTCGATTGGATAAGTATTAAATTCGATTGATAAAAAATAATATGCCATGCCATGCCGTGCTCTATGTGCGCCGGCCATATCAGTTTACCACGTATAGTACCAAAAACTTATTCCGTTGTTAGTGGCGCCACTGTCGTTGCAAGAAAGTAACATTTTCATAGTGACAATGTTAGTTCTTATTTTGGCCACCGGAAAAAATAAGTTTGTGGCACTATACCAGAATTAAAAAGGTGTGTATTTTAATAATTAGTTAGAATCGGTAAAATTAGCATTTCTTGATTTAGTTTATATTTTTAAGTTAATGATTTTGTAATTTCTCAGCGGAGAATTTGCCGGAGTGGTGTAATGATACCAAGTGATTTGTGGGTACCTATTTATGAAATAAAGGTTTTTTTATCAAAAGAAATCGTGTTTTTTTTACTCTGAAATAATAAATCTATGCTTAAGAATTTTCTTTTTCAATCCCCTAATGTTGAAAGTCAGCTGTTCCATATATTATCCTCTTCAGATTGAGAAGTTTATAAACTAAATAAACAGTGAGCAATGAAAACATGGCCTATGTCCAGCAGTGGACAGCAATAGGCTGATGATGATGATGAATTAAAACATGACGCCTAAAGGTAGGAGTTCGAGTAACGCGGCAGACGTCAGACGTCAGTCGATCTCATAGAAATTGAATGCCGTCTGCCGTCGCGGCACATGTCATCGCCACAATTTGTATGAGGCCGACTGACGTCTGCCGACTGCCGCGTTCCTCGAAATCCTACCTTCATACAAATTGTGGCGATGACATATGAGTCGACCGCAGACGGCATTACAATTTCTATGAGACCGACTGACGTCTGCGGTCCGCCGCGTTCCGCGAAATCTCACCTTTACGATACAGTCAGTGTAGCTTGGTGTGTGTATAGAGGTCGGAGACACTCATAGCTACTTGTAAACACTGATCACTTATCGATCGGAGGTTAAGCAACACTTGGCATGCACAGATGGGTGACCATTTAGCAGCAATTTGAACCGAGCGTTACCGTGGCTCGGAGAGCACGTGACGCCGTCGGTCCTGCACCTGACCTTTCCCCGGTCGTGTCGGAGCCGTCGCCCATCCCATCGGAATGTGAGGCCCGTATTAATAAATCCATCTCAGAGGTGAGGTCGATCTTAAGATGCAGTTTTGACGTCTTATGTATGGAACATCTGTCAAAAACAGCAACTCAAGTTCGATCTATCTTGAGATCGATTTATTAATACGGTCCATATCTCCTGCAAAGATGGCTAGTTTCCGTTGAGATTGGCCGCCGTGGCCGAAATTCAGTCAGTACTTTTAGGGTCAGTACAGAGTGGAAAGATGCGCGATCAATTTACTCGCTCCACTGAAAATAGGAACTGACCCTTAGGAATGGTTCATTACCTAATTCTTATGTCAATTAAAATACATAATAAAACACAAAAGTCAGATATAAAAATTTTTATTATAGGAAATATGATTCAACAACAACTCTTCGGTGCGATGCGCCTGCGACTCGGCGCCGGCGCGTCATGGCACATTGATTTATAGACCCGACTATTAAACTTCATAACCACGTGTTATACAATAATGATTTCTATATCCAAAACAATACCGATCAAATTCACTTCAAAGCGTAATCCATTACTGAGGCCCGTATTAATAAATGCATCTCAAAGTTGAGGTCGATCGTTGACGTTTAATGTAAGGAACATCCGTCAAAAACAGCATCTTAAGTTCGATCTCAACTTTGAGATGAAACGAGCCTAAGTGGAGATATTGATGCTAATTCTCTTGTAAATCAATCAAACTAAATTTTAACTAAACAAGTTTAGTTTGTGATTTGAACTAAAGAATTCATTTGAACTGTAATGGATACAGCTTTGAAATAAAGGCATAAAATACTCAATTTAATTAGCTTATGGCGTCGCAGCCGAGTCGCAGAGGCACGCACACACAGCACGAGGTTTCGTTGTCAACAAACCGCTCGAGGCGCCTCGCAGCAATACGGAGCCTCGAGAAAAAAAAAACAGAAAACTCGTCTACCCATCATCATTCCGTCCGCAGACATCATCACACCGCTTCTTGCGACATTATCACATATCAAGCATTGACACCGATTCTGTTCGACTTTTGACAACTAAAAGTACTGCTGTCTCGCACATAAAGGTGCGATTTCGCTCGACGCGGAAGACGGCGACGGCAGTGACAGACGGCGACGGCAGTGACAGACGGCGACGTCAGTAACTACGGCGACGGCATTACTTTGCAGAGAGTTGGGCAAAATTTAATTGCGATTAATTAATTGAAAATTGCAGGTGTAGTCTCAATTAACAATTAATTGTGATTTGTTCGCGATTGACAAACAAATCAAAATTAATTGTTAATTGTGAAACCACATGCAATTTGTAATTAATTAATTGCAATTAAATATTGCCCAACTCTGCACTATTAATTTGTATGTCACCGATTCCGACATACGACTGCAACTGCCTGCTTCTGCAAAGTAATGCCGTCTGCCGCGTCCCGCGAAATCGCACTTAACTATCCTGACAAGGACGTCAAATTTAGTTTAGTCAACTTTAGTTTCCAACAGAATCGGAACCGTTATTTGTTGATCCCTCGATACAGGAAAAAAAACTGATTTTTTTTTTTTAAATTCTGTGCATTCACAGTTTTCGCCTAACTATAAACTAATACTTAAATAATAGCTCATACGTCATCTCTCTCGCTCGCACTCGCTGAACCACACACTATACACGATGTCTTTGCATTTATACTACAAGAGCGACACTATTTTTTTACAACGGATTCTTCGGGGACGGTCAACTCCTGCGCACTATTTTTCATTGCTTTTCAAGCAATAATTTAAAAAAATAACACTAAAATCTGGGACGAGAATTTTGCGAAAGCTACGCAGGCATTTTTTTTTAATATCACACATTTTTAAATGTAATTATTCATAGCAGCAGCGTGATTTGGAATATTGAAGAATTGACCTGACCCCTCACAAAATGAAGAAAAAAAACTTAATACGGGACCTAGACAAATCGATCAACATAACAATACGGAGATTATGGAAAGGGCCCGAGTTCAGCCGAATATTATTTAAAAAAAACATTCAGGCATACGCGTCTATGTACAGAATCTATAATTTTAGAGGACTGTTTTACAAAACTTGGATATTACTTTAAAGTCTGCGGGGCTATCAGCGACGCTATGCAACATCAATGCCATTCATTTTTCTGATTTTCCGAGGAATCCTCAAGGTAGGAGGAGTTCGTTGCAAGCTGCAGACAGCAGACGTCAGTCGGTTTCATAGAAATTGAATGCCGTCTGCCGTCGCGGCACATGTCATCGCCACAATTTGTATGAGACCGACCGACGTCTGCTGTCTGCCGCTTGCAACGAACTCCTACCTTAAGCGAATTCGCAAAATTTCTGTAAAATAGTCACACATTATACGCCATTCGTGACCGTTTCACGGAAATTTTGCGGATTCTACTGGAGGGTCGGAAAAATGAATTGCTTTAGCAGAATTGCTGCAATGTTGCATAGTGTCGCTATTAGCCCCGCTGTTCACTTAGCGAGTTGCTTACAAGATTGTTTTACTCTATAACACTGCTTCACAAATTTTGATAAAACGGACTCCCCAGCATTTCGCCAAGCAAGAGCATTATTAACACATAATCACTAATCTATGTAAATTATTTACACAAAATTAGTCACTGTCCCGCTCATCAAAACGACCAACTTTACAGACATGTTCACACATCATCGGTATCCGCGTAATACCGCTTCAATCTGAACACGCCTGCAGCCAATTTACGAACGTTAGTTTAAAACGCATCTTAGTTCATATGCGTGTAGAAATAAGACATATTTTAAATGCTAATGTTAATAAAGTAACGACTTACGAGACACAAACGCTATGTAAAAAATCATTTCGTATATCAAAACATAATTTTTTCACAAGCTTTACTCAAAGACTTGACTGGGAATATGTGTGATGGCCATTTTGGAAAACATTTTTGAGTAGATATTACACTGGCAACAATTAAGTATTGTATTATTATGTTTGTACTATTCAGTAAATATTTACTAAACTTTATAAGTGTCTTATGGATAAACATTATGATAATTTCCAACTGATATTTTGGCTATTAATTAATAATTAAAACAAAATCTATACAGATTCACAATTTATTATTCTCGCTTACAGACGTAACAGTGGGGGAATGTATGGTAGGGCTTAAACCCTATACCAGTTTTTTATTCAACCATGATCCGATTTTGTATACATTTTCTAGGTATGCTTTGCCTTTGTTTACATTTTCTATGTATACTCTGCCTTTGTTTACATTTTCTAAGTATGCTCTGCCTTTGTTTACATTTTCTATGTATGCTCTGACATTGTCTACATTTTTTATTCAGCTTTTCACACATATTCCGAATCAAGGTATACATAATAATTACTGTACAATATTGTGACACTATCTATATTTATAATTCAGGCCTCCATTCGTTCACTACATATTATTTACAATATTAAAAACGATACTGTTCAAGCTTTGAATCACAATTTATTTTCAGTAAGTAATGTACGCCGAAACTGCTGTTATAGTCTTGATGAGTTCAGATGATATGGCAAGAAACTATACATACATTGATAGATTATAATTTATCGTTTCGAGACCCAGACCAATAAGTCATAGACGCCACATAGCTGGGCAACCCCGCTCGACTAACAAATGCATTACCACTGCATGTGTGACCGCATAACATTTTGATTGGTCAAAACTCGGCGTCTTCCCCGATACCCCAACTTTTGACGATTGCATTCTTAATAGTGGAAATAAGTGGCGTCTTCTTCTTTATAAGTCTGGGTTAATAAATTTTGGTACAGACACGACCATGTCGAAAACTTACTTTTACCCTGCGTTCGTACTGGACGAAACATATTGTTGTCTCTGTTACATTACAACAAAAAACAGAGACAGCAACATGTTTTATTCAAATGTTTCGTCCAGAGCGAACTCAGAGTTTAGAAATACCATTTTTGATGTTATAAAATTTAATTGCTATATGAAAATCTCGTAACGATAATAATTGTATCTACAAGAATAAAATACCGCAAGTTTAAAGCTACAAGACGGGAAGACAATCTATTATAGTTTCTGTGGGATATCACGAATTCTCAAGTAATAGCTCAGATAAGTTTATATCTTGTTGCTGACCCCATATTGCGGGTGTTATAATGGAAACGATTATAGCAGCCTCCCGAGTCTACAAAGATTCATAATTATCATAAGAAACGCTACAAAACATTGTAAAATCCGCAGTAACTACCCATCAAGACTATTCAACAAACAAGCGCTTCAGAGATATCGCGCCAAATCATTGTAAAAAATAAACAAATCACAAAGTACTTATAAAAATACATAATTATGATAATATTAATAATAAATAAAGTATCATACCAACAGAACAAGCGACGCAGCCTTAATTTGTAAGACGTATTGTTACGCTAAATGAGTTACGTATGTGTTTTGTAAATACGCAATGCGCTTACGGGAGATATGAAAAACTATGGAGTAGCTGTTTACATATATATAAACCCCCAAACTTATAGAGTTTTTTAACCAGTTAACAATGGTTTAACAAAGCATTTCTAAGAACAAAAAGTGATTTGTAATGCTAGTGTAAATCCATCAAAACTTTCTATACATTTGAGGGTTTGACCTAGCATTTACCGGGATAAAAAGTAGCCTATGTCCTTCTCCAAGGTTCTGTCTATTACTATGTACTAATGTACTATGTACTATGTACTAATTAATCAAAATTGGTTTAGCGGTTTAATTGCCAAAACGTAACAGACAGAGTTACTTTCGAATTTAAAGTATAGATAGTATAGATTTGATACTAAAAAATAAGCATTGCGGACATAAGGGGGCGTCCATAAATTATGTGAGGTGATTTTTGAGATTTTTTGAAAATTCGAAGCCTGTAACGGATTATTGCTATCGTACCGTGTTTGTAATAGCAGCCCTGTCTTTAAATCATCCCGTAAACACAGTGCGCATCAACTTTTATTATGACGGTGGAATTATTTTAAAACTTTTCAATTCGTGGAACAATGTCCGAAACACTATCCCTTTAGTGCGATATCGCACGAGACAACCATGGTTGCGCCACCAGCGGGTGATTCGATAGCCTCCGAATAGGTTGCGCTACCAAGCGAACACCATGTGCGATACCCTCCATACAGCTCTATACACTTTGTTGGTGGAGCGACTGGTTGCGCTACCACTGGTGTCCTCGTGCGATATAGCACTTACTTTCAATACCTAATTGAAGTTTAATACCAATCTTTTGTTTGGGCGTTCGTTTGAAACGTATGACAAGTGAAATAATGAGAGATATGAGATAGAATTCAATTGACGCCCGCTTGGCACAGTGGTTAGAGCGTAGGCCGCTCGGCTCAGTACATCGGGAGGTTGCGGGTTCGATTCCCGCCAGAGGCAAATTTCGGAGATGAACTTTTCGTAATTTGCCCTGGTCTGGGTGTCACTGGGATCGCCCCCATTGTATGGTAGCCAATAGTATAAACGTTGCTCAGTTTGAGATCAGGCAGTTTCGGAAATTTGCCTCTGACGGGAATCGAACCCGCAACCACCCGATGCAGTGACCCGAGCGGCCGACGCTCGAACCACTGCGAAACGGTCGTCTATTGTAATTCTTACAGCAAGTCGATAGATCACTTCTCATACATTTCAACACACATTCCCTTCATATTGACCCTTAAAACTTCATTTCGATACACCTAACTAATCTCTGTTGTGTTCATCACCTAAAACGAGGCATTTAAACAAAATAAATACTTAATTACCGCTTAGAACCTTAAGTAAGAAAAGCGTATATCATTTTTTTTTTCATTAAATTGTTTTTCTCGGCAGCAGAAATATACTGGAGACGAGAATCGATGACTATTTCGACACATTTGATATAGAGTCTTGTTAATATAGACGATTATTATTATTGTAATTACTCATATTGAATTTAGTGTACTTTTTATATTAACCAATAAATCACATATGCATTCAAACGAAATCAATTGTATAAACGATGACAAGCGAGATGATTTCCTTGTCAGGTGAAGTCTCGTCTTCCAATATTTACAATACTCGATATGGGTTATGTCAAAATAACCATGATTCATTGTCCCAAGTATAGCATTTCCTCAGAACTCAGTTCGTATATTGTGCCATATCTTATGGTATAATCACAGTGTAATCAATCATACAGTCGTCCGACAAATGCCCGAACTACTTAAAATAATGCACATTGTATGATAAATCGGGACACGATTGACTGTATGATTTACTTAAACTGTGGTTATCATGGAGAATTGGAAGGATAGATCACTGGTAACACTCAAGTCTAAATAAAATCGGTCTCTTCGTTTTAGAGCACGGACAGAAAAATTGCTACAACACCCCCCTTTTCCGTTGTTTGACATGTTTAATTCGGTTGTGTCTACTTTATGACGTCACGTTTCTAAATTTTGATACTATTTTGTATAGAAATATAGCCCTTATTACCTTTACGATATGACACAATATGATTACACTTTACAAAGGCGGTTTTCAATAGCGCTTCAATTCGAAAATGCAGTCAACTAAAGTAATTTTGATCTTTATTCCCATCGAAATATGGAATTGATTAGATAGTACAGTCTAGCCTAGTTACGCCATGTAAAGCAAGACGCTGAATTTACGCCGCGTAAAGTATCGTCTTTACGCCGCGTAAAGTATCGTCGCGTAAAATTAGTGGCATGTGACGTCATAGAAAGCCGCCATTGCAATTATGTTGACAAGTGTATTTCAGTAACCACCCTAATGCTAAGGATACACGACTACACAAGACACTCAGTGTATATCAGTGTACCGACACCGCCTCTACAACTGTAACAAGGTGTCGCGGTGGTGGACACATGTAGACACTCGATGTATACACTGTGTTTTAGTGTCGTCGTGTATACTTAGCATAACTTAACCAAGTCTGAGGAATTCTCATATTTTTATAATTTTTCGATAACGCGTCAACCGCTGAGAACATTATTTTACTAATAGAACTTTACCGCTTCATCGATAAAGTTCACATTCGAATATCTCATTCGGTTTGGTTAACACATTTCGATAGAAAGCTGAACAGATGAGTCGCACACTCAGGTTAGACAATGTTATATAACGTTATATAACCTCATTGCGACTTGGGCAAAAAATAATTGCAATTAATTAATCGCAATTGAATTTAATTGCATGTGGAAGTAACAATTTATTGTGATTTGTTTGTCAACCGCAACATTAATTGTTAATTTTGACTTGAATTAAATTAAAATACAATTAATAAATTGTAATTATTTTGCCCAACTCTGCCGCACTATTAACATCTTGACCTTATGTTTTGTAGTATTAATTTAATATTTCCATTGTTTAACAAGCATTCTCATAACATTGATATAATACATTGCACGGTCTTGTGAGTGGCAGTGTCGATACGAAGCTGTATTATTTAGTTCTTCGATTAAATAGCGTATTTTGACTCTGAATTTGTGAAACAAGCTTTTGCGTGGCTTATTTTATGGATAAATTATTGTGTCCTTCAAGCCCTATGGAAACAAAATGGCTATAGCCGGCGACGAAGCGAAAATTACTCGGCATTTTAAACGTAACGTAATCGCTTGTGGCCTGATTTTAAGGCAAAAGTAACCCCCAAAATAGAAAGTTATGGACTTACACTGGCATTACAAATCACTTTTGTTCCCAAAAATGCTTTGTAAACCCATTGTAATCAAGTTTAAAATCTCTCTAAATTTGGCGGTAATTCTTTCACAACGTACATAAGGTCTAAATTCCATGTAATTTCAGCTTGGCTTCCGTTCGATCTTTGTCGATTTATAAAACGCTTTCAAGACGCGTGTGACTTATAACACTGGCATATTGACTTTGCAATAATTCGCGCGCTAATAAGAACTATGGTAAAACTCGTCGTAACTGACCAGTCACTAACTAACCACTGCATATTTTAACCGTTTAAAATAAAATATTTATTTAAAAAACGTCACCTTCAGTCATAGTAGAAAGAGCTGGGAAGTACGTTATCTTCATACAAACGCACCGCGCGCGGCTTTATGTGTGCGCCATAGTATCTATGCGTCGGCACACGCACACTCAAACAAAAGATTTTGCGTTTGTATGAAGATAACGTACTTCCCCACACTTTCTACTATGCTTCAGAGCACACTGCACACTGAAGCCGCCGAGATGTGTCGGCGTCTTTTAAACGGTTCAAATACAGATGCGGGTTACTGATGGTCAGTAAAACTAAATTTTAGACTATAACAGTTTACAACGATACTACAGTGCGTCGCAAACGCAAAATCCAACGTATCACATGACATACAATGCGATTTAAATAAGAATAGGACGGGCTACCAGTTCGGTCGGTCGTACAAATTCCAGTTGTGACGTCACAATATGGCGCTAGGCCGGGCCTATTCTTATTTTAATTGCATAGTAGGGCCACTCACAAGCGTGTCTCGTGTCCTACAGACTCCGGGCGGCGGCCGTGCGGGTCGCGCGGCTGCGCTAGAACTTGTCCTGGAATATGAACAGGTTGTTGGTCGCCGCGACCGCGATGATGCTCTCGTGCGGATGCCACGCCGTGTGCAGGATTTTCTTGTTGAAGTCTAGGCAGTCTACGCTGATTTCGTCCTGGGAATAAATATGGAGAATTGAGATTTTAGTTTTATCAATGTTTTCTAATAGTAAGATTGATTAATACAACTGTTACTGACTAACCTTTTAAATCATAATAATCCTATTTAGCCCTTTTAGGCCCGTATTAATAAATGCATCTCAAAGTTGGGATCGGTCTTAAGATGCAGTTTTGACGTTTAATGTATGGAACATCAGTCAAAAACAGCACTTTAAGATCGATCTCAACTTTGAGATGCATTTATTAATACGAGCCTTAACGTCCCGCTTTTGAGCATGGGGGCCTCCCCTCAATGCGAGGGGTATTCAGGTCATAATCCAACACCCTGGCTTACACTAAAGGCGGCTACTCACGATGCAATTTTGTATTCAATCCGTTGATTCAAATTGAGCTGATTTGACAGATTGCGTGGTGAGGAGGCAAATTGACGCCTACTTTCTTCTACCTCAACAAATTGAATCGACGGATTGAATACGCAATTGCATCGTGAGTAGCCGCCTTAAGCCAGCGATTATGGCGGTTGGCATGTTGACAGCCAGAGGACTGATAACCGATGGCCGACAACATGTTGACTGCCAAGAATTTGCGATTTATAATGAAGAATTCACTAAGGCGTGCACACGGAGCAACTTTAGTAGAAGAAACTATCAACTTAGTTGCTGAAACTATCAACTTTTTAATGGGTTTTTGTTAAAGGTTGTCAGTTGCAGCAATAGTTGCCAGTTGCGGTAATAGTTGCCGCGATTGTTTTATATGAAAACAGCTAGTTGCGAGTTGCCGGTTGCTGCAAAAGTTGCCCGTGTGTCGCTACTATAATGGTAAAGGGATAGCCCCTTAGATAACACCACACAGTAGCGCCATTCTACGATGGCCGGTTTGTCATGTGGGGGGAAGAAAATGAACCTTATTATAATAACGGAATAAGGATGGCCGTTTAAAAAGAAAAGAATTTCAATAAATTAATCTTATTCCGTTATAATAAGTTCATCCTTTCCCCCATGTCAAAACGGTCATCGTAGCGTGCCGCTACTGCAGAAACCAATGGTTTCGCACACAGTGGTATAAAGGGGGATGTATTTATTACCTTCTTCCTCTTAGCGGTGGTAGCGACGCGTCGCGCGCGCAGCGGCTGTCTCGGTCTAGCGGCCGCGTCACGCGCCGCTTCCAATGTAAGCTCGGCGCGCCGGCCCGCGCCGCCCGCGCCGCCCGCGCACCCGCCGCCCGCGCCGCGCTCGAATATCCTGCACACGACCACACACACATATTCAATCAACAACCAGAAGGGACCATCTAGGGGATAACACGTCAGGACGATATCTAGGAGAGTTTTAATCCACAACCACACCCAGGTTCAGTTACAATGCCAGAAAGCAGTTAAAGTGAACACCGGCTTAAGCTGTCCACTTCCGATGCTAAGTTGGGTGCAGGGGGCTTACCACGAACTCTTATTGCGATTCAATTACAGGAACGTTTTAACGTTTCAGCGACTTTTTGTGCAATTACGTACATTATTGTCATGACAATAAGAAACGTCATTAAAACGTCGTTAAAACGTTCCTATAATTGAATCGCGACAAGAGGTCGTGGTAAGGCCGCAGGGGGCTTACCACAAGCTTTTATTGCGATTCAATTACAGGAACGTATTAACGTTTCAGCGACTTTTTGTGCAATGACGTACCTTATTGTCATGACAATAAGAAACGTCATTAAAACGTCGTTAAAACATTACTATAATTGAATCGCAATAAGAGCTTGTGGTAAGCCCCCAGATGGGTGTAACGTGTAATATTAGACGTGTAATACAGCGTCAAAAGTTTGGACGGCACAAGAACTCAACGTCATGTCGCGAGTCTTGTTCAAGAGCTCAAACGAGCACTGCGAGCGATTGTGTTCGCGCACAAAACGGACAGCCGATGGATCAGCGCGGGCGTCACATATAGTGCCGTCCATACACAGAATTCGCGTTAACTTATATATATTACACGTTACACCCGCCTGGACCCGCCATGAGAATAGTAAACGATATCGTTCGCAACATTGCCAATGCAATTCCTTTTAGCGAAACTTAGCGGAGTTGCCAAGGATTCTGCTAGAAAAAAATTAAAAATGAAATGCATTGGCAATGTTGCACAGTGGCACTATTAGACCTCCTGGATTCATAAATCCATCTAATCGCTTTCTCGACATACATTTCCAAATAATAAAGACAGCTTCTAGCGTAAAACCAGTATAACAAAACCTCGCTCACCTAAAAAATCTGTTATTTAAGCCGGTCATGAGCCACCGGTCGCTTCAACCATAAAAACAGTATAACAAAACCCCGCTCACCTAAAGAATCCATTATACGAGCCGGTCATGAGCCGCTGGTCGTCGCCGCTCCAGCAGCACTCGAACTTATCGAAGATGCAGTCGTTCTCGTAGAGCGAGCACAGCTTGGAGCGCAGGTACTCGTGGACGGGGTACGTTTCCACGGGCTTGCTCTCCATGCGCAGGTCCCATACTTTTAAACCTAGGTAGTCGCGCGACATCATGTATCTGCAAGACATAACACTGGGTTAATATGCTTGCTCCGCGCTGTAATCCCGGGGTTAGGGAAAAAACCACAAAGCAATACTTTTTTAGATGGTGCGTGGCTGGGACGCCGCCTTAACAGTGATAAGTTGGGTTTATACAAAATAGTTGATCTGTAAGCAGTAAGCAGTGGTAGCCGATTGGTTAAGCACCCGTCTTGCGGGCTTAAGGTCATGGGTTCAAACCCTGGCTCACACCTCTGGATTTTTCGAAATCTATGTGTGAATCATAACTAATATGATTATCACTTGCTTACGGTGAAGGAAAACATCGTGAGGAAACCTGCATATCTTTGGACATGTGAAATCCACCAACCCGCACTGGGCCAGCGTGGTGGATTATGGCCTGAATCCCCCTCGCATTGAGGGGAGGCCCGTGCCCAGCAGTGGGACGTTAAAAGGGCTAAATTATTAAATTATTATAGTTGATCTGTTTACCAATTTGCTTTTGAATTGATTTTTTCAAGTGTGCGTGGATGGCCAAATCCGAAACTATGAGGAATAACGAAAAGTACTCAAAGGAGTCTCGGGACCGATTTTGATGAAAACTAAAACTGCATCATTGGATTTTTAAACAAATAATATTCGTAGCAAGGAATCGAACTAGTTGATTTTGAAAAAAAAAACCACATACTATATTATTACACCATTCGATAGTGACGCTAATAAGGAACGAATTGTGGGAAGTAATGACATACGGCAAACTTGAGGAAAGTGTTGGATTTTAATAAATTGGTCCATATTTTCAAGTTAAGTCTTTAATAATCATACCATCTTCATTTTTTAAATCCGCCCGTGTGTAAATCTCCTAAAACGATGCATCAAAATGTTTGTGCTTACCTGCCAGAATTACTAAGCTTGACGTCGCTGATGGAGGATATGATCTCCGAGAAGAAGGAGCGCGCGTGCGGGTCCTCGGGCTCTTCGAACAGCTTCGCGTGCCGGTCGCACAGCGCCGCCGCGCGCATGTCGCACAGCCTTATCGTACCTAGGAATACACGGAATAAAGATCAATATCGCTTGCACTTTACACTATTTCAAGTGCGCAAACAAAGCCTTCTAGGGGCCATCCGTAAACTACGTCACACGTAAAGGGGCGGAGAGGGTAGACGAAATGTAGCATTGTGTGACAAGGGGTGGGAGGGGTCCTAAGTTTCATGACGTCACATTTAAAAATCTAATATATCTAAGTATTAAAACCGAAATTTGAACTGTTACCGAATTTTTTATAAAATTTAAAAAAAATGTGACGTCACACAGGAGGGAGGAGTCTCGCAAATGTGACAAGCTTTGACAAGGGGGGAGGGGTTTAAAAATCATGAAATTCGTGTGACGTAATTTATAGATGGCCACTTACTTACAACTTGATAGTCCACGAAATTTTCGAATTGGGGCGCTCATAGCCAGCTGCAATCACTGATTAGTAAACGATCGGAGAATAAACAATGCTTGGCAGGGTCAGTCAAAGATGGGTGACCATTTATTGGCATTTGGACTGAGCGTCTCCGTGCTTCGGAGGGCACGTAAAAAGTCGGTCCCGGTTGTTGTCATCTAGGCAGCAGTCGTTAAGTTTTTTCAGAATTTTTGGAACTTTGTCATGTTTTGTGGAACTTTGTCTTTGTGTTTGTCTTTGTCATGTCACACGGACTTATCGTACCGGGCCGGAATATAAGTCAGTTTTGCTTGCTTACAGAATTATATTTTCACTTATATGCATGTATTGTGTAAAGACCCTATCTTACTTATGAACTACGGAATAAAGGTTTAGTTCCCCTAAACTAACAAAGAGTGTATTTCACTTACCCTTACTACTAGAATAGACAAAGAGATTGCATTCAGTCGGATGGAACTCCGCTGCGGTTATCACCTGAAACACAGAACATTAAGTCAAATAAACCCTGACGCACTAGCCAGTCTATAGACATCTAGGTTGTGTAGAAGTCATAGTCAAAATTTATTCATGTAAGCTAGAGGTAGGGCAACCACAGACATGCTACTTTTAGCTTCGGCGATTTAGACGCTTTTTAGAAGCTAAACGCAGCGACCAAACATTTCACATCGCATACTTATAACGACAAAAGCGGCGACTGAGTCGCTATTCGGCAGCTCGACACAGCGACTGAATGCTACACTCCGCACACATTCGGATGCAGTCGCATCGATTTGGCATCTTCGGAACACGACTAGTGTTTCACTAGATTTTGATTTTACTATCGATCATATTACTATCGATAGTCGCATAAGCTTATAAGCGCGTCAGCGCTCGTACGAATTTCGCGTGTGGCAAAAAGCACCTTATTTCGATTGGATAAGTCTTAAATTCGATTGATAAAATTAAAATGCTCTCCCCTGCCGTCCGCCAGTGTGCTCAGGCCATATATGGGCTTACACGCGCTTCGAAAAACGAGCTCATACTCTCGTATGAAACGCTAGTTCGAAAGCGCTAGTACCTCGGTGAGTTCCTCCATGTTGGCGGGCTTGATGTCGACAATGTTGAAGCTCTGGTCGGTGATCTCGAGGTATGGCGGGTATGACGGGTATGGCGGATATGGTGGTTAGGCGGGTATGGCCGGTGTGACGGATATGGCGGGTATGACGGGTATGGCGGGATGGCGGTTATCGCGGGTATGTCGGATATGGCGGATATGGCGGGTATGGCGGGTATGGCCGGTATGGTAGGTATGGCGGGTGTTGCGGTTACCTCGGTGAGTTCCTCCATGTTGGTGGGCTTGATGTCGACGATGTTGAAGCTCTGGTCGGTGATCTCGAGGTGCCACAGGTTGATGCGCAAGTCGTCCGCCGACAGATACGTCTCCTGGTCCGAGTTCAGCGAGATCGAGTTTATGTGGTACGTGTGAGCGTTCGCGAATATCCGTCTGGAAACATTACAGCACTATTAGTACAGACATACATACTCGCCCGTGTCCGTATCCCACTAGGGCTCGTTAATAAATGCAAACTCGAAGTTGTGATCGGTCCACAGAGTAAAGACTAAAGAAAGAGGTGCCCTATTAGATATTTGTATGAAACAAAACGTGGTCATAGTTTTTTCATTTTACTATTTACCGGTAAATAGTTGAACTACTCGCTTCGTTTTATGTCGATGTTAGTACTAGGCCGACCACTCGGCCGACTTGCTTAGGGCCAGTCCCCTTAGTAACTGGTCCATGGATCGGTCTTGAGATGCGGTCGATGTTCCAAGATCGATCTTAACTGAGATGCATTTATTAATACGAGCCTAGGATACGCAGTGACCGTTAGCGTGGGCGTGGGCGGAGGCGTGGGCGGAGGTGTGGGCGTGGGCGTGGGCGTCGGCGTTGTAGTGACACCGACATAAGTAAAGTGACAGTTAACGACTGGCTAGTCCAATCAAGCGACATCTAGTCCTCGAGTCTCATAACAAATATCCAACTGTCGAGCTGAATAATTTGCACAAATTATTCAAGGGCGGGGGCAGGTTTCAAGATGACAGAGGATGTCAATAATAATTTTAAAAAATATTGAAGGTAACATAAATATAATTCGTAGAGGTTGTACACTTTGTTTGCAATACGGGATTCTGGTCCTAATGTCGAAACCATATTACTTACACTATTCGATATTTTAGGGCCTGATATTGAGGGTCTCAGAATAAATAATAAAAAGGGGTATATCTAAAAAGGGTCTCTAGCTCTTATTACACTTAAATACCCCTAAATATCAGGTGGGAGGGAGCCTATCCTATTGCCATTATACCTAATACTTCCTCCATAAAAGCGAGGGGGATTAGGCTCATATTCCACCAAGATGGCCCATGGGTAGGTGAATTTCACATGTAATCTGCTTTGTCGTAATAAATGAAAGTTAACTAAATATGTGACTAACACATTTTAATTAACAATTTAATAAAATACATTTAACCTATTTAATATAATCAGCAAACAGATAACTTTCATTCTGAACAACTTTATTATAGCTTCAATGTCAGATAAAAGTTTATTAACTATGTATCAACGTCAGACCAAGTGAAGTGGCTACGCAAACATGTATAATCAAATTAGAACATAGCGTTATCTAACAGGTAAATATTGAAAGCGCTTAGGACTGGAGAATTATTACATATTATTATTACATATTTATTAAAGCTGCATTTAGTTCGGTGAGTGAGAGCCGGACGCACAACTCCCCCCCCCCTCCCTCCCTCTGTCCCACTCATATCGGCAACGTGCGATCGATGCCTTTGATATTGCAAGCATCTATAGTCTACGGTAACTGCTCAACATTAGGCAGGTCATACGCTTGTTTCCCACCTTATTAAGATAAAAAATACAATGTTTTACAACATCATCCGGTCTGGTTGAATATTCCAACTAATGCTCGCCAGTCGGCCGATCGAATCGCGATACGGTCTCGTCTGTTCGAACCCTTATCGAATACAGCCTTATCGATAACTACGGACGAGTCAAAAAGCACTCAATAAGCATTGATGACGTGATACTCTGAATTCAATATTCGCTTTATTAAACACTTGATTAAGGTTCTCGCTATCACTTTATCGGTAATAAACCTTCTAGTTTCGGGATATGAACAATAAATACATCCAATATCCTGACTGGATATCGTAAAATATACTTTGTTATAACTTCATCATTATTTAGGTATAACTTCATCATTTATTAAATATAGCTTTTAGCCGCGACTTCGTCCACGTAGAATTGAAATTTTAAAAAATAGGATCTCTGACCACTTATCCCGGATCCCGTTTCCCGTTTTTACCGGATCCCGGATCCCATATGCTGGATCCCGTAGACCGGATATCCCGGATCTCGTATCCCGTATATCCCGGATCCCAAAAACTATAGCCTACGTTACTAAGGGATAATATAGTATTCTAATGGTGAAAGAATTTTTGAAATCGGTCCAGTAGTTTTTGAGTTTACTCATTACAAACATACAAATCTTTTCTCTTTATAATATAGTGTAGATAGTGTAGATTATGAATACAGAAACCATGACTGCCTGCTTGTACATATCAAGTCTTTAACTCGTAGTACCTATCATGTCGCTACGTCATTGTAGCTATCTTGTCTCTGCCTTGTTATACCTATCGTGCTAACATGTTTATGCCTCGTTGTACATATCATGTCCCTGCCTTGTTGTACCTACAATTTCAATGCCTTGTTTTATCTATCATGTATTTGCGTCGTTGTACCTATCATGTCCCTGTCTCGGCGTACCTAAAATGTCAATGCCTTGTTTTACCTATCATGTCTTTGCTTTAGTGTACCCAAAATTCCTTTGCCTCGTTGTACTTAAGATGTCTCTGCCTAGTTGTACCTATCATGTCTCTGCCTCGTTATATCTATCATATCGCTACCTCATTGTAGGTATTTTGTCTCTGCTCTGCCGTATCTATCACGTCTCTGCCTCGTTGTACCTATCACGTCCCTGTCACGTTGTACCTAAAATGTCTTTGCCTCGCTGTAACTATTACATCCCTGCCTCGTTGTACCTATTATGTATCTGCCTCGTCGTAACTATCACATCCCTGCCCCGTTGTACCTATTATGTCTCTGCCTCGCTGTAACTATCACATCCCTGCCCCGTTGTACCTATTATGTATCTGCCTCGTCGTACCTCCCTTGTCCTAGGGTCGTAATGCGGCATCTGGTGACACTCTACTGACCTGGGCGAGGCCTCGACCATGAGCTCCGCGGGACGCACGGTGGGCACGCGCAGCTGCGTGACGCGCGCCGGGTCGCGCGCGCGGCCGCCCTCCTCGCGCGTGTTGTACCCCGTCACGCGCTTGTCGCGCTCCGACACCTGCACATACAACACACACACTCATACACAAACTATACACAAATAGACACTCTTCTGCCCCTCTAAACAAGTGGCTTGACATTACAAGTAAGTAGATCCCGTGACTTTTGTCATTTCTGTTGAATAAGGTTTAATTAAAACCTCCTTGTTTTTCTTCTAGGTTTCTTTAAAATGTTTTTGTCAATGACTGTTCTTCACTCTTCTTCTGTTGTTTTTCCTTATATATCAAAGAATATATATTTCAGTTTACTAGTGTTTATTTATTTATTTTACTCTGCTATCAATTTCCATACATGAAGCGTAGCGATTTGTAGAAACGCTTGTAGACGAAGCCACTAGTCTAGAGGGGCTGACCCATCACCAACCGTTATGAATGAATAATTATCGCCAGACTAACACACCAACTGTTTCCATATTAAGCAACCAACATTAGTACTAAGGTGGGTACCATACAATGGACTAGGAAGCACTCCCTGTTCCAGGGACCCTGGGTCAACCCAAATTACGAAATCCAGCTTACGTTACCAGATTAACATAAAACGGCAACCTACATTTCGTTATCATATTAACCCTCTATAATTAAATAATTTAATCATTGATGCCCACCAGAAAGTGCATTTTTTTATGGGGACCCAGCTTAGATGTAGGAGGACCAGTTCAAAAATAGCATGGTCTTAAAATTTCTACTATAGGTATACCGCAAGCGGGGTACCGCGCCTTAGGTATGCGAGCGGCGAGACGGGTGGGATCATCGCTATCGCGGTCCCACTTCCCCCACCCGTCATCGCTCTCGCCGGCCCACCCTCACACCAACCCGCGAATACCTAAGGCGCGGTACCGCGCTTGCGGTATACCTATGAAACCGAGGTTTCTTGTGTCTGGATACTTTCTTACGCTACCAGGATATTATAAAAATTAAGATCCCTACATTGCGTCATTACTCACCTTCCATAATTTAATAGTCTTATCATTGGTGGAGAGTAGAAAGTGCGCCTGATTCTTCCGCTTGAGCCACCGTATCTTATTGATCTTCTCCTCTATTTCCAAGGACTTGAGGTAGTCGAACTCCGGCTCGTGGGATTGGAATGTGGAGTACACGTTGTACTCGCCCTTCTTGGGAACGCATTGCTTTGATGCTGGGTCTCTCTGGAAGAAGAAAATAACATGTCGGATTGGGTGTCCATATGCCTAATCGATTTGCAGGTAAGGAGGACCTACTGACTGCATTAAATTCTTTCAAATCTATGCCCTGTTCCAATATTGTGGTTTTGGTTCGTAAATAATAAATATCGCCTAACCTGGCGTGTTTACCAACTGTATGGTCCCAAACTAAGCATAGCTTGAACTATAGATAACGTACAATGGACTGGGGGTGATCCCAGTGACACATAAAGAGCAAATTACGAAAAGGCAGTTTCCGAAATTGGCCTCTGGCAGGAATCGAACTCGCAACCTGATCGAGTGAGCTGAGCGGCCTACGCGGACGACCCACCAGGCACAACACCTCCTAGCCGAAAGATCTTCTCTCTACTGCTTAACCCAATTTGTAGGGTTTGGTATATTTTCTATGAGACTTGAGATTGGCTTTTGGGTAGTACACTGACCCCAATCACCTCACCTGAAATATAACAACCCTGCCGCCCTTGTCACCGGTGGCGAGCAGCTCGCCGTCGTGGTTGAACTCCACGCAGGAGATGAGATCCGCCTCGGTAACGTCGTCCTCTAGCGTGCCCTTCACCTGACTGAAACACCATGTCGTTTCACCGCCATTGCCTGGAACAAGGGACGACACGCGTACAAACATTTACCTTATGTATACACACCTTTATTTAGCGCCCTATCGCACGAGGCAACCATGGTTGCGCCACCAATGGATGATTCGACAGCCGACAACGTGTTGATTGCGTTACCAAGCGGACACCAGGTGCATACCCTCCATACAGCTCTATACATTTTGTTGGTGAGCGACTGGTTGAGCTACCACTGGTGTCCTCGTGCGATAGGGTGCTTACAGCAGTGGGGCTAGCACACAGGCCAAGATGAGGCCAGCTCACGAGTTTAGGTCTAAACAGTCAAGTCCATGGTGCGTTACAACTGGGCACCAGTTCTAACAGTCTTATTTCTGTGGCTACCAGCCTATACTGTTATTTTTGTCTCCCGCTTTGCTATGGCGGGAAGTGAGTAATTTTCTTCCAACTCCTCCTATTCTTTATTCTGATTAAATCCATGCGAGTTCCAAGACAACTTAGCTTTTCCCCGGGACTCGTCGAGGGTCAAATGGCGTCAGCGTTGGACACCATTGTCAATCCTGGCTTACAGGAGTACAATGGGAGTATGTGGCGGGCCTAGGCCAAGATGAGACTTGCCACGTATTATGTCGCACCAAGTCACTGTCGTGCATAGGAGAGGATGAGACAAAATCGACGTATCTCGCGTTTTGTCTTGCCACAGTCAGCTGTGCTAGTGCAAGAGTAGGCCATAGGTGTCCTCATATTCGACTCTTTCCAAACTAAAGTAAGAAGAGTTTAAAGCAGTCACACTAGCCAAGAAGGTTGTGAGGGACCATAATCATCATAAACTTTTGAAAAAATTATTTAAATTATTTTAACTTACTTTAAAATTTAAATAACTTTAAACGCGCAGAACGCGCAAACTAGGGGCCATCCATTAATTACGTCACACGTAAAGGGGGGGGAGGGGGTCGACGAAATGTGACATTGTGTGACAAGGGGGTGGGAGGGGTCCTACGTTTTGTGACGTCACATTTAAAAATCATATATATGTAAGTATTCAAACCGAAATTTGAATTTTTAACGAAAATATTTGAAAATTTCTGAAAATTATAAAAAATGTGTGTCATCACACAGGGAGGGGGGAGTCTCGCAAATGTGACCAGCTGTGATAAGGGGGGGAGGGGTCTAAAAATCATGAAATTCGTGTGACGTAATTCATGGATGGCCCCCTACTGGTCGGATTTTAATGAAACAATATAGTGACATCTTCAGGATGGATATCCAGAAGAGAAGACTTGAAGAGATGACTTCAAGATATAGAATACTTTAGTGGTTCAATAATTCTAAGTTTGTTTTAAATATAACATGAGATATTTAAAAAGTGTGAGATTGTTAGTGACAAAATACAATCAATTCGTAAATGCAATGTATTATACAACAATAGAGATAGATTAACCACCGAATTTATATAAATTTCAATCAATTTAGAATGGCTTTACAAAGTGGTTTGTATTGCTATTGTAAATCCATTGTAACTTTACAAAATTTGGGGGTTAGAGTAATTTGAGCAATCTAAGTTACTGTTCTAATTGTTAGTCAGTAATGAGCAATACCAAAGTTATTACAACTACATACCAAGTAGTAAGTACTCAAACTAATTAAACCTACAAATAGGTATTCTCAATTTAATAACAGAATATCTCACTACGGTCTTTCAGATTTATAAATTTTATTTGTAAAACTAGCTGTACCCGCAGCTTCGTATGCATGGAATTTATAAAAAAAGTTTGTTAACATTTGCTAAAATAAAAGTAGCCTAATTTACTCCTATTTAATCGGGAATAATGAAAGTGGACGAAGCGAAACAAGTATGTAAGGATCGTAGCAAGTGGAAAGAAGTGGTCTCTGCCTACCCCTCCGGGAAACAGGCGTGATTATATGAATGTATGTATGTAATTTACTCCTTATAACAATCAGCTGGTCATGGTCAAATGCATCATGGTCATATACCACTTTGCCCTAAAGAACCTAAAGGAACCATGGATATCCTCTAGATGAGAATATTATCTTGTTCCATATTTTTCATAGTGTAATTTTCCAGGAGTCAGGTTTTAGTTTTTAGACTCACTTTTTTCTTGAGTTTCAGTAATAAAGCTAGTCCCTATAGCAAGATGATCAACAGACACACATGAACCAAAGACAATAATGCAATCTCATTGACCTTCCCATTCAATAAATAAATTCCACATAATAATTTGTACATACAGTCGCATGTCGTGTTCCAATGCTGCCGACACGAACGCTGTCTCCAATCAGCAAAATTATCCTGAACCCTAATCCGATGATTGGAGAACCAAGGAGATTCCTTCTTTTTCAACATCGCAACACTAAATTAAAAATAACACCGTATAAAACACACATCATACTCAATTTGAATGACTAAAAAACATTTTTGTGAGCAGTACAGTTCTTTAACAGATCTCAAACGAGAATGACGTAAAATTTGAGCTTTAAAACCAGTTTTCATTTGTTTAATTGTAATATTAGACTCATGAATGATGGTAGTCTTGTAACATTATACCAGTTAAAGTATTGTTACGAGACAATAGTGTTGGGACAAAGGCAGGTTACAAAAGGCACCTTGATACATATAGCACATGGAAGAATATAAATAACCCTAGAATGATAATTAGTAGCAGTCACATTATGGCTCTGTGAGAATGCAGTTGTAATTTAAACCTTTTTTTAGAGAATTCAATGTCCATATTTGATTTTTTTTTAAGTCATCTCAACATTGTTAGCTTTAACCATAGTAGAAAGATGGATAGTAGGTTATCTTCATAGAAACGCACCGCGCGCGGCTTGTATGTATGCGCCATGCGTATCTATGCGTCGCGCACGCACACTCAAACATCACATGCATTGTTTCGCACTGATAACCGGGTTTAGTTTTGGTTTGAGTGTGCGTGCGCGACGCATAGATACGCATGGTGCACACATACAAGCCGCGCGCGGTGCGTTTCTATGAAGATAACTTACTACCCATTTTTCTAGTATGCTTTAACTTAGCATAACAGGGATCAAATAAAATAAAACAGTCTATGACTGCAATTTTATTCCCATGGAATATTCCACTTCATTCAATGTAGGTAAACCTGTTATTTATTAATTTATCATGGTTTATTTAATATATTTTACCTTAAATGAACAGTTAAATAACTGTAGGTATCTAATTATTGATTAATTACTGTTATCAAATATTATGTAAAAAAAACTTATTTTTTAATTTAGTCTTATTCTGCAAGTGATATAAGCTGCCTGATAACAGCTGATAAGTGTTATGTAAACACATTTGTTTATTATATTGTCATTACTCAATGCCTTGGGAATATCCCCTTACTTTCGTATGAGCTTGGGTAGACAATAGAAGAACTCATTTTATAATTATTATTAAAAATAAATGAAATATAGCAATGGGGTGGCCTTCACTCAATTGTATGGTAGCCATAGTCCAAGCATTACTTAGTTTGGGACCATACAGTTGGTGAGTATGTCTGGCGATATTTACTTATTTATTTTTATATAATTCCAAATTTAATTCGACTTCTAATGTTACCTGCTTCAAGAACACACCTACTTTCCATGTCTTCTTCCTTCAAGAAATGTGAAGAAGAAAAAAATATTACTACTGCCGCACCAAAGTACCAAGAAAGAGAGACATGTGACCTTCCTGTGGACCTTCCAAAATAGTATGTCCTACTAAACCGAGTCCATGTGCACAGTACGACTGTACGAAAGTACGACGAATAATGTTGAAAACATGTTGATATTGCCAAACAACTCATCTTCTAGTAAATACGCTTCAAAATGCCTGTAAGTTGATTATCGAATTGCAAGTGGGAGAACAGGTGTGGTGTGCTGAGCACAAGTTTAGCGATGTTAGAAGGTACCATATCTGCTAAAATACTACACCATTGAGCCTCACCCATTTTAAGTAAAGGGAACTGTGTCGTGTTTATAACAGGGTTGTTACGAAAAAATCACCTTGTTTTAAACACCGTGTTTAAAACATGTTTTAATCATTAAAAAATGTTTTAATGTTTTTTTTCATTTCATCATTTAAACAGTGATTTATTCCTTCTGATTTAAATCAATGTTTTAAACACTGATTTAAACACGTTTTAATCAGTTTTCATTTTAAATTTCCTGTTTTTTTGCAACTCTGGCTTATAATGACTGTCCCATTTCCGTGACGCGTCAAATCACTGTCCCGTCACTTCTGTGGGTTAGCAACTTACAACGACAGTGGTGATGCCGTCACTAGAATACAAAGTTTTTTGAACTATAAACAGTATAGGACTGTGACGTCTTATCATGACGTCGACTTAGGTATAGGTATGGGTTGATATTAATGAGTAATGAATAGGTTTCGGCGTAATGAATGTAGTCATAAAAATTTAATGAATAAGCCAACCCATAGATGTATTATTTTAGCAGATATGGTAGCTCCTAACATTGCAATCACTAGACTGGTGGTAAGGAGGCGTCCATAAATTACGTGAGGCATTTAGGGGGGGAGGAGGTCGAGCCAAATCTCACCTAATCTCACGTAGGGGAGAGGCGGGGTCTCGGCAAATCTCACGTAATTTTTTTTACCGCAAGAAACAGTGTAAAATTGCGAGAAAACCGGGTTAAATGAAGTAAAACATGTTTCTCCAATAGAATATGGCCTTTGAAAAATCTCACGTGAGATTAGAGGGGGAGGGAGGGGGTCGAGCAAAATCTCACGTCATCTCACCAAGGGAGGCGGGGGGTCGAAAAATCTCAAAAATCACCTCACGTAATTTATGGACACCCCCTAAGAGCACCACTTCATGCAGTGAAATTCACACATCTGTTATTGCACTCGCAATTCGAGGGTCACTAGTAGATCGCTAGTCACCAGTCCATTATACCGTACCCATAGTATAAGCTTTACTTAGTTCGGGACCATACAGTTGGTATGTTTGTCTGGCAGTATTCATTTATGCAGACCACATAACACAGCTAATCTTTGGGCTTATTTCTGACAAGAGACGATGAATATGTGTATGAGATTTAAAAAAAACATACATACAGCCGTACATAGAACCTCCTCCATTTTTGAAGTCGGTTAAAAACAGGCCAGTGATACCTTGGTATGTAAATAATAGGTACCAACTGAAACTGTATTATGTTTGAACAGATAAAAAACATTTGTGTACAAAACAATAAAAAAACTTGTTTGTTTTGATTGCTCCTACAAAAAGCTTTAAAATGACTCGCCAACTCCAGACAGACAGTTTTTTGTTGAGTATTTATAGTCTGTTTGTGTGTTTCTGCTGACCTGATTTGAGTAACAAGACTCAACAACAAGACTCCTGTAGTCTACAAAATAGTATAGACAGTACCAAAAATATTGTTGTCTTGTCAACTCCATGTGACTTGACGGGCCAGTTGGCATGGTTGGCATGATGGCACCTTTCACGCTGCAGGTCGTAGGTTCGATTCCAATCCGGGACATGCATTTGTGTGCGTGAACATGTCTGTATGTCCCATGTCTGGGTGTATATGTATATTAAGCATGTATTTACAAATAAAAAAGTAGTAGGTATATGTAGTAATATCAGTTATCTGGTTTCCAAAGTACAAGCTCTGCTTAGTTTGGGATCAGGTAGCCGTGTGTAAAAAATGTCCCAGGATATTATATTATTATTATAGTATATGATAATAAAAAGGAAGGAAATACATTTACCGCCAAATTCATAGAGATTTTTACCAGTTTACAATGGTTTTACAAAGCATTGCTAGGATTAAAAGTGATCTGTAATGCCAGTGTAAGTATCATAACTTTCTATGAGGGGGGTTAGTTTTTGTACCACCTGAATCAAGGTCATTGACCCATCTTTTCATATTAATTGTTCTACAATCAATTTTATGTTTTGTACATCAAATTGTTTATATATTGATCATATTCCCAGTTATTGTAAGCCAGCGGGGAATGTATGAACAACACTTGTTCATTAACTAGTAGACCCGGAGATATAGGGTAATTAAAAACAGTTATAATATTATCAAGAGGGTAGATAGTGCAAAAAACAATAAATTACTCATATACAGTACTATTTAGGAATGTTACCTTTATATTTAACGTTAGAAACGGCATGAGTTGATAAGATTCATGTGTAAGTTGATAACAATGACTTTACAATGCTATTTATAAAAAACAATGATTCTCACAAACAATTAACCTCAATTTTTATTGAAAATGCTATGTATATGCATTATTTTCGATATAAATAGCCAGATACGACCTACAGAATTCCATTAATTGAGATATCAACGACGGAAATATCCTATGTCCTTACTAATTAGGTACGTTCAAAGCGTTCAAATAACAAGATCATATGTTATGGCAAACATAGTTATGAGATCACTCTTAAAGCGTTGTTACGTGTTTTAATTGTAATTAGAAGCCGAAAGACCGTTGCGAGAATATTCTCCCAACTACATCTCAAGCGGTTGAGTGAAATACGTTAGGAAAAGGTTAAAAACTCGGCGTAAGTAATAACCAAACACAAGTCATCAAGCTATTTCCAAATGTAAACACTAAATACTAAAACCAAACTAATGACAATAACATTGCATTTACCGTCGGAGTTCGAACGATAAAACATCTTCGAATTATTGCGATTCCCAAATCCGATTTCGCCCTTGAGTAGCGGGCGCAAAAAGTCACCACTTACCGGCCATGACAAAGCCCAGCACAAAAACTTAAGAAGTTCGATAGTTTTATTACACAATCACTTCAGTGTTTTGCTAAAACATCACACAGATTTGCCGATGAAAACGGATTAGAATCATTTCAACATTACATCGGTAAAAAGTAATGGCGCTGAGAAATACATACAAATAATTACTGCAGAATTTAGGGTTGCCATAATAACTTCATAAAAATCTACTAATTCTACCAAAAAAATACTAGTACAATATTAGGTATTATACTAATTTTACTCTTCCATGTTTATTTACGTCTATCTTCGAGGCAATCCCAGTGACACCCAAACGGGGGTATGCACGTTTGACAGAAAGTTTCCATCAACAATTAGCAGCCTATTCACATTTCCAGAAGCCATATGGTAACGGGAAAACGTCCGTCACAAATTCGGTGTATCTAAAATTGCTTTGAAAAGAGAAAAACATATGTTGCTATAGTTGACGGACACCTTGCGTGACACGTGAATACCCCGAGGGCAAATTATTAAAAGGTAATACTAATTTTCAAAAATTTACTCTGACGAATATCTAACCCGCAAACACTCTATGTTGTGAGCGTAGGCTAAAACCGTTAGCAAGCAATAACATAAATCTTGTTTGTAAAATTTCCTTTTGGTTTGAGTTTTGTTTGTTACTAAATTTCATTTTAATGATCTTAAAATAAAAGCCGGTATAATAGGATTTCATAACAATGGCCACACATTACATCTAGCTGTCAATTTAGACGTTTGACAAGAAAACAGTCACAAAAAAGCGCGCATTTCATCTTGCAGATGTGCTGCCATCTGTTGAATGTTTTTCTCGGAACCTGCTCTATCGACACACATACAAACAATCCAATCGATCGTCTCTTAATATTGAAAATTAATATTACACAATTAATACACTGATATTTCATTTGATTTTGGTCACTTATTAAATAATAAACATTAATTAATACATCAGTGTACGAAATAATAGTACTTAATCGTTATTAAAGAGTACAACAACAAACATGACATTTACGTCCGACATTTTTTTTTACTTTTTAGAACACCAACCGCCTTGGTAACTGACACTGTCAGTCATTCGCAATCAAAAGTATTCAAGAGTCAGTTATTTTCCCTTTTTCCATAGGTACAGTAATAAACTTTGCAGACATCAAAAGCAATTTACAAAAACAAAATGAGCGCGGATATGTTTGATCCGGTAAGCATAATTCGTTGCCTTAGTAAAATATAAATTAGCGATACAAAATATCACACCACCAGGCAATAATAAATCATTGCCACCAGGCGTTCCCCAATCGGGTAGGCAGAAGTATACACCTCAGACGCTATGCAACATTGCAGCAAGCAATTCCGCAAAAGCAATTAATTTTTCTGATTTTCTGAGCTTTTGCTGAGTGGAAGCCGCTAAATTTCCGTGAAATGGTCAAAAGTTAATAAATCGATTTAAAAAAATCTTTACACAGTTTATAGGTACTCCGTCATATCCCAACCTAAAAATGTAGTTATAATTAAGAGAAACATAGTCATCAACACCAACCGTTTTAAATCGGGGAAAAATTGTTTATTTCGGTTTTAAACGGCTTTTTTTGTTTCAAACGGATTGATTTAATTGGTTTTAAACCGGCCTTACATCTATAGTCAAGAAGGGTGTAAAATGTGTGACTATTTTACAAAAAATTGCGGAATTGCTATGGATATTGCTAGAAAATCAGAAAAATGAATGGCTGCGTCTCCATCAGACGCATGCGCATGCCGCGCCCGAGCACTCAGTTTTGACGTCGGAATGCATAGACATAATGCCATATCATGCCAGTGCTCAGGTGCGGCATGCGCGGCATCAGGACACCTAATTGCATTGGAAATGTTGCATAGCGTCGCTATTAGCCCCCCTAGACAAGAGGCGTGAACGCTAATCGAATAGAATAGACTTCACAATGTATGGAAATGACATTACAAGTCGCTATGTAGATCACGTGACTTATGTCATTTCCATACATGAAGCGTAGCGATTTGAAGGAACGCTTGTAGACGTCAGCCACTTGTCTAGAGTGGCTGGTCTGATTGAGAAAATGAAAGTGCTCACCATTTTTATGTCCATGGTCGAATATGATGCTGAGTTTCTGGAGGCTGTTCTGCCTGGCTTCCGCGAAGAGTCGCCTCTTGTTCTTGGGACACGGCTGGGTCGCCAGCGGCGACGCTACCATAGTGGAGGTCGCCATTGTCAGATCATGGCAGGGTCTGAAGACAAACATAAAATTATTTCTTGCGGCTACACTTACATACATCCCACTATCCTACTAATCCCACTAATATTATAAATGTGAAAGTTTGGATAGATTTATATGGATGTATGGATGGATGTTTGTTACTCAATCACGCCAGAACGGCTGAACGGATCTGGATGAAATTTGGCACAGAGATAGTTTATAACCAGGATTAACACATAGGATACTTTTTATCACGATAGTATGTTCCCGTGGCATAAATTATGCGCGGACGAAGTCGCGGGCGGAATATTATAAATGTGAAAGTTTGGATGGATGTTTGTTACTCAATCACGGCTGAACGGATCTGGATGAAATTTGTCACAGAGATAGATTATAGTCTGGAATAGCACATAGGCTACTTTTTATCCCGGTAAAATGTATGGTTCCCGTGGGATAAATTATGCGCGGACGAAGTCGCGGGCGGAAGCTAGTGGCTACATATCTCAGGAAACATAAGCTGAGCTCTCTTTATTATTGATACCCGTGATGAAGAGAGCTCAGCGTATGCTGGACATGTTCAGCTAGCGACTACTGTGCTAGTGGAATAGGTAGGTAGGTAACGATTGTGCAAATATCTTACGAGAAAAATACCTATGACAACGGGGATCATTGCTTCGTTTCGTATTAATAAATGCATCTCAAAGTTGAGATGGATCTTAAGATGCAGTTTTGACGTTTAATGTATGGAGCATCCGTCAAAAACCGTCTTAAGATCGATCTCAATTTTAAGATGCATTTAATAATAACAGTAACTTTCTGCCATAATGTCTGAGGTCAGTAGGTAACCAAGCTCTGAAATCATAGCTTAATTAAAGGACGTTGAACTTTTAATATTCTTATCGCAAATTTTCAATAAAACCTCGACAGCCTAGGTACGTAGGAACTTGTTTATTTATTCACCATTTAACAAGAATATATTTAACCGTCTAGTCGGGAAGTACATTAGCACTTCAAACCTTGTATAACACCACACTTATCTATACCGTGGCTAAAATCGGAACTAATGGTGTCAGTATGAAAAACGACCGGGCGTATCGACAGTGGCGCCGCCGCCAACTGAATTAGATAAGTTTGTAATGCGATAGTCACGTTTGTAAGTACATATTTATCGTTTCCATATAGTTTGTCCATATATTGTGTTATGGATTACCTAC
This sequence comes from Drymonia ruficornis, assembly GCA_947859195.1. Taxonomy (NCBI): domain Eukaryota; kingdom Metazoa; phylum Arthropoda; class Insecta; order Lepidoptera; family Notodontidae; genus Drymonia; species Drymonia ruficornis. The sequence continues at coordinate 6,860,128 of OX401926.1, read as the reverse complement.
GCAATAAAGATATCTTTCTGTTGTCAGTACACGCGTTAAGCCGGCTCTACATTCACGCCGCGAAGGCTCGCGAGTCCGTTGTTCTCACCGCACTAATAGTGTTCGTGGGCCTTCACGGCGCAAGTGTAGCTTTCACTTGCTTACACTTACTTACACCCAACATAACACTTTCCCATTAGCCTTTACTTAGTCATTTACTGCAGCTCATATTATACGGGCTGACTCGACGGGCGAAGTACCACCCTATCACATAAGATCGGCGGAAAGTAGCTATTAGCGATTTCGTTTACCTTTACAAGATAACACATTCTTTAATTGACTCTCCCGTCTTATTATCTCTCTTAAATATTAATACCAACTATAGGTGCCGAAAACCAAACGTTTTTACCCTCAAAGTTTTTCGTAATAACACTTCCTAATTCAACCCCGTTGTTCGTATGTGTTGGCAATACAATGTCTTACACAATGATAATCCCTCTGTTGATTTATTTGGCAATAATTTGAATACTTATAAGAAAGTAATCCATAATGTCCTTAATGTTTAACGCACACTCGATTGCCTTCGCTCACTGCTTAATTTGTTACCTATTTTATTATCTTAAGTTTAGTTTTAATTAGGTACAGTTAGCGTTTACAAGTCTAGTATCATGTTAAACACATTTTCTATTCCTATGAACATACGGTTCTGTATTTACTTATTTGGACTGCTGCTGGACTTGTGAACGCCACTGTACACTGTCATATTATACAATACTTTATATTTTTTTCTCTTTGTTTACTACCTTACTTACTCGTACAAATAATCATAACGCTTTGTAAAACACAAGTTTTTGGATTACGATTATAGTATAAGCTCCTTCAGACGCCATTATTTGTTTTTATTTTATTTTATTTTATTAAGGAATAGGCAAGCATTCGACCACGAACTCACCTGATGGTAAGTGATGATGTGGTCTACGATGGAGCATACTTGCCTAGACAGTACCTGTTCACTCTCGACTTGAAAACACCCAGATTGTAGTCCACGGGGAACAAAGACGCCGGCAAGGAGTTCCATTCCTTAGCAGTTCGCATGATGAAGGTAGAAGCAAAACGCTTGGTACGAACCGAAGGAATGTCTACAGTGTACGGATGTGTTGTACCCGTGCGTCTAGTCGTCCGATGGTAGAATGGAGATTGATTTGTATGATTTTGAAATGAAAAATTTGGAATAAAATAAATAAAATAAAGAATGAAAAATAAAATAAAGAATGGAGATGAATTTGTATGATTGTAATCTGTTTTGTGTTCAATAAATATAATCATAAATAAAATAAAAAATAAAATATTACAGCTGCGTTTCGTACGATGAGTAAGAGAGCCGGAAGCCTGACCCTCTCCACCTCGGAGCCCGACTCTGTTCCACTCCTCTTCAGCTCGGCAACGTGTGAGTGATGCCTTTGGTACTGCAAGCATCTTTAGGCTACGGCAACTGCTTAACATCAGGTAGTTACATTAAAAAAATATGTAGGCCAGAGGTTTTTTTTTTTTTTTTTTAAAGTATATATTTATTTATTTAAAAGTACAAAGTTAAATATAATAAACAAAGATGCATTCGTAAACAGAGAAGGAAAGTTAAGGTTAATTATGCTTACAGGTAAAACGGTTAGGGTACAATATTGTTATTATTTTTTTAAAACTAGATTTATAGATTAACAAAGTAAACTTTAGTTAGACAAATATGTGTAAGTAGGTACTGTTTGGGAAGTTACAAGTAGGTACTTTTGACCGAAATCCAGTTATGCATCAATGCCTGTGTTTGGTAAACCTCCTTCTTCAGTTCACGGTACAGCGCTTCAAATGGTAAACCCTGCTAATGGATGTGTTAGCTCGTAGGCCAGAGGTATGTAGGTAGTTAATATTAGAGATACACGAAGGTAGTGAGGCCAGTAGTTTTCTAGTGGTTAAATGTTAGTAGACTCGGGGCTCTGGTGATGCGTCTGCACGTGGCTATCCGGTTATATCTGGCCTCATCCGGCTTAAACCCGTTCAATCGTACCGGCGCCATTAGTTTTATTGATGATTATCATCACTGGCTCTGAAGAGGTAATTTTGCTTAAACAATTAAGAGTTTAAAGAACTCATGGAAATAATTATTATATTGTATTGCTTCCAATGTTCTATAGCTGATATTCATATAGCTAGGAGAGGACGATCTAGAATAGAAAGTGGACGACTTAAGAGGGTGGATGACTTAAGAGAGCGGACTGTTTAGGAGGGTGGACAACTCAGGAGGCTGGACGATTTAGAAAGTGGACGACTTAGGAGGGTGGACGACTTAGGAGAGTGAACGACCTAGGAGAATGGACGACTTAGGACAGTGAAAGACTTATGAGAGTGGACGACTTAGGAGAGTGAACGACGTAGGAGAGTGGACGACCTAGGAGAGTGGACGACTTAGGAGAGTGAACGACGTAGGAGAGTGGACGACCTAGGAGAGTGGACGACTTAGAAGAGTGGACGACTTAGGAGAGTAGACGACTTAGGAGAGTGAACGACGTAGGAGAGTGGACGACCTAGGAGAGTGGACGACCTAGGAGAGTGGACGACTTAGGTGAGTGGACGTTCGAGGAGGGTGGATTATCGAAGTGGACGACTTAGGAGAGTGGACGATTGAAATGGGCGACTTAGAGCGTGGACTTGAAAACCAGACCAAAGTCGCGTTTATTTCAATATCTTTTCTTTCTAAATAAATACCAATAAACATTAACTACAACCGTTGTAAGTTAAATAATCTTGGTCTATTGTCGCGAAGCGGGTACAATTAAATTACATTCTACAACTTAAAACTATCAACACTGCTTGCCAGCTATGGCAAGTATAAAAGTTATTCTTTTGTTGTATTACGCAGATAAGCTAATAAGTCAAGTCAGTGGTGATATTTCCTGAACGCATATAAGGCGCGGCACAAACTTCCGTTTAAGGGCGCAACACACTGACAGATTAACGGTCAAAACCGACCGCTTCAAGGAGTAACGGTTTATATGATACAGGTTCACGCCTAGTTTGAGGACCACCAGAAATGTTTTTTATATGTGTGTCCTTTTATGATAAATAAATTTTTATGTCTTTTTTTAAATCTTTATACCACTTTGTGTATGGGCCCTGAGTCTGCTAGCATTTAACCATGGACCAATTACTAAGGGGACTGGGTCTAAGCAACTCGGCCGAATGGTCGGCCGAGTACTAACATCGACATAAAACGAAGCGAGTAGTTCAGCTATTTACCGGTAGATAGATGCCACGCATCCCGGGAAAATGACCACGCGTTGTCTCATTAAAAAAAAATCTATGCATTTAACCAATGGATAGCCACTGGTCTATCATTATCTTCGTGAATTCTTCGTTATAAATCGTAAATTCATGGCGGTCAACATGTTGTCGGCCATCAGTTAGCAGTCCTCTGTATGGAATTTATTGGTGACTAGCTTCCGCCCGCGGCTTCGCCCGCGTGGCTTACAGGGACCAAATGATATATTTTTCTTCAGAAACAAACTCAAGGGTAGAAACTGATTGCATTTTCAAAAATACTGCACCAAATTTCGGCTTTCAACTTTCACCCCCTATTTAACGCCCTTAGGGTTGGAATTTCGAAAAACCCTTTCTTAGTGGATGCCTACACTTCACAAAGAACACCCCCTCCAAATTTCAAGTCTCTAGGACCAGCGGTTTAGGCTGTGCGTTGATATATCAGTCAGTCAGGACTTAGAATTTTATATTTATAGATAGATAGAGCCAAGCTGTAGCCAATCGACTGCAGTTCATATTTGGGCTGGCTCGACCGGGGTAGTACCACCCTCTCAAAGAAAATCGGCGTAAAGTTGCTATTACAGCTGCGTTTCATACGATGAGTGAGAGAGCCGGAAGCCCTATTCCCCCCCCTCTTCCTTCGTTCCATTCCCCTTCAAGTCGGCAACGTGCGAGTAATGCCTTTGGTATTGCATGCATCTATAGGCTACGGTAACTGCTTAACATCAGGCGGGCCGTACGCTTGTTTGCCACCTCAGTCCCATAAATATAAATAAATAATAATAAGTTTTTTTATTTATTGAATTAATAATATGGAGATAGATGAAAGCTTAACAGATAGAAACTAGTAGAAAATATCAATGCCTTAAATCGCGTTCGTCAGATGGCCTACAAAAATTCCTACAATGCAAATGCCTCGAGCACCTCATAAAGGTAAACTGGGCAGTAAAGAACAAGGTTATCTTGAAACAATTTAATTGTCAAAGCGAAAGCCCGGCCCGGTTCTTTGCCCCGAATTACATGCAAGTAAACTCACTCAAACCCGTAGTTATTCTCACGTCATTGTTCACAAACAGATTAAACTAGGGCTACTCCGAAATACGAAACGAAACGAAACTATTCGGCTGGCGAATGATAGGTACGTTTTCCTACACTCTGAAAGTTTTTCGGATCCGAAGTTCGGATTCGATAGTCGTGATTTGGCGTTTCTTCGTTCGTGAACCTTACTCCGAAAGAATCTAGAACAATTCCGAAACACTTTTGGAGAAGGAAAATGTCTAGATTTACATAATATAATCTATAAATACAGTCAATCATTACTTGACGGGCCCGTTGGGGTGGTTGGCGTGATGGCGCCTTTCACGCTGCAGGTCGTAGGTTCGATTCCTACCCGGGACATGCATTAATGTGCAAGAACATGCCTGTATGTCCCGAGTCTGGGTGTATAAAATATGTATATTATTAAGTTTGTATTTACAAATAAAAAAGGAGTATATGTAGTTATATCAGTCATCTGGTTTCCATAGTACAAGCTCTGCTTAGTTTGGGATCAGGTAGCCGTGTGTAAAAATGTCCCAGGATATTATTATTATTATATTAGTATTACAGCGTACAAGCACAGAATAGATAAAGTGGTAGGTATATGGTTAATTTCAGAAAAGTTGTAACACTTTAGTGGTTTGGGATACAATCTAATAAAACGCTGCTAAATAGGGCACCTTGTGCCAGATTGTACGACCGATAACCCGAATAATAGCTCCGTATATGTCTTTGGATCACTTAGAATAGGTCATAATGACATACCTGTCTACCCATGATAGACGTATGCCATTGATAATAAAGAATAATTAAAGCACTCGAACAATAAACAATACGATTATTATACCTACTAGGTTTTGCATAGGTACGGTCAACAACACAAGTCGATGAACGTGCTCCGTTTTTAAAATCGCTTGTACACTTTTCCATCAAATCCATGATGTTTCCTTTGATTATTAATTTGTAAATCTATGGACGTTTCTTCATCTAAACAAAATTAAGGCACGTTGCTAATGTTTGGTTTGTAAAATGTTCACCAAAGCTTGTAAAATAAAGAGCATTACCGATTTGGAAAATTGAATACGTTAAGCGACTTCTGTTACTGACTTACCTTGACTGATAAGTATTTATTAACTTAAAATACCCGTGCAATTTTATAAATAAATGCTGATAGTTGTTAAATGTCACATCGTACTCTCCGTGGTGTTTTAAACTGGTTTTCCATCAGTTTTCTTCGGCCCTATACACTATGTTTCTAAAATGCCAAATAATGGGATACGAATAAGTATCGGGAATAGTATGGTATAATTTTTTTATTCAAATTCGTTTTTTTTATAATATTTGTCTCCCATTAAAAAAATCGCAAGAACTGCAATTTGTTTACATGGGTTGTTTCCATGGACCAGTTACTAAGGGGACTGGCCCTAAGCAAGTCGGCCAAGTGGTCGGCCTAGTACTAACATCGACATAAAACGAAGCTAGTAGAACTATTTACCGGTAAAATAGTAAAATGAAAATGAAAAAACAATGACCACGTTTTGTTTCATACAAATATCTAATAAGGGCACCTCTTTCTTTAGTCTTTACTCTGTGGTTGTTTCCATGAATATTAGTAGCTGCAACTCTTAAATGCAGTTAACACTGTTTTATACGCCAGCCATCATCGGTGCGACATAATGCGCGACAAAAGTCTTGTCTTGACGTGTGTGCTAGTGTTTTCTTGCAGGGCCTGATTTAGAATCGTCAGATAACTTTTATTCACAAAATTAATATGGCGTTTAGATATATTCTATGGAAAAGCTGTCAAAACGCCATATTTATTGGGTGGATAAGAGTTACCTATTCGACGATCCTGAGGCCCTTAGTATCATAACGTTTTCATAATTCGTATCATGTAGCATATAAAATACGGTCCCTATCTTATCATAAACGTCCTTATTGGCCAAATTAGTAGTCGACTCAATGACAATTGAATACACCAATCAAAACCGATTTTAACTGATTCCATGTGGACGCGTAAATGTAGCTAGGTTCTCTTCTGATTCGCATAACTGAGTCATTTACTTACAATCTTTGTTTCTCATTACAGAAATCCAATGATCAATTGACGAAGCAACGTGGGATATGTATGACACGTATGTATTTTCCCTGCAAGTCTTTCGAAAGACATATAAGACGTACAGCCGAACTGGCCCAGAGCACATTTTGTGCCGGTTGATGTTCAGTGATCATTGATATTATCTTCGTGAATTCATCGTAAATTATTTTGTAAAAGGTACGAGTTCGTAGCAAGCGGCAGACAGCAGACGTCAATCGGTCTCATAGAAATTGAATGCCGTCTGCCGTCGCGGCACATGTCATCGCCACAATTTATATGAGACCATCTGACGTCTGCTGTCTGCCGCTTGCAACGAACTCCTACCTTCATAGAAATTGTAATGCCGTCTGCCGTCGCGGCGCATGTCATTACCACAAGTTGTATGAGACCGCCTGACGTCTGCTGTCTGCCGCATGCTACGACCTCGTACCTACCTTGAATATAAATGATTTTTATAATACTTAAGTCGGTCGAATTTGACAGAAATTGTCGGTTTATTCATGACCGTGATTTTATTAAGTTGAGCCTAGACTTCTACATCCACATGGGTAACACTTTTTTTTCGAGAGTTTAGAAAATCTTTAACCTACTACTTCACCAAGCCAACTAGACACCTGGGTATAAATATCAAATGATAATAAGTCAATGATTCCGCGGTCCATCCACCACGTAGTGGGAGCGACTGCCACAGCAGTGCCCAGGCATTGGCCCAATCTCACTACGTTGTGGTTGTCACTACGTTGTGTGTGCGTGGTGTGTTTTTTGATATTTATACCCATGTGCCTAGTTGGCTTGGTCGAGTAGTACATTTCAAGGCAATCAGTAATTACGTTGCACATTATTACGTACGTTTTTCTACTGTAGGTACATTGCATTATTTCCCTGATAGAAAATAGCTGGGTGACCTCAGATCGCTTCCTAGATTACCTAACCTTAGTTATTCTAGATCTGAAGCAACTATACCTATCTCTGTAATAGGGCTCAAGAGGCAACCTTCGACATGTTTTTCTCTTTTAGAACTCGATAATAATTTAGAACCAATAAAGGTAAACCATGGAGGAGAGTTTAATCTCCCATCTTCCATATGAAATCGATAGTTTTAACTATCCACGATCGATTAAGTACCTACTACCATTGACCTTACGACCCTAAAGGTAGGAGTTCGTTGCAAGCGGCAGACAGCAGACGTCAGTCGGTCTCATAGAAATTGAATGCCGTCTGCCGTCGCGGCACATGTCATCGCTACAATTTGTATGAGAACGACTGACGTCTGCTGTCTGCCGCTTGCAACGAACTCCTACCTTACGGCGACAAACAACCGCAGCCTATGGATGCTTGCAATACCAGACGTATCTCTCGCACGTTGCCGACCCTAAACCTTTTAACACCTTTTTTGAAGTACTCCATGCTGTAGTCTCTAGGGAAAACCTTGACAGAGAGTTTGTTCTACAAACTAATCGTACGGGGGAGGAAGTTCCTCATAAACCGAACAGTACGGGATCGTATTGGATCTAAGATATTGGCTGTGTCTACAAGCCCCGAGACGCCGCGCCCGAGCAATCAGTTTTGACGTTGTCAAGCGTAATAACCGACTGATCGGGCGCTCGCTCACCTCTAGAACACACACCTTTGATTCTTAGGGCCTACTCTTTTGCAAACGAAAACGAAATTTCGGACGAAATACGCGTTTTTCATTCTACGTTTCTCATTGATTCCGTCATTTCTTACGAACGAAAATTGTTTGTAACGTAGTAGGAAATACGCGAATTTCGTCCGAAATTTAGTTTTCGTTTGAAACAGAGTAGGCCCTCTTATTTCATACAAATCAAAATTTAAACCGATAATCTGTTTTATTTCAGAGAATTGCCACGTCAGGATCTATTTTAATGCCCTGAAAGAGTGCCAACAACGGCTTGTCCGTAAACCGTACACTGCGGAGACATGCCACGAGGAAACCGTCGATCTGATCGAGGCAATAGACCATTGTGTCTCTGATAAGGCATTCGTTAAATTCGCATAAGATGGCGATAGTAATATCGCAACTTTACTTCGAGAACTTGACTTAAATTAATTTATTAAAAATATAATAAGTTACTGATTAAAATGGTTTTATTTTGACTTCCATCATCAATGTCATTATGCATATATCGCAGATGTCCACTGCTGGACAAGGTTTCCCAAGAACTTTGGTTTCTACTGTGTGATTTGAGTTGTGACATTCTTACAACCGTTCATATTCTTACGTGTGGACTTCTGCTACTTTATCGAAGACCAAGGCAATAGAATAAAAACCGGCCAAGTGCGTGTCAGACTCGCACTTAAGTGTTCCGTACCACCGTAAAATAAAAACGTCGAAAATATCAAGTTTCTTGTATGGGGACCCCCTTTATTATTAAACTTTTTTTCAACTTTTTGTTCTAGCGCCAACAGAAATACACATTCTGTGAAAATTTCAAGTCTCTAGCTATTGCGGTTCGTGAGATACAGCCCGCTGAGAGAAAGACAGGTGGACGGACAGCATAGGCTTAGTAATAGGGTCCCGTTGGCACCCTTTGGGTACGGAACCCAAGAAAATAAGATGAAAAAGACTGACCCCCAAAATAGAAAGTTATGATAGACTTACACTGGCATTACAAATCACTTTTGTTCCTAGAAATGCTTTATAAAACCATTATTAACTGGCTAAAAATCTCTATAAATTTGGCGGTCAGTCTTTTACTTTTTATTTACCAACCCTACAGTAAATAGTCACGTTGGGTTCTGACTATCTGGTGAAACGTGGGCTTTGAGTTGGTTAATACCTCCACAATGTCGTGGTGTATGGCCACTCAAGCCTCTGACTACCCCCGAATGGGGATAAAAGACGTGACGTTATACACACACAGTAAATAGGTCGGTGTCACGCGTCAGACAAGGACACAGGATAATGGCAGAGCACATCAGCGAAGAATGTCATATTATAGCGTTATTGCGGCCCGTTATCTCACGGATAGCAATAACGTTATGGCTCGTTAGATCGATTATTACTTTTTAAAGGTAGGTTACAAGGATAATAATAAAGAAAATATCCTGGGACATTCTTTTACACCCGGCTATCCGATCCCAAACTAAGCAGAGCTTGTACTATGGAAACCAGATAACTGATAATATTATCTTCTACACCTTTGATTATATATGGTCTAGATATAGGGTTCGAGCGCCTAAACGCCAAAAAAAATATCAGCCAACTGTTGGCTCATAAACTCATTTCGCCCGCTCAGTAGCGACACTGACATTGTGCGGTGAACACCGTTTTTTTGCCGTAGAAAAATGACAATATGTGCAATAAAAGTATGCAGAAATTACAGGAGACGAATAAAAACAATTAAAAAAAATACCTATCATCGGTAAGTAAACTCGAAAGAATTATTTGGTGAAGACACAATTAGATTTATGAATTGTAATTTTATTCAAAAATATAATGGCCATTTGACGCCATGTTGACAAGGTAGCCTGATAATTGAATTTAAAATTCCCATGTGAGCGTTTGCTATTTTTTTGGGGAATTATAAATCCAGGGAATTTGACTTCTAATTTTATAACTAAGCCACAGAAAAATAAGAAAGCTTCTAATAAACTAATTCGTCTTATTTACAACACTACCTAAATAAGAACATCAAATAAAGAACACCAATTATTATTACTTGTCCTTTTGACTGATAAGTCGCCATCAAATTTACTAACTCAGCCACCGATTTTACAACTCATGAACATTTTTGCGTTTTGAAGCTTCAACATGTTCTTCAAAAAATGTAGTTCAAGCTAAACTAGGAAACATCAAATAGACGGGCGCCTGTCTAAATTTGAACCAATCAGAGAGCTCAATTCAATTCGTGCGAGCTCGGGTCTTCGGGGCATTTGACTTGTCTGGGTTAGGTTCGAAGGGAGTGTTTTATAGGCCAAAAATGCTATAAAAAAGAAGTCGGTTTCATTACATGCCTTTTTTAAACGTCTTCAAAAAAGGAGGAGGACTCTGAGTGCTTCTGTCGTTACACCGTCCTCTCCAGGACTCCTATCATAAGGTAGGTATCATCATTTTTTTTAAAAACCTTTTGTACTTCAAGGTTTGTTATGGAAGGAATGGTGTCACTACAGTTCTACTCTGTTTTAGTGTTATCTTTTGAACTAGAATATTAAGAATATTACAAATAAATAACCTTAACCTAACAGTAATGTTTTTATTACAAATATATTTCACCTAGTAATCCAAATGCACAAACCCCTAATAGGTAGGTATGTGAATAATAAAAATCATAATTAAATGAATTTATATTTTAATTAGAAACCTCGAAATCAAAACATATTTTTTCCCTACTTTTATGGGAAATATTCAAAAGCTGGTATCACTCAGCACGTATCAACAGTGACGCAGCGCGCTTGACAAACAATAGTCTACGAATACTTGTGTGCGTGACACGCACACATCGCTTTCAAATCTGGCCTGTTTTTTTCGTTGCGATTGCAGCGCAAAACTCGGTCTAGACAAGTAATTAGTCTAAGTTCTACACATACTAATTTTTGTTTGTAAATTCATACTTAATATACATAATTACACACAGCAGGACATGCAGACATGTTCATGCACACAAATGCATGTCCCGGGTAGGAATCGAATCTACGACCAGCAGCGTGATAGGCGGAATCTAAACTAAACTAAATTGGAAGTAAGAAGAGAGTCGGCATCAATATGGATGAATTGTAAGAATGACGAAATGGAAATACCTACGCAGTATAGATACGGTATCTATACTAATATTATAAATGCGAAAGTAACTGTCTGTTTGTCCGCTACGTTTTCCCGACAAAACCGCTAAACTAATTTTGATGAATTTTGGTATGGAGATAGACAGGACCTTGGAGCAGAATATAGGCTTTTTTATCCCGGAAAAATGTCAGGTTCCTGCGGAATTTGAAAATTGACGCGGACGAAGTCGCGGGCATAAGCTAGTCTAACTAGGTGTTTCAAAAACATGACATCGCTAGAATTATTATAAAATGATGATGGGATTGAAGACCTATGCTTCTGAATCAATATCATCAATCAAACGAGTAGGTATTAATCGAATCTTCAAATCGATAACGATTTGATTCGAATAATTCATGTCCAATTGATGGTCTCACCTTGACATTGGGCAAAGGTCGATGCATGTCATGACCTCTCGGCATCTCTAAGGTCAAGGTAAGGAGAACATCTAAAAATCAGCCAAAGCTGGCATATTTTAGGGGTATACTCTCGCTGAGAAAGAACTCATTCTCAGCGAGAGTATACCCGGTCGGTTCTTGTTCTTGTGCAAGACGAACGAATAGTCTCTTACCAATTACCATCAAATATGCAAAATTTGACTGCATTTTTACAGTTAGGTTAGTACCTAAGAAAAAGGTCGAGAAGTTTGGGGACAAGAGTTGAGAACTCAAGAGTTCTTGCCACTTTCTTATCAAGACTTTGTCGCGCTTGGGGCTGTAGGCAATGGCTTGTACTCAGGAGGGAGCTAAATAAGTACGCAAACCTACAGCGCGGCTACGGGGCTTAGGGGGCGTCCATAAATTACGTGAGGTGATTTTTGTGATTTTTTCGACCCCCCCCCCCCCCTCCCCCTCTAATCTCACGTGAGATTTTTCAAAAGCTATATTCTAGAGGAGAAACATGTTATACTTAATTTTAAAAAAAAGTTAAAGCTTTAAGTTCAGTTAAAAAAAAAACTTAATTTATCCCAGTTTTCTTGCAATTATACACTGTTTATTGGGGTAAATAAAATTACGTGAGATTTGCCGAGACCCCCCCCTCCCCCACGTGAGATTTGGTGAGATTTTGCTCGACCCCCCTCCCCCCCATAAATACCTCACGTAATTTATGAACGCCCCCTTATTGCTGGCATTAATTAGGCTAATCTGGGAACTTATTTGGTCCAGCCGTGAGACAAATTCGTCTTCTTCTGTCGTGTTATTGTTTCTAACTTTTTGTTTGTTGTGTCTATCTATTGCTTGTTTTATTTAAACTGTACTGTGTCTTTTGTGCTGTGCCAATAACATGGACCAATTACTATGGGGACTGGCCCTAAGCAACTCGGCCGAGTGGTCGGCCTAGTACTAACATCGACATAAAACGAAGCGAGTAGTTCAACTATGTACCGGTAGATAGAACAATGAAAATGAAAAAACAATGACCACGTTTTTTTTCATACATATATCTATTAAGGGCACCGCTTTCTCCTGTCTTTACTCTGTGGCAAATAAATGTTTTACTTTCTTTCAAACGGAGGGATTCTCAGTACAACGCAATCTCTGCCTGCCTCTTCAGTTATTAAAAACATGGACAAAGTACTTATTAACGCATGTTTAAATGTTACAATCCTCTTGACATTGCATTCAGAGGTCGACGCATGTCTGCGACTAAGGTCATCGAAGAAATAATGATTACATGATGAATGATGTAGAAAGTTCGTTGCTTTTAAGTTTCTTACAAACTTGAAGACATATACAACATGTTAAGAAAACCCTGTCCGAGCCGAAACCGGTAATTAGGTTCCCCAATCACATGACCAAATAAAATAATAAAAATAAAAAAATCATGATAGTAAACATATTAATGAACATTTAAAGTTCAAATTTTTTTTGCCTTTTTCCCACATAATGTAGCTAATTTTAAAAATATGACAACACCGTTACCGGAAGTAATTATGTTAGATCGTGTGGCGTCACCTCAGACCACAAAGTATGTGATGACGTCATTTTATGAATTTTTTTTTAATGTAAACGGGGTATTTGTATTACAAAAAAATATAGGAGGCCTTTGCCCAGCAGTGGGACACATACTATGCCAAAAAAATGAAAAAAAAATTTTTTGAATAATTTAAAAAATTAAAAAAAAAACAATTTTTTTTTTTACAAAAATGGAATCTAATCTCGATACCCAAGAATACGTTTTCGGGTCGGACAGGGTTTTTTTAACATGTTGTATAGTAGTCCGTATAATTGACCTGTGCCTGTTTGTAATGTCAAAATAACAGCTTTTTACTAAATAGATGTGTCCATATGGCGCGCATGCCTCACCCCGCCGCCTGCGCCTGATGAAGACACCGCGGCGTCTTCATCAGGCGCATGCCTCGCGCGAGCACTCACTTTTGACGTCGGAACGCATAGACGTAATGTCATAATATGAGTGCTCGGGTGAGGCATGCGCGCCATATGGACACATCTAATGAATAGGAAAGTTTAATAAACTGTAAATATTAAAAAAAGTTTATCCGTTTGTCTGTTTATTCCGGCTAATCTCCGAAACGACTGAACCGATTTTGACGGAACTTTCACTGATAAATAGCTGATGCTATAAGGAGTAACTTAGGCTGCTCGTATTTTAGCAAACATAAACAAAAAAAGATAAATTTCAGTAAATAAATAATTTAACTAAACAGTATTTATTCCCTGATAAAACTCTGTTCAAATATTAATAAACAATACAAAAGGAATTAGGGACTACTTACAGAAACCTTGTTTATTCCTGCGGTAGACACGCATAAAGGTATTTGAAACCCTGAAACTGAAATATAGGTTTCGAAGTCACTTTGTACATAATAAACTGCCGGTAAACCTTTGTCTAGTATCGTTTGATGTACAATCTGGTATCGTTTGATGTACAATCTGGTATCGTTTGATGTACAATCTGGTATCGTTTGATGTACAATCTGGTATCGTTTGATGTACAATCTGGTATCTTTTGATGTACAATCTGGTATCGTTTGATGTACAATCTGGTATCGTTTGATGTACAATCTGAGGGCCTACTCTTTTACAAACGAAACCGAAATTTCGGACGAAATTCGCGTATTTCCTACTACGTTTCTCATTGATTCCGACATTTCTTACAAACGAAAACTTACGCGAATTTCGTCCGAAATTTCGTTTTCGTTTGTAAAAGAGTAGGGCCTCTATTCTTTGATATATTACGTCAGGTACAACATTTTATTAAATTATGGCCCTGGGAGAAAGTTTGAATTCATGTATTTTAAAGAAATTTAATGCCATAGGTATTTTCGATCTCAAAGAAAGAGGGGGCCTGTTGCCTCATTTCCCTCAATGCGAGGGGTTGATTGGGTTGGTTCAACTGGGGTTGTAGCACCCTCTCACAGAAGATCGGCGTAAGGTAGCTACCTACTTCAGCTGCTTTTCGAACAATGCCTGAGAAAGCCGCAAGCCCAACCCCCCTCCTTACCCTCCCTCTGTTCCACTTCCCTTCAGGTTGGCAACGTGCGAGGGATGCCTTTGGTATTGCAAGCATCTATAGGCTACGGTAACTGCTTGACATCAGGCGGATCGTATACTTGATGGTTACCTAAGGGGCCATCCATAAATTACGTCACACGACATTCATGATTTTTAGACCCCTCCCCCCCTCGTCACAGCTGGTCAAATTTTCGAGACTCCCCCCTCCCTGTGTGACGTCACATATTATTTACAATTTTCAGAAATTTTCATAATTTTTCGTTAACAATTCAAATTTCGGTTTTAATACTTAGATATATTAGATTTTTTAATGTGACGTCACAAAACTTAGGAGCCCTCCCACCCCCTTGTCACACAATGTCACATTTCGTGGACCCCGGGGGGACCTTTACGTGTGACGTAATTTATGGATGGCCCCTAACAGCCGAATACTCAAAGGCTACTTAAATATTTAAGTCTCACTTAGCAGTTTGAGACGTCGTTAACTGCCAATTTTTGTATGGCGCGTCAAAGTTAAGCAGCACTCAAATTTAAGTTGCGCACGAGTATTCGGCCGTATGTCACATAAAAAAAGTATAGTTCCACTAGAAAAAGGTGGCAACCATAATCTGAGGTTACAACTCAGTACACAAGGTTGACCAGCCGTAACCTTGCGGCGTTGGTAAACAAACACACTGTATAACTATATGTACATATGTATCTAATTATTTATAGGCGGTTTCCGCGTGCGGTTAAACAGTGGTAACTTAACTGAGACAATTTCTAAATAACCTTCACGATAAGGGCTATATCGCACGAGGACACCAGTGGTAGCGCAAGCAGTCGCTTCACCAACAAAATGTATAGAGCTGTATGGAGGGTATCGCACCTGGTGTCCGCTTGGTAGCGCAACCAATTCGGTGACGGCTATCGAATCAGCCACTGGTGGCGCAACCATGGTCGCCTCGTGCGATATCGTACTAAGACTGCATCATATGAGTATCATCAATTATACCGCTTGGTGCAGTGGTTTGAGTGTAGGCCGTTCGGCTCACTGCATCGGGTGGTTGCGGGTTCGATTCCCGTCAGAGGCAAGTTTCAGTAACTGCCTTTTCGTAATTTGCCCTCGTCTGGGTGTCATTGGGATCGCTTCCAGTTCATCGTCCGATACCCATACCTACTGCCGCACAATTTATAAACGCAGTAAGTACCGAAGCAGTAAGTGGTACTTACTGCGTTTATAAATTGTGCGGCAGCATAGTACAAGCTTTGCTTAGTCTGGGACCATACAGTTGGTTTTTGTCAGGCGACATGTATTTATTTATGTTCAATCATCTCAGAGAGATTTTTATCGGGTTTTTAACTCAATTTAAGTAGCATTTGATTAATCGGCAGTTATCTCATTGTTAATTAACTTTTCGTGTACCCATAGCTATGATTGGAAAGGGCATCATTACCTTATAAAAGAATCCCCTCTCGTCGTATGTACAGTCAGCAAGATAGTCACTGAACATTCTCAATTTTTCAAATCGGTAATAGGTACTCGTGACCTGAATCCCCCTCGCGTAGAGAGGAGGCCCGTGCCCAGGAGTAAGACGATAAAAGCGACATTAGAACTCGACTATCAATGAATATTGGCGATTTTATAAAAACCAAAGTAGGATTTCTTTTACTATCAAAACGAAATATTAACAACATATTTAAATATTGTTTAGATCAAAAAATATGCAAAACAAAAGTGTGCAAGCAATTTGAAAAAACATATATCCCCATAGATGATGAACTTACACTGGTTATACATGTAACTTTTGTTCAAAGTTTTTTTTTTTATAGTTGGCATAAAAGCGTACGGCCCGCTTGATGTTAAGCAGTAACCGTAGCCTATAGATGCTTGCAATACCAAAGGCATTCCTCGCACATTGCCGACCTGAAGGGGAGTGGAATGGAGGGCGGGGAAGGGGGTATGTAAATCCATTGTAACTGGCTAAAAATCTCTATAGTTTGCGGATAATGTTTAGCGAGTTAATTTGCTGACCGTACTACCACAGAATAGATAAGGAGTACAGAAGTTGCACTCCTTTGATCTTGAAGAAAGCCGACATTTTAAATTATTATTATTACCTAAACTTGTCGCGCCCGACCGCGCGCAATCTAAATTGTGCCTTGACGCAACGCGTTAGCGTATGTAATTCGCCGTCCCGCTGCCGCACGCTGCTGCACGCTACTTAACCTTCAATCGGCAGGGTTGTCACAATTAATAAAAATAAAATAGTACCAACATTTTTGTATTTAAATGTTAATTAAAACTATACATTTTAAAAAATTACAGTTGTTGCACTTTAATGTAATGCCTTCGATATTTTTTGTCTTTAAAATAGCGGTTATTAAATTTAATGGCAGCATAAATGCGAAATCTAACAAATAATTTAAAAATCTATTTTGAAGGGAAGCATGGACATGGAGTGGTGAAATTAATATGTTTTAGTAAATTAATTAGCGCATATAACAGCACGCAATAGCATGGGAACAATACGCAATAGCATAGCATGGATGCATAGTAGAATATCAAGTACAGCAAGTGCAAGTCGCTCATTGAGTTATGACCGTTAACCTTGAATTTATAGTTCTCTCACTCGCTTTTTCCGCCGGTGGCCGAGTGCTCATAAAACGCTACGGCAACTAGTATCTACTTATATCGACTTAGGTAAGTGTCTAATACGAATATAGGTAAGTAGAAAAACTGGCAACACGATGGATCTCGTCAACTATGAAAGGAATTAAGGTAGGTAGGTATTCCGTAATCGATGCTAGTAGGTATAACGTGGTATAACCGTAAAAAACTGTCATTTCATTCTGTTCCAAATTACATATTTTCGCTTTAATTCCACTATTCGATCCTACCTCTTGTAAATAACGTCTACTGCACTGAACTATGAGCTTCTTTTTATATCTAAATAACAAAATAAAACTTCAATTAGCTTCAATTACCTTTCACAATCAGCTGGCAAAGAAAAAAAAGTCAATTTGCAGTTTCTATAACTATTTAGACAGCCATATACGCCACAGTTCGTCTTGCTCGTCATTTTTAATTTTAAAATAATAATTCCAACGCGAGCGACCAACCAAAAGCGCGCGAAACGTTATAGCGCGTGTTCACGCCAGGAGCGCGGCGGCCATATTGAATTGCGTACAGACTTTGTACGCGAACCGATCGGAGCTAGTTCGACCGAAACCACAGAGTGACTGAGGCCTGACAATATTTACAATAGGCAGGCTATTGCTGAAAGCATAAAGGCCATGACTAAGAGAGCTTTTGGATCTGACGTCATTCCAAGTTGTTGACCTGGGTTCGCGTCCACGTATCACTTAATGTATGAGTGCACCTATGTGTAACCATTTGAACGTTACTTGTTGTAGTGTACTTATTTGAATCGTCGATAGCAAAGGACTCTGGTTATTATTACCTTATACCTATTATGTTGATGGTCACACACATTATAAACTATGAGGAATCAATAACAAATTACCAATATAAACAGTAACTACATAAAAGGAAAAATAATAAGATGAAGGTGATGTCATTGTTAATTTCTAACATGAGATTAAATTAAAATACCGATGGCAGTTGGCGGTCAGCTACACAGTGGGTTAACTGTAGAATCGGCTATTTTAGAATACTGTGAGAAAGAGATTCTAAAGATACAAAATTACGAAATATTAATTAAAACAAGATTCCTAAACGAAACAACGGACGTTAGATACAATTTATATAATATTATTTCCATTATTTTATTTCTAATCGCATTATGTCACGCTCACTCCATAAGTAAACCAAGGAAAAAGTAAATACTAATTACAATCGGAATGTTAATCAACAATTGGCGTACTCATGGACGGCATCAATTCACCACCCCGCGACCTGGGTAAACAAGTCGCCATGATGTCATGCTGATGTTGTTGACCTAACTGCAAGAATCGCTCATTACCTACCAATGTGTATAACGACCATGTGTGTTGTTTTACAACCAAAATATTCATGATTTATTACAATCAAAATATGGACCATAACGAGACACATGTTTTGTTTGTCACATTCAATTCATATTACTAATTTGTCATTTTATTAGCTGCATGGTCTTGAGTCTTGGCCACAGCAGACATGCTACTTTTAGCATCGGCGATTTTGCGACTGTATTGATGCTGCGTCGCGTTTTGGCGACTCTCTACAGTCGCAAAATCGCCGATCGCTGATGCTAAAAGTATCATGTCCCTTAAGTGTTCGATATGACAAAGTTTATGGCTCTCACTCACCTAGCTAATGTTCCTTTCCATTTGATTAGGCCGTTGTGCTTATTCGTTGGCTGATCATCGATGACCTCACACTTGATGGGTTGGGGCGGGTCGAACGTGGTGGCGTGCTGAGGCGGGGGGCAGGCGAGGGGCTCCATCCGACACGAGATGGAGGCCCGCTTGGGCGGCGTCGCCCGCGGGTACGTGTGGTGCCTGGCGCTGCCGACCGCTGCCGGCTCCGCGCGCCTCTGCTTCGGCAGCGTCCTCGCGCATATGGCGCTGGCTGCATTCTTAAGGTGTGTTCGAAATCTATTGTTATTGCTTGAAACACTGAGTACACCACCCTCCATCTTCATCTCATCAGCCTCTTTACTTTCACCACACTGAATGTATGTTTGCATCCATTTTTCTTCCGTTCCACTTCATCACTCTCTTATCACCTCTTTAAATACATTGTATATTTATTTCAATATTAGTTAATCACTTTTGTAACTCTCCTTTTACGACGTCACGATTCAGTGCCATTTCAGTTCAATATAATGTACCACAATTCTATAAGAGAAACCAAAAATGACGTGAGATAATTTTGATTTACACGGGTGAATAAAACAATGCCGAAACCAAAGATGTCGATTACATCATCACTTTACCTAAAATAAGTATAATTTTACATTATGGACAGGTTATTTGACATCAGTCATGAGCGTTTGGCAAGGAATAATAAAACGTGAATACAACATTACAATAGTCATGAAAATCCTTTTAAAAGTTGAATATATCGATCAAGGTCTTCGTGTTTATAAGTGTAAGCTAAATATTTAAAAATGTCCTATGACATCCACGGTTCGTCGCAATAATAGATCACGTAAGATGTATAAATAAACCGATAAAATTAACATTTCTCACACGAACATTCAGATACTGAGGTCTAATTTGAATTTAAAATAATATAAGGTGAGTATCCATCCAATCCATTTTAGCATGTTACCCAAGGACTACGTCACCTTAATTCGTTACCATGTGCCTACAACTTGACCTTAATCTAATAAATTGTCAACATACATAATACGATGACTAAATATGATTTTATTGTATAATTCTAAACACCCACAACTAGTGAACGGTAAAGTAAATAAATTAATCTGCAAGCTAGATTACCCGTGTTGCGGTCTACTTGGCGAGATGGCCGCCCGACTGCATTGCGGCATCGATTTCGTGTGAGAAAATGTATTGCAGTAGGTACTGCATTCATTCTAAGCACGTCATTATATTCTTCTTTTTACCGACTGCCTCGCTAGGAGAGTTATGGTGGTTATCGGTGTTATTATCGATGACATTATTCGGCCTTCAATTTGTACTATTTTCTTTAGATTTTTATTAAGCCAGTATGAGTTGTACCGTACATATAGTTGGGAGGAAATTTGTAAATATTATGAAAGGAGTGCACGGATTTGCGGAAGGCTTCGCGGCGGCACCGCAGGTCCGGACGGGGGGAGGGAGCGGTGGCGAGCCGTGGGCGCGCTGACATCACCGCCGGAGCCAGCCGCTCTTACATCACCATTGACTGCCTCCCACCAGCAGAGAACGGCCTGCGCGCCCGCACCACTTCTACTGAGCTTCTACACGTCAATATTGAAAATCGATCGCCGCGTACGCATGTTACTTTCCATTCATTTATGACTGATGCGCTTATAGCAGAACATTTTTACTATTGTGCTCATTATCTTCAGGTAACTCGACACAATGCAGATGCAGTTGAATTTTTTGTATAAAAAAACTCACCTGTGTAAAAAAGAGAAAAACAAGCTTATTAAAATACTGCAGGCGGCGACAACTTATTTAAACTTAAGGCCCCACTAACTATAAAATTTGATTATTGGTTGTCACCGCCTGCAGTACTTTAATTAGCCTGTTTTATCTTTTTTACGCAGGCAGGTTTTTTGTTCTTTATAATAATTTGTATTTTTTTTTAAAGGGTGTGCCAAATAAATGGGCATACATACATACATACCTACTCTCAAAAAACAAAACCCCGCGGTAGTCAAGTAAACAAATAAATCCACAGGTAAAGTAAGTAAGTTGTTAGGTACTAGACATGATGAACCACCGACGACGCAAGGTTTCAAATTAGGTTAATCTTATGCATTTTACTACTACATCAATTCTTCTACAACACCGCCATCCTCTTCTGTAATTGATATTTTTACATCAGGCAGGCTTTTAGAAGCAGAGATTTATTAACTTATAAGGACCATACCACAGAATAGATAAGGAGTACAGAAGTTGCACTCCTTTGATCTTGAAGAAAGCCGACATTTTAAATTATTATTATTACCTAAACTTGCCGCGCCCGACCGCGCGCAATCTAAATTGTGCCTTGACGCAACGCGTTAGCGTATGTAATTCGCCGTCCCGCTGCCGCACGCTGCTGCACGCTACTTAACCTTCAATCGGTAGGGTTGTCACAGTTAATAAAAATAAAATAGTACCAACATTTATGTATTTAAATGTTAATTAAAACTATACATTTTAAAAAATTACAGTTGTTGCGCTTTAATGTAATGCCTTCGATATTTTTTGTCTTTAAAATAGCGGTTATTAAATTTAATGGCAGCATAAATGCGAAATATAACAAATAATTTAAAAATGTAGTCTGAAGGGAAGCATGGACATGGAGTGGTGAAATTAATATGTTTTAGTAAATTAATTAGCGCATATAACAGCACGCAATAGCATGGGAACAATACGCAATAGCATAGCATGGATGCATAGTAGAATATCAAGCAACAGCAAGTGCAAGTCGCTCATTGAGTTATGACCGTTAACCTTGAATTTATAGTTCTCTCACTCGCTTTTTCCGCCGGTGGCCGAGTGCTCATAAAACGCTACGGCAACTAGTATCGACTTATATCGACTTAGGTAAGTGTCTAATACGAATATAGGTAAGTAGAAAAACTGGCAACACGATGGATCTCGTCAACTATGAAAGGAATTAAGGTAGGTAGGTATTCCGTAATCGATGCTAGTAGGTATAACGTGGTATAACCGTAAAAAACTGTCATTTC
The DNA here is from genome assembly GCA_947859195.1 of Drymonia ruficornis. Classification (NCBI taxonomy): domain Eukaryota; kingdom Metazoa; phylum Arthropoda; class Insecta; order Lepidoptera; family Notodontidae; genus Drymonia; species Drymonia ruficornis. Next base: position 6,838,111 of record OX401926.1, on the reverse strand, counting down.
ATTCTGTTCCAAATTACATATTTTCGCTTCAATTCCACTATTCGATCCTACCTCTTGTAAATAACGTCTACTGCACTGAACTATGAGCTTCTTTTTATATCTAAATAACAAAATAAAACTTCAATTAGCTTCAATTACCTTTCACAATCAGCTGGCAAAGAAAAAAAAGTCAATTTGCAGTTTCTATAACTATTTAGACAGCCATATACGCCACAGTTCGTCTTGCTCGTCATTTTTAATTTTAAAATAATAATTCCAACGCGAGCGATCAACCAAAAGCGCGCGAAACGTTATAGCGCGTGTTCACGCCAGGAGCGCGGCAGCCATATTGAATTGCGTACAGACTTTGTACGCGAACCGATCGGAGCTAGTTCGACCGAAACCACAGAGTGACTGAGGCCTGGTACTACCTACATTTCCTCGCTGAAAGGTAGTGTTAATTATGTATTCTGTGCTGAAAGCTAAAGCCATTTCAGCGAGGAAATGCCCTTCGGTCTCCGATTGTGTCGTCCATAATAATCTTTTACATAAAAGTTTAATCAAATTACCAGATATTACTTACCATGAAAGACAGACACTTGACTGTCCAAAATAGTGTGTCCAAGTAAACGGGGACATGGACACAGTACTGGCTCAGTAGGTCGCGGAAAATAATGTTGAAAAAATAATAAATAATAATAATATCCTGGGACATTTTTTACACACGGCTGATCCCAAACTAAGCAGAGCTTGTACTATGGAAACCCGATAACTGATATTAGGTACTACAAATACTACTTTTTTATTTGTAAATAAAATACATACTTAATATACATATACACTCAGACTCAGGACATACAGACATGTTCATGCACACAAATGCATGTCCCGGGTAGGAATCGAACCTACGATCTGCAGCGTGAAAGGCGCCATCACGCCAACCACGCCAAAGGGCCCGTCAAAACATGTGGGTATTGCCTATACTTAATATACATATACACCCAGACTCGGGACATACAGACATGTCCATGCACACAAAGGCATGTCCCGGGTAGGAATCGAACCTACGATCTGCAGCGTGAAAGGCGCCATCACGCCAACCACACTAAAGGGCCCGTCAAAACATGTGGGTATTGCCAATACGCCTAAGAATGCCTTCTTATGTATTTAATAACTTATTGTCGAGTTGCGAGTGCGGTAACAGATGGGTGAATGTCGGCTGCATGGTGCGATGCGAGAAGGTAAAAGCTAAAAATAATAAATTAGTGCAAATCACCCATTTTCTTCTTGATCCATACATAACCAAATTTGGAAATACAAATATGGCAGACGAGTTTAAAGTCACGTAGGCACACTACCGATTATAAATACAAACAATTAAAAATACATTAGTTTAAAAAATACTTAATTAAATAATCATACTGGGTTAATGTTTATGAATGATGTTAGAAAGGAAAATGACGAACATACCTATTCACGAAGGAAATTTTACCGGCCGCAGGCATGTACCCTCATGTACCCATGTAGGTACCCTCATGTAGCCATGTACCCTCATGTACGCATGTACCCTCATGTACCCATGTACCCTCATGTACCCATGTACCTTAATCTTCCCATGTACCCTCTTACGCTTCAGCCACACTCACACGCTCATACATCTTCTCATCACCACACTTCTATCAACGGGAATACCTATTTATATATATATATATAACGTCACGACTTTTGTCCCCCATTCGAGGGTAGTCAGAGGCTTGAGTGGCCATACACCACCACAATGTGGAGGTATTAAGTCAACTCAAAGCCCACGTTTCACCAGATAGTCAGAACCCAACGTGACAGGTGGTGAACCTTGTCGCCGTGTATATGTCGTCGCCAACTGGTTTAATAGGCCATTCAATTGGGCAGCTAGCCCGTTCATTAAACGCCGGCACTCAATACAATGGCTAAAGGACGCTTAGGCAAATTGTTGAATGCAACGTTTGATGAAGGGGCTGAACGTTGCTTAGCCTCTTGGGTGAATGACATTTGTGAATATTGATAGGGTGACCATGACGTCTATGACAAAGTCGACGGAGCCCCGCTTCGCGGGGCTCCTATTTCTGCGTTCGGGGTCACCAGTAACCTAACACGAAGGGAATGATGGGGGTTTAGCTCGCTCTCTCCGCTCGCTCGCTAACCCCCATCATTCCCTTCGAACCTAACCCAGCCAAGTCGAGTGCCCCAAAGTCCCGAGCTCGCTTCGCTCGCTCACGCATGCAATATTTAAAACGTTTTAATTCTAAACATTGTTTTACTAAGGTATCCAGATGACGAAATGACATCCAGTAGAACTGCATCATCGTCCGTATGCTTTTAGAATAATTCATGGTCACCTTAGCCTTTCGAACATTGTCGATAACCTCAATTAGTTTAAAATTCGGTTCCGTCTTATTATTCGTAGTTAAATCCATGTTATGGTCTTGTTTACTATTAATAATTATCAATTGAACTTTTTAACACACTATAAAATCACTAAACACGGTAATTCGACAAAAAAAACAATACACATTTTATCAGCTGTTGACAATTAGGGACGCCATATTTGTTAGATGACTACTGGCGCTGCAGTGGCGGAAAAAGGAATTAAATTTAAATGACCCGGCGGCTTTTCTTTCAGCCTTCTCCAAAAGGCTAGCTTTCAACCAGCCAACTCGTTGGACGTTTTGCTATATGTGTCAATTCAACGAACGGCCTAGGCGTCCACTTAAGTGTCGGCGTTTAATGAACGGCCTAGCTGCCCAATTGAATAGCGTATTAAACCAGTTGGCGGCGACATATACAGGAACTGACTATTACCTAATCCCGAGGGATAGGTAGGTTTCCTCACGATGTTTTCCCTCACCGTACCTACCGTAATACCTATTTCCTAATGGTAAATCTTTTTCGATATACCTAGGTAAGTATTGCGAAACAATGTAGGTATTAAAAAAAATGTTATTAAAAGTTTAAAAGATTATAACGTCACTAGATTTTTTTATAAACTCTGCATGTGTGTATTTTTGTTGAATTTAAAATTTATTTTGAATATTGTTTCACTGTTAATAATCGTAAAAAACTTTTCAGATGATATGCATCCGGAATCCAGACTGCAAGACGGCTGCAAAATTGCAGTTCGGTGCAGTTGCCATAACTGCATCAAACTGCCGAGCAAATTCCACTGCACGCCAACTGCCCTAAAGTCTGTTCTCAATGTTTTTTTTGTTTATAACCAAGGATGGCACACTGGCAGACGGTCCACCTGATGGTAAGTGGAAGCCGCCGCCCAGGACATCTGCACCTTAAGGGGAGCACGCGGCGCCGACCTTTTAGGGACCTGTAAAAATGCCCTTGGAAGAACCCCATGTTGTAGTACAAAGGAAGAACTTCGGGAGGGAGATCATCGATTAAAATTGCAACAATTTACGTGTATAGGTACCGCTCTGAACCAGTATGAGGCGGTTCAATCCAGTTCTTAACGAATTTATTATTCTCCTTGACGGGATTAAATCCTACCAAGTCTTCAGCCTTCATAAACAAGAGTTAAAACAACAAAATTATTATTTTGCCATGGGTCTATGCACAACCACAATAAGGGCCGCCACATACATCGGTATTGCGTTTCGAAATATCGAATCGGGATTCCGTAAGCTTACACACAGACGTTGTTTTTCCGTTCGGAATGACAGGGGGCTTACGACAAGCTCTTATTGCGATTCAATTATAGGAACGTTTTAACGACGGTTTAATGACGTTTCTTATTGTCATGACAATAAGGTACGTCATTGCACAAAAAGTCGCTGAAACGTTAATACGTTCCTGTAATTGAATCGCAATAAGAGCTTGTGGTAAGCCCCCAGGGCTCAGTTCAGAGACGCTAGTCATTGAGTGCACCCATTCCGTCAGCCAATATGGACGACGATTTTCGCATATGCCAGTGTCAAGTAAAATAATAATGGTTAATATTCCACCAACATTACACATTATAATATAAGGAAAAACAAGTTTTGGAAATTAAAACAAAAATGACAACAATACTTTTCCAATTGCCGCCATAAAAAAATAAATTTAAAAAAATCCGCTTCAGTCCTGTGTCGCACACTGTCATTCCGTTCGGAAAAACGAATGTGTGTGGCGACTCATACAAAATCTATGAAAGTCTTGCGTTCGGAACGGTTTTTTTTCATGCGGGATTCCGGACGCATAGGCCACCATTCGGAATTTCGAACGGAAAAATTCCGTACGTGTGTGATACGTACATACATTTGGTTGAATTTACTGCGTTCGGAATTCCGATTCGATATTTCGAAACGGGATTCCGATTCGGAATTCCGTATGTATGTGGTGGGCTTAAGGAGTGTTTAAGAGGGTGCGGGTTTTTAATTCGCCTGGCGGATAATAAATACCTATACGCAATAATGTATGATGATAATGATGTACCTGTGTATTAACCTCAGTGCCTATAGGTTAGTGCAAGCCAGGCATGGCCGGTAGCCAGCTTTTGGCTTGGATGCAAGTCAGGAATTTTCTGTTAAAGGACAAGGTTAGTAGGTAGGTAGGGCTCTAATATGACTTCTAAGCATTCTGAAAAAAATCGATCGTGCGGGCAATGCTTTTGGTATTGCAAGCATCTATAGGCTACAGTAACTGCTTAACATCAGGCGGACCGTAGGTACGCTTTTTTGCCACCTCAGGGGCCCTACCACCACCTCTTATAGCAGTTTTGTTTTAACGTTTCAGCGGCCATTTGTGCAATGACGTTTCTTATTGTCATGACAATAAGGTACGTCATTGCACGAAAAGTCGCTGAAACGTTAAAACGTTCTTATAATTGAATTGCGATAAGAGGTCATGGTAAGCCCCCTGTTCTATAAAAAATGCAAGTAGGTCCTACTAATGTAAGAAAGACAAGCTCGCTGCGTTGATTGTCGGGACGTCTCAATCGACGTCGGGTTTTAATCCGGAAACGAAATTAACTTTTACTTTCCAAATATTCAAATAAAGATTTTTTGTAATCTATGCGAGAACAATATGAATTGAGAATTGTGATTTGTTCACGATTGACGAACAAATCAAATTTTATTGTTAATTGTGACACCACATGCAATTAGCAATTAATCAATCGCAAATAAATTTTGCCCAACTCTGCTATCTACCCTTATTTATTATAGCTCATTTACACGATTCATTTTCACGATTGAGGAACAAATCAAAATTAATTGTTAAATGTGACACCACATGCAATTAATTAATCGCAATTAAATTTTGCCCAACTCTGGTAGATAGATTCCTACAGAAGAGCCAGCATCAACTGAAACATCATGGATCAGTGTGAACATAAATAGATTGATCTGTGAGGAATAGATCAAGGAACTTAGGCATCACGGAACAAAAATACCGATATAAACTCTGATGGGCATTGAAAGAAAAAAAAGACAGCTATTATAAAATAAAAAAAATAATCACTTACCATAAACACAAATTAAAACTATGAAACAATAACACATCCAAAGGCGGGAAAAAAATCCATTCGCAATTTTGAATTTAGAATGTCATCGTATCAAATCACTACTTTTTGTTTTTTAAGTTCACTCACCGGCGATAATTAAACGCGCGTCGTGTAACCACAGATTGACGATACGACAATGCGTAAACAAAATCGTAAAATGAATGCGACTGTGGCGCGAACGCGATGTGCTCTCGAGGTTAGTTATTATCAAAGGCTATATTGAACAGAATCAAAACCTACTACTGCCGCCATCTACCATAATCGCGATGAACTAACACACGTAGAAAGGAAAAACGTGAACTTTTGGCGCGAAGTGAAAATAAGGACTTTCTGGCGGGAAGCGGAAAAGTGATGTCGTTATTTTTGTTTTAATATCCAAAACCTGTTTTCGTGTATTAAAATGGGTAATGTTGGTGGAATATTAACCATATAACCATGTTATATGTTCATAATTAATATGCGTGTGTGGTGTGGTGTGGAACAAGTGTTGAAACATGATTTTCGGGGTTCCCCAAGAAGTCTGGTAAGTAATTTGTCACCACATGCATGACTGATAGGCTTTGGGGGGTATTTTATGCCTAGCCAAAGGTCTTCATGTGCTTAAAATTAAATACTATAATATAATTTAACTTGACCCTGGCACATATGAAATGCGACGACGACGCCATAACGAAAAATAGTGAAAATAAAACTATCACTGGTGAAATTGGCATAATTTTAGAGAAATAATAAATAATACATTATCGCGCCAGGATTAATAACATACTTAAGACGATACAAGAAAAAAATGAATTTTAGTTTCGGGGTGTGGCTAGCGTCGCGTGAGCTGCCGAAGGATATATCCCTCTCGCTTAGCTAGGACAGAACAGCTATGGAGTAGACTATAGTATAGTTATTTTTTGAAGGAACAATATTGTTTATTACGTACAATTAAAATAATATGTCCCAGTGCACCTTTTAAAATAGATGAGATGGATGAAAATATTCAAATATATTTTTTTCGTTTTATATGGGATTTTTATGTCGAGTGTATTTGAAAAAAATAATTTAATTTCTATGTTGTTTTTATTGCTGAAGACAAAGTAAGTCAAAAGAAGACAAACGATACCTACAATATGCTGATAGATACGTATAACAATATTTCGATCGTATAATAGCCTATAACCAGCGGACGATCCAGACGCGTCCAACGATACCTCATTAGTCAAATTATTATGATAAAAATAGTTTGGACGTTATACGCGAGCAGATGAACATACATACATATCGGTCAAAATCATAACCCTCCGCCCACCGTAGTCGGGTAAAAATGTACATACTCTGTGTCAGTGACTGACTGCCGGATATGAGTATCTTTTTCATGTTTCGTAGGCAAAGGAATACTTTGGTACTTAACTTCGATGCCGATCATGAAGTCATCAGCGGTGTCATAATATTTTTTTTACCATATTTAATTTATTTTTTAATTTAATTTTCAGTTTTTATTAATTTTATTGATTTATTATCCATGCATTTATTTTTTGTTTATCTTTTTATCTTTATTTTTTATCTATCAAAATCACCCTTAGACTGGTTACTGCCACAGGTGACAAGAGGGCTGGCTCTTTCCTTGCTCAAAAAATTAGCTTGACAACGGGAACAGCTTGAATACAGGGAGGACATGCAGCCAGTATCCCACGCGGACGGTATTTGTTTAATTAGGGGTAGGTTTTTATTTTATTGTATTTTATTTTAATTTATGTTATATTATATTGTATTTTAATGATAAAACATGAAAAATAAAAAAACCGGCCAAGTGCGTGTCGGACTCGCACATAGAGGGTTCCGTACCAACCACCGTATAAATATTATTTATTTTTTAGTACATAGTTGATATTCATTCTGTGAAAATTTTAGTTTACACATATGCGACTAGATGGCGCTACTGTCGCTTAAAAGTTAATTAATTGGTAAAAAAAATGTAGTTTTACAATATTTTTTGTCAACAATTTATGTAAAAGCTGTTATAATGATCACTAATGGTTAAAATATTAGTTTTCCTTTATATATAGTTTAATTTATGAGATATAAATAAAAACGTCAAAAATATCGAGTTTATTGTATTGGGACCCCCTTTATTTTAAACTATTTTTTATTTTTAGTATTTGCTGTTGTAGCGGCAACAGAAATACACATTCTGTGAAAATTTCAAGTCTCTAGCTATTACGGTTCGTGAGATACAGCCCGCTGACAGACAGACGGACGGACAGACAGACAGACAGACAGACAGACAGACAGACAGACAGACAGACAGACAGACAGACGGACAGCGTAGGCTTAGTAATAGGGTCCAGTTGGCACCCTTTGGGTACGGAACCCTAAAAAATAAATAAATAATATTTTATTTTATTTAATACATTGAATTGAATAATTTAAATACAGAAATTATCACATTGACTCGTTAAATCACGGTTTACACCCGCTAGAACGAAAAAGATCCTAACATGGTAGGTAGGACCTGAGGGTTGGCCAGTTAATTACTTAAAATACACTATATTTATTTCAAGAAAACATTTATAAAATCTGAAGGCGTCGGACTCGCACATAAAGGGTTCCGTACCACCGTAGAATAAACACATCAAAAATATCAAGTTTGAGACTTGATATTTATTTTTAAATGTTATTAGATTTTTAGTATTTGTTCTGCACCGGCAACAGAAATACACATTCAGTGGAAATTTCTACTCTCTACCTGTTACGGTTCGTGAGATACAGCCCGCGCTGACAGACGGACAGACAGACAGACGGGCAGCGTAGGCCTAGTAATAGGGTCCCGTTAGCACCCTTTGGAACCCTAAAAAGTAGCCTATGTTCTGCGCCAAGACCCAGTCTATCTCCATACCAAAATTCATCAACATTGGTTCAGCGGTTTAGCCGTGAAAAGGTAACAGACAGAGTTACTTTCGTTTATAATATTAGTATAGATTGAATAGGACGGACAATAATTTTTCTATCCTTATCTGTAATGTTATTTTTTACGATAATTTATTGATGTATGATATATTTATTACTTGCCCATCCATACCTACAACAAACGCAATAAAGCGACTCCATTGTTTTGACAACCAATGTATTCCCGCCGTCGGCCCAAGACCATGCTGCAAGTATATAACAGTAAGCGAAATAGGGAGTTTTTACAGAAATGACACGAATAACTACGAAATGACACAAAATGACAAGAGATGATACAAAATGACAAGAGATGAAAATCAATTACACAAGACAAGGAAAAGCAAACGAAAATCACGCTGCAGTGCAGGTCGTAGGTTCGATTCCTGCCCAGGATATGCATTTGTGTGCATGAACATGTCCGCATGTCCCGAGTCTAGGTGTAATTAAGTGTATATTTAGTTTGTATTTACAAACAAAAAGTAGTATATTTAGTAATATCAGTTATCTGGTTTCCATAGTACAAGCTCTGCTTAGTTTGGGATCAGGTAGTCATGTGTAAAAGAATTTCCAAGTATATTTATTTATTTATCATAGGCGTCGGCGGACTGTAAATACTGTACTGTACCTGTAATGTGGCACGACCGTAATATTTTTTCGTAATATTTTTTAAAAAATCCTTCATAGTTCCGACGTCGAAGGAGTCCTAGTGGACACTGACAATACAAAGTTAGAGAGAGACATGGTTAGTTCCAGTACTTAAAATGTGAGATGGCGATATTGTGCGCGCGCTCGGAAATAAACAACGTAAGCGCCAAACCACATTTTCTTGAATTAAAAAAAAACTACTTCATGAATTAAAAATATGGTTGAAGGGTAGTTTAGATATCATTATTTGCTATGTTTTCGAAATAATTTCGTGATCTAAATCGTAAAAACATCGTGGTAGCAAGGAAAATTGTAAATAATTAGAGCTCATTTCATAATTTTTTTTTATCAAGAAAATTTCATCACATCGTGTTTTGGATTTAAGGATACTCAAGATAATATAGTCAAAAATCATACATCTAAATATAAGATTCCTAGTCCACATACTTACTTAAAGAAAAAGTAGAATAGAAAATCAACCAAATTTCGAACCCTCGTCTTAAACGGCCCTATTAAATAAAATTCACAATGTAAAAAGAATGCGTTTATTTGGCCAAATCAAACCGTATATGAGATTACTTTCAATGACCCTGAATTAAGAGATTATAACGAATTTTATGACATCACAAAATTCGTTCGCTTAATTATTTCTTAGAAATGTAACTAAAAACTAGAGGTATTTACTTTCATCTAAATATTAAAAACTACTAACACTAATAAAAATTCAGTCATATTACGACTATAAAATAAAGGTACTTCTTAGGTATAATAATTTTAAAAGGCAGTATTTATTACAAAAAAAAAAAAAATGAAAGGAAAAGTGAAAAATGGCAAAGGAATGGCAGTGGTAGCCGATTGGTTAAGCACGCGTCTTGCGTGCTTAAGCCCATGGGTTCAAACCCTGGCTCACACCTCTGGATTTTTCGAAATCTATGTGTGAATCATAACTTTAATATGATTATCACTTGCTTACGGTGAAGGAAAACATCGTGAGGAAACCTACATGTCTTTAGACATGTGAAATCCACCAACCCGCACTGGGCCAGCGTGGTGGATTATGGCCTGAATCCCCCTCGCATTGAGGGGAGGCTCGTGCCCAGCAGTGGGACGTTAAAAGGGCTATATTATTATTATTTTATTACAAAAAAAAACAATCTACGAATTCCAGATTCGTACTCAGTTTGTTTTAAGTATTCAAATAATCATTACAATAATTAAAATAGTAGGTACATTCGATTAAGAGAGATAAGTCCCAGAGCGGAGAAATGCAAGTCTTTAAAATATGAATCTTGACCTGAGAGAGAAGTTGTACCAATTACAAATAAGCAGACAGCAGATGTTAATACAAATAAATAGCTCTCGTATAACATTGTTAAAGTTAACAATATTAATGCAAATAGTTATTTCGAGTTCTACGACAATGATAGCGTATTAAGAATTGGCGCGAATACTTTATTTTGAAAACAATAGCGAATCAAATTCTAAACAATTTTAGTGACAATAGCGAATTAAATCCTTAACTATTGCGATAACAATAACGAATTAAATTTCAAACACTTGGTGCCAATAAAAATCAACTAGATACTACGAGAAAGATAGCGAATCAAATTCCAAACAACTATTGCGACAGCAATAACGAATCGTATTCTAAATACAATAAAATATAGCGTATTAAATTCTCTACAACTATCGCGAATTAAATTCTAAACAACTAGGTATTGTAAAAGAGATAGCGAATCAAACTTTCGAATAATTGACAGATTATAAAAAAGAAAACAGGCAAACACACGGAACAACGAATATTATAATTTTTACCAAATTTTGAATATTCTTTGTTTTTCCTCTGGCATGTTAACGCCATAACCCAAACGCGCAACATTATTCGCGAATTTCTAAAGTTTTAAGACAAGAATCGAAACATTTTTTCTGACAATGAATCAAGAATCTAATCGCTGTCAGAATCAAAACGCGCAACCATTATTTGCGACTTTCTGAAGTTCAAGAAGACATCAAGACAATTTTCTGACAATGAATCAAGATTCTAATCGCTGTCAGAATCGTTAAGGTTGAACATATTGGGAGAAAACGAATTCGACATCATTCGCATGAACATTTCAAATTCCATTTGTTTACGCACTTTGTGGGCGCGTATGTCAGCCAAGTGTTCTTGAAGACGCCATTCCGCACGGGTTTTGCTTCTCTGATGATCAGACGATTTCAAATGCTCCTCCAAATCGTCCCAATCATCAGATATATAGTTGCAGAACCCACAGTGATACACATCTGGTTTCACCTGAAATCGTAAATAGATGTTTTATTTGGGGTATATAGTATAGATTTCGGATTTTACATGTCGTTACGGGCAGTCAGAAGCCTGAAAAATTCTGAAAAAAAAAATGGTCTTACCCTTAGGGTGCCGATAGTCCCACTAGTTGGGACTCGGAGGGCAGATGGCAATCGCTTGGTGTAAATATCGGTGATCAGCTAAATCAGGGTAGACTGAAAGCCGACCCCTCATATGGGATAAGGCTAGGAAGATGTGTTCCACTGCTAAGCATTAAATTATATAAGAATCTAATTACTTACCTCTCTAACAAATTCAGACTCCAAGGATGTTATAATTTGACATTCTTGCAACATCTTTTTATGTCTAGGATCATTAACATGATTAATTAGAATTCCAGGATTTGACAGAGGCATATTACACACGATGCAAGCCAACCCATCCAAAGTATGGCCCAGAAACATGAAATTAAAAAATGACAAGCAAAACTTTTCATTTATAACAATGTCCTTAGAGCCATCCTCTTCAATCATTGTTGAATCTTTAATGAAGTCATCTAATAGTTCTTTCGTAATTTTCTTCTTTGGAGCTTGTTTCACTACAATTTGGATCATCTTGGCTTTATGCCTACTTCCAGATATGTGCTCCTCAATATTCTTGACGCTAGGGGGAACTACCGAATCACACATGGTACAATGCAGTTCCCTACCATTGTACATCATTCCGTGTTTCTTGGCTAGAGCCCTGATGTCCTCTAGCGACGTAGTGGGTTCCCCATTCTGCGTCATGAGTACAGGCGCAGTGAACAAGTTTTTGTTTCCTCCGTTCGCCTCAACGCCATGTTCAAAAGGCACCTTCTTATCTTTATTGTTATTTGTCTTTTTCTTGTGATCATCTATGTGTTTATTGATCGCATTGAAATCGAAGTCTATGTTCATCGTACACTTCTTGCAAAAGGCGGTGTCGTTTATAAAGTTGATGTTCACTTCGTTCTTTTGAAATGTAGACACGGACTCTAGGATTTGAGACCGGTTGTCTATCTTGTTAGAATCAATTTGGGCTTTACCGTTCCCATGTTTGGATTCTTTATTATTTTTCGCTTCTTTTTCAGAATCTTGCTTAGTTTTAGTAACGTCCTTGGTATCTTTCTTAGTTTTAGTGGCTTTCTCAGTATCTTTCTTAGTTTTAGTGGCTTCCTCAGTATCTTTCTTAGTTTTAGCTGCTCCCTGAGTATCTTTTTTCGATTCAGTTTTGTTTTCGACACTTTCTTTGTGCAATTTTAACATAATCTGGTGATGTTTGCAATTTAAATGCTGAGGAATCGATTCAAAATTATTTAAAGCTTTGTGACATATGATGCAAAAGTTACCCATTTTATCATCAAGCTCGAGTATATAGTTTTTTGCGCCCAAAGCTTTACAATAAACGTCATCAAGGTTGACACCCTCAACTTTTAGTGTTTTCTGAGATTTCTCTGTAACTCCATTCTGTTTACTATCGTTTGATGTTTTAATGTCTCCATTACACTTATGATCAATAGATATATCAGCTGTATCATCTGGTTCGTTATCAGAAACATGGTCCTCCTCGGTAATTTCACTTTGTTTGAGTGCCGTTTTATGATTCGTGCTATCGAAATGTTCATCGAAAGACGCATCGGCGAAGACATTGTTACATGTCAAGCATTGATTGGAATCTCCATCAATCTGAAAACAAAAAACTAATGATAATAACCATAATTCATGTTTCTTGGTATCTATAGCCCGTGTATGCCTTGCGCAGGATTTGATTCCCTCAAAAAAACTGACGGTCATCGTGTTCGCTGGCGATAGTGGACGCAGTTCTATGAAATACTATATTTATCGGTGCTGAGTAAACAGAGTCGAAGTAGCTACTGTTGTTTCAAAGTCAAATTACCACGTACGCACTCACCCTTCTGTAAACACTCTTCCCAGGTCCGAACAAAACCGTACTCTGGATCAGGTTCAGTATGTGCGCGTGTTCGGACTTGTGCATATCCTCGTCTTGGAACTCTGCATCGCAGAGGATGCAGGCGTCGCCGACGAGGCCGTGCCAGGCGGCGGCGCGCAGCAGCACGGTCCCGCGCGCGAGCACGCCGCCGCCGGCCGCGCGCCGCAGCAGCAGCGCGCCGCGCCGGCTGCCGTGCGCGGCCGAGCCCACGTGCACCCCCACCCGCGCCGCCGTGCTCACCACCACGTTGCACATGCCGCAGAAGTACCCGCCCTTTACCTGATAATAATCATCGGACGTCTCAGTCACATGGGTAGACTGGTGACAAGCTTCGCTCTAGGGTTGATGACTGATGACTCAATAGAAATTACTTTACTTTCAGCCTGATTCAACCCACTGCTGGTACCCTCTCTATTTTCAAACCATTGTACTAATCCACCATCTAATTGAGTCTGCCTCTCTCCCTGTCTCCTTTTAGGCCACCACTCTGTTACCACCCTTGTTACTTCTAACAAGTGGCCTACCCATGGACACTTTAGTTTGCGATCTGCAATCATAATATATCGAGAACTTTCGTCGAAAAGTAAAATTGCAATGCAACGTCACGACTTTTATCCCCATTCGGGGGTAGTCAGAGGCTTGAGTGGCCATACACCACCACATTATGGAGGTATTAACCAACTCAAAGCCCACGTTTCACCAGATAGTCAGAATCCAACGTGACAGGTGAACCTTGTCACCTTGTCGCAAAAGTAAAATTCTACTTTCAATAGAGTCCGCGAGCAAGATACTTAGAAGTGTGTGGTGAGACAAATCAGTTCCGTGTACCGACCTTCCTGATGCAATCGGCCTCGTGGGCGGGGCAGTAGGGCAGGGCGCGCAGGCGCGCGGCGTGCTGCGGCTCGCACATGTGCGCGGCGGCGCGCTGCTCGCTCGGCAGGTGCCGCTCGCAGGCCAGGCAGAACGCGTCCACCTGGCCCACCAAGATGCAATTCCTGGCCAACGTCGACCACACTAAAAAAATAAAATATTTTCAAAATATTTCCAGCTCACCAGAATTGGCCTGGGAGTCGAAAACTTGGTTATCTGTCACTTCACTTCTGTAATTTTCCATGGAATTAACAAGTTAATAAATACATATACTGATGATGTGGACAAGCAAGAAGACAAAAGTCTACCTCTTATTATTCAAATCTTCTTTGGTACCTACCTTTAATACACCGTGATGATTAGGTACTTATTTAATTATCACTTTATACCTAATTATAGGTTAATTATGTTTCTGAAACTGCATACTGAAGTGTTTTAGTTTAGTGCAGTACTTACCTAAAGTCTGATTAATAATTCAGTGGAGTAAAATGACAGCTATAAATGTGAATTTATATTTTAATTTAATGCATTTTTATGAGTGATCATGTTTTTCTTATTCATTAATAAATAAAATTGAATAAATTTGAACCAGAATCATAAAAAACAACATGATGATGAACGGATCAAATTAATTTTACGTTTGACATAAAAAGCTGTCATTTTACAACACTGAATTATTAATCAGACTTTAGGTACTACTTTTATTTTAGTTATAAGTAGCTAAAATATGGTAAGCAAAATAAAATGTTGGGTTTCTTATTCTTAAATTTATTTTTTATTAAAAAAATAAAGTAAAATATGATTTAGCAAATAAATTGACAAAAGAAGGTTTACTGATAACTTGTATAGTTTAAGATTAGATTTAATTATTGTTTAATTGCCTTGTATTTTATTTTTGATGATAACTAATCAAGTTTACCAACACATTAACAGACCATTAGAGCTGATTATTACTAGCGATTACCTACGCAATAATTTAAAGCTGTAACTAACTCAGCCCTATATCTTTGCTAGGGGCGTTGAAAAGAGAGATTAAAAGAGTAACTCTTCTCAATGGAAGCAACATTACTAATGGTGTTAATGATGGTTGTACATGTTTATGTTAACAATTCATGAGTGCTACCCCTAGCTTACATCAATAACAAAATGTTGACTTTTATTCTGACTGGGGGTTTACTATTATAAATTATTAGTACAACACTCCTAGGAGTATAATAATATACTGTGGGGGTTTTAAAGCATTTCTGCCAACCCCTTCAGAGGTGTTATGGTATTTTTAATTCAACTCCATAGAGTTGTACCTACACTTACTTAATGTTTTCCAGCAATTGATATGAACTTCCTCTAGCAGTTAAATAAATAAACAAAAGGATATCTATTACACCATAATAATATGATATTAAGTAGGTACAGTCATCAGCAATAACAAAGCTAATAATTGTTGCAAAGCATGATAAGGTAAGTACAAATTGGTTCTGGTTTATTACATATTTCCTGGAGGAAATAATAATTTAGTACCTATGCATTTTATATCTCTAGGTATCGACTAATATGACTAAATTATATAAAGATAAAGAGTAGGTAAGGTTTTTTTATTATTTATTATTTACTAATGTTTGTAGGAGGTAATCTTTGGAGGTATAAATCTATTGAATTACCTATTTCAAATAGAAAATGACCAAATCCCTGATTGACACATTAAGCTATGTTTTTAATTTCTATGGAGTAATTGAGAGGATGGATGATGGAGTAATTGTTATCATGGGTTTTATTGTTTTATAACCGTTGTTCAACATATAGTAGGTACCCACTTTTGCTGTTGACTGTACCAACTAACCAATAGTCTCAGATTTTGATTAAATTTTGAAGACAGCCTTAAAACATATTAGATAGGCAATAGCCATGTAGGTCGTCGCAGCTTTGGTACTATGTTATAAGCCCGCCCGACAAGGGCGGAAAGTACCTTATAACATCAAGAACTATTTCGAATAGGTAGGTACGCAGGAAGCAATTTAACAAATGCAGAATGGTAAGATTTTAAGAAAACCAATTAAGTATTTATCTAGTAGGGAGGTAATTAACGAGTAACAGGTTTATTTACTATCAAACATCACTTGTTGAGTAAAAAAACTAGAAAATAACACATTGGTTTCAAGAATTTTGATTTAGGTAAAAAGATAGATAGAATAGGTAAGTAGGTAATAAGTAGGTACTTACTTATACTCAATGTTAGCTTGATTCGCGAACGTTCTTCACTCGCTCGATGTCCGTCCACTAATGAAATTATGATGAAACATGAACAGGCACGTAAGCTCAATCAGAATAAACGGTAAGACCCAACCATAGAGGAGTCGCTAGTCTTTGTTGCAAGCAAATAAATCAAACATCTATGCAAGCAAATATTTGTTTGAAAGAAGAAAGATAGAACATTAATTTGATATAAACAATCGCTAGCTAAAAATAATAATTTCGTAGTTTAACTTTTAAAACAAAAGTATAAAATGGCGGCAAAATGGCAGCACTGATCATATTGCCTTGACTTTTAATCTGTTGGTAGCATTGTTACATTTATTACTGCAAACGTAGACAGAGTATCATGTAGATTAACCTAACAAAGAACAGTAACGTTGCAAGTTGTAATGAACGTGAATAAAAAGAGAGAACATTTACTTGTCCTTGTCGGTAGCATTGACGAACACAGTAAAAACAAAACACTTAAAAATCATTCTTTTATTTTCTCACACAACACAATACAATAAATGAACACATTTATCTTTTACAAAGCTGTATTCAAATCGGAATGTGTTCTGATCTCAAGTAGAGTTGAATGCAGTCCTTATGATACTTATTTGGTATATTTTACAACTATTACTTCCCCGCGGCAGTCGCAAGTGGATTCCTTAACACTAAGATCACAGAATCTCCCCGGAGGAACATTTTTGAGATGAATCTGTCCTTGTTCACAGCTTTACCCTGGAATTAAAACCATACATTTTAATAAATGAGCATTAACAGGGAGGAATCCACTCAGTTGCAGATACAATCTTTAAATTGTAATATCAACACTAAGCACTAGTCAATGATTAATTTGACATTGTTTCATTCTTAGACATTAATTTAATGAAAGATTAGAATTTAAATTTAATGAATGTCTCGTGGGTGTTGGATAAGTTCAAGTCAGTAGCAAAGCTTGCATAACTCGCGGCATGTAAGTTGCCCTGGATGAAGTTAGCTTCAACAGCATCGCAATACAGGTTTTTCATGCGAAACATCTATTGCGGCACCGCTAGAGCTAACTTCATTAGGTTCAACTTTGCACCGCGATTTAGGTATGCTATGGTTTAGTTTGCAATATATGGTTGCAATAAACCTGGAATGATCCCAGTGACATCGAGTCCAGGGCAAATTATAAAAGGCCATTTCCGAAAATTACCTCTGGTGGGAATCAAACCCGCAAACACCCGATGCAGCCGAGTGGCCTACGCTCGAACCACTGCGGCAAGCGATCGTCTATTTATCTCATGTCTATCTTTTTTGTAATAACACGGATAGTGTTATAAAAGGTGTTTTACCTTTTTCCCTTTCCCCAGCCGGGGTACTTCTGTCCACATCTCCTTGACGTTCTCGAGCACCATGTTGCAGTGGCGGTCGAAGGCCTTCACGCGGCCCAGCAGCTTCTTGTTGTTGCGGCAGTTGATCAGCACCTGCGTGTTGTTCTTCACCGACTGCGTCAGCACCGACAGCGGGCCCGTGCTGAACTCCTCCTCCTCGATCTTCGACAACTCCTCCAGGGTCATCTCCGAACGAGGCTTTGCAGCAGAAGCCCTGGAAATTGTTGTTACATAGTAAAGTAACCTATAAAAATTTAAGTACACTCTTCATAGTTTTTATGGTTTACGCGCTGTTGTGAATGAATTTTATTTCCATTATTACTTACATTATTGATATAGGGAACACAACAAAACAACTAAATTACGTTTATCGATATAAATAAAAGGAAATAATTTCGAGCACACACACACGACGCCGAACGCATAGATTAGATCGTTGATGAACGAAAAAACAAATACAGCGCCGCGCCAACAGTGACACCATGACGCCAGTGTGAAAAATAAAACATCTGACGACGAATGCCTGTAAATTTTTGTTAAAAATCTGTATGTAATCTAACAAATATGAAAAATTGTTGGCGGGAAATTATAATTTTCTAGTATCAATGCTACTACTTATGCAAAAAACAAAAAAATAATCATCAACCTCAACCAAAGACTTATGACCGCAACCAATGAAACTTTCTTCTTCTATGTTTAAAAAAAAATAAACGTCAAAATAATTGTCGTTGGTTGTAGAGATGAGTTGCACTAGGTAAATTTGGGACTAGGTGCACCTATTCCTAGTATTTAAAAATACGTGATCCAAACACCTGCTCCACCTATTCCACTTAGTCTCAAGTACTTATCGGCTGTGGTTCACGTACTTAGTCCTTAGATCCATAAAAGCACTCAATACATGACATCAAATGGGGACAAAAACTGCCTTTTGCTCACTTCAGATGTCGCTACTGCTTACAATATGTCATTCTCCATAGTAATTATGTAAATAAACTTGTTTAGATTAAAATTATTCCATAAATATTGATTGCGTCGTCAAGCTCTCGCAATACGGTACGGTACTTGGTACTTGGTGCGTCAGCGGACGTGTTGAACGCTAATACTAGGTGGACTAAGTACTGTCAAAATTGGAATAGGTGCCACCTAGTCTCGTAAAATACCTAGTCTTCGCACCTGTTCTAGTAAATACGACTCACCTCTAGTTGGTTGATTACTTGACTTGTTGTGTTGTGTTTGTTGATTTGATTTGCCGGCTTTATCCAATAACTTTACTAAAAATCAACTAAAATGTTAGTAAAACCACATCATATTCGTTACAAATATCACAAGCTATATGAAAAAAGTGCTGATATTACATTTTGTTCATTATTCGAATGTATATTTCCAGGGCTTCTGCCGCTAAGCCCCGTTCGGAGATGACCCTGGAGGAGTTGTCGAAGATCGAGGAGGAGGAGTTCAGCACGGGCCCGCTGTCGGTGCTGACGCAGTCGGTGAAGAACAACACGCAGGTGCTGATCAACTGCCGCAACAACAAGAAGCTGCTGGGCCGCGTGAAGGCCTTCGACCGCCACTGCAACATGGTGCTCGAGAACGTCAAGGAGATGTGGACCGAAGTACCCAGGCTGGGGAAAGGGAAAAAGGTAAAACACCTTTTATAACACTATCCATGTTATTAAAAAGAAGATAAATGACTCACATTCAAGAGAGTTTATCTTTTTTTTACCTATTACCCTATAAGTTTGTTTGACATTCATTACCTGTATATCAATAATTGCTAACTCTAAGTATTATTCAATAGTGTTAATAATACCTGTTAGTTACCTAGTGAAGGTCCTGGGAAATGGATACAAGCAGCACAGGACCGGAAAAAACAGGAAAACCTGACCTGAAACACTGTGGAATACCTTGGGGGAGGCCTATGTCCTACAGTGGACGTCTTTTGGCTTAGATGATGATGATGATGATCTTAGTTATGTTGAAAAGAAACAATATGGAATAGAAGAGTTACTTACTCAAAAATATCTTCCTCTATAAAATTTCATAAATTATAATATTTGATAATTAAGGGGGTATTTCAGAATCGTCAGATAACTTTTATCCACCAAATAAATATGGAGTTTTGAAAGTTTTTCCATAGAATATCTGTCAAAAAGCAATATTTATTTGGTGTATAAAAGTGACCTGTAAGGCGTAAAAAAAAAATATATTCTACTGTTTGTTCTAGTGTAATATACTATGCTTGTAACAGAGTTGGGCAAAATTTAATTGCGATTATTTAATTGCAAATTGCATGTGGTGTCACAATTAACAATTAATTTTGATTTGTTTGTCAATCGCGAACAAATCACAATTAATTGTTAATTGTGACATCACCTGCAATTTGCAATTAATTAATCGCAATTAAATTTTGCCCAATTCTGGCTTGTAATACACCATTAAATGTTTCAATTTCAGGGCAAAGCAGTGAACAAGGACAGATTCATCTCAAAAATGTTCCTCCGGGGAGATTCTGTGATCTTAGTGTTAAGGAATCCACTTGCGACTGCCGCGGGGAAGTAATAGTTGTAAAAAAATATACCAAATAAGTATCATAAGGACTGCATTCAACTCTACTTGAGATCAGAACACATTCCGATTTGAATACAGCTTTGTAAAAGATAAATGTGTTCATTTAATGTATTGTGTTGTGTGAGAAAATAAAAGAATGATTTTTAAGTGTTTTGTTTTTACTGTGTTCGTCAATGCTACCGACAAAGACAAGTAAATGTTCTCTCTTTTTATTCACGCGGGGAAGTAATAGTTATAGAATATACCAAATAAGTATCATAAGGACTGCATTTTACTCTACTTGAGATCAGAACACATTCTGAATAGATATTTTATCACACAAGGACACCTGTGGTGGCGCAACCAGTCGCTCCACCAACAAAATGTATAGAGCTGTATGGAGGGTATCGCACCTGGTGTCCTCTTGGTAGCGCAACTAATTCGGTGTCGGCTATCGAATCACCCGCTGGTGCCGCAACCATAGTTGCTTCGTGCGATATTGCACTAAGCTCGGAAACATTAACAACAAGCTAAACTCTATTATTGATACTATTTTTAAGCTCGGCTTATTTTGCAAATATTACCTTTGTCTTGTGACTTACCTATTTACTTATGGATTGTTTCAGTAGGTAGTCATCTGAAGTGTTATCAAAAAGAAATTAAATAAAAATAATGAAGAAAATAAAATTACATTTATTACTTACATTAAAATCTCATTAATTAATGTTCATGCTAAGTAACTAGGTTTAATGAACTTGTAAATAAAGTAGTAATTAGATTACTTACTTACACAAAGTGCAATATAGTTATTTGTGACACAAATCAAAGCAAGCATACAGTCGGTAGAAAGTAAAAGTACACAAAAATAATTTAAGTACTTTCTGATGCCAGTTAATTCGAAAACATCTTTAACAGCATGAGCATGAGGAGCAGGGGCGTAGCTACCGCTATATCAAGGATACGGGGCCCCCGGGCTACAGGGGCCCCGAACGTGTGTGAAGATTCTTTACCCTCCATTTGGGCCCCGCAACAAATTTTCATACAGGGCCCGTCTAAGCCAAGCTACGCCACTGAAGAGAAGCAAGGCAATACAGTTAAATTTAGTTTGTCTAACAACAGAATCGGCACCAATATACTTAAAAATAAATAACTAAAAACGTATTTACAATATCTATAACATACTACTTAATCTAATCTTAAAGAAAAGGTACTACTTATAATTTAAGTAATTATTAATACTTATAAACGGACTTTTTGCTTTTATCCTCGGGGCTCAGTACTATAGGTATACCGCAAATGTTGTGTTACGTACACGTACGACCAACTCGCACCCAGTGTGCGCACTCCCGTAGTACTTGGAAGGTCGGGATCATTCGTGTTGTTCGTACGTGTATGCACGAGTAAAATTCGGACGAAAACGCATCCAAAGTGAGCGCGGCCTAAATCTATAACATAATGGCGGCTGAACACGATCGTCGTCGCCTCGGGTGCCTCTCTCTCGTCGCACTCACACACACTACCATGGACCAATTACTAAGGGGACTGGCCCTAACCAACTCGGCCGAGTGGTCGGCCTAGTACTAACATCGACATAAAACGAAGCGAGTAGTTCAACTATTTACCGGTAGATAGAACAATGAAAATGAAAAAACAATGACCACGTTTTTTTACATACATATATCTAATAAGGGCACCTCTGTCTTTAGTCTTTACTCTGTGCACACTACACACTCGTTCTCGGTCTGACTCGTGGTGTTTCGACAATCGTGTTCAGCCGCCGTAGCGTCAATGTACTTATAAAGTAAAACTTTAAGCCGTTTTAAGAATTATTAATTAAAGATCACTAAGTATGTTATTAAAGTAGGTTCCTACAACAAAATTTAGGTTATCAATGAGTTTTTAACTTATTTTACTGTGGCGTTAATAATTTTACAACTTAACAATGCTATTTTGATGCATTTCCCGTATCAAACATGCGTCTAATATTTGTTACGGTCCCCTGAGTAGTGGACTCACCATTATCGCCTGTAGGCCTATTTCCTTTTAACAACGCAGGCTTAGGCGCAGGCCTGAGTTTGACCTGAGCCTGAGGGCCTTTGACTAGACCGCTAACTATCTGTGTGTCAGAATTGTTTATTTTTTTGATCGGAGTATTTACTTTCGTATTTTTCTTAGTATTCATGACGATATTACTATAAACTTGTACATCTTTTGAGCTATGAGTTTTATGTATGTCATGTCGTATATTGTTAGATATTTTTGATGTTGCAACGTTCCCGTATATGTGTGTGTCATTTTTATTTATTGTTTTAATTGGTGTCTGTATAATTTTAGGATTAATATCAAGTCTTGTTTTCGTCTTATTTTGTACATTTGCGTAAATAGCTTCATCGTTGGTATTGGTACTGCTAGTCATGTATAATATATTGTCTTTATTGATCTGTCTGATCGGAATCGTTAACTTATTCGCTGAATTCTCGTCTGTTTTAGTAACGACATTTATTTTGGTTTCAATTGTTATTTTTGAAACCTTTTTTGTTGCATCAACAGTCTCTGGATTACTGTCGGCGTTTTCAGTTTTAGGGGCGTTACTTTTGAAGATAAGTAGTTGTCTTATAGAGCTAGTAGTGTTCTGAAAGCTGTTAACAATCGTTTGTTTGGTGTTTGTGTTAGTGCAACACCCGCCACAGAGTACGTCACGGTACGACCTCCGCGGTCCACCATAGTTCCACCATAGTTTCAGGTCTCGCCGGCAGTAGAATATCAGGAAGATGAGGAATACTGCAGGTATGATGCCGAGGAATATCACGTATATCACCATCATCACGTATTCCATGACTGCAACAGAGAAGATGCAATGTTAAGTTTCATAGACATCAATTTATGTTTAGAGCGAGGAAGACAACGCGTTTTGATATTGGATTTCCTGAATAGGACCAATGAAATCTAACTAATTACGAGATCAACGTAGGGTCTTTTCATACGAGCTGCATCCGCATGGCAGGTCAACTGCAAAATTGTAGTTTAGAACTCCAATTTTGCAGTCGGCTTGTTTCTGGCTGATGGACAGATCTATCTGTTAATTCTGGACTATCCTAATATCCAATGCAATGAACACTGAGGATTTATTTTGCCACTAGAGCAGCGCCACGTTGGAGTGTAGTGACAATGACACTGGACAGTTCTGACAGTCTCTCCGAACTCGCGATAGCAAATTTGTGTTCTGCTTCAGATGTCAGCTTTAAAAAGGAAACTTTGATTTTGTGAGTTTTTAAATTCTACAATATGTTACTTGACGGTGGCGAAATAACCAATAGCCTGGATGAGGCATATGGGCATATTTTTAGATAATTAAATAAGAAAATTGTATTCGTAGTGACACTGACAGTTCAAACAAACGACATCTAGTGAACTTTTATAGCTTTATCGAAAGCTCGAGGTAGACTTACATTGACCAGTGGTATGAGAAAGTTTGATGTTGATCGTAGGGAATGTCTTACTGGTGGGGTAGTTGGAGGCGGGTCCCGAGTCATACGAGCCGCCCGAGCCAGGCAGCGCGCACAGCGGCGGCGCGAATCCATTCTCGCAGTGACAGTGCCCTGCGGAAACAGCTTCATTAGTTCAGGTAGATTGACAACTGCCCCGACACGAACGTGAACCAAAGGATGAAGAAACGGGAGAAGCCCAAACCATTTGACAATAAACTTAAAAGCATTATGATGCGTACCCATAGACGAACCATATAAAGGACTGGGTCTAAGCTACCAGGCCGCGTTGCTATTACATCGCACAGCTCGGCCCGTGACGTCATCACAGTAGGCGTGGCTTAAGTCGGTGTGCTGTTGGCGTTCGTCCTGTGCAGACGTCTTGCCAACGTTCGCATCCCAAATATAATTCTATTCGACACTAGATGGCGACCCTCGGTACGTTTTTTATATGAACCTACACTTAGTGACATCTAGTGTGAAAAAGTTAAACTACGTACTAACATCGAAATAAAACGAACCCAGTAGTTATGCTATTTAGATCGGGGAGGCGGAGCTTGTAAATTGCCCTCCCAGTTTTTAACCCCCACCACCCGCGCCACCCCGCGCAAAATTTCCACGCGTTGTTTCATAGGGAAATCTAATAAGGGCACCTCTATCTTTAGTCTTTACTCTATGTGCGTACCTATTATTTAGCAGAAGATGAGAGCTATATAAAGGCTATATTGGCTCAATACCGGTATATTTTCTACATTATTTTCCGTGAACGACTGAGTCGTACTGGGTTTATGGACTTTAGTAGAAAATACCATTTCGGACATTCATGTCTCCCTGTCTTTGGTTTTGTACATGCAGTTGCTGTAAAGTGTAACCTTCAGAATTGCAGACTCCATGTCCGGAGCAGTTGGATGGGCAGTCCTTTGCAGCGATGGTCGCGCGGACTGCCTCCACCGGCATGCAACGCTGCTGCTTGCACATCTGCGTACACGCAACACAGAGTCAAACACGCACGGTGTGTGAAACACTGCTACTCGGCTATGGTATTGCCGCCATGTTATAAGGAGTCGAGGCATAGTACTGTAAGGCCGGCTATACACGCTCGTCGAAAAACCACGAGACATGCCGAGTACGAGTTGTAAATGGTGTGGTGGTCGTCGCATCGCGTCTCGCGGCCCTCGTTCGCTCTCGGAAGCGTGTCGGGTTTTGCGCTCGAGTCAAAGGGTTTCTTCTAGATCCATTGAAGCGGATATCCGGAGTTCAATTGATACAACGAGTGTGTACGCCTCGCGTGCCTCTACATGACGAGGCAACGAGACGAGTCGCCTCGCGTGCCTCTCGTTGCTTAAAGGTTCGACACACTCGTATCAAATTGAACTCCGTATGCCCGCTTCAACGACCGACGCTGCGATGGACCTCGAAGAAACCCTATGGCACGAGCGCAAAAAACCGACACGCTTCCAAGAGCGAACGAGGGCCGCGAGACGCGACGAGGGCACCATGTACTCACTCGTACTCAGCCTGTCTCGTGGTGTTTCAATGAGCGCGTACAGCTGCCTTAAGACTTTTATGAAATGTTCGTATACATACCATTTCGTGACCACATATAGCACCGTCGGGTACTAGGCCGAGGTTGTTGCTCTGATCCTGGCCAAACATGATGGCATGGCAATTTTTCACACTGTTTTCAGCTGACAAATAAATAGAACGATTTGTATGATTAAAACACACAAAAAATACGCATGATTGGAGGATCTCCTCTTTGATGACTTGACGATTTGGACAAAAAATTACATTATTAGCCCTCCATGTTTAAGTAGTAGGAAAAAGTGTTACTTACGGCTACTACACCACGCTGGCCCAGTGCGGGTTGCTAATTTCACATGTCTTTCGAAAATCGGTTAGATTTTCTAAGATATTCCAGTATCCTCTCGATGTTGTCCTTCCCCATAAGCAAATGATAGTTCTGTTTCGCATATAGATTTCGAAAACTCCAGAGGTCTGAGCCGGGGTTCGAACCCTGGACTTTAAGTCCGTAAGACGCGTCCTTAACCAATCACTATCACTGCACAAGCTTGACCCACGTGCGTGGCCTCTTTGTGCGCTGCGGTGGGTTTCCGCCTTTAAACTAATTTAAAGTAGTAACTAATTTCCTTGCTTACCGTATACAGTGAAGTGTATTATGGTGTGCGCTTTTCCGAAGGCGGGCTCGCGGGTTAGGTGCTGGCACTGCAGCGTGCCGCACAGCGCGTCCCGCTGCAGGCAGCCCAGGAACTGCCGTCGCCAATCGTCGTAGCCGCAGTTGCCGCTCCTGACATTCGTGATCACTATTGACCGGGGTACTACCACCCTCTCACAAACGATCGGCGTAAGTTAGCTATTACAGCTGCGTTTCGTACCGGAGTGGTGAGAGCCGGAAGCCCAAATCCCCTTTCCCTCCCTCTATTCCCACTCCTCTTGAGGTCAACAACGTGCGAGCAATGCCTTTGGTATTGCAAGCATCTATGGCTACGGTACCTAATTGCTCAACATCAGGTAAGCCGTAAGCATGTTTGCCACCTTAGTCACATATAAAAAACGACATGGTGGAGCCTCTACGCGACGAGAGGCACGCGAGGCGACAATACGTGCGTGTACAGCCGCCATAATAGTAGGCAAAGAGTAAAATAATTTACCTATACAGGAGATAGTAGGTACTCACTGGATGCCTTTAATATTGCGTCTGGCGTAGCATTCGTTGTGCGAGGGCTGGCCCGTGGGCCCCCACATCAACTGGCACTGGCTAGCGTGCGAGCGACACCGGCCACTCACGCAATATGCGCGCTACAGGACATTCAGGATCAGAGGGCCTACTCTGTTTCAAACGAAAACGAAATTTCGGACGAAATTCGCGTATTTCCTACTACGTTTCTCATTGATTCCGACATTTCTTACGAACGAAAATTGTTTGACGTCTTCGTCGTCGTCGAATCTAAACGTCAAACAATTTTCGTTCGTAAGAAATGTCGGAATCAATGAGAAACGTAGTAGGAAATACGCGAATTTCGTCCGAAGTTTCGTTTTCGTTTGAAACAGAGTAGGCCCTCAGACATTATAATACATAGTACAGGATCTGACGGGCCCGTTAGCGAGGTTGGCGCGGAGGCGACTTTCACGCTGCAGGTCGTAGGTTCGATTCCTACCCGTGACATGCATTTGTGTGCATGAACATGTCTGTATGTCCGGAGTCTGGGTGTATATGTATATTAAGTATGTATTTACAAAAAAATAAGTAGTATATGTAGTAATATCAGTTATCTGGTTTCCATAGTACAAGCTCTGCTTAGTTTGGGATCAGGTAGCCGTGTGTAATAAATGTCCCAGGATATTATTATTATATTATTATTATTATAATCATCAAGTAATAGCACAAACAAATACAAATTCAAAGCAAAGCTACCTACTCCGCTGAAGTTGAATTGTGAAGGTATGGAGGCTTGCGTAGTTTTTCACGAAATGTTGGACAATACCTTACAAGACACAAGATCTTAATGGATATTATTACCTACAGGACTACCAAAGTTTATAAAAACGGGAAAATAATGACCGTATAGGAGTCCATCATCTTAAACTGAGCACCAGCTCGTCAAATAACATCACTAACAAACGCTTCTCAAGCAAAAAATGTGGTTAGAGTGGAATGAGCTCCCAGAAACATTAATAATAATATTAGCCCTTTTAACGTCCCACTCCTGGGCACGGGCCTCCCCTCAATGCGAGGGGTATTGTACCAGAAACATTGTATCAGCCCAAAATGTGACCGACTACACAAACACCTCAAAGAGAAAAAACTTGAAGAGAGCATTAGGATAAATTCACCCCACAGAGTAAAGACTAAAGAAAGAGGTGCCCTTATTAGATATATGTATGAAAAAAAACGTGGTCATTGTTTTTTCATTTTCATTGTTCTATTTACCGGTAAATAGTTGAACTCGCTTCGTTTTATGTCGATGTTAGTACTAGGCCGACCACTCAGCCGAGTTGCTTAGGGCCAGTCCCCTTAGTAATTGGTCCATGATGCACCTATCAGCTGAATCAACTGGCTGCTTAATAATAATCCCCATTTATTAGTGAAATGGACATACGTGGTTATCCTTCCCGCACGGCGAGGTGTCCATCTTATAGACGTCGTCGGGGCAGAACTCGGAGTGTCCGGTGCAGTACTCCGGCAGGTCGCACTCGCGCTCCGCCGCGCGGCACGCAGTGCCCGCCGCCCGCGGCCGGCACGTCTGCGGGGAGGGGGGGGAGGCTCGTTAGCTGCCGGCAGGTACTGTAGTGGCGGCTAGCAGCAGTCGGCACTCACCTGCAGGTCGCAGCAGGCGCCGGCGCTGCACGTGGCGTTGCGGCGCAGCATGCACGTGTCGGGCTGGCAGCACGCGTGGCAGGGGTTGGCGCGACCATCCGCACTACTGCCGCAGTCGCACTGCTCGCCCGGCTCCACGAACCCGTTGCCGCATGTCGGGGAAGCGAACAGGCGGTTCGGCTTATTGCTGTAAGAGAATGTTCTGCTTGTTGCTAAAGTCCGATCGAACCTTTAGCTTCGCCCAAAAGCTAAAAATGAATGATTCGAGTACAGTAGTCATTGCCTCTTTAGGGTCTTACCGCAAACAATGATCCAATCCCAATTCGAAGGACTGAACTAGGGCCGCTTTACTGCAAGTCGACCAGCCGGTAGCGGATTTAGATGAGCTGTAGGGGCCCATGACACACCCCTTGGTGTTAGGACACTCGCAGTATTCATCGTTATCATGATCCATACCGAAGTTGTGGCCGAGTTCGTGCGCTATGGTCAGGGATACCAGGCCGACTACTGACGAGTGGTCAGAAGCGATCCCACCAGATCGATACATACACATGGAACCTTTATAGCCTTTGCCGAGGACACCTTCATCGAATACTTGCTGCCTGAAAGAAGAGAGCGCCACGATCAGTCTCTTAGTCCTAGCAAAAACGGTTAAGGCTCAAAACGGTGACTTTACGCAAAATTGTTGTATAAGTTGGCCCATTAAGAATATCCACAGACGTAGATCTAAGGGACACCTCAGACTTGCTACTTTTTGCATCGGCCATCGGCGATTTTGCGACTGTATCGATGCTGCATCGCGATTTGGTGACTCTGCGTTTGGACGCAGTGACTGCTCCGATGCTGAAAGCGGCGAAATCGCCAATCGCCGATTCAATAAGTAGCGGGTTTGCGGTGGCCCTAAATAGATGCCGCAAGTGTATGTACTTTGCATGCCAAAATGTGCATATTCTAAAAGGCAGTACATTGCACTGCCTTTGACGTCGTTTATTCAGTCCGCGCTCCACCACTGTCGGTGCCGGACGTCTTAAGACATTTAAAAAAAAATGCCTATCAGTTGTGCCGTATTGAGCTGTAAAAACTCCACAAGAAAAGTTGACCGAGATAAAAGGCTCACAGTACCTAGGTAGAAAAATAGTGCCACTCTTGGTTTACATACAAAACGAGGGACGCGTCATCTGTTTAGATCTATGTCTGTGGTAATTATAGTCTGATTTTTAATTAGACGAAGCAAACTGACAGCTAAAAATGTCACTGTTCTATGAATTTGAACCTTATTTGTTATATTTATATCGAAAAGTGACATTAGCACCTGTCAGTTTACTTCGTCTAATTAATAATCAGACTATAGTATGAATGGATCCCGTACTCACGTAAGCAAATGTGCGTTATCGTTAGGCAGCCGAAGCCCGTCATGCCTGTATTTCAGGAACTTGTTCAGGGTCAAACCGCTGTCCCGGTTGAATACGAACATGTCGTGATCCGTCCACACCTCCACGCCCACTAACGCTATGAAGATATTCAGTGGGGCGTAAACCTAATTAAGAAAATAAACATAATTCTTCTTCTTATCGTATGGTTAGTGGCCAACCGTATCGGAGTTGATCAAGCCGCCCGAAGGCCTCTGACAAGGGTTAACGACTGAAGCCAAGAAAAAAAAAAACTTGGACCCACTTTTAACGTGCCCTCCGAAGCACGGAGACGCTCAGTTCAAATGTCACTACATGGTCACCCATCTCTGACTGACCTTGCCAAGCGTTGCTTAACCTCCGATCGTTTACCCGATCAGTGATCGCAGCTATGAGGGCCTCTAATAAAGATAATGCAGAGAAATGACATTGAAGGCAGCCACCGAAGAGGTTTTAGTGAACTAGAATCCCACATACCCCAGGCTTTCCCATAAGGGGTCTGGGCATCTATCGAAGATTTCCTTCCCGTCAACAAAAAAATACCGAAGAAAAGTGTGAGTGGGAATCGCGCCCTGACGCTTCCGGACGTACGGTCAGCAACGAAAGTCGCTGAACATTCTCAGTTTTTCAAATAGCTTGCACACTTTTGTTTTGTATCAAATCCATAACTTTTCTTTATCGAAACAAAATGTAGACATGTTGCTAATGTTTGGTTTTATAAAGGTTTACCAACGTTTGTAGAATAAAGAGTATAACCGATTTGAAAAATTCAGAATGTTCAGCGACTTTCGTTGCTGACTGTACTAATTAAGGTGTTAAATTTCCAAAATCACAGAAAAAATTATTTTTTATTTGTAATAAGTCGCAAATATTTTTATCTCTAGCTTCAGAAAAAACGGGATCCCCATAGATTTTTATCGTTTCTTCCCTGATAAGGGCCTCTGCAGACTTGCTACTTTTAGCATCGGCGACTGGCGATTTTGTGACGTATCGATGCTGCGTCGCGTTTCTTCGAGCGCGACCGAGCGAGACGCAGCATCAAAATCGCCGATCGCCGATGCTAAAAGAAGCAAGTTTTTGGAGGCCCTAAGTTCTATCGTAACACAACTGTAGGTAAGCTTTATTATTTAGGACACAGCTCCATATTTTCTGCCATGTCTTGAAAGTAACCACCAACTTCACATTGCGATTAGTCTCCAAGATGCCTTTGATTCACTCACCGAATTCATGATGTTAACGAGATCCATCATCTTGCGATACACTACACGCAGATCTCTGCCGCTCTTCTCATACACTCTGTTATCAGCCACCATCACTAGCTCCACGTATCGCGAGTTCTTATTCGCGTTGTATGGCCCGTGGACTTGGGCATCTGATGAACGTTTGTGCTAAAACATTAGGATAGCTTTTATTATACCAGTGACGCAAACAGTCCAGTGACCCAGTCCAGCGCTGACCTGTAACTGGACTCGAGTAAACACTAGTTTCAACCCAGTCCAGTGCTGACGAGTGACGTCACGCGCACAAGTCAGTCCAGCGGACTGGCTAGTCCTGTCTATATACGGGCAGTGATGTTTAGACAATGCCAGTGACAGGACAGTCCAGTAACCCAGTCCAGCGATCCGCGCGTGTAAACACTAATTTAAACCCAGTCAGTTGCTGACTTCAATCGCAAGTTAGTCCAGTCAGACTAGCCATTATCGCTAATGACGTGACGTGGACGTACCGAGGGAGGCAAGGTCGCAGCCTCCACCAGCGTCTTATTCATTGAAGCCTACCATGACCTCTTATAAAAAAAGATAATGATGGTGAGAGAGCTAAGACGGACTGCTTGGACCAGTCCGTTCTGACCGCTTGAAGCCGTCGGCATGGACTGCTCCAAGCAGTCCTTGTACGGCGTGTCGAGCAGCTCTTTGCTGACGGCATCAACCGCACGCCGACTGCATTTTAAGCTGCGACTGCTAAAGAACTGCTTGAGCGGTCCGTGTATGGAGAATGTCAATTTTGTATTGCAACTGCAGATCGCCCAACAGCGACCGCTTGAAGCTGTCGGCACTGACTGCTCCAGCAGTCCGTCTATGGCTAAGGGTAAAGTATGGATAATCTACTCACCCTGTTCTGTTGTCTGTTTGCGTGGAGTTCCTTGACCCGCATTGGGCTATAGCCGGGGGAGTAGATGTCGCCGACGTAGCCTCTGCGGTGTGTACTGTTCAGCTCCGAATGGTCGTACACGTAATGCTGGGATTGAATGTCGTCGCCTGGATTACACAGATCAGTAAACAAGAAAATTAGGTCGCGGGCTTAGATCTCGAGAAGATGTTTCAATGTTTAGATGCCTCAACACACGAGCGGCTCTTTGCCGTCGACAGAGGCAACTGCAGTCGTCGACACTATTCGGCGCTAGCCGCTAGGCTACAGTTGCCTTTGTCGACGGCAAGTGCCACTCATGTGTTTGCGGCGTTAGTCGGCGCATACCTCCAGCGGGCTCGATGTATCTCATCTGTTCGCCGTCGAATATGACGCCGCGGACGCCGTGACACGTGGAGACGGCGACCCACGAGCCCGGCATGTCCCTCACCGTGCCAGAGTACTGACACAAATCTATATCCTGCAATGGAGACACCGTATCAGCCGATAATCTTCTTTACCAGTCGCCGCTTCGTTTATTTATGAGATGCGTCTTACCTCTTTCTTAGGTTTATGGGTCTCAGTCTTGCCGTCTATCTGGTACCTGAGCACGTGGTTGTCCGTGATCAGGTCTTTATTAAGCTGAAGGTCGAGGATGAACTCTCTTTCGTCCATGGGGACCTTCATTGTCACCGCTGTATGATGGGCACCGCCCTGTTCACATGACATAATTTTTTTATCTACCGATTGTATTGTGTGGATATTTGTAATGCAGCTCACTCAAGGACATTACCAGGAAAGAGGGAAAAACGGGGCTGTTTAAAATAGTATGTCCTACTAAAAGGAGTCCACGGACAAAGTACGACAGTTGTAACTGTAACTAACTGTAACGTCACGATTTTTATCCCCATTCGGGGGTAGTCAGAGGCCCGAGTGGCCATACACCACCGCATTGTGGAGGTATTAACCAACTCAAAGCCCACCTTTCAGCAGATAGTCAGAACCCAACGTGACGGGTGGTGAACCTTGTCGCCGTGTATACAGGAACTGACTATTACCTAATCCCGAGGGATAGGTAGGTTTCCTCACGATTAGTTAGGAGTTGTAAACATGTTGGAATTGCCAATACGGCTCATGTTCTGGTGAATAATACGCATCAAAATGGTCTTAAGTTGTCTGCCGAATTATAAGTGCAATATGTAACAGATGTGTTAATTTCGCTGCTTGTAGTGGTGCATAAGTCTAGTGATTGAAAAGTTAGGAGGTCTCATAGGCACAATAATTATAATTTAGCCCTTCTAACGTCCCACTACTGGGCACGGGCCTCCCCTCAATGCGAGGGGGATTCAGGCCATAATCCACCACGCTGGCCCAGTGCGGGTTGGTGGATTTCACATGTCTAAAGACATGCAGGTTTCCTCACGATGTTTTCCTTCACCGTAAGCAAGTGATAATCATATTAAATTTTTATTTTTTTATTTTATTTTTTTATTCCTCTGCGAAATCAATTTACTTGAAAAATAAAATCAAAACATCTGTAAATAAAATTAAAATGACTTGGAATATTATCAACAGTGAAACTGGTAGAAATACAGTGCGTGACAGAGACTTTCATTTGATAATAAACAACACAGATGTAAAAGCGGATTTGGAAGTAGCGACAGAGTTTGAGAATTTCTTTACCAACATTCCTGTTCTAACAACCAAAACTCTAAGATCGTCTCCCACTTCCGCAGAGACTGTACTTAAACAAAGTGTAACTGAATGTGACACAGCCTTTAAATTTTCAGTTGTTAGTAATAAGGACATTGTAAATAGTTTCAAAAGTCTTGATGTTAAAAAAACGGCAGACCTATGGGGGCTTTCTGTAAAAACCGTTTCCTCATTTATAGACATTATTGCACCCAAGTTAGCAGCTGTGTTTAATGGCTGTGTGACAAATGGTGTATTTCCTGATCTAATGAAGCACAGTAAAGTAATTCCTATTTTTAAATCAGGTAGTTCAACTGATCCAACTAATTTTCGGCCTATTTCGATACTACCTACGTTAAGTAAAATTTTTGAAAAAATCGTTTTGAACCAATTATTACGTCATTTTAATGACAACAATATTTTTCATAACAATCAGTTTGGGTTCACAAGGAATCGCTCTACTGTAGACGCGGGTATTGAACTAATAAAAAATATTTTCAGTGCCTGGGAGAACTCGCAGGATGCCTTAGGTGTATTCTGCGACTTGTCTAAGGCCTTCGACTGCGTCCATCATGAAATACTTACCAGGAAACTGCACCACTACGGTATCAGGAACAAGGCTCTTGACCTTTTGACTTCATATTTGAGCAATAGAATTCAAAAGGTCGCTATTAATGGTGAAAAATCACCAGGTTCTGTGGTCTCTATGGGCGTTCCTCAAGGTTCAATACTGGGACCATTCTTGTTTCTTATCTATATAAATGATTTGCCATATCATGTAGGCAATAATCACGAGATTGTGTTGTTTGCTGATGATACTTCTTTATTATTTAAAATTAAAAGACAGCTTCTACATTATGACGATGTGAACAATGCACTCGCTAAAGTTGTAGATTGGTTCAATGTAAATAATCTTCTGCTCAATGAGAACAAAACTAAATGCATAAAGTTCTCGACACCTAATGTAAGACAAATAGGAACCAATATACGACTGAATGGGGCAGCGTTGGACGTTGAGGAGTCAACTGTCTTTCTGGGAATCACCATAGATTCAAAATTGCAATGGGGTCCTCACATTAAAAAATTATCAAGTAAATTGAGTTCTGCGGCATATGCTGTTAAAAAAATTAGGCACTTAACTGATGTAGACACGGCTAGAATTGTTTATTTTAGTTACTTCCATAGCATAATGTCGTATGGCATACTGCTTTGGGGGTGCTCTGCAGATTTAAATTCTATATTTGTACTGCAGAAAAGAGCTATAAGAGCTATTTACAACCTAGCTCCTAGAGTCTCCCTCAGAGAAAAATTTAAAGAAATAAATATTCTAACCGTGGTGTCACAATTTATCTATGAAAACCTAATTTATGTTAAGAAAAATGACAACAACTTTGAAAAAAGGAGCGATGCTCATTCGATAAACACACGGAATAAACACAAGCTATCCGTACATGTAACTCGTCTCCACAGAATAAGTAATTCCTTTGTAGGACAATGCATACGCTTCTACAACAAACTTCCTAAAGAAATCCGAGATTTGCCTGTTAATAAGTTTAAAACTATAGTTAAAACTAAACTCTGTCAAAAGGCCTATTACAAAATCTCGGATTACTTGGAAGATAAATCAGCTTGGGACTGATCGCTCAAATTCACTTTGTTAATAACAGTGTCATGTTAAAGTGTAGCGTGTCTTGCCTTGCTTATTTCGGAAGGCAGCACACTGGAGCTATTTACCAAATTACATTGTATTAAAATACTTAAATGGCGATAAAAAAAAAACAATGTAAAAAAGACAAGCCCGCTGAGTTTCTTGCCGGATCTTCTCAGTCGAGGTCGCGTTTCCGATCCGGCAGTAGAATTTAAGGAAAAAATGTAAAATGACAATTTGTAAGTGCCCCCGTAGGCCTAAACAAAATAAACGCTTTGACTTTGACTTAAAGTTATGATTCACACATAGATTTCGAAAAGTCCAGAGGTGTGAGCCAGGGTTTGAACCCAGGACCTTAAGCCCGCAAGACGCGTGCTTAACCAATCGGCTACCACTGCTTTTAGCCATAGCTCATAGATACCCATCTTGAATATCTAAAACACCTGTAGGTTATGATTTTATTTATTTTGTTTCAGGAAAAATAAGTTGCAACTGTATGCAGCAACTTATTTTACCGTATAGGTACCTATGGCATGCATAATTATGAGTCAACAGAAATTAATGTAAACTGAAGTGATAAGAATGGAAATCCCGACATTAGAATACAGGGTAAAAATACCTAATTACTCATTCATTATTTCATTGTCAGTATAATATTGACTCCCAACTTGAGAAAATAAATATGTATGTAGATATTACCTACACTTTACTTATACCTACAACGTTATTTCTGTATACCTTGGTATTTACTAATGATAGGTACAGTACCTATAAGTACCTAGTAAGTAACTTACTAGGTACGTACTACAAAAACCCGAAACCCTCGAGAAATATTTACTTTTAATTTAGGTATTTAATACTAAAGTAAAAAATAAATGTAAACCACCAAGTTAGTTAGTTAAATTACGTGAGGCATTTAGGGGGGGAGGGGGTCGAGCAAAATCTCACCAAATCTCACTTGGGGGAGAGGGGGGGTCTCGGCAAATCTCGCATAATATTTTTTTACCGCCGGAAACAGTGTAAAATTGAAAGAAAACTGGATTAAATTAAGTAAAACATGTTTCTCCTCTAGAATATAGCTTTTGAAAAATCTCACGTGAGATTAGAGGGGGAGGGAGGGGGTCGAGCAATATCTCACCACGTCGTGCCGCCGCGGCACATGTCATCGTGACAATTTTATATGAAACTGACGGCAACAACTGCCGTCGGCCGTCGTGCCGCCCGCAACCAACTTAACCTTAAGTTGGGTCTATGCTAACTAGCCTAGCACGAGCGGAGCACGAGCCGAACACAAATTCGTGTAGTGTGGACCGACTACGAGCCTCGAACGAGCGCTTTTCTAGGTTCGCATTCGGTCCACACTAAGGGGCGTCCATAAATTACGTGAGGTGTTTTGTGTAATTTTTCGAAAATGTAGTTACAATTTTAAAAAACATATTCATCAACACCTACCGTTTTAAATTTAAAAAAAATGGTTTATTTCGGTTTTAAACTGATTGGTTTAATTGGTTTTAAACCGGCCTTACATCTATAGACACACCTCAAGAATAAAGGTGAGGCAAACTAACCATGTCTCTAGTGGATGTGATTTCTCTCTTGCTCCTGCCATGATGCACCACGGGCTGAACTAGTCTGTGCTTGTTGAAGTCGAGAGCCGGCGACCCTGGAACGAATCATAGGTACTGTCAATCTACTTCTTATCATATGGTTAGTGGCCAATCTGGTGTTAGAGGTGTTCGACGGCCTCTGACAAGGCTTATCGACTGCTGCCTAGATGACAACCGGGACCGACTTTTTACGTGCCCGCCGATGCACGGAGACGCTCAGTTCAAATACCACTAAATGACATCCTCGTTGCTTAACCTCTGATCGTATACCGATCAGTGATTGCAGCTGGCTATGAGCGCCTCATAGTAATAATAGTGTCAATTACCTAGGACTGATGCGACTTTACCATTTACCTTAATGTGTCATATTTATCAAGAAAAATAAATCGCCACATATTCATCCAGTCCCGCCTTAAGGTCCAGGATTCAAACCCCAGCTCGCATCTCTTGGTTTTTCGAAACCTATGTGGGTGGTTCCTGCAAAGCTCGATTTTAGCGGTCACACAGTCTTATCTCTGTTCATATCAGAGATACCGATTAAAAGTATATTTTTTTCGTTTCTTACTACATTTGTCTATTTGGAAAACATAATTTTTATTTCATAAATAAATAAATTATACATCGAAACTTCATTTGAAAACCAAAATCGGGGTCAAATTAGCCGTTCTCGCTGTGTCACACGCTTCACTTTCATGAAACAATAGCGTTTAACTTTTCGGTAAATGGTGTTGGGATCGTGTTATAGATATCAAAAAATTCGTAAAAATATACTCTTTTTATTGATTACAAATTTAATATATTTTATTGTTTAGTTTGAATATTAAACAGCTATTTGTGTTGGTCACACGTTTGTGCACATTTTTACGGCGCATTACTAAATGATGTATAAGTCTACGATGAAACGATGTATGGTCTTGTTTGATGTCACTACTGACAGCCAGTCATGTCGAGGCAGTCCAGCAGAGAGATGATCGAGGGTGTATCTCTCCGTGATGAGATATAGGGTATCAAAGTCCAAAAAACATGATTTTTTGCCGATGTAACGGAGTTTTGTGGACAAAATTTATTGTTGTTTGTAGTCACTTTAGATACTGGGGTTTTTAATACGAATAACTTAGCTGTCGAAGTATGATTTAGTGTTATTTAATTAATACTTCATTTTGAAGTGCAAGAATATTAGTGAAATATGTTTAATTTGACGAGTTTCGTGGCATGAGTTTCGTGGCAATTTCTCCACGAATCTCATGAAATTACCACGAATCTCATTTTTCGTAGGATTTTTCATGTGATGAATACGTCTCAGTGCCATAATGTAGTACACATTGGCATCAGACACTGGTTGTATCCCTCACGCAGCGATCCTCATTGCTGACGCTCATGATTTGCCCGTCGCGGAATGATTTTTTTGTCTCATGATGCTTCGCCATTTGTTTATGTCCATGGTATCGTGAAGCTCAGCGTTGATCGCATTTGCTCCATACTGTCATCTCATTTCATTATTAATTGCTTATGGTTGTGTCCGTCTTTCCTAGTCATTTGTACAGGAAACTCAAAAACAAAATTAAAATATATCATTTTTTTATTAATATTAACTAAACCCGCACGTCGTACCTGGCCTATCGACCACCGATCCGATGTTTGCTTTGAACACGATTGCTGATGAATATCACTCCAAAAACCGACCATTGTATGTTGCATTCTTGGACATGGAAAAGGCATTTGATGATAGGGTCCCAAGAGACACGATCTGGTGGAGCCTTCGGAAGAATAATGTCCCCGAACAACACATCAACAACGTTACCGACATGTATAAGGGTGCAAGATCAATGGTTCGGACGGTAGTGGATGAGACAAAACCAATAGCGGTCACAGAAGGCGTAAATCAAGGCTCTGTACTGAGTCTCTTCCTATTGCCTCGTTTTGGATTCACTCACGGAGTTAGCGCAAAATTCGGCAGCGTGGACTTTTATATACGCTGACGATGTAGCCATCTGTACAGAGCGCCGTGATGAGTTACAGCAGGCACTTTTATCTTGGAAACACCAGTTGCAAGCCGTGACCTTGTGCTGAGTGTAGCAAAGACCCAATTCATGTGCTTTAACGAACCAGGTCCAAGCGACAGCAGCTCCATTCCCATCGATGGACAATTGGTCACTTTGTGCGATCAATATACCTGGGGAATAATACCTGGGGAGTATGATGCACAATTCCGGGAACGTAGAATGCAAAGTTCAGCACCGAATAGCTGCAGCGTGGCTAAAATGGCGAGAAGTAACTGGTGTTACATGCGATAAAAGAATGACTGTAAAACTAAAGGGCATGGTATATAAGACCATCATAAGACCAGTCCTTATGTATGGCAGCGAAACGTGGGCCATAACCCAAATGAACGTGCATACCATTCAAGTAGCCTGCGATGGTATGGTCACGTGAAAAGGAGGCCACCTGAATACGTAGGGAACTTAGCACTACAACTTTCCATTCCCAGCCCAAGACCCAGAGGCAGACCCAAAACAAGATGGAAAGCTGTAATGCTAAAGGACATAAAAGAGTGTCAGGTATCCGAAGACGATGTCGAGAATAGAGCGAAGTGGAAGGGAAAGCCTAGGAAGGCTGACCCCACCACCATGTGGGATACATAGTCAGGAAGAGAGAGAGGATAAACTAAACCCGCAACGCAACAAAATAATTTAATTTAATTATTTTTTTGGGCGATTTTATTTGTTTATCGGGTACAGCTAATTTTGATTCGGATTTTATTCTGGACAAAACTCATACCTAGGTAGTGCTTATGAATCGTTAATATAAACATTTTAGCGTATTGCTTTCATCGAGAAGAGCCGCAAGAACATTCGTCTTGTCTATTTAATTTTAAGATACACCTGACGGGAAGCTCTATTGAGAACATAGAGCTGAGATCCTCCAGTCCAGACCAGGATATCATCAGCAAATTGAAAGTGCTAACAAGTACACCTATACTCGCCATTAGCATCGATGCTTTATCTTTTCCAGTAGGGAAGATAAAATACATCATTCGTCATCATCATTTCGAAGATGGAACGTTTCCCTGTCTGACACCTTTGGCAATTGGATCGGTTTAGAGCTCTAGTTCTCTAGTTCCTAAAGCTGGATTGATTGAGGCTCTGCTATTATTTGCGAGAATGCTCCCAGATGACCCAAAGAGTCAGAGACGCGCGGTCATGTACTTTTCTCCTCTAGAAAACATGAACACAAAGTTCCTTAAAACGCGAGATCGCTTTAGAATTCTGTCGTTTACGAAGACGTCTGAACAAATGGCAGTCCAGATGGGATATAAGAACTAAGGGCCGCCACCTTCGTGAAATTATTTCCATGCGTTTGTGAGCATCGGGAGAGGACAAGGCTAGAAGTGGACCACAGTGTGGCTCAAATTTTCACGAGACATTACATCTTTTGGAGTACCTAAATTATTCTATTTCATATTAGTTTCTTCACCTCTATAACAATGTTCGACGCCGCATAACGATCACAAACAAATTGCATATCACATCTTTTTGGGAGTGTGGTCTCTGGTAAAACGAACACAAGTACAAGCTATTTAACACTATGTTAAATAGCTTGTAAGTAATATCTGGAGTAGTATATCACACAGAACTTGTAGAAATCAGGGAAAATATCATTGGAATCAAGTATAACCAGCTCACATGTTAATGTTAGATTTTTTCCCCATATTTTGTCTTTTATATTCATACAGAAACAGAAATTGTGCTTTTATATATTCTCTTGTTATTAAACACAAGTCCCAACAACCATAAAGAGAGCAAAACTTATAGTAAAGTACATAAATAATGCGTAAAAAATACCCGGAATTTACTGCGTGAGTTTCGTGTGGTACTGCATGAGTTTCGTGGCACCATTTTCTTCAACCTTGAATTCTGTCCAAAGTTATCATCAGATTTACAAAAGCGATAGAGATTTGAGCTTGTATAAAAGGCTATATTATGTTATTAATATAAATTATCTAAAATTCACAAAAACAAAAACTACCACGAAAATCACGGCGAGAATCTTGTTCGCAGGAATGACCCATGTGCGAATCATAACTTCAATATGATTATCTCTTTCTGAAAATCTTTGTTGATTATCACTTGCTTTCGATGAAGGTAAACAAGTGACACAGGACCGGTCGTTGTGGAAAACCTTAGGGGAGGCCTATGTCCAACAGTGGACGTCATTTGGCTGAAATGATGATGATGATGATGAAGCAATAAAAAAAATATAACGTCACGACTTTTATACCTCTTCGGGGGTAGTTAGAGGCTTGAGTGGCCATACACCACCACAATGTGGAGGTATTAGGTCAACTCAAAGCCCACGTTTCACCAGATAGTCAGAACCCAACGTGACAGGTGGTGAATCTTGTCGCCGTGTATACAGGAACTGACTAACACGGACTGACTGATGAAACATCATTTAGAAAGAAATTTGAAATGTATATACAAAACGTTGTCGTCTTTGTAATGTGAATGCAGCGTAAGGGTAGGTTATTGTAAAGTCGATTTTACTGGCTATGTAGAGTTACCTATTAGATAACAAGTCTAAAGGAACAATGATACAAAATGAGTAATAAACCCGCTAAAAATATATAGCGGGTATGTTTTTACATATGACAACAATATTACTTAATCATATGGGGAAAAGTTAATAATTCTATAATAAATCAATATACCTACCTATGTGTACTGACGTCTTTCGACTGAGATGATGATGATGATTTATTTTTTTATATCCAAAGAAGGTACACGGATAGAACACCACCTGATGGTAATCTAGATCAGGGATTCCCAAACTATTTTGGGCAAGAGAACCCTTCTCCAAAATGAACTGATAACTCAGGCCCCATAGTTGACGGGGAGCCCATGATGCTAACTGTGGATTTACTCAAGCATTGCGGAAAGATAGATTCGATTCGATCCGATAGATTAGATGATAGGAAGAATAAATGGTTCTAGATGTTTCCAGTTTCAGCGGTGGGGGAAGCATCTGCATGTTAATTTCAAAATTGTAAAAAAAAGCAATGACATGGAAATACTCAAGCGTGTCAGATATTGATATTTTTCATACTCCAACATGATAAATTGAAAAAAAAACAATTACTCGAGCGCGTCAGATTTTCAGAGGGGGTGTTCAGTGAAACTTACAGAATATGCTCCCATTTCTTAGACTGACGATCAAATTATCAAAATTGACACTTTTGACACTTCTTAGCTAGTAATGAATCCCCCTTATCTTAATCTGACGCGCTCGAGTATTTTAAGATGGTCTAATTTTTTTTGGTTCCTCTGAGCGTACCCCCCTATATTAAGGGCTCTTACTGGTTGGAGGTTCTTATCAATATATAAGGTATCTCCCTTATCTTAATCTGACGCGCTTGAGTAAATCCAGAAAACCCTTCTACGGCTCCCCATCTCCAAAATAGACCAAAGCCAAATAGCCAAATTACTTTAAAAATCCTATCTCTAGTTTTTTTCCTATTGATACAAAATACTTAAAAATACTTAAGTAGGTAATTATTTTTTTGAAAAAAATTTATTAAAAAAATAACAAACTCATTGTGATTCAGTCGTTCTTATAACAAGTTGGCTCACGTAACACAACTTGTACATTATCTTGAAATTTTCAAATAAGAACTTGTATTAATTAATAGGGGTCGATTTTTAGACCTCGTCGACCCCCAAAATCAGTTTTCGTTTCGACCACTTTGGGAATCCCTGATCTAGATGATGGTTGATCTGCAACTTTAGGGAAGCAGACGGGGTGCCGACTTTTTAGGGACATGTAAACATGCCCTTTGAAGAGCCCCATGTTGTAAAGCAAAAGAAAGACTTTCATTTATTATTTTGCATGTATACAATGTATATGACTTACTTAGTTTTTGACCTGTTCCTTTCGCGAACAATATTAAACAATGCAACACACACAAAACAAAAATAATGTTAATAAAACTATAACTACCATTTAATTTACACATTTTTTGCTATTATAATACTGTATTGTTTTAGGAACACTAGACTAGGAATTTGTTACAGGAAAAGCATTTGTTTAATAATTACGAGTTAGGGGACCGGTGATCGCCGACTGGACTGACTAGGTACTGAGCAAATCACAGGGATATAGTAGTTTTTTTCCTCTTTGCAAGAACTGAGTCAGTCAGTGCAACTCGTTCATGGTGCCATATTGCCGCCCCTAGGCAGGGACGGATTAAGCCATACAGAGGCCCCTAGGCAACGCAACTCTCGGGGAATTTTTACCCCCAAATTCATATAAAGTTATGATCGACTTGCAGTAGAATTACAAATCACATTTATTTGTTCCTAAAAATGCTTATCAAAACCATTGTAAACTGGCTAAAATCTCTATGAATTTGGGGGTTAATATCTCGGGTCTTGAATGCATGTTATTTAGTTTAAAAAGCTATTTATAGGTACCTCATCATCATCCTGTACCTATCATAAACTGCCTCTCTCAATGCACGCCACAAAGCCCTATCGGCTTATAGGTACCTAGGTAACTAAAGTAAAGTAGGTAATTGCATTCATGCAATAGGTAATTGCAAATGGTGATTAATTATACTCAAATTATAACAATAAAAAATTGTTGAAACCGTAAAAATTTTCAAATAAAAAAGAAAGCATCAAAAAATTATTTGACTTATTTTCGTTTTGCACTTCGTTCTACATGGTGATGGGATGTTCTCGAGAATATTCTCACCGTCAGAAACTTACTCGTGAGAATTTCGAGAATTAATCTTCTGAAGCATGTTAAACTTGGCATAAACCTCATTAAACATGCAAGTATGGTGGTTTTAATTGTTTTTAAGATTTAAAGTTAGGATAATGTCACCCAAATTATAAGATTCTCAAAAATTCTCACGAGTAAGTTTCCAAGGGTGAGAATGTTCTCGAGAACATCCCATCACTAGTTCTACACGAGCAACTTGAGGGGTAATTATACTCAGAGGGCGTTCGGGAAACTGATGGAGCTGCCCTGGCGCTGTAGTGCCTCAGGAATGTTTGCAGCGGCGGGTTTTGACTGCTTTTATACCATCATGCGGAAACGCGCAGCATCCCTGGTGCGCCGCGTTAGGGCCAGCTCCAACAGGGGGCCCTACCACCACCTCTTATAGCAGTTTTGTTTTAACGTTTCAGCGACTTTTTGTGCAATGACGTTTCTTATTGTCATGACAATAAGGTACGTCATTGCACAAAAAGTCGCTGAAACGTTAAAACGTACCTATAATTAAATCGCGATAAGAGGTCGTGGTAAGCCCCCAGGATCATGAAATGATCGCGGACAGAGTGGACTGTGTATATATGCCACTGCTGTGGACTTCATGCGCCTAGTCCAATTACTAACATTTAGTTATTAAGGTTTCTTAACCATTATTATGCATTATGTATAGTAATATGAGTTCATGAGCTCGAAATAAAGTTTTATTATATTATTGCGAATTGCTACTTGCTACTGGGACGACTCCAATGGCCTACCATTCCTCTGCATAATCTGCCCTTGCCCCTAGGCGTCGGCCTATACGGCCTTTTTGTTTATAGCCAAAGATGGCATACTGCCACACTGGCAGACGGTCCACCTGATGGTAAGTGGAAGCCGCCACCCAGGACATCTGCAACTTAAGGGGAGCAGACGCGGCGCCGACCTTTTAGGGACCTGTAAACATGCCTTTTGAAGAACCCCATGTTGTAGTGCATAGGAAAGACTTCGGGAGGGAGATTGTTCCACAATATGCACGTGCGCGGAAGAAACGCTTTAAAAAAAGCGCCTTTTAATAAATCCCATTATAAATTCGAACGATCATACTTTCATATGCATTAAGTAAAACAAACAGACACTTCAATTAAGTATATTTATTTGTACATAATAAATACCAAACTTTCATCCTCTATTTTACAAACTAAATGAGGTAG
This sequence comes from Drymonia ruficornis, assembly GCA_947859195.1. NCBI lineage: Eukaryota > Metazoa > Arthropoda > Insecta > Lepidoptera > Notodontidae > Drymonia > Drymonia ruficornis. The sequence continues at coordinate 6,793,478 of OX401926.1, read as the reverse complement.
GACCGGCATAGAAACTTTCATCCCCTATTTTAATACCTTAGCGATAAAATTTTCAAAAACGCTGAATATATAGCCTTAATTATATATTTAAACCATAAGGGGATAGAATATTAATATAAACACAAAAATACAAAATAATAATAATTCTAATCATACGATATAGACCAGGGGTCACCAAATGGCGGACCGCGGTCCGCATCCGGACCGCCGACTCCTTTTGCGCGGACCGCGAGAACACAGCAATTTGCACTAGAGAGTACGTAATTTAATAAAAATGTATCCCCCGCATTATCTTTGTTGACGTCAATTCGAAAAGGGCCAGGCGAAGTAACTGATGATTTCGATTTCGCCTTACTGATGAACATCTCCAGGATTTAATGTCAATAGCTTGCACCAATTTTACTCCAAACTTCAGACAGATAGTCCGCATAAAAAATGTCATTTTTCAAAAAAAAACCTTTGTAAAAAATACCTTTGTTATTACCGTAATTACATTTGTTAAATAAATATTTTTTTCTATATAAAATGTTGTGCGGACCGCGATGATCATTTCATTTCCTTAAAACGGACCCCGAGCGAAACTAATTGGTGACCCCTGATTCCCTGATGTAGACCTTATTTAAAAAAACACAATAGTAACGTAATAGCAAGACTGTTGACTACCAAGACCATACCAAGACTTGCTCATTACTTAAAACACCTTACTGGGGGCTTACCACCACCTCTTATAGCAGTTTTGTTTTAACGTTTCAGCGGCCATTTGTGCAATGACGTTTCTTATTGTCATGACAATAAGGTACGTCATTGCACAAAAAGACGCTGAATCGTTAAAACGTTCCTGTAATTGAATCGCAATAAGAGTTCGTGGTAAGCCCCCAGTTGTACCAGTTCAGTTAACTATATTTTTATCAAAAATGTATAATTAAAAAAATAAAAAAAAATAAAAAAAATTCTTTATTTCTTATTACAAAAAGTAATGACATGTTCTTTAATTAAATTAAAAATTTAAAAAACCCCCGACAAAAAAAATATCCTTTAAAAAGATAAAAATAATACCTGAATATTTTCACCCAAGCGTCGTCGTTGCATCGGGGGACCGCTAAGTACATTACATTTAGAGTAACCTGTAGATTATAACCATGACCGGCGTACTTAGCGGTCCCCCGACGCAACGACGACGCTTGGGTGAAAATATTCAGGTATTATTTTTATCTTTTTAAAGGATATTTTTTTTGTCGGGGGTTTTTTAAATTTTTAATTTAATTTTTATTTCATGCTTTTTTAAACTTTTATTACCGTGTACTAACTGCCCAGCTTGTATTAGCATGTACTCGTCAAAACGCATCGTATGAGCCCAAACACAAGGTAGATGCCGTACACCGTTGAGGAGTTCTTCTGATGATGCCTGCGCATCAGGTCAAGGTTGTCATACTTTGTAATATCATTGACAAGTGACAGGATTTCAAATTTCGTATCGATCAGACCTGTGGAAGTTGTTTATATCTTTTCATCAACTAGAAAAGAGCTGATGGTCTTCAAACGGCTGAGCAGATTTTCTTGAAACATAGCTAAGAACACTCTCGATTAACTCACCTTTCAAACAAAAAAAACTAAATCCAAATCGGTCCATCCGTTCAGACGGTATGATGCCACAGACAGACACACAGATACACAGATCCACAGATACACAGATACACAGATACACACGTCAAACTTATAACACCCCTCGTTTTTCGTCGGGGGTTAAAAATAGTGTGTATCAACAATAAATTTTCAGAAACATAGTACATACATTTTAGAATAAGCAGATATATTACAAATAAACGTATTATTTGTGACCCTCACACTAGGCCTAGCCTGTATCGTCAGGGTATCATTTTCTGTTTAAGGTTTGTAAAGGCCTAGCTTTAATAACTTATCTCAAACTTGACTTGTTGACTGTGTAAACTACCAATATGCTTAATAAATAACTTGAAAATGAAAAATCAAATCAATCAACTTTACTCCTGCCGTCAATTATTTTTTAACGCCTTGCATCTTAAAATTGCAATTTTTCCCACATGGCACTTCATTTCCCGTATCAAACATGCGTCTAATATTTGCAACGGTTGCCTGAGTTGTGGACTCTGCATTATCTACTGTAGCCCTATTTTCTTTCAACAATACAGGCTTAGGCGCAGTACTAGGTTTGACCTGAAGCCCTTTGACTGAACTGCTAGATATGTGTGTGTTAGAATAATTTATTTTGTTAATCGGAGTATTGACTTTTGTATTTTTCGTATTTGCGTCAATATAAACTTTTACATCTTTTGAGCAATGAGGTTCTATTTCATGTCTTATAATAATAATAATAATAATGTAACGTCACGACTTTTATCCCCATTCGGGGGTAGTCAGAGGCTTGAGTGGCCATACACCACCACATTGTGGAGTTACTAACCAACTCAAAGCCCACGTTTCACCAGATAGTCAGAACCCAACGTGACAGGCGGTGAACCTTGTCGCCGTGTATACAGGAACTGACTATTACCTAATCCCGAGGGATAGGTAGGTTTCCTCACGATGTTTTCCCTCACCGTCAGCGTACTGTAAATTATGCACATAGATGAAAATTCATCCATTGGTGCATGCCCCACCGGGGATCGAACCTGGGACCTTTTTGATTGCTAGCCCAACCTGTTCACCCCTAGGCTACAGTCGCATGTCTTATATTGTTCGGTTTTATTGATATATTTGATGTTGTGCCAACGTTCCCATTAATGTGTGTGTAATTTTTATTTATTGCTTTCATAGTTGGTGTCTCTATAATTCTCTGATTAATATCAGGTTTTTTATTCTTAATTTGTACATTTGCGTAAATAGCTTCATCATTGGTATTGGTACCACTGATTACGTATATGTCGCCTTTATTAATCTTTCTGTTCGGACTAGTTATCTTATTGTCTGGATTCCTGTCTGCATTTTTAACGATATTTATTTCAGTTCCTATTTTACTTTTTGTAACTCTTCCTGTATCGACAGCCAAGGGAATTTTCAAGTCGTTTTCAGTTTTAGGGGTGTTACTTTTGAAGGTCAGTTGTCTTATAGAGCTAGTGGTGTTATGAAAGCTGTTAACGATCGTTTGTTTGGTGTTTGCGTTAGTGCAACACCCGCCACAGAGTACGATATGGTACGACCTCCGCGGTCCACCATAGTTCCACCATATTTTCAGGTCCTGCCGGTAGTACAATATCAGGAAGATGAGGAATACTGCAGGTATGATGCCCAGGAATATCACGTATATCACCATCATCACGTATTTCATTACTGCAACAGAGAAGATGCAATGTTAGAGGTTCTCCCCCACCGGGAGCATCGCCTGTAATGTAACGTTTGTATTCTAGTGACACTGACAGAAGTGAAGTGACAGTAAACGTCAATGCAGTCCAAACAAGCGACATCTGGTGACCTGATATAGCGTTATTGAAAGCTCGAATAGGTGTTAGAAATAGGGCGCTCAAACTTATAAAATCTTACCTAGTAGGTAGAAAACAAAACGTTCAAATAAATGGTGTTAAATCGTTAGGCTCTCTAGTTAAAATGGGAGTTCCTCAAGGATCCATTTTGGGTCCTTTTCTGTTTTTAGTATATATAAATGACCTTCCGCATATAATACAAAGTAGGGCAGAGATAGTTTTATTTGCCGATGATACCTCTTTGATTTTTAAAGTAGGTAGACATGTAAATAATTTGGACAACGTGAATAATGCTATTCTTCAGGTCCATAACTGGTTCAATACTAATAATTTAGCATTGAATAGTAATAAGACTAAATGTGTAAGATTCTCATTACCTAATGTTAGAAGTAATGAATGCGATGTAGTACTAAATAAAGAAAAACTTGAATTCGTTAATGATACTGTTTTCTTAGGTATTACGCTCGACTCCAAATTACAGTGGGGCCCACATATAAGAGCTCTCGTGAAGCGGCTCAGCTCCGCCGCCTACGCTGTTAGGAAAATTAGACAACTTTCCGATATCGACACCGCGAGAATAGTTTATTTTAGTTACTTTCATAGTGTCATGTCGTATGGTATATTATTGTGGGGTAGGGCGGCTGACATCGAATCTGTTTTTATTTTACAAAAGCGGGCCGTTAGGGCCATCTATAATTTAGGAAGTCGCGACTCCTTGAGGGAACGGTTTAAGGAAATCAACATTATGACTGTACCATGCCAATACATTTATGAAAACATAATGTACACTAGGAAAAATTTACATCTCTTTAAAAAGTTAGGTGAGAGTCATCGATATAACACTAGAAATAAAGACAAATTAGATCAACCGCGCTTTCGACTTGCGAAAGTTCACACATCTTTCATGGGATACTGTGTCAAGTTTTATAATAAAATACCACCAAACATACTTAGTCTTAGTGAAACTAAATTCAAAACTTGTGTAAAGCGTACGCTTTGTAAGCGGGCTTACTACACATTAGATGATTATTTGAAAGATAAAGATGCTTGGCTAGGTGCTGGTCCAGCTCCACCGGAACGGGAATAATTCCTCAGAATTTCTTGTTTTGATTTATTCCTTATTTATTTATTGTTTTCCTCTTCCTTCTCTTAATTTAGCGCTATTGACATATTAGTCACAATTACCACCTTTTTAAGTTGTGGAAATCATGTATCATGTAGCCATTGACAAGCATTTGTATGTCAATTGTAGCGGATGTTGTCTTGCCGTACGCTTACTTAGCTTTGTTGAACTATGTCGCTGCGGTAATGGATCGGTCATGCTCACTCTAATGTCCTTGCTTGCGGTGGCTCTGTGGAGCGGGTCACCCTCTTCCCTCTAAAATGGTTGAGGAGGGTGATGCCGCTGCTCAAGTCATGCTCGGGTTCCGGGCGCTGCTTGCGGGGACTGGTCCGCCCATTTTCCACTTGACACCGTTGTTCCAAAACTTTTACAGACAAGACCTAAGCACGGAAGGCATCACACCAAAACAATCGTTCTAAATATTCACCTTTTGGTTTGACAGTTAAGTGGGAGTAGGCATGCACAGCTTTCTAGGCTAGTTTTTATTATTTTTTATTTAAATACCTTATTTTCTTTTTTTACTCACACTGTGTTAATGCATGCCTGCTCACGTAGCGTTACTGTTTGAAAATGTATACAATTATTCTTTTGAAAAGAGTAACCATTGAGTTTCTTGCCGGCTCTTCTCAATGGAAGCAACATTTCGAACCGGTGGTAACGCTAAAATATTGTTTATATTGACTATTTATAAATGCTCTAATGAGCTTACATGAATAAAAACCTTTTGACTTTGACTTTGACTTTGACTCGAGGTGGACTTATTTTGACCAGTGGTATGAGGAAGTTCGACGTTGATCGTAGGGAATGTTTTACTGGTGGGGTAATTGGAGGCGGGTCCCGAGTCATAGGAGCCGCCCGTGCCTGGCAGCGCGCACAGCGGCGGCGCGAACCCTATCTCGCAGTGACAATGCCCTGCAGATTAAAAAAAAAATGTTTTAAATAAATAGTAGTCGATTTTAATAGTTTTTTGGCTTGGAGCCATTAATGTCAGGTCTACACTACTCCGCCATGCCAACTAGGAACCTGTCAAATGTGACATCACCCGCACAAAAAGGCGGTGGCGGGGTGCGGGAGGTGTGGCTTGCGGGAAGCCGCAGGCGGTGGCGGGTGTGCGGGCGGTATGCGGGCGGGGAAGCCGCATTTCATGCGAGTTCCTAGTTGGCTTGGTGGTGTAGTACTACAAAACGTGGTACCTTCAGAGTTGCAGACTCCATGTCCGGAGCAGTTGGAGGGGCAGACGGAGGAGTCCCGCGCGGCGATGGTCGCGCGGACTGCCTCCACCGACACGCAGCGCTGCTGCATGCACATCTGCGCACACACATGTTGTGTGGGACACTACTACTCGGCTATGGCATTAGCTGCCCCTTGTCGATTGTATTGCCGTGGTCCGTTTAGATCCTTTAGAGCAGGGTTTCTCAAAGTGGGGTTCGCGAACCCCTAGGGGTTCGTGACAAGATTTACGTAATGGTGGCTTGATGACTGACAGGCAGAAACTTAGATGAAACTCTTGAAGCTTAGTTATAGATTTTTGGGCAGCTAGACAGGAAGAGTATCCCGAACTCTGACGAAAAGCGGTGAATATCCTTTTACCCTTTGCTACAACATACTTATGTGAGAGTGGGTTTTCACACCTGATCATGATAAAAACTAAATACAGAAATCGACTTGATACCGAGTCAGAATTAAGGTTAAAATTGTCCAAAATTACTCCTAAAATTGACTCCATTTGCACACCCATCACATTAATATTAAAAATATATTTCTTTTGGCACTTTATTTGTTACCTTTTATTGGAATAAAATCCTTATTTTCTTCAACAGTCAACTTTATTATTTTCTTTGGGGGGAGGGGGAATATAATTAGTTAGTTAAGGGGTTCGCTGTCACCTGGAAACTTTAACAGGGGTTCGTGGAGCCGAAAGTTTGAGAAACCCTGCTTTAGAGCAAAGTGAATATGCCCGCGGACCACGTATCCTCTATATCTGTCTCTCCGGATGTTTGTTCCGGCTAATATCCGAACGGCTGGACCGATTTTGACAGGACTTTCACTAACAGTGGCCATGTCGTAAATTTGCTAACCTAACCCAGCCAAGTCGAGTGCCCCTATTTATACAATTCGGCCAGACGTGGATGACAAAATTGTGAAACGTTGACGATTATGGTCTGGTCAAATTAAGTTGCTCACTTTTGAAATGCGATCATTTCATGAAGTGGGCCACGACATATACATTACCATCTCGTGACCACATATAGCACCGTCGGGCACCAGGCTGTAGTGGGTGTTGATGAGTAGGGTATCAAACCGGATCGCCACGCAAGTTTCCGCAATGTCTCCTGTAGGCAAAGAAGTAGAACGATGGGTTTCCGCAACGAATTTAGTTGAGAACGCAGATTTATAGAGCTAAGAAATCCATAACATACAGTGCAAAAATATTTGGTCTACGACAAAAATTGACGAAGTGGTGAACAAATTACTAGCGAAGTTCGCGCGCGGTTATAGTGAGGTCATTTGAGCCACGCGCGGTTTGTAATGAACGACGGCGCGGGCCGGCGCGCGCCTTCAACCCGACGGTCCCGTGTGATGACATGCACATGCCGCACATTATATAAAATGTGTAAAAACCCCCAACGGATAGACCGATTTTGATGATTTCAAAACTATATTGAATAAGAAAACGTAGTACCTATTGATTCTCATTGTAATTGACTGGTTTCACATAAGGCGCATGCCGCGCCCGAGCACTCAGTTTTGACGTCGAAATGCGTAGACATAATGTCATAACCTGAGTGTTCGGGCGAGGCATGCGAGGCATCTGGACGCACCAAAATATTCCGCCATCACTAGCTACTTACTCACTCTTTATTTGTCCTAATAAATATGGGTGGCATAACCCTAGAAGGCCATAAGTCGGACGATGAGACCACCTACCAACGGATGGATGGCTAAACCAAAAATGGAACGTTTTAGGGCCTCTAGTCTCTTAACAATTGTCCATCGTGAAACCACTGGTCTCCAATCTTCGTGAATTCGATCTCGGTAAATATCACGTAATAATTTTTTCCGCAAGAAATAGTGTAAAATGGCGAGACAACCGTTTCTCCACTAAAATAATAATATCGCTTTTGAAAAATCTCACATGAGATTCGGGGGGAGCGAGGAAGTCGAGCCTAATCTCACCAGGTGGGGGGTGTCGAAAATTTACCTAAAAACGCCTCACGTACCTGATTTATGGACGCCCCCATGATGAAATGAAAAGTAATTAAAAGCGGCAATCATTTCCATGCTTACCGTTCACAGCGTAGTCAAAACTGCTGTCCCATGGTCCGAAGGCGGCGCCGTGGGCCAAGTGCTGGCACTGCAGCGAGCCGCACAGGGCGTCCTGCTGCGGGCAGGGCAGGTACTGCCGCCGCAGCTCGTCGTAGCCGCAGTTACCACCCCTGATATACGTCACCATTATTTGAAGGGACCGTTGGCGTGGTTGGCGTGATGGCGCTTTCTACGCTGCAGGTCGTAGGTTCGATTCCTACGCGGGACATGAATTTGTGTGCATGAACATGTCTGTATGTCCCGAGTCTGGGTGTAAAATTACACCCAACAAAAAGTAGTAGGTAAGCAGTATATGTAGTAATATCAGTTATCTGGTTTCCATAGTACAAGCTCTGCTTAGTTTGGGATCAGGTAGCCGTGTGTAAAAAGAATGTCCCAGGATATTATTATTATTATAACATGCTCTGACTCCTAAGAAAAAATCCCATAGACCATCAAATCTCTAAGGGCCTCCGCAGACTTGCTACTTTTAGCATCGGCGATCGGCGATTTTGATGCTGCGTCTCACTCGTTCGCGCTCGAAGAAACGCGACGCAGCATCGATACGTCATAAAATCGCCGGTCGCCGATGCTAAAAGTAGCAAGTCTGCGGAGGCCCTAAGAGGTAGGTAGGTAGGTATACACGAGGCATGCCTTTCTACGATCGAACCATGGCATTCCGTCTTAGAATCAATTTATAGTATTATAGATACGAAATGACGACCACAACCATTTTTTTTCATAATGCTACTTCAAATTTGGGGATACACAAATCCCCATTGTCCTTTCGTGTGCTGTGTGTGTTAGAGAAATCCTAATAGTAGACACTCACTCGTGGCCTGCAATGTTGCGGTTTGTGTAGCAGTCCATATATGAGGGCTGGCCCGTGGGCCCCCACATCAACTGGCACTGGCTAGCGTGCGAGCGACACCGGCCACCCGCGCAATACGCGCGCTACGGGACATTAGGATTAGGGATTGCAATCCGGTGTCATTTTCAATCCGGCCGGATCCGGCCGAATAATAACGCTGTATGAGTAGGTCATTTAAATGCGTTATGCGTGACGCATTTAAATGACCTACTCATGCAACAGCGCTATTATTTTGGCAAAAATTGCTATCACCGGATCCGGTATATTGGGACCGGATCCGGTAACCGTATAATGATGCCGGATCCGCCGGATTACCGGATCCGGTTTTCCGGATTGCAATCTCTAATTAGGATCACACATTATAGTACAGAATCGTCAAGTAAGGGGGCGTCCATAAATTACGTGAGGCATTTAGAGGGGGAGGGGGTTGAGCAAAATCCATCAAATCTCACGTGGGGAGAGGAGGGTTCTCGGCAAATCTCACGTAATTTTTTTACCGCAAAAAAACAGTGTAAAATTGCAAGAAAACTATATTAAGTAAAACATGTTTCTCCTCTAGAATATAGCTTTTGAAAAACCTCACGTGAGATTAGATGTGGAGGGAGGGGGTGGAGCAAAATCTCACAAAATCTCATCAAGGGGGGAGGGGGGGTAAAATAATCTCAAAAATGTATGGACGTCCCCTAACCAGCACAAATTCAAAGCAAAATAAGTAAACGCAAAGCGATAATAAAAAATACAATGTAAAAAACACAAGCCCGCTGAGTCTCTTGCCGGATCTACTCAGTCGAGGTTACGTTTCCGATAGAATAGAATTAAGGAAAAAATATGAAAAATTACAATTTGTAAGTGCCCCCGTAAAAATGTTGTTTTTTTATTTTTTGAAACATTTCCACTACTGTTGAATCATGAAGGTATGGAGGCAAAAAATTAAATGGAAATTAAGATTAGTAATTTTCACAAAATGATAGAGATTACCCTCACAAGACACAATATATTATGGACATTATTACCCACAGGACTACCAACCAAAATCTATTTAAACCTGACGATAATGATCGTTAATCATTTTAAATTGGGCACGCGTACATAGTCGCGGGCAAAGCTAGTAAATAATAATAATCCCCATTTATTGGTGAATTGGACATACGTGGTTATCCTTCCCGCAGGGCGTGGTGTCCATCTTGTAGACGTCGTCGGGGCAGAACTCGGAGTGTCCGGTGCAGTACTCCGGCAGGTCGCACTCGCGCTCCGCCGCGCGGCACGTAGTGCCCGCCGCCCGCGGCCGGCACGTCTGCGGAGAGGGGGGGGTCGTCAGCTGCCGGCAGGTACTGCAGCGGCGGCTAGCAGCAGCCGGCAGCAGTCGGCACTCACCTGCAGGTCGCAGCATGCGCCGGTTCCGCACGTGGCGTTGCGGCGCAGTATGCACGTGTCTGGATGGCAGCACGCGTGGCAGGGGTTGGTGTGACCCTCCCAGCTGCGACCGCAGTCGCACTGCTCGCCCGGCTCCACGAACCCGTTGCCGCACGTCGGGGAATTGAATAGACGCTTAGGCTTATTGCTGTAAGATAATACCAAAGTCTGCTTGTTGCCAAAGTCCAATCGAACATTAAGTTTCGGCCAAAAGCCGAAAATAATTGTAACAGCGGCAGTGGAACTTTAGATCATAACACGTTACGTCCCGCTCAGAAAAACTAGTAGTAACACCTACTCACAGTTAAACAGCTTGTCAAAAAGAGCAAAAGTTAGGGCACAAGTAGTCATCCAATGCGCTGCGACTCAAAGTCTAGAGTCTAGACTTGGGCATTGGGCAGCCTTGGTCTAGACTCTAGACCCTAGACCAAGGCTGCCCAATCATTCCACAGGCAGGCTGTAATTTCGATTTCATTAGGGCCACCTAGTAATCGCATGACGGCAGCCTCGGGTCTGAGTTTGGGCTCCCTTGGACTAGACTTGCGACTTTTCATTTTAAAGGAAGAAAGTATTTTTTATGACAAGCACAATGATTTTACAAAACAAGAGAAATACACAAAAGCTGTGCTTGTCGCAAATGGTCTTAATTATATTAAACCATATGCTGGTTGATGTCAATCAGTGCTGGTTTTACTGTAACGACAAACTCATTTCGCACGCGTGAATTTTCTAGTGACATGTCAAAATTCAAAACAAAATTTGATATATCACCTGCAAATTCACGCGTGCGGCAAAGTGAGTTTGTCGTTACAGAATAGCTACCGTCTTCCATTCGGACCGTTCACCGATATTATGGGCGCTAAACGCTGGTGAAAATGCATCTTATCAAGCCTTTGCTTTGAAGTTTTTACAAGTCATTGCGTCTTTTAGGGACTTACCGCAAACAATAATCACGTCCCAATTCAAAGGTCCTAACTAGGGCAGCGATACTGCAAGACGACCAGCTGGTGGACTCGTCATAGCTGCTGATGCTGCCCATGATACACGACTTGTTTTGAGGACACTCGCAGTATGTATCGTTGTCGTGATTCATACCGAAGTTGTGGCCCATCTCGTGCGCTATGGTCAACGCCACCAGGCCGAGTGCTGACGTGTAATCAGAGGCGATTCCACCCGAGCTAGCCGCACACGTGGATCTTACATAAGCGGCGCCTACCACATTAGGTTTGAAGAATTGCTGCCTGCAAGAAGAGAGTGTTACAATCAGTCTTTTAATGTTACTAAGGTGGTAAACAAGCGGACGGCCCGCCGAATACTTAGCAGTTACCATAGCCTATATAGATGCTTGCAATAAAGACCAAAGGCCAAAAGCGTTGCACGCACGCTCGCACGTTGCCGACCTGAAGGGGAGTAGGACAGAGGCAGGGGAAGGGGGAAGGTTGGGTTTCCGGCTCTCTCATCTCTCTTTACGCCGATCTTCTGTTAGAGAGTGGTACTCAGTGGTCTCGAAAGTCAAAGCGAGAAATACGTAGAATTGCCCTAAAAAGTCGGTAGATTAGAACTCAAAATCGGTGGACAAAAAAAACTATTTTTATACTTTGAAAATGTTGTGTGTGAATCATCCGTGATTCATGAATCAGACATGTTCATGTAAGTACACAAATGCATGTCCCGGGTAGGAATCGAGCCTACGACCTGCAGCGGGATAGGCGGAACTAAACCAACCACGCCAACGGGCCCTTCCAAATTCATCAAAAATCGTTAGCCTATGCATGGATGACAATAATCAATAAACTGATGATCCCGTACTCACGTAAGCAAATATCCGATGTCGTTAGGCAGCTGAAGCTTTTCGCGTCTGTATTGCAGGAATTTGTCTAGCGTATAAGTGTAGTCATCGTTGATTTCGGTCATGTTTTTCTCTGTCCACACCTCCACGCCCACTAGCGCTATGAAGATATTCAGGGGGACGAATACCTAGTTAAGAAAATAAAACCCTGGAGCACTAAAAACCCTGACTTACTGCCTACCTCTTCGGGAAAATCAGGCATGGTGGTGTGTTATCGAGTATTTAGGGTCGGTGCCAATCTTCTTACTTTTAGTAGACTTGACATACTTTGGCTCCTACTCCAAATACTTAACCGACTGAGCAAAACACCACATTGGCTAAACGACTAGGGCCCAGACTACACGTAATGCCGAAAAGTTTGGAACAGCTCGGAATTTTTGATCATTGCTATTCAAAATGTACACATTTTCCCCCATTCCCATGTTTTTTATCACCTATTTATAATGCCTTCCGCTTCTTCTCTGATAAGTACTATTGTAAACACATCTGTAGGCTTTTATATAACGTGCTTTAAATGAATATTTTTAGTTTGCACAGCTCCATACAAATTTCGGCCATGTCTCGTTTCACTAACCAAATTGAGCATGTTGACGAGATCCATCACCTTGCGGTGAACTACGCGCAGATCTCTGCCGCTCTTCACATACACTCCGTTATCAGCCACCATAACTAGCTCCATGTATCTAGAGTTCTTGTTCTCGTTGTACGGCCCGTGGAGGTGGACTTGGCCATCCGTTGATCGTTTGTGCTAAAACATTGACTTTATAGTCTGCGGGGGCACTTACAAATTGCCATTTTTACACTTTTTACTTAATTCTACCTCCGGGTCCGAAACGTTACCTCGACTGAGAAGATACGGCAAGAACAGCGTGCTTGTCTTTTTAACATTAATTGTAGTTTTTTTATTTTTATCGCTACTTCGCCACTAGTCATTAGCATGGGCGCACCGAGGAGGAAAGGATGCGGCCTTTATTCGTTCAGGAGGACCACCATGACTCCTAAAAGTAAGTGGCAATCAAACAATACAATTAATGTAAAAAAGACAAGCCCGCTGAGTTTCTTGCCGGATCTTCTCAGTCGAGGACACGTTTCCGATCAAGCGGTAGAATTTAGAAAAAATATTAAAATGACAATTTGTAAGTGCCCCCGTAGGCTAAACGAAATAAACTACCTATTAAGTATGTATTAGAATTTTGAATAAAAAAGGCCTAGAATCAATCGCTGCCTTAGTAGATATAATATTAGCGGGCTGGTATTGTAAGGATCTAGTGTGGATCGTAGCGTGGATAGGCCCCCACAAGATGGACCGACGACCTAGTGAAAGTCGCGGGAAACCGCTGGATGCAAGTGGCACAGGAACGGTCGTTGTGGAAAACCTTGGGGGAGGCCTACTATGTCCAACAGTGGACGTCTTTTGGCTGAAATTATGATGATGATGAGTGTGATTAACCTACTCACTCGGTTGCGTTGTCGGTCTGCATGGTGTTCCTTGACCCGTATTGGGCTATAGCCGGTGGAGTAGATGTCGCCGACGTGGGCTCTGCGGTATGTACTGTTCAGCTCCGAATGGTCGTACACGTAATGCTGGGACTGAATGTCCTCACCTGGGTTGCACAGATCAATAAGACAAGACGCCAATTACGACCACTTTTGTAAATAATGCAATCGTACGGCCTCCTCCTAATTGGCAATCGATCGCACGCTCAAACGATGCGATTCCGTCGGACGACAAAATTAAACACTACATTTCTTTAGAGTGTCCTTATTATTTTTATTCTTATCGTATGGTTAGTGGCGAACCTGGTGTCAGAGTTGTTCAAGCCGCCCGTAGGCCTCTGACAAGGCTTAACGATTGCTGCCTAGATGACAACAACCGAGACTGACTTTTTACGTGTCCTTATTGAACTTGCAAGTCATCGCGCGACGAAATCGCATCGTTTAGTCGTGCGATCGTTTGCCAATTAGGACGACGCGACGCCTCAAACGTTAGCGGGGATCGGGGAAGACGGCGAATTTCATTGCAAAAGGGGCGTCCTGTGACTCCGACACTACCTGGTCCTACTAAACTGAGTCCATGGACTCAATCGTTCGCGGATAATAATGTGTCGGTATAAACGTGTCGGTATATTGTAACAATTGTTGGTAGACCTTTTATAATAAATAAAAAATAAATTATATGGTTCATTTTCTGGTGAAATATACGCATCAAAAGGCCTTTAAGGTGATTGTTAAATTGCGAGTGCGATAACAGATGTGTGATTTTCGCTGTATTTAGTGGTGAGCAGAGCACAAGTTTGGTGATTACGATGTTAGGAGGTACCTATCTGGCTAATCTGAATTTCTGATTTGTTTTTCAAACCCAATCTCAGAGTGTACACACATAGGCATGCGGTCATACATTGTTAGGCGCGCGCCGTCTATGGGTTATAGGTCTGTGAACATATTAAAGGTTAGAACTCGTGAAGATGTTGATGTTCAGATGCCTCTATGCGCCGCCATACACGGACTGCTTGTCGACAGCTTTAGAGCAGTTGGTTGCAGACGACCGCATCGACCGCCCGCCGTCTGCTTGAGCGGTCCGTGTATAGTGAATGTCAATTTTGTATTGAAACTGCGGTCGACTGCAACCAACTGCTCTAGAGCTGTCGACAAGCAGTCAGGTCTATGGCGGCACTTAGTCGGCACGTACTTTCAGCGGGCTCGATGTGTCTCATCTGTTCGCCGTCGAATATGACGCCGCGGACGCCGTGACACGTGGAGACGGCGACCCACGAGCCCGGCATGTCCCTCACGGTGCCAGAGTACTGACACAAATCTATTTCCTGAAATGGAGACACCGTATCAGCCGATCATCTTCTTTAGGTACCATTTGCCGCTTCGTTTATGAGATGAGTCTTACCTCTTTCTTCTTTCTTTTCTTATGTGCATAATTTACAGTTCGCTAACGGTGAGGAAAAACATCGTAAGGAAACCTACATATCCCTCGGGATTAGATAATAGTCAGTTCCTGTATACACGGCGACAAGGATTTTCCTCAAAGAATTAGTAAGTAACCTTTCCTCTATGCATAATTCACCCGTGCCTCTCGGCGTCGGCGTACGGCCTTTTAATAAATCTCATTTATAAATCCGGCTCTGGATACCACCAGGGCCAAAAAGGCCACATAGCAATTCTGTAATAAAATCTGTTCGTTTACCTACCTACTGATTTTATTATTATTATTATTATTATAAAAGGCAAGGTTGGGTCACCTGTCACGTTGGGTTCTGACTATCTGGTGAAACGTGGGCTTTGAGTTGGCTTAATACCTCCACAATGTGGTGGAGTATGGCCACTCAAGCCTCTGACTACCCCCCGAATGGGGATAAAAGTCGTGACGTTATATTTAGTTTATTTATTTTTTACCTCTTTCTTAGGTTTATGGGTCACAGTTTTGCCTTCTTTCTGGTACCTGAGCACGTGGTTGTCCGTGATCAGGTCTTTATTAAGCTGAAGGTCAAGGACGAACTCTCTGTCGTCTATGGGGACCGTCATTGTCACCGCTGTATGATGGGCACCACTCTGCTCAATACGACATAACATTTAAAGTTATTTTTTGTATTGTGTGGAATCTACATATTGTATTTCTCTGCATATTACGAGGTACGGCCACTAATAATTAAGTAAAAAATAGGTACTAGTAGGCAATAATAGATCCATATTCGATACATCAATGGCGTAACGGCCGAATACTCAAAGGGGTACTTAAATATTTAAGAGACTAGCTACTTTTAGCATCGGCGACCGGCGATTTTGTGACGTATCGATGCTGCGTCGCGTTTCTTCGAGCGCGAACGAGCGAGACGCAGCATCAAAATCGCCGATCGCCGATGCTGAAAGTAGCTAGTCTGCGGAGGCCCTTAGTCCTACTTAGCATTTTGAGACTGCGTTAACTGTATTTTTTGTATGGCGCGACCAAGTTAAGTAGCTCTCTAATTTAAGTTGCGTACCAGCGGCCGTAAATCCCGTAGGTTTTGGATACCAGTTTCACGAAAACGAAGTTGGCATACCGTTTTAAATACCGTACTTGGCATGTCTAATTATGGTGTTATTATGAGTCACCAATAATGAAAAAGCCCGTACAAGGTAACACAAGGTAACAAGGTAAAAAATTGAAATAATAATTGTCAGTTTTAGTCATGTTTTTTGTATACAGGGTTATTGGTAAAACACTAACAACCTTGCAGGGGCGTATTACTGCCATCAAAAACGACAACTTTTGTTCTATGACTTTTTACAAAACAAAAAAAAAACAAAAAATCACACCCTAAAATGTATGAAACAAGAAAATATGCTCATCTAGAGGATAGCCGTGGTCCGTTTAGGTACTTTAGGGCAAAGTGGAATACAACCACGTACCATGGCTTTCCTCTAGATGAGAAAAAAAATAATGTTTTCATACATTTTAGAGTGTTTTTTTGAAATTTTTTGATATATTTTTTTTGTTTTGTAAAAAGTCATAGAACAAAAGTTGTTGTTTTTTATGTCAGTAATACGGCCCTGCAAGGTTGTTAGTGTTTTACCAATAACCCTGTATATACTGTATTGATTGACTATGCACATGAAAAGGTGAGGCAAACCAACCGTGTCTCTAGTGGATGTGATTTCTCTCTTGCTCCTGCCATGATGCACTACAGGCTGAACTAGTCTGTGCTTCTTGAAGTCGGGAGCCGGCGACCCTGGAACAAATCATACTGTTAATTGCCTAGTAACAACCGCGACTTTACCATTTACCTTAAATGCAGGGGCGGATTTCCCTACAAGCCGAATAAGCTCGGGGGCGGCAGAACTAGGCGAAATTCACAAAAATCGCTAATAAGAACGGTATGCATTGCATCAGTGCCTAAAGACACTTATATTGAGATAAAATTATAATTGACAGACTTTCGTTATTTTTTAATTTTAATTCTTATATATTTTTCATTCACTTTCTCGAGCTTTACAGGGAGTAGGGGGCGGCAATCTTGTATAATATAGGCCTAGGGCAGTCAGCGTATCAAATCCGCCTCTGCTATTATGAGTAACTTAAATTTATCAAGGAAAAAAATATATAAATATCGCCAGACATATACTAACAATGATAGTCGATTTCTTGAGTGCTCCAATAGGCGTGAACCCTCACAGTTTTTGTAATGTCGTTTTACTGGCCAAGTATAGTAGGTAATTGGATAAAAACTCTACAGGAACGAACATACACAATATGAGTAATAAAACCGCTAAAATATTTAGTGTAGCTTTTTACACATGACATAACAATATTACTTAATCATAGGAGGAAAAGTTGATATATCTATGTATTATTAATATTATATAGGTACCAATTTTGATGAATTTCGGTATAGGGATAGAAAGAAAGAAAGGACCTTGGAGAAGAACATAGGCTACTTTATGTGGGGAAAATAAAACTCGAATGTCAAACGGGGAAACAGAAAAAAAAATTGAAGTGCAAATTTTAAGCTGATGAAGTCGCAGGTACCAACTAGTTGTATAAATGTAATGCCAGATAATATTGTTAAACAGAGTATGAGGAGGCTTTGGCTGAAAATCAGCGCTGGAGGAGACTCCGTTCCTCTCCAGCACATGCTGAGCCAAATGCTTTTTGGCACAGCTCACACTGAAAGAAATGTTGCTCGTTGTATACCTACTATCTCTTCTAATTTAGTATGTGCTGTTCCTTTTTTGTGCTGTGCTGAATAAATATTTTTTTTTCATTTAATTTCATTGTCATGTATGAGTAGTAACGATTATTTACTGGGTTATTCCAAGTCGCAAAAACAATTGCTGGTAATTTTATTTGAGTGCGGCATGCTGCTCGATACTGACAATGATGACCAACTAAGAACTTGCTGCCCAACTGCTACCACCAAGGCGGAATATGGCAACTACCAACAAGACGATGTTTCTAATTCGTCCCGCTGCTGGGCAAGGGTCACAACAAGGGTCTCCCACTCAGGGGCGTTGCTTGCCTTAGTTGGGCTCTGTATCAAAATTTGTTGGGGGGCCCAAATGAAGGTAAGGGATTTTCAGAAGCGTTCGGGGCCCCTGTAGCCTGGGGGCCCCGTATCATTGTTACGGCGCGGCGGTAAGTACGCCCCTGCTCCCACTACCTTCCAGTGTTCTCGTATTTCCTTCCAATCTTTCTCTCGCCATCCTAGTCATCATCATCATCATCATAATCATCATCATCATCATCATCATCATCATCATCATCATCATCATCATCATCATCATCATCATCATCATCATCATCACCATCATCATCGTTTCCTAGGCCTGCTGCGGCGCCTCTTCCCGTTCACGCACCCATTCGGTTATAATCTTGGCTCATCTGTCCAAGTCCATTCAAGTCATACCTATGTCTTTTGTAGAATTACTACGATATTGCATAGCGTCGCTATTAGCCCCCCCGACTTAAGGAGATTAGACGCGGTGCCGATCTTTTAGGGACCTTTAAAGAACCCCATGTTGTAGAGCAAAAGACAGACTTTTATTTATTACTAGCTGTGCCCGCGGCTTCGCCCGCGTGGAATTGATGTGTAAGATTAGTCTTATTCCAGAGCCTACACTATCTACGTTTCAAATTTCATTAAACTCGGTTTAGTAGTTATGGAGATACGTGGTAACAAACATCCACACATACAGACACACACATTTATTTAGCATTTGCCCACTACTTCGTTCGCGCAAAATTTAAATTAAAAACCCGACTACGGAAAAAACGCGCTCTAAAAAGTATGAAACAAGAAAATATTCTCATCTAGAGGATAGCCGTGGTCCGTGTAGGTCTTTTAGGGCCAAATGGCACATGAACACGGACCACGGCTATCCTCTAGATGAGAATATTTTCTTGTTTCATACTTTTTAGAGCGCGTTTTTTCCGTAGTCGGGTTTTAGTTTTTAAACTTACTTTTTATTTAATTATTTTGGAGTTATAGGTAACAATATATATATATATTTGAAATGTGCTCATCAAGCTCTTTCATTTGATACCCCACACGGTTTCATTAAAAAAAGTTTTTTTTTTTATTTCATGACATTATGTCCTCTAGAGGGCGCCATATGCAATTTTATGTGACGTCACCTAGCCTATAACCAGCGCGCCATTAAGCCGCTTCTCACGATACCTCATTTGTCAAATTCCGACAAGTAGTTTGGAAGTTAGGTGGGAACAGATGCACATACATACATACATACATACATACATACATACATACATACATACATACATACATACATACATACATACATACATACATACATACATACATACATACATACATACATACATACATACATACATACATACATACATACATACATACATACATACATACATACATACATACATACATACATACATACATACATACATACATACATACATACATACATACATACATACATACATACATACATACATACATACATACATACATACATACATACATACATACATACATACATACATACATACATACATACATACATACATACATACATACATACATACATACATACATACATACATACATACATACATACATACATACATACATACATACATACATACATACATACATACATACATACATACATACATACATACATACATACATACATACATACATACATACATACATACATACATACATACATACATACATACATACATACATACATACATACATACATACATACATACATACATACATACATACATACATACATACATACATACATACATACATACATACATACATACATACATACATACATACATACATACATACATACATACATACATACATACATACATACATACATACATACATACATACATACATACATACATACATACATACATACATACATACATACATACATACATACATACATACATACATACATACATACATACATACATACATACATACATACATACATACATACATACATACATACATACATACATACATACATACATACATACATACATACATACATACATACATACATACATACATACATACATACATACATACATACATACATACATACATACATACCGGTCAAAATCATAACGCCTCCGTAGTCGGGTAAAAAAAATTGGACTCGATCCTGTTTGCCGGATCCCATATCCCAGATCTTATTTCCCGGATTCAGTTTTTTTTTAAATTTTGATCTCTGATCCCAGACTCCGTATCCCGGATCCTGTTTTCCGGATCTCGGATCCCATAATCATTGATTCCGGATCCCGTATCTCTGATCCCGTTTCCAGGATCCCGTTTCCCGGATTTCGTTTCCCGGATCTCTGATCCCGGATCCCGGACCCCGTTTCCCGTAAAACGTTCTCTGGATCCCATTTGCCGGTTCCCGTATCCTGAATCCTCCATCCCGGATCCCATATTCCCTAATCCCGGATCCCGCGGATCCCGTATCCCAGATATCCCGTATCCCTGATACCGGATCCCGTATACCGTATATATCACGTATCCCAAAACCAACTTGTATTTTAAAGACTAACTAAATTCTAACTTAAAAAAATGACGAACTCCCATACAAACTTTCATCCCCTATTTTACCACCTTAGGGGTTGAATTTTCATAAATCCTGTAATTATTATTACTTTAATATAAAGAAACTAAAATACTTATTAGCTTCAAAAATGACTAACTTTCAAACAAACTTTCATCTCCCATTTAAACCCCTTAGGGGTTGAATTTTCAAAAACCCTGAAATTATTATTTCTCATTTTTAAAAGACACCTAATCACCAATTTTCATAATTCTAATTTAAAAAATGACGAACTTGCATACAAACTTTCATCCCCTATTTTACCCCCTTAGGGGACGAATTTTCAAAAATCCAAAAAAAAATTTTTAAACACATAAAATGAAACCTAAACACCAATTTTCACAATTCTAACTTTAAAAATGACAAACATCCATGCAACCTTCCAAACAAACTTTCATCCCCTATTTTACCCCCTTAGGGGTAGAATTTTCAAAAACGCTGAAATTACTATTTTTTATTTTTCATGAGACACATAATCACAAATTTTCATAATTCTAACTTCAAAAATGACGAACCTCCATACAAACTTTCATCCCCAAATTTACCATCTTAGGGGTTGAAATTGATAGGTATGATTAGCCTATGTCTCCTTCCAGAGTTTAAACTATCTACGTTTCAAATTTCATTATAATCGGTGCAGTATTTATGGAGATACGTGGTAACAAACATTCACACACACACACACACACACACAGTTACTTTCGCCTTTATAATATTAGTAGGAAGTAGGATAGGATAGTAGGATAGTAGGAAGTAGGATTTTGCATGTATACAATATGTATAACTTACTTAGTTTTTGAGCTGATCCTTTCGCGAACAATATTAAACTATGAAACAAACACGAAACAAAAATAATATGAATAAAACTATTACTACCATTTAAATTAAACATTTTTTTCGTTATTACAATTTTATGTTTAAGGAGCAACTTAGAAATTACAGGGAAAACATTTATTTAATAATTATGAGTAGGGAGACCGGTGATTGGTCGCGGACTGACTGACTATACTGAGTCAGTCGCAGGAACATAGTAATATTGTTTCCTCTTTGCACGAATTGAGTCAGTCAGTGCCACTATTTTCGCCCCTAGGCAGGGGCGGATTAAGCCATACAGAGGCCCCTAGGCAACGCAAGTCTTGGGGCCCCTCTCTCTCTCTGTAGATTGGTAGCTAACAATTAAAACTTATACTGACATCAATTTTTTATATCTACGTACTTGAATGCATATCATTTATTTTAAAAAGCTATCTATATCATCATCCTGCTGTACCTATCATCAACTCCGTCTATCAATGTAGGTATTTCCTATACGAGGTAGGCTAACCCAACTATTGATTCCATTTATGCAATAGGTAATTGCAAATGGTGATTGATTATAGTAAAATTATATACCTATCAATCAAATAGTTGTAACAAAAAACCTTTTTAAAATGAAAAAGAAAGCATTAAAAAACTACCTTGGCCGGAGACATTACCAATGACTTTGACTTATTTTTGTTACGAGCCGCGGGGCTCCTGGGAGGTTTTCTAATCTGTGACCTTTCCTCAAAGAATTAGTAAGTAACCTTTCCTCTATGCATTTTAATAAATCTCATTCATAAATCCGGCTCTGGATACCACCAGGGCCAAAAAGGCCACATAGCAATTCTGTAATAAAATCAGGGGGCTTACCACAAGCTCTTATTGCGATTCAATTATAGGAACGTTTTAACGACGTTTTAATGACGTTTCTTATTGTCATGACAATAAGGTACGTCATTGCATAAATGGCCGCTGAAACGTTAAAACGTTCCTATTGTGGCGCCTTAGTCGCCACCGTATTTTAGTGGTAGGGCAACACTGGCCCATATATAGATAGATAGACAGAGATTGTACTAATTTACGTTACGGATTATAATTAATATTGTAAAAGACACGGCCCTATAGAGTGATTAAAACAGTGGTGGATGATATTATACGGAGTTTTGTTATTGTGAACCGACCTACACCGACACCAAACTATAATTGAATCGCGATAAGAGGTCGTGGTAAGCCCCCTGTTCGTTTACCTACTGATTTTATTATTATTATTTATTATCAGGCAGGCAGTTGATTCAACTGATAGGTGCCTGTATCCTGTTGTTCTCTTCTAGCTTTTCTCTTTCACGTGTTTATCGAGTCGGTTCTTAAACTGGTTCACATTTTGAGCTGATACAACGTCTACTGGGAGCTTATTCCACGCTCTAACCACTCTGTTGCTCAGGAAGTGCTTGTGAGGATCGTTGTTTGAGAAGCTGGTACTCAATTTTAAGTGATGGCCTCTTAGTCGGTCATAGTTGTCGCGCTAAAATAAGTTTTGGAAATTCTGTAGATCATAATGTCCATTTAAGATCTTCTGATCTGATTTTCTAGCAGAATCATGAGTAATACATTATGAATTTTCCGTTAAATAGTCATTAAATAATAAGTAAAATATAATTTCTAAGGATTCAGGCTAGAAAATCTTAAAATGAATTAGCTGCTTTTATAGAACTGCTGTGTGGCTTTGATAAGCTATGTCCCGACCAGTGCGCTTTCACGTTCAACTTGCGCTTTCGTCTGACGCATGCATGAAGCGCCATAGCGCATGCAATAACGCGTGCGCTATTCTAGCCCAAAAACAGCGCACGCCCGTAGCGCACGCTGATCCGCCACCGGTGGGTTCGCGTGTAACATTCCGTGCGCTTTACATACAAAATGGCGGAAGATAAAGTTAAAACATTGAAATGATGAATGTTTTCTTTCGTAATTTTTGGCTCCACTATTTTCAAAAGTTTGTTGAAAGTGGCTTTAGACATTCGTGTACAGTTTTTAAAACGGAAGTCATTCACGGAAATTTAGCGAATTCTCCTAAAGGGTCGGAAAAATTAATTGCTTTAGCAGAATTGATGCAATGTTACATAGTGTCGCTATTAGCCCCGCAAATTCTCTTTGCCCCGCAGTAAACTAGGTATGTAAAATAAAAATAATGTACCTACATAAATAATGAATTTGCCTAATAACGCCATCTGTTGAAATTGATTATCAACTACCTATATGGAAACCCAACGGAATGAGTCGCTGAGGAAATGCAAACGTATTTTAATTAATCCATCATCCAAAAACAGAATTATACATAATAGATTGTAATTGTAACTATTAAACTTCTCAGACAAATAATATTCTTGGATGGAAATACTTAACCTAAAGGCGGAAACCCACCGCGGCGCACGAAGAGGCTACGCACGTGGGTCAAGCTTCGCTTTGCAAGAACATGGATGTAACCGCGCACGGAGAGGCTACGCACGAAATGACGTCTTACATACATCTTCTTGCAAAGCGAAGCGTGGCCCGTGTGCGTGGCCTCTCCGTGCGCCGTGGTGGGTTTCCGCCTTAAGTATCAAGGCTACCAACAGTCTTAACCGCAAGAAACCGTAAATCTTGGCTTGTTGTCGCCAGTTTTTTCTTGCATAGATGGCGTCAAAGAGTATAGTAAGTGATGGCGTGATGTCGTGTATTTTTTTATGTCGTGTGTTTAATGTACAATACAATATCCATTTATGGTGGTCTGTTTATTTAATTCCAAATTACAACATCATTATACAACAAAAATATTTCGTTGAAACTTTAGATTTGTCTATGGTTTGGTTTGAACTATAATATTGTCTTTGGTTTGGGTTTTACCGTGTAATAAATCGCTATGTCGTCCACCAGTGATGCAAACTCCTCCGGATTTCTAGAAGATATACTTTTTTTGTTCCGTCACCTTTCCAACTGTTTTAAATTGTATATTTTTTTTCAATTTGGAATAATCTAGTTTGTTGTAGCAACAGGTTTTTTCTATCTGTTGGGAGAAATCACAAAAAGGAAGAAAAAATGGCATCGTTTGCATTTTTTTAATAATCACTGTAACTTAGCGTGTTTTTTTTAAATAACTGAGGTGCTTAACAAGCGTACGTCCCACCAGCACGTTAAGCAGTTGCCGTAGCCTATATTATACTTGCAACACGGAGGCATCGCTTGCACGTTACCGAACTAAAGGAGAGTAAGACAGAGGGAGGGAAAGGGGGCGTGTATTAAACAAGCTTTATCGGAAAATGTGTGTAGGTACTTAAATGAATAAATGCAGTCATAATTAATTATATTATTTATTAATAATTTAATACCTAGTCAGACTATTTGTTTTGGCACCAAAAAGCACATGTCACGCATACCTACTGACCTTAAAAACCTAACAATATTTCTCCTTCTTTGGGTCTTCCTAGGTCATCATCATGGCAACCACTTGCATCCAGCGGTTTCCCACGACCTTCACCAGCAGGGCTATTACATATCTCAGTTGACAACTGGCTTCGGTTGTACACCGAACATTGGTATTAAGTATGTCCTGCAGAGCTAACCTAATCTAAACTCACTGTACCTTAATATCCATTCACCGAGATACGTAATACCAATGTTATGTCATTCTCAGTTACCATCAAAGTTCGGTGTACAACCGAAGCTAGTTGTCAACTGAGATATGCAATAGCCCTGCAGGTCGTCGGTCCACCTTGTAGGGGGCCTACCCACGCTGCGCCTTCCGGTATATTTTTTGGGAAATATTTTTTCGGTAGGGGTTTGCACCACTGGTCGGTTGTCGGACGCCGGTCGCCCCCGCCCCCTTCATTCCGCCATCTACGCTCGTAGCGTCCTCCCGGGCACTCACTTTCAATGCATTCCTTGCATTTTGCTTATTAATCACATCATTTGTAATTATATCCACTGTGTACGTACAAAGAGTGACCATTTAAGGTACTGTGATTCCTGTGCCTACCTACTCTAAAGAACTTTTGCTAATAAAGTGTAGTGTTTCCTGCTGAACTGCCGCGAATTCCATCAAGTGAGTACCTACTAACAATCCTTATCGTAATTTAGTAGAAAACCGTAGAAGTATTCATGTTCGTGGATGTTTTATCTACTTAAAATAATAATAATAATAATAATAGCCTTTATTCAGACGGTAAAACTTACATTACCTACTAGGCGTGAGCGTTATTTCACGTCACCGGTTACATTAACTGGTTACAAGCTAATTCACCGAATCACTGTTTACGCGACGAACCAGTAACTGGTGATTTTGTAACAGGTTATTTAGCTCTAGCCCGAACTACATCATAGGTATTATGTCACCGGTCACCCATAGACATCTAAAACAAGAAGCTAGTAGTGACGAAAACCATAGGGTTACAAAAATAACCAGTTACAAAAATCACCTATTAAATAACCGGTGACGCCCTCATCGTACCCGGTTACGTTACGTTTCGTGAAAATAATGTAACGACACACGTCTATTACCTACTGGTGCGTTCCATTCACTGTTAATTTCATTATTTTCGATCACAAATCTCGTTCCGCTCGCACCAACTTGTACTGAAAGTGATCATTATTATCGTTTCCAACAGTTTTTGTGGACGAAAATAACAAAAATTACGGTGAATGGAACGCAGCATATATAGTATTATAGGCAGCGTTAGCATGATTAAAAGAAGCTGTTTTAAAACAGGTGTTTAAAACAATTTCAATTAAAACCATGTTTTTTATTACGTGTTTAAAAACACAGATTAAAACAAGTTTTAAACAATGTACCTATGAAACATTAAAAAGAAACAGGCCTTAAATCTACTTTTCATTGCAATTGAATAGAAATAAATGATTTTTTAGGATTTAGGATTCTTCAGTGTGGTATTTTCTTGAGGAATCGATGTGAATTGTTCGCAAATTGCCTGCTTTTTGTGTCCTAGAGTTGACGTTTTATCAGTCACAGAATTATTAATGAAATTAAATATTAGAAAGGTAGGCAAGGCATTCGTATCTTATTTATAGAGTAGAGAAGAATTCATAGTTTATGGTAGGTAATTCCCCGCCGGCCGCCGGTAAAGACGCTATGTCGGCCGTCGAAAGAAAGTAATTTAGTTTGTGAAGTATGTAATTCAATGGATTAGTGGGTATTCCCCTTATATTTAAATATTGAGGTTCCACCTATTAAAAATGTACATTAGAACATACAGAGATCATTGGTAGCTATCCAAAAAAAAAACGAGTTTTTTTTGTGGTATCATAACAGTCACCACCAGTGGGGCTAGTACACACGCCCAGACAATATAGTCTGATTTTTAATTAGACGAAGTAAACTGACAGGTGCAAATGTCACGTTTCGATATAAATAGAACAAATAAGGCTCAAATTCATAGAACAATGACATTTTCAGCTGTCAGTTTACTTCGTTTAATTAAAATTTGGACTATAGAGTTGCTGTCTCTCTTTCTTAATGCATAGGAGAGAGAGAGAATGAGATAAAATCCATTTATCTCGCGTTTTGTCGTGTCACGGTTGACTGTGCTACCAGTGCTGCACTATCACATCACATGTAACACAGAATACCTGGTAGGCCTAGCACAGCAATGTGACAAAACTTTCTCAGGGATTTTCGCGCCCTCAATTTCGAATTTCATAACAGAGAATGAAAGAAAAATCTACATTTCTCACATTATGTTTTATTTATCACAAGATGTGATAACTTAAGTTGTGTTGTGTGTGATTTACAACACAACTTCAGTCTTCATTTTCGGAAACATTTCTGTTAGGTACACCCACCCAATATTATATGATCACATCAACTGTTCTAATTCCAGTGTGGTCGAAGTTGGCCAGGAATTGCATCTTGGTGGGCCAGGTGGACGCGTTCTGCCTGGCCTGCGAGCAGCACCTGCCGAGCGAGCAGCGCGCCGCCGCGCACATGTGCGAGCCGCAGCACGCCGCGCGCCTGCGCGCCCTGCCCTACTGCCCCGCCCACGAGGCCGACTGCATCAAGAAGGTCGGTACACGGAACTGACTTGTCTCACCACACACTACCTACTCCTTTAACTTCTAAAAAAAATGTTACGTCACGATTTTTATCCCCATTCGGGGGTATTAACCAACTCAAAGCCCACGTTTCACCAGATAGTCAGAACCCAACGTGACAGGTGGTGAACCTTGTCGCCGTCCTGTGTTGTGTTGTCCTTCTGTAAGCCAGGATCTAAGTGTCTTCTTCGCGGCCTATATCGAAAGTTGAATTTTACTTTCCGACGAAAGTTATCTATATATGATTGCAGATCGCAAACTATAGTGTCCATGGATAGGACCCTTGATAAGGAGTAATGACAGTAAGTGGACAAGGGCGGTAACAGAGTGGTGTCCTAGGAGACGTAGGGAGCGAGGCAGAATATCAAATAGATGGTAGATTAGTAGGTACGTGAAAGAACAGGGAGTAGATTTAGGTTAGGTTAGATATAGATTTAGGATAGGTTAGGTAGGTAGGTTGATTCAAGCTGAAAGTAAAACCATATCTATTGAGTCCCATTATTCCTAGAACCACAGCGATGTTTTTCACCCAGTCGCCCCATGTGACAGACGTCCGATGATATGATCAGGTGAAGGGCGGGTACTTCTGCGGCATGTGCAACGTGGTGGTGAGCACGGCGGCGCGGGTGGGGGTGCACGTGGGCTCGGCCGCGCACGGCAGCCGGCGCGGCGCGCTGCTGCTGCGGCGCGCGGCCAGCGGCGGCGTGCTCGCGCAAGGGACCGTGCTGCTGCGCGCAGCCGCCTGGCACGGCCTCGTCGGCGACGCCTGCCTCCTCTGCGACGAGGAGATCCACGCGCCCGAGGCACATATCAATGAACACGCGCACTTACTCAAACTGGTGCAGAGCAGAGCGTTATTTGGACCGGGGAAGAGTGTTTACAGAAAGGTTAGTGCTTATGCGGTAGTTCTTTGACTTTGATACAATAGTACCTAGCGTGGCGGTTGTTTTGAGCAAAGCAAATCGCCGGGCATATTAGATACCAAAAAAATAGTAGTACTGAAGGAAGTATGTATCATCATTTTTCTGTTTTCAGATTGATGAAGATTCCTATCAATGTTTGACATGTAACAATGTCTTCGACGATTCATCTTTCAATGAACATTTCGATAGCATAGTTCATAAAACGATACTTAAACAAAGTGAGATTACTGATGAGAACCAAGTTTCTGATAGCGAAACAAATGGTACTGATATAAATGATAGATCGATTGATCATAAGCGTAATGGAGACGTTAAAACATCTATTGATGTTGAGCAGAATGCTGTTGCAGAGGAATCTCTAAAAACATCCGAAGTTACAAATGTCGATGTAGATGATGTTGCTTCAGAACCAATGGTACAGCATTTAGATAGCAACAATGATAGCAAAATCGTTAAAGAACCAGTTGTAAAAGATCATGAAATGAATAATAAAAATGAGATTAAAAATAATCTTAAAACAAAAGAAGATACTGAAGAGGCAGCTGAGGCTAAAATATTTGAACATGTGAAAGAAAATGCTCCAGAAATTGGTTCTATTGATGTTGAGCAGAACTTTGTTACAGAAAAATCTCCGAAAATATCCGAAGTTACAACTGTCGATCTAGACGATGTTTGCTGTGTACCAACTGCACAGCATTTAGATAGCAAACATGACGAGAAGTTAACATTGCAAACTGAAAACGGCAAAGAACCAGCTGAAAAAGATAATGAAATTAGAAATGAAAATGAGATTCAAAATAATCTTGAAATAAGGAAAGATACTGAAGAGGCAGCTGATACTAAAACATTTAAACATGTGAAAGAAAATGCTCCAGAAATCGGTTCTAATAACACAGACAACCGGTCCCAAATACTAGAGTCCGTGTCTACATTTCAAAAGAACGAAGTGAACATCAACTTGATTAATGACAACGCCTTTTGCAAGAAGTGTAAGATGAACATAGACTTCGATTTCAGTGCGATCAATAAACACATAGATGATCACAAGAAGCCGACAAACAAAAATGAACATAAGAAGGTGCCTTTTGAACACGGCGTTGAGGCGAATGGAGGAAACAAAAACTTGTTCACTGCGCCTGTACCCATGACGCAGAAAAGAGAACCCACTACGTCGCTAGAGGACATCAGGGCTCTAGCCAAGAAACACGGGATGATGTACAATGGTAGAGAACTGCATTGTACCATGTGTGATTCGGTCCTGCCTGTGAGTATTAGGAATATTGAGGAGCATATATCTGGAAATAGGCACAAAGCCAAGATGCCCCAACTAGATGTGAAACAAGAACCAAAGAAAAACATCTCCAAACAACTGATCGAGCTCTTTGTGAAGGACACAAAGATTTTCAATGATGATAATTGTTTAGAACAAGTTATTAATGAAAAATATTGCATATCTTTGCTAAGTTTAATGTTCGTTGACAAAACTGGCAATAAGTTAAATTGCCTCGCGTGTGATATGAAAATATCTTCCATGCTAATGTATGATGAGCACGTCAATAGTCCAAGACATGTTAAAATCTTGGAACGCAGCTGCGTTATAACTTCGTTGGAATCTGAATTTGTTAGAGAGGTAAGTCATCTTACTTCTTTATTAACATTATAAATGCGAAAGAAACTTTGTTACGCTTTCACGACAAAAATGTTGGTATGGCTACTTTTTGTTGCGAAAATAAAAATTTAAAGTGAAGGTCGCGGGAATCCGCTGGATGCGGGCAGCGCAAGACCGGTAATTGTGGTGAACCTTGGGGAGGCTTTGTCCAGAGGGCCTAGTCTTTTCCAAACGAAAACGAAATTTCTGACGAATTTTGCGTATTTCCTACTACATTTCTCATTGATTCCGACATTTCTTACGCACGAAGATTGTTTGACGTTTTGATTCGACGACGACGAAGACGTCAAACAATTTTCGTGCGTAAGAAATGTCGGAATCAATGAGAAACGTAGTATGAAAAAATACGCGAATTTCGAAATTTCGTTTTCGTTTGTAAAAGAGTAGGCCTTCAGCAGTGGACGTCTTTCGGCTGAGATGATGATAATGTGGTGTCTTGCGTACCGTGAAATCCTGTAGCCGCCCCGCCCCCCGCCCCCCTCCCCCCCGTTTAAAACTACATAGGCACAACAGTTATCTATTTAGCAGTTATTTCAACGTTCTTGCAAGTAGTCGCTTATCACACTAGGTACCATTATTTCAGATGCTACCGGGCGTGTATCACTGTGGGTTCTGCAACGCGGTGACGGGCGACTGGAAGGGTTTGGAGAAGCATTTGAACACGTCTTCACACAAGAAGTGCAAGGGCCGGGCCGAGCGGCGCTTGAAGAAACACATGAGCGATGTACGCGCTAACAAGGTGCGTAACAAACTGTCCTTCGGTGCTCACGTTGTAGGCACCAAATCACTCTTTGACTGTGTGTACTCCACTGGCAAATTGTCTGCCACTGCCGACTGTGTCGATATTCACTACTTTAGCTGATCAATTTGCTTAGATTGATCCATTTCCCTTGTTCGCCAGTTTTAGCGGATTCTGCTAGAAAATCGGAAAAATGGATTGCAATGACAATGTTGCATAGTGGCGCTATTAGACCCCAAGATCGGCAAATGAACCAGTATGATAATACAGTCCTATCTTCAATGGAGCTAGTAAATAACTGGGGCATTTTTCCGTTCTGGCTGGACTGACCCTTACTGACCATTAGAGCATCAAATAGTCGATGTTAATGAACACGGCTTTAAGTTTAATGTTTGAAAGTAAGTAGGTACGCGTATTGCGGTGCTAAACTTCTTAAGATATTTTTTGAAATCGTTTCTTAACGATTTCAGACGAAACCGGGGGTCTACAACTGTTCGTTCTGCAACTATGTGGCGAATGATTGGGATACCTTGAACCGGCATTTCAGCACCTCCGAGCACATGCGAACCAAGGCCAGGGAGGAGCAGCGCTTACGAAAGCTCATGGATGGTATACCCGATCCCAATTTTCGTGAACAAATGGATTTTCAAACGTTCGAAACGTTTAAGACGAAATTCTCTCCTAATTTCAGTTCCTCCGATTCTGACAGTGATTAGTTTGACTCGCTTACGGCCGAATACTCAAAGACTACTCAAATGTTTAAGTCCCACTTAGCAGTTTGAGGCGTCGTTATCTGTAATTTTTTGTATGGCGCGTCAAAGCTAAGTAGCTCTCAAATTTGAGTTGCGTACGAGTATTCGGTGGTGAAAGTCTCAGCACAAATGGGCCCTGATCACAGCCACCGGTGGTCAGCGACAAAAAGTTCACACGCTTTATCGTGCATTTTGTAGGAACTCGCCGCACACGTGTGGCCGGTGGGCCGTTTGCGCCGAAACTTTCACCACCGAATACTCGTACGCAACTCAAATTTGAGAGCTTTGACGCGCCATACATTAAGCTCAATAAAAACGCAAAACTTAAAAAAGTTTCTTATTAAGTACAAACCGTTGTATTCAAAAATATTGTTTACCTTGTAAGTTCGCGCGCACGACTAATGGCATGCGCACATTGGCGGACGGGATGGCAGAGAATTTTTAAATTTATCAATCGAATTTAATACTTATCCAATTGAAATAAGGTATATATTTCAATGCTCGGTGATCGACCTCGGAGCATCGCAGCGCAGATTTCTCGGAGCATCAAAGAGCACGCTGGAGCACCTTATTTCGATTGGATAAGTACCTATTAAATTCGATTGATAAATTTAAAATCCTCTGCCGTGCCGTCCGCCAATGTGCGCAGGCCATTAAGCGCCTTTTAAAATTAATGTTATTGCTTTTAAGTACAACTTATTAACTAGTAAGTAGGTATAATGACCTGTCATAGGTTTCATTATCTTAAAAAATACATAAATCTATTATAGATCTATGTATTTCAATATGACTTTTTTACAATCAGATTTTTGAGATAGATAATTCATATCTATCTTTTCTTTAATTGTCCAATCTTTCTTTCTATCTTTTTAGTTTTTATTATTGTATCTGCTTACTCAATTGTCTCTTTAATTTCTGTGTTAGAAATAATGATGAGATAAATAAACTAAAAAGTAATTTTTATGTCATAACTTTATTAAATTATCTTTTCATGGGAATAAACAAATTACAGTTACTGTCAAATATGCAAAAATAATAACTTATTTTGCATTTGTTTGGTGTAAATAAAATAAATTGTGTTAAAATGAAATATTTTTATTATTATTTTCTGGTACATACGAAAAAATTAAGGTGTTTTTTAACTACTTTTATTTAGTACGTAACTAATTTCGAATATTTTACTTTTCACAGTCTTGGAATAAAAATAAAAGCTAATTTAAACTATGTTGCCATAAATGAAAATTCAGGTGGGTAGTTATATTCTACCAGTTTAAAATTTTACATGAATTTTCATTTATTGACAAGAGAGAAAGCTTAAATTATGCACGCCGGGACATCCCTTACACAAAATTTCTTTGGTCATATTTACAAGCAAAAGATAATGTACTCTTTATAGAAAACCAGTAAATTATCACATCAAATATTTTAACAATAGCAACACTGAAAACAAAATGTCTTTCGGGAATTCAGTACCAGGGAATTATTGTACAAAATATAAAATTATTTCAATTCTCAAGTCTCTTATGATAATTATTAAAGGCAATATGTTCGTCTGTTTAACAGGCATCAATTATTCTCAATAAATATAGCTGCTTCTAGTTCATTTCAATATTCTATGGCGATTTATTGTTACTAGTAATATAAATAAGTTTTAAATATGTACGTAACTGGCAACTAATCACAATTTGAACGTTTTTAAATTACTTACTTTCGATGTTTCAATATTAAAACAAGAATTGGAAACAAAAATACAAATATTCGCTTCTCACAACTGATAATACAACAAAAATACAGTACGGAACACTAAAAAAAAACTTTATTTCTTTCAGGGATCGAAGTGATAATTATCAATATAAAATTTGGTTTCTTAGTATGACTGTTTATAATAATTATCATGATAATTATCACAATAATTATCATGCTATTAATCACAATAATTATCCGAGAATTATCACACTAATTATCTAGACATATTTATCTTGATAATCTTCTTTCCCTAAAATCAAGCATAAGACAAATCCAACTTAAAATTTAATAATTTACGCGCACTTTAATTAATATTTTGCTATGTTATGAGCACCATACATTTTGTACCAAGCTGCAATGATTGACTCATGGACGATTATTATGCATCTATTATTAGGCTGAATTAATTATATTTATTTACAAATTATTGCATTCAATAAACGTAAACAAGTCCGTCAAGTCCGCCCTGGCGATGGATACCTAAGCACTTAAAGTGAGTATGCATCATTCAATTTGCAGAGCACTAGGTGAGCTAGTGTGCTAAAATTGGATTGTTTAAAGGCAGTTAGCGATCCGATCTTAGTGCGATCGTATGGGCATCTTGCTCTGCAGCACTAGTTTAGCGCTCTGCAAATTGGATAATGTAATGCCCACTTAAGGTGACAATAGACATTCGATATTGCTTACGACTCAGTCAATTAGCAAATAAAGTCTGTTTTTACATTGGTAAAGACAATTTTTTCAGTCGCGCGAATTTTCCGCGTGTGTCAGTTGAAGCCGTTAATGAATACAAATTGTCTTATGAAAAAATAGCTGCCAATACATTGAATACCTAAACGGACCTATTACAATAACGTCAAATTAATTCATATAAAAATATTTTCTATTTATATTTCGTGGTGAAGCATATTTGTGTCGCCTTAGCACCAAGAAACAGTGGAATTAAGAACGATGTGTTTATAATAATTATTATAATTATAATATAAATAATAAAGCATCAACACTCTGACTTATTCTAGGAATATTTACTGAAATGATCACTGAAATGCTAGCTTCGTACATACATTTATAGTTTACGCAGACGCTAGCGACTATCGACTCGTACTGAACGTATGCTAGAGCCACCGAGTCTCAAGATATTTTTTTTATTTGACGAAGTAAACTGACATACTTTTTGGCGGGAAGTGCAAAAGCAATGTTGTCATTTTTGTTTTAATTTCCAAAACTTCTGTTTTCGTTAATGATAATGTGTAATGTTGGTGGAATATTAACATTTACTCAAAAGAGTTTATAATGTTGTCATTATTTCACAAACCTTCTTCGAGCAAAATCGGATTTGTCGTACTGCAAGAGCTACATGACATACAATGTATTATTACCCCGTATTATCGTCATTATATTGCTGTTATTTGACCGTTGCCATGGAAACGTAACAAACGGGTATGTTTATGGTTCGTTATTAAAAATCTGATTGACGATTAAAACGAGTAGGTTGTGCCGTTGCCATGGGAACGTAAATAGAGAAAATACACAACTATAGATATAGTTCGTAAAAATATAAATATAATTGTATTAATATTTATACCCACTTAGCTAGTTTTGTTTAAACTAATATTCGCATTTTTGAGTAAAGCGCTATACAAACCTTGGTCTCTAATGAGTGTACTGCTGACCACGCTATGCTGGCCCCAAGCTAAGCTTCGCTTCGCTCACGGCCTCCAAGCTTGGTCATCATAGCTACCCTTGCTGGCCGCGCTATAAAGGCCTCGACCTTTGGTCTCGGCCTTTATTTCAGCTTGTCCATCAAGGGTTGCAATGCTGACCGCGCTGTGGAGGCCTGGAGCTGCGCTGCGCCGCGCTTTCGGCCTTCAACAACGCGGTCAACAACACACTCATTAGAGACCGCAGCAGTAATGTACTATTATATGTTCATAAGTACGTGAGTGTGGGCAATAAATTGTAAAAAAATGGGTCACGTAGTATGGGTACGTTCGCTAATCAAAGTTAAATCAAATAAACAGAAAAGTGATATGCCTGGTTGTCAATTTACCACAGAGTAAAGACTAAAGAAAGAGGTGCCCTTATTAGATATATGTATGAAAAAAAAACGTGGTCATTGTTTTTTCATCTTCATTGTTCTATCTACCGGTAAATAGTTGAACTACTCGCTTCGTTTTATGTCGATGTTAGTACTAGGCCGACCACTCGGCCGAGTTGCTTAGGGCCAGTCCCCTTAGTAATTGGTCCATGCAATTTACCTCGTCAAATTAAGTCTTTATTTTGAGTTTACGTTCAAGTCTGCGGCAACAGTAAACATTCAATAAAATACCATTATCATAAAAAATCTCAAACACTTTACAAAAATACGAAGCATTACCGTAAGACACTCGACATGGCTATTATAACTACAATTTAAGGAATAAGATCTTAAAACTAGATTTATATACAGAGATCTCTCTAAGTTATTATTAAATCGTTATTTAAATGAATTCACAGTTTTAATGTACACTGTTCAAAATTATGTAATTTTACATAAGAACACGTTTGTATTTTTACAGACATTATGAGAAATTACAGAAAATTTCTTTTTTATACTCATAATTTCTGCAAAAATACTGACATGTTCTTATGCAAAATAACATAATTTTAGCATGTAACCATACGTAAAATATACTATTGTTTTATATACATTCGACCAAAGTACTTATAAAATATGAACACTTCATTAATCGTTTGTGTAAATTACTCATCTGGTGCGTCCAGATGCCTCGCATATGTCGCCCGAGCACTCAAATATTATGTCTACGCGGTCTGACATCAAAACTAAGTACTCAGGCGCAGCGCCTGATGTAGCCGCACTCATTTATGTGACAATCAGTTGATTCTAACCGACCAATCAGAGAGTCGTTCACTATAGCAGCTCAACTATGGCAACCATGGTGGCGCCACCAGCGGGTGATTCGATAGCCGACACAGAATTGGTTGGGCTACCAAGCGGACACCAGATGCGATATACTCCATACAGCTCTATACATTTTATTGGTGGAGCGACTGGTTGCGCTACCACTGGTGTGTTCGTACGATATAGCAATTAGGGCCCAATTCGTTTGCTAAGCTGCCTTAATAGGTAATAATATAAAAAAGTGGCTTTATTATCACTGACATGTTCTGTTAAATTTAATAATAGAAATGAAAAAAAAAAGTAACGACTTTTATCCTCATTCAGGGGTAGTCAGAGGCTTGAGTGGCCATACACCACCACATTGTGAAGGTATTAACCAACTCAAAGCCCACGTTTCACCAGATAGTCAGAACCCAACGTGACAGGTGGTGAACCTTGTCGCTTGTTGTGTCTGTTGTTGTTGTGTAATTTAATAATTATTTTGTTTATAATCAGTTTCTGATTTATTTTTGTCAGACAAATGTTTATAACGCGTCTTGTACTATCATAGCCGCCTTTTATCATATTAGAAACTTAAAAAAAACAACCATGTTTGTCCATCAACTCACTGTAAATAAGTTTTGTGGGCGTTGTAAAATGCTTTGTAAATCAGATCCTTACGTACCGAGCGTTCAGTATAATTAGAGACTAGATAACTCTTAATTAAACGTGGGCAGACGCGATCACAATTAACAGCAGACTCTATGATCTTAATACAGGGTGAATTTGAAATCATGGGCATCCTTTTAAACGGTGATTCTACACATGATTCAGAATATTTTGGGATAATAAATTAACAAATCAATTGATAAAAATTTATTACCCAGTTAAGGTATAACATTTAACTGGTTTGGTTTTTTGCTTACAAGAGCAAGATTGTTTTTAATAGATTTTTTTATATTTTTTTCCCAAAAATTTCTGAATCATGTGTAGAGTCATAGTTTAAAAGGATGCCCATGATTTCAATTTCACCCTGTATTATGGTCTTAATTTAATAGTGCACGGTGTTTGCATGGCCCACTATTAAATTAGGACCCTATACAGGGTGTTATGTAAGACGAGAGACGTGAGAGACGTATTGAAGTATTACAGTATTCGATTCTCATTCCAAATATGTTAAAAATATTACCTTAATTTTTGACCTTATTATCCAATAGTATACGAATTAATTAAAAGTAAGCGAAGGTCATGAACACGAGTAAATTCCCTTTGATAAGGCGGCACTTAGTCCCTTGCTCGCTTAAGGGTGGCCCACTTTGCGACACTTTTTACAATATTTTTGTTTTCTCTGTCATTTATTAGAGTTTCTTTATTAATTTTAGATACATGAAAACATAAATTCTCATGGCCTTGAATACGTCGCTTGTCTAACCTAACACCCTGTATAAGTCATATTTTATTTAAGTCTTACTGTTTATTGTGAATCACACTTATCCTCACTAAGGCCGGCCACACATTAGAAGAAACTTTATGTCAGAAAACGCCAAAAGACGGCGTGCATACATTTTGTACTGGGCCCCGCATACTATCAGAAATTTTCCGGACCGGTTGGGTGTTTTATGTGGACTGTATAAGGTCCATAAAATTTCTGTCAGAAAGTTTCTGATGATGTGCGGCCGGGCTAAACCAAAAAATATATTTCTAGCAGCCTATTTCTTCGCAACGGTAATTTCTTTGCCCAAAGACTTTCTATTTTCAAATTTCTGCTGTAAACTGGCAACATTAGAGGGTTTCGAGGTCAGTTTGGTGGTAGTTTTATTATCTGTCCTATTTACATTTATGGTCGATGGTTTCGGTACTACTTTGGGTTTGTTTTTATTTAAATTGTCCGCTATTGCTTTAACGTTAGCGTCTACTTTCGAGTTGGCACGGTTTAAGGGCGGATTTTTGTCTTGACTTTTCAAATTTGCGTTCGAATTGACAGGTTTGAGTGTCGGCGCTTTCGCGGGTTTCTTTTCCACTGCGGGCGCGGGCCGCAGCGGCGGTCGATTGTCGTTAGGTTTAGCGGTAATGGATGGCTTTGCGCTCACTTTGGGCGGTTCAATCGGCTTGTTGTTATTAATTACGTCTGGAGCTTTAACGTTTTTGGTATCGGGTAAAGTACAACTGGACACTACATCAGGACTGTTGGCTATTTTAGTTGCGTTCACATTTTTCGTCGTTTTTGGAGATTGCGGTACGCTTTTGAACGTCGACGTCGTTCGGAGACCGGGGGGTGTGATTTGTCGTGAGAAAGTCGGGATTTTCGTTCCGCCTTTGAGAGTGGGGGAGGAAGGAGGTTTCTCGTCGTCTTTCTCCTCTTCCTTTTTCATGTAAGTGGGCACGTTGATGGCAGAAGGGTGCAAGTAACCACTGCTTGTGGTAGAGACGGTTGACTTCGCTCCCGAGTTACTGTACACGCTTTCAGGCGTTTTATAATGCTCCGAATTCGCGTACGTGCTGTCTCTTTTGCTCTCAGCCTCTCGCTGCTTCCTTTCCTTCTCTTTCTTCCTGGATAGCGTCGACGCAGAGTATATAGACTCGAAGTTTCGATTCTGTATTTCGTCCACGATCTCTCCGAGCAAACCCATGCTTTCGTTGCTGCCCGAGTTAGTTTTGATGGGTTTAGGGGTGTTGTAGCCTTCTGGCGGGGGTTGGGGGATGGTTTTCACGGGCGGGGGGGTAGGTGCCGGCTTGAGTTTCTTCTCTGGACTCTCTTCTATCACCGCGTAGATATTGTCGCCGGATTCTTCGGCTATATGCGCAAGCGGTGCCTGTTTCTCTTCTATACAGTCTACGTAGTCTGTGGACTTGATTTCTGGTTGTTTGGCTATGGTCACGTCATTGGTGAGGTTCGGTAGGGGTGGTGGGGGGGCGGTGGGTCTGCCTACGATGGAGACTGGTCTTGGAACTCCAGGCGCTTGTCTCATTGACCCGAAGCTTTGAATTGCTGGTTTTTGGACGGGCGGGGCTCTCATGCTCTGAGCTCTGTTCACGAACCCTTTTACATCATCCCCGTCTTCAGAATCCGATACTACGGGTACTGTGTTGACTGATAACTCGATTTCCTTCTGTAGAATCGGACTGGATATTTGCAAGTTCCGCAACGCGACTTTATCTCCTTTAGGCACTTTGATTTGATGATTCGGATTTTTCGGAAGAGAATGACTCCTCTCCACCGGCTTCCTCTCTTTCTCTTTCGGCTTCTCCTGTTTTAGAAAAGACGCTATACGGTTTAAGGAGATGCCTTCTCTGACTTTTCGCGGTTCCTCTGGTAGGGGTTTCTGTGGGACGCCCGTTGAGTGCATGCTCAAAGGTCTTTTATGGAAGTCTGGTGAAGTGGGGATCGTTGGAGCCGCTCTGATGGGTCCTAGAGTCTTGGACCCCTGCAACGGCGATATCAGCTCCTTAGCTGTGCAAGTAGAGGCTTCTAGAATGGGGCTAGATATGACGGGACGGAGCGGCGGGTTTGCGTTTCCCGTCGGAACTTCCTCTACCTTTTCAGTAGCTATGAGTGCCTTGATTTTGTTCTGTACCGAACTGTTGGTTCTTTTGACTGTCGGACTGGCTTTAGGGCTGGTTTTGTTCGGCACGACCGGCAGCGGCGGAGCACTGCGCAACACTGGCTTCAAAACACTCTGATTTATAATGCTCTGGCTGTTGCTGCCGGTTCTATGAACGGGGGTTATTTTTGCACTTTTGCTGATAGTCTCTGGTTTTGGTTTGGTTTGTGCTTCTTCTGGTTTGTCGATGGGTGCGAGGGAGAAGCCTTTGAAGTTGCCGAAGAAGTTGACGGTGCCGGCGGGGCTGCGGTCGGGGTCGGCGCGCAGCAGGCTGGAGCTCATGTCGTCGGGGCCGGCGGGCGCGTGCGCGTGCGCCGGCTGCGCGTTGTTCTGCGCGCCGCTCTGGAAGTTGGCCGCGAACTTGCTCGCGCTGCGCGAGATACGGTGCTGCAGGCTCGTCTTCTTCGGCGATTGGACCCTGGGGACGGATTGATTTATTTATAAATACACGTGAAGGTCGGACGTCCGAACTAGAAGATCGTGTACTATAAACACGAAATTAGTGGGACTTTAACGTCCACGAATTTTAGTGTGAAATATTTATTGCCAAGACTTATGTCGAATACTTTCATATTTGACAAATACAGAATTAAAATAAATCCAATTTTTTTATTTAACATATACATATCGATAATCCTTGGATGTTATACTAAACGTGCATACATTATAATGGATCATGCATAAGTGCGATTAATGCAACTACTATCAACACAACTAAAAATGCAAAATAGATATAGTTTACATGCAATTATTTCCAGTAAGTATTGTTATTAATTATAGTAAATATTTTACATGCCATGCGATATTATTCCTATTCTAAATTAGATTAAGGTCGAACAACATAATATATTCGACCTTAAGTAACTACTACAGAAGAAACAACTAATAATATCGCTATCTTGCTCATACATTACGACCATGCGAAGGATACCAATAATAATAAGTTCACAAACGTTGCTAATAGTAGGGTAACGGCACCCAATATTGGCACCCCCCAAATTATTGGCACTTTTGAAGTTATCTTAAAAAAATAAGAAAACTAAACATGGAAATAGTGTTTTCTTCTTAAAAGTCATAAATTTCACAGTTTTTCACACCTACCTAGTTATTCTATCCGCTGAACTAAGAAATCCCATTGAAATATGTATGGACAATAATTGGTGCAAGGTGCCAATAATTGGGGGTTTTACCCTAATTAGAAATTTTGCAATACGACTTCATAATTTGAGCCTTAAGGTTGGATATACGATGTTCGGATTGAGAATGAACGCCGACAGCACATGCAGTGTTAATATAAAGCTAAACCACACCAAATCACTCACCAAACTACAATGCAGTGAACAGCATCTTACATCACGCAGAACAAGTAGTAAACTTTGAGAACTTTGGATTTAAAAACCTTCTTTATTACCAAGCACTTGAGCATGTCGTATGTTACGATACGACCTTATTTCTGCTCACTTTTCCAAGCGCCGAAGTTCTCAAAGCTTGGAGTCAGCGTAGGAGCATAGCGTATATTACTATCCACCAAGCCAACTAGGAGCTCGGATGGAATGCGTCTTCCCCGCCCGCGCACCCGCCACCGCCTGCGGCTTCCCGCCCGCCACACGTCCCCCACCCCGCCACCGCCGCAAGGTGCGGGTGACGTCACATTTGACAGATGCCTAGTTGGTTTGGTGGGGTAGTACTTACATTACGCTCTGCCTGCGCTGACCCTTACTGGGATTATATTAAAATGTTGCCAGGTCGACTAGTCCACTGGTAACATTTTCGTATAACGGTTAGGTATGCTATGAAAAGAAAATTAAAATGCAAAGTAACTTTATTGAGTAATGCATAGAAACTAACTACAGTTATAATGTAAAAGTATAGAGAAATATGAGATTTTACAGAGATTAAAGCAAGTGATGCGAAACACACTCGGCCGAATACTCAAACTACTCAAATATTAAGTATGTTTCATTATAATTAAGTGCCCCTTAAGCTCTCTGCCCACTACACTACTACACCCGACCATACCATGACCATATTCTTTGAATATAATACTATGTAATACTGTCCACTGCACCGTTCCGTCACCGGCCGTGTTATGACCGGATCGACAACGAATTTTTAACGAAACTAGAGTCGTGTTTTTCCGTGCTTAATGCGTTAATAGTATGGTTCGGTGTAGTGGGCACAGTCCTTTAAGTTGAGGTTGAGTGTTCGGCGATATAAAAAATAAAAATCACAGTATATTTCCTTGTCAGAATTTGACTTTTTGGTTTTAATTAATTAATGATAAAACATATATTACCGAGATCACGATATCGAAACATTATAAACATGACTTTACAATATGTACAAAATATCTATTGAAATAATACATTACAATTTAAGCACATAAAGTCATACAATTTACCAAGGCAAGTACGGCTCCAAATCAATTATAACACCGAAAAAAAAAATTGGATATGTTATTTAGTGAATTAGTGGAAATGTGTTCTATTACCGATATTGAAAAACATATAAAAATTTGCGCACTGGTTTAAAAATATCCTGTGAAAGGAATAAAAGCGAGACCGGTGTCGCCGAACGACGCCTCGAGTGACTTAATATGCTCAAATTGCTCAATATGATATTTGCAAAGACAAATTATTCCTTTCTATTTACAATTCGAAACTTGTACACATATTTTTTTACAAATAATTTACCAACTTTTTAAATAATTTCCTGAATTAGTTGAATTCACGATAAGGCGGATTATATCTTGGAATTTCTGTTAATCAATCCCCGAATTTTTGTTCTAATACTATCAATTAAATATTTACTAAGGAATGTTGATTCTAGATATACTAATTAACTACAAAACTAGAACTAAATAGTAATGAAAATATCACCGAATATTTGTGAAATAAATTAAACTATGAAACGTTATAATAATAAAATCTTTGAGTAGGTATTAACAATAAATAAAATTAAGCGATTCTTTAGCACAGACAATTATTGAGCATACTAATTTTGAGCCGATTATTTTTGTAATCATATCCCCAGACTTACACTGCAACTGTATGGTCCCAAACTAAGCAACGATTGTACTCTGGCTATCATACATTTGACTGGAGGAGACATAGAGTAAAGACTTAAGAAAGAGGTGCCCTTATTAGATTTCTCTATTAAACAACGCGTGGTAATTTGCACGGGATGGCGCGGGTGGTGGGGGTTAAGAAATGCGTGGCATCTATCTACCGGGAAATACCTGAACTACTCGTTTCGTTTTATGTCGATGTTAGTACGTAGTTTAAATATTTGCACTAGATGTCACTAAGTGTATGATCATGAAAAATTACGTACAAAGGGACGCCATCTAGTGTCGAATATAATTATATTTGGGATGCGAACGTTGGCAAGACGTCTGCACAGGACGAACGCCAACAGCACACTGACTTAAGCCACGCCTACTGTGATGACGTCACCGGCCTAGTTGTGCGATGTTTAAGCAACGCGGCTTAGCTGCTTAGACCCAGTCCTTTAGTATTAGGTTCATGGGAGGAGATTTCAGCGACATCCAGACCAAGGCAAATTACGAAAAGGCCGTTTCTAAAATTTTCCTCTGGCGGGAATCGAACCCGCAACCACCCGATACAGTGAGCCTAGCGACCTACGCTCGAACACTTGCGCCAAGTGGTAGTCGTAATGTAGGATGTCTGTCCGTTCAATAAATAAAGCTAAGAAGTTGCTCAATTTGATTTTACTATAGGTATACCGCAAGCGCGGTACCGCGCTTTAGGTACGCGCGCGGCGAGACGGGGGGACTCATCGCTCTCGCCGTCCCACTCCCCCACCCGTCATCGCTGTCGTCATCCCACCCTCCTACCTCCCCCCGAATACCTAAGGCGCGGTACCGCGCTTGCGGTATACCTATAGTAACTGTTCTATTATTGGACTAAGTCGCTCAATATTGCTCAGTATGAGCGACTCAGTTTGAACGGCTCATAGTGCGAACACGTCTTAAGTACAGATTAAAATGTATATCTTATCTACTTCATTTCTTAATACCATGCACTTTAGTTTCAGGAGACATCTTAGCGTACAGCCTATTACTACCAACATTGTACATGCGACTCTGGTTATTAGTGACCATCTCATTAGTTGTGGATTCCAAACGTTTCACCACAACCACATTAGGTTTATATTCCCTTGACACCCCAGGCTTTGGTAACGGCTTAGGTTTGACGGGCGGTGCAAATTTAACAGCACCGTTGGCGATATGAATATCGTCTTTGTTAATTTTCCTTAACGGTTTCTTTAGTATCTTATTTGTATCCATTTTAGTTTTTGTATCCGTTTTTGTTTTTGTATCCATTTTAGTTTTTGTATCAGTTTTAATTTTTGTATCCATTTTAGTGTTTGTATCGACTTCTTCGTAAATGTTTTCGATGTTATCGTCTATGGAGTCGTTGCGTTTGAAGCTTAGCAGTTGTCTTAGCGAGCTAGTGCTGTTTTGGAACTTATCTGAGAACATTCGTCTATTAGTGTGGCACCCTGTGCATAGTAGAATGTGTACGTACGATTTCCTCGGCTTCTTCCACCAGAGCAGCACGTTGTGGCGAGAGTAGTATATCAGGAAGAGCAACAGCAGTACTCCTGGGATGATACCGAGGAATATCACGTACATCGCCACCATGAAGTTTCTTTGAACTGAAACGAAATAAATAAATATTATGTTATATACATTTTGTATGTGACTAAGGTGGCGGACAAGCGTACGGCCTGGCTGATGTTAAGCAGTTGCCGTAACCTATAGATGCTGGCAATATCAAAGGTAACGTGCGCACGTTGCCTACAAACGATTTTACCGCTATAATATTTGTTGATTGATGTTCCTAAAATATGAATAGAATAATATTTCATAGTGCAAAATTAACCATTTCGAAGTCAAACGGTAAATTTTTAGAACGCCTGCGCATTTTATAAGAGCATCGAATATCAATAGTTCAAAT
The DNA here is from genome assembly GCA_947859195.1 of Drymonia ruficornis. Lineage (NCBI taxonomy): Eukaryota > Metazoa > Arthropoda > Insecta > Lepidoptera > Notodontidae > Drymonia > Drymonia ruficornis. Next base: position 6,748,675 of record OX401926.1, on the reverse strand, counting down.
GTAATCGAAAGTTACAATTAAAATGAGAGTACGTGTTCTGTAAAAGCTTTGTAAACCTATTGTAAATGTCCACGGCGCTACTCAAAATAACTTAAAAAAATAATAAATAATATAACGTCACGACTTTTATCCCCATTCGGGGGTAGTCAGAGGCTTGAGTGGCCATACACCACCACATTGTGGAGGTATTAAGCCAACTCAAAGCCCACGTTTCACCAGATAGTCAGAACCCAACGTGACAGGTGGTGAACCTTGTCGCCTTGTTGTCAAAATAACTTAAATTACTAATAAGTTGTTAGAATGTAATAGCACTAGTATTTCTATGGCGGCTCGTACACGACGCTACTCAAAGGAAACTGGTTAGTAATTAATTAGTAATTAGTAGCGCGCGACTTGACATGCTGGTCACGCGCAATTGGTTTCGAGAAACTTTTCCGCGCCGCGTTCTTGAGTGATTGTATTATGTTTTTTTTTTTTGCGTTCCTATTGAGTATTGCCGTGGACGACATACGCACAACTAGCGTTACGAATCAGTTCGTAATTTAAGTTACGAACTAGTTCCATTTCCTTTATAGGCACACTGGCAGACGGTCCACCTGATGGTAAGTGGAAGCCGCCGCTCAGGACATCTGCAACTTAAGGGGCAGACGCGGCGCCGACCTTTTAGGGACCTGTAAACATGCCCTATGAAGAACCCCATGTTGTAGTGCAAACGAACTTCAGGAGGGAGATCATTCCACAACCTGGGGCCTTACCACGAACTCTTGTTGCGATTCAATTACAGGATCGTTTTAACGTTTCAGCGACTTTTTGTGCAATGACGTACCTTATTGTCATGACAATAAGAAACGTCATTGTCACGTCATTAAAACGTTCCTATAATTGAGTCGCGATAAGAGGTCGTGGTAAGCCCCCTGCAGGTGTTTTGAGTAGCACCGTGACCGAATGGCCTAAATGTTAGTAGTAAATATAGTGTAGTTACTTGTAGGGTCGGTGGCAGGTCCCGAGTCAAGCGAGCCGCCCGGGCCCGGCAGCGCGCACAGCGGCGGCGCGAACCCGCTCTCGCAGTGACAGTGTCCTGCAACAATACAGTTACATCACTTTACAATACAATTACATCAATTTACAACACAGTTTAGTTTAGTTAGTTTGACGGGCCCGTTAGCGCGGTTGGCGCGGAGGCGACATTCACGCTGCAGGTCGTAGGTTCGATTCCTACCCGGGACATGCATTTGTGTGCATGAACATGTCTGTATGTCCGGAGTCTGGGTGTATATGTATATTAAGTATGTATTTACAAATAAAAAAGTAGTATTTGTAGTAATATCAGTTATCTGGTTTCCATAGTACAAGCTCTGCTTAGTTTGGGATCAGGTAGCCGTGTGTAAAAAATGTCCCACGATATTATTATTATTATTAGTTACAATACAAAGCTGTGCTTTAGAAGGCATGTCATAGCATCTTACAGTAAACAGAAATCCCGGCTATCGAGAAGATTCTTGATCTAGAAAGAAGCTAGCAGTCTCTCGGATGGGAAGAATGCCCTGGCTAGAAAGAGACCCAGTCTAGGTTGAAAATGCTTGGAAAGGACTACGAGTCCTGACTAGGATCAGGTCCCTGCTAGGTAGATAGTTCTTAGCTAGGAATAATGACCGTGTAGTAGACCTTTGCTAGGAAAAATTACCCTGGCTAGGTAAATTTGCCTTGGGTAGAAAAAATACCACTGGCTAGGAAAAAACCTCTGGCTAGGAAGATAGTCTAGCTAGGAAAAATTACCCTGGCTAGGTAGATAGTCCTTGGCTAGGAAAAATTGCCGTGGCTAGGTAGATTCTCCTAAGGTTGAAGAAACTCCTGGCTAGGAAATATTTCCCCAGCTAGGAAAAAGCTTGTGTTACCTTCAGAGTTGCAGACTCCATGTCCGGAGCAGTTGGAGGGGCAGACGGAGGAGTCCCGCGCGGCGATGGTCGCGCGGACTGCCTCCACCGACACGCAGCGCTGCTGCATGCACATCTGTATACAAACATCTTCTACATGAGATAAATTATCCTCTATAGAACAAAAAAGGTCCCGTGGAGATAAAGCACGATATTGTTTTATGCAATCCACGGCGCCGCGCAACCGCTTAGCGCAGTGGTTAGAGCTTTGGCCGCTCGGCTCACTGCATCGGGTGGTTGCGCGTTCGATACCCGCCAGATGCAAATTTCGGAAACGGCCTCTTCGTAATTTGCCCTGGTCTGGGTGTCACTGGGATCGCCCCCAGTCCATTGTATGGTAGCCATATTACAAGCGTTGCTTAGTTTGGGACCATAAGGATAAGAGTGGAACTCCCTGCCTGCTTCTGTATTTCCGAGTGCATACAACCCAGATCTTTTCAAATGTAGGGTGAACAGGCATATTGTGGGTGCGCTCGCTCCATCGTCGACCTCATCTTTGCCCCTGCGGCATGATTGAGGTCAAGAGCAAGCCCATTTTTAATAATAAAAAATAAAAAAATACAGTTGGTGTGTAAGTCTGGCGATATTGACCCAGTGACACGAAAAACAGGGCAAACTACGAAAGGCCGTTTCCGAAATTTGCCTCTGGGGGGAATCGAACCCGCAACCAGCCGATGCAGTGAGCCGAGCGGCCAACGCTCTAACCATTGCGCCAAGCGGTCGTCGTTATGGGGTTCAAGTTTATCTCATTCTACTTACCATTCCGTCGCCGCACTTAGCTCCATCGGGCACCAATCCTGGGTCCACATCATTCAGACCCAGGTCTATAATGGCCGTCCGACACGGTATTATAGTACCTGTTGGCAATAACAGATCTATAAGGAAATGGTTTTTATATTTGGGAATAGCAACTTTAATTTTTTTAGTTTAGCGTACATACGAGACAGTTGATAAGTGACCAAAACAAATAGTATACGATCGCAAGGTAAACAAAATTATTAAAGAATGTACGTAAAATTAAACAAAATATATCACGAATGAACGTAAAATGAACAAAATATTGTTAGAATAAATGTGAATTGAACAAACTAGTTCTAGAATCAATGTGAAATGAACAAAATCGTTTTCGAATCAATGTGAAATGAACAAAATAGTTCATGAATAAACGTAAAATTAGTGAAATAGCTCACAAAGGAACGTAAAACCAACCAAATAGTTCGCAAATGAACGTAATATGATCAAAATAGTTCATGCATGAACATTAAGTTAATAGATTAGTTCACAAAGGAACGCTCAATTAACAGAATAGTTCACAAAGGAACGTTAAATAATTGAATAGTTCACAAATAAACCAAAAATTATCATAATAGCTCATAAATGAATTTAAGATTTTCGAAATAGTTCCCAAATGAACAGAAAATTATCAAAATAGTTCACAAAAGAACGTTCAATTATCAAAAAAAAATCACAAATGAACATAAAATGATCAAAACAGTTCAGAAAATTATCAAAATAGATCACAAAAGAACGATAAATTATCAAAACAATTCACAAATGAACATTAAACTATCAAAACAGTCCACAGATCAACATGAAACACGTGGAACCTACCGTTGTTGTTGATGAAGACGGCGGAGAGTATGGCGACGGACTCCATGCCGAACTCGAGCCGCTCGTTGAGGTGGCGGCACTGCAGCGTGCCGCACATCGCGTCGCGCGGCGAGCAGCGCAGGTACTGCTGCTTCACGCGGTCGTAGCCGCAGTTGCCGCTCCTAACAAAAAATAGTAACGTCCAACATTCTTCTCCTTGACTTTTTTAATTTGGCGGCTCCCGTATCAAATAGCGGATCATCATCATCATCATCATTTCAGCCAAAAGACGTCCACTGTTGGACATAGGCCTCCCCCAAGGTTTTCCACAACGAACGGTCCTGTGCTGTTCCCCGCGACCTTCACTAGGTCGTCGGTCCTACTTGTGGGGGAGCCTACCCGTCAGTTCTGCGGGCTATGTGCCACATCCACTGCCACTTCATCCCACTAATTCGCAATTAGCGGATGCCGCCATGCAATTCCATTTCGAGCCTCAAAAACGTAAACGCAAATCAAGTAAATAAAAAATCATACTAAAAAAATACAATACGCATCGCATGAGCAACTACGAGTATAGGGTGTGTTTACGAAATGCATTAATTCCTATTGGTGGTAGGGCCAAGCTGTAGCCATAGCACGTAGCTGTAGCACATGCTGAGCCAGATTCCTTTTCGGCACAGTTCGCACCTCTTTTTTTATTTTTGTTTCTGTTTTATTTGTTTATAATAATAATAATAATAATAATATTTATTTATTAAAGTAACCAGGACTCAATTAAAAACTATGCTAGTATCAAAAAAAAAACAAAGTAGGTATATAAATACAATAAATAAATATGCAAATCACTGCTGCACCATCCCATGAGAGACGGCGCCGCAGCGATTTACATATACACCGTCCAGCCTGCTGGCGAACATCTGTAATAGGGTGTTGGGGCTACCCCGCACCCTGCGTACCAAGGACGCGCACCTCTTTCGCATAATAGTGTAGAAGCAGTCTACACGTGCGTCCGCGAACATCCCAGAAGCGCTACAGAAGCGGGGCAAGCCCACCAACCCCCTGAAAGCATTATTATATTGAACCCTGAGGGCGCTGTAGGAGCTTCGAGTGTATCTAGCCCACAGGCTGCACGTGTACAACGATGTACAATACGCTCGGAAGAGTGTAACTTTCACTCTAAGTGAGCAGCGTGCGAACCTGCGCGCCAGCATGTTTGCTCTTATCGACAGCGCTCTCCGTTCTCGTTCTATATCGGCATCGTCTTTCAGGTCAGGAGTAAGCAGATGACCTAAATATTTAAATTTAAAAACCCTCTGCAACGGAGCTCCGCTGATTAATATAGGTGGCATTTTATCAGGACTCTTACCCCCGGCCTCAAAAACCATGACTTCTGACTTCTTACAATTATACACTAGGCCATGACTAGCAGCATACCGCTCACATAGTGAGATCAGCCTTCTGAGACCACATACCGAAGCGCTCAGCAACACCATGTCGTCCGCGTAGCTGATGTTATTGACGCATATACCGTCCACAAAACAACCGACTCTGGTGTTGCTGAGTTCATCGATGAGCTCATTTACGTACAAACAGAAGAGCGTTGGTGAGGTTAACCCCCCCTGCCTCACCCCGCACTCCAGTCCATACGAGCTAGACATGGCACCAGCCCATCGTACATTATTGACCTGGTTTCCATACCAGAACTTGAAAATGTCGATGAGTTCAGGCGGAAATTTTACCTTTTCTAACTTTTTCCATAACCTATCATAGGAAACCAGGTCAAAAGCCTTTGAAAGATCGAGAAAGCAGGCATAAATTGGTGTATCGCGTGTAGTGTAATATGTGACGGCTTGCTTAAGGCACAGAACTGCAGTTTCTGTCGACAATCCTGGTCGGAACCCGAACTGATTGTCGTTAAGCGTTATGCACTTATTTAATTGTGCACCAAGCAAGCCGTCAAACACCTTCGAAATCACAGTAGCTAGTGAAATAGGCCTATAATTGTTTTTATCTGCGAGGTCGCCAGTTTTATTTTTAACTATGGGCACGACCACTGTACGTGTCATTTCCCTCGGCAAGTAACTATGACCGGTACAGAGGCCATACAGCATTGCCAGAACTCTGGGTAGGTGGGGACCGGCATACCTAAGATGCTCAATGCTGAGCCCGTCATGACCAGGGGATTTACCCCTTGACATGGATTGAATGGTCTGTGCTATTTCCTTTGATTTAAACCTTGCTTCTACTTTAGTACCGTTCTCAACATTTATCACCGAACTAGAGGGTCCCAACTGTGATTTTACATAGAAATGGTCTCTAAAAAGATTTGCGATATCCTCCGGCTCACTTATACCGCCAACGCTTACAGGGAGGCCCGGCTTACTGTTTAATTTATTGGTTTGTTTCCAAAATCCACGAAAATCATTCTTAGAGTGATATGTAGCAAGCCTGTCCATTTTAATTTGATCTTCGTGATCCTGGCACCACTTTAAGCGTGATTTAAATATTCGTCTAGCCTCACACATTTCGTTATAAATAAACCCATGTGTAGGCTTGCCGTAGCATTCCCATGTCAAAAACTTTTGCCGAGCCACCCTATGTGTCTCAGCAACATGTTTATTCCAACCTATCACCACCCTTTTGGGGTACCTATTGCCGCCTCCCCGATCTACCGAGGCCGCGTCACATAACGCATGTACGATATCTGCATACAGTTTATCAATAATATATCTATGGCAAGGATTGTTACACCTAAAATCACAACAATTGCGAAGCTCAAGCGGAAGGTCGATTAATCTTAATCTTTGATGACATTCCTTTTGGTACACTTTAACTTGATTTTGATTCCTCTCCCCCCATCTAACTCCGCTAAAAATCATTCCAATATTACACCTCTTTGGTATTATGGCATCTAACCTACACTCTAACACTAGAGGAAAGTGGTCCGACCAAAGGACATCATATAATACTGAAACATTTCTAACAGAGTTAGCAGCTGCTTCTGTCACTAAGCAGTGATCAAGCCATCGCTTTGACCCACAAGCCTCACTCAAAAATGTATACGTATCAGAATGTAACCCTAGCATTTCCGTATCTGAACAAATCCATTTCTGTTCACTACAATACTCAGACAGTTCGTTATAAAACCGCTCACATGGATGTGCATTAAAGTCTCCTAAAATATATACATAGTCCACATTACAGTTATCAATTATAGCACTCGCCGAGCTCATGGTGTCAGTAAAATCTGTTAGGTTCGCTACAGTATCTGTCGGCATATACACACTCATCACTAGAAAAGCTTTATCTTTTAACACTACCTTTATAGCACAAATACGTGGGTTATCGCACTGCACGGTAGTCACGTCATGAAAAAGATTTCTTCTCCACAGAAGGGCAACACCTCCGTGCGGTCTGCCGCGTAGCATGCCCGCCGACGTATCCACTGCGGACACCCCTGTACAGCTGAACTCATAGCTTATGGTGTTAAGGAATGATATTTCCTCAGGCAGCAACCAAGTCTCTTGTAGTGCAATCACATCAGTTTGCGTACACAAATCGCGAATGCTTTGAACAGCTCTTTTTACATTTTTACAGTTAAAACTGGCAAATTTGTATGTAGTTTTATTATCCATTATTTAAATTTAACCCGTCTTCTTTATGTTCTATGTCTTGCGTGTTGTGTCGAATAAATGTTTTTTCTTTCTTTCTTTCTTTCTTAGCCAATTGACTGCAGCTCATACCCGAGCTGGCTCGACCGGGGTAGTGCCACCCTTTCACAGAAGATCGGCGTAAATCACTTACGGGCTGGCTTTACCAGGGTAGGACTACCCTCTCACAGAAGATCGGCCTAAAGTAGCTATTAGAGCCGGAAACCCAACGCCTCTCCCGGGGCGTACGGGTATCTATGAGGCTTCCCTACCATGTTAGAAGAAAAAAAAGGGGAAATAAAGTTAGTTTTGAACTAGGAATACTGACTTGTTCCCCTTGACGTTGGTGCTGTTGTAGCACTTGTCGTGCGAGCTCTCGCCCGTGCTGCCCCACAGCAGCCGGCACTGGTCCGAGTGCGAGCGGCACGCGCCGCGCACACAGTACGCACTCTGCAAATATACACCACGTGACCACCCCACCAAGCCAACTAGGAGCTCGGGTGGATGGAGGCTTCCCCGCCCGCACACCGCCGCCGCCGCAAGGTGCGGGTGACGTCACATTTGACACATTTGACAGGAGCACAATAGCAGTGATAGCTGAATGGGTAAGCACGCGGCTTGTGCGCTTAAGGTCCAGGGTTCAACACCCGGGTCGCACCTCTGGATGTTCCGAAATCTATGCGCGAATCATATCTTTAATATGATGACCACTTGCTTACGGTGAAGGAAAATATCATGAGGAAACCTGCATTTCTATGATTTTTTTTTATGAAATTCAACCCTAGTGTACGTTTCTACTGACGCCGAGTTGTGCGGAGTGGATAGGAGCGGACCAAAATTGGCCAATCACAGTGCTCGAAATCTCCACTCCGCCAGCTCCACGTCAGTGGAAACGCAACCTTCAGGGGTGAATTAAAAAATATATATATATAGGTATATGCAGATTTCCTCACTATAGGGGGATAAATATTGAAAAGGATAAAAAAAGTAAAAAAAAATACTATTGAACTTACGTCATCGTTCCTCCCGCAGGGCGTGGTGTCCATCTTGTAGACGTCGTCGGGGCAGAACTCGGAGTGTCCGGTGCAGTACTCCGGCAGGTCGCACTCGCGCTCCGCCGCGCGGCACGCAGTGCCCGCCGCCCGCGGCCGGCACGTCTGCGGGGAGAGGGGGGGGGGGCTCGTCAGCTGCCGGCAGGTCCCTATCTACTAGACCCGAGTAGATGGGGTTCGCAGCCAGAAATACGGTTCTGGGTGTTTGGATCAGGGTACCACGGGTGTCGAGCTGGCCCTTTACCGTTTGGTAGAGCTCGACAATGGGTTTCCGTAACGAATTTAGTTGAGCACGCAGATTTATAGAGCTAAGAAATCCATAACATACAGTGCAGAAATTGTTGGTCTACGACAAAAATTGACGAAGCTGTGAACAAATTATTAGCGAAGTTCGCGCGCGGTTGTTGTGACGTCCGCGTCGTTTAGACCACGCGCGCTTTGTAATGAACGGCGGCGCGGGCACAGCGCGGGTACAGCGCGCCTTCAATCCGACAGTCCCGCGTGACGTCACACGCACATGCCGCACATTATATAAAATGTATTAAAACATCGCAACGGATGGACCGATTTCGATGATTTCAAAATTATATTGATAAGAAAGCTTAGTTTTAACTATAGCGTTGGTTATGAGTTAATTTGTTGACCTAGTATTGATTCTCATTAAGGACTCGTGGTGGCTATTTGTGGTTAGTTGCAGAGGAGTGGCATGTTGTCTGCTCGGCTGAGTAGCCGGGCGTCGCAACGAGCGTCTGACACATCAGCCTAAAGGCCCGGCCACGACTTCGCGCTTCAGCGACGGCCGACAGCGCGGGGGTGCTAAAATATTGCATCGCGCGCGTTGCCGCCGAGAGCGGCAGCTCGTGGCGTGATGCAACATTTTGGTGCCCCCGCGCTGTCGCCCGTCGCTGAAGCGCGAAGTCGTGGCCGGGCCTTTAGGCTAATACGTTTGCGTTTTGCGCTGGCGTTGCGCGTTATGTGTATCAGGAAGTGAGTGTGCCTTAAAGCTCTGGTACCATTCAAGGAGAAATGGTAGTCAGCTTCTCTGACGTCCTCAGCGGAGATTGATGTGCTAGCACTCTTCGGAGAGCGAGTGGTGAGTGACTTTACGGCTCCGGTACCATTCTGGATAAATAGTAGTGAGTAATCACGGTGCAACTCACACATTGAGTACCAGAGTGTACGCTCTGGAGGACCTACCGTAGGTGCCTGACGTAAGGGGTTGCCAGGTACAGTGTGCCTGTTTTTGTTACCTCCAGGGTTGGTAGGAGAGGCTACTATAATAAATCTAATAACAGAGATGTGGGTCCTGCCTTCAGGTACTGTAGTGGCGGTTAGCAGCAGCCGGCAGTAGTCGGCACTCACCTGCAGGTCGCAACAGGCGCCGGCGCCGCACGTGGCGTTGCGGCGCAGCATGCACGTGTCGGGCTGGCAGCACGCGTGGCAGGGGTTGCTGCGACCATCCGCACTACTGCCGCAGTCGCACTGCTCGCCCGGCTCCACGAACCCGTTGCCACACGTCGGGGAATCGAATAGACGCTTCGGCTTATTGCTGTAGAAGATATAAACTCCTTTGTCAGAGAAACGAGTATAACTCCAGAGTCGGTTCCAGAGGTAGACCTGCGATACGAGATTAAATACGTACAATACACCACAACTTTCTTAGTAACAAATAAACCATTGTAGTATAAGAGCTACAGAAGTCTTCAATAGCAGTTCACGCAGAACACCTTATGTCACAAGAGCTTTTGCTACATAAAGAAGACGTAGAAAATCATACGAATCAAACTTACCGCAAGCAATAGTCCATTCCCCTCTCAAATGACAGCGCTAGAGACTTCAAACTGCATGACGACCACTTGGTGGGCGTCACGGAAGTGCTCGACGGGCTCATGATGCACTTCTGGTCAGGACACTCGCAATCTTCTTCGTTGTCATGCTCCATACCGAAGTTGTGGCCCATCTCGTGCGCTATGGTTGTGGCGACCAGTCCGATTACAGTCGAGTGGTTGGTGGCGACGCCGCCCGAGAACTCGTACGTACAAATCGGTCCTTTCAATGCTTTGCCTACCACTCCGTCTGTGAATGACTGTCGTCTGCAAAAGGAATCTAGGTTACAAGTTACAGCCAACGGAATGAATTCCAAGTTAAAATAACCAAAGGCAAAACCCGCCTCGCACCTCTGGATTTTTCTAAATCTGTGTGCGAATCATACCTTCAATATAGTTATCACTTGCTTACGGTGAAGGAAAACATCGTGGAGAAACCTGCATTTCTTAAAAATTCTAACAAATTTTCGAAAGACTTGTGAAATCCACCAACCCGCACTGGGCCAGCGTGGAGGATTATGGCCTGAATCCCCCTCACACTGAGGGGAGGCCCGTGCCCAGGAGTGGGATGCTAAAAGGGCTGACATTATTATTTAATCACCAAAGACGTTGCTGATGTTAAAGATAGGCTCAAGATTTTGACACCTTTGCCTAATCCTGTAGGACTATTAAAAATACTGTTATCAATGGACAAAATTGACTACCCAAAAGCAAGAAACCGGAATTCGAAATGCATGAAAATATAACATGAAAGAGTGAGTATGGCAAAGACATTGCACTGATTACTAATATGGGTCAAATGACCAGCGTAGGTGGCAACTGGCTCGTTAAAAATGGTTAACAGCAACCATGACCTCATATGTAGCGTGGATAAGATGGACCGACGACTTCCCACACATGGATGGACCTCCCGATGAATGCGAGTAGCAAAGGACTTGGCCCGCCACACACTCCCACCACTGTTACTTCTGTAAGCCAGGATCGACAATGGTGTCCAACGATGACGCCAAGGTTTGACCCTCGACGAGTCCCGGGGAAAAACTAAGTCGTCTTGGAACCCGCACGAATTTAATCCAAAGAAAGGATAGGAGGAGTTGGAAGATTATACACTTTCCTCCGTCGCAAAGCGAGAGACAAAAATAACAGTATATGCAGTGTATAGGTGTGATAGCCACAGAAATAAGACTGTTACAACTGATGGAAGACCAGTTGTAACGCATCACGGATAGCAATTTGACTATTTGAATCTAAACTCGTGAGCTGGTTATATGTACTTGATTCCAATAATATGTATGGCAAAAGCGCCTGAACGCACAGAAGTTCTCCTTGGTTTCCACAAGATCCGTATAATATACTGCTCCAGACTAGCAAAAGACTATAGACTAAGGACTAATGACGAGTCTTGGAAGCTACGTCCATCAGTAGGCATCTTCAGGCTAAAAGGGTCAACTCACGTGAGCAAATGCGCGTTGTCGTTGGGTATGTCGACGACAAGCCTGGACTTCCTGTACTGTAAGAAGTTGTTGAGGGTCGCGTCGCCGTTCTCCACGAGTTGGATCTCATCCATCTCGGACCACACCACCACCCCCACTAGAGCTATGAAGATGTTCAGTGGTGCGTATACCTGGTGGAAGAATGAATACCTGAATAGGTGTGTCTACAAGCCCTGAGCAGCCAGACCCGAGTAATCAATGACGTAAGGCGTCGAAAGTGACTCGGGTGTCGCTCGGCACTTGTGGACGCCACGATTATGTTGCAGAAAGTGTAACTGAGTAAGTGATGTATTTTAATTGATTTTTACTATACTCCATTTATTATAGCATTAGACAGAAGTTAAAAAAGGTTATTTTTAGTGTCCACTTTGTAACAAAAGTACAAATAACATGTTACAGTTATGATTGACGTCGAATTTATTATAATCTATTTATATACCAGCTTGTCACACCTAACTGTAATAATTTTAATTATTTATATTATAAAATAAATTGTCTTTCATTTTAATATTATCATTTCAGTCAAATTTAAAATTAAGTGTCAATGCTAAAAACCTATAAGAAGCAGGGGTGAACAATACCGGGAATGTGTTTCGTTCCACTATAATCCTAACAAATCTAAAATGTTACCTAATCCGTTCAGAGGTTATGACAGCAGGGTATTTATAATTTTGTCGGATTATGTTGTCTATGAAATTGACGTAAATAAATTTCTGTAAGTGTTTGTCATTGAGTCATTCACCATCATTTATTTTTTCATTATTTTTTTGTTGTCAGTTTAAAATGAGTGATACGATGTTATTATAAATAAAACATAGTATAAAAAGTACTTTTATTTTGGTTATCGAAGTATTTAGCATTGTTCTATGTGAAAATCATTTTAATGTAACCACTCTAAATAAAAGTTGTTTTGACTTTGAAATAAAATGTTTTGGATCCCTGCTTCTACGAGCCTCTTATTTCTAATGTTATAATAAATGGGGTATAGATTATGCTTTGGTCAAATCAGGGCTACATTGGCTACCAGTTATTAATATTAATCCAACAAAATGGAAACACAGACAAAGATTAGACTAATGAATGATTAAGAAATTATACCCATCAGGGACTAGGGTCTTCAGTTCATCCCTGGGTCCCTAGCCAACTACGATCATGGACCCTGCAAAGTATCCAAAACGTCAGATGACATTCCAATTCATCGAGAATAAAGCTGCATGCCTAAGGGCCAAACCAGTTCTTGAAGAGCGTGTGACGTCATCCAATCCACACCGACCTAACGTAATGTCCCATAGCCTGAGTCCTGCTCGCTTTGAGAAACAGTGTTCAGGTTACCTAAGGGCCATTATTCAACTTACCGAATTGATGATGTTGGCGACGTCTTTCAGCTGATGATGCACCGTGCGTAGGCTCTCGCCGTTAGCTTTATACTCTCTGTTGTCAGCCACTAGCACCAACTCGACGTAACGAGTCAACTTGTTCGCGTTATAAGGGCCCCGGACACGAGTATCCTCGGCGTAGCGTTTGTGCTGTAACATCAACATTAATTATAAATAGCCCTGCGATTTAGTAGGGAGCCCTGCGAATTAGTAGGCTGAAGTGGCGGTTCATTTATAGTTCGCTGACGGTGAGGGGAAACATCGTGAGGAAACCTACCTATCCCTCGGGATTAAGTAATAGTCAGTTCCTGTATACACGGCGACACGGTTCACCACCTGTCACGTTGGGTTCTGATTATCTAGTGAAACGTGGGCTTTGAGTTGGTTAATACCTCCACAATGTGGTGGTGTATGGCCACTCAAGCCTCTGACTACCCCCGAACGGGGATAAAAGTCGTGACGTTACATTACATTACAAGTGGCGGTGGCCGGGGCACATAGCCCGAAGGACTGATGACCGATGGGGCAGAAAGGTTCTTGAGTGGCAACCACGTGGCGAAGACGCAGCGTGGGTAGGCCCCCCACAAGGTGGACTGACGACCTAGTGAAGGTCGCAGGAAACCGCTGGATGCAAGCAGCAAGGGACCGGACGTTGTGGGAAACCTTGGGGGAGGCCTATGTCCAACAGTGGACGTCTTTTGGCTGACATGATGATAATTATGATTGGCAACATGGAATGCTTCTTCAACAACTTGAGTAAATATTGTCATGGCCGGAATGATATGCCTTTGGAACAGTATCATCAAAACTCATAAAGTATCCACCAATTAGGAATGGTTGCGTCTAGGTACATCAGGTCCCTGCCGCGTCCGAGCACTGAGTTTTAACGTCGAAACGCATATACATAATGTCATATTATGAGTGCTTGGGCGAGGCATGTAAGGCATCTGGACGCACTAATAATTTTATTAGGCACATGCAGCGACTAACCATTTTTTGGACTCCGTACGCTAAGACAAAAGTTTCTGCAACACATACGCTTAATAAGATGTTTAAGATTTACAATCTATTCATATTTTGGATAGACCAATCACAACGCGTTTCCATTGCTCCTTCCCCGCAACTTTTTCGGGATTATTTTGATGCAAGTTATTCCTGGTGGGAAGTCCAAAAGGTGATTAGTCCGTGGGCACATGCTATCAGGTGGATCATCTACTTACTCTGCTGATTCTACTTCGTTGCCTGTCCTTTTCAGCGTGATGTTTCTTATGCAGCATTGGATCATAACTGGCGTTGTTCGTAACCCCGCCGACATACCCGCAATGGAAGTTACTGTTCAGGTCTGAATGGTCGTACACGTAATGCTGAGACTGAATTTCGTCACCTACAATACACCATAAAGTATTTAGCGCTCGTTCTTTTATCGAATGCTCGTAAATCACTTTGTCGGCGCGTACCTTCAGCGGGCTCGATGTATCTCATCTGTTCGCCGTCGAATATGACACCACGGACGCCGTGACATGTGGAGACGGCGACCCACGAGCCCGGCATGTCCCTCACCGTGCCAGAATACTGGCACAAATCTATATCCTGCAATGGAGACCGTATCAGCCAATCATTACCTTCTTCAGATCATAATTTGCGTGTTCCTTTGTGATAGTACTTACCTCTTTCTTAGGTTTATGGGTCACAGTCTTATTTTCCTTCTGGTACCTGAGCACGTGGTTGTCCGTGATCAGGTCTTTATTAAGCTGAAGGTCGAGGACGAACTCTCTGTCGTCTATGAGGACCGTCATTGTCACCTCTGAATGATGTGCACCGCTCTGTAAAAATAAAAATTCAACATTTTGAGTAAGATTGCGAAACGATTTAAATGCCTTTGGGGCCACCCATAAATTAAGTCACACGTAATGGGGGGGGGGGGTTCGACGAAATGTGACATGGTGTAACAAGGAGGGGGGAGGGGTCCTAAATTAAGTGACGTCACATTAAAAAATCTAATATATCCAAGTATTAAAACCGAAATTTGACTGTTACGAAAAATTTTGAAAATTTCTGAGAATTGTAAATAATATTTGACATCACACAGGGAGGGGGGGAGTCTCGCAAATGTGACCAGCTGTGACAAGGGGGGGAGGAGTCAAGAGTGCCTTTACCTAGAAGAGATAAATAACATCGAGCTTAGTTTGGGCCATACATAGTCTGTTGAAATCGATCTTATAGGGCGAACCTACGAGCAACAGCTAATAAATGAATTGACGAGAATTAAGATACTGGCCACGAGGAAGATCAATTGTTAAGATTAGATTAATTGTTAACGAATCAATTAGACCTAGATACAGTTGTAGCTTTAACAGTTTAAATAACTACACTGCTGAGAAGTCTTGAGAAGTATTTCTAACATGAAACAAAATGATAATTGGATCGGCAAAACCCAATTTCCGGGAAAAGCCATTCATACAATTCACGTCTTGTTGCCATAGCGACCATTCAACCAACTTGGTCATGACGCATGACGTAAAGGTGGTTGTCAACAGGACACTAAGGACCTTACACAGAGACAGATAACGATACTAGTCCACCAAGCGAACTAGACGCTTGGATGGAATGAGTCTTCCCCGCCCGCATACCGCCCGCACACCCGCCACCGCCTGCGGCTTCCCGCGCGCACACCGCCACCGCCTTATAGTGCGGGTGACGTCAAATTTGACAGGCGCTTAGTTGACTTGGTGGTGTAGTAGATAGGATTGGCTTCTAACAGACTGGTATTCGGAATGTACTCTCTACCTTGAACTCCGTTGACCGTATAAACAACAAAAATAATTCCTAACAGCATCTAACCGCGGCTACAGACTCTCTAGGAGGCATGAGGAGGCGACGCGAGCACGAGAGTGTAGATTGCACGCTCGCCTCCTCTTGTATGTCTCGCCTCGCCTCCGGCGTGCTCCGCTCCGTGTCGGTTTTTTTGACCGGAGTCAAAGGACGCGTGGCGGGAGGCGGGCGAACCAAGTGTTGGGAAAATTAAATTTCCGAACAATTAAAAATTTACAATTAATAATTGTTAATTTTTGGAAGTCACAATTAGTTAATTGTAATTGTGACTTCCAGAATTTCCAATTTCCAATTAATTAATTGTAATTATGACTTCCAGAATTCCCAATTAACAATTGATTAATTGTATTTTTACAATTAACAATTAATTAATTGTATTTTTTACAATTAAAATTTTATTAATTGTATTTTTACAATTAAAAATTAATTAATTGTATTTTTTACAATTACAATTAATTAATTGTAATTCTCCCAATTAACAATTTTTATTTACGTGGAGGGGGGGAATAGGAATGGGGTTGAGGGGTTAGAGGAAGAGTAGGGGGGATTTGGGATTCTGGCTCTATATACCTACCTACCTAAACACGCATTCACCGAAGTAGTATCTAATTCTATATGCCTATTTATCTATACATGCATCCACCTAAATAGATATCTGTGTATATGTACCTATTGTACGAGGCTAATAATTGTTAGTTGTAATAGATTTTTTCACAGTTAAAAAAAATAATTGCAATTGATTTTAATTGAACCTCACAATTAATGTACTTTAATCTAAATAAATTAATTGCAGAGTGCAACAATTACGATTAAAAGTTTAATTGATTGAAAATTTAATCAATAATTAGTGCCCAACTCTGTCACTGAATAAAACGAGAGTGTGGATTGGCAGCACTCGTGTAGCCTCCGTTGGCGCGGCTCACGCGAGGGCCTCCACGAGGCGTACTCGCGAGAGTGTATTTGCCCCATAATAGGGTGTTATTTCAAGTGCCGTTACGGTAATTTTGCGGTGTCCATGCTTCGTCACGAAACGGCCGCTTCGGCGGAGGTCACCGGCATCGCATGCTTCCGTTCCAATTGCTAATAGACCGTGTAACTATGCTATTTTGTAATAATTGTTAATGTCATTTGCGCACGCGATGTTCGTATAAATGACGAACTCTGTACGAGTCGAGTACCAAGACTACAGGGGCGTAGCTACCGCGGTATCAGCCGTATCAATGATACGCGGCCACCGGGCTACAGCTGCTGTGGTACTACCCCACAGCAGCTACAGCTACAGCTTTACTCTACTACCTTAAGTACGTATCAATGTACAATACTGACCGTGTCTCTAGTGGATGTGATTTCTCTCTTGCTTCTGCCATGATGCACTACGGGCTGAACTATTCTGTGCTTGTTGAAGTCGGAAGCCGGTGACCCTGGAACGATACAAAAGCTGTTTAGTATTTTTAAAACAAAAAGTATGATTGAGTTCAAGAGCAAGCCCATTTTTAATTTTAAAAAAAATCACTTATTACACTTGGCTGAATTTAGTCGTCTAAATTCAGAAGCATCTAGTTATTTAAACTATCCTTGCTTCTGTATAGCTTCTTGAATGCGATTATACTTTACTAAATTCAGTAACGACTGAAATAAGACGACTAAATTCAGCCAAGTGTATTAAGTGCTTTACTAAATTTTTAAACCACATTTTCGTTTATTTTATTATGACAGTTACCCCAAAATTTATAGATTTTTAGCCAGTTTACGATGATTTTACAAAGCGTTTGTAGGAACAAACGTGATTTGTAATGCCAGTGCGCAGTGTAAATAAATCATATTTTTTTATGGGGGTTAGTCATTTTTGGTCAGTTCCTTTTACGTAATTAACAGCCAATAACATTAACTAATAACTCCCAAATGCATCACGTAGTCTTAACTGTCATTTACGGCGGCCAAATATGGCCAACCATAAAATATACCGTTACCCATAAACTCAGTGTACTTGACTGTACTTCGAACGGATTTGTCCTCGTAAACTAAGATTATCGATAAAACATAAGGCAACACAGGAAGCGTGTACGTACACTCGCCAAGTAAAGTGATTCATTCGAGAAATATTTTTATTTGCATAATACATTGCGCCGTTACGATGTGAAACCTTTGTGTTATTGCAAAGGCGAGTTGTGAAGTGAGAAGGGAATACATTGAATGAATTCATTCATTACATCATCATTCATATACATTCTCAGCTTTTTATCCGTCATCATCATCATCATATCAGCTAAAAGACGTCCACTGTTGGACATAAGCCTCCCCAAGGATTTCCACAACGACCGGTCCTGTGCCACTTTTTTTTTTTTATTGGACTGCGGTGGCAAAAAAGCGTATGTCCCGCCTGATGTTAAGCAGTTACCGTAGCCTATAGATGCTTACAATACCAAAGGCATTGCTCGCACATTGCCGACCTGAAGGGGAGTGGGATGGAGGGAGGGGGACTTGCATCCAGCGGTTTCCAATAAGACTATTCTTTTTCATATTTTAAGATTTGATGGCGGTTTGTCTCGTCTATTTTTGTGACGGGTGTAACTTAAGACAAGTAAAAAGTATACCTATTGTTTAAGAATTCTGTTTGCTTCAATTTTTAGGTACCCAAAGTGTGCAAACGGAACCCTAACTAAGACTTCGCTGTCCGTCTGTCAGCGGGCTGTATCTCACGAAGGAGAGTTGAAATTTCCACAGAATTTGTATTTCTGTTGCCGCTACAATAACAAATACAAAAAATATGATTAAATGTATTATTGTTAAGGTGTTTCGATTCGGTCTCGTTACAGACGAACCATCGAACGAATTAACCCCATTGACCGTTCTATTAAAAGATGGCGACAGGTTTGCTCATCAACCGCGCACAATACGCAATATTGCACGAGGCACATTTGGCGCTTTGCTGTGGAATTGAGAATTTACCGCCAAATTTATAGAGAGTTTTAGCCGCTTTACAATGGTTTTAGCAAGCAGTTCTTAGGGCCTGTTTTAGAATCAGATAGTTTTTATTCGCCAAATATTTTTTAACGTTTTGACATACAAAATCCAAATAGTCACATTTATTTGGGGGAAAAACGTTATCTGAGTATTCTAAACGTTACCATATTAGTTATAGTTGTGCCTGTTGGAATTTGAAATTTAAAATATTCGTAATATAGGAGGTTGCTTGTGTCAGGTGGTAACCCCATTGCCACATATGCAGTGCATATTAATTAGATAATCCATACCCTGGTTTCAGTCAACCTTTAGTAAAACACAATTTTGTTTTACATGTCATTCCCCCATGACCAAAACCCACAGAGTAAAGACTAAAGAAAGAGGTGCCCTTATTAGATATTTGTATGAACCAAAACGTTGTCATTGTTTTTTCATTTACCATTTACCGGTAAATAGTTGAACTACTCGCTTCGTTTTATGTCGATGTTAGTACTAGGCCGACCACTCGGCCGACTTGCTTAGGGCCAGTCCCCTTAGTAACTGGTCCATGCCAAAACCACAGTTAAAACCAATTCTAAGAGACCTAGCACGGATGAACGAGTTCAACATTGGTCAAAAGGTTCGTGACTTGTTCAAACTTCAGAAAACAGTTATGTCTAGATTTTCAATAATAGCTAGACACAGATCAACGACCGAGTGTCAAATATAAAACACTATAACACGTGTCCGGCATACTAATTAATTGTTCAACAAATTGCTAGTTAGCGAGACGTTGGCCATTGGCAGTTGTGTGCCAAATGGGTCGAATGTAATTTTTTGCATATTTTTCAGTGTTGACAGAATTTGCAATTATAATTACGTTTTTCTAAGACTAGCTGCCCACGGTGCATGGCTTTGCGCATCGCGCCAAGGCCATCGTCTTTGCGCCGAATCGGAAAAAAAATAATACACACCGTTTTATTAAGAAAAAGTTATAAACTCCAGTTAAGTCAACTTTTTCAACGTGAATTTTGACATAACTAATTTCTTCAAAGATTAATCCCGTCCTTACTCTGCCTGCGGACAAGCCCACACCGCGGACGACTCCGTAGACCTACGTACTGTGGTAATGGATTTTTCTGGTTCACGGATGGCCCCGCACCGCCCCATATAACATAAGTAGCGGCAGATCGAACGGAAGATCACGGGCGTCCGCGCCGCAAAATCATTCCCACGACCCGTTTGAGCAAGCTGGTGTGATGCGGTTCGCAAAGCCACGCAACGAGGGATGCTACCATAAGGACTAATCATTGATAGGAACTCCGGAACATGTGAACATTTGACGACCGGTCTAGTGGTTTAGGACAACCGCAGTCATGCTACTTTTAGCATCGGCGATCGGCGATTTTGCGACTGTATCACGCTCGTTCTCGCTCGAAGAAACGCGACGCAGCATCAAAATCGCCGATCGCCGATGCTAAAGTAGCATGTCTGTGGTGGTCCTTAAGCGTAGATTGCCTACTGCACCGGTCTGTAATGGTCCTGCAAAATTTCAGAAATAGTGATTGCAGAATTTGAAGTCTACATGTTGTCTCCTACTGTTATCAGTCCTCTGGCCGACAACACGGCGACCGCCAAGACTTTACAATGACTTTGCGATTTACAATGAGGAATTTACGAAAATAATATGAGAGATCACTGGTTTCGCAATGGACAATTCTTAAGAGACTCGGGAGTCCAGGTGATTGAAAATGGTCCTCATCTGAAAAGAGCTTCCAGAGGCCTATACAAAAACTTCCATTGCGCAACATGAACGTATCGCGTTGAGATAACGGAGTCGCACGCGCAGCCGTTCGCGCCTCTTCACACAAAGGCGTATTGTTGCGATTGAATGGTGCCACTCAATTGGTGGTGCGATTCCGTACGCGGTTTATCGCGGTCAAGCGCAATTTCGAGAACAACGACAAGGATGTCCTTTGACTTTGTTGCTGTCAAAAGAATGACCCCCTTTATGGAGTTTTTAGCCAGTTTACAATGGTTTTAAAAAGCATTTCTAGGAACAAAAGTGATTTGTAATGCGAGCGAGTGTAAGCACATCATAACTTTCTATAAATTTGGGGATTAGTGTTGACTTGATTTTTCTTCTCTTAATTTGCCGCATTTCCATTCATTTACCCTTGCCTGATATTTCTGCCCAACCAACCAATAATACGCCAACCCCCAGTACAGTGAAGGCACTGCTAAAAAACAAAGATGATACTTTTCCGTACTCGACCAACACCAATGACCGTACCCAGCTTAGGGCCTACCCGGGGCGGGGAATCAGAGCTTTTGGTGCAGGGGGGGTGTGGATGAATCAAGAATCTCGTGTAAGTGAAGGACAATGTAAGGAGAAGTCAAAATTATGAGATCTGTTTAAAAAAGGAGTGGCACCTATGGAATGGAGGATAAGAATATTTCGTGTCAGAGTTGGGCAAAATTTAATTGCGATTAATTAATTGCAAATTGCAGGTGATGTCACAATTAACAATTAATTGTGATTTGTTCGCGATTGACAAACAAATCAAAATTAATTGTTAATTGTGACACCACATGCAATTAGTAATTAATTAATTGCAATTAAATTTTGCCCAACTCTGTTTCGTGTCACCGTCCCGGATCTTATAGTCGTCACATTGTCCTATGTAACTTTTCCCAATTTTAACGTTGATATGGACGCGCATAGTACCAGATGGGAAAACACCGATGGTATATTAGTAATCAATCAACCGAATCAAGGTATAACTGTATACCGTCACGACTTTTATCCCCATTCGGGGGTAGTCAGAGGCTTGAGTGGCCATACACCACCACATTGTGGAGGTATTAACCAACTCAAAGCCCACGTTTCACCAGATAGTCAGACCCCAACGTGACTGGTGGTGAACCTTGTCGCCGTGTATACAGGAACTGACTATTACCTAATCCCGAGGGATAGGTAGGTTTCCTCACGGTGTTTTCCCTCACCGTCAATCAATCCAATCGATCGATCGGTCAATCGTCCGAATCAAGGGCTCATAAATAAGCTCAAAGCTATCCCGCAGATTATTATAAACAAACAGTGCGCATTGGATATGATGGTTATGCTGCTCAGCTTCGATGAGTGCTCGATAATTTTAGACATCCAAAAACAAATTGCAATGCAACAAACAACTGCGTATTTAGGGATCACGAAGTTGCAAGTCTTGCAATTCAAACCTGAAGGGCTAGCCAAGTGGCATGAACGCTAATCGAATAGAATAGAATAAACTTCACAATGTATGGAAATATCAAACGTCGCTATGTAAATCAACAACAAGTCGCTATGAAGATCACGCTTGAGATCACGTGACTTATGTCATTTCCATAGACGAAGTGTAGCGTTTTGAATGAACGCTTGTAGACGTCAGCCACTTGTCTAGCCCTTCTGCGCCTCTAGACAAGTGACTGTCGTCTACCAACGTTTCTACAAATCGCTACGCTTCATCAATAGAAATGACATAAGTCACGTGATCTACATATCGACTTGTAATGTCATTTCTATAAATTAAACGTAGCGATTTGTAGAAACGCTTGTTGACGAAGCCACTTGGCTAGAGGGACTGACTGAGGATGTCGGCAATACCACTAGTTCCACAGAAGGGCTAGACAAGTGGCTGATGTCTACAAGCGTTCCTTCAAATCGCTACGCTTCATGTATGGAAATTACACAAGTCACGTGATCTACATAGCAACTTGTTGTTGATCTACATAGCGACGTTTGACATTTCCATACATTGTGAAGTCTATTCTATTCGATTAGCGTTCATGCCACTTGTCTAGGGGGCAGGGAATTCGAGAAGATATCGACAATAAGTGTCTACAAGAGCCGGGCGGCCCGCCTGAGAAAACAGTTAATCTGATTGCTTCGACGCGGCCGCTCGGGGCTTAAGTACGCGGCAAATCATTTAAAGCAGACTATACAAAGCAAGGGATGAATTTGTCATGATTCTCCTTTTATCGCGGCCAAGAGAGGATCCCACACGCGTTACGTCGCTAATTTTGGTGTGGCCTAATTAGTTGCTATTAATAGACGACTTAAGGAGCGTATCGTATGGTTCAATATGTATGAATGAGACACAAATGTGTTGCAAATAATTGAACGTACAGTGTTTGGATAACAGGGGTTTGGCATGTGATGAGAAGAGATGAAAAACATGTGACTAAACGAGTGCTGAATATGAATGTGGAAGGATACAAAGTGAGAGGAAGACCCAAGAAAAGATGGATGGATTGTATAGAGTGATATGATATGAATGAGGCTGGAGTGGATGTAAGTATGACAGCAAAGCGCGTTGAATGGAAGAATAAGACCTTAATAAGACATACTGCGCCGACCCCAGATAATGGGAAAAGGTAAGATGATGATGATGTTTGAATAACAGGGGGCTTACCACAAGCTCTTATTGCGATTCAATTATAGGAACGTTTTAACGACGTTTTAATGACGTTTCTTATTGTCATGACAATAAGGTACATCATTGCACAAAAAGTCGCTGAAACGTTAATACGTTCCTGTAATTGAATCGCAATAAGAGCTTGTGGTAAGTCCCCAGTAGGGTTATTTGAACATAATTTGTTTTACTTGGATGATTTGCTAGTAAGGTGGAAACTTCAGTGTAGCCGAATGCTATTTAATGTTAAGTAAGGTTTAAGGCTCGTATTAATAAATGCATTTAAAGTTGAGATCGATCTTAAGATGCTGTTTTGGATAGACGTTCCATACATTAAACGTCAAAACTGCATCTTAAGATCGATCTCAATTTGAGATGCATTTATTAACACGAATAAAAGGTATAGGTTTTACTACGAACATACTAGTTTTTTTATCAAACTGGTAAATATTGTACATTTCTTACCGATTTGGGACTGTAAATAACATTTTGTACTGTTGGTAGGTAGATACTTAATTGACCTTTAAAAAAATAAAGCATGGCCATTTCACAGAACTTGAATAATTTAGCAAACATTTGACAGTTTATAAACCGCAAAATAGTCCGTCTATAATGTGAAAATAATCAATTTTCGAGCGCTCGCAAAATAAACTACAAAAAATTGGTTGGCATTCAATTCTCATTAATTTTAGCGCTTTGGGAAAGAAATTGTAGGTTTTTAAAATTGCAATAGGTATCAGACAATTCGTCTTACCTATAAGGAAGCCAAGCTTAGCCTAGGAAATTTATTGGTGATAGAGCCAAGCTGTAGCCAATTGACTGCAGCTCATATACGGGCTAGCTCGCCCGGGCTAGTACCACCCTCTCACAGAAGATCGGTGTAAATCAACTATGACAGCTGTTTTTCGTACGATGCCGGTGAGAGTCGGAAGCCCAACCCCCCTCGCCCCTCCCTCCATCCCACACCCCTTCAGGTCGGCAACGTGCGGGCAATGCCTTCGGTGTTGCTAGCATATAGGCTGGTAACTGCTTAAAATCAGGCGGGCCGTACGCTTGTTTGCCACATGTCCTAAAAAACTGTAGGACGTCTAAATGTTGGGCACCCAAGCAATGCCACTATGGCAATGCGTATAGTACGAGATACCCTTAAGGACGACCTTCACCCATCGACTTACCGGAGCAACCCTAGATTTTATCAAATAAAATATGTTTCTGAACATATACCAATAGGGTTGCCGTAAAATGGTCATATGGTGATGGCTACCTATGGCAACCCTATTGGTATATGTTCAGACACATATTTTATTTGATAAAATCCAGGGTTGATCCGGTAAGTCGATCGGTGAAGGTCGCTCTTCAGTGTATCTTAGACTAGTAGGCTCGTAGGGCGTGTTCTTTCATTGATTGAGTTATGAAGAGAAACTATATCTTTACAGGAAGCGTTTGACGGATTTATGACATCTCTATATTAATTTATTGATGAAGTTACTGAACACGTATTTCTTCCTCCATTTCGTTATAAATGCGCCTCCAAAAATAAATAAATTGCCTGCCAAGACTACAAAAAACAAGTCTAATTGAACTAGAATTTCAAACAATTACGCATAAACTGTCAAGATTTGTTAAATTTTACGGTTAGAATAGATATAAAAAGTTTAGACTAGTAAAAGATAAATTAGCTTGAAAATAAATACTTTTTTCTGGTCATTATTTAAGTAAGTATTGAGAATTCATCGTTTAAACTCGAATTACAACTTTACGAAAATCGCCTTGAACAGTGAGAAATGTCTTTTGAATTAAATAACTTAGATTTTTCTAAGGTAAGCGTACGGCCCCTGGATCTTATGCAATTACCGTTGCCTATAGATGCTTGCAATACCAAAAGGCATCGCGATCACGTTGCCAACCTCCAGGGGAGTGGTAGGAGGAGAAGAAAGGGGGAGGGTTTTGGGCTCCCAGCTTTCTCAGTCCAACGAAACGCATCTAAATTAGCTACTTTACCCCGATCTTCTGTAAGAGGGTGGTACTACCCCAATCAAGCAGCAGCTACAGCTTGGCTCTACCACCTTAGAATTATTCCCTAATATGATTACTTAACTGTGCTTTAAACGATACTGACACGTGTATCTGTGTATTAATCTCTTTAAATCTATTAAGTTGACGTTAAGCTGAGATAACGGTAAATCTATGTCACTCAAGAGGATGTGAAATCATCCTGTTTATCTAAAATGCTTTAGATAACGAAAGCGTGGCGAAATTTAACGCGCCGCGGTCGGTGATAGGCCGTTAGAAAGTTATAAAAAAATGTGGAGACAAAAACTTAGCCGTGGTATTTCTTCTTGAGATGTCCTTAAAAAAGTCGTTTAATATTTCAGATTTTTTTTAATGTCCTCAGTGAAGAACCCATCGTTTATTTTTAAGGAAGTTAGGAGCAGGTTTAAGAAGCCCTTTCTTCAAATGCCCGGGGACCCAGATTTACAAACGATTGACTTATTACGTATTACAAACTCGTCAATCTATTTCGTTCGGGATCGTTTCGTGCTTATTACATTAACCCCGAACTTAACAGATTGACAGGTTGAGGTGGTCGGTATGTTGGATTACTTAGAAGAAAGATGCCTGAATATTTAAGTTAGGAATATGCAGGCTCAACATAACAAATACAATAAATATATTGCATTGAGATGATTTCGCGATTGTAACGCAATAGAGCGAGTAATGTGAACACGACTGGTTAGCGATCGTGTATTACTTTCGTAATAATAAGCAATAACTTATTCACAAGATGCAATTCTGTAGTATAGTGTTACACCCGCAGCTTCGCTTCTTTTATGTACTTTTTATGGTACAATAGTAATCAATGCAAAGGTATTGAACTGAGCAGACAGTATAGGATGTCGTGTAGAAGAAACATACTTGGGAAAGAGTAAACGAATGCAAATTATTTTGTTGTGCTACTAAACTTAACTGGACTAAATGTCTGTTGTTTTGTCTGTTTGTTCCGGCTAATCTCCGAACCAGCCGGACCGATTTCGACGGGACTTCCAATGGCAGATAGCTGGCTTTATACGGAGTAACTTAGGCTACTTTTATTTTAGCAAACATCAACAATTTTTTTGTCAGTTTCCACGCGCCCTAAAGGCCACCGCAGATATGCTACTTTTTGCATCGGCGATCGGCGATTTTGCGACTGCATCGCGTTTTGGCGACTCTGCGGTCGGACGCAGCGACTGCTCCGATGCTAAAAGCGACTAAATCGTCGATCGCCGATGCAAAAAGTAGCACGTCTGCGGTGTCCCTAAGTCGCGGGCATGGCTAGTGAGTAATATTGATTGTAGTTGTAAGGTATTTCCCTACTTATGTTGATTAATGTGACTTCAGTAATTACGGACCGATACGGTATATTGTGCTGTTAAAAGTACACAAGTCAGATAGTGCTTGAAATTGGCAACTTATTCCACTAACATGACTATACGAGTTATGCTAACCATAGGAACCTTGAAAAATCATAAAGGCGTTCACATTGTCTTGTTTACGGAAAATCGTACAACAATGTTGCCATACCATACCTGTGGTAATGGCAGCACAAAGGCAGAAATAATTTTATGTATAGCCTTTCTATATTAGAGCAGTCGACATTCTAGACAGCTCGTTTCGCCATAACCAGAGATCGCTCGGGAGTTGCTGAGTTTGTTACATAATGTTATAGGTAGGATATAATGCGATTCCGACACTGATAGGATATCGCAATATTAAAAGACATTACCAAGAATTATCATTAGCAAGCGGCTGTAGCCTAGGGGAAAACATGTTGGGTTAGCAGAAGGTCCCAGGTTCGATCTCCGGTGAGATATGCACCAATGGATGAATTTTCATCTACGTGCATAATTTACAGTTCGCTTACGGTGAGGGAAAACATCGTGAGGAAACCTACCTATCCCTCGAGAGTAATAGTCAGTTCCTGTATACACGGCGACAAGGTTCACCACCTGTCACGTTGGGTTCTGATTATCTGGTGAAACGTGGGCTTTGAGTTGACTTAATACCTCCACAATGTGGTGGTGTATGGCCACTCAAGCCTCTGCCTACCCCAGAATAGGGATAAAAGTCGTGACGTATATGTTATGTTATCCTGCTAATATTATAAATGTGAAAGTTTAGATGGATGGATGGATAGATGGATGGATGGATGGATGGATGTTTGTTACTCAATCACGCCAGAATGGCTGAACGGATCTGGATGAAATTTGGCACAGAGATAGATTACAGTCTGGAATAGCACATAGGCTACTTTTTTTTTAATTATGCGCGGACGAAGTCGCGGGCAAAAGCTAGTTACCAAAGAGACAAGTTACTGTCCAAAATAGTTTGTCTTACTAAACAGAGTCCATAGATTCAGTACGACTGAGTCACTCGCGGAAAATAATGTTGAAAACATGTCTTCAATACATCGTACATCGAAATCTGTTCAGGCATTTAAAAGTTATGATGGAATAAAGGATCTTACATACAAACATAACATTACAAATAATTACGGGGCATGTTTACAGGTCCCTAAAAGGCCGGCGCCGCGTCTGCTCCCCTTAAGTTGCAGATGTCCTGGGCGGCGGCTTCCTTTTACCATCAGGTGAACCGTCTGTCAGTGTGCCATGCTTGGCTATAAAAAAACAACGAAATATAAACACTCCTTTTTTGGCTAGTCGTGTAAAAATATCGTCGGTCCTGACACTATATTTAAATCCGATGGCCTTTTTAAAGGACTCAACGCCCAACATTTGCAAGGGCTATTTTACATAACAATCAGATGCACCGACCCGTGAACCCTCCAATGCAGTACTATGACGCGATACACCCATTGTCCTGGACTTTTGACAGCCAGCCAAGCTTAACAGCCTTACCAAATGCACCTGGATCACACGAATATGGACCTTATATTGTTGAGAGGAAGGATCTGGTGGGATGTTTTAATGGCAGGGTGTGGTCCGGTCAGGTCAGTGACGTGCGACGTTTAAAGCTGCTTCCATATCGTCCCTTTGCTATACTAAATTGAGAGTGTGACGGTTGAAGCGAGTACCTAATTATAGGGATGTCCTAATTAAGGTCCTTTAGAGCTCTCAAGAGATGAACTTTAGGTTCATTTATGCCCTCCAGGAAGGAACGAATTATGTGTCGAAAAGATAATTCTAAAGTTGGAATCTACGTAATAAGCAACGTGCAAATGGTAAAGTCCAACAATAAAAAGCTTTAAAAAATATCATGAATATCAGTATGTCGTTAGTCGTTTCCTCTCTTCATAATTCTTCCTTACTATCATTATCGTCTATGCGTTCGGTAGAAAAAATCCATTTGGTTTCAAACATCGAACACCCAGTGTCACGTGACAGTTTTTAATAACCCCGCTCCGGGTGAAAAAAAAGAAATGTCAACTGCGCCCGCGTCGACTTTTTTAAGCCGTTTTTTAAGCTCGATGACGCACGGTCTGTGAACTTCCTTCCATTGTGAGAATCGTGTCTCCCGAGCGAGTTGGAGCGAGTGGCGAGTATCCAAATACGGTAGTTGAAAAATAAAAATATAAGGGCTATAAGAGCTATTAACGTCGGCTTCGGATGTTCAGGGATCGAGCTTCGGGAAGTTCAAATCGAAAGTGGATATGATGTTAAGACTCTTAACCTGAGAGCTTCTAGTACTATTATTCTGTACCTACTCGAAGCATCTGAGTAAATATACAGGGTTATTGGAAAATCACTAACAACCTTGAAGGACTGTATTACTGCCTTTATAAACAACAACTTTTGTTCTATGACTTTTTACAAAACACCGTCCGTCCGTTTACGTACTTTAGGGCAAAGTGGAAAACGATGTACCACAGCTATCCTAGCTAAGACGGTCGCAGCCGTCGAGGCAGACCGAGGCGAGGGTGGAGAGACGATATGGAGTACTTTGTGGGCAGAACGTGGCAGCAAATGGCTCAGGATCGGGAGTTATGGAAAACAGAAGGGGAGGCCTTTGCCCAGCAGTGGGACAGGTAACAGGCTATAAAAAAAGAAGATACTATTTCATCAACAAAAAGAATAATCTTAACCCATCCATGCCATCAGTGCAAATAGCTGCTATAGGTCGTGAATTACGTAATACGAGAGAAAGTAAACTGGCCCGGAGTGGACGACCTTGTTAATTAATGCTTGACGAATAAAAAAAAAAAAATATATAATAAACTAGTGTTGCAATTTCGCTCGGCACTGCAATTACGGCCAATTTACAAAATAAATAGACTGTTTAATAATGAGTTTTCGCGGTTAAATAATTGGGTTGTAGTTCACTTCGAGTGCCTTAATTGATTTTTATTTCGGAGAAAATTTAACAAAAAGAAGTATAATGGCAATTATCTCAATTTTCAGATTAATTATAAAATTGGATAAAAGCTACTTAGCTGGTTCGTCTTGACAAAACAAAATTACACCAAACCCTCTCTTTATTAAGATCGTACACGGTGCAAATTATTTGACTTTAAATTCAAAATAAGTAAGTACCTACATAGTCAAAAATAAAGTGATGAAACCAACATTACATGATCCAATACGAAACCGGACTAAGGTCAAATTTCTGAGCCTGATCTTGAACAGAAATTAATTACATAAAGCGGTCTCAGAATTTTCTACACCGCTCAACAAAAATTCGAGGTCACTGACGGCTAAACGCCTGATTTAGACCATTTTAAACCCATTTGGAACGAAATTGCGTTTCAGAACATATCATGCACCTGTCAACTTGACAATCGGCGGTTTCGTTCGGAAAACACGGCGCGTGTGTGACAACCGAGCGCGTGTAATCGATTCGCGATGCAAATGTGATGTGTACACCTCACGATTTCGACGGTTCAAACGTTGTTTAAAAAAGCAATCCTGTATAATCCAATGTCTTGGTCACGTAGGTATAATAATCGATGGCTTATTAATTATTTAAAAGCTGATGTGTCGTGTTTGTGAGCGTAGATGGCTAATATGTATAATAGGATGGTCCCTATGTCCCTATTCCAACGTAGGGATGGCACTTCTATCGCCTGAATACAATTCTTTAGGGATTTATATTGTTCCAGTTACTATGTGTTATATATACGTGGAACGAATAAATGTTATACAGAAATAAAATAAATTTCAATATTTTTAATTCATTACTTGCGGGAAATTATAAATGGTTGATCGGTCCTAATCTAAATCTAGGATCCCACTTTGTAACAATAGTTTGCTAAAATAACCATAACTACTACAGAAAAAGATTTATTTAATCTTGTGACCAAGGCTTCAAAGTTATAAAAATAATCTACCAAAATAGATAAATAGCCTACAAATATTGTTAATTTTAAACCTGACCTTACTGAAGGTTATATACCAGCAAATCTACGCGCAATACGTCTAGGCTACCAATAGCTAACAAATTAACACCTGTGACTACGATAAACAAACACCTTGTGTGGGTGAGTAATTTTATGAATGAATGAGTCAGATTTTTCCCGCGATTTGTAAAGATGCGATGGCGCTCCGTGTCAAACGTGTACTCACAACGCAACCTCTTTTAATTTACAACTCTGTGACTAATCGCTATCTACTGTATTTATGAGTAAGTACCTACTGACTTTACAATAACTATTCATCATAATGTCATCGAGCTACAATGAAGGATCAATTTATCAGTAAACATCCAGAGTTATTCGTTAAGATGAATTAACGTTCTATCTTTATAGTACTTTCATAAAGTGCTCCTTAATTACTTATGTAATTAAAAGTCCTTCGCTACACTTTCGGATATTCGGCCTTAATTTCGTGGGAGCGCAGCTTTGAAAATAAATTAAAACTTAATGAGGATTTCCTCGACCGTCATAACACGATAGCATATTGCGGTATACGTCCTAACAAGAACACAAACATTTGAATTAACTGCAATACAACTAATTAAAGCGACAATACCAGGATTTAATTGATTGAACTTGACATAGCCACTGAAATCCCAGGAAGTCTTAAATTATACAAGAGGATAATGATAATATAATTAATTAGACTTTGGCATGTGAATATGGAATGGAATATTTCCAATGTTTGATGTGTTGGTACTGCAGACCCAAAATGGATTTCAAAATTCAAATTATTTAAGTGTTTGAAATTTGAAGATTAAAAATCAAATTGGGTTTCATTTCTAACACTTTTGATTTTATTATATCACATTTAACAAATTCAAATTGTTGCATAACATGAGTCTTTATTAATGTATGCTTTCAAAACTTCGTCGTAACATCTTCTTAATTTTATTTCAGTTCTATTTAGTTTTATTGCTAATATCAAACATTGTTTAAGCCTTTAATTGTCCCTTTCTAATAGTATACACATCTTTGACTAAGCATTAAAATAAACCGCAAGGTCGTTCCCAACTTCCGGAATAACTGTATAAATGTCAATCTCGGATTAAACGGTCCATTATTCAAATGCCAATCGTTTATTACAAACTTGAACATAGCGTAAGCTTACTAGCAAATACAAATAATTCCCAATCACTCATTTTCTAACAAAATAAAACAATCTTAACTATTATTTGCGATCAATTATGATGAAAAACGGCGTGAAATGTTCGCCGGAGCTTTATTCAGACGAAATATAGGGTATGGTATGACTCATTGAGTTATCGTAGAAATAAGTGTAACAATACATTGACGTGCTATTTATCTCGACAATGGAACACAAGAACACTGTGCTCACGTTTTATCACGGGTTATCAGCTGCAAAGTTTATACGGGCTGCATTACGAGATAAAATATGTTTTGATTGTGTATATTTTAACTTTTTCTTACATAATAAATAGGTAATGCACCATTATACTTGCAGATTTTTCAAGCTTTGAATAAAAAAGAACATTTAGGCGAAACCACGAAATTAAGCCGTGTAACAATTATAGATCTAAATCAAAATTTATTGTCATTACCATTCATTATTCCTGGTCAGATTTTTAATGGAACTTTTAGTGGCGTTTCCAGTCAATATAATGTATTCCGCCTACTGGCATTGCGATCAGCAAGTGTCCCACCCACTATCACTTTCGCTTTTATCCTGTGATGTCAACATTTACGTCTATAAGACGGTATTACGACCCATGAGTCTGATAACCTAGTTTAACGGACCAACTAATTAACTAACTCGGCCTCATTCTAAGCTCCGAAATCCACCTGTCAACAAACGTCTCACGTACAAGCGCCGTACAATGAGTCAACAATGTGAATCAATGGAGATCGCATGCAGGATGTGCGTGGGCGCATACAATCAAGTGGTGGCGTTTCGAAAGCGTTTCATTAAGGTCCTAGACTCGGTGTTCGCGAAATTAGTTCTATACTGAACTGTGGATATGGTTAAAGGAATATGTTACATTAGTACTGCTACTCTTTGTGTTCGCCGATCGTTGTGTTCCTTTCAATATCTTCTGTTCTTCTGCTTTCAAACTCCAACAAACCGACGAGCTCTAACTGGCACTTGGCATAACTGGCTGACCTAACCCTCAAGTTCACTCAACCGTTTTGCTAACAGCCGTCGGAAGTAACAGAGAAACATTGATATGGAAATTAGGACATTATTTATACACGGATGTATGCACATGTGAAGTTGTATAATTGGTTATGTAGACCAGTAAAACAATTAAAGTTATTTTAAACAATATGGCACCAGAAGCAAAAACACGGTGATTAAGTTATTTTTAAGAAAATAAGAATACATTTATTTATAAAACGGTAGTTACACTAGTCACACGTACACAATTTAAAATGAGGTAAGAGGTGTTTTGCAAGTAAGTAACTAAATCACAATAACATGGACTAGTATTACTATGGATCCCAAATTAAGCGAATGCTTGTATCTT
This sequence comes from Drymonia ruficornis, assembly GCA_947859195.1. Classification (NCBI taxonomy): domain Eukaryota; kingdom Metazoa; phylum Arthropoda; class Insecta; order Lepidoptera; family Notodontidae; genus Drymonia; species Drymonia ruficornis. Next base: position 6,715,634 of record OX401926.1, on the reverse strand, counting down.
GGGAACCAGAGTAGTGGGATATTTATGCTACACATATTCTATTTAAGTGAGGTGATTACAGGTTATACATTTACACATTTGTTGATTATAGTGAAGAATCAATTGTAAAGATACCCGCATTTCAAATTCTAAAGAGGTAAAAAACGAGGCAATGAGGCTAGTCGGTCTGACACTGAATATCTTCAGTAAGTAAGTAGGTACATAGTTTTATTTGCTTTCTTACACCTTACTAGATCTATTTACACTTGTTCGTTCGTCGTTCTCATTTGAAATACTTTTATAAGAAATACAATAACTATTCACGGTCATTAATGCTACTGAAACTGCCGATTACATTTAAGATAGCTATATTTCCGAGCTATACCCCATTTATTATAACATTAGAAATAAGAGGCTCGTAGAAGCAGGGATCCAAAACATTTTATTTCAAAGTCAAAACAACTTTTATTTAGAGTGGTTACATTAAAATTGTTTTCACATAAAACAATGCTAAATACTTCGATAACCAAAATGAAAGTACTTTTTATACTATGTTTTATTTATAATAACATCGTATCACACATTTTAAGCTGACAACAAAAAAAAAATGAAAAAAAAAATGGTGGTGAATGACTCGATGACAAACACTGACAGAAAATTATTTACGTCAATTTCATAGACAACATAATCCGACAAAATTTGAAATGCCCTGCTGTCATAACCTCTGAACGGATTAGGTAACATTTTCGATTTGTTAGGATTATAGTGGAACGAAACACGTTCCCGGTATTGTTCACCCCTGCTTCTTTTAGGTTTTTAGCATTGACACTTAATTTTAAATTGGACTGAAATGATAATATTTAAATGAAAGACAATTTATTTTATAATATAAATACTTAAAATAATTACAGTTAGGTGTGACAAGCTGGCAAGCAAATAGATTATAATAAATTCGACGTCAATCATAACTGTAACATGTTATTTGTACTTTTGTTACAAAGTGGACACTAAAAATAACCTTTTTTAACTTCTGTCTAATGCTATAATAAATGGAGTATAGATTCAAAGGAACTAAATTCCGTATAGGATTTTCCTTGAGGGTTCGAATCAGAACTTATTGCGAAAAATTCACATGTTAGTTGTAATTAAAGATCTTGTAAAAAAAAACTATACTAAAGTATTTGTAGGTTCATGCCTCAACGGTTAAGTGTAATATCGACCGCCATACTGGTTTCCAGACTGTTTACAGTTATACTGTGGCAAGTGGCAATAGCAAGAATTCTAGCATTAATGTAATAAATACTAGTGTCTATGTGTTAAGATTAGCGACAACTAAACTAGCCTTAAATCTGTTGAAGAACATAGGGGTTTTGATTTTGAATTCTGGTTTCTGGTTCACATGCCTGATCCGGTTTTTACCTAATTCAACAAGTTTCAAACACCACGTGTTGATCTACTTGCAGTTATTAACGGAGCTAATCAATTCCATCCGGAGAGAGCAAAAAAAACTAGTAAAAACAAGACAGCAACGGTTTGAATCAACACTTACCACTTTTAGCTTCTGTAGGTTCCGTACAACATGTCGTCACTTATTAACCCTTTACGATTGCACAAAATTATATCAATATGAACTTTGTTCACGACTAAAATAAAGTTGAATTCAGCATGTATTTAAATAGAGATACGTCGTTTCAGACGGTTGAAGTTCATTCGTGAGTCAGCGTTCAATACGACTAGACGTGCAAGTTCTTGACCTCTCGTTATTGCCCGCGGTTTCGCTTACAACCAGCTGTTACAGCCAATTTTACATTAATTACTGGATGGCGGTATGCATATTGCCTTTGAGATTGCAACGATATATTTTTAATGCAGCTGTAAAATTGTATCACTCAGTTCTTTGAGTTATTGTTTGTACTTAATTCTTTCAACTTGCATCTTTATGCAAATATCGGCGATGGCGTCATTCATTCAAATGATATAACTCTATGCAACTCTATGCTCTTGATGCAAAGTAGCATTTGTTATAAATTGTAGGTACCTAAGGGTCAAATATTCAAAGGCTAATCAAATGTTTAAGTCCCACTTAGCAGTTTGAGACGTCATTATTTGTAGTTTTTGAATGACGCGTCAATCTCAAGCAATTAACAATTCAAAGTAAGAAAAAAACTACTACACTATCGTTTAGAAAAACTCAACGCTGATGTTTAGTTTTTCTGCCAGCCCTACTGAGACGATCAATCTGAAGTTGCATTTCTAAATTGGCATGCACAAGACGTGCTTGTACATTTTTAGTCGCAACCTGAATCGAGAATTCGATATCGATCTTAATCGAGTGCATTCGCACGCAATATGCAGAATGTTCCCAAGCATTAGCATTCACAGTGCGTTCAACGCAGGATCTCAGGCGAAACTTAAACTTAACTCGCCCTGGTTTTAACTTGTAATTTGAATTTTTGCAATCTAGCATGCGATACGTGGTGAAAATCGATGTTTCTAAGTAGACAATCGATTTAATCCTAGCTTCAGGACCGTCCAACATAATCACAAACTGATATCTAAAAACCAAACAATCTTTTTACCTAGAAATTCTCGGGACATGCAACTAGCAATTCTTATAATTTTCGTTGGTTCCATCTACGGATTAAAATAAACCACTTAATAAATTGTCACGGTCCGTTGAGCACTTCCATTCCTCGGCTTTCCCCAAATAATTAGATGAAGTACTTCGTTGTGAATATCACGCAATGCACACGCCACACACTTTCCTATTATTTAATGTGTAACGTCACGACTTTTATCCCCATTCGGGGGTAGTCAGAGGCTTGAGTGGCCATGCACCAACACATTGTGGAGGTATTAACTAACTCAAAGCCCACCTTACACCAGATAGTCAGAACCCAACGTGACATGTGGTGAACCTTGTCGCCGTGTATACAGGAACTGACTATTACCTAATCCCGAGGGATAGGTAGGTTCCTATTATTTAATACATAAATAACATATTTTAAATATCGCCAGACTTACACACCACCTGTATGGTCCCAAACTAAGCAACGCTTGTACTATGGCTACCATATAATGGACTGGGGGCGATCCCAGTGACACCCAGACTAGACTTCCCTGGCAGACCTTTACACTGCGACTCTTCCCACAGCACATATGGAAGCATGTATTTTGTGTCTATTACCAATGTGGTTTGGTTATTTAATTTTCTTGCTTCTTATAATTCATCGTATTATACCAGGACTCAAGTTATTGAGCTGTCCTCAAGAGTTCATTGTGCGTCCAAATTTTCCTCATTTGTTTTGCAAATCACAATTCACATACCTAAATGCAAAAAGCACCTTTTTGGCGATTCCATTATGGCCGTCATCTTTATATGGGGCTCGCTAAATGAATTCATTGTTTGGATAACTTACGGCAATTTTCAACGGTCGTATGTGAGTATGACTCCTTCTTGCAGGTTTCTTATCTTTCGGAGTTGCTCAATATTACTAGTTACCAAACACTATGACAGCTCGATACAACAAACCGAACAATCACCTCGACGAGCCTCATCAATGATAAATACTCCCGCCAAATGGCGACAATATGGCGCTTAAATACGCTCATCCGTTAACAGTCGTGTAATCAATCCAATAAAATCTGATCACGCAAACCAACGGATGAAAACAAACTTCCATAATCGGAAACCGGTTCCGGGCGCGAGATTTGTCGTGGTCTTGACTCGTGACGTCGCCGTAGACGTTGACACCATTGTGAGTCGAACAATAGATAACACCTGTGAATATTTGTACGTGTATTGTGAACAGGCCAGCGACATAAGTGCTTAATTAGATTCAATGGAGACAGTGACGTGGGTCATCGTTTGTGGGAACTTAGTTTTGGTAGCGTTAAGCTTTTGGACCACCTAAGCAATCTGTCATGTCTTACGGCAAAGTAGACAAAGCTGGGGCCCTACCACCACCTCTTATAGCAGTTTTATTTTAACGTTTCAGCGGCCATTTGTGTAATGCCGTTTCTTATTGTCATGACAATAAGGTAAGTCATTGCACAAAAAGTCGCTGAAACGTTAAAACGTTCCTATAATTAAATCGCGATAAGAGGTCATGGCAAGCCCCCTGTTTTCTTAAAAAAATCGCTTGGTCTTGAGGTGTGACAAGACAAGCCATAGCGCTAGAGCAGAGTTTCCATAACTTATGGCGTACGACTAACGTACCAATTTAGAGTTTGAAAATGAATTAAAGAATATCTAGCTGTAGAAGAAAATGAGGTTTGACAGTGAAAAAAATACATATCCTGTTAATTAATGTGATTGCTGGGCTTGTATCCCGTCGCAAATTGAATCGATTTTACGAGCAATTTTGGGCAACTTCATTTTTAATTCTGACTTGGCATCATTACACTAAATCCTGCGCTGGCACTATTTTTGGCATGCTAAAGGCGGAAAGGTGTGTAGCCAGGCAGCGACAACCTTAGCTTTAGAGTGGGACTCCGTTTAATATGAGCCAAAAAAGAGCTAGCTTGAATCCGAACATAGAAAGAAAGCCTTGCTGATTAACATAATAATAGAACACAAGTCATGGCTGCCATCAACTATGACAAAAGGGAAATAATTTCCGAACGGGAAAGCTCTGACTGCGTATCTAGGGCAGTTTCCAAAATCTCTAGCTCCCCCACTCGACCTCGCAACTTTGTTAATTAAGTTGATTTGTTTTAATGGAACCGTTCGTTATGAACATTTGTTACGCCAGTAAAAACGTTCTGGATGTCTAAGAATACGTAGATCAAGAATATTATGGGTTGAATGTTGAGGAAAAGATATAAATATACGTATCTCAGAGTTCGTAAAAAACTGTAGAACTTAGAACCTGTAGTTTAGTGCAGGGTACGATAAGTCTTAATTAGGATAATGATTAGGGCCACCCGAGACAACGGCATAACAGAAAATAGCTTCATACCCTCAATAACTATGTGCAAAGCAGTAACGAAAATACTCAGGCCCTTACAAGAATGTCTTGAGCTTCAAAGTGTAAGAGCTCACTCTGGTGTGGTCCGTGTTTTCCAGGCTATTTAAGCACACTCATTAATTGTCTTAATCACCGCAATTAATAATGATTAAGATGTAAAATACGATAGGACCTGTGGGCAAAGATGCACCGCGCCGTGCGCACAACAGGTTCAGCTTTCTCCCCAATTTGCGGCACTGCCATCTTCAGCGTAGTACCGATCGTTGCAAAACTGACCTTTTGCTACTTGCCTGGGCAACTTTGGTCCAAAAGTCATATAAATTAATTCTGAGAAGGTAATCTGTTGCTCTGAACAAAAACCGGGGCTTTACAAGGCTATCTTTTTAATCTGTAACACGCTCGTAAAATTATTTTTAAATCCACACTTAAGGTTAAAGGGATTAAATTCTGTTTTTTTGTTATTTTATTTATCGCTGCTAATTGCTTCAGGAAACCTACTTGACTACTTTTGACCATTTGGTTTATTTTTAATAAACTTGATTTCGTTTTGTTTATATTATTAACTCATATTGCGACGAGGTAATTAAGTTACAAAAGACTTGTTACATCTGACGATGTCATTTATCAAGGTTTGAGTGAATGGATAAAAAACCGGCCAAGTGCGTGTCGGACTCGCACATAAAGGGTTCATAAAGGAAAATATCATGTTTCTTGTATGGGGGTCCCCCTTTATTCTTAATAAAAAAATTTTGAATATGTTGTTGTAGCGGCAACAGAAATACACATTCTGTGAAAATTTCAACTCTCTACCTATTACGGTTCGTGAGATACAGCCCGCTGACATACGAACAGACGGATAGACGGACGGCGTAAGCTTAGTAATAGGGTCCCGTTTGCACGCTTTGGGTACGGAACCCTAAAAATAATGGTTTCCAAACCGTACTGGAGCATTGCTGCTCTCATTCCCACATAGTAATGGAAAGAATCGATAACTTGTAATTCTAATAAACACGCCAAAGTAACTGTTGGGTCGATTCCACATTATTTAACAGTTATGCGAGCCACAAACGCATTCTTACCCAACATTTAATGGAGGACTCGTACGAACCACACCGGACTGCAAGTAAAATGTTCTTTGCGCAAAGGAATGTAATATACTACCTAGATTATTATTTCATCAGGTTTTAACGTGTCACCTCTTCCACGTTCAATCTATCGTCACTAAAAGCAATTGTGAACTTATCAGGTGAAATAAAGGATGCTGCCATTACTTTACTGAGTGTGCTCGTATTTCTATATAGGTTCTGGAGACCTTATCCTTTTTCCCATAGACAAAACACATGTTAACAAGGTAATTTAAAATCAGAGTTGTTAGGTACAAGAAAATACGCCCCAATTATTTTGGTATGTTTGGTATTTTTTTATATTATTCATGGACTCCGAGTTCAGATTTAAACTGCTAAATAAACTAATTAGTTATGATTGTATTAGGTACATTGTGTGGTTCATAACATAAATTAAATGAATTAAGATACTAAAGTCATTATGATTAATTATCTACCTACATGGAAAAAGCGTAGGTTGATAACACAAGGAAAACATAGTTTAATAAATGTACGATTTATAAGCAACAGTTAAAATATAGTTACCTAACAAAACAATTATTTTTACATACTCACTGATCATGATAATAACTAAACAAAAACATACATAATAATGTTTTTTTATACAATGTAATCAATAATACTGCAACAATAATAATTTTATCAAATAAACAAGATTTAATTAATAAAATACCTAAATGATAAACTAACTATACAATTATGAGATAAAAACGTTCTAAAAGACACACTCGACTAGCGTGAACACTACGATAGTGAAATGTATGTTAAAGTCAAGAACAATTCAGTGGTCCTGCTTATAGTAGAAGAAAATAATCATTGTATCTAAGCCCACCTTCTAATTACTGCAGCTCGTAGCTTACAGATTATCAACATTCATCTAACTCTTGTAATGGCAGTGGTTGAAGAGTTGTAGTAACTGGAAAGTTAAGGATAAATTGTGATTTGAGATGATTGCTCAGGGCTTGGGGCAACCGAGAGACAACGCGGCACCGAGTTCCCTGTATTTCCTGAACTCCTGTTGAAGTCAGGAATCAAGCCTACATAACAGATGATAAACCTTAACTGACAATTAAGTTAAAAGTGTTGTTGAAAAGAATACGGGCACGGAAGAGCTCAATGAGCAAACTAGTCTATTATCGTATTGCGGTAAATTAAGACTTCCTCTGGACGTCCCATTGACAGGAGATCGACTTGAAGGGCCAAATCTATCTAATATTAAACCAGATTCAAAAGATGGCAGAAGAGAAACCGCAGCATCAATAACGTTGGCTTGATGACCTAGATGCATCCCAAAACAATTGGCCAGAAATGGCCGATAACAGGGAAATATGGGAGTTGCAGGGAAGACCTTTGTCCAGCAATGGGAACGATGTGGGTTGGATAATTAATTATTATTATGATTTTGTGTCTCCAAGAGTTGCTAATGCAACCTTAGATACTCCAGCTAGATCATTACTTCTTCGTTAATTTATACTAAATTTAAATCTGCAAAATTCTAGTGTTGTAACACGTCATTCCAACCCCCGTATTTGTAGACAAGTCATTACTTATTCTTGAGTAAATTCTAAGCAAAAACTAAGCTCACAATTCCGTTTTGACAGATTTTCCATAGAATATGACAATATTCTATAGAGAATAAATATCAAAACGGGATTGTCAAACAGGCTTTTTACTTATGAATAAGTAATGACTTGTCTTTAGATGCGGGGGTTACTGTTACGTAGAGGATATTTGCAAATTCTTCAGTCAAGCTTAAAAGCTGTAAAATTGAGTCTGCCTTAGGTGCCAATGGATCATTATCTGAAACTGTTTACGGTAGTTTGACCTGTATAAACAAAGGCACACAGTTCATAATTCAAGGCGCGTTGTTTACGGGAGTTTATCGCTGCAGTCAGTAACCTGGGAAGTTGAGGGCATTATAAAAGTCTGTGTCGTGTCAGAACTGTTATTGGAATTCCAAAGAGATTTTTACATGAGTAATACTGTTTGTGGTTATTGTAAAAAAGTGAGTCAGAACTATAACAAAAATTACTTTGTTATAGAATAAACGTGCAATTTATTTTAAATGTTACTTAGCTGGCAAATAAGTTTAGGCGCGCCTGATGCTAGGCAGTTACCGTAGCCTATAAATGCTTGCAATACCAAAGGCATCGCTTGCACGTTGCCGACCAGAAGGGTAGCCGTGGTCCGTGGTCATATCCCACTTTGGCCTAAAGGACCTAAACGGATCACGGCTATTAACTCTAGATGAGATTTTTTTTATTTCATACTTTTTAGAGCGTGATATTTCAGTAGTCGGGTTTTATTTGATAGGTATAGGATTTTTTTTTATAGGACTGCGGTGGCAAAAAAAGCATACGGCCCGCCTGATGTTAAGCAGTTACCGTAGCTTATAGATGCTTACAATACCAAAGGCATTGCTCGCACATTGCCGACCTGAAGGGGAGTGGGATGAAGGATGATGGTGGATGTGAATTGAAAACAAACATGACACTGGTCAATGCCGAGAGACATAATAAAGGTTATCGGGACGGATATCACCACATCCTGGAATAATCTGGTGAGGATGTTGTTGTAGCAATTATCATTGTTAGCAAATCCCATGAAATACTTATGATTAGACTTATCAATAGCTTCCAGGCACAAGGTTAAACCCATGCAGGGTATTGTCCTTAATGATTCCGGTATCAATAGAGTCATTAACGATGATTTGTACTTGGTGTATTTAGTTTTTGATCTCGTGTATATTATAACACATAAAATCACAGCCCCTCTGTCTCATTAAACTGTTTGTAACCTACAGAGAATAAAGTACAGGTAGCAAAACGAGTACAAAATTAGTAGCACAGCCAACCGTGACAAGACAAAACGCGAGATAAATAGATGTCTCAATCTCTCCTATGCATTAAGAAAGAGAGATAGCGATTCGGCGCGACATAATACGTGACAAAAGTCTTGTCTTGGCGTGTATGCTAGGCCCACTGGGGCTAAGAGCGCCACATAGTAATTCTGCTAAAGCAATTCATTTTTCTGTTTTTCTAGCAGAATCTTCAGCAATTCCACGAAATTTCCGTAATAAACACATTGACCATTGTACGGAAATTTTGCGGAATTGCTAAGGAATCTGCTAGAAAATCTAAATAATGATTGCTTTTGCAGAATTGCTATGTGGCGCTCTTAGCAACCCAGGTATTTTTTTTAAATCTTACGAGAATTTACAAGGGCACATATCTGAGCCGCCCAATTTACTTTTATCATTACAACATAACAAGACTAAAGACTGGTTAATTTTATTAAAAACAAATATTAAAATGCCGAGCATTTCAATATGACGTAACAGAAACTAGGGCATTCTCGACTCGCGCCAAACGAGTCTGATAACAAAGTAAATAATGCAAGAATGCTATCATTTCGGCGAAAGCAGTACAGATTGTCTCTATAGCCAACAGATAAGGTTATGTTTTGGTTCATTTCCTTCAAAACAAAGCCAAGGTAATGAGCACTAGAGAAGCTTGATCTAGATTTTACGTGTACAACTGTATACCATTAAACAATGAAACGTCTGTGGTTGGGCCTAAATGAGAGATATAGGAGCGCGCCAGAGTATCTTTAGTAGGTGATGAAAGTATCATAGACGGGACAGCGAGTCCATAAAACAGTACGATTACAAAATAATATGTGCAGATTTGCGCACAAATTTAGCGGGATACACCCAAACTTTGTGCAAGAAATCTTGGAGCTATCAATGTGCAAACTGCGGACAAAAACGCGTCTTAAGACACAAATGTCGACAATTTGTTCTGATTTAGAAAGATAACGGGCAGCTCTAATAGTGCAACGAAGCCACGCATCTGCCTCTTCCGTCCCTTTCCTGGGCACTGTGCTGTACATCTTATGTCCTTTTCTGCAGCCGAGGATCGAAAGCGTCTGTTTTTGTGCGTGTTTGCTTATATTTTTAAGATGGCCGTGTCATTTGTGCATCTTTGCACCTTTGAGTGTTTACATTCGTTGGCAGATGCTCGCTAATGATAAAATGTACTGGAGTTGGGTTAATTAATGTTCTATCATTGTGTTATATGCGTCACCACTTAAGGAAGGTTTGGATATAACGAGATGAATCTTAGGAAGGACTAAGTTTCATCACTACATTTTTCAATTGCACAATTTGATGATTAATTCTTATGCCGGCTGATAATGATTAATTCTTATGATTAACTTTGTGTTAAGAAGCTATAATAATCAATTTAATCCTAATGCCGGCCACACACCTAACGATATACTTGTGCAAGTCTAGACTTGCGCAATTATATCTTTAGGTGTGTGGCCGGCATTAGGATTCAATTGATTATTATAGCTTCTTAACATAAAGTTCCTATTCAGTCGAAACTTACTAATCTCTGAGCCAGTCAGAGCTGGTATTAATATACGTTAACCATACGTTATTTTCCCTAAACATAGCATAAATTCCTAAAATATTTAATAACAGAATCATAGCGTAAACATCCTCGCGCAACGCGGAAGCATAGACCAACTTAACGCCATAAACTAGCATAGTTTATTTTTGTCAATACGCTTAACCGTCTCAAAGTTGAATGAATTATAACCAGGTCCTGATTGAATTCGGTTTTGGTACGCACCTGCTGTACACCTTACTAAGGCAGGTGTGCCAACCGCGGGTGTTACAAAGTCTAAATTAAATTAACATAATTGCAAATTTGCCAAAGTATACAGACTTCGATATTGTTGGCAATATTTTAATTAAAATTCTGTATATTTACTTGCATCTCGAAATATCTGTCGATTCGTTGATTTATGTTCCTAAAATACCTAATCTGAATCATAAGTTGTCGTAGTTCAAAATATTGCCTACAACTTCGGAGACAACGTGTATGAGGGCTATGTCGCAAATATTGTGTAAAATTATAAAAATATTAACTTCTTGACGTATATCCCGAAGGAGTAGCAATGGTGTGTTGGATTGGACGCCTATATTTTGCCAGTGGCATTCGTTACTTTTGAGGGTTTTAATTTATTTACAAAGTGCAGCATGGTACCTATACAAAGTTGGTGTAAACGACACTATCATTAAATGGCGACATAGCATGCTCAGACGCACTGCACAGTTTTAAATTTAGAAATGGCTACTGACTGACATCTTAGTTTCGAAATTAGAACAGCGTTTCACGGGACCCTTTTCTTGACTGTCATGTCAATTTGAAATCCGAATTCTATTTTTGAATGTTCTGGTATTTTATCTGCCTACATATTTCTTTTTCATCAGCTCAAGAGTTTTTGCAGCCAGTAGCAACAAAAACCATAAAGTCGATATTTTTTATAATGCAATATCTTTGATCATAATGTATAGGTACTATTGCGTATGTGAACATATCTATTAACGGACCACTTAAAATTGTTATATGTCGACATTATTTATTGCCAGCCAGTTGTTAGACATTGACGGCACATTCGTGTGTACAGTACTAAATCGCACTTGTTTTAAATTGCTCTTATTTAGCATGTACGGGCAAGGCCAGTAGATCAGTATCGATGCTTATGACTGCCATTCACCGGCATTATGGTAATTAACATGTTAAAAGGGTTGGAAAATTCTCGAAACAATTTTTAAACAAAGGTAAAGGGGACGCCGGTAAAGGAAATGACACTGACAAGTAAGTGACACTGACAGTAAAAAGTTTTCTCAACGATGAACAACTCTCACGACTACCGAGTTGACGATTCATGACATTAGCGTTGCTGACGTATACGCCAATCAATAATAATGATTGTTTGCGAAAATCTACGTAATTTCGCGTTAGGTGTAATTAAGGCTGGAACCATTGCAACTGACAGCTCGAGGTTGACCGCTTTTTGCTCAAACAATGTCGTAGGACCGCGAGTTGAATTTTTTGAATTTAGAATTTTCGATACGCCACGATACATCAAAAAGACGACATGATAAATCAAAAACAGAAGTGACTCATATACTAAATTCGTATCTTGCCTACTTTTATTTAGTCGTATAAGGGTAACTTCGTAAAGGAAAATTTTCACTAAATCTTAAGTACAATTTAAGTACTACATTTTTATTAATAGGTAGGTGGGTAGGTTATTTTTTCTTTGTAATCTTTTTTATTGTTATTTTGTTGATATAGTAAATAAAAGCTCACTAACTGTTAATTTTTAATTGTTCTGAAATTTAATTTTGCCCAACACTGGGTAATAGGTAGTACTACTTAAAAAAAGACTAGTACATAATTTAAATGTTTAATATTATAGGACAAAATAAGTAAAATTAAAACAACTTCAAATTCTAAATAACTGCAAACAAGAAAAATTGTTGACAACATCGGGTAATAACTGAAATAAAAGTAGTACTAATCCTTATTAGTTACTAGCTGTGCCTGCGACCTAGTACGCGCACATTTTTGGAAAAGGTTACCCCTTATTTGACTGATGGATTGATGGGGGATGACGGACGGATGGAGTGGCAATGCAACGCATGCCGGGCATGCATGCAACCCTCATAGGATCACTGTTTTGCCCGTCAGTCTATCTGTCCGTCTGTCAAAACGTGCACAGCCTAAACCGCTTGGGTTAGAAACATGAAATTGTAACTTTTTATAGCGTAGAAGAAGACCACAGGAAGGATTTTGGAGAATTCAACAATTAAGGGGAGAAAGTCTCTATGGATAGTCCCAGTTTTTCTGAAGCTAGAGACATGAATATTTGTATTTGTAGGCTGAGTAGCCGAAATACTAATTTTCATGTAAGGTCAAGATTTTCAAGCCAGAGCCATGGGTCTGGAGCAGCTCCATGATAATAATAATATATGGTATAATTAAAAATAAAATACTTGCTCCACAAAACGCCTCGTTTTGTGAGTTTTTAGGGTTCCGTACCTCAGAAGGAAAAAACGGAACCCTTATAGAATCACTTTTTGTCCGTCTGTCTATCTGTCCGTCCGTCAAAACGTGCACAGCTCAAACCGCTGGTGATACAAACATGAAATTTGGACAGTAAGTACCTTTCATAGCGTAAAAGAAGAGCAAAGGAAGGATTTTGGAAAATTCTTACCCTAAGGGGGTAAAATAAGGGGTGGAAGTTTGTATAGAATTCCCTCATTTCTGAAGTTAGAAACATGAAAATTTCTATTTAGGCTACTAATACAAATACAAAATAGTAATTTCAGCGCTTTTGAAAATTCTACCCCCAAGAGGGTAAAATAAGGAGTGGAAGTTTATATGGGGGTTCAAATTTTTCTAAAGCTAGGCACAAGAAAATTTGTATTTAGGCTTCTTATTAACTAAGAATAGTAATTTCAGCGTTTTTGATCATTTCACCTCTAACGGTGTAAAATAGGGGGTGGAAGTTTGTATAGGCGTCCCAATTTTTCTGAAGCTAGAGATATGAAAATTTGTATTTGGGCTACTCATTACAAATTAAAACCGGACAATCAAAAGGTCCCAGGCTCGATCCCTGTTGGGGCATGCACTAATGGATGAATTTTCATCTATGTGCATAATTTACAGTTCGCTGACGGCGAGAGAAAACATCGTGAGGAAACCTACCTATCCCTCGGGATTAGGTAATAGTCAGTTCCTGTATACACGGCGACAAGATTCACCACCTGTCACGTTGGGTTCTGACTATACAGGGTGAATTTTTCAAGTGTGCGTGGATGGCCAAATCCGAAACTATGAGTGATATCAAAAAGTACTCAAAATAATCTCGGGGCTGATTTTGATGAAAATTGTAATTACTTCTCAAAATTCGTTTCTTATCAGCGACACTATCGAATGCTGTAATAATACAGTATGTGATTTTTTATTCTTAATCAACTAGTTCGATTCCTGGCTACGACTATTGTTTTTTCAAAAATCCAATGATGCAGTTTTAGTTTTCATCAAAATCAGCCCCGAGATTTTTTCGAGTACTTTTCGATATCACTCATAGTTTCGGAATTGGCCATCCACGCTCACTTGAAAAATTCACCCTGTATAGTCAGAACCCAACGTGACAGGTGGTGAATCTTGTCGCCGTGTATACAGGAACTGACTATTACCTAATCCCGAGGGATAGGTAGGTTCCCTCACGATGTTTTCTCTCGCCGTCAGCGAACTGTAAATTATGCACATAGATGAAAATTCATCCATTAGTGCATGCCCCAACAGGGATCGAGCCTGGGACCTTTTGATTGTCCGGTTTTAATTTGTAATGAGTAGCCCAAATACAAATTTTCATATCTCTAGCTTCAGAAAAATTGGAGTCGGTGCCAATCTTGGTATGCCGAGTCTACCTACTATAAAAGTAAGAAGATAGGTAGATTGGCACCGACCCCAAATACTCGATAACACATCATCACGCCTGATTTTCCCGAAGGGGTAGGCAGTGGTGGTAATAGAAATATTATTTCAGGCTTTTTAGTGCTCCAGGTTTTTTTGAAGTCGGTTTTTATTTTTTTATAAAAATAATTTTATTTCATGATTTTTAGTGGCGCCATACAAACTTTATCACCCCAAATTACCCCTTTGGGGGGTGACTTTTCCAAGATTCCAAAACGAAAGTTTCTTAGTTTATTATATGGAGTATACATACTAAGTTTCAAGTCAATCGGACACAAATATATTTTTCTACCGTACTTCTACCCCTAGTTTCCCCCTTTGGGGGTTGATTTCCGAAATGATATTTTTATGGGACCAAAACAACTTAGTCACCTACCAAATAACAGTTTAAAAAGAAAAATTGACCCCCCAAAATTACCCCCTTAGGGGTTGATTCTAGGAATTCTTTTTTTATGGGACCAACTTGGAGCTACGATCTACCGAACAGCAAAAGAATTTTTCAAATCGGTTCATAAATGCCGGAGAAATCGGTGAACATACATAAAAAAAAATACATACAGCCGAACATAGAACCTCCTCCTTTTTTGAAGTCGGTTAAAAATATGAAAAAATGAAATGTAACGTCACGACTTTTATCCCCATTCGGGGGTAGTCAGAGGCGTGAGTGGCCATACACCACCACATTGTGGAGGGATTAACCAACTCAAAGCCCACGTTTCACCAGATAGTCAGAACCCAACGTGACAGGTGGTGAACCTTGTCGCCGTGTATACAGGAACTGACTATCACCTAATCCTGATGGATAGGTAGGTTTCCTCACGATGTTTTCCCTCACCGTCAGCGAACTGTAAATTATGCACATAGATGAAAATTCATCCAATAGCTACGTCCAGAAGTGTCACATGCCGCGCGAGGAATATTTTCCTCGCGAAGTTTGACTTGCCTCACGTGAGGCAAATGCGCGCCCTGCCTCACCTGAGCACTCACATTTGCCTCGCCTAGTTTGGCAGTCGTGAGACAGAACGATGTCAAACGTGTCAAACTGATTGATCGGGTATACCTTTCCTTGTCTAGTGTGTCAGTTGCCTCGCCATTTGCCTCGCGCGGCATTCGACTCAGGCAAACGTCGTGCTTCGCGAGGCATGTGGGTGAGCAACCTCGCGCGGCATGTGCATGTTGTAGACACGGCTATTGGTGCATGCCCCACCGGGGATCGAACCTGGGACCTTCTGATTGTTAGCCCAACCTGTTGTTGTTGTTAGGCAAGACAATAAGATTAGAAAGTAGGAAAGCGGTTTTTAGAGGACGATTATGCTTTTTAATCATATACCTATTCATCATTCTATATTATTCATAATCTATGATGACAACAAAACGCGTCACTGACATAAATATTAATTTAAAAATATTTGTAATCATATAATATCCTAAAAATTATGTTCAATATTATATTTAAACTATTTAAAACGTGATTTAATTCATAAAATGCTAAGAAGACGTCATTTTTTTACGAATTTCACGCAAAAATTTGCGCGCACGTCCAGCTTTGGAGGCCGCCATCGCGGATCTGCGACGAACATTTTGCAGTCCAAGTCATGATGACCCATGACGTTTGTCGCATATTTAAGGTTATTATTGATTATTTTTTAAATAAAATGACTAATATTAAATCTTGGATCCACGGATTCTTAGACAAGTCTTGACAATTTTTCTGGTATAGGTTTCACGTAAATCTGTTCAGTTGCTATGGAGAACATTTACGATTAAGGTTGACAATTTCATATTTTGAAATCGATTTCTACAAAATTTGGTAACATTTAAAGTAAATCGGCTAAGCCATTTTATTCCCGACCATATGAGGTTTAATGTTGTATACTTTATATTGCACATAAGCCAGCTGCTTCTTCAAACCATTTACTTAGACCCACCCAGTTGAACATTTGTATCACCTTAAACGCTAATTTGTTCTGCTTCAAATGTTTTATCCTTCTTTGAGGCCACGCACATGTACTTTCTTAGAGCATTTGATTCAGTATTCCCATTCTTGATGAAGGAAAAAAATGCTGTAAGTACCTATTTTATATAGGGTATTATTTAGTACGTAGGTATGCCAACTAGTATACCTATTCGTTTATTATTTACGTATACGGCGGTTTTATTATGCCAAACAATGTCCTTATAAGGGTCAAACTTAATAATTATTTATCTTTTATCAAGGTCAATTAAGATAAAAAAATCGGTAGGTAGGTATGGAAAGCTACAACAACTGTCTACATAGGTACATATTATTATGAAATACCTACAAGCTTATAAAATAGTCTGAAACTATATTATTTTAATAAGTTATAGTATAATACTTAAGTATAGGGATAAATGATGTAGGAAAACCAGTATCAATTGCTCGTAATTAATAAACAATGAATCAATTAGTGTAGAAGGAAAATAATATTAGTGTTTAAATTAATGCTGAAATAAAAAATATGAACAATATCAGGAAAAACCGCAAGTTAGGTAGAAATCCAGATATTTAAAGCTTTAAAAAATAAATTATTCTCCGAAGTCTAAATTTATCAAGTGGCGCCTGTTGGTGAACGCATCCATAAATCATCTTGATCTATGCTCAATTACTTTGCTTAGTCTATGGTTACTTATAAAAGAAAACAAACCTCAAAAGAACGGAGCACATTTTGCATGCAAAATAGAATACAATAACAAAAAAACATCAAAAGAATACGAGGTTTAAAATCGCGAACAAAATTTAAAATGCTGCTGTGACCTTTAAAACTCGGTTGCCTGGCTCGTATACAGTGAATCATTTGGTAATTACCTGGATACAACAATATAAAACTGCAGATACCTTTATTTTACATACATAAATGTTAACCTGACGTATAAGAACTTATTCCTGAAGTACTTCCCTGTAATTTGTGGATCCCACTGTTATCTCATCTACATTGATGACTTTATGATTTGGCTTCTATTATCCAAATAAATCAATAAAATATCGCCAGACTCATACACCAACTGTATGGTCCCCAAACTAAGCAACTCTTGTACTATGGATACCGAACATTACTGAGCGCGATCCCAGTGACACCCAACCAACCAAAATTACGAAAAGGCCGTTTCCGAAATTTACTTCCGGCGGGTATTGAACCCACAACCATTTGATCCAGTGAGCCGAGCAGCCAACACAAATCATCAATTTACACTTAAGATGCTCAAAATTTACAAAGGTCTTCGACTGTAGTCGTTCACAAGCCTCACTCGAGAAAATTCGCGTTTGTGTGGCACGCCCCAGACTATAGTCTGATTTTTAATTAGACGAAGTAAACTAATGCTAATGCTAATGTCACTTTTCGATATAAATAGAACAAATAAGGTTCAAATTCATACAGCAGTGACATTTATAGCTGTCAGTTTGCTTCGTCTAATTAAAAATCAGACTATAGGTATAGTTGCAATAATCCAGAGTACACAACCGTAGTAAATAGTGCAGCTAGAGTAAGATCAACGAACGCTGTATATTTCTGTAACATAGTAATGGGATCTTTGTTTACCCATTAAACAGCTATTGGTCAAAGTTGGCGTCAAGCCAATGTGCAGGCAAAGATGTATCAAACCTTTAGATGCGATACTGCGCTTATTTTGACAACATGAATGCAAGGTAACTACCCGTCATCCACTTAGTAACGCGCCACCCAGCGTCACGGGTGCACGCGCGCGCCGGTGATTATTCATCTCTTTTTAACAACGGTCTGGCTATATGGCTTGAAATCGTTGATATGTAGGTACAGTTTAATGTTTAATGTGAGCACTAATGCTCGTGTATGTCGAGTCTATAATATAAAACGTCATTGTGCGCAGGCGCAGTGAGTTTCGCAAGTCCAAGCTAATTGGCTTCCGGAGTTATTTCCTTAAGTCCTCATTTCAACTCTCATTTAATGGTCCCCATACCACAAGCCTTATTTTATGTCATTAATTAAAGATGTACTTAATCACTAGTTTATTAACTCGTCTTTAAATTGGTGCCCATTTAGCCCATAAGGGCTGTATTACTCGGTGTTAATTCGTCAAATCTGTAAGACATTTCTTTTTCAACTACTTGCACAGTATGCTCAAGACTTAGTTTAACTCTTGCAGATGAGTCTATATTGCTGGCTGTTTGCCAATCTGGCCAAGACTTTCCAAGAAGGCAATACGAACACAAATACATATCATATACATATCCGTCCGATCAATGCCACGAGGAGTAAGCTTCAAATCTCTTCCACTAATCATTGCCTCGCCTAAAATAATCGAATCCAACAAAATCAATATACAGCATTAATAACACTCAAGTATTGCGTGCGGTTCGCCTCCTCGCTGTAAATTACCACCGTCCTGTCCCGAGTTCTCATTTCTAGCTTTAATTTACTGCCCCACGAAGATATAGCGTTACAGAAACATTTTTGCTTTTTACTTAACGCCATTAACAACCAATTTGGCTAATTGGTAGCCGCTCTGTCTGTACAGCTACTAATGGAAGCTAGTGTGGGCACGGTCTTTTGTCGCCAAGTTTTAATATAACATGTAATCAAAAGTTCATGTGCCTCTACATAGCGAAGTGAATGGATATATAGATTCTGAAGGCTAACAAGTCATGAGATCCATGCAAGAAAGTTAACATCCTTTTAACTATTATTGAAATATGTTGGGGTTTCAGAACAAACCTGCACTTAATATTAAGTCATTCCCAATTCACTACGTCATACAATATTATGCTAATTTACTAGACCCAAGAGATCTTACTAATCTTTTGTGAATATTTAAGGACTTACGCGTTAGAAATCTCACAGCAATATTTCAATCTTAGATTAGAGAATTCTTGGGCTAGATTATTCATTTTCTATTGTTACAGTTCTTGAGTAATAATGCTAGTGAACGGCAATCGCAAGTCGGCCGCACGTGCGCGGGAGTCGAGCTTTTGTGTGTTTTCTCGGCGCACAATGGCGGATTCATTTAGTATGCCACTCGGCAAAAACCTTCGACATAGAACGGGTTGAACCAATTCCGTGTGATTCTTTAAACATAATTTATCTGGGTCGCCTTACTTTTGTTTGATAGCTTGGTTTAATTGTAATGACCAACTGAATACCTTATATTATTTCCCTCGTCTGATATGATGGACAGATAGAGGTGAAATAAGACAACCAACTTCTTGTCTGAAATTTAGCGGAGCCCTGGTTACTGCTAGAGTTTTTTAAATAACCAGGGCCTTCCACTGTTAAGACATTAATAAACCACGCATGCTATTTAGTACACCCTCTCACCGACCACGGCGTTCTACGTTAACTTGATTTAACATATTATGCAAACAATAAAAAACCGGATAGCAAAATGCGGTAAAGGCCAGAATTATTCATTAACAAGTTTATTCATACTATTAGGTACAATCACTGTATTAAATAAATGTTACTATAGTATGAGAGGCAAAGTTGGGCAAAATTTAATTGCAATTAATTAATTGCAAATTGCATGTGGTGTCACAATTAACAATTAATTTTGATTTGTTTGTCAATCGCAAACAAATCACAATTAATTGTTAATTGTGACATCACCTGCAATGAGCAATTAATTAATTGCAATTAAATTTTGCCCAACTCCGATGAGAGGCTATATGTATATGAACGAGACCACTCATAATCTCGTGGTATCTTCGAAGATTTAGTTCTGGCTAACGGCTGTGCTAACGGTACCAAATGCTGCAGCAGCTGCAGCGTTGTGTCCAGACTCCAGAGCCAGACACTCTTATTAGGGCAGGCGTCATGTTGCGTGTTCCTGAAGACTTAGTTTGTCTCGTACAAGACAGGCAACACGATTATGATACAACCAGAGAGAAAAATTAAACAACTTTGTGTATAAATAAATACATATTTGGATGACTTCTTATACTTGTTATCGTAGCGAGGTCACTCTCAAGGATGCAGATGCATGCAAAATGTCGCGCCATGTGTCTTCGCACACGCAGCTGACGTATGACGCATTTTATAGGACAATGTCAGCAAAACGTGAGAATGGGGAAATGATACCATTAGTCATTGTTGTGCAAGCATCGCCTTGGTACTTTCTCGTTACGATTATAGCAAACTAGCAACTTATGTTACTACTTTTTGAAGGTAGGTTGCTTAAAACGTTCTCTCAAACTCTATTTCTATCTGAGTTACAGACAGAAAGCTCATACTTTTTGCCGACCCATAATCTACTGGTAAACTTTTTCTTTGGACCTCATGTTACAGGCTAGGCCTAGTATAAGGTCCACTGACAATGGCTAAATTTAAACGCTACCACCTAGCTAGTACATAACTTCATAAAAATTGTATTTGTGTACTTTGGAAAATAAACTTATTATTATTTTATTTTTTTATACCTTTAATGCACACACACACACACACACAAGGTGAGTAGCGACTGGAATTAGTGCGATTTTATTACAAACAAGTTGCAAAATAGTGACACCAGCTATGCAGATCGATGGAATGCAATAGAGTCACCATGGGAGTTTATGAGTTCAATACCAGAGGCGATTCACTCATTTCTATACTCCTCAGATGACTCAATTCCTACTCATCCCGTAAGGGTGTTAAGTTAAGAGGATTATTATGCGTAAGTACGCATACTCGTAAATTATTAGAGCTCTATGAAGATTGGAATAATACAGCTGACGTCACCAGGTCGTCTGACGTTTTTGGGACATTCAGAGACGCCAGACATGCTACAACAGTGTCCAGCTATGGCTATTATTTTTACCGATTTTTTTATAGCAATGATCTAGAACAGTAGTGGGCAAACTTTCTTAACGGGGGGCCAGAAAGTTTAAGAAATTTCAGAGGAGGGCCAGAATTATAGGAAAAATGCATTATGTGTTGAAACTTTTAATCATATTTAAAAACATTACGGCATTACACACTTGCACAAATGTTAAAAATCACAATTTAACTTTTATTCGAAGGCCCTGCCATGGTAGGCGTGCGAAACATATGAAATTGCTTTTGATTTGCCATAATATTTTCGAATGCAGGTTCGAGCTGTGACGAAGTAACTTTCAGCAGCGCGAAATGGTTTTCATCAGTAAGTCGGCTAGTCTAGCTGGCTCCTTTACCTATACGTCTATTATTCTACTAAGTAGAATCTACTTTATACTTCTGGACCGTCAAAATATAATTATCGCGGGCCATATACTATTCATGTCGAAGGACCGTCGGCGGG
The DNA here is from genome assembly GCA_947859195.1 of Drymonia ruficornis. Classification (NCBI taxonomy): domain Eukaryota; kingdom Metazoa; phylum Arthropoda; class Insecta; order Lepidoptera; family Notodontidae; genus Drymonia; species Drymonia ruficornis. Next base: position 6,693,971 of record OX401926.1, on the reverse strand, counting down.
CCGGATTAAATGCTTTCGCGGGCCGGAGCTGGCCCGCGGGCCGTACTTTGCCCATCACTGATCTAGAAGATGCTTCGGTATACTACCTACTGAATTAGGGTACATATTGCGCAGAATATTCTCTGAATTTTCCGGACATAGCCCTCTCCATTTTGCAATGTCATTTATACCATTCAGTGATTCAGCTACCGGAATTCGAAGTTTAAGCCACTCTATAAAACCTTGAAATAATTGAATAGAGTTTTCATGCGTATCTAAAATTACGTCTATCCTGACTTTGCAGACACCGCCGTTGGCAGCACTAGTCATCAGCTAAAGTGTGAATGACCGGCGGAATTTATCGCGATTGTTTTCACTCGCTCATTGTTACCCCAGGGGGCTTACCACAAGCTCTTATTGCGATTCAATTATAGGAACGTTTTAATGACGTGACAATGACGTTTCTTATTGTCATGAGAATAAGGTACGTCATTGCACAAAAAGTCGCTGAAACGTTAATACGTTCCTGTAATTGAATCGCAATAAGAGTTCGTGGTAAGCCCCCAGTTGTGTTATTTGGGTCGCCTAGCGATATGACGTTATATGACTTTTATAGATGTATGGTAAGAGTGAATTGGTCCTACAAATGATTGGGTAGATGAGTTCTCGAGTGGGGACTTTAACTAGGCAATTCTAACATAGTGACCACCTGCGGAAATATGCTGGAAGAAACTGGTTTTAGAGAGCTGAAGTTTGAGATAAGGGGGCGTCCATAAATTACGTGAGGCATTTAGGAGGGGGAGGGGGTCTAGCAAAATCTCACCAAATCTCACGTGGGGGAGAGGGGGGTCTCGACAAATCTCACGTTTTTTTTTTACCGCAAGAAACAGTGTAAAATTGCAAGAAAACTGGGTTAAATTAAGTAAAACATGTTTATCCTCTAGAATATAGCTTTTAAAAATCTCACGTGAGATTATAGGGGGAGGGAGGGGGTCGGCCAAAATCTCACTACATCTCACCAAGAGGGAGGGAGGGTCGAAAAATCTCAAAAATCACCTCACGTAATTTATGGACGCCCCCTAATGATTAATACAATTTTCATAAGACTATTCGCTACTCCATCTCCAAAAAGTTAACATTGCTCTGACTTAAACCTCCTTTTCATTGCACTTTCTTTTATTATAAAAATTAACATCGGACATGACGTCACGTGAAGGAAACGCACCGATGCGGGGAAGTCATCATTCCCATATCGTCTAACTGCATCCAGAAATAATATCACCATTTTAAATTGAACCTTAGAATTCTGCCCTTTACATATCATTCGGTGGATTGAGAGGAGGGAAGGGGCGTCAAGATAAAATTGTCCATTCTATAAACAGCTGTTGATGAACATCGACTTTGGATTTTTATTTCTCATTGCGAGGCAGTGACTCCTCGATAGCTCGGGAACTGACTGGTGGAGGGACGTATATTGAATGTGGGCGCTATGAAAACCAAGGAGACTTGAGATTGAAACACTTTAGATATTAAACTAGTAAATAAGGCATTATTTACAGTCAGTTCAGTCAGTTCCTGTATACGCGGCGACAAGGTTCACCACCTGTCACGTTGGGTTCTGACTATCTGGTGAAACGTGGGCTTTGAGTTGGTTAATACCTCCACAATGCGGTAGTGTATGGCCACTCACGCCTCTGACTACCCCCGAATGGGGATAAAAGTCATGACGTCACATACTTAAGGCATTATTCTCGTCTAGGTTAATGGATACCGAGGTTCGACGACTCATGCCCAACACCATTTTCTCTTAATCGAAATTAAGGAAAAGGCGAGGCACTAAGCAATCGAGGTTTCGACCCCTACAATCACTTGATATCTCGTAGTGTTCAGTTGACCAATAAGAAAGTATGTCCTGGGACTGATAATTATCTCGCAACCAATCCGACTGGTCTTAGGATCCGGGTCCCAATCACTAGGGAAATTGTGGACAGTGTAGGAAGCTGTAAACTAAGCCATTTGCATGCGACGTTGATTAGAAATGCTTCGTTTCCAATCTGACAATTACGATTCTTATCTGCACAAATCTAATATATCCCTTAAATTCAGCAATAGTTAACAAAAGACAGAAGATAACAGTTATTGATGGTTAAGGATCTTGTAGTCTAGCTCAGGGTTTCTCAAACTTTCGGCTCCATGAACTCCTGTTAAAGTTTCCAGATGAAAGCGAACCCCTTAACTAACTAATTAAATTCCCCCTCCCCCCAAAGAAAATAATAAAAATGATAAAATTCAATAAGAGGTACCTAACAAATAAAGTGCCAAAAGAAATGACTTTTTAATAATATTAATGTGATGGGTGTGCTTGTTTCTTGTCGCAAATGGAGTCAATTTTAGGAGTAATTTTGGACAATTTTAACCTTAATTCTGACACAGTATTAAGTCGATTTCTGTATTTAGCTTTTATCAGCCATCAAGCCACCATTACATAAATCTTGTCGCGAACCCCCTGCCGTCGAATAGAGAACCCCTAGGGGTTCGCGTACCCCACTTTGAGAAACCCTGGTCTAGCTGATTAGGATATAGGTTATAGTCATAACTATGGGAGAAACATTTATCTTTTGTCTCCCTATGCGGGATCCCATATTGTAAAGATACCACGGTATATGAGTGCATCAGTCACCGTGGCACGCTCATAAAACTTTACGTCGAGTAATAACTATAAAAAGTTAGTTAAAAACAAACAGGGGATCGCATCGATATGCGTGCACGACTCACGCGCATCCCATATGCTGTGATGTAAACGAACGTACCCGACCGGCTGCGTAGCGTTCTGAATTCGAAATATGATTTCGGTAATTTATGTTTTTATATCGCTTGGCGCGAAGACATATTCATAGACAATGTCTATTGAATGTATACGCCTGGGTAAATATAGAACGTAACGATTCTTGCTTCGACAGTGTTCGACTGCATTCTAAAGTTAGGTCCATAACAATAAAATCTTACGTGGCGTGGAGCGTTGAACAGGAAAATTGGCGTGAATATCTTCGCAGCTTTCAAGGCTAGGAACCTCATTTTGTCCATGGCTTAAAAACCAACTCCAACTACTAAATAACGAAATAAAGTCGTGATTCTTAAACATTTCAAATTTCCTCAGTTAGAATCGTTTTAATAAAGTCCAGGGGTTAAACCTCGACTCGCACCTCCTGATTTTTCCAAATCTATGTTGGAATCATAACTTTAATATGATTATATTATCACTTGCTTGCGGTAAAGGAAAATCTATAAAATTTTCGAAAGAGATATGAAATCCACAAACCCGCACTGGGCCAGCGTGGTGGATTATGGCCTGAATTCCTCTTGAGGGGAGGCCCGTGCCCTGGAGTGAGATGTTAAAAGGGTTAAAATATATTTATATTTTTTTAGTCTCGATTTCCTAGAGAATATTAGCCAGAATACTGGCTGGCGCCTCGAACTCGTGTCTATTAAAAAAAGAAATGGATATAGCATTGAATAACGAGCTGAATCTACAAGTAGACAATTAGCATATGTATCGCCAGTGAATCATATCCATTGGCGATCGGAAGCAGTCCGTGATTCACTAGGATACGGAATGTCCTGCGCAGAATAAAGAAATAAAAGATGCTTCCACATCCGTACTCGGAATACGATATTTTTTATTAAAGCTAGCAGAAGCTATGTAAATTTGCATCACTAGTACGCCACCAAGCCAACTAGGGACTCGGGTATAAATATCAAATGATAAAAAGTCCATGATTCCGCGGTCCTTCCACCACGTAGTGGGAGCAACTGCCACAGGAGTGCGCAGGCATTTGCCTAGGCTCACTACGTTGTGGACGGACCGCGGAATCATTGACTTATTACCTATGATTTGATATTTATATATATATATATTATATTTTATTTATACGAGTGCCTAGTTGGCTTGGTGAAGTAGTATTGTATTTTTTGACGACCGCTTGGCGCAGTGGTTTGAGCATAGAGATTTTAATTAGAAGAGACGTTCTTAGTAGATATCTCTATGAAACAACGCGTGGTCATTTTCCCGGGATGCGTGGTATCTATCTACCGGTAAATAGCTGAACTACTCGCTTCGTTTTATGTCGATGTTAGTACTCGGCCGAGTTGCTTAGACCCAGTCCCCTTAGTAATTGGTCCGTGGGTTTGAGCGTTGGCCGCTCGGCTAACTGCATCGGGTAGTTCCCGCCAGAGCTAGGGAAACGGCCTTTTCGTGATTTGTCCTGGTCTGGGTGTCACTGGGATCGCCTCCAGTCCATTGTATAGTAGCCATAGTAGAAGCATTGCTTAGTTTGGGACCATACTTTCCGTTTGGTGTGTAGGTCTGGCGATACTTAGCGAATAAAAAGATGTTGATGATGGTGCGATTTATTTTCGATTGCGACAGGAAACTAGAATACCTAAAGCTATGTCCCCACCAGTGCGTTTTCACGTTCATCTTGCGCTTTCGTCTGACGCATGCATGAAGCGCCATAGCGCATGCAATAACGCGTGCGCTATTCTAGCTCAAAAACAGCGCACGCCCGTAGCGCACGCTGATCCGCCACCGGTGGGTTTCGCGTGCAATATTCGTGCGCTTTACATACAAAATGGCGGCAGATAAAGTTAAAACATTGAAATTATGAATGATTTCTTTCGTAATTTTTGTTTCGTGTCTTCTAAACATCGTTTATCCAGATACTCAAGTTTTTTTCCTTATAGTTCATACTTAATATTCTGCACAAATAGCTACACTCGTTCATCTTGACGACCGACCAGGGCGCACAGGTGTAGACACTAAGGTGCATGCCTCTTAAGGCAATCAATATTGCAAGCGCTTGACGCGAGATGAATTGAAAGTTGAAGACGCAAGATGAACATGAAAGCGCACTGGTGAAGACATAGCTTAAGAGATCGCAATCAGTGACTGACAAAAGTTATATGTCCAGCAATAGTAATTAATAGTACAGTAGTAAGTAAGTAGTAGTTAAGCAACGCTAAGCAAGGTCAGGCAGAGATGGGTGACCATTTAGTGGCATTTGAACTGGGCGTCTCCGTGCTTAGAAGGGCACGTAAAAAGTCGGTCCCGGTTGTTGTCATCTAGATTCTAGACAACAGTCGTTAAGCCTTGTCAGAGGCCTTCGGGCGGCTTGAACAACTCTCTAGGTTGGCCACTAACCATACGATATGAAGTAGTAGTTATTTCGGCGGTACCGGCAAGGTGATCGCGAGTACATTGCAATTTCTAAACAAAAGGCAGTACGTGTGTCAGTTAACTGTAACAGCCACGAACGTAAATACATACTGGACTGTTCACTACTGCACAAAAAACGAGCCGAGCGAGAGGCCCCAGTTGGGACCGTGTCCCTCTAATTTCGAGTTGCCATGCCAAAATAATATTATCGTTGGGTAGTGATTGTTAGTTTTAAATCAAGCAAATAAATTAATTTAGTAGGTATTTATCGTGACTATTGTTAATATGATAAAACAATAGTCACAATAAATAATAAATTAATTTATTTGCTTGATTTAAAAACTAACAATCACTACCCAACGATAATATTATTTTGGCATGGCAACTCGAAATGAGAGGGACACGGTCCCAACTAGGGTCTCTCGCTCGGCTCTTTTTTCTGTCTAAGAATTGTCTAGGTATAATAGACCTTAAGGCAGTAGAATAAAGTAGAATTTCTTCTTACCCAAACACTCAACTTGTCTATCCTCTATTAAAAGATCCTTGGTAACAGCTCATAGTAATTGAAAGAACAGTGCGTTGGCTTAGGAAATAATGTTAATGAGGTTGTAATAAGTACCTACTGGTCTTGTTTTGCAATTATACTGCAACAGTATTGACAAAGGTGTTCAGGCAATTCTAGGTTATAAGCAGGGGATGGACTAAGGGCCACCGCAGACTTGCTACTTTTAGCATCGGCGATCGGCGACTTAATCGCTTTTCGGAAGCTCGATGCAGCGACTGAACGCTACACCCCGCACACTTGCGGATGCCGGTCGCAGCGATTTTTCATGTCGACTACAGGCTACCGGATCAGCATCGGAGCAGCAGCTGCGTCCGATCGCAGGAAGTCGCAAAATCGCGATGCTGGATCGATGCAGTCGCAAAATCGCGCGACTTTGATACTGCCATCGAAAGCAGAGTCGCCAAAACGCGATGCAGCATCGATGCAGTCGCAAAATCGCCGATAGCCGATGCTAAAAGTAGCAAGTCTGCGGAGGCCCTGACATAACTTAAAGTATGTATATGACAACAATATTGTCTTGCATTTTATTGGTGGTAGAGCTAAGCTGTAGTTAATTAACTGCAGCTCATATACGGGCTGGCTCGACCGGGGTAGTACCACCCTCTCACAGAAGATCGGCGTAAAGTACCTATTACATCTGCGCTTGATGAGTGAGAGAGCTGGAAGCTCAATACATCAATAGGCGCATGTCGTGCCTTAGCACTCAGTTTCGACGTCGGAACGCACAAACATAATGTCATAACATCAATGCTCGGGCGAGGCATGCGAGGCATTCGTTCCTAAGGACCACAGCAGACATGATACTTTTAGCATCCGCGATCGGCGATTTAGCCGCATTTTAGGAGCTAAATGTTCGATAAAGTCGCAAAATCGCCGATGCTGAAAGTAGCGTGACTGTTGTTGCCCTAACCGAGGTGCGGCATACATCGGCCCGTTATATCCCGCATGTCTACACATACTTTATTAGGCCTCGGGTACATCCTCGTATGCGTATGGTCAAACGTCAGATGTACAGATATGAGCTTCCCCCCGTAATTATAGGCCGGGCGTGAATAATTTATGTGTTCATCGCGCATTTGAGGGTCCTGGAAGGTCGACAAACTTTGTATCCGACAACGCCTTCCGGTTGCACGTGCCATTTTAATTGTTATAAAAAAAAAATGCAAATTGTCTGTGTCATTTGAATTCAAACTTGAAATCGGAAGGAATAGAGTTAGAATTGCATTATTTAGAATGGTTAATTACCTATTGTTAGTCATTTTGCAGTCGAGTCTTTCCTATGTCAATGAATTGATTAGTCATATTCTGGCAGCTACTATATAGTGTGTACTTGACCTAGACAGGTACCTAATTACAATGCGTTTATCGAATAGATTTTTAGGGTTCCGTACCCAAAGGGTGCCAACGGAACCCTATTACTAAGTCTACGCTGTCCGTCCGTCCGTCTGTCTGTCTGTCAGCGGGCTGTATCTTACGAACCGTAATAGGTAGACTTGAAATTTTCACAGAATGTATATTTCTGTTGCTGCTACAAAAACAAATACTAAAAATAAAAAAAAGTTTGAAAATAAAGTGGTCCCCATACAAGAAACATGATATTTTTGACTTTTTATTCTACGGTGGTACGGAACCCTTTATGCGCGAGTCCGACACGCACTTGGCCGGTTTTTATATATCACCAAAATTACACACCAACTGTATAGTGAGTCCCAAACTAAGCGACGCTTGTACTACGGGTACCGTACAATGGACGTGCGATCCTAGTGACACCCAGACCAGGACACATTACGAAAAGGCAGCTTCTTAAATTAGCCTCTAGCGGGAATCGAACCCGCAACCACCCGATGCAGTGAGCCGAGCGGCCAACGTTCAAACCACTGCGCCAAGCGGTCCTCAATATCTATAATATGCGCGTGAGTACGTTCAGACGTATGATCCGGTCAATGAAGCTAGCTGATCAACTTAAAGCTAGCTAAACTCACTTCAAATAAAATTAATAAATGTACGACGATATACATCTACGTACGGCTAAAATAATATGCAAACCGTTTTATTAGCTGGCTCAGGCTGCGCTTGCCAAGGCTGTGCTCAAGCTGCGTTCACTCAGACTGTGTTTGCTCAGGCATTGGTAGTTCCCTTGTCTGACTGAGCATTCATGATTATGTGATAGAAAGCCTTATAGTAGATGAACCGTAGGTCTTTATCAACAGACCTTAGGGTCTAATCTAAAGCAAGGCGGAGTGACATTCAAGAGCATCCTCCTATTAGGTGATATGAAATGTAATTCCAATTTAATTGTGTACAATGTAATTTAAAAATCCTGACCAGTATTAGTACTTATCAGGTAAGTATCCAATATCCTCCTACTTGGGCCATGGAACCATGATAGTTGGATAGATAGATAACACTTAATTGCACACCACGTACATACAGAACAAAAATGATAAACAAAACAAGAAATAAAACACAGTGTACAGGGGGTCTTATCAAGCTGCGATCTCTTCCTGACAACCTTTGGATGGAGAGGATTCCATGTTTTAAACAGTAGTAGTCAGCGGTGTACCCACTAATGGGAAACTTTTGTCCAGCAGTCCATTGCTGGCCGAAATGTTCCTCTATTTCAGTCTACATTATGATAGGTACTTTACACAAATTTTTGTGTAAAGGATCACAACAACAATATTTTTTTTAATTTGCACTATACAGGTCTCATTCTTCATCTGACCGTTATAGGTAGACCTACAGTGTCAAAAAAAATAATCACACTGGAGGTCGACATAAAACAGTCAGACGAAGAAAGGCCCACACTTTGAAAACATTTCTATTAAACTGTTTATAAATCTTTGTACACTCTATTGGTGCGTTCCATTCACTGTTAATTTTGTTATTTTCGTCCACAAAAAGTGTTAAAAACGATAATTATGATCACTTTCAGTACAAGTTGGTGCGAGTGGAACGAGATTTGTGATCGAAAATAACGAAAATTACAAAATTAACAGTGAGTGGAACGCACCATCTATGGAATTAAAATGTGGGTAAAAAGTACTTTAATAGGCTACAAACAGTCCATTGTTATTTTTTGTACCACCAGAACTGGGAATTTTTGGTGGGAAAAAGAACCGGACCTTAGCTACACACTTGCTTGCATGGATAAAATAATAATTTGCTATAAGCAGTAGCCTAGGGCCGGAATTAATAAATGCATCTCAAAGTTGAGATCGAACTTAATTTTGACGTTTAATGATCGAACATCTGTCAAAAACAGCATCTCAAGTGGTGCGTTCCATTCACTGTTAATTTTGTTAATTTCGTTATTTTCGTCCACAAATCTCGTTCCACTCGCACCAACTTGTACTGAAAGTTATCAAAATTATCGTTTTTAACACTTTTTGTGGACGAAAATAACAAAAATTACGGTGAATGGAACGCAGCAAAGTTCGATTATAATCTTGAGATCGATTTATTAATACGAGCCTAGATGTTTTAAGTGCAGCCCTAGTAGTGTTCCATTTTTAATTTTTAAAATAAATAAAGTTCATAGATAATTATTATTGATAGGTATTCTTACAAATAAGGTTTCAATATGCAGAAACCATCACTAGACCAGTTAGTTTCACCTAAACTAACATAATAACAATGTGAACAACTTACTTAGTTCCTGAGCCTCTGCTGTCCCCTTTGTTAGTGCTAATAATAACAACAAATGCACCAAGCACACAACACAAAACTCACTAAACATTTTAACACTACAAGTATTTTGTGACATTGCTAACACGAGACCAGCAAATTGAGCTAGAATAATAACATGTTACGCACAAAATTAGTTTCATTTCATTGTTTTAGAGGCAGGCACTGCACATCAGTCGACTCGCTCAACGCGAACGTGCTTCTTTCGCGAAGCTCGCTTTGTTAATAAAAAAAACAATGAATCAAATGTCAGAATTAATGACTGAAGGAAGAGAAGTGACAGTTGACAGTTAATCCAGTGTTGCCAGGTGACCGTCTCGCGTTCCCCAAGAACCCGGGGTTATTTTCGTAGCTTAGCTTAGCTTAATCGTAGTACTCAATAAATGGCATTGGTTTGTCAATTTGAAACGAGCTATCCAAAGAGATCCAAAGTCAACTTCTATTTTCTAGTGCCATAGACTTTTTAAGTGAGTAGGTACTTACTTTTTACAAGAATTGAAAAAAAATTTGGTTTTTACGTTAAACTTTTTATTTTTTATTCCGATTTCACGTGCGTTGCTGGTTGGTATATTAAAATACATTTTTTTTGCACAATTCGACGGTTTTCCTCAATTGCGTTAGAAAATGGCAACGACTAATCTATTAATGCCAATTTGTCTACTTTCCACATATTTTTGACCCTTCACAGATCCCCCAAAAATATTGTCAGTCACTCTATAAAAAGCTATTAAAAATACGGGGGATATAAAAATAAAATTCGGCGGATTCATCCCAATCTGACAACACTGTGTTTATCAGACGACAAGCGGGCTTTTTGGCGGGAAGTGGAAAAGTCATGTTGTCATTTTTGTTTTAATTTCCAAAACTTGTGTTTTCGTGTATTATAGTGTGTAATATTGGTGGAATATTAACCATTATATGGTCATAAATGTGCGTGAGTGTGGGCAATTGGAACAAAAGTGATGAAGCATGATTTTCGGCTTCAAACAAGAAGTCTAGTAATTTGTCAGTAAAGTATCCGCCACTTTACTGATAGGGTTTGGGGGGGTAGAAATAAGGTAGTTATAAGGTAGATTTAAGGTAGTTATAAGGTAGAATTAAGAAAAAAATGTAATAAAAGTATACTGATGTTAGGCTCCAAAGGGCTAGTTCCCAGGGGCCGTAAAACTAATCTTATAAAAAAAAAAAAAAACAGACGACAAGCGGGCTTTTTGGCGGGAAGTGGAAAAGTCATGTTGTCATTTTTGTTTTAATTTCCAAAACTTGTGTTTTCGTGTATTATAGTGTGTAATATTGGTGGAATATTAACCATTATATGGTCATAAATGTGCGTGAGTGTGGGCAATTGGAACAAAAGTGATGAAACATGATTTTCGGCTTCTCACAAGAAGTCTAGTAATTTGTCAGTAAAGTATCCGCCACTTTACTGATAGGGTTTGGGGGGGGGTAGAAATAAGGTAGTTATAAGGTAGATTTAAGGTAGTTATAAGGTAGAATTAAGAAAAAAATGTAATAAAAGTATACTGATGTTAGGCTCCAAAGGGCTAGTTCCCAGGGGCCGTAAAACTAATCTTTTAAAAAAAAAAAAAAAAAAACAGACGACAAGCGGGGCTTTTTGGCGGGAAGTGGAAAAGTCATGTTGTCATTTTTGTTTTAATTTCTAAAACTTGTGTTTTCGTGTATTATAGTGTGTAATATTGGTGGAATATTAACCATTATATGGTCATAAATGTGCGTGAGTGTGGGCAATTGGAACAAAAGTGATGAAACATGATTTTCGGCTTCTTACAAGAAGTCTAGTAATTTGTCAGTAAAGTATCCGCCACTTTACTGATAGGGTTTGGGGGGGTAGAAATAAGGTAGTTATAGGGTAGATTTAAGGTAGTTATAAGGTAGAATTAAGAAAAAAATGTAATAAAAGTATACTGATGTTAGGCTCCAAAGGGCTAGTTCCCAGGGGCCGTAAAACTAATCTTAAAAAAAAAAAAAAAACAGACGACAAGCTATAAGGCGGCTACTCACAATGCAATTTCGTTTTCAATCTGTCGATTCAATTTGAAGTACCAGTATAGTTCTTGTAATTCAGAAGGCAACCGGCCCTTGGTTGTGTTCGACATGTACATACACATTGTAACAGTGTGCGTGCGTCGCGGAGCTGTAAATGCACTCATTAACACGTAAACAGATACGGCTTTACGCAACCAAAGGCCGGTTGCCTTCGTAAATTGCAAGTACTATAGTAGTAGAAGAAAGAAGACGTCAATTTACTGTTCAACAATTCAACTGTATCAACGCATTGAATACGAAATTGCGTTGTGAGTAGCTACCTCGTAGAAATTGAATGAACCATAGAGCATAATAAGATAAATAGCAGCGTTGCCAGTGCGTTACAAAAGTAACGCATTATGTTACTTGTAGCCCTGTTGCGTTATATGACTCATTGCGTTACTTTTGCGTGATTTTTCGAAGTGGAATATCAAATTTTAAAAATATTAAAGAAATTTTCCTAACGCAAACGGAATGCAGCCAAGCTATGTTGTGATAGAGTCCGTTTCACAAAACCTGTCATGCGACGGAATGTTGTTATTGTTAACCCTCTGTAGTTTAGAATCCCCAAAAATTCTATCTTAACCAATCCAATCTTATTGTTTCAGTGATTTATTTTAAAACATAACAAAATATTAAAATGAAAATGGAAGCAACTTTACGAACCAGTGGTAACGCTAAAATATTCTATTTCACGATTCACAAATTACACGAATAAAAAACATTGACTTTGACTTTAAGTACAAAAAATATATGTACAAAAACAAAATTAAATGCTTATTATCATATGTATTTCTGCCCTACCAATAGATTATTTAGAGCCGTGACGCATAAATAATGATGAAATTGTATTTTTTTTAATGGGAATGCGTTACTTTTGTGCTCAATGCGTTACTTTTTCAGCAGCCTTGCGTTACTTTTGACTATCGGGCACTGGCAACACTGATATAGAGTTCAACCGATTCTCTATGGCCGCTAAATTACCGGCCGCCGACTTGCATTGCTTTTTGGTATTTTTGATAAGTTTAGTTTCATTTCGTGCGTGGTTTTGTGCTTGGCAGGTTCGCTTTGGACACTCAAACGTAACTAGTATTCTCAAGAGTAAAACTGTGCTTAAGTGGGTAAGTGCTTATTGCACTGTTTTCTTTGCTATTTGATAGGCTCTAATGTATTTTGCTAGCTTTTACCCGCGGCGACGCTCCGCGAGTAAACCCGTTTTACTTGTTTAGTCATATCTTTATATAGTCTATCTATTTGGTTTTCTATAGCGTAATGCTCGAACAGACAGGCCAATCATAAATAGGTATGTAGGTAGGTGTACTTGTTTTACTATTGCAAATACTTTTTTATACAAATCACCAAGCCAACTTGGCGCACGGTTATAAATATCAAATGATAAAATTAGTCCATGATGAGGTCCTTCCACCACGTAGTGGGAGCTACTGCCACAGGAGTGCCCAGACATTGGCCCAGGCTCACTACGTGGTGGATGAACCGCGGAATCATGGACTTATTATCATTTGATTTTTATACCCATGTGCCAAGTTGGCTTGGTGGTTTAGTAGGGAATTGTTTTAAATTCAATCTCATTTGATCAAGGTAAGTAAGTATGTAAGTAGTAGGTCTTCGGGTCTTTTAGGCCTAGGCCGCACCGCGGTTATATCCGCGGTGTTCAAACCGTGTTAAATCTATCTGTGTCCTATGGAATCGTATGAACCTATCCGCACTTGCGGTTCATATAATTCCATAGGACGCAGTTTTAACAGCGCGGATATAACCGCGGTGCGGCCTAGGCCTTAAAGAAGTAATTGACAGTTCTAGCAGGTATCTACCTATCTACTGCCTACCTAGTACAAAGCAGGTAAATAGGTATCCAAAAGTTTTACTGGCACATTCTTTAATTTGGTTTTATTATTTAGAACTTTGCTGGTAGGGTATAAATACCTACCTCATAACAAAGACAATAATTCTACCTAGGTACGTACATTACATTATAATATGGTACAGCGCCCCTATCGGTCACTCGTGGAACTAACAACATGCATACTAATATTTTACGAATACGTTAGCGATAATAATGAACGTATTGTAGTTCATAGAATGCTTACATAGTAAATATCTACTTACCAACAATGTAAGTTAAGTGCCGACTAATAAATGAAGGCTTAATCTAGCAATTAAAGGTGGGAACTGACCGGTGTTACGGACCGTAATGTAACACGTTACTAAGCGAGCATTCGTGCTGTTACACAGCTGTACATGGAAACGGGCACGAACACGCGAGCGCGAACGATTTTAGGACACTGCGTAACGTTCATGTTACATATTACACTACGCTCCGTAACACCGGTCAGTACCCACCTTAATATTATGTTAGTCACAGGATGTTATGACTTGGTTTTGATGAGGATGAGTTTGGTAGGTACCCACTTATTAGCTATGTCTTCACCAGTGCGCTTTCACGTTCATCTTGCGCTTTCGTCTGACGCATGCATGAAGAACCATAGCGCATGCAATAACGCGTGCGCTATTCTAGCTTCAAAACAGCGCACGCCCGTAGCGCACGCTGATCCGCCACCGGTGGGTTTGCGTGCAACATTCCGTGCGCTTTACATACAAAATGGCGGCAGATAAAGTAAAAACATTGAAATTATGAATATTTTCTTGCGTAATTTTTGTTTCATGTCTTCTAAACATCGTTTATCCAGATACTATTGTATCTTAAGTTTTTTTCCTTGTAGTTCATAATAAATATTCTGCACAAATAGCTACACTGGTTCATCTTGACGACCGACCAGGACGCACAGGTGTAGACACTAAGCTGCATGCCCCTTAAGGTGATACAAATGTTCAACTGGGTGGGTCTAAGTAAATGGTTTGATGAAGCAGCTGGCTTATGTGCAATATAAAGTATACAACATTAAACCTCATATGGTCGGGAATAAAATGGCTTAGCCGATTTACTTTAAATGTTACCAAATTTTGTAGAAATCGATTTCAAAATATGAAATTGTCAACCTTAATCGTAAATGTTCTCCATAGCAACTGAACAGATTTACGTGAAACCTATACCAGAAAAATTGTCAAGACTTGTCTAAGAATCCGTGGATCCAAGATTTAATATTAGTCATTTTATATAAAAAATAATCAATAATAACCTTAAATATGCTACAAACGTCATGGGTCATCATGACTTGGACTGCAAAATGTTCGTCGCAGATCCGCGATGGCGGCCTCCAAAGCTGGACGTGCGCGCAAATTTTTGCGTGAAATTCGTAAAAAAATTACGTCTTCTTAGCATTTTATGAATTAAATCACGTTTTAAATAGTTTAAATATAATATTGAACATAATTTTTAGGATATTATATGATTACAAATATTTTAAAATTAATATTTATGTCAGTGACGCGTTTTGTTGTCATCATAGATTATGAATAATATAGAATGATGAATAGGTATATGATAAAAAAGCATAATCGTCCTCTAAAAACCGCTTACCTACTTTCTAATCTTATTGTCTTGCCTAACAACAACAACAGGTTGGGCTAACAATCAGAAGGTCCCAGGTTCGATCCCCGGTGGGGCATGCACCAATGGATGAATTTTCATCTATGTGCATAATTTACAGTTCGCTGACGGTGAGGGAAAACATCGTGAGGAAACCTACCTATCCATCGGGATTAGGTAATAGTCAGTTCCTGTATACACGGCGACAAGGTTCACCACCTGTCACGTTGGGTTCTGACTATCTGGTGAAACGTGGGCTTTGAGTTGGTTAATCCCTCCACAATGTGGTGGTGTATGGCCACTCACGCCTCTGACTACCCCCGAATGGGGATAAAAGTCGTGACGTTACATGTCATTTTTTCATATTTTTTGTCTTGCCTATGATATCTTTTTATACCACTGAGTTTCTAGACAAACTTGTTTTATTTGGCGGGAAGTGGCGAAGTGCAACATTGAAAATCTATATTATTATAGGTAGGTACTTGACACTGGCTATATGCGACAAGAAAAGCCAAGACAAAAAAACATGCGTACGGCCCGCCTGATGTTAAGCGTGTTTCAGTTGATGTTATTCATACTACTTAATATTTGTAATACGAAATTATTTTTGTTTGCTTATTTTTAAGTTGGACTAACCACCGTTTGGTGGGGTAGTACCACCCTCTCATAGAAGATCGGCGTAAAGCAGCTATTACAGCTGCGTTTCGTACGATGAGTGAGAGAGCCGTAAGCCCAAACCCCCCCCCTTCTCCCCTACCCCTTCCCTTCAGGTCGGCAATGTTTACTATATGTTTAGTTTTATTGAGCATCAGGATTAAGTTGGGAGACCGGAGTTCAATGCTCTACATTACTAAACCATACATCAAACATCACAGCTTCTTAGGGATGGGTCCAAATTTAATAATTCGCTAAATTTGCAGTGCTAAATTTATTTAGTGTCATCACCTGTTAAATATTTTTTAGAAATGTAACGTCACCACTTTTATCCCCATTCGGGGGTAGTCAGAGGCTTGAGTGGATATACACCACCCCAGAGGTATTAACCAACTCAAAGCCCACGTTTATACAGGTGAATTTTTCAAGTGTGCGTGGATGGCCAAATCCGAAACTATAAGGAATATCGAAAGGTACTCAAAGAAGTCTCGGGGCCGATTTTGGTGAAAACTAAAACTGCATCATTGGATTTTTGAAAAAAACTAAATTCTTAGCCAAAAATCGAACTAGTTGAAAAAAACCACTTACTGTATTATTACACCATTCGATAGTGTCGCTGATAAGGAACGAATTCTGGGAAGTAATGAAATACGGCAAACTTAAAAAAAACTGTGTTTTTTAATAAACTGCTGCATATTTTCAAGTTGACTGTAATAAGTCATACGTACATTACCTTTACCTTGTTCGAAATTATGCTCAATATTTTTATTTATTTACCTTCTCAGCGCAGTCATCTTCACAACATTATGTTCTAATTAAAAATTTTCAATCATTTTTGAACAATTAATCAGTTTAGGTTAAGAGAAATAAAATACTATTTTGTTTAAAATTAGCTCTTTCCTTAAGTTTACCGTAAAAACAATATTCGTAGCCAGGAATCAAACTAGTTGATTTAGAATAAAAAACCAAATACTGTATTATTACACCATTCGATAGTGTCACTGAATAGAAACGAATTTTGAGAAGTAATTACAACTTCTCAAAATTCGCATGTGTGTGTGCATAATTTACAGTTCGCTGACGGCGAGAGAAAACATCGTGAGGGAACCTACCTATCCCTCGGGATTAGGTAATAGTCAGTTCCTGTATACACGGCGACAAGATTCACCACCTGTCACGTTGGGTTCTGACTATACAGGGTGAATTTTTCAAGTGAGCGTGGATGGCCAAATCCGAAACTATGAGTGATATCGAAAAGTACTAAAAAAAATCTCGGGGCTGATTTTGATGAAAACTAAAACTGCATCATTGGATTTTTGAAAAAACAATAGCCGTAGCCAGGAATCGAACTAGTTGATTAAGAATAAAAAACCACATACTGTATTATTACAGCATTCAATAGTGTCGCTGATAAGAAACGAATTTTGAGAAGTAATTACAATTTTCATCAAAATCAGCCCCGAGATTCTTTTGAGTACTTTTTGATATCACTCATAGTTTCGGATTTGGCCATCCACGCACACTTGAAAAATTCACCTGTATAGTCAGAACCCAACGTGACAGGTGGTGAATCTTGTCGCCGTGTATACAGGAACTGACTATTACCTAATCCCGAGGGATAGGTAGGTTTCCTCACGATGTTTTCTCTCGCCGTCAGCGAACTGTAAATTATGCACATAGATGAAAATTCATCCATTAGTGCATGCCCCAACGGGGATCGAGCCTGGGACCTTTTGATTGTTAGCCCAACCTGTTCACCACAGTCGCTTGCAGTGCAGTTGTTATCCCGAGATTCGAGTCTTCATGATTTTCCCTGTTTTCGGAACAATACACACTTAGGTGTTGTAATTATTATGTACTGTTCCGAAAACTAGCAAAGTGGAAGCTCAAAGAACCCCAGCGAGACAGTGGAGCACATCTTGCTTCATTGCCCTGTATTTGCACGCCAAAGATATGATGCACACAAACATAATAAAATTTGTACGGAACCCTCAGAGCACGAGTCCTACTTGCACTTGTCCGGTTTTAATTTGTAATGAGTAGCCCAAATACAAATTTTCATGTCTCTAGCTTCAGAAAAATTGGGACGCCTATACAAACTTGCACCCCCTATTTTACACCGTTAGAGGTGAAATGATCAAAAACGCTGAAATTACTATTCTTAGTTAATAAGAAGCCTAAATACAAATTTTATTATGCCTAGCTTTAGAAAAATTTGAACCCCCATACAAACTTCCACCCCTTATTTTACCCTCTTGGGGGTAGAATTTTCAAAAGCGCTGAAATTACTAATTTGGATTTGTATTAGTAGCCTAAATAGAAATTTTCATGTTTCTAACTTCAGAAATGAGGGAATTCCATACAAACTACCACCCCTTATTTTACCCCCTTAGGGTAAGAATTTTCCAAAATCCTTCCTTTGCTCTTCTTTTACGCTATGAAAGGTACTTACTGTCCAAATTTCATGTTTGTATCACCAGCGGTTTGAGCTGTGCACGTTTTGACGGACGGACAGATAGACAGACGGACAAAAAGTAATTCTATAAGGGTTCCGTTTTTTCCTTCTGAGGTACGGAACCCAAAAAACTCACAAAACAAGGCGTTTTGTGGAGCCAGTATTTTATTTTTAATTATACCATATATTATTATTATCATGGAGCTGCTCCAGACCCATGGCTCTGGCTTGAAAATCTTGACCTTACATGAAAATTAGTATTTCGGCTACTCAGCCTACAAATACAAATATTCGCGTCTCTAGCTTCAGAAAAACTGGGACTATCCATAGATACTTTCTCCCCTTAATTGTTGAATTCTCAAAAATCCTTCCTGTGGTCTTCTTCTACGCTATAAAAAGTTAAAATTTCATGTTTCTAACTCAAGCGGTTTAGGCTGTGCACGTTTTGACAGACGGACAGATAGACTGACGGGCAAAACAATGATCCTATGAGGGTTGCATGCATGCCTGGCATGCGTTGCATTGCCACTCCATCCGTCCGTCATCCTCCATCAATCCATCAGTCAAATAAGGGGTAACCTTTTCCAAAAATGTGCGCGTACTAGGTCGCAGGCACAGCTAGTAACTAATAAGGATTAGTACTATTTTTATTTCAGTTATTACCCGATGTTGTCAACAATTTTTCTTGTTTTCAGTTATTTAGAATTTTAAGTTGTTTTAATTTTACTTATTTTGTCCTATAATATTAAACATTAAAATTATGTACTAGTCTTTTTTTAAGTAGTACTACCTATTACCCAGTGTTGGGCAAAATTAATATTCAGAACAATTAAAAATTAACAGTTAGTGAGCTTTTATTTACAATATCAACAAAATAACAATAAAAAAGATTACAAAGAAAAAATAACCTACCCACCTACCTATTAGTAAAAATGTAGTACTTAAATTGTACTTAAGATTTAGTGAAAATTTTCCTTTACGAAGTTACCCTTCTTATACGACTAAATAAAAGTAGGCAAGATACGAGTTTAGTATATGAGTCACTTCTGTTTTTGATTTATCATGTCGTCTTTTTGATGTGTCGTGGCGTATCGAAAATTCTAAATTCAAAAAATTCAACTCGCGGTCCTACGACATAGTTTGAGCAAAAAGCGGTCAACCTCGAGCTGTCAGTTGCAATGGTTCCAGCCTTAAGGCAATCAATATTGCACGCGCTTGACGCAAGATGAATTGAAAGTTGAAGACGCAAGATGAACGTGAAAGCGCACTGGTGGGGACATAGCTATTGGTGTGCATGGCTACCTACTTGCGTCTTTTAAGCTCGTATTAATAAATTAATAAATGCATATCAAAGTTATGATCGATCTTAAGATGCTGTTTATGACAGATGTTCCATACATTAAACGTCAAAACTGCATCTTAAGATCGATCTCAACTTTGAAATGCATTTATTAATACGAGCCTTAAGGGCCTCCGCAGACTAGCTACTTTTAGTATCGGCGACCGGCGATTTTGTGACGTATCGATGCTGCGTCGTGTTTCTTCGAGCGCGAACGAGCGACGCAGCATCAAAATCGCCGATCGCCGATGCTAAAAGTAGCTATAGTCTGATTTTTAATTAGACGAAGTAAACCGACAGGTGCTAATGTCACTCTTATATAAATAGAACAAATAAGGTTCAAATTCATAGAACAGTGACATTTTCAGCTGTCAGTTTACTTCGTCTAATAAAAAATCGGACTATAGTCTGCGGAGGCCCTAAAGCATTCCCCAAACTGACGCGACCAAGCGAACGCCGAACGTTTCGTTCGCACGCTGAGTCGTTTTGACGAACTTGACGCAGTGGTTCGAGCGTATGCCGCTCGGCTCATTGTATCGGGTGATTGCGGGTTCGATTCCCGGAAGTTGCCTTCCTTAAGTCACAAGTCGAGAGTAGCTGTCATGTAGGCCTTTGTTCTGAGAGCGTTATCCCATTGGCGGTTTGTGAGCGGCCGCGGTAGTATCGCCGCGCGAACGCTCGGCACACGCTGCGATTGCGAACCCGTTCGTCGATCGCTCACAAACCGCTAGTGTGTTAAAGCCCTAAGACTTCAACGCTAAAGTCGTAATAATACAGAAACTTAGTTTTCATGTACCTAGTATGTCCTTATGGACCTAAAATTATAAAAAAAAAAAAATATCCTGGGACATCCTTTTACACACGGCTACCTGGGGGCTTACCACAAGCTCTTATTGCGATTCAATTACAGGAACGTATTAACGATTCAGCGACTTTTTGTGCAATGACGTACCTTATTGTCATGACAATAAGAAACGTCATTAAAACGTCGTTAAAACGTTCCTATAATTGAATCGCAATAAGAGCTTGTGGTAAGCCCCCTGATCCCAAACTAAGCAGAGCTTGTACTATGGAAACCAGATAACTGATTTTACTACATATACTACTTTTTGTTTGTAAATACATACTTAATATACATAATTACACCCAGACTCGGGACATACAGACATGTTCATGCACACAAATGCATGTCCCGGATAGGAATGGAATGATTATTTTGAATTATTATTTTGGCCTTCTGAATACCGGGCTCCAGCAAATCACTCGATCGCTCAGTTTGGTCAATCCCTACACATTAACACTGTATTACTTATCTATAGTTAAATTAATAGGGACTTTGTACCTTCTTATATTTTTTACTAATTAATTGAAGAGTTACTAATAAAATACGATTGTTTTTTATTTGATGATCTATTAACGAACTACAATCTAATGAGCAACATAATGTGATTAAGTTTCATTACTGATTTTGTTTTAATTTATTTATCAATAAACATAATTTGTCTGTTTTTTAAATGTATCATAGGTAAACACTCAACTAATAAAACAGTGTGCGGGGGATTCCCGACCAGTATACACGGAGGATTGCGCTTTATTTCCTGCATAAAAATCCGTGCTCAGTAGCACTCATATCAGTGTTGTTTGGAAGCCGACCACACTACGGTCGCGAGATTACTTGATCGTTTATAAAACCGCTCGCTCGGTCGGCTCGGTTTGTGAACCCCCTTATTTTGAAGAAGTTAGTTGATCAGTAGCTACACGGTCTGTATTTTGGTACATTGTTCGGTAAAGCGGGCATTACTTTATCCAATTTGCAGAGTGCTAAACTAGTGCAGTGTGAGATCGTACTAAATTTGGATCACTGTCTTTAAACCATCCAATTTTAGCATACCAGCTCACCAAGCGCTCTGCAAATTGGATAATGTAATGCTCGCTTAATAATGACGAAGTTGTTGGATATTTGCTTGCTCTGTGCAAGTGTGAATATCGCTTTGAGCATCAGCACGAGTTTTGGCTCACCGGGTGGTTGCGGGTTTGACTCCCATCATTGAAAAATGTCTGAAACGTAATTTTTCCGATCTGGATATCACTGGGATTGCCCCCAGTCCATTATACTGTATACATATAGTAGGTACAAGCGTTCCTTAGTTTGGGACCATTTTTTCTTCTTCTACGGGCAGTGTCCATAAATCGACGACTTGGTCCGCCTGTTTTGTGTGGGATCATACAGTGCCCTAAGGGCCTCCGCAGACTAGCTACTTTTAGCATCGGCGACCGGCGATTTTGTGACGTATCGATGCTGCGTCGCGTTTCTTTGAGCGCGAACGAGCGAGACGCAGCATCAAAATCGCCGATCGCCGATGCTAAAAGTAGCTAGTTTGCGGAGGCCCTAAGTCACTTAACCATTGAACTGCCATTCCCATTGAGCTGCCATTGCCTTGAGCTGCTATAGTAATCGACCCCCTGATTGGTCGGGCAGAATCAACCGACAAATCAGGGTCGTTGGTGTGTAGTCGTGCGATATTTTACGATTATCGTGTGTCATTGTGATCACAACAACCGACTAATTTAATTTTGTGTTTACAGCAAACATGGCTTCAAAATTGCATAACAATGCAATAATCACTGGGTACGTGGACTCCTTCTGTCTGGCTTGCGGGTGCTTCCTCAGGTCGGAGAAGGATGCCTGCACGCATATCAGCAAGCCGTTGCATCGCAAGAACTTGGATTTGATACCGTATCTGGAGAGGTTTGAGGGTGACCGCATCAGAAAGGTAAGGATCTAACTCATTAATTATGAAAACCAGGGTTGTTACGAAAAAATGATTTTTTGTTTTAAACATTTAAAAACAATGATTTGTTTTCCTCCCGTTCTATAATTTAAACACGTTTTAAACAGTTTTAATTTTCAATTTCCTGTTTTTTTTTTTTGCAACCCTGATTAAAACAGATTTGATGACCGCTTGGCGCATTGGTTCGAGCTTAAGACAGCATTACCAATCCAATTTGTAGAGCGCTAGGTGAGCTAGTGTGCTAAAATTAGAGAGAGTGGTAGAGATCACTATTAGTGATAAGGCCGCCCATTTTCCACTTTCTGTGTAAATTGTGTAATTATTTATAAATGTTTATTTTTCTAGTGGTGGATTAATAAAGAGTTATCTATCTATCTATTAGATCTTTTAAAGGCAGTTAGTGATCCAATCTAGTACGATCGTATTTGCATCTCGCACTGCAGCACTAGTTTAGCACTCTGCAAGTTGGATAATGTAATGCCCGCTTACGGCCGCTCGGCTTGCTGCATCGAGTGGTTGCGAGGTCGATTCCCGCCGGAGACAAATTTTTGAAACGGCCTTTGCGTAATTTTACCTGGTCTGGGTGTTACTACAATCCCCAGTCCTTTGTATGGTAGCACTAACCTTGCTTAGTTTAGGACATTATAGTTTGGTGTGGAAGTCTTGAATAAGAAATTAATTTGATGATTTAAGCGTAGATTTACGGGTTCAATTCCTATCGGGGCACTTCGGAAATAAATGGCTCTCTTAATTTTGCCCTGGTCGAGGTGTTTTTAGTACCCAAATTAAAAATAAAGCGTTAGTTTGGGACAAGAAACAAGAAATTATTCTCATCTGGAGGATAGCCGTGGTCCGTGGTCATATGCCATTACGGACCACGGCTATCCTCCAGATGAGAATAATTTCTTCTTTCATACTTTTTAGAGCGCCATTTTTCAGTAGGTAGTCGGGTTTTTTTAACTTATTTTTTCTACTTTGTACCTACGTTTTGTTTATTTACAGGTCCCTATGGGGTACTATTGTGAGTTCTGCAACGCCTTGTTTCCCATCGCCAGTAAAGTCACTCTTCACATAACCGAAGATAGCCACAACTACAAAAAAGGCAGCCTCCAGCTGAAACTATACGGCAATGACGTCATCGCCTTCAATAACGTTTTAATTAAAGCGAGATCTTGGCATGGCGTCATTGATGACACGTGTAACGTATGCAACATTGAATTTGACGACGAATCTCTGCATAAGAGCAATAATAAGCATCTGTTGAATTTAGTACAGAAGCCTGTACAATTTGGACCTAACAACGCCATCTTTCGACGCGTAAGTAGAAAAAAATACCCTTAGCAGCATAACTTAGGTTAAGGATACACGACCACACTATACACTAAAACACTCACCCCCTTATTCATAGAGATTTTAGCCAGTTTAAAATGGTTTTGAAAGGCATTTTTAGGAACAAATGTGATTTGTAATTCCACTGCAAGTCGATCATAATTTTCTATGAATAAGGGGGTTAGTGTATACATCGAGTGTCTACGTGTATCCACCACCGTGACACCTTGTTACAGTTGTAGTGGCGATGTTGATGCACTCATATACACTGACCCACAAATTCATAGAGATTTTCGCCAGTTTACAATGGTTTTCAAAAGCATTTTTAGGAACAAATGTAATTTGTAATTCCACTGCAAGTCGATCATAACTTTCTAGGAAATTGGGGTGAGTGTCTAGTGTCCTCGTGTATCCTTAGCATTAAGTAAGCACTATTGTCTTGTGGGCCACACACATTTAAATCATCTTAATTATTTCAGGTTGATGAAAATGCTGTTCAGTGCCTCACATGCGAGATCATTATAGCATCGAACACAATGACTGAACATTTCCATGATCCCGAACATCTCTCTATTTATGAAAAATGTCGAAACGTAAACAGTGACGATGTAAACGAAATAGACACTGCGATCCCACGTATAGAAAATAACAAAAACGAGCAGCCAAAAGTCCCCGCTGAACAGCTGGAAGGAAAGAAAGAATCTCTTGTGATGGACTCAAAATCAATCATACTTGAGTCTATAACTAAATATCAAAAGAATATGATCAATATTAATTTGGAAACCGAAACGGCTTCATGCAAGAAATGTTTGGTGAACATAGAATTTGATTACAACGCCATAGAAGACCACATCGCAGATCATTCTTCTTTAAACAGAAAAGTAGATTCTGAGCTGCTTTATCCTTCTAATTTTGATAAGAATCATAATAAAGTTGATATAAACGAACGCGTTGACGATAAAGCGTCTATAAAAGCTATACTTGATAAATTGCCGGCTAATAATCAAAATGATGATGCAAAATCAATTTCTTATGAGGACTCCACTAAGCTAAACCAAGATTCGACTGATACTGAATCAGAAACTGATGTCGACATAAAACCGCCCATGAATGAAGATGATAAAGAACCGACAAATTCTAATCAATCGGCATCCAAAGAAACCAATGAAGATGCTGCAAACTTTGCCAAAACTAACAAAATAACGTATTACAAGAATCGGGGTAAAGCTTATTGTCGTGTATGCGAAAAGAGAGTGCCTTCATCGCTGAAGTATATGAAAGAACACGTAGCAGGGGCGTTGCACAAGAAACGCGCTGGTATTCAGTCGAAACCAAAGCCCATTTTGAAGCAGTCTATGAAAAAGTTTATAGAGTCTACGTATGATAATAAATCGACTTTATTTGCGGACGCAACTATCGTAAATGAAAAGTACTATGTCAGTAGATTTAGCTTTTTGATGATCACGAAAACTGCTTCGGTGCTCAGATGTCAGGCATGCGAAGTGACCCTATGTCGTTATGATAGGGACGGGAACCATCACATAGGATCAGATATCCACCAAAAAGCTATGGAAGTGACACCAGTTGTCACGTCTATTAGCTCAGAATTTATAAGAGAGGTAAGCTAACAACCAAAATTTGTTATTTTTACTGGCTTCTGCTCGTGACTTAGTCCGCACTGACTTTAGAACCTCACAGGAACCTAACATTATTCAGGGATAAAAAGTATCCTATGTGTGTAACTTTTTCCCATTTGAAATTGGAGCCATAATGCCGCGAATTTGTTTTTTCAAAAATAATATAGCCAGTGTTACCTGGAATGATGTAAGGATTCTAACGATATCCCATACATCCAAATCTGGTCAGGCATTTAAAAGTTATGGTGAAATAAAGGATCTCACATACATAATATAGTTGCATACATATCATGAACCCTGAAAACATATACCTACACTCCTTATTTGTGCCGTCGTGTAATTACGCCGATCTTCTGCGAGAGGGTGGTAATATCCCGGTCGAGCAAACCCACTCTAAAGAAATTTATTTCAGGTCCGAGCCGGCGTGTTTCATTGCGGCTTTTGCAACCTGGTGGTGGGTAGTTGGGCCGAGATGGAGATGCATCTGCAGTGCTCCGAGCACGACCAGGAGAAGAACTTCGCTATGTGGCGCTTGCACAGTCTCCGCGACAACATAGCCGAGTACAAGAGAAGAGAGGCTTTCAGAGTAATGATGATGATGCGTATGATGGCAAACCCATTTTTGTAGACCAAATCGTGAAGTTTATTTTATTACAAGTCGTTTCAAATTTTGTCAACATTAAGCGCCTTATCGCACTAGGCAACCAGCGGTAGCGCAACCAGTCGCTCCACCAACAAAATGTCTAGAGCTGTATGAAGGGTATCGCACCTGGTGTCCCATTGGTAGCGCAACCAATTGGTGTCGGCTTGGTGCGCTGGTGGCGCAACCATGGTTGCCTCGTGCGATAGGGCGCTAAAGCCTAAAGGTGCGATTTCGATGAACGCAGCAGACAGCAGACGTCAGTCGGTCTCAAGAAATTGTAATGCCGTCTGCCGTCGCCGCACATGTCATCGCCACAATTTGGAGGCCGACTGACGTCTGCTGTCTGCCGCGTTGGTCGGAATCACTTATTCCTCCGGAGGCAACTCTGACGCGCCGCGCCGCTAGTGCGTATACCTCGCGGCAGCGGAGAGGAGCGGCGCGGCAAAATACTTCATACAGTTTGCTCACGGCGCGGCGCGCCTCTAAAAGTAAGGAGACACTAGACACTCGATGTATCGTTACCGCCACTGCAGCAAGGTGTCGCGGTGGTGGACACACGTAGACACTCGATGTATACACTGAGTGTCTAGTGTCATCGTGTATCCTTAGCATAAAGTGCGTTTAGGTAGTGCCACGCCGCTCCAAGTGCGGCTCGAATTAATAGTCGGTTTCTTTACATTTCGTTCATCTAATGGTGGAGAGAATTACTTCTCATTTGGTGCGTCCAGATGCACCAGAGATGCACCAGATGTCCAGATGCATGCCTCGCCCGAGCACTCATGACATTGTCTATGCGCTCCAACGCCAAAACTGAGTGCCTGATTCGTTGCAATGCGTCATCAGGTGAAATTAAATGACACGATTATTTCTATTACAATATTTAACATAGATTAAGTTTTAGGCAGAGAATTTGTTTAAAATAAAAAATACTGATAAGTAACCACTTATCAGTATTTTTTATTTTATTTTTAGTTCCTTATACGACGCAATTATCGCTTTCTTCTTTGTCCGGTGGTAATACATTCGTCACGGTCGACTTTTTCTTCTATGGCCCCTCTTTCCAGTCATATTGTGTCGTGTCAAATCACTTACTGTGTACCTAATTTAAAAAAAAATTGTCTCTTTTTGAACGCGTGTTTTGTAAAATTTGACTAGACTCGCGTTCACAACGAGTTTAGCATTTTCGTATTAATACCTACCTTAATAGATTTCCCCTCACATCTGTACTTAAATATATTTTACATATTTCTCTGATTATTATTGAATAATCTGCTAATTATTAAGCGATTTTATGAATCAAAATGTTTTGTTGACAAAAATTTTTTTCGTTTGCATATTGTTTTCAATTATTAAGTATTTTAAGAATGCTATTTTTAATACTATGTTTTAAGGTATAAACTTATCAATGAAACATTCCTATTAAACGATCGTTTTATTGCTCGTTGCTCCGTGTTCCGACTATCTGCTAATGGGCAACATTACGTAGTAAATAAACTATACAATTAATCTCAACCAGTACAAAAAAAATGAATAAAACGTCCGACCATGTGAGTGTTAAGAAATCATTGCTTTGGAATTTGTGAGCATGCGACGGAGGCAGCAGCGGCTCCCCCCGCCCCGCCGACAGTCCCCGCGGCTCCGCACAGAGCCGACACTACCACATCCTTGTAAACCTTTCCTTCTTTCGTGTGCAAGAAAGCTTGCTGCCTCTCGCCATACGCCGGGGCAGAGAAGGGATTGCCGCTGAATCCAGCGTTGATCTGTCGCTTCATTACAACGTGGCTCATAACCCCGCAAAACAGTAAGAAGAATATCAAGAGTTTCTTAATTTGTACCAGCATTTTGAATCACAGACGACCTGAAAATATAACAAGAAAAAACGATGGTAAATAAAGAGTACTTTATGAGATAGCGCGTACAGGATTGGTTGTTATTTCACTGAGACTAAAGCCCGCCACATACATACGGAATTTTCCGTACGGAATTGTGTTTCGAAACATCGAATCGGGGATTCCGAATGTATGGACGTATCGCGTTCGGAAACCCCGATTCGATATTTCGAAACGGGATTCCGATTCGGAATTCCGTATGTATGTGGCGGGCTTTAATACTACTCCACCAAGCCAACTAGGCGCTCGTTCCGATGGAATGTGGCATACCGCCCGCACACCCGCCACCGCCTGCGGCTTCCCGCCCGCCACACCTCCCACACACCGCCACCGCCGCAAGGTGCGGGTGACGTCACATTTACAGGCGCCTAGTTGGCTTGGTGGAGTGGTACTTACCGTAGAGCACTGAGAATAGTTCTTCACGTAATAAGAGGCGACGGACGCTCTGCAAATAACAATACCAAGTCATTAATCTGAGTCTTCATTATATAGGTACCTACTACATGCAGTAATGATAACCTGTAACCAACAAATTATTTTAGTACCTATAAGAGGTGCCTCAATCGATCTTTTCTTGGAATATAAAGAACAATAACAATTCGTTTATCCTATAACCTACACTTTACTTTATTTAAGACGAGACTCGCCGAAAATAGGCATGATTGGAGGCTATACCTATCTTTGATGAATTGAGTAAAAATTTGTACAAAAATTACCCAATTATTTATTAATTCTTTCATATTTAAATTCAGTGTAGGACAAAATGCTACTTGCTATTTTAGTGTATGTAAAAAAATATCAAAGTGAAGATGTTTTCGACTTTAATTTTCTATTTTCTTCTAAAACGTATCGTATTTGGATCATTTGGATTTGCATCTTTTGAGATGGAGAGCGAAAAATCCTTGTCTCATTTGTGACTCGAATCGTTTTTACGCATGGATTCAAGTTTTTACGTCGCAATTAGTTATTCCGATATTTTCGCCACAAAAGTGGGCGGGGTTAATGCGCGGGCGACCAATCCAGACAGCTAAAATTCTCGAGCGAAGGTACACGAGCCCGCCCGTAGGTAGATAGATAATTACGAGCTTGGCGAGCGCACAATAAATCTCTTATCGCTCGTCGGTGGAAAGCCCCACCAGTAGATGTGTCACTGTTCGGTTCTGTATAAAAACCCCCGACAAAAAAACATCCTCTAAAAAGAAAAAAATAATATCTGAATATTTTCACCCAAGCGTCGTTGCGTCGGGGGACCGCTAAGTACGTCGGTCAGGATCATAATCTATAGGTTACTAAATGTAATTTACCTACTTAGCGGTCCCCCGACGCAACGACGCTTGGGTGAAAATATTCAGATATTATTTTTTTCTTTTTAGAGGATGTGTTTTTGTCGGGGGTTTTTTAAATTTTTAATTTAATTTTTATTTCAAACTTTTAAACTTATATTACCGGTGTTCTAACTGCCCAGCTTGTATTAGCATGTGCTCGTCAAAACGCATCGTATGAGCCCAAACACAAGGTAGATGCCGTACACCGTTGAGGAGTTGTTCTGATGATGCCTGCGCATCAGGTCAAGGTTGTCATAATTTGTAATATCATTGACAAGTGACAGGATTTCAAATTTCGTATTGATCAGACCTGCGGAAGTCGTTTATATCTTTTCATTAACTAGAAAAGAGCTGATGGTCTTCAAACGGCTGAGCAGATTTTCTTGAAACATAGCTAAGAACACTCTCGATTAACTCACCTTTCAAACAAAAAAAACTAAATCCAAATCGGTCCATCCGTTCAGACGCTATGATGCCACAGACAGACACACAGATCCACAGATCCACAGATACACAGATACACACGTCAAACTTATAACACCCCTCGTTTTTCGTCGGGGGTTAAAAATACAGTGTCCCAGTCACGCATCTTCCAATAAAAATATTTTAATTCGCGACATTAATTGGTGTCAACGAGGTCCGGTTATAAAGATAAGGGGGGCTAATAACACCACATAGGTAGCAATTTATTTTTCTAATTTTCTTGCAGAGTCTGAGAAGAGAATCTGAATGAGTAAGCAATTCCGCTAATTTTCCGTAACACATTTACGCCATTCGTGACCATATTATGTACTATTTTTTGTAACTATCCGGCCGGAGTTGGATAGTATGGAACTATCCGGCGTCCGGCCGGATAACAATAAAAGTAGTCGGATACCGGATAGTTGCCGGATATCCGTTGCTTCTCTAATCTATAATGCGCGCTTGCTTGCCACCCAACGATTTAATAATTGATTCAAAGATTGAAATTGCCACATTATTTAAAAAAAAGATTCTCGAGTAGGCGCTTTAAATCGGCACAAAAAATATGTGTAAGATTGTTATGGATTTAGAATTATTGCCATGTCTCACTTGTCTAGCCCTACTGAGGGGCTAGCCAAGTGGCATGAACGCTAATCGAATAGAAAAGAACAAACTTCACAATGTATGGAAATGTCAAACGTCGCTATGTAAATCAACAACAAGTTACTATGATGATCACGCTTGAGATCACGTCACTTATGTCAATTCCATAGATGAAGCGTAGCGAATCTGTAGACGTCAGCCACTTGTCTAGCACTTCTGGAATAAAATCTATTAGACTACGCAGAAGAGAATGGAAAGGAGTTGAAATAAAACACGTTTATATTAAACGATCGTTTTATTGCTCGTTGCTCCTTGTACCGGCTAGCGGCAACATTACGTAGTAAATAAACTATACAATTAAATATTTTGTCAACTTAAAGTATATTAACGCAGTACAAAATTGAATTCACGTCCGACCAACCACTTGAAGGTGCAGTTACACGAGCAACTAAAATTGCTTAAATTGACATTACGAAGATATTGCTAAAGACACGTTTCTCTCGACTTATTGCTCTACTGTTTCAACAAAGCGACTGTAGCCTAGGGGTGAACAGGTTGGGCTAACAATCAGAAGGTCCCAGGTTCGATCCCCGGTGGAGCATGCACCAATGGATGAATTTTCATCTATGTGCATAATTTACAGTTCGCTGACGGTGAGGGAAAACATCGTGAGACACGACACGGTTCACCACCTGTCACGTTGGGTTCTGACTATCTAGTGAAACGTGGGCTTTGAGTTGGTTAATACCTCCACAATGTGGTGGTTTATGGCCACTCAAGCCTCTGACTACCCCCAAACGGGGATAAAAGTCGTGACGTTACATTACATTACATTGTTTCAACTGTTGCCAGACAAAAATCTCTCGTGTAACTATACCTTTAGTGATTGACCTAAAGCTCGTATTAATAAATGCATCTCAAAGTTGAGATCGATCTTAAGATGCTGTTTTCATATTTAATATATGGAAACATACTGCTTAACATCAGGCGGGCCGTACGCTTTTTTGCCACCGCAGTCGTATAAAAAATGGAACATCTGTCAAAAACAGCATCTTGAGATCGATTTATTAATACGGGCCTAAGTGACGCAATCAGTTCGCGCGAGCCTGCAGGGCTGCCAGGACCCGGGGTCTAATAGCTCCACTATCCAGGATTGCCAATGCAATTAATTTTTCTGATTTTCTAGCAGAATCCTTAGCAATTCCGCTAAGTTTATGTTAAATCACACATTTTACGCCATTCGTGACCATTTCACGGAAATTTAGCAGATTCTGGTGGTTAAACTGAAAAATAAATTGAATTTGCAATGTTGCATAGTGGAGTTATTAGATCCACAATGTGCTTTGAGCGATTTTCATAGCCAGACAGATCCAGAGCTAATAGCTATGGTAATACGGTCCCATTTTCAATGGAGCCAGTAAATTGCTCAGGCATTTATCCGTTCTGTCTGAACTGACTCATACAATGAGATTAAAATAAGAATAGGACGGACTATCGGCTAACTTCATACATATAAGTACGGTACCAGGTACTGTAATGAGTGAAGTTGGCCGAGAGCCTGTACAAGTTCCAGTATGACGTCACAACATGGCGCTAGGCCCGGTCCTATTCTTATTTTAATCGCATAGTACAAAGAGTAACAATACCTATCTTGTCACCCGGCTAGTCCTGCAATTGGCACGATCAACACAAACAAGCTCTTGACGGTTTGATGCTTCAAGCATTGATAATTTTTGCTCCATCAGTAACAAGAGCTTTGCAATCGCGAGATCACAATTAAAGACGACTATAGTTAAATTACAATTATATACAAAAAAATAGACAAGTAGAAAATTGCTGTAACCATCACAGATGTATCAGCTTTGTACAATCGCATATGAACACCACTTCAGGCCTCGAGTCTACTAGTTAAAAACCAATGGAAAACCACTGGTCTCTAATATTATCTTCGTGAATTCTTTATTATGAATCGTAAACTCTTGGCGGTCACGAAATCACGAAGAAAATATTTAAATACCAATGGTTTCACAATGGTTAATTGTTAAGACTCAACTCCCTATACCGAGTCACATTCGCACGATAGCAAAACGACGAATAGCAGCCTTGGCCTCGTCCTAATAGACATCGCTTGTACGAACTGCAAACAAATCGGAATTCGTACGAACTTTAATCGGAGCTCGTACGAACTAGATTTGTATGTAGTGCGTACGGACTGAGTGCCGAATACTAGAACGCTACTCAAATGTTTAAATTATTTAGTTGCTCGAAATGTCGCTATCTTTTTACATGGGATTAGGCCCGCCACACACTCCCACCACTGTGACTCCTGTAAGCCAGGATCGACAATGGTGTCCAACGATGACGCCAAGGCTTGACCCTCGACGAGTCCCGGGGAAAAGCTAAGTTGTTTCCAAACCCGCACGAATTTAATCAAAAGAAAGGATAGGATGAGTTGGAATATTATCCACTTCCCTCCGTTGCAAAGGGGGAGACAAAAATAACAGTATCAGTCAATGACGCGTCAAAATGCAGCTCTCAAAGCGTGGCGTTCCAGTATTCGGCGATTTCAGTTTTTTATGCAATTTGGGCTCATCATCCACAACCACTTTTTCTCCACTAAGCCAGGACCTAGTTGACTATCAAAGACTCCGAGGTATGTCACAGCGATAAATAGACAGAAGCCAGTCTTGCAAAGCGGCACTGAAGCCAAGAATTCTTGACTAACTACTTTTACAAGCAGACCGAGTATAATTATTCTATGCAACTGTAAATACTAATATAATTTTAATTAATGTTTATTTGGCTCCAATCTTTGAGCAGACATCATCGAAAATATTCGATATCGGGTTTTTTATTACCACCAGCGTCCCTAGAAACGCACAGATTTGCTGGTAATACAGGGTGGTGACGACATTACGAAAATAAATTTAAACACGATACCTACTAGTCAATCACAATACTTTAAAATTGACAAATTAGGTTTACATTAAAATTGTTAAATTTAAATTTTCACACTAATTAAATGCGGAAATAATCTAAACGTAACACTACATCCTTTATAATCGTCTAGTGACCTCATCGACTGACCTGTAGGTATGGGGGTGTCAAAATCGCTTCGGTGTCGGTGTATTTGGCGGTGCATTTGTAGGCGTAAAGTTAAAATGGTAGAAGTAAAAAAGCCATCCCGTGGCCTATACCTTTGAATATATTGTATTTTTTTTTTATGTACGAACTACTCACATGATACCCAGTATGTGGTTTCAGTTATTGTTGTTATGTCGTCACCACACTGTATATGAAAATATTAGGTATACCGAATATTAGTACTAAAGCTGCAGATAAATTGATGGTAGATGCTCCACCATACATTACGTACTTATATTATAGTTTTTAGGCACTGGTGCTTAATATGTTGGCTACAAATTACGATTAAACTAAATTAAAAAACTAAATTTCATAATCATGAGAAGGCTATCAATAGTTACGTTTAGTTGTCTACCAACATATTGAGCACCACTGCCAGAGTACACATTATTTTATTCAGGCCCATATCAACAAATGCATCTCAAAGTTGAGATTGATCTTAAGATGCAGTATTGATGTTTAATGTATGGATCATCTGTCAATAACAGTGTCTTAAGATTGATCTCAACTTTGAGATGCATTTACTAATACGATCTTTAGACAACAAATAACATACTGCATTGTACTGGTAATATTGTTTTGTTAGACAGATGTGCTTACAACTTGAGCAAAGATTTAATTAAATAGCTTTTAAAAGCCGATTCTAACCAAACTTAGAGAATTTAATAGACTTTTATAAAATAGACACTCACCAAACCCACTTTACATACATACAAATAAGTGTCAAATTGCTTAAACTACATCACAATTTGAATCATACAGAGTTCTTGTCACTGGAATATACACCGTATATGTTTTAACAAGCCAACTCTATCATAAACAAAGTATTATGAAACCATTGATGTTTTATTTAAGGAGATATGGTACGTCCTAACATTGCAATCACCAGACTTGTGCTCAGCTCACCACTACATGCAGCAAAATTTACACATCTGTTATCACACTCGCAATTTGTCAACCGTTTGAAACTATTAGGCTATTCGTCCACGGCGCTTCTCAAACAGATAAAGATTTTTTTACCATGGATACGCAATGGAAATAGGACCATTATGGTATCAGAATTGCTATAGAAAGTTAGTCTTATGGTAGGTCATGATTTCAATTGGTTGAGTGTACATACCATGCCTTGTACATATATAGTTACATAAATAAATTCTCTACGCAAACGCCACACTTTACCGGCCTCAACTGATGAGCGATAGGGCTATGCGAAGGAATGAGATGCACCATCAAGTATCATCTAAATTAATTTTCTTATAGCACCATCTCTCTAAGGGACACCCCAGACTTGCGACTTTTAGCATCGGCGATCGCCGACTTAGTCGCTTTTCGGAAGCTCGATGCAGCGACTGAACGCTACACCCCGCATACTGTCGGATGCCGGTCGCAGCGATTTGTCATCTGCGGAACACATCGATCTAAAAGAGAAGACGGAAGTCGCAAAATCGGGATGCAGCATCGATACAGTCGCAAAATCGTGCGACTTTGATACTGCGATCGAACGCAGAGAGTCGCCAAAACGCGATGCAGCATCGATACAGTCGCAACATCGTGCGACTTTGATACTCCGATTGAACGCAGAGAGTCGCCAAAACGCGATGCAGCATCGATACATTCGCAAAATCGCCGATCGCCGATCCAAAAAGTAGCATGTCTGCGGTGGCCCTAAATCGGGCGTTATATCAGGAGGCCAATTCTAGCGTTGAAGACATTTTTTCGAACTCAACATTCATGTCAAAACAAAAAGAACTAATTTTCGAATATCTCCGTATGACATGTTAGAAATGCCTACGCCCAGTGCTCGACATCAACGAGTGGTCCACAAAAATCAACATTTCGCATAGAGATTAAAAATTACAGATTCTCTAGAATTAGGCATTCATCTCTATGACACGAGAATTGGCCCCAGCCGAAGCGTTAAGCGTTACACACATGAATATGAACCTTGTAACTATTAAACTAACCTTTATTTACTGTCATTATACCTAACAAGGCATCAAATGCCTATACAGTCTGTCACATATTTAATTTGACACATTTTATTCACTTCACTATACCTAATTTTGTTCACAACAGCGCCAGTATCAATGGGAAACTTCTCCCAAGAGACAATGAGTAAAAGCTTCCAGTCTACCCTCGTTTAACATGTACTACATAGTACGTAGTACATGACTATGTAGTACTACATGTAGTACTACATAGTCATTTAACCCCAGTACTCCACTCAACCATATAGACAAGATAATCAATATATCTCACCGGCAGGGTTCCAGGGTTAAAACTCATTAACTCATCCAGGGAGTTATCTCACCAGCAGGGTTCCAGGGTTAAAACTCACTAACTCATCCAGGGAGTTATCTCACCAGCAGGGTTCCAGGGTTAAATCTCACTAACTCATCCAGGGAGTTATCTCACCAGCAGGGTTCCAGGGTTAAATCTCACTAACTCATCCAGGGAGTTATCTCACCAGCAGGGTTCCAGGGTTAAAACTCACTAACTCATCCAGGGTTGAAACTCACTTCACTGTTATCACTGTCACAAGCGCTATTGTAGCGTTATTACGTCACTGTTGCGCTATTGTAGCGTTATTACGTCACTGTTGCGCTATAGTAGCGTTATTACGTCACTGTTCACTTGTCGCGCAGTAGCAGCGTGTCGACGTTGAACTTGGTGATGTTGTGTGTGACGTCATCGAGCTGGTGCTGCGTGTGGTACGGCTCGCAGAGGGTGAGCTCGCGCTGCTTGTGGCGCGAGTGCAGCTGCAGCACTCCCCACTGCCGCAGCAGCCGCAGGCAGTTGCTGATCGCGTCCGTCGATACTGCCTCGCCTGCAATATCAATAATCACTAATGAGATACAGAAAGATACAGTTTCGATGTAAGGTTCGTCTGACGAGCGGGCGATGACTGCTATTTCGATGAGGAGATTGCTTCGTTCGCTCAGGCAACGGGCTCTTTTTGTACAGAATTTGTCATTATATGTAGTATTTTTTTTATCTCATTTCTTCTCATTATCACCATTTCTCATTATCACCCGCTGGAGCAATATTTTTCGATTGGATAAGTATTCAATTCGATTGATAAAAATTAATATGCCATGCCATGCCATGCTCTATGTGCGCCGGCCATTATGGTAATGGTATGGTTATGCTAACATAATAAATAGTCATGCGCAGTCCGACCACGGCCGAAATTCTCCCAACATTTTCGCTGAGACCGAGGCCGAGACGTAAATTTTAGCCGAGAACGACCGAGATTATGTAATATTTCCCATTTTATTTTATTATAGTAGGTACACCGCTACCGCACAGTGTTTGAAACATGGAATCCTTTCCATCCAAAGGTTGTCTGGAAGAGATCGCAGCTTGCGATAAGATAGCCCACTGTACACTGTTTTTGTTTCTTGTTTTGTTTGACATTGTTGTTTATGTTTTTGACTGGTGTACAATAAAGTGTTATCTGTGTAAAAAAAATAATGTAACGTCACGACTTTTATCCCCATTCGGGGGTAGTCAGAGGCTTGAGTGGCCATACACCACCACATTGTGGAGGTATTAACTAACTTAAAGCCCACGTTTCACCTGATAGTCAGAACAACGTGACAGGTGGTGAACCTTGTCGTCGTATATACAGGAACTGACTATAACCTAATCCCGAGGGATAGGTAGGTTTCCTCACGATGTTTTCCCTCACCGTCAGCGTACTGTAAATTATGCACATAGATGAAAATTCATCCATTGGTGCATCTATCTATTGTTATTATTATTACGACCGAGAGTATATTGTGATTGCACTGACCGTATATCATCCTGTTCTGCGAGAAGTCGTCGGTGAGGTGGTCGAGCGTGTCCTTGACGAGCTGGTTGGCGGGCGCGGGCGCGGGCTGCAGGCGCCGGCACGCGGGCGCGGGCTGCAGGCGCCGGCACGTGGCCGCGTAGGCCTCCAGCAGCGGCCGCACCGACACCACTAGCCGCCGCCTACACCATAACACACACAATATAACCACTACCTTACAACACTACTATAGTCTGACCGCAACCGCTGTACCGCGCCTTAGGTACGCGAGCGGCGAGACGGGGGGCCCAAGTTGTCATGTCATTGTTGGTCATTCTGCCGTCATCGCTCACGGCGGCACTCCCACATCCCACCTCCCCGCGCATACCTAAGGCGCGGTACAGCGGTTGCGGTCAGACTATAGCTCCCATACTAATCTATACATCTATACAAATAAATAAAATTGAAGTGACTTGTTTGTAATACCAAAATAACAGCTTTATACTAAATGCATATGAAAGTACAAAGCAGTAACTTAGGCTACTTTTATTTGAGAAAAAGAATTAGTATTCCGCGTAAAACATAAAAAAACGCGGGAAATTTCACGCAGGTAATCTTTTTCAAAAATTTACGCGATTAAAAATTTTAAATATTTCAGCTAAAGTCTTCTATACAAATACATAAACAAAATTGAAGTGTCTGTTTGTAATATCAAAATAACAGCTTATTTAAAAAATCCATCCGGTTCTCTCATTCATCGTACGAAACGCATTTGTAATTAATAGCTACTTTACGGCGATCTTCTGTGAGAGGTTGACAGTACCCCAGACGAGCCAGCCCGTATATGAGTTGCAGTCAATTGGCTACATCAAGGCTCTACTACAAATATTATTTATTAAATGTGCGTGTCCGACGTCGTCGTCCGACGTCACACGAAGATGGTGTGACGATTTGAACACCTTTGCGGGTAAAAGGTGGCCATTACAAGCCCAGGATAGGGACCTGTGGAGACAGAAAGGGGAGGCCTTTGCCCAGCAGTGGGACATTTAATAGGGTATAAAAAAATGCGACTGTAGCCTAGGGGTGAACAGGTTGGGCTAACAATCATTAGGTCCCAGGTTCGATCCCCTGTGGGGCATGCACCAATGGATGAATTTTCATCTATGTGCATAATTTACAGTTCGCTGACGGTGAGGGAAAACATCGTGAGGAAACCTACCTATCCCTCGGGATTAGGTAAAAGTCAGTTCCTGTATACACGGCGACACGGTTCACCACCTGTCACGTTGGGTGTTGACTATCTAGTGAAACGTGGGCTTTGAGTTGGTTAATACGTCCACAATGTGGTGGTGTATGGCCACTCAAGCCTCTGACTACCCCCGAACGGGGATAAAAGTCGTGACGATACATTACATTTTATAAAAAAAAAAAATGTGCGTGTGTGTACCTCTCGGCCCTCGCGGCGTCGGTGTTGAGTATCTTGTACTTGATGTTGGCGGCGGGGTCGCGAAGCGGTGCGTGTTCGTGTTCGCGCTCGTGCTCGTGCTCGAGCTCGTCGTCGAGCCGCGCCGCGAACCGCCGCGACCACTGCTGCTCTTCCAGCCCGCCCGCCGGCTGACACACGACACCATCATTTATTAGGTCATATTGCTTAACGCTACTGGCTTTACGAAGCATTTTTGAGTTTGTTTTATAATGAACTGTTTGCTTGCTTGCTATCGTAGTCTAGTAGTAAAAAAAAACATCTTATTATGTTTGTCTGTTTGTTTATTCCGGCTAATCTCTGTAACGGCTAGACTGAAATGAGGAGCCTAAATATAAAATTGTAATGTCTTTAGCTTCAAAAAAATGCGACCCCCATACAAACTTTCACCCCTTATTTTACTCCAGGAGTGAAATTTTCCTAAATCCTTCCCATGTTCTTCTTCTGCGCTATAACAGGTACCTATTGTTTAAATATCATGTTTCTAACACCTGCGGTTTGGGCTGTGCACGTCTTGACAGACAAGAAAGTCATCCTATAAGGGTTCCGATTTTTTATTTTTAGGTACGGAACCCTAAGAATGACTGAGTATGTCATATGTTGTGCAGTTACCTGCACGACGGCGAGCACTTCTTGCGCGACGAGCGAGTCGAGCGCGTCGTGCAGCTTCTCCTCTATGCGCTGGCACGGCGCGCAGAATATGAACTCGAGACTCAGCACCGCGCACAGCTGCAGCGCCGTCTCTATCAGAGTAGAGTGACGAACCTCTTCTAGTTCATACGACGACTCGACGATTATCGTCTCTAGGGCGGTCGCTGGAAATTAAATAAATAAATAATAAATAAATATCCTGGGACATTCTTTTTACACACGGCTACCAGGACGCTATAAAGGCCTCGACCTTCGGTCTCGGCATCATAGATTTGGGCAAATATACCATTTTCCCTAAATCAATCACAAATCGTTCCTCCTCCGAAACTATAATCACAGACTAAAACCTTTTTAATGTTTGAAAACTGGCCTCTAAAAAACCTAAGTGAGTGACAAAATATCAAAAAGCTAAATACACAATCTACGTCAGTATACATGTGTGTGTATGTGTAAGTAGTTGTTCACTAATTTTTTCTTTAGCTACTTAAATATTTTATTTTTTCTTTTCTTGTACACGTGATTAAAAGCACAGTGTTTATCTCGGGTTAAAGTAACTCATTATTGGTCCCTCGAACTATTAGCGCCCTCGCTACGTTCGGGCGCCAAACCCCGTCTCGGGACCAATAATAAGTTACTTTGCCCCTCGGATAACAATGTACTATTAATAGCTTATATCGTTGTCAGAAAATACTCTAACTACAGGAGGGGTAAGTGGCGTGGTGGCGTGTTGTCGTATTGTTCCGTGTGATGTATGTTACCGAGTACGGCGGGCGCGGCGTAGTGCGCTACGACAGTATTGGCGTAATACGCCAGCTCCAGCGACGCGGCGATGGACAGCTGCGGCTTCACCAGCTGCCGCGCGCCGCTGCCCTCGCGCCGCACCAGCCCGCGGCCCAGCATGTCCAACTGGAAACAAACGCGACATCTTTACTCACAAAAAAAAACACAACAGAAGCACAGCCCAAGCATAGAAAGGGTGTGGAATAGGGGGTGAAAATTTGTATCGGAGTCCCATTTTTCGGAAACTAGATACATGAAAATTCGTATTTGGGCTTCTTCCCGTGACGATTATGTACAATAATACTCTACTTCTGGAGGTCTACACCGGCTTCTGCCGCCCGCGAAGTTTATCGCTTTGTGCAGTTGGATTTGCGTAAAATCAGTATTTGGGATATTCACTACAAAAAATCAACTCCTAATAAGTTTGTACGGAGCTCGCAGGGTGCGAGTCGTACTCGAGTTTGTTTGGTTTGGGGGAAAAGTGAGACTGTCGTCTGGCAACACTGGTTGAGTGATTGTGTGATGGGGCTTTTTGGCGGGAAGTGGAAAAGTCATGTTGTCATTTTTGTTTTAATTTCCAAAACTTGTGTTTTCGTGTATTATAGTGTGTAATATTGGTGGAATATTAACCATTATATGGTCATAAATGTGCGTGAGTGTGGGCAATTGGAACAAAAGTGATGAAACATGATTTTCGGCTTCTCGCAAGAAGTCTAGTAATTTGTCAGTAAAGTATCCGCCACTTTACTGATAGGGTTTGGGAGGGTAGAAATAAGGTAGTTATAAGGTAGATTTAAGGTAGTATAAGGTAGAATTAAGAAAAAAAAATGTAATAAAAGTATATTGATGTTAGGCTCCAAAGGGCTAGTTCCCAGGGGCTGTAAAACTAACCTTATAAAAAAAAAAAAAAAAAAAAGAGTGTGTGATGGGGGGCTTTTTGTTTTATTTTCCAAAACGTGTTTTCTTGTATTATAATGTGTAATGTTGGTGGAATATTAACCATTATATGTTCATAAATGTGCGTGAGTGTGGGTAATTGGAACAAAGTGGTGAAACATGATTTTCGAGTTCCCCAAGAAGTCTAGTAATTTGTCAGTAAAGTATCCGCCACTTTACTGATAGGGTTTGGGGGGGTAGAAATAAGGTAGTTATAAGGTAGAATTAAGAAAAAAATTAACAAAAGTATACTGATGTTAGGCTCCAAAGGGCTAGTTCCCAGGGGCTGTAAAACTAATCTTATAAAATAAAATAAAAGAGTGTTGTGATAATGGTGGGTACTAACGGCGTGGTTGAGACAAGCTCGCAGCTCGCCGCTGTAGCCCAGGTCCCGTCCAGCGGCCTGCAGCGCTGCAGCGCGCCGCTCCACCAGCTGCTGCAGCCGCTGCACGGTGCCGCCGCCGCGCAGCTCGGTCAGCAGCACGTACGCGACTACGTTCGTGCACATCAACGGGGACGCTTGCGACGCGTCTGGAAATCACCATTTATAATAATAATAATATCCTGGGACATTTATTACACACGGCTACCTGATCCCAAACTAAGCAGAGCTTGTACTATGGAAACCAGATAACTGATATTACTACATATACTACTTTTTTTTATTTGTAAATACATACTTAATATACATATACACCCAGACTCCGGCCATACAGACATGTTCATGCACACAAATGCATGTCACGGGTAGGAATCGAACCTACGACCAGCAGCGTGAAAGTCGCCTCCGCGCCAACCACGCTAACGGGCCCGTCATAAAGGTCATCATCATCTCATCTCAGCCGAAAGACG
The DNA here is from genome assembly GCA_947859195.1 of Drymonia ruficornis. NCBI lineage: Eukaryota > Metazoa > Arthropoda > Insecta > Lepidoptera > Notodontidae > Drymonia > Drymonia ruficornis. The sequence continues at coordinate 6,652,228 of OX401926.1, read as the reverse complement.
TCGACTGCTGGACATAGCCTCCCCCAAGTTCCGCTACGATGGCCGGTCCTGCGCTGCCCGCATCCAGCGGATTCCCGCACCTCCACCAGGTCGTCGGTCCACCTTGTGGGAGGCCTACCCACGCCTAGCGTAGCGGTGCGCGGCCGCCATAAAGGCCATTTTAAATCAGAATCCACGAGCGAATATTAGGAAGTCCGGATCCTTTAAGGGCATATGTTCAATGGCAATCTGCTATACTAGGTCGACAAATCAACTCAAACCCATCAATATAGTTAACACCAAGGTTTCCCATCAATATCATTTTGAAATCATCGAAAACGGTCCGACCGTTGCGATTTTATAACATATATTATATTTTTTATATTATGTGCGGCCTGCGCGTGTAACGTCACATGACCGATCGGCTTGAAGGCGCGCTGTGCCCGCGCCGCCATTCACTACAAAGCGCGCGTGGCCCATGTGACGTCACAACAATCGCACGCGAACTTCCTTAGTAATTTGGTCATAACTTCGTAATTTTTTGTCGTAGAACAAAAAATTTTGCACTGTTTGTTATGGATTTCTTAGCTCTATAAATCTGCGTTCTCGAATAAATTCATTACGGATTCTCATTGTTAAAATATCTACAGAGGCTATCGCAATAATGCTAATGATGTTCACCGAATCCACCTTTTAGTGACCTTTTGCATAGTAATCACTCCGGCTTTCTCACTCAGCTGTAATAGCTTCTTTACGCCGATCTTCTGTGGGAGGGTGATACTAGCCCCGGTCGAGCCCACCCATATATCAGCTACAGTTAATTGGCTACCATGCAAGGGAGGTTTTTAACTCACCATAAACAAGATGTCGTCCGATAGCCTCAACCATGATCTTGTGGTCCGTGCTGACGTCAGCGCCGTAGAAACTCGAGTAGCTATGGTTGTAGAGGATCTGCCTGTCCAGGTTCACCGCCAGGTTGTTATTGGGCGGCGTGAGCGGGGACTCTATGGGCGCTTTGTAGTGATTGTACCTTTGGAACGACGTCACTAGTTCCTGGAACATAGGAATAGATAGATAGATAGATAGATAACTCTTTATTAATCCACCGCTAGAAAACAAACATTTATAAATTATTACATAATTTACACAGAAAGTGGGAAATGGGCGGCCTTATCACTAAACGTAAATATATATAACGTCACGACTTTTTATCCCCATTCGGGGGTAGTCAGAGGCTTGAGTGGCCATACACCACCACATTGTGGAGGTATTAAGCCAACTCAAAGCCCACGTTTCACCAGATAGTCAGAACCCAACGTGACAGGTGGTGAACCTTGTCGCCGTGTATACAGGAACTGACTATTACCTAATTCCGGGGGATAGGTAGGTCACTAAACGTGATCTATCACTAATAGTATAATATTAGACCTTTTATCGTCTCACGGGCCTCAGATATTCTACGGAAAAATAATCAAAACACCATATTTATCTGAAGAGTTATCTGAAGATTCTGAAACAGGCCACAGTCGCCTGCTTGCACCTCTCAGGGAGTTCCAGCATAAGCTGAGCTCACAAGTGTTAACAATAAAGAGAGTTTAGCTTATACTGGACATGTTTCCTGATAGTGGCAACCATATGTATAAATATTGTACCTTCAACTGTGGTTTAAAAAAATGTTTAAAATACTTCTTTGAATATGTACGCAGTGATTGAGAAAAGTACTATACAAGTCGAAGAGGCAAATGGGCATTGATGAACTCACCAGCGGTTTGGACTGTACATGCCTTGACAAACGGACAGACAACAAAGTGCTATTATAATTGAGATATATTCACTACTGTCTTCATCTGTGTTTTCTTTATTTTTCTTGTTCGATTGTCATAGTCTACCAATTGTTTGTTTTTATTTAAATTGTATTGTGCCTTATGAGGGGGCCATCCATAAATTACGTCACACGAATTTCATGATTTTTAGACCCCTCTCTCCCCCATGTCACAGCTGGTCACATTTGCGAGACTCCTCCCCTCCCTGTGTGACATCACTATTTTTTTTTAATTTTCAGAAATTTTCAAAATTTTTCGTTAACCGTTCAAATTTCGGTTTTAATACTTGGATATATTAGATTTATATATATTTAAATGTGACGTCACTTAAATTAGGACCCCTACCCCACTTGTCACATTTCTTCGACCCCCCTTTACGTGTGACGTAATTTATGGATGGCCCCTTATAAAGATAATAATAATAATAATATAACGTCACGACCTTATAAAGGTTCAGTTTTTTTTTGTTTTGGAGTATGGAAACTTAAAAATTAACTGAATAAAATGGTATGGTATGTAACACACCTTTAACGATATAGGTTGATTGAAGTCGACCCGTATACTGCCGTGGTTGGTGTTCAGGGTCCGCCAGATGCCGCGCAGCGCCGACCAGAAAGTCTCCATCTGCTTCGGCATGCCGAGCTGCTCGCGCACGAAGTTGCCGTCCACCAGCTTATCATAATTCAACGTAACCGGCACTAGAAGTGCGTCGTCTATGGTACCGTCGAGGTACGCGTCCATTATCACTGATAGGATACCGGCTGGAATATTACAATAAACCAACGTAGTATTAAATATCCTGGGAAATTCTTTACACACGGCTATCTGATCCCAAACTAAGCAGAGGTTTTACTATGGAAACCAGATAACTGGGGGCTTACCACGAACTCTTATTTCGATTCAATTACAGGAACGTTTTAATGATTCAGCGTCTTTTTGTGAAATGTCGTACCTTATTGTCATGACAATAAGAAACGTCATTGCACAAATGGCCGCTAACGTTAAAACAAAACTGCTATAAGAGGTGGTGGTAAGCCCCCTGATATTACTACATATACTACTTTTTGTTTGTAAATGCATATTTAATATACATAATGAGAATCAATAATAGGTCAACAAATCAACTCATAACCAACACTATAGTAAAAATGAAGCTTTCTTATCAATATAATTTGGAAATCATCAAAATCGGTCCATCCGTGGCGATTTTATAACACATTTTATGTAATGTGCGGCATGTGCGTGTGACGTCACACGGGACCGTCAGATGGCAGGCGCGCTGTACCCGCGCCGCCGTTCATTACAAAGCGCGCGTGATCCAGATGACGTCACAACAACCGCGCGCGAACTTCGCTAGTAATTTGGTCACAGCTTCGTCAATTTTTGTCGTAGACCAAAAATGTTTGCACTGTATGTTATGGAATTCTTAGCTCTATAAATCTGCAGTCTCAACTAAATTCGTTACCGATCTCCATTACACCCAGACTCGGGACATGCAGACATGTTCATGCACACAAATGCATGTCCCAGGTAGGAATCGAACCTACGACCTGCAGCGTAATAAGCGGAATCTAAATCAATCACGCCAACGGGCCCATCAATTGTAGATTTTTTTTTTTTGTATTGCTTATGCTCTGCAACATGGGGTTCCTCAAACGGTCCCTATAAGTCCGGCACTTAGTTTGCTCCCTTAAGTTGCAAATGTTGAGCGACGGTAAACACCGGTGGACCGTCTGGTCCAATTTCTTTGGTCTGGTCTGTCCATTTGCCTACCTGAGCAATTAAAATAGTCTGTGAATCAGTTTGTATGTTCGTTGTTCTGCCGTCCTTCTCATTGCCGTAACGATGAGCAAGACGTAGTAGACGTAGACGTATAGTCGTGAGAACATACACAACATAATTATCTTTTTTTTTCATATTTATAAACATACCATAACCATCTTTGATGTCCGGAGTAAGCATGAAGATTATTATTATAAATAAAAATTCAAATTATTTATTTATATTTTTTTTTCTTCTTCCAGTCAAAATAGCCAAAAGAAGTGGTAAATACCTTTAGGTGTCTGCGGTTTCCCAGTGCGCGTGCGACCGCCTTCAATGAAGAACTCCAAATTGTTCTTGGCAGCTAAACCATTCAGGATGTATGCCCTACAACAAAACAGACATGATAATAACAACTCATTCCGATTCCATTCCATTGACTTTGCCTACATAAATGTCTAATTAACTTTTTTTGTATGTTATTGTGTTGTTTATATACTCTATATTTTATCTTGTGAATTTTTTTGAACTTTTCTTGTTAACTTTTGAATCATATTCTTACTCTCTTTCTGCGAAAACAGAAGGCTTATTATGTAATTTGTATAACTGTTACCACCACTGAACTTAAAAGCTGTTGTTTTTCCTAGCTATAAATAAACTGCGCTCATAGCCTGCTGCAATCACTGATCAGTAAACGATCGGAGGCTAATAGTACGAGATACGCTTAAGGACGACCTTCACTCATCTGCTAACCGGATCAAACTTATAGTTTATCAAATAAAATAATTTATGTTTCTGAACATATACCAATAGGGTTGCCGTAAAAAATATGCTCATGGCTATGATTAATTCATAAAATTATAAAAACCATTTTTTTTAACAAATTTCACCTAACATATTTCACCGACTTTCGTTTGATCCGGTAAGCAGATGGGTGAAGGTCGCTCTTCAGTGTATATTAGACCATAAGCAGTACTTGAGAAGGTCAGTCGGATTGGTGACCATTTAGTGGAATTTTAACTGAGAGTCTCCGTGCTTCGGAGAGCAAGTAAAAAACGGTCCCGGTTATTGACATCTAGGCAGTCGTTAAGCCTTGTCAGAGGCGTTTGGGCGGCTTGAACAACTCTGACAATAGGTTGGCTACTTAGCATACGATAAAAGGAGATGTTTGTACGTTTTTTATAGGACTAGGACCATCAAACACCTCTATTACTGTTGCTCATGTAAGCCAGGATCAACGGTGAAGTCTGGCAAAGAAACCAAGGTTTAGCCCTTAGCGAGTCCCGGGAAAAGCGTAATTCGTCTTGGACACCATAAATAATGTAATAAGAAGAAGTAGGTACTAAGTCGAAAAATAATTACAATCCACTACCACCAGATGAAACCTACTGATTGTACAGAAATAAGACTAATGGGGGGGAGGGGGGTCCATAAATTACCTGAGGCGTTTAGGTGGACGCCCACCGCCGAGCCGAATCTCACCCAATCTCACGCGGGGGAGAGGGGGGGGGGGGGGGGGGCTCGGCAAAAATCACGTAAATTTGAGGTAGAAAAAATCACCAAAATCGCCTCACGTAATTTATGGACACCTCCAAACTAGAGGCCCACAAATGTACGTATAACATACCTTAGTGCGGACTTGTATATGGGATCGCTGTGGTAATCCGAACCCTCCATTCTTCGCCTGATGTAGAACGCGCCGCAACCACGCAAGAACCAACTGAAAAATAATTTTAAATTAGTTATTTAACTTTTATTGGTGGTAGAGCCTAGCTGTAGCCAATCGACTGCAGCTGATATACGGGATGGCTCGACCGGGGTAGTACCACCCTCTCACAGAAGATCGGCGTAAAGCAGCTATTCCAGCTGAGTTTCGTACGATGAGTAAGAGAGCGGGAAACCAACGATCACCAAGGGGTGGTCGTTGGGTTTCCCTCCCTCTGTCTCACTCCCCTTGAGGTCGGCAACGTGCGAGCAATGCCTTTGGTATTGCAAGCATCTATACGCTAGGCATCTATGAGTGAGTGAGTGAGTGTGAGTACTAACGCGAAGTAGGGTGAGTGTTGGTCGTGAGTGAGTGAGTGTGAGTACTGACCCGAAGTAGGGTGAGTGTTGGTCGTGAGTGAGTGAGTGTGAGTACTGACCCGAAGAGGGGTATCCATGGAGTGAGTAAGTGAGTGAGTGGGTACCACAGAGTAAGTAAAGGCTAAAAGAGGTGCCCTTATTAGATTTCCCTATGAAACAACGCGTGAACATTTTGCGCGGGTGAAGGCACGGGTGAAGGGGTGTAGATAACGCCTACATTGAAATTTGAATCTACCGGTAAATAGCGGAACTACTGGGTTCGTTTTATGTCGATGTTAGTACGTAGTTTTACTTTTTCACACTAGATGTTACTAAGTGTATGTTTATATAAAAACGTACCGAGCAGCACCATCTAGTGTCGAATAGAATTATATATGGAATGCGAACGTTGGCAAGACGTCTGCACAGGACGAACGCCAACAGCACACTGACTTAAGCCACGCCTACTGTGATGACGTCACCGGCCTGGTTGTGCGATGTAATAGCAACGCGGCCTGGTAGCTTAGACCCAGTCCCCTAAGTGATAGGTCCATGGTGGGTACTGACCCGAAGTAGGTTGAGTGTCGGTCGTGAGTGAGTGAGTGTGAGTACTGACCCGAAGAGGGGTATCCATGGAGTGAGTGAGTGCGAGTACTGACCCGAAGTAGGTTGAGTGTCGGTCGTGAGTGAGAAAGTGTGAGTACTGACCCGAAGTAGGGTGAGTGTCGGTCGTAAGTGAGTGAGTGTTCGTACTGACCCGAAGAATGGTATCCGCATGTTGTCCCCGGCGGCGACGAGCGGCGGGCGCACGCCGGTGAGGTAGAGCGCGAACGTGACGAGGATGTAGTCGAAGTGCGAGCGGTGCAGCGGCACGAACACGAGCGGCAGGCCCGCGGCGTTGGCGCGGCGCACGCGCGCGATGCCCGCCGCGCGCGTGCCGCACCCGCCCACCGCCACGCGCCGCACCGCCACGTGGCACACCCACGCCACCAGCCTGCACCCGGGGGGGGAAGGGGGGCTAGTATTACACATACATACGGCCGGACCAGTCACTAAGGGGACTGGCCCTAAGCAAGTCGGCCGAGTGGTCGGCCTAGTACTAACATCGACATAAAACGAAGCGAGTACTTCAACTATTTACCGGTAAATAGTATAATGAAAATGAAAAAACAATGACCACGCTTTGTTTCATACAAATATCTAATAAGGACACCTCTTTCTTTAGTCTTTACTCTGTGGGCCGGACTTTGGTTAAGTGGCGATTGGACGTTTTGAACACCTTTGCGGGTGAAACGTGGCCACTACAAGCCCAGGACAGGGACCTGTGGAGACAGAGGGGAGGCCTTTGCCCAACAGTAGGACATTTAATAGGCTAATAAAAAACGGTCGGACATTATAACAAATTTACTGTCAGAAAACGCCGGAAGGCGCTCCGTGCATACATTATGTACTGAGCCCCGCATACTATCAGAAATTTGCCGGACCGGTTGGATGCTTTATGTGAACTACATAAGGTTTTTCAGAAAATTTGTGTCAGAAAGTTTCTGATGATGTACGGCCGGGGCCGATCGCGTCGTCTTGGTCTCATTATTTATGGTAGAGCCAAGCTGTAGCCAATTGACTGCAGCGCGTATACGGGCTGGCTGTCAAAATGCATCTGAAAGTTGACTTCGAATTTAAGATGCTGTTTTTGACAGATGTTCCATACATTAAACGTCAAAACTGCATCTTTTGATTCTCATTGATTTCAACTTTGGGGAGCATTTATTAATAGGAGCCTAAGAGTTTTGTCTTGTCATGATCGGCTGTGCTAATAGTGTTGGCGTAGCTGTCTTGTACCATGGTCATTGGTTATGTCCAGCCACAGTGCCAAGTAAGCTACGACGCGCGGCGCGTCTTCCTGTACGTTCCATGGCAATGTGAATACACTTCAATTTTCTTTTTCGCATTCCACAAGCTCCGCACGATATGAATAGACCCTATCTCCTCACCTGAGCACGCTGGTAGACATGGCCGAGCTGATACCATGTATGACCTTGTACGCGCGCGCCTCCACGCGCTTCCTGACGCTGTCGTACTGCGTCGGCTTGCCGTCGCCGCCGCCGTTGTGTTTGCCTTCACTCATCTTCTCTAGCTCCTCCTGAACGCATTCCTCTATCGAACGCTGCACGTTCTCGTCTTTTATCACCTGGACAAGAGATATGATTGAATGACTGCACCACAACACGGGGTTCTTCAAGGGGCATGTTTACAGGTCCCTAAAAGGTCGAGTAGTAGTCAGTTCCTGTATACACGGCGACACGGTTCACCACCTGTCACGTTGGGTTCTGACTATCTAGTGAAACGTGGTCTTTGAGTTGGTTAATACCTCCACAATGTGGTGGTGTATGGCCACTCAAGCCTCTGACTACCCCCGAACGGGGATAAAAGTCGTGACGTTAATTTACATTTTTTTTTAAAAGGTCGAGGCCACGGCTGCTCCCCTTAAGTTGCAGATGTCCTGGGTGACGGTTACAACTTAACACACGGAGTAACATAAGGAGGATCGTCTATCCGTGTCACTTCCCTAGGCAATGATAAAAAAAAAACTGGAGTCGATTAGCGAAAATCCATTGTAACGCTCAGCTTGTCAAAATACAAAATAGCTAAAAACTTTACTTAAGTTCGACAATTTAAGTGTCAGACACCAAACTCACTATGATTTTAGAAGTCGTTCTTTATACTTAAATGACTTCGGGAGGAAATGCAGACTTCCGACTTTAATTTGCAGCTGCTTTTTTTTTCAAGAATCAATTCCAAGATCTTCTCACAAATAGCAACAACTCTTGGGCGGCGTTGGCAACTAAAGTTGGTACCCATTAGTTTCTATAGTCTCTGTAACGAGGGACAAAAGACAGTAATGAGAGAGTTATCGACTCACATTAGGCACAATGTCAGGGTACTCATAGGGCTGCAGTTGGCAGCACTGCGCCAGGTCACACAGGTACCGGGACACGACGCCGCCGTTCGCGAAGTTCTGCCGCCCGATGTCCAGGATATTGATCACGGACCCCGTGTCCGTGGTTTTGGGCTCCTGCCACGAGTCCTGCCAAGAGAGAATTAATAAATAAATATCGCCAGACTTACACACCAACTGTATGGTCTCCCCGCTTGAACCACTCCCCTTTAGGTCGGCAACGTGCGAGCAACGACTTTGGTATTGCAAACATCTATAAGCTACGGTAACTGCTAAATATCAGGCAGGCCGTACGTTTGCCATAAAAAAAAAGTCAGACCAGGGAAAATTACGAAAAGGCAGTTTCCGAAATTTGCCTCTGGCGGGAATCAAACCCGGAACCACGCGATGCAGTGATCCTATCAGCCAACGCTCAAAACACTGCGCCAAGCAGTCGTCATTTATATGACAACAATTTCCTAATTTTGATCGCAATAAAAGGAAGTGTTGGTTGATATTAATGGAACAGATAGGTAATCTTAACACAATGTTCTAATAGCAGAAAAATCAGGTCACTATAATCAGACGGGCCTTAAAAGTGATTAGATTGTATATAAAACACGTGCTGAATGTAATAGAAGACTACGCTGTAAAAAATCTTAGAGTCCGTAACTCTAAGATTTTTTACAGCGTAGTCTTCTATTACATTTAGCACGTGTTTTATCTACATAGTAGATGAGCTAACATTTTATAAACCTCAGACCCTAAGGTATGTTTAAGTAGCGAAGACCGATTTTGGCTACCCTACTCTCTAGGTACCATACATGTACACCCGCCTGCACATCTATGGTTATATTTCCAGCATGAGCTGAGCTTTTTAAAGCTACGTATTCATTAGGGGACAAAGTCGAGAGACATTGTCGCGAGCAGTCGCGGGACATTTAGGTGCAACTGTCCGGCGACAATATTGACCAACCAACAAATAAATAAATAAATTTTATAATTGCCTCTATACAGAAATAAATAATACATTAATTACAACCAAAACTTTTTAAATAAACACTTGTATAAATTCTCCCCAAAATAAGGTTCCTGACCCCAATATCAGGAGAAAAATGGCAGATTGTGTCTCTAGACACAATCATAAAAATAAAAAAAATTGACCAACATTTCGCTCTTCCACATACCCAAGTTATGGTCGAAATGTCGCCAGAGGAGGTAGTACTACTGCCATAGTCGAGGATAGTCGCGGAACGAAGTCGCGCAAGGTCGACGCTCATAGTAGCGTCGACACGCGACATGTCCCGCGACACGTAGATGTCGGGCAATGTTCCCCGCGATGTCACTGGGCGACAAGGTCGCGGGACAAATGTCCCCCAGTGAATACGCAGCTTTAATTACGGGAGAGCTCAGCTAATTGTAGGAAACCTAAGTAGATTTTTTGCTAGGCAGCATAATAACTCAATCTATAATGTAAAAAAACTACACCTTATCTTGGAGATGCGTGAGAATCTAGACATATTAACAATGGCGTTCTTAGAACAAGTTTGCGGCCACGTGCCATAAACACGTGCGGAGTAGGAACAGAGCAAAATAAACATATTTCGGTATATTCGAGAGTATGCATCGATTAATAGTTTATTTATGGCGTATCTCATGGTCAACTGTGCACACATCGTGGAGTGAGATTTTATACAAAGAAAAAAGTTTGGTCTTTGTAAATAGACGGTTGTGGTCGTAACGATTTAACTGTTGGAAAAAAGTTTATTTTAATTCTAGATAAATAAATATCGCCAGACTTACACACCAACTGTATGGTCCCAAACTAAACAACGCTTGTACTATGGCTACCATACAATGGACTGGGGGCGAACCCAGTGTCACCCAGACTAGGGCAATTTACGAAAAGTCCGTTTCCGATTCATCTGGCAGGAATCGAACCCGCAACTACCCGATGCAGTGAGCCGTGCGGCCAACGCTCTAACCACTGCGCCAAGCGGTCGTCAACATGATAGTACACAATCATTTCTACAAATAAATGTCCTTAAAATGTATGGAAATATGAATTAACCACTTTTAATTGCGAAACCATTTGTAAAACACTGAGATTTGGCATATTATTATTTAAGTAATGTTAAAACAATTAAATCCAAATATATTTCTAACTTATCATTATCATCATTACTTATCATAAAGTATAAATACAATAATACTACTCATCGACAAGCGACAAGGTTCACCACCTGTCACGTTGGGTTCTGAATTTCTGGTGAAACGTTGGCTTTGAGTGGATTTAATACCTCCACAATGTGGTGGTGTATGGCCACTCAAGCCTCTGACTACCCCCGAATGGGGATAAAAGTCGTGACGTTATATTATTATTATTACTACTCATCATTATCTTGATATGAATCAAGCATGTATAAAATTCAATTTACAAATTGTCCTCACAGTTAAACATCAAGTAATGATTACATCACATCATTACTATAAAACAAATTATAATTACAGTGTTAAGTGTCAAGGGCAGTTTCAATAGTGATGAAAACAGTTGGTTTTGTTTTAAAGTTGTAGACTTAAGTGCAAGTGAGATAGAGGCAATAGCTATAGGCATATCTATAGTAGAAAAGAATATAGACGTAACAATGTTATTCAATAATTAAAAATACAAGACAAAAATAGCAGACACAAGAAAAAAATATAGAGGATGCGGATACGAAAAAACTACTCAAACAAAATCGAAGTAGGTACCTATACGAAAATAAAAATAAAAATAAAAACAAATTGATGAATGTTGTGAATGACAAGCAGATTCCTATTCAAGAATTTAGAAAAAAATATAAAGTAACTAACTAAAGATCAAACTAATTTTACAAATGAGAATAGGGAGGCAACATTATGATATCGAGTGTCGATACTACTGAATGAATCAAGTATTATTAAATTTGACGTATATTAACATAAAATGTATTAGAAGCAAATCGTAATGGAGGTTTTTATAATATCATGGACAACAACAATAACAACTTTAGGTAAGCTGTTTGAAAAGAATTTGTCAAGAGACGTACACATCTTGTAGATATTTTCTTTTTTACATAATTTCATTGAAATAATGCATATAAAAGTAGGTAAACAATTAACAAATTGAAAAGATAACGTCAGTTTTATAAAAAGTAACAAACAAACGAAAGTAACAGCAACTTTATCCGTTATCAATACTACAATAAGATCATTCGATACAATCGAGTGTTCATCTAGTATTGATAATGGATCGATTGTTTACTCGGTGTGAGGTCGTCGCACTAGCCGCACGGCCGGCGCTGGTTGGCCGCCGCGGAGTCACGCCACTTGTGCGCCCGCGCCGGCTTTGTGTTTAAATTTGGAATATAAAGAGGCCGCTTTCAAGAGTCAGTCGATGAATGAACATTGTCAACTCCGCTAACTGTATTCTTTGTAACGAATCATACAATATGTTAAAAAAACCCTGTCCGACCCGAAAACGTATTGTTGGGTATCGAGATTAGATTCCATTTTTGTAAAAAAAAACTTTTTTTTTTAATTTTTCAAAAAAAAAATTTTTTCATTTTTTTGGCATAGTATGTGTCCCACTGCTTGGCAAAGGCCTCCCATATTTTTTTGTAATACAAATACCCAGTTTACATAAAAAAAAAAAAACATAAAATGACGTCATCACATACTTTGTGGTCTGAGGTGACGCCACACGATCTAACATAATTACTTCCGGTAACGGTGTTGTCATATTTTTAAAATTAGCTACATTATGTGGGAAAAAGGCAAAAAAAATTGGCCCTTTAAATGTTCATTAATATGTTTACTATCATCTTTTTTTTTTTTATTATTTTCTTGGTCATGTGATTGGGGAACCTAATTACCGGTTTCGGCTCGGACAGGGTTTTCTTAACATGTTGTATAAACTATAGTACGTTTTTTATACTTGTCCTATTTGGTAAGCAAAGATGGCGTCCAGCGGGGCGACTGCGTAACTTTTTGTCAGTGTTTCAATTAGTTTCGTATATAATTGACACAGGATGAACGAAACCAATTGAAACACTGACAAAAAAGTTACGCAATCGCCCCGCTGGACGCCATCTTTGCTTACCAAATAGGACAAGTATAAAAAAATGTACTATAGATAGAGACGTTTGTTGAAGAGGTTGTGAAAGTCGATAAGAAAGGTGGCATTGAAACTATAGAAAACAGTAAATAAACTAGAATTACGTTCGCTCATAGCGTTGCTGACTGGTAGTCAACTATTCACACTTGAACCATAATTAAATAAGGCGTTATTAGTAACTGTGTAGCAGCATAGTATTAACTGATGGAAAATGTATAATGTTCTTGGAACATAGTAGAAACAATATCCTTCTAATGATCATTGACATTCACAGCTGTTATTATTATAGATAATTAAAAATGTATATCAATATTACTATGCGCATAATTTACAGTTCGTTTACGGTGAGGGAAAACATCGTGAGGAAACCTACCTATCCCTCGGGATTAGGTAATAGTCAGTGCCTGTATACACGGCGACAAGGTTCACCACCTGTCACGTTAGGTTCTGACTATCTGGTGAAACGTGGGCTTTGAGTTGGTTAATACCTCCACAATGTGGTAGTGTATGGCCACTCAAGCCTCTGACTACCCCCGAATGGGGACAAAAGTCGTGACGTTATATTTATTTATTTATTTTATTTTATTAAAATTTCAAGTAAGTATCTATGTATATGTTTAGGGCTCATATTAATAAATGTATCTCAAAGTTGAAATCGATGTTAAGATGCCGTTTTGACGTTTAATGTAGGGAACATCTGTCAAAAATAGGGTCTTAACATCGATTTCAACATTGAGATGCATTTATTCACACGAGCCTAGGATAGTTTAGCTACCTGTCTAAAATCTAGTGTCCATTTGTAAACTTTACACTTCAAGTTTAAGGATTTGTTACTACAATAGTCCTATTAACAACACTACAATTGTTATAAGTCAAAGTCAAAGTCAAAAGGTTTTTATTCATGTAAGCTCATTAGAGCATTTATAAATAGTCAATATAAACAATATTTTAGCGTTACCATATAGTCTTATTAAGCACTATTAGAAACCAATGTAGCAAAAAAACTTAGATCTCCGTTTAGCATTGTAGCCATCAAATAAGGTATATGCTTTTTTAGGTACGATACTTAATTTTCATAGCGAAGAGTCTTAAGACGGTACAAGCACCTAACGAGGCATGTTTGGAGGCTATCTCCTCTTAGACGAGTGGAGTTAGAATTTTGAAAAAAATATCACCGTATTTACAGAACCCTCATCTTTAAATTTTAAGCAGGAAAAAAGTGCTACATGCTCATTTACTATGTGAAAAAAAAAATACCAAAATGTAGCAGTTTTCTAATTTAAATTTTCATCTTCTTCCAAACGGCTCGGAATTTCAAATTTTTTTTTCACCATAAGATGGAGAGAGATAGGTACCAAAAAAAATAAGTTAGATTTTGGTGATACAATAGTTTTCCACGACACAATTAATGATTTTCAATATTTTAGAAAAAAGTGGGCGGGGTTAGTGCGCTCTCGACCAATTCAGACGGCGAAAACGCTCGGCCGGGAAGCGGGGCCTTAACACAAAGCTGATGCAATCTACCTATAAACATCAAGGCTCTCAATTCCGATCGATAGAGGAAATAGACAAGAGGAAAACCATAACGTCTATAGATGATTTCAAGGTATTGTGTGGCTTTGAATATTGACTACCACCGGTGCGACCGTGGCGCGCCCTTGTACAGACGTGAGGCATGATAACCCTGAACTGGGGATGATAGCTCTTGAACTGCACCTGTTGGATTGGCTATCCGTAATCAATGAATAATATAATTTAATAGATAAGGAGTTTGGTGATAGGCGTGATTGGTTTGTCCGTAGGTAAAGCTACAAAGATACCAGACGGCGTTTGGAGGGTTACGAAAAGCATCAAGGTCAACGCTCACCTAACGCCTCCGCACCCGACCAGCACCGCCTCGCCGCTCGGCGTCCACTCGTTGTCGCCTGGTGGTCCGCGGGCGGAGGCTGCTTTTACACCATAAACGTCACGTGATCGCCCGGTGGACCGCGCGGGGTCAACGAGTGAACGCCGCGCGGTCAGCGCGTGGTCCACTTATTTCCGGTTCAGTTAGTGGACGCTGAGCGGCGAGGCGGTGCTGGTCGGGTGCGAAGGCGTTAGATGAGCGTTGACCTTTAAGCTGGATATTTGGTAAGGACATGATAGGGATGGTATCTTAGAACGAGTAGAAATGCAAGCCGTCTAGACACAAGATGGGTTGATGTTACATAGAGAAATGCGGAATCTGGATGAGAGATTACCTACAGATAGAAAAGGAACCGATAGGAAACTTATACTTAGCAATGGCAATGGATAACAAGCTTTGGATAATGATGACAAGGATATAACATCCTTCAAACTTGCGCAAACTAACCTTTAAAAACCATATTTTACCAAAAAAATATTGTTATTATATTTCTACTCGCCAAAACAGTTTTAATATATGTTTACCAATACCTTGTAGCACAGGGGAAGGCAAACACAACAAAAGGAGAGGATACAATGACACACAGAGAATGTGTTTCCGCATACAAAACAAAGATTTTTAAACAGTCCTTTGTTGTGGTTCCTATATACCAACACGAGTTTTGGCAACCTGTTGTGTTATAAAACATTGCGTAACTCAATAACGCATTGTATCAAAACAACGATGATACTAAAGATAGAATGTTGTTTGGTTAACTCCAAGGTTACAATAAGATATAGAAGAATACAATTCATGATAGCTTTGCAACTGAGCCGAAATAAGAGGATTAGGTACCAGTAAGCCCCCAGATGCTTTGGGTGTTCAAATGTCTTCAAAGTAGTAAAATGTCACAGAGAATGAAAGTTATCTAGCTCTCTAGAATCTATCTTTCTTTAAATATGTTAATCTCCAATAACGAGCAGAAAATTCTAGGTAATGTTGATGACATTTTACAGCATCCTTGACATCGATGATGCGCAATTTCGCATTTTATTACATTCACCTTTCGGGTCATGGAATTTTAAATTATGGCTGAGGACGACAAGAACATCCATAAAAAACAATAACCCTTACTCGGCACACGTAATCATTAAAGAGTTAATAAGTAGAGAGGTAAATACACAGTTTACTTAAACATCGGAATAGTGTAAGGTGGCCCCACACATTGCTAAGTCGTGCTTCCATCTTATGCTGTGCCTCGGAATAAGGATATGGTCGGATCAGGATATGATTGAGTCATTAACTGATAGAAAGGTAGCAAAGAAAAAATTTTCACGCGTCACAATTAGATTTGACGTCTGAGTCTGACCACGTAGGCGGCTTCTCGGGACTTGTGGACGAACCTATTGAGGAATTGGATATAGTCACATGAAGTTGTGATCAAGAGAGGTCTAAAATTAAAAATTTCCTACTTGTTCATATAGCAAATGCAGCCTTCGCCTCTTTAACCCACTGAGCCAAGCAAAGAGAGCAGTAATGGCCTTAGCTATACATGTCTCCGAAGCATCCCTACGTGACTGCTCACACAAATTTAAATTCTTACTCAACGACGTATACCTTGAGCTTAAAGTTAGTGCTACAACTTTTTGTCTGCGCAAATATGGTGATACAAAAGCAGGTGATTATTACCATGGCGAGGTCGTTGTACCAGCCGGCCGGTGGGCGGGAATGCAAGAACGGATAACGGTTACTGTTTAGCACATAGATGCGCTAAATATATTGGCAGCCCAGTTGTTTGGGAAATTGGCATACCGTTTTGGGAAAAGCAGGACTTAAATCGCGGGGTTCTGACAGGCATGCCTAACCTCCTTCGGCATGCATTAGGACCCCTTTCTAAGAAACTAATATCGGTAGTACCAATAGTTAGGTTTTGGAAACGGAGGGTAGATGGCTCTGTGTAAATATCGTCGCTGACCCAAAAGCATGCTACTCTGCCCTGATTTACACTTGACCGACTCTAATACAAGAAATTGTAAAAGGATAGGACGAAGAAGAAAAAGAGGGTTGTAGGGAAAATAATATGCTGGTAATTTAGAACTTCTATATCAATATCATCAAGTATCAGGTGAGAAAGGTATGTTGAGCGTATGCTACGTTATTAGTTATTCGGCGCACGCGCACTCGGCCGTGGGGGATACCGTAAGGTCGGGATTACACTTGTAAATTACGCATCCAATTGCACGGTTATCATCTGCGGTGAGTCTAAAGCAGAACAATGTACATACTTTTTATTTAACTATTATGTCGATTTGTAAGCATATTGTAAGCTTAGATCCAATTATTTTGATAGAAATTCAATTCAATTGCTTTTCAACGGATAAAACTGATACAATGCCGGACAATGGACAACAAATAGAGTCAAACCTTTGCACTGTTAAATTGTATATTTATAACACCAGCGGTTTGGACTGTGCATGTCTTGACTGACGGACAGATATACAGACATACAACAAAGTGATCCTATAAGGGTTCCATTTTTACGTTTTGAGATACAGAGCCCAAAAAATTGTCTTAATATGGCGTACACTTCACGCGTAGTATAGCGTAGTATAGCCACAAGCTTCACAATCAACGTAACAATTTTCAGACAGTTTTGTGGTTACGGCAATTTCTTACAGCAGGGCTATTACATATCTTAGTTGACAACTGGTTTCGGTTGTACACCGAACTTTGATGGTAAATTAGAATGACATAACATTGGTATTACGTATTTCTTGCAGGGCTAACCTAACCTAAACTCACTGTACCTTGATATCCATTCACCGAAATACGTAATGCCAATGTTAAGTCATTCTAATTTACCATCAAAGTTCGGTGTACAACCGAAGCCAGTTGTCAACTGAGATATGTAATAGCCCTGCAGATGTATGATTATCATAGACGAAAGAGGTCGTTGCCCAACACTAATGGGACGTGGATATAATGAAATCTTTCTAGGTAATTTGTCAAAAACTAAAACTGTAATCACATCCCACGTTTTCTGAAAAAATATATAAAATATAAATCCGATGTCAGTGAACTCAACCCATCGCGAATCTTATGAGCATTATTACAAGACAAAGTGCAAAGGGATATAGTAACAAAAGTATTGATAAAACAATAAACGTATCCATTGTTATAGAAACAGCTGTATACATAGCTTCTGATACAGCTATAAAAGAAGCAGAAACAAAGAAACAAGGCGTAAAAATATCAGAAAGGGAAAGATAGAACAACAAACAATAAAGAAGCAAAACTACACCAAGAAATTTGAATCCAAAAAACTTTTTAAATGATAGTATAGGTAAGTAAGTAACACCCGCATCTATAAACAAGTCATTACTAATTCTGTCATCGTCAAATTGTATGAAAAATCTATCAAAACGGGATTTAGAACACTCCAAAGGTGCGAGCCGCATGATTGATTGAACCCCGGACCCGCAAGACGCGTACTTAACCAATCGGCTACCACTGAAGACATCAATGACACTGAAATTCGTTTGGCTGTATTCTTTAAACGAAAGGACACTGATACGTATCGCGATGCTGAACAAAGGGACATCTTTATCTGGACTGTTCGAAGTCCGATAGGAAACACTTGCTATCACACCAAGTGTGGGTGCACAAGCTATCGCGAAAATTATACAGTTCTGTGAAACAAAGGCACTGTCTTATAAAGCGATGTTTATCATCATACTATTTGTAAGTGATGAGAAAGATAGATATCAAAGAAGTTTCGCCGCAGAATATCGGGAATGAATGAATTCTGTCGGTGGTTTGATCGAAAAGACAACACAAGAATCATTCTGAAGTCTCTAAAGTGAAATTATAGCCCTAGCATTCCCAACCCCCAGTAAGAGATGGAAATCAATTCCAAATACATATGAAGTATTCTGAGAATAAATATCAGAATCCTTAAAATATGCAAAACATAAATGATGCAATAACCATAAACAATTTCATAACCGACGTAAAAATAACGTGCGCTAATGAAGAAGACTACTCCGATAAAATAATACATTGTAGGTAAATGTTTGATAATTACCAACAGAACATTAGCTATTCAGAAGAATGTCAGGCGTACTCACAAATTACTGTCACCAAGGTGTTCATTTAAATTCATTTCATCACGTAGCACGTAAAACAATTCTAGGACAAAAGTAGTTGGATATCCTCTAGCAAACTACAGAATACGTTCCGGTACATTTGACTCATTAAGATTAAGGAAATTGTTATTAGTAATTGCATATATTAACTAACTAATGCAGTGAAGGAGTGATTGACCTTTTACTTCAGCAGTATTTGGAAGAAATATATTCTTATCAGTGTTTGAATCTAGTTCAGAACATGTTTTCGTGACATTTACTTCAAAACCTATTAATCTAGATAGTTAATTTCGCAGAAAATATGTCACTAGTACACAGACATTTTTAAATGAATCTGTTTATAGATGACCCATATTTTTGTGCGTAAAACAGATAAGCGGAAGTTTTATATTCAGTCGTATACGGAAGATACAATTTATTGCTCCAAGGAGAAAAACAAAGGATTGATAACATGAAAACGTGTACTAGACTTTGTACTCGACTCCGTAGTACAATAACCGACATGCAATATGTACATGGTCTGATTTACTAAACAAAGAATTGCGTGTCTTTTTGTTTCTAATCGCATACAAAACGCATATAAATAACAATAAACCAACTTATGATTATTATTACTAACAATAAATGATATCCTTTTTGTATTGGCTAGACTCAACAAAAGCATTTGAATGAACGGACAGTTCAAACTATTTGTAATCATAATGTTATTATTGAATATTTATAACTGTAGTATATTATACAATATTTCTAATATAATATTAGTTTACGCTTGCATAATAATATGACAGATATGGCGAGGCATCTTTAATATTCTAAAGGCATACCTCAGGGAGATGATCTTGGACCATAAACATAGAACGTGACTCGAACACAACATGTGATATCATTAAAAAGGTCCTTTATTATTCTACATTTATCTATGCAGCTATATTAATATCTACGAATACATGACGAAACATTAAACGATAACGAATTACGAAACTTGACAGCTGCGCAGGTGTAGAATAAAGTCGAATAATAAAAGGATTTTGGACTTACCCTTGATAAAGGAGCACATCTCGCGCACGCCAGGCCAGCTGGTGGGCGAGTTTGTGGCTGAGGAGCAGGTACTACAGGTCCTTCTTTCACTCTGTATAGTGACGTCGTTCGAGCCTGCAGAAACAACATTAAGTTAGATGTATAGACAAGGGCGTTATGGGTGCCTGCAAATTGGCGTCGTCGCCGAAGCAGCCCCAAGAAACGTTGGCGTGACGACCTGGATGCATTTAGGAACAACTGGCCACAAATGGCCAATGAAAGGGAAAAGTGAAGAGTTGTCGGAGATACCTTTGCCCAGCTGTGGGAAGACTCAGGTTATTAGAAAAAGAAATACATCACGTTTTAAGGCAAAACAGTTGGTATATAGTATTCTAGCTCATTTATTTTATAAACGGTAAAATCGAACACCAGAAAAGTCATGACTCATCTACTGATACAAATTCATAGCATTGTTTAAGTAAATCATGATTTTCTAATAAAAAAAATCTTGCAATATGTCAGAACTTGTCGAGCGTGACTATAATACATTTAAAATTTCGTAACGATAATAATGTCAGTCACGAAATGCAACTCAATACCGTAAGATCCAGAGTTTAAAATAAAATAGAAATATAAAAGTGGGTCGTGAATATTAACGTAAAGATTACACCGTTTATATAACAATTTCACGTGATTGCCAAAATAGTAGCTTCAACGTAGTTTCATGACGAATCACCGGTGTCCTTACCGGTGTTACTACAAACGTAACTACCACTCCACCAAGCCAACTAGAAACCTGTCAAATGTGACGTCAACCGCAGAAGGCGATGGCGGTGTGCGGGAGGTGTGGCGGGCGGTATGCGGGCGAGGAAGCCGCATTCCATCCAAGTTCCTAGTTGGCTTGGTGGAGTAATAAATAGTAGTAAATGATATAAACACAACTACAAAGTAGTTTATGTACTGATTACATACGCTCATTCAGTTATTGTTACGCAATTATTGCGCTGTTGTTTGCGAAATACGTATTCACGTTAAGAATAGGAGAGTTAACCGCATATCTGTTATTTATAGAGCACGCAATGTTTGTTTCTTTTTTGTCATTTTTCATTCTCGGTGTGCCAAGTCTTAACGATTTAAGACTAAAGACAATTTTAAAAACTTTACGGCAGAATTTTTCGAGAATAGCTATCGTGTTCTTTTTTTTAATTCCCAAGGATGGCATAGGATGGCATAGACGGTCCACCTGGTGGTAAGTGGAAACTGCCACGCAGGACATCCGCAACTTAAGGGGAGAAGACGCGGCGCCAACCTTTTAAGAAGGAAAGACTTCAGGAGATCAATTCACAACTTGCATGTCTAGATAAAATTTGAGAGCCACTATACGTGGACAGACAAAACCAGGAACAAAAATCTCTTGTGAATTCCTTTAAGCTTGTTGATGGGTTCTTCAGCTAGCTAAGTGTTAGACTACAGAGCAAAGGGTATTTTATTATAAATATAACGTCTAGACTTTTATCCCCATTCGGGGGGTAGTCAGAGGCTTGAGTGGCCATACACCACCACATTGTGGAGGTATTAAGCCAACTCAAAGTCCACGTTTCACCAGATAGTCAGAACCCAACGTGACAGGTGGTGAACCTTGTCGCCGTGTATACAGGAACTGACTATTACCTAATCCCGAGGGATAGGTAGGTTTCCTCACGATGTTTTCCCTCACCGTTAGCGAACTGAAAATTATGCACATAGATGAAAATTCATCCATTGGTGCATGCCCCACCGGGGATCGAACCTGGGACCTTCCGATTGAGCCCAACGTGTTCGCCCCTAGGCTACAGTCGCCATTTTATTACACGGGCAAAATTGTATAAACGCTTTATTATAATCTTTATTCATCGAACATAGGCCTCAATCAGACCTATATTTCAATGGCATCAACATCCAAGAGACCATCCAATTTACATATTTTAAATGCAGAGTCAAACAAAAGCAAACAATATGTTTATACCTAGATTCTGAATTGTGGAAAGTGTGTTCAATACTATCTCTATATCTATCGATATCGTAGTTTTGTGAGAAAAGCATTAGGCCAGCTGCACATCATCAGAAACTTTCTGACAAAAATTTTATGGAAATGAATTTCTCATAAAGCACCCTACCAGTCCGGAAAATTTCTGATAGTATGCAGGACCCAGTACAAAATGTATGTAAGGAGCGCCTTTCGGTATTTTTCTGACAGTTAGTTTCTTATAATGTGCGGCCGGCCTTAGATCAGTAAAATGAAACACTAGCATCAGACTACGAAGTATACTCACAGTAACATCAGCGTCAATCTTGCTATAAACATCTCCGTATTGGTTGTGTCGGCGGCGCGCGCGCACCGCTTGCCGGAGCGAGCTGCTCGTGTCCCGGCCGCACCATCCGCCGACGCGCTCGCCGACAACTTCCAACATGTCGGCTACGCGGCTGTAACAAAGATAATTGACCCTTAATCATCTAATATCAGAACCATAGACACAGAGGAATGCATTAACCCCCAAATTCATAGAAAGTTATGATCGACTTGCAGTGGAATTACAAATCACATTTGTTCCTAAAAATGCTTTTCAAAACCATTGTAAACTGGCTAAAATCTCTATGAATTTGGGGTTAAGTCGTTATAGTGCCGTGCCCTATGGGGAACGCCGATTGTACATCAAGCTGGCAGTATGAGTTGAAGGTCTTCACAAGTCTGTCTTAACGATATAATAATTATCCCTCTTTAGGTCCTAGTCTTGGGCAAAATCCTCCCCTCAATGCGAGGAGGTTAGCGGATTTCACATGTCTTTCGAAAATTTATTGGATTTTTCTAGGACATGCAGGTTTCGTCACGATGTTTTCCGATGTTAACCGTAAGCAAGTGATAATCGTAATTAGAAACTCTCATTGAGTAATCTAAAATCTAGAATCTAGCTAAGTCCTAATGGATGGGATCAGACAGATCAGATGGACAGTATCTAATGCATATGATGTCAAATACCATTGACAATGAGGACCTAAAAATTACAATAGGGTACATAAGAGAGATGTCACGCTCACACCACAAAGTTCTGACGTTACTGTGCTTGTAAATATAGATCTTATTACATGGACAACAATACGATAATAAATAACAAAACATGAACTATAACTTGTGATAATGTAACATTTATTGTTATTTAAATGGTTCCATAACCATTTAAAGATTAATAAATGTTAAGTGTTCTATCTAACTGTAGGCAGAGAAATGATACCGCTTGTTTTGTATTTGTAGGAAAGAAGTCATTAAACTTATATAAAATACGACGCATTATGTTAAATGCGTACAAATTAGAGATTATTTATGCGGCTCAAAAGATTACATCGGTTTATGAAATCTTTTAAAATCTAGGACTGAAAGAGAAGTCATCGTTCGGCCGCGGAACCAACAAATACAGTTGGTAATCATGCTTCTAAACAGAATCGAATCTGAGGAACTATCGTAAAGGAGTAAATAAATAAGAACAATTGCTAGGTGTTCATGAAAAGAAACCACCGAGTTTAATGTCGGCGCTTTTCTATGGAAGCAGTATTCCGGTGATCGGTAGTTGGTATTGAATCTTCATGCGCTTTGATAGTCATTTTCATATAAGCCTAATTAATAAAATAAGAAAATGACTTATAAAGGGGCCGAACCAGATGCATTTTAAGATTTAAGATAAGTATAAAGCCCTATTAAAGCCAAATTAGAGCATAGAACTATAGTAAGTAAGGGAGAAGGATTATATCGCAAATTTTAATCTAGTTTCTTCAACATAACACGAAAAAAAATATTAGATTAAAAACGGAGAACACATACACAATTCAAGAGATGTGCATGAATGAATATTCACTTGAACTGTTTCGTATAAGACTCTTATTAAATTAAACTAATGTCTCTGATCCACGGAGCTAGGATAATTCACAACTTTGAGTCTGTGATCTTAATCCACATTGGGCTGACTGGTTTCATTCGAACCTATTATCACCATCCAATAGTTGTACAAAATATATTAACGAAGTAATCAAAAATCCGAAATCAAATTGTCGGAAACATCAATCACCAAAATAAAAAAAAATGTTAACAAACCTCGAGGTGAAGAACCAGTACAGTATCGCGGTGAAGATGGCCAGCTCAGCGGCACCGCTGGCCACCCGCACGTGCTCCACCATAGTCCACACGCTAATCATTGTATCCATCTCTGTATAATTAACAGAAGTCACTACATCACCCCCGGTCCAGTTCCACAATGCACTTGATTCGAGAATATTGAAAGGAATCGTCACAATTTAAAATTTCACTGATCGCTCCAAACGCTTTGCAGATATTATGAGTCCTTCAAAAAATTCCAAAATCGATTTCAATTTCTGTGAACGCAGGTGCTACTTCACCGAGAGACCGAACGAAACTGACACAAAACATATGCAGATGGCACAATGAACACTTGAGTGACCTATGTTCGGTGTCGCATATGTAAGTGGTAGCGTCGGCGTGATAGATAGCATAGGCACTGAACTGCCACGCGCTATCGATGTGAAAACAATAATTAATAACGACCTAATTGCTTGACGATAAACTTATGAACTGTAAACGGGGCAAAGTTGGTGCTAGATGATGATGGATGGAAAAATTAGAGGTCCCTACGAATTGGGAGCTGAGTGCCTGTAATGAAGAGGAACAGGCACAGACAGATAGAGACTGATTCGAATTAAATTGTAATAGAGAAAATGAAATAAATAATAATAGAGAGTATGAGTAAAGACAATAGAATTCAAAAGGAAAACCTTTATCGATACAGAGGAGAAAGTGAAGAAAGTGGTGGCAGGCCCTTGCCCAGCGGCGGGAATTACCTAATAAATAAGCTAAAACAGACCCAAATGCAAAGTAAGTATATAAGTTTAAAACTGACATCCAAATTCAAAGTGTGATAGGTACAAATATTATGAAGATACGTTATCAGAGAACATAAAAAAGTGAACTCATAAAAAGAGCATGGATCATCTTAAGTTCAGAAGGTGTAAATAATATTGTGGGTGAGTTGGGCCATGCCTACGATAGTGAACAACGGCTGGCGGTGGTGTGATGTCGCGTGATCACACGATACTCAATGTCGAAAGGTTTCCACTAAAACAATGTGTGGAGTTGCAACGTAACGAATACAACGCAACTTTGAACTCTGCATGAGTCTGCATTGAAAATAACCAAATGCAGCTCAATCAGGCAAATTTACATATACATAGATCGTGACAGATTGATGCAATAAAACTGTGGTTTTTAATATAATGTAAATTTGCACTGCTAATGGCCAAAGTTCAAATTTAAGACAACGACTGATTTATCGTTCGAACAATATATATAAGCATAGCACCAGTGGAAAATTTAGCGATTCTAGGCATTCACGGTGAAGGAATTGTAATGAAAACAGTACACAACACAGCAATTAACGATACAGGTCAGTTGTCGCCTTTGGATGTTCATACAAGTAATACAAGTCTATTACCTATGTGAAAATTCTAGAACAATATACCCTGTATAAAAATAAAGGCTAATTAGATATTCAACTATGATATGTGCTGTGCTTGGACTGCTAGGTATGTTTGAGTAAGCGCTCTAACTATTACATAAGACAATATAATCATAACAACAATTAACAACAGATTGACCACTGTTCTGATTTGAGGAAGGTAAGACTAATAAATGAAAGAAATCAAAACATTTCCACAATGCTGTAGAAGATAATATAACCTATATTGATGTCATGATAAAAACATGTTCCGAAAAGATGCTATTTTATGACCATATTTACATAGTGGTGTATCATATCTATTATTCCGCAATCTAAAACGAAAAAAGGTTTCTGATAGCAAATTGGGGATTAAAATTGTATTCGATAGTTTCGTTAGCGGCCCACTTAGCGCGGGTTAGATCAACATAAATAGTCAAACGACTATCATTGTACGCAAATCAGGATTGGAATTAGAAATATACTCAATT
The DNA here is from genome assembly GCA_947859195.1 of Drymonia ruficornis. Lineage (NCBI taxonomy): Eukaryota > Metazoa > Arthropoda > Insecta > Lepidoptera > Notodontidae > Drymonia > Drymonia ruficornis. Next base: position 6,626,456 of record OX401926.1, on the reverse strand, counting down.
AACGCAATCTCATAGTTCATGAGGATTTTAAACACAGACAATGTAGGATATATACTTTTCGTATTTATATTTACATCAATCACGGGAATTGAGGGAATCTGATGGATGCGGGCAGCGCAACACCGGTCATTGTGGCGAACCTTGGGGAGGCCTATGTCCAGCAGTGGACGTCTTTCGGCTTTTGGCTGAGATGATGATTTACCTCAACTAGAGCCAAAGGTAAAACTGAAGTAACAATTAATAAGAATAAAGAGTGTATAGCTATACAAATAACATTGAAGTGTATATTTATTAACCGGTACTTATAACATATATTACAAAAAACTATTTTTAAAATTGTTGTCTGTCTATATGTTTGTTCAAGCTGTCTCCAAAACGGCTGGACCGATTTTGACGGGACTTTCACTGGCAGATAGCTGATGTTATAAGGAGTTACTTAGACTACTTTTATTTTAGTTAACATTAACAAACATATTATGTTAAATTCCACGCATACGATGTCGCGGGCAGAGTGAACAATACAATCAAAGAAATTTATGTTTAGTTCTTGCGTCTCTCGTTCTTTTAGTCAACGAAATAAAGACGTAAGTCATAACAACTGACTTGAAGAACACTAATGTAAATATACATGACTTGAATTAAAATTATAATGCAAAGGCAGCCAAGGTTGCTTAAGTATTGGTAAACATACGTTCAACTCAAATAATTGAGAAAATAACCTTAAAATTTAACAAAATTACATTGATAGCAAGTTAACAACGCTGCAATAGACTAATTCGATTATTTGCCACAGTACCGACAGCTGCAGTCACGTAATGTGTGCATGTCTAATTGTTGGTGAAGAAAGCGAATTGTCTGAGGATATTTTACGAGAGAAATACAATAAAAGACGACATGAATTGAATTGGAGTTGCTGCCACGGCTGCATCGACTGGTAATAGAGAATTGTGGAGAAGATTAGATGATGTTGCTGACATAAGAAATGATATAATTGAGTTATAGTTAGACCATCAACGATTGGATATTTATAGAAAGCTTTAAACAGCTCATGTGCTGTAACGTGGTAAAGCGACACAATCAAGTCGAAACTAATGTATGAGTATCATGCGGTCCGCTTACTATTATCATTCAGTTCTCGAATATCAATTCCAACGATCACTAGGAGGTACGGTTTCAATACACGTTGACGGTGTAAACGGGTGTCATTTAACCATTAGGAATTACAACTCTGTCGTTAGCAAAGAAAGTGAAATCGACATGACATTACGCACGAAAAACATCGTTGCACAAAAAAACGCATAGACCATCATTCTATGCAAATATTTTTGGATACCTTACCGGAAAGTTAACCTCAATAAATAACGTTACGCTTTGGAATGCAAGAATTTTAGATCGCGAACGAAGATTATTTAATGAAACACTTGATGCAACTGGCGTTTTAAATGGTGAAAGAATGCGAATTTTTATATAACAACCGAGAGCGATCGTGGTATTGCGACGCGAACGCGAAACGTCTGCCCTTGCGCACGGCCGACGCAGCACTGAACGCGCGCGTCACGCGTGCGTGCGATCTATAAGTAGTGACAGTGATTGAGTTAAATCATAAAAGAAATGGGGAACTCGACTACCGGCTTGACCCTCGATACTGTAGTATAGGTTAAGATAAGTAGATTATCAATGGTTGCACCGGCTATGATAACAACGGTAATACCTATGCAGCAACAGTTTCTGCAAAGGCAAAACTAATCAACGAAACGCAACGAAATATATTTATACGGGTTTAAATTTTTATGTTATAGTACGAGGCTCTTTTTACATAATATATTTCTTCAGTAACCTATTTTGCCGAACACTATAACGTTTATTTAGGTAAAAAAATGCTATTAAGACGATACAAGAAAAAAATGAATTTTAGTTTCGGGGTGTGGCTAGCGTCGCGTGAGCTGCCGAAGGATATATCCCTCTCGCTTAGCTAGGACAGAACAGCTATGGAGTAGACTATAGTATAGTTATTTTTTGAAGGAACAATATTGTTTAATTCGTACAATTAAAATAATATGTCCCAGTGCACCTTTTAAAATAGATGAAATGGATGAAAATATTCAAATATATTTTTTTCGTTTTATATGGGATTTTTATGTCGAGTGTATTTGAAAAAAATAATTTAATTTCTATGTTGTTTTTATTGCTGAAGACAAAGTAAGTCAAAAGAAGACAAACGATACCTACAATATGCTGATAGATACGTATAACAATATTTCGATCGTATAATAGCCTATAACCAGCGGACGATCCAGAAGCGTCCAACGATATCTCATTAGTCAAATTATTATGATAAAAATAGTTTGGACGTTATACGGGAGCAGATGAACATACATACATATCGGTCAAAATCATAACCCTCCGCCCACCGTAGTCGGGTAAAAATGTACATACTCTGTGTCAGTGACTGACTGCCGGATATGAGTATCTTTTTCATGTTTCGTAGGCAAAGGAATACTTTGGTACTTAACTTCGATGCCGATCATGAAGTCATCAGCGGTGTCATAATATTTATTTTTACCATATTTAATTTATTTTTTAATTTAATTTTCAGTTTTTATTAATTGTATTGATTTAACCATGCATTTATTTATTGTTTATCTTTTTATCTTTATTTTTTTATCTATCAAAATCACCCTTAGACTGGTTACCGCCACAGGTGACAAGAGGGCTGGCTCTTTCCTTGCTCAAAAAATTCGCTTGACAACAGGAACAGCTTGAATACAGGGAGGACATGCAGCCAGTATCCCACGCGGACGGTATTTGTTTAATTAGGGGTAGGTTTTTATTTTATTGTATTTTATTTTAATTTATGTTATATTATATTGTATTTTAATGATAAAACATGAAAAATAAAAAAGATTTTTTTTATTTTTTTAAATTTAATTTTACTTTTATTTATTGTTTTATATTTATTGTGAAATTATAATAATTTTAATAATCAATATTGGACTATGTCTGAAACAAATACATTGAATTAAATAATTTAAATACAAAAATTATCACATTAACTCGTTAAATCACGGTTTACACCCGCTAGAACGAAAAAGATCCTAACATGGTAAGTAGGACCTGAGGTTTGGCCAGTTAATTACTTAAAATACACTATATTTATTTCAAGAAAACATTCATAAGATCTGAAGGCGTCGGACTCGCACATAAAGGGTTCCGTACCACCGTAGAATAAACACATCAAAAATATCAAGTTTGAGACTTGATATTTATTTTTAAATGTTATTATATTTTTAGTATTTGTTCTGCACCGGCAACAGAAATACACATTCAGTGAAAATTTCAACTCTCTACCTGTTACGGTTCGTGAGATACAGCCCGCGCTGACAGACGGACAGACAGACAGACGGACAGCGTAGGCCTAGTAATAGGGTCCGTTAGCACCCTTTGGAACCCTAAAAAGTAGCCTATGTTCTCCGCCAAGACCCAGTCTATCTCCATACCAAAATTCATCAACATTGGTTCAGCGGTTTAGCCGTGAAAAGGTAACAGACAGAGTTACTTTCGTTTATAATATAATAGATTGAATAGGACGGACAAACATTTTCCTATCCATATCTGTAATGTTATTTTTTACGATAATTTATTGATGTATGATATATTTATTACTTGCCCATCCATACCTACAACAAACGCAATAAAGCGACTCCATTGTTTTGACAAGCAATGTATTCCCACTGTCGGCCCAAGACCATGCTGCAAGTATATAACAGTAAGCGAAATAGGGAGTTTTTACAGAAATGACACGAATAACTATGAAATGACAAGAGATGACACAAAATGACAAGAGATGACACAAAATGACAAGAGATGAAAAGAAATTACACAAGACAAGGAAAAGCAAACGAAAATCACGCTGCAGTGCAGGTCGTAGGTTCGATTCCTGCCCAGGACATGCATTTGTGTGCATGAACATGTCCGCATGTCCCGAGTCTAGGTGTAATTAAGTGTATATTTAGTTTGTATTTACAAACAAAAAGTAGTATATGTAGTAATATCAGTTATCTGGTTTCCATAGTACAAGCTCTGCTTAGTTTGGGATCAGGTAGTCATGTGTAAAAGAATTTCCAAGGATATTTATTTATTTATCATAGGCGTCGGCGGACTGTAAATACTGTACTGTACCTGTAATGTGGCACGACCGTAATATTTTTTCGTAATATTTTTTAAAAAATCCTTCACAGGTCCGACGTCGAACAAGTCCGAGCGGACACTGACAATACAAAGTTAGAGAGAGACATGGTTAGTTCAAGTACTTAAAATGTGAGATGGCGATATTGTGCGCGCGCTCGGAAATAAACAACGTAAGCGCCAAACCACATTTACTTGAATTAAAAAAAAACTACTTCATGAATTAAAATATGGTTGAAGGGTAGTTTAGATATCATTATTTGCTATGTTTTAGAAATAATTTCGTGATCTAAATCGTAAAAACATCGTGGTAGCAAGGAAAATTGTAAATAATTAGAGCTCATTTCATAAATTTTTTTTATCGAGAAAATTTCATCAAATCGTGATTTGGATTTAAAGATACTCAAGATAATATAGTCAAAAATCATACATCTAAATATAAGATTCCTAGTCCACATACTTACTTAAAGAAAAAGTAGAATAGAAAATCAACCAAATTTCGAACCCTCCTCTTAAGTAATGCAAATACGGAGGTGAAGTCTTTCAAGCAGCTGAAATGTTTTTAATTGTTTGTTAATGTTGCTTAATCAGTTTATTGTTGCAAGGGCAAAGGGCTCACCTTTTCCACCCAATTCATTTCTTAATTGATATCAACAGCAACTATATTCTTCAATTTGTCTCTGTCTATATGTCCTGTAGTTTCATTGTCCCAAACAACTCTCTTGCAACAACAATGATAGCATCGACCCTCGATGGTAGATGGTAGTAATAATCCATCCCATATGTTGACACTGTCTCAGAGTTAACTACAGTGGAATAACAGGTTTCTGTTTAACAAAATATTAATATGAGTTTAAAAATACACTTTCAGTGCTATTGTATCTATTTTTGAGCTCTAGTCGTATTTGAAAAGATATTTGGATTTGAAAACTGTATTTTGCATAAAGTCAACTAATATTAAGAATGGTGTGTCTGTTGGTTGGCTTTATTGCGTATTACTTATGAAATTGGGAAACACTTTTAAGCGGTTTAAAAAAGGAGTATCTAAATTCTATATGCTGTGTCCAGATTAGTTTTATTGAGTAGTTTATTACCGGTTCAGGGCGGATCCCTGGTTAATAATAAAACCCTTCATCTCTCTAGGTATTGTATCTAAAAATATATGTACCACTTGCGCAGTGTTTTTATACCTAATTCAATTTCCAAGACTTTAATATTGAACCATGTATTAATTAAAACCTAATTATTTCAGCGAAAATCAATTTTCAGCTTAGAAAATTCGTTCAAAATATTTTTCGATAAAAAATGCATGCATTTGAATTGGCAAATATACTATGTATAAGAACGTAACTCAGATTTCTCAAAAACGGCAGAATATTATACAATTAATATGATGAGAAACGCTGCTTAACCCACATAGAAACGGCGAATTAATTACCGTACCGTATAATTATTATCAAATATGAATTATTATAAAACACAATAGCTACCTACCTAAAGTAAGTAAAGATTAGTGGACTTTAATCAGATACTATCGGCTAATGATGAAATATGAAGATAAACATTATTGTTGCTGGGAGAATAGGTATATCCGAACGCCTCTGCTTCTAATTAGGCCTTCACTAGCAACAGTTGATCAACATTTTATACAACCGCTCACTGGATCTTCAGACTCGGAAGTTTCACATCAAACGCTTTAAGCGGACTAGATATGTCAGGATATATCGTAGCGATTTCAAATTGCACATTTAAAGCAGTGTCTTAGCGTAAAACTCTTTGGTTACCTGTGGCCCTAGTATCTCTGCACGCCACGACCGATAACTGCGTCTTAATAGTTCCCGGCAGAAGTTTGCAGACAAAGCCATCCAGAACTGAGGATGATGGCGGAGCGCAAGATTTTTATTCCACATGCTTGGATAAAACTGCGCAAACGAAATCAATAACGACCTATCCAATAGAGAACACATATAACTCTCGCTGAACGATTGTGCAAACCAGATAAGCTGCAATTGACAAAACTGCTTAGAAAATAGTTAGGATATATAGTTTTATTTAGCTACCATCATTGTATTCTATGTGAGTTTTTGGAAGCAAGTTTGCCTGCAAGGTGAACTTAATATACTTCACGTGTTTACAATTTACAGTACTACCAAAACATTTTCGTGAAGGTTCCGGTCAGCCATGTCAATATGTACAAGCGTCTTTATTTCCCTGTTACCTCATACAACAAATGTAAGAATACGAATCTAAGTTTATAGTTCTACATAATATTTATGCTATGCATAAATAATAGTATTTTACAAAGTTAATACTCAGCTTTGCTTGAAAACTAGGCGTTCCCCAGGGGACTCTCCTTGGACCAGCGTTACATTTACAAAAAAAAGAAGGCTTTCGAAAGTGACTAACACATTAGAAGTTTCAAACACAACCCGGTCATGGTTTCCAGGATACCCCCAAGTGGTTGTAAATGGCTAACAATTGTCAGCGCGGCCGTCAAATGGACCGACAATTGCTTAACACTGGTGTAATTGATAGCTCTCTATCCCGACATGTAATATTGAGGGCTGCCGTATTAGTGGCGTTAGACATTTCAACCACAGAGAGACGGCAGCTTTGAACCGAAGGCATTTATTTTTAGCCTAGCCCTAGATTGTAATTCCGGCTTCAATGAATGTGGACTCCACTCGTTTGGACTTCAGTCTAACACCTCTGTCACGGTAATGGTATAATACAGTATTGTGACTTGGCCCTGACTATGAAATAATTACCTACAGCCGTGCGGTATGTAAACAGGCGATAGGGCTAACCGCCTACAGTATATTAATCGACTTCGACCACGTAGTGGGAGCTACTGCCACAGGAGTGCCGGCATTGGCCCAGGCTCACTACGCTGTGGACGGACCGCGGAATCATTGACTTATTATTATCATTTGATATTTATACCCGAGTGCCTAGTTGGCTTGGTGGAGAGTAGGTAACATTACCGTACCTCTGTAATGAGAAGCAGTGACATTGAAATTAACATTTTTGAATGATCTACCTGATAATTTAGCAGCATAAGAAAAGTGTGGGTATCATCCAGTTTTTAGGGTCTCGTACTCATAGGGTGCCAAAGGAACCCTTTTACTAAGACTCCGCTGTCCGTCTGTCAGCGGGCTGTATCTCACGAACCGTAATAGGTAGTGAGTTGAAACTTCCACAAAATGTGTATTTCTGCAGCCGCTACAACAACAAAATACTAAAAAATAAATAAAGGGGGTCCCCATACATGAAACTTGATATTTTTGACGTTTTTATTCTACGGGAACCCTTTATGTGCGAGGCCGACGCGCACTTGGCCGGTTTTTTTGAATAATTTCTAGTGGAAATAATTAGTACAAATATAAAATTGCATTTAATTGCAGACATTAATTTAGACAATGAAATAGTTTCTCACGGTAACTTAAACCACCATAATTTATTGTAAATACTTTCAAAAATAGTATACCTGATATAAAATAATAGTCTAGACTAGAATATTCCCGAAGTAATTACATTAGAACAACAGCATGTTTGGTAAAATATAGGATGTTTCAGAACTGTGAAATAATACTGTGGTATAAAAAAATAGTATAAAAATTGTATTGAAATCGAACACTTTTTTTTACCATCAGTTTTGAAAAATTGCGTCTCAAGACCTATATAAAATTTTCACGAAAAATTTCCTGAATATTAGTGGTTCCTACTCCTAAACGCTTGATGTTCTAAGGCCGTAACACAAAAGCTGTCACTAATATTCGAAGGCCTATAACTCAGAAACTATTATAGAATAGTTACGCTAAGCATGTACATATCAGCTACCGTATATGTAGTTTAATGATTTCGTACGTTTGAAACACTCGGTATAAAGGTATAATCAGGTGTGGATGGGATGTTGTAAAACTGGTCACAGCTGATACTGTGCTAATGCGGCTAACGACACTAAATTGGCACAATGAAGACCAAGTCCATTGATAAATCCCACTAATATTATAAATGTGAAAGTTTAGATGGATGGATGGATGTTTGTTACTCAATCACGCCAGAACGGCTATACGGATCTGGATGAAATTTGGCACAGAGATAGATTATAGTCTGAAATAGCACATAGGCTACTTATTATCCCGATAGTATGTTCTCGTGGGAGAAATGCGCGGACGAAGTCGCGGGCAAATGCTAGTGTATAATCTACACTAATATTATAAAGAGAGAAGATTTGTATATTTGTATTTTTGGATGTTTGTAATGAGTAAACTCAAAAACTACTGGACCGATTTTCAAAATTCTTTCACCATTAGAATGCTACATTATCCCTGAGTAACATAGGCTATATTTATATGTAGAAAAAAATTAAGGATCCCTACTAAAACTTCAATAATGTAACCCAAGGTGTAAAAAATTTAGCCATAAAATGACTTTCATCGCATGCGCTACGGAAACTATTGATGATAGAACAAAAAAATGTTCTACAATATTAAAGAACATATCAATATCTACAAAAAACTTCGCGATACTATATGTCCAACTATTGTAGTTACATTACTATAACGACTTTTTAACATTTTAAAAGTTGATAGAAATGCCGACCAAAATCAGACCATGTTATCCATACCTTAGTATTAATAAGAGATCCGATTTTTTAAAATTTAAATTCTACACGGCGAAGTCGCGGGGAAAAGCTCGTTATAATAACAAAGCACTTTGCTTGCTATTCTATAAATAAAGTATAAAAATAGACAACTTAAGAATATATTATTAGCCAATACGTGAGCAAAATGAGATGAAATGTTATTGACTCGTATGATATGATTTTTTTTTTCCCTAATGGCATGACAACATTGGTAAGGCTAATTAATTATTCTTCAAGCTAATCCAACAAGAATATGATTTTCCGTGTTGAGTATAACATTTTTTTAAATCTTATCAATTCACCTTACTTATCTTCTAAAGTATTTTGTGATTGCGATGTTAGAAGGTAACATATCTGCTAAAATAATACATCAATGAGCACGAGTAAATTTTCTGAAATAGTATTTTTGTAATCGATTCTGGTTTGGTCTGGTCTGGGAACTACGGTACGGTGTCCATAAAACAAGCGATGCTAGGATTAGGACCATAAAGTTCGTGTGTTTATCTGGCTGTATTTATTTATTATTTTAGATAAAGTGAAAGTTATTTGAAGGATAAAAGTAATACCATCGTATTAAATACGTAAGTAAGCAGTAGAATATTATCGTAATTCTCTTCGGTAATAAAGGTGTACTTAATACTGGAATGACAATAATCCATGTGACATGAATTTATAGATTGAAAATTGTCGGGTCCGGCCATCACGCTCCCATTCCGGGACGCCCCCGGCCGGCACGCACCCACATTGAAAAATTTGTTATTCCGCCACGCTCCCACCTGTGACCTTCCCGTTGTAACGTTTTTTAGACACACACTTAAGCAAATACTGTTGAAAACAAAAGTGTTTTTGAATTTAAATATTTTTCTTTTGTGCTGCGTTTATACTATCATATAGAATATAAGTAGGTAAGATTAGTTTTTTAGTACCTATATCCTTTAAAAATATGTTTAAAAATGCAAACTAAATTATATTAAAAGATGCTGGTTTCTAAAGTTAACACCAGACGGAAACAGTGAAAGGGCTGCTCGCCTATTGTGTAGACCTGAACCAAACGAGTTTCTAAAACAATAGATAATTTTAGATGGACGATAAGTGCATCCCTTTCGCTCATGATGGAATATTGTAAACGTCTGTCTGCACACAATGTCGTACATGTGTTTTTTTATACTAATATAAGTAAAAGTCACTTCTAAGGTGGGAGCGTGGCGGAATAACAAATTTTTCAATGTGGGTGCGTGCCGGCCGGGGGCGTCCCGGAATGGGAGCGTGATGGCCGGACCCAAATTGTCATCGTTCACACAAAGAAAATTATATTTGCACTGACTTATAATTCTCCCAAATGACGAACCTTTGATGCCGTTGATTCGTACGTAATACTAACAAAAAAGTAAATACTTAATCAATGTTAATGTCCGATACGATCACGGATATAAGATATTATTGTGTAGGGTTACCATTTATTTATGTAGCACTAAAACATATTTACTTATAAAATTCCTTTGTGGCAAAGGCCAAAGAGGGTACCTACCTACTACCCACATAAACAAAGACTTGTATACAAAAGTTTGTGTTTCTTATGCATAATTATGCATAAGAAAAACATACAAAAACTTAATGCTTTTGTATTATATTCGAGAATCCATATAGGTACCTAAAATCTGTTCAATCGTAATATAATAATAATTTAGCCCTTTTAACGTCCCACTGCTGGGCACGGGCCTCAGTAAAAAATATATTTAATGGCAGGTACCTAGTTAATACTCATACTATAGTATAGTATAGTAACTATACTACTACTATACTAGGTACTTCTATGTGGTTTACAATTGCTGATTGCCATAACGAGTCCGAGTCTGCTCCCAGTAAAGCCTACTCCATATTTCCAAACAATCCCGGGAAGACCAGACAAATCAGTTCGTCCAGGAATTATCCTAACATTTGGTAACCCTAATCGAGTGCAATGCCAAATTCTCAAATAATGTTACTGACGTTACTGTACGTATTTTAAAGGATACATACTATACACACGATCGGTGATCTTTCAGCGACTAAAGTATTAATTACTTGTATTTTTTTATGGATGGATTTTTAATCTGTTGTCTTTGTTTATAAGTACCTACCAGGTTTCTGAATATATTAATGAGACCGTGAAATATTGAAAATAATAACTTATTGCAATATTGTTTCAAGGATTGACGAAAAGAGAGTATAAGGCGAGTGTGAATGAAAGTGTTGGAAGGGGTAGACCTAGGCGGACGTTTAGAGACCAAATCAGGGACGTCTTGAAAAAAGGCCAGGTCAAGAGTACCCAAAACCGAAGAGCATGTATGAAGGGAATAATGAAAGTGGACGAAGCGAAACAAGTGTGTAAGGATCGTAGCAAGTGGAAAGAAGTGGTCTCTGCCTACCCCTACGGGAAACAGGCGTGATTATATGTATGTATGTATGTAATATTGTTTCCAACTAGCCAACTACGCAGTCCACGGGTGAATACATTGAACCGACATGGAAGCTATGGAACTGCGCATAAGTATTTTATTCTAATTCCTACCGATAACAGACTAGGGGGCGTCCATAAATTACGTGAGGCATTTAGGGGTGGGAGGGGGTCGAGCAAAATCTCACCAAATCTCACGTGGGGGAGAGGAGGGGTCTCTGCAAATCTCTCGTAATTCTTTTTTACCGCAAAAATCAGTATAAAATTGCAAGAAAATTGGGTTAAATGAAGTAAAACATGTTTCTCCTATAATATTTAAAAAATCACACGTGAGATTAGAAGGGGAGGGAGGGGGTCGAAAAATCTCAAAAATCACCTCACGTAATTTATGGACGCCCCCCTATGAGCAAAAACTACGTACTCACCAGGCGTTAGGCCAAGGATTAAGGTCATACATCTTATATCCTTTATCTAAACATTATGAATTAAATGCTAATAAAATACATAGTATTAAAAGCACGAGTTATTGCGCATTCCTAAACAATAATATTTGCATCGTTTACAGCTCGTCGACGTCATGAGTAAGGGGGCGTCCATAAATTACGTGAGGCATTTAGGAGAGGGGGGGCCTTGGCAAATCTCAATAAATTTTTTTACTGGAAGAAATAGTGTAAAATTGCAAAAAAAAACTGGGTTAAATTAAGTAAAATATTGTTTCTCCCCTAGAAAATAGTTTTTGAAAAATCTCACATGAGATTAGAGGGGGAGCGAGGGGGTCGAGCGTAATCTCACGACATCTCACCAGGCGGGAGGGGGGTCGAAAAATCTCAAAAATCACCTCACGTAATTTATGGACGCCCCCTAACAACTGATTGATACAATGCGTTGATGATTGATTATTACAGTCATAACGTTTAATCTATTTAACCCCTGATGCAACAGTAATATAAGTATGATGGTATTACAGGATTTTTTTACCAGGCGGTCTCATAGGGCCACTATGCAACATTGCCAATCATTATTCCGATTTTCTAGCAGAAATACTTGACGCCATACATGTTTTCTTTGAGGAAACGTGAAGATTGTTTTTATTTTAGTTTCTTGTTTAGAATAATGACGTCAACGTTGTATATTAATTGAGTAAGGTTCAATCCTTGACCGTAACATGTAAACTCGTGGTTATTAGTTATTGAATTATAATCATTATTAATGAATAATCACCGCCATTTAATGAATAGCTTAGCCGTCCAATGGTATGCCGGATTTAACTATTTGGCGGCGACATATTAGCGCACAAGTTGATGGTTAAATATTTTTTTATGTTTTTGGTGTGTTTATATGAACAATTTGAAAAAAAAGTAAGGAATGCATACGTATTTAATGCGAGCGACTGTATCTCAAAATAACTTGCAGATAAGACCAGCTGGTCATATAATAGATATGAGATTATAGAAATCCTACACTGACGAGTATTTAACATAATGAATCACTTAATATTGTAATACATGGATTTCATCAAAGTCGGGATTATTTTAATCCTGTTGATAGCAGTTAAACAATATATTGTGCATGTACTATAATTATCATTTAAAAGACGATAACATTCATAAAAAGAACTATACAAGTTTAGGTCTATGGTAAAATATCCTAGAATCCTGTGACAGATTACCAAAATGATTGCTTCATTATCGGACTTTTATATGATTGTCCTAGCTAGTACTTTTAGCTTCTCTTTACGCTAGTTTATATGTAATCTTGGTGTATTTGCAGCCGCTGTCGTTTTGTGGCCCACAACCCCTATTTTTATTGTTAGAGAAATTCAAGAAGGTACAGTAAATCCGCCCTGTAATGTGCTAAGAGCCTTGGTCTATGCCCAGCTTAGTCGGTCGCTGAAACTGGGACAAAAACCATTGATCTATTATTTTAGTGGATATGGTACCTTCTAACATGCATCGCAATCACTAAACAGCGAAATTCACACATCTATTATCGCACTCGCAATTCAATAATGAACGTATTGAATACATAAGAAGGCATTATTCACCATAAGATGAGTCGTATTGGAAATACCGCGTGCACGCATATCATTTGCGAGCGACCGAGTCGATCTGTGTCCATGGACTCATTTTGGACAGACACTTTGCAAATAAAAACAAGCTTCGGTACAGGAATATAAAGAGATAATCTCTATATAAATATTCTCTCCTTTATGTAATAATCCTTGATTTGATAATATTGTATCATTAACATCATTATTAATGAGGCCACTCGGTGCATCCACACTCGATGTAAACACAGGTTACGTATTTATTTACTTTTACAATCGAGTTATTATGTGTATTTATGGAATCGAGAGATATCGATACCTATAACAAGTAGAATTCTGACTTGGGTCAAGGCGCATACTTCAATCGATACTTTAGGGCCGTAAGATCAATTGTATTGTGGCTTTCGTTCTTATTGTATGGTAAGTTAGTGGCTAACCTGGTGTCAGAGTTGTTCAAGCCTCTGACAAGGCTTAACCACTACTGCCTTGATGATGATAGCTTCGAAATTCCACCCCTAAGGCCGTTAAATAGGGGAAGAAAGTTTGTATAGAAGTTCTATTATGAATTCTGCGCGGATGAAGTCGCGGGCAAAAGCTAGTTTCATATGTATTTAGTTAAAAAAACTGTCATATTGACATTACAAACAGACACTTCAATTTTATTTATTTGTATGTAATGTATGGATTAGATATAATAGGCCAAACCGTTACATAATGAAAGGGTTCATCAATAAGTGATGAATTGATTATAGTAATTATATCAAGATCACGTGTCACGTTCATGGCCCTCTGATGCACACGAGACCTAGATAATGCGAGGCCAACCGTAGCAAGTGTACGAACGGGGCATATGCGTCAACCTTTCAGCGTGGCACTCATCTATCAACTCGGCACCCTACCAGCACCGCCTCGTCGGTCGGCATCCACTAACTGAACCGGAAATAAGTGGACCACGCGCTGACCACGCGGCGTTCACTCGTTGACCACGCGCGGTCCACTGGTTGATCAATGACGTTTATGGTGTAAAAGCAGCGTCCGCCCGCGGACCACCTGTCGACAACGATTGGACGCCGAGCGGCGAGGCGGTGCTGGTCGGGTGCCGAGTTGATAGATGAGTGCCAACTAGGGTTGCCACCTTTTTTCTTGCAAATAAAGTACATTGTTCAATAAAGGTAAGAAAAAAAAAGTACATAGTGTCATAATAAAGTTTTTTTAAAAATTTCTAGGTTTTTTCCAGGCATTTTGTTCGAGGCATTAATAAATTTGTAAAATTAAATAATGTTAGAATGTTTTGACCCTCATTATAAATCAAACAGATTCACAGAGTTTGTGGATCTTTAGTTTACCAATCACCATGTTCGATTTCCCATTGACTTTTATACTTTTACGTTTATTTTTCAGTTTCGTTGTAAAAAAATTGTCGCATTTTCTCGGTGTAACTTATTCATTATGTATTTGAACCTTTTCATTATAAAAATTACGTCTTTTAGGTGTACATGAAGTACTTTGCTTATTGAAGTTGTCATTGTTCATGGTTTACTATAACATAAATCTATTAAACCGATAAATCGTATTCTTATAGCACTCAAACCGCATTACCTCTATTTATTTCAATTTCTTTGCGCATTACACAAAACAAACCAAACCAACAAGTATTGACAATCGATAACGTTCGGTTTTACGCAAAAATTCATACGACCAACATTTTTTGATTCCTGAGAAATCAAATCATACGAAATAAAGTATTTTCGCGTACAATAAAGTAAAATTCTTGTAAAATATATAGTACAATTACCCGAAATAAAGTACAATACTTTATTACAAAGTACGGGTGGCAACCCTAGTGCCAACCTAAATGACGAGAAATAAAGCGGTGACTGAGACGAATTGCACATTGCATTGGACATGCGGTGAATGCGCCAATACACCTTTTTATGGCACTTGGTCTACCACACACTCTCATTACTCCTGTAAGCTTGAACCTACTGTGGTATCGGACGAAGACATGTTATCTTGGAACCTGTACCTTTCGAAACAAAATAAAAGAGGAAGGAATGTTACCCACTTCCCTCCATAGGAAAGCGGGGAACATTTGTCTTTCAATTCAATTCTCAGATTTTTTTGTATAATCTTTTGCACACGGGACTAGGAGCAACCACTAGATATATCTATAATTCGCGACAGGTCGAGATGACATTCGGGTTAGCTAGGGTTAGGGTGAGCTTTTTGCAGAATAAAATCCGAATCAAAATTAGCAGGACCCGATAAACAATTAAAATCGCCCACAAAATTATTAAATTAAATTATTCTGTTGCGTTGCGGGTCCCACTAATTTTGATTCGGATTTTATTCTACAAAAAGCTCATAACCCGAATGTCATCTCGACCTGTCGCGAACTTAAGATATACTCACTAGATAACGTTCTGATATCCGGGCTAAAGTTCCAAATCATGTACAGAACAGAAATATGAAAAAACAATGAATACCGTACCGTACTAAGACTCCTACCGCAGGGTGACACAAGCGGGGCGACATACGAGCGCGTTTCACAACACGCCCGCGCCGACCGATCCGTTTGCGAAATGGTGAATCATGGTAGGATCACCACGTTTATTTTTCTACCCAGTCTTTTCTCCTTTGTATCGTAGTTAGCTAACTGATAATCGATATTGACAGGAAGCAAAAACCGTCTGGTTTTCGAGACTCAATAGTAAGATCAGTAACCGGCGAGATTATTTTATTGATTTTATTAAAATATTGCCGATTGCCTCGTCGCAGGCAACAACTAATATACATAGTTCCATCTCTTTATTCAGCTCCGATCTATGACTATCGTCGGTCGGAAAATTACCCGAATATTATTTTTAAACTGCAACAATTATTTACCTACTTTACAGTACATACCTCCGTCGACTCAATGATTGTTAGTTTTATGACAAAGTGAGACTTGTCCTGAATAAATACGGTCTGCTGGTTACCCTACAAATGTCACAAAGGCAGCGTGCAATGCACTCGGGACGCGGCGTGAGCATTGTCAACACCTACCTATAATCATTATTATTCATGAATCGTACGATTAACGATTTAATTATGTCGCATTAAATTATTTGTTTATTTAAATTATTCGTGATGGATTAGAACAAAAATCGTGCCAACCCATTTTGGACTGGCATTTTAGAGCCATGAAAATATGGTTTTATGACGCCAAAAGTATGGTACTGTGAACGAAGCCCGCCTGATTCACTTCATCGGTTAGTCGCGGATTCGATTCCTGTACTGGGCATGCTCTGGAAATGGTCGTTTAGTAATTTGGTCCATTAGTCCAAGCTTTGCTTAGTTTATTAATTACCTTCTGCTTGTCTGGATTATTTATATCTACTTATTTATTTTTAGTGTGGTGACTATAGTCTGATGGAGAGGCCCACAGAATTTTAAAGCTACGGAGTAGGTACACATTTAATTTTAGTTTTTTTTGTAGCAGACACTGACATGAATTACGTACAACCTGCCTTATAAGTATGCGTTTGTGTGCAATTAAGGCAGAGGAATTTAGGCCTTACAGCCTACCATTTTTGATCACCAAATAGATACATGTTTGCATCACGGCAAGTGAGTAATTTAACCAACATGAGCATACAGCATGTCTGACCCAAGATAAAGGACTTATGCACTGAGAATAACAATCATACATTTAGTTTGAGTACAAATTCCACATATTGTCCTATTTAACGTTATTTGCTAAATAATATTAAATTGACTTTGTGATAGTAATTAATAATGCTGAATACTGCATTATTGGTCAGAATTGTCAAGCAATGTGCAAAGCAGTTGTTGTAGCCTATAGATGCTTGCAACAACAAAGGCATCATTTGCCCGTTGTCAAAATGGGGGGAGTGGGAAAGAGGGAGGGGAAGGGGGCTGGGGGTTGAGCTTGCGGCTCACTCATCTTACGAAATACAGTCTGGCTCTAACATCAATTGGGAGGGATGTTTGGTAAGCGGTTTAGTGTGACGTAAGAATGGCTGTACGTATCAGAATATTTAGAACAGAGAAACTCAATACATATATTTTATACTAGACCCTTCACACTATCAGAGATTTGCCGACCAGTCATGTGCTTTAAGTGGTCCGAATAAGGTTGTCAAGCAGGGCGTCAGAAATCAGAATAAAATCTGGCAGTAACTTTCTGATAATGTATGCCGGGCCTAACGCTATCTATTGATTTGTGCCGACCCGTACCGTTCAGAGTATGTGTAAGTGTCCGTTCACACAGACCGGCTCAGAGGGAGAGCACATTTTTATTGCATTAAAAAAAAATGGAATATTTAAATAAGGTTGATTTTTCATTTCACTTTTTTCTTGAATGAGAATGCATAAGAGTCTACCTAACAAGCTCAATGTATGAAATAATCAACCTTATTTCAATGACCTAAAACTTTTTTAAATGCGATAAAAATAGGCTCTCCTCTCCGAACCGGTTCTGTGTGAACGGACCCTTCTTACCGTGAGTGACACAATTCGTGCCGGCATCTATCTATAACCTTAACCCATCAAGATCTCATAACCATATTTCGTAAAAATAACCTCAACATTGTTATTATACTAAGCATTGCAGCAATTATATGGTAATGTGGCTAATTACATGATCAAGTTATTGCATATGAGTGGATGGAAGCATTTAGACAGATTTAGAACAGCTATATAAAGACAGATCGTGGACAGTGGTTTTGTAGAAATCGTATTATAGTAAAAATCATTGGTAGAAAGTCTTACCTTGCCTGATTTCCGTAAGGAGACAGCGGCGTTACAGCTTTTTCAGAATCAGCTTCTACAACACGTCACTTAATTGTATTTAAATGTAATAAAAGGAAATAGATTTAAATTTCGCGTACACAAAACAAACAAAACGAAAGCAAAATATTCTGGGTTGCTACTTTTAGTATAAATTTTACCAAGTTTTTTTCTTTAAATATCAGTTACGTGTGGCCAACCAATGCAATTCCATTTATTGTATAATTGTTTTAATAAAAGAATGCACTTTCTTAATAATTTTACAATGATTTAAATAAAACAAAAATGTAATTTATTGATGTTTTAGTATTTTTAATGACCTAGCAACATTATACTGTGTTTCATTACACGGACTTTACACGCGTTTTAGGTTATTGGAACAAAAATAAAAACGTATATACACATAACATAGTATTTAGATTATTACGGAGTGCCCTACAGTTATATGACTTATTGCATTTCTTCTAAATACGGGAAATTAATAATGATCTTAATTAAATCAGCAAAACCTGCAAATGTTGGGTTACAAAACTGCGTGAGTTCGAACGTAGTGATTAACTATTTTAACGTTCCATTGTTTGCAGATTTTAATTTAATTTTCGTTAATTATATTTCAGGTTTTTAACAAAAACAAATGTTTATAACAATAACCAGTAATTATAAATCATTATAAATTTAGCACTAATTCATGAATTGTTATTTTACATTCCAGTGCTTTCAAATCGTTGCATTATTGTTGGCCTGTTCCGTTTTACGTGAGACCGTGATGAGGTCATCATCCGTCAAAATATCCAACAACCAACCAAATGTTTAGTTGTCAAACAAATTTATTCAAGGGAATTGTACAAATTATTTATTAAATAGAAAATATGGGGCTTTTTGGGAAATCTCCGGAGCGCAACCCGAAAGAAATGGTGTGTATAATGTGTCATATTTTTAGTTTCAAAAAAATTTGGAACTCCCTTAAGAAATTCTAAAATTATTGTATATTATTTAGGTGAATGAATGGACGCATAAACTACGCAAAGAAGGATATAACCTGGATAGGCAAATAAGAGGTATGGTTCCCAATACAATATTCATTATGTGTCTCAACTTTTGGATCTAAAAAGCAACTTCTTCCCTATGTAACTAGAACTTATAAAATAATCAAATTTCAAGGTCAACATTTGTATTTCCTCCAGATATTTCAGACCAAATTTTACAGGAATAATATAATATTTAAAAATTCAGGTATACAGAGGGAAGAGGAGAAAATCAAACGGTCCCTAAAGGAAGCGGCTACGAAGAACGACAAGCAAGTGTGTACAATACTGGCTAAGGAGATTATTCGGTCACGTAAAGCCATCAGCAAGATATACACGAGCAAGGCACACTTGAACTCTGTGCAGATGCAAATGAAAAACCAACTGGGTAAGTAATTTATATTTTTATATTTATTAGCCTTAACATAATCAGATGCTATACAATGTTAATGAATTAAACAGCAGTAACTTTAGACTTCGGCATCTGTGTGCCTTTTGGCAAAGGCCTCCCCCAGTCTCCATTCACTCTCGCCTGCAGCCACCCTGGTCCACGTTCTGCCCTCCATTCTCACAATTTCATCTTCCCAGCGTCGAAATTGTCTTCCTCTTTTTCTTTTCCCGTCTCTTGGGTACCATGTCGTGATAGTTTTACTCCATTTGTCTGGACCCCTCATGATTAAGTAATTTAATAATAAATAAACACTTATCACCAGACACAACAATCGTATTATCCCTAACTAAGCAACGTTTGTACTATGGCTACCATACAATGGAAAGGGGGTGATCGCAGTGACACTCAGACCATGGCAAATTACGAATAGATTGTGTCCGATATTTGCCTCTGGATGAGTGGCCTAGGATCATATTACTATAGGCTTGCTATGCTACTGACCTTAAAGACGAAATTGTATGCTTTTCATTACTTTCAGCCACATTGAGAGTTGCTGGATCGCTGCAGAAGTCGACTGAGGTGAGTGTACCTTTAATAATAAATATTGACAGACTTACACACCAACTGTAAGGTCCCAGACTAAGCAAAGCTTGTACTATAGGTACAATACAAGGACTGGGGGCGATCCCAGTAATACAGAGACCAGGGCGAATTAAGAAAAGACCGTTTCCGAAGTTTCTGGTGGGAATCAAACCTGCAACCACCCATTGCAGTGAGCTGAGCGGCTTACGTACAAACCACTGCGCCAAGTGGCCGATGAAGGAAATAAAATTATAGTTCAACTGTCAAATTTATAGAGATTTTTAACACATTAACAGTGGTTTTAACGAGCATTTATAGGCACAAAAGTGATTTGCAATGCAAGTGTAAGTATATCATAACTTTCTATAAAGGGGGTAAAAGTATTATGATTTTTGTATATTCTCAGAGGCCTCCATAAGGTGGTCTCCTATTAAATGCCATCGGCCGCTTACAGCGTCACGCGTACGCCGCGTCACAATGTTACTATAGTGACGTCGGCGTGTGAAGGAGACCACAACAGTACATTTCTATATAATATCAGGTGATGCAAGCAATGCAAGCTTTAATCCGCCTACCGGAAGTGGCGGCGACGATGCAAGACCTTAGCAAAGAGATGATGCGAGCTGGCATTATCGAGGAAATGCTGGACGAGACCATGTCTGGCATGGAGGACGAGGAGGAGATGGAGGAGGCGGCGCAGGGGGAGGTCGACAAGGTAACCTTCAGGTTGGGGTTGACCAACCAGGGTCTTTTCTTCTCAGGGACTCTCTTACTAAGCCTACGCTGTCCGTCCGTCTGTCTGTCTGTCTGTCAGCAGGCTGTATCTCACAAACCGTAATAGGTAGAGACTTGAAATTTGTACAGAATGTGTATTTTTGTTGCCATAAACATAATATTTTTAACTTATTTGTCTTATGGTCGGTTTCCATACAAAAGACTTCAATGTAAGACTCTAAATATCACCATTTTGGGGATGTTTGTTTATATTCTACGGTGGTATGGAACCCTTTATGTGCGAGTCCGACACGCACTTGGCCGGTTTTTTATGTTACTAAGGTGGCAAACAAGATGTGTATGGCCCGTCTGTTAGCCACAGGCATTGCTCGCATGTTTATGAAGAGATGTGGGATAGAGGGAGGGGGAGAGGGGGTTGGGCTTCCGGTATATCTATTATTGCGGTATACCTGATCCATCTTATTATGATTCATATAAAAGTCATTATAATTTGTCACGCAGGTCCTGTGGGAGTTAACGCAGGGCAAGTTGGGTGAAGCCCCCGCCCCGCCCACGGCCGTGGGCGTCCCCTCCACCAGCAAGGAGGAAGAAGCGCCCGAGCCGGACGAGAGCGAACTGGACGAGATGCAATCTCGGTTGGAGGCGCTTAGATCTTAATATAGCAATATTGATCTGTCTGGTAAGCTGATACAATAGATATACCCCCAAATTCATAGAGACTTTAGCTTACAATGGAACTTAGTTTACAGTGGTTTTGAAAAGCATTTTTAGGAACAAATGTGATTTGTAATTCTACTGCAAGTCGATCATATCTATGAATTTTGGGGATAATTTTTACATGAATTAATTATTATAGAGATGAATGAAAGTTAGGCGTCGAGTGCGATACTCAAAAGAAAAGGAACTGGTTAGTAATTAAAATTACTTACTAATTAGTAACGCTAGTCGCGCGTGATTATAGGAGATACTGAGACTCATTATTCAACCAAGGCGCTTAATTGTTTTTAAAGATGAGGTCAAATGAATGAACCGTACGGCTTCTGAATAATACCTCATTTGCATTGACCTTCTGTACTCGATTTGTTGTCTCTATTTAAAAAAACACCGTATAATAAAAAACACAAGCCTGCTCTTTTTCTGACGACCGCTTGACGCAGTGGTTCGAGCGTAGGCCGCTCGGCTCATTGCATCGGGTGGTTGCGGGTTCGATTCCCACCAGAGGCAAATTTCGGAAACGGCCTTTTCGTAATTTGCCCACTCTGGTTGTCACTGGGATTGCCCCCAGTCCATTGTACGGTACCCATAGTACAAGCGTTGCTTAGTTTGGGACCATACAGTTGGTGTTTGTCTGGCGATATTTATTTATTAAATTATAATTAGTTTGAAATAAACTGGGGATCTTTACAGGTACGCCATAAGAAAAATAAGAGATTACCTACGGCTCGAGGTCTTGTGCTAGCAAGGAGGTTGACAAATGCCTTACGACATGTAAATAATAATTTATTGTTGTATGTACGTAATTAAGTTTGTATGGTAATACATGAGAGTTTTATTTGATGTGTATTATGTTATTTAATAACTAAGTTATGGAGATTACTTCTTTCTATAGTCCACTTGTGGACAGGGGCGGATTTCTCTATAGGCTGAGTGGGCACGGGCCCAGGGCAGCAACATTTCGGGGGCGACAGAAGGCATCAGTATCTAAAGATACTGGTTGAGATAATTTTATCATTTACAGACTTGTTATTTTAATGCATATACATTTATCATTAAAATTTTCGTGCTTTACAGGGATTAGGGGGGCGCCAATTTTCCATAGGCCTAGGCAGCCAGCGTATGAAATCCGCCCCTGCTTGTGGACCATGTACTTATGTGTCATATGATAAAACAGACAACATTTTATAGATTAAAGCTCGGGATACACTTGACACAAATACACTCAGTGTATACATAGTGTCTGCGTGTGTACACGTCCGCGACACCTTGTTAGGGGCCGTCCATAAATTATGTGAGGCATTTAGGGGAGGAGGGGGTCGGGCAAAATCTCACCAATTCTCACGTTTCTTTTTTACCGCAAGAAACTGTATAAAATTGCAAGAAAACTGGGTTAAATTAAGTAAAAAATGTTTCTCCTCTAAAATATAGCTTTTGAAAAATCTCACGTGAGATTAGAGGGGGAGGGAGGGGGGGGGTCGAGCAAAATCTCACGAAATCTCACCGGGGGGGGGGAGGGGAATCGAAAAATCGCAAAAACCACCTCACGTAATTTATGGACGCCCCCTTACAGGTGTAGTGGCGGTGTCGCTACACTGAGATACACTGAGTGTCGAGTGTAGCCGTGTATCCCGAGCATAAAGATTTTCCATTACCAACATGTCAAATATATTTGCGGAGACGAGTTTAACTCAATGTTTAACTTTACATAAAATAATACCGCTTTCGCCCAACCACCAAGCACCAAGGCCACATTCTTATATTGATATCTTTGACTTGCGAAGCATGTTTTCTAACAATGGTTATATAGTTAATTATTAATTAAATAGGATTACATGTGCATTACTAACGATATAAGATTGTGATATGTTATAATATTTAATTTTAAAGGATTTTTATAAAACCTGAGAAAGCTGTCTTGATTTCTTGTCAAAAATGTTCAAATGTCTATTTATATTAAATGCACTAACAAATTCTTGCGTTTTAATTGACTACGGTGCCTGGACCCAATCCCGTAAAGCAGCCTTCCCCCTTGCGCAAGCGGGGCGCGCCACGAAACTTGTGCCGTTATTTACAGGGTGGTGACGACATAGTGACAATAAATTAAAACACGACCCCTGCTAGTCAATCACAACACATTAAAATTATAAAATTAAGTTTACATCAAAATCAAAAAATTCAAAAAAATGTAATGTGGAATAGTCTAAACGAATCACAACACCCGTTATAAACGTCTACCGACCTCATAGACTGACCTGTATGTACAAGCGTGGCAACATCGCTTCGGTGTCGGTGTTTTTAGCGCTATCTTTGTAGGCGTAAAGTTAAAATTGACAAAATAAAAAAGCAATCCCGTGGCAATACCTTTGAATATAATTTAATAATAATTCATGTGCGAACTACTAATGTGATACCCAATATTTTAAATGCTTTGATATACCCAATATGTGGTTTCAATTATTGTCATGATGTCGTCACCATCCTGTATACGAAGTAGGTGGACTACTAAGTGATTTTAGGGTTCCGTACCCAAAGGGTGTCAACGGGACCCTATTACTAAGCCTACGGTATTCGTCCGTCAGCGGGCTGTATCTCACGAACCATAATAGGTAGAGTTGAAACCATGGACCAATTACTAAGGGGACTGGCCCTAAGCAACTCGGCCGAGTGGTCGGCCTAGTACTAACATCGACATAAAACGAAGCGAGTAGTTCAACTATTTACCGGTAGATAGAACAATGAAAATGAAAAAACAATGACCACGTTTTTTTTTCATACATATATCTAATAAGGGCACCTCTTTCTTTAGTCTTTACTCTGTGGTTGAAACATTCATAGAATGTGTATTTCTGTTGCTGCTACAACAAATACTAAAAATAAACCATACAATAAACTTTTAATTTCAACTCTCTACCTATTACGGTTCGTGAGATACAGCTCGCTGACAGACGGACAGACAGCGGAGGCTTAGTAATAGGGTTCCGTGGGCACCCTTAGGGTACGGAAACCTAAAAAAAATAATGACGAATCAAATAGTTTTGGGTGAAATGCCATAAGGATCAATCCCAAAAATAAAACAGCTTATTAAAATAAGAATTCATTTATAAATATATTGATTGAGTAAGTACAATGGCCGCAGCGGTATCGCGGCGGCGGGTATCACAGCGGGTCACAGCATCTTGGAGGAGAGCTCCAGCTCCAGCTGCATGTCCTGGATCGACTCCTTCTTCAGCAGCGGCTTGCGGTCGTTCTCTTTCATCTTCTTTGCATTCTTCTTTTTCGTTAATCTGAGGTTTCAATAAAATAATGTAATGTAACCCACGGACGTAGCAATAACTACTTATTACATTTTTAACAACACAGTATTAGAATGTAACGTCACGACTTTTGTTCCCATTCGGGGGTAATCAGAGGGTTGAGTGGCCATACACCATCACATTGTGGAGGTATTAACCAACTTAAAGCCATGTGGGCAGATAGTCAGAACCCAACGTGACAGGTGGTGAACCTTGCGGCTCTCACTCATCACGCTGCTGACGCCGATTTTCCTTGAGGAGCTGGTACTACCCTCGTCCAGCCAGCCCGTATATGGGCTACAGCTTGGCTCTACCACTAATCCAGTCAGCAGTCGTTATGTCTAGAGGCCTTCGGGCGGCTTGAACAACTTTGCTACCAGATTGCCACTGACATTGACCATACGATAATAAGTAGGATGGTATAGTATACAGTGTCCCACGACTTTGATTTCATGGTTCCTGGTGGTTATTTAATTTACCATGTTTGTTAGAGAGATTTGGTCCTTATTATTGATCCTATCAATTGATGCCATAAAAGAACAGGATGCAATTTTTTCGGATTATAGTCAATTTTTTCGAGTCTGGCAAGCGAGGTTTCGAAAATCTTTGAATGCAGATTGTTTCTTTTAAAAAAATAAAGGAATGCTTCCTTTGCATAAAATTTGCTATCTCCAGTATTTACAGTACTTTTCCTCCAGGTGGCGTTAGAAATTTCTACCCTGAGTAAGTGGTGTGTACCTGTTGATGACTCCATCGGGATGGTCCATCATGCGGATGATGTCGGCCTGGTCGGAGGAGTCGAGCGGCGCCACCGAGATGTCGCGCACGGCGCGGAACTTGCCGCAGTTGTTCAGGTGCTCGTTCTCCAGACGGAAGAAGTTCCAGATGAACCGTCTGCGGAACGTGAAACGTTTAGAACACCAAATTTTTGATAGAGATAGACACTAGTAGAAGGGTAGCTTTGCTTTTAAAACTTTTGGCTTTAGGGAAAAGTTGAAGAATAAACATCGATTTGTTTCCTATTGAAAAACAAATGAAGAGGTTATTTTTATATCGAGAAACAAATGAAGAGGTTATTTTTGTATCGAGAAACAAATGAAGAGGTTATTTTTGTATCGAGAAACAAATGAGGAGGTTCTTTTAAGCCCGCCACATAAATACGGAATTTCCGTACGGAATTCCCTTTAGAAATATCGAAGTGGGGATTCCGAACGCAGTAAACCTATCCAAATGTATGGACGTATGGCGTTCGGAAACTCCGATTCGATATTTCGAAAGGGAATTCCGTATGTATGTGGCGGGCCTTAGAAGGTTCTAACGTAATGGTTTCAGGGGGCTATTACAAACACTATATGAAAGCAATAATCCGTTTCGTTCGAGCTTCGTATTTGTCACATTTCCGTAGTAAATTAGTGTCAAAATCACGAACGAAGGAGGATGGTTCGATTTTTAATAGACCCCTTTTTCGGTCTTCGTCGGCCTTCGTTTCGTGATTTTGTGAAACTAATTTACTACGGAAATGTGTTAAAATTCGAAGCCTGATCAAAACAAATTGTCTGGTTTGTAATAGGGCCCAAGGTATTCGATTGGTATAATGTCAAATTTATGTAACAGCCAAGTGTAAATGCTTGTGAAAACCTCCTGAAATAATACCTGAACACTTCTAGCGGCGCCAGTATTGAGGTCATGGTCTCGCCGCTGACCAGGTTGTTCTCGGTGACCACGAACGACACGGTCCACACGAACCGCAGCACGAAGTCCTCCACTATCGCGAAGTAGTAGAACTGGAAATTACACAAAAATACTATATGGGCCTGTTCAATATAAAAACATATAACAGCGGCACGCTATGATGGCCGTTTTGGTATGGGGGGGAGAAAACTTACCGTATTATAACGGAATAAGCCTGGCCGTTTTAAAATTTCAGAATGTCAAAAAATTAATGCTAAAATGAATCTTATTCCGTTATAATAAGGTTCATCCTTTCCCCCTCTCTATATGTCAAAACGGCCGTCATAGCGTGCCGCTATTTTAGTCATTCCGGATTTTCGAGCGTGTTAAAAAACAACCGACAGCTGCACTCAGAACCGAAGCCTCAGAACGATGCCCTGGGGGCCAACCGCGCTATTTTCCAACGTCATTACTGTTTTATTGCGGTATTTTAAACGCTGTCAAAAAATTCCAATAGCGATAGGCAGTACCACGCAGCAAATAGATTGAGGAGTTGTTCTTATTAGATTTCCCTATGAAACAACGCTTGCCAATTTGCGCAGGTGAAGGGGTGTTAGATTACACCCACTTGTTTATTTTCTATCTACCGGTCAATAGATAAACTACTAGCTTCGTTATATCGTTATCGTTAGCGTTGATATTAGTACGTAGTTTAACTTTTTCACACTAGATGTCACTAAGTGTAGGATGGTGAAAGGGACGTACAAAGGGTCGCCATCTAGTGTCGAGTAGAATTATTTTTGGTATACGAACGTTGGCAAGACGTGTGCACAGGACGAACGCCGACAGCACACTAACTTAAGCCACGCCTACTTTGATGACGTCAAAGGGCAAGTTGAATCATACGGCCTGGTTGCTTAGACCAAGTCCTCTTAGTCTTTTGTCCATGGGCAGTACTGACAGTTTAACCGATTGCTACCCAACGCACATCCCAGAGAAAAGCTGAACCGTATCCGTTAATATACGGTCACTTAAGTAACGTAACGTTTTTGGTTGAAGTTTTGTTTTGGCGTTTTCGTTCCAAATGGTAACGAATGAGGTACGTTCTCACCCCGGGACTGTAGACGATCTCCTCCCTGAGAAACTTGTTCTCTGCACTCGGGCCGCAGCTGAACAGGCCCCAGTCCATCTTCACGTCCCACGTGTACGTGTACAGGGACGACACCAGCTGGCACGCGAACCACGCGTACAGGAACGGGTTGTCGTACGGGTCCGTATAGTTGACTGCAAGTGTAACATATTATAAAGAAAAAAGTAATCACGCCTGGGCCCTAAGAGGCTAAGCCATTGCCATTGAGCTGCCATTGCCATTGCCATTGAGCCTCTGATTGGTCGGTCAGAATCAACCGACCAGTCAGTGGGTCGATGACTATAGAGGCTCAATAGCTAAGCGAGTTAGGGCCCTTGTTATCACGCCTGTATAGGCGAGAGGGTAGGCAGAGGTGCACTAAAGTATTTATTTACCTATGCCTTTATTCGGTAAAAAATAATTATTCAACAAACAAATAATCAAACCGGCGCACTGGTTTGATTATTTGTTTGTTGCTTAATTATTTCTTGCTGCGGCCTATTCAGGCGATTACTGCAGAAAATACGCAAGAGTGGAGGCTTTCTTCCTCTTCGATGAATTGAGTAAAAATTTGGCAAACACACCAACTGTATGGTCCCAAACTACACAACACTTGTACTATGGGTACCGTACAATGGTCTGGGGGCGATCCCAGTGACACCCAGACCAGGGCAAATTACGAAAAGGTCATTTCCCAAATTAGCCTCTGGCTAGAATCGAGTCCGCAACCACTCTATGCACTAAGCCGAGTAGCCTACGTTCAAGCTACTGCGCCAGTATTATTGAAGCGCTCATAGCCTTTTTCAATGAATGATCGGTAAATATCGGAAGTTAAGCAACGCTTGGCAAGGTCAGTCAGAGATGGGTGACCATTTAGTGGTATTTAAACTGAGCTTCTCCGTGCTTCGGTGGGCACGAAAACAGTCGGTCCCGGTTGTTGTCATCTAGGCAGCAGTCGTTAAGCCTTGTCAGAGGCCTTCGGGCGGCTTGAACAACGACAAGAACGTTATCGAGAGAATTAAGCGCCTTAACAAATCCAGCACTGATATCGACTATAATAAAAACTCACCACTATAAATGGTCCTCAGCGTCGCGAACAGCACCACGAAGAATGTGGTGGAGTACTTCCCGGCGTTCACGAGATGGGGGAAGGCCTCCCTACTGTCGCGGTACCGGCGCAGGCACTGCCAGAAGCGGCCCCACGCCGGGACTATGTTGACCAGTGCCCGGGATATTATGAACCAGTAGGTCGTCTCGAAGGCCGGGGACTCTGCATCACATCCACAAAGGCAATATTAAACACCAGTGGATCCCAATAGTTCATTGTTAGGAAACTTTTTTTCTATCCATACAATGTTTCCATGAAAAAAAATTAAAGGTAAATGTATGACATGTGTATCCTGTCCGTCCTAACCTACGGTGCTCAAACCTGGTTACTTTTTTATAGGACTGCGTTGGCCAAAAAGCGTACGGCCCGCCTGATGTTAAGCAGTTACCGTAGCCTATAGATGCTTACAATACCAAATGCATTGCTCGCACATTGCCGACCTGAAGGGGAGTGGGATGGAGGGAGGGGGAGGGGGGGGGGGGCTCTCGGCTCTCTCACTCATCGTACGAAACGCAGCTGTAATAGCTGTTTTACGCACTACCTGAGCTACAGAAATCCAAACTCAAGGTTTGACAACGAACAATGGAGCACAGCATATTGGATGTTAAACGGACGACCCTGCGCTCCATTACTCGAATTATTGACGTGGGCGAGAAAACAGCAAAGCTTAAGTGGGATTGGGCCGGCCATGTGGCACGAATGGACCCGCAAAGGTGGGTAAATCACATTGACATCTAGACGCCCGAAGACGGTCGCCGCCGTCGTGGCAGACTAGGGCGAAGAAGGTGCGACGATTTAAACACCTTTGCGGGTAAAACGTGGTTACAACAAGCCCAAGACAGGGACGCGTAGAGGAAAAAGGGGAGGCCTTTACCCAGCAGTGTAAAACAAAATAGGCTATTTAAAAAAAAGGCAAATCACGCTTGACCAAAAAATGAACTATGTCAAAATACTTTTCACAAAAAAAATACCTAATGCTTCCGAAGACAGTTTCCCTGTCTTCTATGGTTTCGGATTACTATCCCAGTTAAGCGCACACCCAGTTAACACACTGTATACAGGGTGTAATTGACAGCCCTCCACATACTGATGGCGTGACTTCAGTATGTCATGCTAAGGTGATTGGCACATGAAATTAGTTCAGGAACTTTATGGTACCCCAATAAACTCGGTTTGTTTTATTAGCTTATACGCAATGTATCGTTACCGTGGAAAAACGCACGTAGCGAACGGCCGCCCTCCCCGCCACAGGGTCAATGCTTGCCGTCGAGCGCGCTTGCACCACGTGATTCACGTGTTGTTCTTAAGAGGAGTTCAACATCCATTGCTGGTTTTTACAGATAATGTAATTGTACATTGAATAAATAAATTGTAACTGAAAAAAAAAATTCAATTTTCCGGCGAAAATTTCAAGTGCAATATGATTCAAAATAAGGTCCTGAATACACTCTGTTAGTGTTTGGAAGCCTGTCACTCACACCCTGTATAACATAGTTATTAAATGTACGCACGTGCAACGTTGAACCAGTCGCCGCCGGCGCAGTAGTAGCAGAGCAAGTAATGGAAGTCGAGGAACGCGGCCGCGAACGAGTTCCACTGGTCCGCCAGCCAGAAGTCTGCGAACAGTACCGGCATGAACGGGGCGGCTAATATACGGCCCTGCAACAACAATGGACACGCTCCCACTACATAACATGGCCATTAGAGGGGGGTCTAATATATGGCCCTGCAACAACAATGGACACGCTCCCACTACATAACATGGCCATTAGAGGGGGGTCTAATATATGGCCCTGCAACAATGGACACGCTCCCACTGCATAACATGCCCACTACATGAACAGTACCGGCATGAACGGGGCGGCTAATATACGGCCCTGCAACAACAATGGACACGCTCCCACTACATAACATGGCCACTACGGGGCGGCTAATATACGGCCCTGCAACAACAATGGACACGCTCCCACTACATAACATGGCGACTAGGAAGTAACGCCATGGACCATTTCGTGCTACATACGACAAACCACGGATCAACCATAATGGAGATCCGTAACGAATTTAATCTAGAATGCAGATTTATAAAGCTAAGAAATCCATAACATACAGTGCAAAAAAAAATGTTCTACGACAAAAATTTACGAAGTTATGACCAAATTACTAGCGAAGTTCGCGCGCGGTTATTGTGATGTCATTTGAGCCACGCGCGCTTTGTATTGAACGGCGGCGTGGGCCGGCGCGGGTACAGCGCGCCTTCAATCCGCCGGTCCCGTGTGACGTCACACGCACATGCCGCATATTACATAAAATGTATTATGAAATCGCAACGGATGGAGCGATTTCGATGATTTCGAAATTATATTGATCAGAAAGCTTAGTGTATAGTGTTGGTTTTGAGTTGATTTTTCGACCTAGAAATGATCTTCATTTAGACTAGGATAACTTGCATCAAAATAATTTCGAAAAAAGTTGAGGAGCGGGAGCGGATGCAACGCATTAAAAATTATAATAATAGATTGTAATTGGTCGATCGTATAGATCTTATTGGGTGCGTTTAAATGTAGCGAGGAGCGCGCATGAGCGCCTCGTGATACAATTTATGCTAGTAGGGTAAATCAGACCCGAAATAACCAATAAGTGCAGTGCCTACCACATAGTTACACAAAAGTACCTGCTTTTCCTGTCCTTTTTTATGGTGGTGGTATATTATGTACTTGTTTGTGTTTTAGGGTTCTGTAAAAATGGTTCATGCCTCAATCTGGCTGGGGTGCTCGTGGAAACCAAAATTATTCTATGGCGATTAGATTATCAACCAACAAGGGATCACAAATCAATCCCCATTCATTCACTGAACGTTCAAAATCTATACCAACTTTAGTGTAAAAAATATACTTACACATATCCTCAGGAACCAGAACCTCGCTTCGTGCCTGAACACCTTGAACGGATTCATCAGGAAGGTAACCATTATTATCACTAGCGCCAGCGGATTCACGAACGGGGGTATACTAAGACTCGAGCTGTATATGAAACTCAGTATACTGAGCGCCCACACGACCCCAAATATCGCCGCTAACTCCATCAAATGTTGTTCCGACAAGTGGTTTCTGGGGTCCAACTCGAAGATGAGCACGTGGTTGACGCCTGATGAACGCCATCCATAAACATTGATGCCTATTAGGAATATGAACTCTACTAGCAGGAATGGTCCTCTGTACAGCCTGAACGCGGTTTTAAAGTTCTCCGCACCACCCTCGCGTTCCCCGTAGAATAGTGCTGGAAAGATGAAGAATTTTTATATTTTTTTTCAAATCAAAAGTTTTTTATTCATGTAAGCTCAATAAAGCGTTTATAAATAGTCAAGATAAACAATATTTTAGCATTACCATTATTATTATAATAATATCCTGGGACAATTTTTACACACGGCTACCTGATCCCAAACTAAGCAGAGCTTGTACTATGGAAACCAGACAACTGATATTACTACATATACTACTTTTTTATTTGTAAATACATACTTAATATACACATACACCCAGACTCGGGACATACAGACATGTTCATGCACACAAATTCATGTCCCGGGTAGGAATCGAACCTACGACCTGCAGCGTGAAAGACGCCATCACGCCAACGGGCCCGTCATTATCGTTCAAAGAAAACAAAAAGTACTTCGTCAACTAATGTAAACTTGAGTGTTCGCTACTGATTTATCTATTCAAGAGCGGAGACAATAGAACTGTCTGTTAAAGATACTCAAGTAAAAGTACTTGACTCTATATAGGACATAAATACAATTATGGTAAAGTTAAATGTAGAAACAAACTTGGATTAAACGTGTCTCAAAAGACTCAGACTCAGACTGAGCAACTTATGTTATGTTGAAAGTTATGAGCAAGACTACATGTTATCCCACTAATCCCACTATCCCACTAATATTATAAATGTGAAAGTTTAGATGGATGGATGGATGTTTGTTACTCAATCACGCCAGAACGGCTAAACGGATCTGGATGAAATTTGGCACAGAGATAGATTATAGTTTGGAATAGCACATAGGCTACTTTTTATCCCGGTAAAATGTATGGTTCCCGTGGAATAGTTTTGTTTTAATTTTTCATAGAGCAAAGGATCGACATGATTTTTTGCATAGGTATGAAAATTGGTGTTTAGGTGTCTTTATAAATATCGGGATACAGGATATTTGATACGGGATATGGGATACGGTATATGCAATACGGTATACGGGATCCAAGATCCGATTTTTTTAATTTATATTCTGCGCGGACGAAGTCGCGAGCAAAAGCTAGTGTCCTATATATACGTATGTATTGTACAGCGTGTAACGGAAAGGGTATATCTATCCGAAAGGGGTGAAATGTGTATCTGCTATAGAAACGATATGCAAGATTTCAGCTCAAAATATTTTTTCAAAAAAAGTCATACCAAAATATTAAATTTGGTAAGTTTATTGAATTCCCATAATAATAAACGTGTAACCCAATGACCTAAGAGAGAAAGGACGAGCCCTATGTGACGTCATCTGTAGCCAAACACGAGCACACGACCGTCCAAAATGGCGCACAGCAAAAAGTGTTGTACTTTTAGTTACTCGATAGTATCCATATCGATATACCTAACGATCATGTCGCGGGAAAAGTGCTGGGTCCTGATTAGGTAGGTTCAGCTATGCTGGGCTAAATCAAATAAGGCAAAAAAGGGGGGAGACAAATCTGTAAGGCTCAGGTCAATGTCAAGCGTGTACATTAACGACACGATGGAGGCGGGTGCATTTCCAAGGTGGTATGGCTGGATCGTCAGGTTCTTCTGCGCAGGCACATCACTAGAGCACTCACTTGGGTTTATCCAGTTCAGACAACATAATTACACAAAGGATTGAGTAGATTTCGTGCGATTAAGGTTTTTAGACACAGGAGGCACCGCGATGACGAGTGTACCAAACGAGTCGGTCAGTCAATTGTCATGAAGGGGGGAAAGAGACCGCAGCACAAATATCACGTTAATCGGGGGTAGGCAGTACAAAATTATGTTTTATTTATGACTATTATGTTATTTTATGGCTCTGTGGAGCGAGTCACCCTCTTCCCTCTAAAATGGTTGTGCAGAGTGACGCTGCTGCTCAAGTAAAGTCATTTTCACATGGCAACTCTTCGGGGTTCGCAATTTAACGTTAGAGACCACCAGAATTTCAATGTCTCGGCCTTGTTGGCGCCTCAACTTTACCACGAAAATATGCACGTGTGGAGAGCCTCATGCATACACGGCCATCATCCCTACCTACCACTGCCCAGTGTATCAAAAGCGTAAAATTAAAAATCGACAAATTTATCAGCTAAAATCTTGCGAAATCGGGAGATTTTGAATAAACTCTATTTTAACTTCTTTAAGCCGTTTTAGCAAATCCCACATTTAATTTTAAAATGTTCACTGTCCATAAATCAACTTGTTATCTCTGTCGCGCATCTTTATGTTCGTGAGTAGTGATGACAAATATTATAAAACAAATTTAAGGCGGCGCAGTCACGCACCTTCCAAAACAAAAATAATTTATTTGTGGTCACCCCGGGGTGACGGCGCGGCCCAACGTGTAGGTGAATAGAATTTGTATCGATAACTTTGAAACAAAACTTATAAGAACAGCACTACGTTTTTATGTCAACATAGCAAATATTTGTTAGTTCTATTTTATTTGAAAATATGAATTCGAGAGTACGATTATAGACGGGAACTCAATTAAAAATTAATATAATGTACACGAAAGGTATTTTCACACACTATAAATGCACTTAAATATGAAAATAACACAACTAACCTGAAAAATGACAATCCTTCGAAATTCTTTAGAGAATCAGAACTGCATGCCCTAACGCAACACTAAACTATATTAATTTTTCCTTAATAATCCTAAATAATATAATAAAGAGTCACAAAATACACACAGTACAGCGTAAAATTTAAAATAATTTGTATAAGACGCTGACATGACAGTTGAAGTACTAACCATAGTGACCCGACCATAGCCGACAACCCAATATGGCGGTCCAAAAAGGCCCTCAGGGAGGCGGCTTACTGACGGAACTAACCAAAAACTTCCAGAAAAAAGAAATATATGACATATACTGTACTGTTTTACATAGCTAAATTGTCACGAGTAAGAATGAGACAGATATGTTTTCGTTAATGTGGTCCATATTTGCATCAAATATGTATACCATAAACAATAGCTTCGTATCTGCTAATAATAAATCTATGGTGTAACCGCACTACGAGTGTCACTTGTCACGTCACTTGGTGCTAGTGATGTCGAAATGTAAATTTGACATGTTTGGTATTTTGTTTTCATGTATTGGAATGTCTCATATCTCTGTAACGTGTAGATATAGGATTTTAAAACCGTTGCCGTCTTGTTCGTTATCATCCAAAGAAGCCGTGCACTTCGTATGTATATACCTTTCCGTTACACCCTGTATATGGATCGACCATAATTATTATCTCTGGTGTGATATTCGACCGATGTCAGATGACTATAATAGTTTCCGCTCTTGAATTGGATTAAATATTTGATTCTGGCCATGAATAAAGAAATTAGAAGTGAACCTACTAGTTTCGTTTTACAAGATAACACAGAAAACTATAGAACAATACAATATCCTTGTTCCAAAGGTCAATGTGCCCTGCAATAACATGCTTGCAGCACACCAAATATACTCAGGGATTACCCAGATAAAGATATTACACGTTTGTATATTCAATGCAAGATAATTACAGATACAGTTACGTAATCAAATAAACATGATATATTGGTTTAATCTTCTCATATTTGCGTACTGATAGCGGTTGCCCGTGGTCAGTTAATACTTAGTTAAATGAACTGTGTTTGCAGTTAAGATTTGTGGTAGGTAGTACAGTTTAACCACTGTTTGTGTTTGATAACTGATGTTGTAAATTTTATGGCAGTTAGGAAAATTTATTGGTAATAATTTTAATGGTTTATAGCTTGGTTTGCGTTGAGTGAAGGTCGTTTTTTACTTGTAAAGGGCTTAAAGGCTCCAAACGGTGACTTCACGCAAAAATGTAGATGAATCCGTTGGACAATGTGCTTTATAAAATATACAGGGTGTCCCACGACTTTGCCACATGGAGGGAAAGTACCTTAAATACTGTAGATAGAACATTATCACACATATCATGATTTCCTTTCATTTTATTTACGATGTTTGTTAGAGAGATTTGGTCCTTATGATTGATCCTATCGATTGATGCCATAAAAGTACAGAATGATATTTTTTCGGATTTCAGCCGGTTCGATTCCCGAGTCTGGCAAGCGAGTTTTCGAAAATCTTTGAATGCAGTTCGTATTGTTAGGAAAATAAAAATGAAGTCTTCATTCAGTAAAATTTTCTATCTAGAGTAGGTATTTAAGGTACTTTCCCTCCATGTGGCAAAGTCGTGGGACACCCTGTATAACAAATTGTAGTCTAACTAATTGCTCCTAATGAAAGCATTGGTATAGCACTACAACTTCAAAAAAATTAAAAATATATGATGTAAACCAAATTAAATTATTAATTATGGTATGAGTACTCTAACGATGATTTCAAACTTCACTACCGCGTACCAACTTCACTTAGCGACATCTAGCCGAGTTGTTGGAACCAATATTGCTAGCACCACTGAGGCTGGCGATGTCAATATACTAATTAAATCAATATCGCTACATTGGGTGCGTCTACATACGACGCATGCCGCGCCCAAGCACTCAGTTTTGA
The DNA here is from genome assembly GCA_947859195.1 of Drymonia ruficornis. Lineage (NCBI taxonomy): Eukaryota > Metazoa > Arthropoda > Insecta > Lepidoptera > Notodontidae > Drymonia > Drymonia ruficornis. Next base: position 6,589,901 of record OX401926.1, on the reverse strand, counting down.
CATCAGAACGCTTCATAATGTCATAACACGAGCACTCGGGCGAGGCATGCGAGGCAGCTGGATGTACCAAATGAATATTCAACCATATCAGAGGCTTTCAGGCGGCTTGAACAAATCTGACACCAGTTTGGCCATTAAGGGGGCGTCCATAAATTACGTGAGGAGATTTTAGTTATTTTTCGACCCCCCTCCCCCTTGGTGAGATGTCGTGAGATTTGGCTCGACCCCCTCCCTCCCCCTCTAACCTCACGTGAGATTTTTCAAAAGCCATATCCTAGTGGAGAAACATGTTTTCCTTAATTTAACCCAGTTTTCTCGCAATTTTACTGTTTCTTGCGGTAAAAAAATTACGTGGGTTTTGCCGAGACCCCCATCTCCCCATGTGAGATTTGGCTCGACCCTCTCCCTCCCTAAATGCCTCACGTAATTAATGGTCGCCCCCTAATCATACGATATGAAGAAGAATGAATATTGAACTCACCGGACAACACGACAGTGATAAACAGCACAATAAAAGACCCAGAGAATAGGCCAACTTTAAATGTAGTCCACGGGCTCTGTTGTTCCCCTAGGGGGGGTACTCGCAGCTTCTTCATAGCCTTCTGCCGGTCCCCCCCCTCCAGGTCATTGGTCACCGTGGCCTCGGTGTCGCTGATCAGTCTGTCTATATCTTTGTTTGTGTAGAAATGTGATGTTTCCACATGTGCCGCGCGCCATTGTGCTCCGTCACTCACGTTTAGTAGCTGGAACAAAAATTGTGGTTTAAATTTGCTTCTGACAGAAATCGAACCCAGAACCATACGATGCAGTAAGCTGAGCGGCCTACGCTCGTACCACTATTTTTTTCTTTTCTATATGAGCTTATCACATTTCCAATAGTATCTAGTTGGAAAGTATTTCGGAAACTGCCTTTTAGTAATTTATCCTGCACTGACAAAAATTTTACGACAACAAAATGGTTTCTGTAATTCCTAGTAGTGTTTTTAATATTTTTTACTAAACGTTTTGTATTTACAGCAAATGTTTTATGTAATGTCTCACATTTATAAAACATTTGCTGTAAATACAAAACGTTTACTAAAGCATACTAAAAATACTACTTACTAGGAACTACAAAAACCATTTAGTTGTCGTAATTTTTTTTTCTCAGTGTGGTAGGGTGTCACTGGGATCGCCCCAAAATAATTGTACGGTACCTATAGTACTTAGTACTTACCTTGGGACCATACAGTTGGTGTGAAAGTCTCGCGTTATTTATATTTATTGATAAAACATTACTTCTAAGTACCTACTCAAAACAATGGGAGCATGCATCATGATAAGATTGATACTAATAAATCATATATCTCGCATAATGCCATCCGATAACTTAAGATAATGATAATCTTAGAAATCACAGTCGATGAAAACAAACATTATTTTAGTTATGAAATATTCTTATGCCTAACGCAGGTATATTACAAGAGATTTACAAAAAGGTTTAGACCACTGACAAAACATGAATACAACAAAAACATATTGTTGTCTCCATGTTTTGTATATAACATTGTATATAACATTCATAGACACAATATAACATTAGTATATTGTGTCTATGAATCACTAATAAGGAAAAGAAATTTCCACCACATTATAGGTAATAATACATACAACTTTATTACCAACCACATAGTTATGTTTTTCCTGTGGCGAATATAACAGGATATAAAAAGATAAAAAAACAGCCAAGTGCGTGTCGGACTCGCAATAAAGGGTTCCGTACCACCGTAGAATAAAAACGTCAAAAATATAAAGTTTCTTACAGACGGACATACGCACAGACAGCGTAGGCTTAGTAATAGTGTGAGTTTGGCACCCTTTGGGTACGGAACCCTAAAAACCGGCCAAGTGCGTATCGGACTCGCACATAAAGGGTTCCGTATAAATTTTATTTCATTTTTAGTATTTGTTGTTGTAGCGGCAACAGAAATACACATTCTGTGAAAATTTCAATTCTCAACCTATTACGGTTCGTGTGATACAGCCCGCTGACAGACGGACGGACAGCGGGGGCTTAGTAATAGGGTTGAGTTGGCACCCTAAAAATAGTGGCGACTCCAATGACGTTTTATATTATAGACCCGACATACAAGAACATTAGTGGTCTGGAAATGTAACGTCACGACTTTTATCCCAATTCGGGGGTAGTCAGAGGCTTGAGTGGCCATACAACACCACATTGTGGAGGTATTAACCAACTTAAAGCCCAACTTTCACCAGATAGTCAGAACCCAACGTGACAGGTGGTGAACCTTGTCGCCGTGTATACAGGAACTGAATATTACCTAATCCCGAGGGATAGGTAGGTTTCCTCACGATGTTTTCCCTCACCGTCAGCGAACTACACCTAAACCTACATACATATAAATGAATATAAGCCATATACGCCAGAACTGCCCCTAGAGACAAGTGCCTTCGCCTACAAGCGTTTCTACAAAACGCTACGCTTAAATGTATGGAAATTATATCACATGTCAATAAGTAGATCACGTGACTTACGTCATTTCCATACATGAAGCGTAGCGATTTATAGAAACGCTTTTAGATGAACGCCACTTGTCTAGGGGGGCTGTTGTTAGAAAGAGTTATTAACTACATGATCATTGGCGCGCGGGCGTGAAGCCGTGCAGCCGCGACGCGTTACTAAGTGGATCTCGGGTAGTTACCTTGCATTCATGTTGCTAAAATAAGCGCGGTAAAGCGCATCTAAAGGTGTTATACATCTTTGGATAGATCACACAAAAAACGAATCTATCAATGTATTCATATCTCAAAAACTACTGACCACATGTTAGTCCAGTTTTCGTCTGTTTCATTATAATGTTTGTAAACAATCTTTTACGTCCCCACATTGTTTCCTCAACAATGAGAATCATAAGAACAATAGCGTTTAGTAATTCCTTACAGAGGATAACAATACGACCGGACTAAACGGACAAAGATATTCAACATCTTGTGTCTAGACAGATGTATCAGGTACAAATATGTTAGGTTTAGGTGACACTATAACGACTGTATTCTTGGAAGGGGTAGGCAGTAGTAATAAATAAATAATAATATCCTGGGAATTTTTTTTACACACGGCTACCTGATCCCAAACTAAGCAGAGCTTGTATGGAAATCAGATAACTGGTATTACTACATATACGACTTTTTTATTTGTAAATACACACTTAATATACATACACATCCAGACTCGGGACATACAGACATGTTCATGCACACAAATGCATGTCCCGGGTACGAATCGAACCTACGACCTGCAACGTGAAAGGCGCCATCACGCCAACCACGCCAACGGGCCCGTCACCGTAGTGCACTCTTACTCCCGATGGGCGCCCGAGCACTCAGTTTTGACGTCGGGACGTAAAACATACCTACTACTCCGCCAAGCCAACTGGGAACTAGAGACCCAACATTCATTTTCGTATCGCTTCTAGTTGGCCGGTGTATAGGTATAATTTACCGTTTATTTTACATTATTGGAGATGAGATGTTTATTGCATTGCTTTGTCACAATTGTTGTTTTTACTGTATGTAATATAATGTATTATTCCTAGAAATAAATATTTTATCTTTATTATTTAAATACCTATCTCGCGACTATTTTGCGTGTATATTTTGATTTTGAACTAGGTATACCTACTGTCTGAGTCATGGTAGTATCTATATGTTGCTTTGTTTACCTGTCTAGTCAGTAGCCTTGCTAATAGCAATAAAATTCAATTTATAACCCTATAAATATCACAGATATATTTTTTATGTAACTAAAATGGCGAACAAGCTTACGGCCCGTTACCAGCTCACCGTAGCCTATAGATATTTGCAATACCAAAGGCATTGCTCGCAAAATGCCCACCTGAAGGGAAGTGGGATAAAGGGGAGGGCAGGGTGGGCTTCCGACTCATCTGAAACGCAGCTGTAATATCTACTTTACGCCGATCTTCACACACTTTCGCGTGCCGTCTTTTGGAAATAAATTACTACCACCTACTATCTATCTATCTATAGTACGTTTTTTTATACTTGTCCTATTTGGTAAGCAAAGATGGCGTCCAGCGGGCGATTGCGTAACTTTTTTGTCAATGTTTCAATTGGTTTCGTTCATCTTGTGTCAATTATATACGAAACCAATTGAAACATTGTCAAAAATCACGCATCTACGCAATCGCCCCGCTGGACGCCATCTTTGCTTAACAAATAGGACAAGTATAAAAAAACGTACCATATATATCTATCTTCTGTGAGAGGGTGGTACAACCCCAGTCAATCCAGCCTATATTATAAGGTAACGCTAAAATATTGTTTATCTTGACTATTTATAAACGCTTTATTGAGCTTACATGAATAAAAAACTTTTGATTTGATTTGATATGATTTGAGCTGTAGTCAATTGGCTGTACCATCTATGAATAAATCTTATCACAACTAACCTCACCTTATCATGTTTCTTCAATATCTTCCTGAACCCAGTGTAGTTCAAGTTCTGGTAGTTCTGCAGCAGTATCAAACTGAGGTAGAACTCGCTGAACGCCAGTTTTAGTTCCTGCACTTTCCTTCTAGGTATCGCCTTCTTGCTGTCACCCCCTCCTTTGGGTTTGATTGTGTCGAAATGTGATTTTAATTCGCTTTGTAACGTAGCGAACTTACGGGTCGCTTCAGCAAGCTTTTCTGTAAAAGAAAATGATGTTAGCTCGCCATATTAGGCTGGTTTTATAGTAATGCTTACGGCCCGCGCGTGCGGTAAGCGCGGCTTAAATTGTGTGCTGATAACGCGAGTCAGACGCGTTAGAATGAGAGTTGATACTACATACACTTTCGCCAGGGTCAGTTACCGCACGCGCGGCCCGTAAGCATCACTAAACCATGAGCCTTATATTTTGGAACAAAATACCATATGTTTCAAAAACAGGACATTTTAAGAAAGGGATATTTTGAGAACGGATAATTTTAAGATTGCAACAACTTATGAATGGGATATTTTTTTTAATGGGACATTATGAGCAAAAGATTCTGAGCAAGTAGTAAATTTTGAGAACTGGACATAACAAGACGATACGGAAATGTGGGGCACTGCAGCAAACTTCTGTTTAACTTTGAGAAATACACAGGCACAGTGTATTTTATAGATACAGCCCTTTACGAAATTATTGGCTGCATGGTATGATCATGGAATGAAATATTATTTTGCTGTGACATAATATACTCTTAAGACACTCCTCATTTGCTGTGGCCTGGGTGTTACTGGGATCACTAGTTTTTTTGTATCATACCCAAAAGTGTAGCTAGCTAAGTTTGGGACCAAACACAAACATTTAAGGTCATCCTGAATTGATTACCTGAATAGAATGTATTAATTTTCTTCAACTCCTGATCACAATAATGAAAGAATGATTCATCGAAGTTGGCGAAGTGTCGCGACAGGACCTCGGGCTCCACATTCTCAGCTGAAGGTGCCTCCTCCACTGCTGTGTATAACATTGCTTTCATTTCCTGATAATGAAACAGTACTATTATAAGGACATTCAAGATGAATCCTTCATCAATCAATATCCTAGAGCGCAATCAAAATTAGCTCTGCCTTCTTATGTGACAGGCTTACTAGGAATCCTTGCCAAAACAAACAAAATCAGATTCTAAAGAGAACAAAAAAATAAAAAATTGACTTTTCTTTGGGCTCCCTGAGCATCAAACCTCTGCGTTCTTTTTGGACACAACTAGAGCACTAAACAAATACCTATATGGTGTGGGAAAATAAACAAAAAAATAAATGAACTCAGTCATAGACCATTTAATCAAATTGTGTGAGGAAATTATATTCAATTGATCATTTCTTGAATAAGTATTACTCAAACAGTACTCAAGTAATTATTATGGTCATGACCCAAATTGCCCTAAAAAAACATCTATGTCACCTTTTTATAATGCAATTTGACCTTCAATCTATTTAACATGACCATGCAACAGAAAAATTATATTTTTTTTAAGTTGAAAATAAAAACTCAATTTTCTAGTTTATAAGTACATAACACACATTAAAACATTTTAGGATTCCTTGTAAATATACTTGCATCTTCAGTTACATCTTGAAACACATAAATGACTCATACATTTAATTGATAACAATAAAACATGAATTAGAAGAGAATTTTGATTTTGTGTTATTTTATGAAAGAAAAAGTCAATGGTGTCCACTTTAGGCGATACTATGAGAAAGCTTACAATCATATATAGAATGTGGGTGACTAATAATAAGGAGTTTAACTATTTTCTTATCATATCTTTGTAAATAGTTAATAGTACTTACTTCATAATTGATATATTGTTTACGCCACTCGGGCGTTATGTGAGCGCTCAAGTGCTCCGCGAACTTCATCGTAGAACCTTCCTAACACGCCTTTGCCGTTAGAATAATTCTTAAACACTAGATAGCCAACACAAATTATTTTGTCACGGACATACTAAGTTTGCTTAGTGATAACCGGGTGAGGGTGACCTCATTACAACAAAAACATTTTATGAATATACACTGGAATGATACGTTGTTATACTTATGAACAACATGTTATTGTATTTTACTTTTAATCTTTATTTCTTTTCAGTTTCGTACAACGAACGGACACGAAGATGATTTTTTGTTTGATTGAAATTAAAGAATCAATCAAAATCAAATGACTGACAAAACAATTACATCTAGTGCTGTCCAGTAATATACTAATTAAAGATTTTAGTCGAATAATCAGCTGATTTCTTCATGTGGATATTCTATTGTTTCCACATCTGTGAGTTGAATAAATTGACTAATTTACTACCAGTTTTACCAGCCTGTTCTGGAATTTTTGAACCTAATAGCCTGCGACTCGCGCCAACCTCACACACACACACCTACCTTTATTATTATTATTTTTTTCTACTACCAAAATATATTTGCTTTTTGTTCGAAATATTCTTATTCATGCACGCAAAAAATACCTAACACAGGAATAGAATTTAAAGGTTAAAATAGTGATTAATATTTGTAGTAGTTAGTTTCCATTATTTGTTCGATTTATGAATGGGAACTCGACTAATAGAATTTTATATCGATGAAATCGATTATCGACTAAATCGTTACTGGGGTGTCACTAAACTGTTGACAGCCGTCATCCGCTTGCTTGACATTACAGTTCCGTTCAGAAATCAAATTTTTACAAGTTAAAAAAAACTACAACAGTAAAATAAAAATAAAAAGGTAAGAAAGTCTTATTTTATTTATTCTCTTTCTCTTCTTTATGATTAGAATTAACCCCAACAGGGAACAACGCCTGATTGATATTCTCAGGTATAACCCTCGCCACTTTTCTGGGTTCTTTCACCAAGGTCTTGGGGCACTGCATCTCGGACCAACTGATGGGCACCATGCTGACACCTTGCGGGGATCCTTCAGCTGTCGCTATGACAACCCCAAGCTCATTCTCCGCTGTGGATAGATGGTACCAATGGATCTCGGTCATAGGAAGCTGAATTTTTAAGATAAGAAAAATAACTTTTAAGTTTCTTAAAATTGCTATGTAAATGGCTCAAATCCCTCACAGCTCAAATGATTGTATTTTACTTATCTTTTCTTCTGCCTAGCCTTATCCAATTATGAGGGATGGGCTTTCAGTCTACCCTGATTTGGCTGATCACCAATACTACATGGGGCGACTGCCATCTACCCTCTGCGACCCAACTAGTGGTGCCTATCGGCAACGTAAGGGTATGACCATTTTTGTCAGATTTTCAGGCTTCTGACTGCCCGTAACGACTGTCAAAGACCTTCAAATGACACCCAGGACCGCCAGCTTATCATGCCCTCCGAAGCACGGAGGAGGTCAGATGTTATAATTCGGACACCCATCCAAGGCCCAACCGAGCCAAACGTGGTTTAACGCGCCGATGTATCAGGCGTCTTACCAACTAGGCTACGACTTCCTCATAATATTTTACTAATATTAGTTAGTTTTGTTTTTTCAAAAGGATACAACTCTTGCCAGTATAACATCACCAGGCCTATAGCTTTTATACGGATCCACTCTATCTTTTTCTGTTGCTTTTATGTCTTCTTTCTTCAGAACACCTCTATAAGGTCTCACTAGTACTGATGGGCCGACACAGAGTATAACACATTGCACCATTCTAGGGTTTACAACGGTAACTTTGGCAGTAACTATGTCACCGGCCATAGGCAGTATGCTTGGAGTCCTTGGGCTTTCCACTGAGACTACTGTGACCTAAAAAAACGAGTATTTTTTTAAAGTTCAAAGTTTAAGTGGTGAAGTCAACCAAATTCTTGTCGGTAGTTCCGATTTTTTTTTTGTGTATTTGTACATTCCTACGGATAACATACATTGTATAGATGCATCCTGAATTTAATATGAAGATTATAATTATTGCAAAAAGGTATAAAATGTTTCTGCTTCTATAGTAACTAACCTTGTTCTCATCCTGTGCCATTTTCAATACACCGGCCAAAGTAGCATAAATATACCCCCTTAATTCATAGGTGCCAGGCCCTGCGCTGTGTTCTTTATTTGCTAGACTCAATCGCATACCAGGAATACAAATTTTACCAATTTCTTTCAATTTTTCCGAAGCCATGATACTGTTGAGGTTATGTTACTAAAAAGGTTATTTTATAGCCGATAATAATTGTGTCGCGAGACAGTACCCTCACTTTTCCCCTTGCAAGTGTATTAATAACAACAATTTAGAACCAAGCAATGAAAACTTTCGTAGGTAACGTTTTCATACATACAGAATTAAGTTGTTGATAAACAAACACACGGCGACCAAAACGGCGACAGACAAATAAATACCATAGACTAGATAGAAAGAAGAAACAGAATATCAATAGACAAAGGAATAGTCTATGTCGAGTTTTATACATGGACACAGAAACCGATTTATAATCGGAATTTTCGGTATTTTGCCCCACCTCTAGTGATGTTCGACGACGTGTCACGTCAGCCGGTGGTCTGACGTTTGGTTGATTGTGCTTGTGTGGAACGATTGTGTTTTATGGGATTTTTCTCAATTATTTCCAGTATTTGCCGACGAAATGCTTACAAAGTTTGAAACTAAGTCGGCTAGGGTGAAAGGTATATCGTTTCATGCGAAGCGGCCATGGGTTTTAGCGAGTTTACACAATGGCGTGATTCAACTCTGGGATTATCGTATGTGTACATTATTGGAGAAATTCGATGAACATGATGGCCCTGTGCGCGGTATCTGCTTCCACCAAGTGCAGCCGCTATTCGTATCCGGTGGTGATGACTATAAAATAAAGGTTTGTGCTGAAATATTAATTTTTCGGTTATAATTTAATTGATGTGTTTCGTCATGGTTTTGACACGTATCTCGGTGATATCCTATTAGTTTATGATTCTGTGTAATTTAGGTCGTACGATAGTGTGTCCAGGATAATTTCAATGTAGCTAATGTACCAAATATAGCCATGTACAGGCATTAATAATGTTGTTTTAGGTTTGATTACAATCATCATTCCTACTACCATACCATTCAGCATAACTTGTATAGGTAATATACCAGAATATATATACCCTATGACAGTTTAGGCATGTTGATAAGAATGTGGAACTATTGTATAATATAAAAAGTCAACACCTATATTCGGTTGTAATTGTCTACTGGCCATTGTATGAGATATTGTCCATAGGTATGGAACTACAAACAGAGGCGGTGTTTGTTCACACTACTGGGCCACTTGGATTACATCCGCACAACATTCTTCCATCATGAGTACCCCTGGATCCTGAGTGCTTCTGATGATCAGGTAAATTTAATTTGATAAAACATTCCAGTTGTTTTGTAGTCTGCGTTAATCAACACCAATGTAAACTAAATTGGGCCAAATCAAGTCGCAATGAAGCAGCTACTAATGTTTTAAGTTTCAGAGTCACTATAATAATGCATTATATTTTATGCAGTAATGTTATTTTTGTGATTTTCACACATAATTGATGCAAACTCAATTGCCATTGGCACAAAATCCCAGTTTAGGGGCAAACCCAGTTGCCAGTTATAAGCACAATGATCCATTTAAGGAGCAAACCTAGTTGGCATTTATGAGCACAATGACCCATTAAAGGGGGCACACATAGTTGGCATTTATGGTCAACATTGACCCTTAAAAGGGGCATACCTAGTTGGCATTTATGGGACACAAAACCCCATAATAGGGTCAAAGTTATATTCATTTAATGGGGTATAAATCACCCATAATATTGAGTGAGTTTTTTTATTTCATAGCATCTTTATTTTATTTTTTATTTGCAGACAATTAGAATATGGAACTGGCAGTCTCGTCAATGCATAAGCGTGCTCACTGGCCACAACCACTATGTGATGTGTGCCCAATTCCACCCCTCTGAGGACCTGCTGGTGTCCGCGTCGCTGGACCAGTCCGTCCGTGTGTGGGACTTCTCGGGGCTGAGGAAGAAGAGTGTGGCCCCAGGGCCTTCTGGCCTTGCTGAGCATTTGAGGAACCCACAGGCTACTGATTTGTTTGGACAGGTACCTAATATTTTATTTATGTTAGTGAATTACAGAATTATAACAATAAAATATTAATATATTATTAATAGAACTATGTCTTAAATGAATTTATTAATTACAATATTGTGTTCCTTTGTCCATTAGTGGACTATAAAGTAACTAACTAAGGACCCTGTAAAAGCTAACAAAAGTAATTTAAATTATTATTCCAAATTCCAACACTTGATTTGTATACAGGGTGGATTTTTGAGACGGGGCATTTTTGTAATGGGATCAATGGGAATAAAAAAAAAAATTGGTATTTTAGCATTTTTTTCGCTGAGTGTAATTTTTTTCCAAAATCTGTGAATGTAGTTCAAAATATCTCAAAAAGTTATGAATGGTCTCCTAAGAACGTTCCTGTAACTATAACGGTTCAAGAAGCTACCCTTACTGCCCTGTCTCAAAAATTCACCCTGTATTGTTAATCAGTGAAAGCCAATTGGTTAAGCGCGCGTCTTGTGGGCTTAAGGTCCAGGGGTACAACCCTGACTAGCAACTGCATTTTTCGAAATCTATGTGCGAATCGTATATTTAATATGATTATCACTTGCTTATGGTATCGTTCACCATGTGAGGAAACTTGCATGTCTTAGAACACGTAACACATTTTCGAAAGACATGTCACCTACTCCCAATGGGCCAGTGTGGTGGATTATGGAGTGAATCCCCCTCTCATTGAGGGGAGGCCCATGCCCAGGAGTGGGACAATAAACGGCTAATATTATTATTATGTTTGTATATTTGATTATTTATTTATTTATTATACAGTGTGTGTGTAGCTATGAGTCTGTAATGATTGCATAATGTTATGATATGAAATGTTTTAAGTTTTTTGAGTGCACTTACAAAACTTAGAATATTGCATGCTGCTACAATGTCAAATGTGTTTGTGCATGTCATAACTTACTATGTGTGGACTACCAGATTATTATAAGTAGAGTTGTATTCTATTCAACTTAGAGCCTGTTTCATAATCGTCAGATAAAATTTATCCATCAGATAAATATATTCTATGGAAAAACTGTCAAACGCCATATTTATTTGGTTTGAGTGACAGTGTGATCGCCCCCAGTCCATTGTATGGTAGCCATAGTACAAGCGTTGCTTAGTTTGAGACCATACAGTTAGTGTGTCAGCCTAGCGATATTTATTTATCTATTTATCGACAGCTAATGTGGTCCGACGACCCACAAGTATGGAAAATGATCAAAAAAACGGACGTGCTCTTTTTATTACTCTATTCGATAGAGTAAATGGGTTCAAATGCAGGAGTAGAACTCCCGAAGTTCAAATGTACTTAGATCTCAAGATATAATTTTTTAAATATTTTTTTTCGTTTTCATAAAATATTCTAAATAAAATATGAAATAAATTATTTTAGTAAATCTACTAGTATCTTCCTATGCTGGTTCTACACAAGTAAATAATGCATGGAAACACCACACTCTAACTCAAATAAAATAAAAAATATTTGAAAAAACAGTTTTTTTTTGTTTTTAGTTTTTTATTGCCACATTTTTCCATATTTGGATTCAAACCCTTGATTAATATATTGTCTAACATGTTGTTAGTAACATAAAAAAAAAACAAATCCTAATCTTGCAGGATCTTTGAGTTAGAAGCTTCTAAAGGATTGAAGAACTCTATCGAATAGAGTAATAAAAAGAGCACGTCCGTTTTTTCGGTCATTTTCTATACTGTGCGATCTAGTGAAGGTGGGAAACCACTGGATGCGAGAAGCACAGGTCGTTGTGCAAAAACCTTGGGGGAGGTCTATGTTCAAGTCCAGTGGACGTCTTTCAGCTCACATGATGATGATGAATGTCACTACCATAATGATAGCTAGCCGGATTTGCAACAGAACACAAAATGTACTAGCTTGGCCTTCGCTTACAGTGTGTTTGTAATTGCATGTGCACTGTATTATATTTATTTAATTATTTATTATAACACTCCCGTATGTTGCTGAAAGCAACTGATATTGCAGGCTGACGCGGTGGTGAAGCACGTGTTGGAGGGGCACGACCGGGGGGTGAACTGGGCCTCCTTCCACCCCTCCCTCCCCCTCATCGTGTCCGCCGCGGACGATCGGCAGGTCAAACTATGGAGGATGAACGAAGCTAAGGTAACGGGTTCGGGAATTTACACTGAACTGGGTAAATTTCCTTTTTGATAGCAAGGTGTTCTATGTTTTGGCGAGTCGTTGATTTGGTATAGGATTATAGACTCTAACAGGCGCAGAGTCGCTTAGCCATTGAACTGCCATTGTAGCGTTTTGCTATTCTGACCGACCGGGCGACCTTCTGATTGGTCGGTTGATTCTGACCGACCAATCAGAGGATCGGTTGATTCTGACGGACGAATCAGAGGATCGGAATATGACGGACGAATCAGAGGATCGGTTGATTCTGACGGACGAATCAGAGGATCGGTTGCTTCTGACTGACCAATCAGAGGGTTTGTTGATTCTGCCCGACCAATCAGAGGGTCGGTCATAATAGGAAGACGCTACTGTGGCATTTCAATAGCTAAGTGACTCGGCACCCAGCTATGGGAACGTACCCATACTGCGTGACCCATTTTTTATTTTTTTTACCCCCCTCCCCCCTCGGTGACCACCCGTAGTATATGCCAACCCCCCCCCCCCCCCCCCCCTCCTCCCCCTCTAGTTTTCACGTAGTAATTCATAAATGTGGTTTTAAATCAATTTTGTAAAGATAAAGTAAAAAAAATATATATATGACGCGATTTTTTTGGAATAAGCACTAGATTTCCCTAAGGATATAGACTACGTGACGAAAACTTAAACCCCCCTCCGCCGCCCCTGTGACCATGCGTGGTATTTTGAAGACCCCCCTCCCCCTAAACGGGTCACGTAGTATGGGTACGTTCCCTATGGTGTTAAGTTCTTCCAAAGACCTTATGGCGGTTGACACATTTCTGCGTGTTTGTCTGTGTCGTGGGTTCCTCTTCTAGTCGAAATTTGCTTGTCTATGCATGTTGTGGTGCGCGGTGTTCAACTTTCAATGCAAAGGGTAAGGTTTCTTTTTCTCATTCATGATTCAGACTAAGATGAAGATGCTGTATTATATGCTGTTATAGGATCATATGGGTCATTTTCTATCTCTATTTTACTACCTATAGGCATTATGGCCGGCGCACAGTGAGGACGGCATGGCATGGCATTTTAATTTTTATCAATCGAATTTAATACTTATCCAATCGAAATAAGGTATATATTTCAATGCTCGGTGATCGACCTCGGGAGTATCGCGGAGTATTTTCTCGGTGCACCCGCTGGAGCACCTTATTTCGATTGGATAAGTATTAAATTCGATTGATAACAATTAAAATGCCATGCCCTGCCGTCCTCACTATGCGCCGGCCATTGCCCTCAAATGTATAGAAAGTTACAATGGACTTACACTGGCATTACAAATCACTTTTGTTTTTACAAATGCTTTGTAAGACCATTGTAAACTGGGTACAATTCTCTATACATTTGGCGGTTTGTCTATACTCATTGTAAAAATATATTCTTGATGTGGTCGGTGATTTCAGTTGTCTTGATATTTGGTCTCTTCATGGGTTAAAACTGTGCTGTAAATATTGTTCGTTACATCTAATGCTTTTCCTTACAGTGATCATTTCATTAACATTAATCATTAAGGTAAGATATAAATGTACATTTAATTTTAAGGTAAAGTATAACTTCATGTCTATGTAATAATATTTTTTTTCGCGACTGCTAAGACAAGGATACTTGAAGATCTTTGAAGGGGGCCTACATTAAAAAGCTGAAAAAAGTTACAACTAACTAAGTTTATGGTTAGTTGATTATCCATCATTTGGCACTGGTTTCTTACTAAAATAGGCCACTTACGGCGTCACGTTGGATTGAGTAACCATAGACAGTGTATACGCATGCGGGGGTGCGTATGTGTGTGTCGCGATAATTTGTATTAGTCGTGACACTGACAGAAGTGAAGTGATAGATGACGTCACCCAATCGAAACAAACTGCATCTGTGCTAGCACACGCGCCGAGACAAGACTTTTGTCGCGCATTATGTCGCACCGAGTCGCTGTCTTTCTTTCTTAATTCATAGGAGTAGCCCCGGATCTATGATTTTTTTTAACCAGGGCAGAAACATTATAGAGCGTTTGAGATAAATTACTTAAAAACCTCTCAATTTTTTTAAATTTTACTATATTATAATTTTGGCGCCCCCTGAAATTGCCGCCCGGGGCGGATGCCTCGGTTTGCCCCCACCTAGATCCGGGGCTGCGTAGGAGAAAATGAGACAAAATCGATTTATCTCGCTTTTTGTCTTATCACTGTCGACTGTGCTAGTGTGCGCTGATTTTTTTTTGGTGTAATTAATGTGTCAGGCGTGGGAAGTGGACACGTGCCGGGGGCACTACAACAACGTGTCGTGCGCGCTGTTCCACGCGCGGCACGAGCTGATCCTCTCCAACAGCGAGGACAAGTCCATCCGCGTGTGGGACATGACCAAGAGGACCTGCCTCCACACCTTCCGCAGGGAACACGAACGGTGAGACAAGCATATCGACATTATTTAAACAATATATTTTTATATGAGAGCTAAAAAAATCATGCGTATTCCCTATTTTTATTATGATTGGGTACCTATCGTTACCATCCGTCCATAAATTAAGTGAGGTGATTTTTCGACCCCCCTCCCCCCTTGTTGAGTTGTCATTTGGCTCAACCCTCTCCCTCCCCCACTAATCTCACGTGAGATTTTTCAAAAGCCATAATCTAGTGGATAAACATGTTTTACTTAATTTAACTCAGTTTTCTCGCGATTTTACACTGTTTCTTGCGGTAAAAAAATTACGTGAGATTTGCCGAGACCCCCTCCCCCCCAAATGCCCCCAATTTGCAAATTAATTAATTTGTGCAATTTATGGATGCCCCCTTACAAAACATCTCATCACCGACCTTGCTGGCGAGGTCGACCTATCCCCACTTCCTCTAATCGGTGCGTCTACGCGCGTAGAGGGGCCTAGACGCACCTAGGCATTAGACAAGCCCGCTGAGTTTCTTGTCGGATCTTCTCAGTGAGGTCGCGTAGTGATCCGGTGGTCATTTTGCCCTTGTTTTTATCAAAAAGACAGCCCAAGGCGAGGCCGTGTCCTACGTCGCGCCCTTGAGCCAACCGTCCCCCTGCTCTTTAGCTGGTGAGCACTTTGCTCGTTGAAGTTGTATAGGCCACTTCGGCCAACAAATGTCCATAAAAAAATCACGTTATTTCCATGAAACGTTGTTCTAAGTATAATCTCATTATTTCTAAGTATGTATTTGTATTTGTTACAGGTACTGGGTGCTGACGTCACACCCGAGCCTGAACTTGTTCGCGGCGGGCCACGACGCCGGCATGATCCTGTTCAAGCTGCAGCGCGAGCGGCCCGCGTACGCCGTGCACAACAACATGCTCTTCTACATCAAGGACAGGTAAGCATCCAGGGTATTTTTGCCACTAGCAGGGCTATTGCATATCTCTGTTGATAGCTCATAGTGAACATCAATTGGCAAAGTCTATCATTGATTATAATAATAATAATATCCTGGGACATTTTTTTACACACGGCTACCTGATCCCAAACTAAGCAGAGCTTGTACTATGGAAACCAGATAACTGATATTACTACATATACTACTTTTTTATTTGTAAATACATACTTAATATACATATACACCCAGACTCCGGACATACTAACATGTTCATGCACACAAATGCATGTCCCGGGTAGGAATCGAACCTACGACCTGCAGCGTGAAAGTCGCTATCACGCCAACCACGCTAACGGGCCCGTCAAACAGCTAGTTTCCTATTAGCTATCTCCAGTACATGCTTTTCCTTGGTACTCGTCGAGGGTTGTACCTCGGTGTCTTCGTTGGACACCAATTTTTGATTAATTGTTGTTTGTGTAGTGTCTGAATGTAGTCTCTGAATTCTGATAAATTCACAAATTTGGCAGGAATTCATAGAGGTGGAGGAAGATTTCCTGGCCTGTTCAAATATAGCAGTTATTTTATTTGCTCGCAGACAGCTGCGTAAGTTGGATATGCAGACTAACCGCGACGCGCCCGTCATGCAGATCAAAGGCGGCGGTCGCCATCAGCCGTACAGGTGAGTAATTATGAAATGATATTCATAAAGTAGACTCTCTTTACATCATCATCATCATCATCATCACGTTTTATACTTCAATTTAAATAATAAGATGTTACACTCTCAGACATGGAGAGACTAGACAACGCAAGTTCATTAGATATTATAAAAACCGAGCGTGCCATCTTTTTTATACCTTACGATGACGTCACCCCAGCTATTTAGCGATGTGCTCAACGTAAACAGAATCGTTTCAATCGCTAAGTATCAGTGAGCTAACAGTATTACGACTAAATAGATTTTAAAATAGATTCCATGACACAGGAATGAGAATACAAAAGTAATAAGCGCGTCCAGTTTGCGCTAAGCGCGAACTTTCGGGCACGCTTTTGGTCGGACGGTTTGCGTTGTCTAGCCTCTCCATGTCTGTGGTTACAATCATAATGTCAGATACAAACCATGGACTCGGTCATTATTTTATAGTATGACCGCAACCACTGTACCGCGCGTTAGGTATGCGCGGGGAGGGGGGGAGTGGGGAATTAGGTATGCGCGGGGAGGACTCGGAGAGGTGGGGAGAGGGAAAACGCTCCCCGTCTCGCCGCTCGCGTACCTAAGGCGTGGTACAGCGGTTGCGGTCAAACTATAGTAGTTGATATTTTGTTCACCACTTGTTCAAATATCATATGTTTTTCCCTAAAGCATGTCACTAAACCACGCCGAGTGGTGTGTTCTGGTGAACTGGCGAGTGGGCGACAGTAGTTCCTACGAGCTGTACCAGGCGCCGCGGGAGGGGGGCGAGGCGGGCGCGGCGGGGGCGGGGGCGGGGGCGGAGCCCGCGCGGGGGCAGGCCACCAGCGCCGTGTGGGTCGCCAGGAACAGGTTCGCAGCGCTCGAGAAGAATAACCAGGTGAGATGGGGAACTACTGTCAGGATGACCCAACGTCGACGCACGACACGACTTCGACATTGACGCACGACACGACTTCGACGTTGACTCACTACACGACTTCGACATTGACTCACTTCACGACTTCGACATTGACTCACTACACGATTTCCACATTGACGCACGACACGACTTCGACATTGACTCACTACACGACTTTGACATTGATGCACGACACGACTTCGACATTGACGCACGACTCGACATCGACATTGACGCACGACACGACTTCGACATTGACGCACGACTCGACATCGACATTGACGCACGACACGACATCGACATTGACGCACGACACGACATCGACATTGACCCACGACACGACTTCGACATTGACGCACGACACGACTTCGACATTGATGCACGACACACCCATTCACAAAGTAAAAATTTGTCATGCGACAAGCAAGGCCATAGCGAGAAAAATCAGTAAAGATGAATTTATTTTTCTGTTAACGCCCGCCACATACATACGGAATTTTCCGTACAGGATTCCGTTTCGAAATATCGAATTGGTGATTCCGAACGCAGTAAATCCATCCAAATGTATGGACGGATCGCGTTTGGGAACCCCTATTCGATATTTCGAAACGGAATTCCGTATGTGGCGGGCCTAATAATTCTTATAACTATTCCCTTTTGTTATCATAGCTGGTGATAAAGAATCTGAAGAACGAAGTATCCAAGAAGATATCTACACCTACATGCGAGGAGATTATGTACGCGGGTACCGGGATGCTGCTGCTGCGCGAGCCGGACTGCGTGCAGCTGCTCGACGTGCAGCAGAAGAGGACAATCGCTTCTGTAAGTACAGAACACACCAGCACTCTCTGGTAACAAATGGATTGGATGCGGAGTAGTGAGTCTGTTCAGAGTGCTAATGGAGATCCGTAACGAATTTAGTTGAGAATGCAGATTTATAGAGCTAAGAAATCCATAACATACAGTGCAAAAATCTTTGGTCTACGACATAAATTTACGAAGCTGTGACCAAATTACTAGCGAAGTTTATGCGCTGTTGTTGTGACGTCATTTGGGCCACGTGCGCTTTGTAATGAACGGCGGCGCGGGCCGCACATTATATAAAATGTGTAATTGCAACGGATGAACCGATTTCAATGATTTCAAAATTATATTGATAAGAAAGCTCAGTTTTAACTATAGTGTTCGTTATGAGTTGATTTGTTGACCTAGTATTGATTCCCATTCTGTACGGTTGTTCAGAAAAATAACGCCAAAGTTCACCAACTAACTATTTCGAAAGTACTATACTTTGACGACCGCTTGGCACCACTGCGCCAATTGGCCAGTCGGCTCACTGCATCGGGTGGTCGCGGGTTCTATTCCCGTCAGAGGCAAACTTCGAAAACGGTCTTTTGCCTTTTTTAAATATTTTTTACTATGTACCAAATTTTTTTTTGTTTTTTTACACTTTTGTTACGGCTATGTTTAGGTCCGCATCGCCAAATGTCGTTACGCGATCTGGAACGCGGACATGTCGATGGTGGCGCTGCTGGGCAAGCACACGGTGACGCTGTGCGGGCGGCGCTTGGAGCAACTTTGCAGCGTCACGGAAGGCGCGCGCGTCAAGTCCGGCGCCTTCGACGACTCCACGCCGCAGCCCGTCTTCATATACACCACCGCCAACCACATCAAGTACTGCTGCAAGGACGGGTCAGTATACAATGCCAGTGTTGCCAGATGACCATGTGAGTTTCCCCCCAAATTTCTTCAAAATCCCCCCCAAAACAGTTTTTACTCATTGGAAATTTCAATTTGTATTTTTTTAAGTTTCAGTTTTCATTTTTATACACAAACAATAATAGGTACTCTTTCAATAACTTCGTCACAAAAAGATATCGAACCAATTGAATTAATATATAGACGTTATTACTGAAAATAAGTAGGTATTGATTATCCTCCGTGTTTATTACCCCCCCCACCCCCCGCAAATCCCCCCAAAGAATCCGTCCCCCCTAATCTCCCCCCAAAGGCGAAAAAAGCCCCCGAATTTGCAGGGAATCCCCCCCGTCTGGCAACACTGTACAATACATACACCAATGGAATAATTCTGCCGATTGCAACATCTACCGACAAATTTATTGAGACTAGTGGTCGCCCGTGGTCGAAATTCGACCATAATTCATAGGAAATTTAAGTTGGAACGTTAAAAAAAAACACAGGCTAAACCCTTTCATAATGTTTGAAAATGTACTGGCCTTTAAAAAAAAAAACAAAGTGACAAATTGTCAAAATATCAAAACGCAAAATTCACAATCTACGTCAGTATATGTATGTGTATGTGAATACGTGTAACCATGGACCTAATACTATGGGGACTGGGTCTAAGGCGAAGGCTAGACGTAAAGTATATACTGTGGTTCGTCAGTATGGTACATAATGATGGATGTCATTCCATCGACGCAGGCTACACGTTCAGTATTTATTCCGTCAGTATTGTGACGTAGTTCGTACAGTCGAGACGTCAAATTAAACACGAAAGCTTGGTATGGATATTACCTTAGCGCTTGGTTTAATCCGCAATCTCAGAAGACATGTCCACTCTATTGCTTTCGCGACGTAGCATTCCACGTCGCGAAAGCAATAGAGTGTCATTTTGGAATTGAAATTCCAGGCAAATACTGTCATCCATCAGTACGCTAGCCTACGCGATCAGTTTGGACCAAGGTATTTGAAAAATAATGACGGACGTAAATACTTTACGTCTAGCCTTCGCCTAAGCAACTCGGCCGCAGTGGCACTGTGGTGGCTCAACTAGGCCGTTGACGTCATCACACACACAAATAGTAATGTTTAATGGTTTGTCCACAGCGATTACGGCACAATCCGTACGTTAGACGTGCCAGTGTACGCCGTGAAGGTGGTGGCCAGCGAGGCTGGTGCGAGGGTCGTGTGCCTGGACCGGGAATGCCGGCCTAAGGTGCTCAACATAGACCCTACGGAATACAGGTACTGTAGAAAACCACACGAATGCCCGCCACATACATACGGAATTTCCGTACGGAATTCCGTTTCGAAATATTGAATCGGGGATTCCGAACGCAATAAATCCATCCAAATGTATGGACGTATCGCGTGAAAATTCCGTATGTATGTGGCGGGCCTTACACAAGCTCTGTGCACAAGGCCGGATTTGATACGCTGGCTGCCCTAGGCCCTAAGATTGCCGCCCCTTAATCCCTGTAAAGCACGAAAAATTGAATGATAATGCATAAGATAGATAGATAAATAACACTTTATTGTACACCAACACACACATATAAGAACTAAAATGACAAACAAAACAAGAAACAAACTACAGTGTGCTGTGGGCGGTCTTATCGCAAGCTGCGATCCCTTCTAGAAAACCTTTGGATGGAGAGGTTTCCGTGTTTCATAATTAAAAAATAACGAAAGTCTGGAAACGTTTTGTGAATTTCGCCAAGTTCTCCCGCCCTCAAAATTGTTCCGCTCTAGGCTCGGGCCTACACACAGCCTATAGAAAAATCCGCCCCTATCTGTGCACCCACTAAATTTGACGACCGCTTGGCGTAGTGGTTCGAGCGTAGGCCGCTCAGCTTACTGTATCGGGTGGTTTCGGGTTCGATTCCCGCCAGAGTCAATTTTTGGCGACGGCCTTTTCGTCATTTGCCTGCATTTATTCCAAGATCTCTCTGAAACTTTAGATCGATGACCGGGCTAGGTCTGGGACGGGATGATGATGATGATGATGATGATGATGATGATGACGACTTGTTGTGGCAGGTTCAAGCTGGCGCTGGTGACGCGTCAGTACGACCAGGTGCTGCACATGGTGCGCACGGCCAAGCTCGTCGGACAGAGTATCATCGCGTATCTGCAAGAGAAAGGTGAGATAGAACGCTTAAAAAAATACCGCGTGTGTTTATTTTTTTATAAGTTAATGAGGTCGTTATCGGAAACAAATTATTTTTCTTCATTCATTCATTTCGGAAACACATTATTTTTATTCATTCATCATAAATATTGTGTACATAAACGTGTACATTAATAGTTGGTCAATGGTTTATTACAATATACAGGGTGTAACATCACATCGAGAAGGGTCAGTATGGGGACATCCGAAACTACAAGAGATGAAAAAATATGTTCCAACGAACCATGTCATCAATTTAAGAGATAAAAAACCGCATTCGTAGATGTTAAAAAACTCATACACGATTCTGCAGGGCTAGCACACGTGTTAAGATAATACTTTTGTCACGCATTTAGTCGCGCGGAGCCGTTCTCTCTCTTCCTTAATGGATGGAAGCGAATGAGAGAAAATCGATTTATCTCGCGTTTTGTCTTGCCACAGCCGGCTGTGCTACCAGTGCTGGAATCGCACCCCATCTCGATGTTACACCTAGTATAAACCTATACTGGGTGTAATTTAGTGCTAGGTTTATACTAACCTATACTGGGTGTAATTTAGTGCTAGGTTTATACTAACCTATACTGGGTGTAATTTAGTGCTAGATTTATACTAACCTATACTGGGTGTAATTTAGTGCTAGGTTTATACCAACCTATACTGGGTGTAATTTAGTGCTAGGTTTATACTAACCTATACTGGGTGTAATTTAGTGCTAGGTTTATACTAACCTATACTGGGTGTAATTTAGTGCTAGGTTTATACTAACCTATACTGGGTGTAATTTAGTGCTAGGATTATACTAACCTATACTGGGTGTAATTTAGTGCTAGGTTTATACTAACCTATACTGGGTGTAATTTAGTGCTAGGATTATACTAACCTATACTGGGTGTAATTTAGTGCTAGGATTATACTAACCTATACTGGGTGTAATTTAGTGCTAGGATTATACTAACCTATACTGGGTGTAATTTAGTGAAGGATTATACTAACCTATACTGGGTGTAATTTAGTGCTAGGATTATACTAACCTATACTGGGTGTAATTTAGTGCTAGGATTATACTAACCTATACTGGGTGTAATTTAGTGCTAGGTTTATACTAACCTATACTGGGTGTAATTTAGTGCTAGGTTTATACTAACCTATACTGGGTGTAATTTAGTGCTAGGTTTATACTAACCTATACTGGGTGTAATTTAGTGCTAGGATTATACTAACCTATACTGGGTGTAATTTAGTGCTAGGTTTATACTAACCTATACTGGGTGTAATTTAGTGCTAGTTTTATACTAACCTATACTGGGTGTAATTTAGTGCTAGGTTTATACTAACCTATACTGGGTGTAATTTAGTGCTAGGTTTATACTAACCTATACTGGGTGTAATTTAGTGCTAGGATTATACTAACCTATACTGGGTGTAATTTAGTGCTAGGATTATACTAACCTATACTGGGTGTAATTTAGTGCTAGGTTTATACTAACCTATACTGGGTGTAATTTAGTGCTAGGATTATACTAACCTATACTGGGTGTAATTTAGTGCTAGGATTATACTAACCTATACTGGGTGTAATTTAGTGCTAGGATTATACTAACCTATACTGGGTGTAATTTAGTGCTAGGATTATACTAACCTATACTGGGTGTAATTTAGTGCTAGGATTATACTAACATATACTGGGTGTTATTTAGTGCTAGGTTTATATTAACCTATACTGGGTGTAATTTAGTGCTAGGTTTATACTAACCTGTACTGGGTGTAATTTACTGTTATTTTGTGTTGTTGTTGAGGTTACCCGGAGGTGGCGCTGCACTTCGTGAAGGACGCGCGCACGCGGCTGTCGCTGGCGCTGCAGTGCGGCAACATCGACGTGGCGCTGGAGGCCGCCAAGAGCCTGGACGAGCCCGCCGCCTGGGACAAGCTGGCCGCCGCCGCGCTCGCCGCCGGCAACCACCAGGTCACATCACATCTTACATCATCACTCACTTTTGATACCACACCTTTGATGAAACCACACATGATTTTCTTATATCTTACTCGGGATAAAGTAGAATAAAATATTTATAAGAAGTACAGAAAGAATTAATGCAAATATGTTCTACTCATCAAGCCATTAGAGAGTGGAGGTGTTCTCTATGAAACAACGCGTGGAAATTTGCGCGGGATAGCGCGGGTGGTGGGGGTTAAGAAATGCGTGGCATCTATCTATCGGTCAACATCAGAACTACGCTTCGTTTTATGTCGATGTTAGTACGTAGTTTAACTTTTTGCACTAGGTGTCACTAAGATGGACTAGGATGGTAAAAGGGACGTAGAAAGGGTCGCCATGTAGTTTCGGGTAGAATTATATTTGGTATGCGAACGTTTGCAACATGTCTGCACAGGACGAACGCCGACAGCACATTGTCAATCCGCCTGGCCGCAGGGCCGCAGGGCCCTAAACAACGCTAGGCTACACATGGTCTCCACTCAAGAGTCACCATTTACATGATCACTATCTTTTCACTGCAGCTCTGCTAGTGATATTCGATCCTCAAGAAATCGGCAGTTTTAAATTTTGAAAAGCGTCTCCGTGCTTCGTAGAACATGTAAAAAGTCAGTCCCGGTTGTTGTCATCTAGACAGCAGACGTTGTCAGAGTCCTTCGGGCGGCTTGAACAACTCTGACACCAGGGGGGTAGCGCCACTATGCAACTTTGTAGCAATTCTGCAAAAGCAATTCATTTTTCTAATTTTATAGTAGAATCCGCTAAATTTCCGTACAGTGGCGGAAAATGTGTGACTATTTTACAGAAATGTTGCGGAATTGCTCTGGATTCTGCTAGAAAATCAGAAAAATCAATTGCATTGGCAATGTTGCACTATTAGATCCCCTGGTTGGCCACTAAACATACGATAAAAGCAGCGCCGTAACCTTGAATCATTTCCACAGATAGTGGAAATGTGTTACCAGCGCACGAAGAACTTCGACAAGTTATCGTTCCTGTACCTCATCACCGGCAACCTGGAGAAGCTGCGTAAGATGATGAAGATCGCCGAGATACGCAAGGACGTGTCCGCGCAGTTCGAGGGCGCTTTGCTTCTGGGTGACGTCAAAGAGACCATTCGACTGCTCAAGAACTCGGGACAGGTGGGTTAACGTAACCCGACCCTTCTTCCCTTACCCTTCCCTTCAGGGGGCTTACCACAAGCTCTTATTGCGATTCAATTACAGGAACGTATTAACGTTTCAGCGACTTTTTGTGCAATGACGTACCTTATTGTCATGACAATAATAAACGTCATTAAAACGTCGTTAAAACGTTCCTATAATTGAATCGCAATAAGAGCTTGTGGTAAGCCCCCAGGTCGACAACGTGTGACGCCTTTGGTTTTGCAAGTAGCTATAGGTTACGGTAACTGGTGTTCAGGCGGGTCGTACCCTTGTTTGCCACATTCGTTTTGTTTTTTAATCTACATTATCCCACTACTGGGAAAAGGTGGAGACCTGGTACCGGAATGGGGGAGCCCATTCAGATTTAAAACAAACAACGTAAAAGAAAAGCCCGCTCAGTTTCTTGCAGTCGAGGTCGCGTTTCCGATTTTTAATATTTTTTAATGATTCAATAAAATACTACGCGCCATATTTTCCTTTCACCTTTGGTGACGTCATCGATCTCGTTTTCGCTCGGATACGATGACGTATGCGGTCCCAATGAACTCCATAGTATACAGCATCCATTCCCAATTCTCAAAAAAAAATGGGGGCGTCGTGTAGAGTCTACACAACGCCCCCATTTTTTTCTGGGTCTCTTACCGCCCCCCTTTAGTCCTGCAGCACCCACAAGGGGGCGTTATCGCCCACTTTGGGAAAGGATGGTATACAGCGTTTAACCAATTTGTCCTGCTTTCTTTGTCGGCAGATCTCGCTGGCATACCTGACAGCCATCAACCACAAGCAGCCCGCGGAGGCGGAGGAGTTGAAGACGCAGCTGGAGGCGGCCGGGCTCGCCGTCCCAGCGGCTAACCCGGCCGCCGCGTGTCTGCGCCCGCCGCTGCCTGTGCTGCGCGCGCAGCCCAACTGGCCACTACTCGCCGTTTCCAAGTCAGTATAACAGTACATTACTGCGACATGGCCGGACAAGCTTTACAGACGGTTGGGACGGATAAATCGCAAGAAAATTCGTGATGGCCAATATAGAGCTGCATGTGTATAGTTTCCGAGTCGGTGGGCCTTTGAATATTTCTGACATCTTTCCTGCTGCGGTCTTAGAAATTAGCATACATCAAATGGTGTAGAGCAGTGTTCACTGCGGTTAGGAGTCGCCGCCACTAATATTTTATAAATAGCTTGTAAAAATTTGCATAGTTTATTCGAATTTCGATAAAAAATTTACACCATCTAACTCTATTGCCGATACTTATCCATACCCCAAGTATTATTTCGCACTTTTGTAACATCCTGTATAGCAATCCAATCGTATATTATTTGAAAAGTGTTCGAATTTCGATAAAATATTCACACCATTTAACTCTATTCCCGATACTTATCCAAACCCCAAATATTATTTAGCACTTTTGTAACACCCTGTATAGCAATCCAGTCGTATATTTCAAAAAAAGGGTTCGAATTTCGATAAAATTTTCACACAATTTTATTCTATTCCCGAAACCCATCCAAATCCTCAAGTATTATTACGCACTTAATACACCCTGTGTATCAATCCAATCGTGATTACGATTATTGAACCGCACGTTGTTTGCGCAGGAGTTTCTTCGAAGTGGCGGGCGCGGCGCGTGCGAACGCCGAAGCGGGCGGCGTGGCCGCTGCCGCCGCCATCGGGGACGAGCCGCTGGAAGCGGGCGGCGCTTGGGGAGACGACGAGGACATACTCGACGAGAATAAGGTACAAAAAGAAAAAAGAAAGAAATAAATAAATATACGTCACGACTTTTATCCCCATTCGGGGGTAGTCAGAGGCTTGAGTGGCCATACACAACCACATTGTGGAGGTATTAAGCCAACTCAAAGCCCACGTTTCACCAGATAGTCAGAACCCAACGTGACAGGCGGTGAACCTTGTCGCCGTGTATACAGGAACTGACTGTTACGTAATCCCGAGTATACAGGAACTGACTATTACATAAAATTCATTCATTGGTGCATGCCCCACCGGGGATCGAACCTGGAACCTTCCGATTGCTAGCCCAACCTGTTCGCCCCTAGGCTTTAAGGGAGCGGGAATACGGTAAAATTATTACTATTTTCAGGGTTCTGTACCACAAAAGTTCTTCTTGAGGGTTCTTGAGTGGCGACCACGTACCGGAATACGCAGTGTGGGTAGGCCCCCCACAAAATGGACCGACAACCTAGTGAAGGTCGCGGGAAATCGGTAGATGCAAGTGGCACAGGACCGGTCGTTGTGGAAAACCTTGGGGGACGCCTATGTCCAACAGTGGACGTCTTTTGGCTGACATGATAATGCTCAAAACCTGACTTTTCAACAATCAGAAGGTCCCAGGTTCGATCCCCAGTTGGGCATGCACCAATGGATGAATTTTCATCTATGTGCATAATTTACAGTTCGCTGACGGTGAGGGAAAACATCGTGAGGAAACCTACCTATCCCTCGGGATTAGGTAATAGTCAGTTCCTGTATACACGGCGACAAGGTTCACCACCTGTCACGTTGGGTTCTGACTATCTGGTGAAACGTGGGCTTTGAGTTGGTTAATACCTCCATAATGTGGTGGTGTATGGCCACTCGAGCCTCTGACTACCCCCGAATGGGGATAAAAGTCGTGACGATACACACACTGACTTTTCCTAGAAACTGACGCGAACAAGTTCAGTAGTTTTAATCCTATAATGGAACTTTTCAAACAGGTGGAAGGTGATGAGGAGGAAGTGATGGAGGACGCGTGCGACGACGGCGGCTGGGACGTTGGTGACGAGGACTTGGAGCTGCCCGAGGAGTTAGTGCCTGTTTCCGGTGAGAAATCCGCACCTCTATTCAAAATTAAAAAAAACCAAATACCTACTTTATTTCATTTAGGCCTACATCGTTTTTCGTAATGTTAAATTTTTAGGATTCCATGCCAACGGAACCGTATTACTAAGACTGCGCTGTCCGTCCGTCTGTCACATGGACCAGTTACTAAGGGGACTGGCCCTAAGCAAGTCGGCCGAGTGGTCGGCCTAGTACTAACATCGACATAAAACGAAGCGAGTAGTTCAACTATTTACCCGTAAATAGTATAATGAAAATGAAAAAACAATGACCACGTTTTGTTTCATACAAATATCTAATAAGGGCACCTCTTTCTTTAGTCTTTACTCTGTGGTCTGTCAGCAGGTTGTTTTTTCACGAACCGTAATAAGGTTAGAGAGTTGAAATTTTCACAGAATATGTACGAGTATATCTGTTGCCGCTAGAACAGCAAAAACTAAAAATATAATAAAATTTTAAAATAAAGGATGTCCCCATACAAGAAACTTGATATTTTTGACGTTTTTACTCTACGGTGGTACGGAACCCTTTATTTTACTTAATTTTACCTCCGGATCGGAAATGCGACCTCGACTGAGTTGTAACTCGGCGGGCTTATACATTGATTCTATTGATTGATTTCTATATCTGCTTTTATCCCCTATTCCCTATTACTATTAATGATGTCAAAAGTTGTTTGTCCGTGATGAATGTTGGGCGATATTTATTTATTTAATCTTACAAAACACTTTCAAATTTATAGATTAAGTCGAAACGTTTTTGAAATTCCCGATTGATCACAAATTTGGGTTGTATGGTGATATTTATTATTGGTTTAATATCTTTTAGCTGATATCGACGGCGGCGAGGAGAGTACGGAGTACTTCGTGGCGCCGACTCGGGGCCCCAACCTGGCGCTGTCCGGGAAGCTGAAGACCGCGCACGACCACATAGCCACGGGACAGTTCGAGGTCGTGCTGAGGTTCGTTACCAACTAGACTGACCCACCAAAAGACTACCTTGACTTTAGGTGTAGAGTATAGACTCTAAAGACATACCGCCTTTGTTGAGATTTTAGCCAGTTTGAAAAGGTTTTAAAAAGCATTTCCGGGAATTTAAGTGATTTGTAATTCCAGATTAAGGGCGCTTCCAAAAGTGTTTTTTTTGTTGCGCGTATACAACGTTTCGGTATACGCGCTTACACGCGTATTGCAAAAAGCCGAACGCGTGTACATAAGCTTATTCCGAAGTGTACGCTCGAACCGATGGAGGCTTCCCTCGGGGCTCGCGCTTATACGAGCTTATAAGCACGACAACGCTGGTACGACTTGCGCGTGTGGTAAAAGGTGCTATACGCGTATACGCTCGTATAAAACGCTAGTTCGAAAGCGCTCTAAGTCTATCACAGCTTTTTATAAATTTTGGGTTTAGGTGTAGACTCCAAATTAATGTTTTTACAATATTTTTAGTCTTGGAAACTACTTAACGTAATCGGAAATCGTAAATTCTAGAAATCCGAGAATTTACGAATTACGATGGAGAATTCAGGAAGATTCGGTGGATTTACTTTGGTCAAAAATTATCAGACACGATAGGTGGCAAAAAAAAACTATATGGGCCCATTGGTTTCAATCGTAAATGTGTAAATTTGTACTATTTATAATTTAATGTTCTCGTCATCAGGTTATTGAACGAGCAAGTGGGCATAGTGAACTTCGAGCCGTACTTGGAGCCGTTTGTGAGCATGTACGGACGCGCGCGGCTGTCGTTCGGCGCTCTAGCCGCCCTACCGCCGCTCACTGCACACCTGCATCGCAACTGGAGCGAGGCCAGCGGCAAGGACCTGCTGCCAGTACTCAGTCAGTATCACTACATACCTTATTTTTTATTAACCTATATATTATTCCACTGCTGGGAAAACGTCTCCCCAATATTCTCCACATGTCTATTAGACGCTGCTTCCATCCATCCATCCAGATAACAGTCGAGGTCATCACGTTTAATGTTTTATACTTTATATTAGTAAGTCAGCCGATTCATCAAACCTTTTACTTAGACCCACCCAGTTGAGCATATGTAGGTTCTTAATGAGTTTCCGTAGCGAATTTTGTTGAGAACGCAGATTTATAGAGCTAATAAATCCATAACATACCGTGCAAAAGGAAGGAAGGAATGTTTGGTCTACGACAAAAATTGACGACGTGGTAAACAAATTACTAGTGAAGTTCGCGCGCGGTTATTGTGACGTCATTTTAGCCACGCGCGCTTTATAATGAACGGCGGCGCGGGCCAGCGCGCCTTCAATCCGACGGCCCCGTGTGACGTCACACCCACATGCCGCACATTATATAAAATGTGTTAAAATATCGCAACGGATGGACTGATTTCGATGATCTCAAAACTATATTGATAAGAAAGCTTATTTTTAACTATACAGGGTGTAACGGAAAGGGTATATACATACGAAGTGCAAGGCTTCTTTGGATGATAACGAACTAGACGGCAAGGGTTTTAAAATCCTATATCTACACGTTACAGAGATAAAAGACATTACAATACATGAAAACAAAATACCAAACATGTCAAATTTACATTTGCACATCACTAGCACCAAGCCACCTGACCGCGGAAGTGACGTGAAGAGGATAATAACACTCGTAGTGCGGTTACACGTTTATTATGATGGGAATTCAATAAAATTACCATATTAAATATTTTGATATAAATGTTTTTGAAAAATTATTTTGAGCTGAAAACTTGCATATCGTTTCTATAGCAGATACACTTTTCACCCCTTTCGGATAGATATACCCTTTCCGTTACACGCTGTAGTGTTGGTTATGAATTGTTTTGTTGACCTAATATTGGCTCTCATTCCAGCTGCAAAACTGAACGATTTAGTCGGCCAGCTCCAGCAGTGCTACCAGCTAACCACAGCAGGGAAATTCACGGAGGCAGTGGAGCGGCTGCAGGGCGCGGTGCAGAGCGTGCCGCTGCTGCACGTCGAGAACAAGGGCGAGCTGCACGAGGCGCAGCAGCTGCTCGCCATCTGCCGCGAGTACCTGCTCGGCTTGCAGATGGAGACTGCCAGGAAAGGTACCACTGCACGCTGACACTTTGCTTGACACTAGACACCCACACTGCTGGGACTCTTGGGGACTTAGTCCCATCACACTTCGTCTAACACTAGACACTCGTGGTTGCAACTTTTGAGGTCCTATCCCATCACACACAGCCCTGGGTATCCCATTAGAGACTTGGTCCATCACGCGCACAACTGGGACTTCATTGGCGATTCTACTCAGTGGCATCCTATTGGAGACTTAGTTAGCCCGGCTCATCACACGCTCCCACTTAGGCTTGTATTAATAAATGTATTTCAACGTTCAGATCGATCTTAAGATGCTGTTTTTGACAGATGTTCCATACACATGCCTTACGGCCCGGTCACGACCTTGTCGCTATCAGCGACAGAAGAGCGCGGGGGTACTATAATGTTGCATTGCATGACTTCACGAGCTGCCGCTCTCGGCGGCAACGTGCGCGATGCAACTTTTTAGTACCCCCGCGCGCTTCTGTCGCTGATAGCGACAAGGTCGTGGCCGGGCCGACAGAGTATATCCCATACCAGACCGCAGATTTACCCGAGACAATTGATTTTGGAAGTCTGGAATTACAGTATACCTGCCGTTAATTACTTGTCCGAAGCAGTGATCCACATAGAATTCGAGAATATCATCAATAGCTACGTCTACATCAGGCGCATATCTCGCCTGAGCACTCAAGTTTTGACGTTGGAACGCATAGACATAATGTCATAACATGAGTGCTCAGGCGAGCCATGCAAGGCATCTGAACGCACCAATTCAATGTTTCCATTTTTTTGCAGCAATGCCGAAGAACACCCTAGACGAACAGAAACGCACTTGCGAGATGGCGGCGTACTTCACACACTGCAAACTGCAACCCGTCCACCAGATCCTGACGCTGCGTACTGCACTCAACATGTTCTTCAAACTCAAGAACTACAGAACAGCGGCGTCCTTCGCCAGGCGTCTCCTAGAACTCGGCCCGAGGCCAGAGGTCGCCCAACAAGCCAGAAAGATCCTCCAAGCATGCGAGAAAACACCCACAGATGAGCACCAGCTGCTCTACGATGAACACAATCCGTTTAACATCTGCGGGATTAGTTACAAACCTATATACAAAGGGAAACCTGAAGAGAAGTGTCCGTTATGTGGAGCCAGCTTCCTACCAGAACATAAAAAGAAGCTTTGTCCAGTGTGCGGTGTTGCCGAGATCGGTAAAGATGTCATCGGGTTAAGAATCTGCCCGCTGCAATTCCAGAGATAAGAGATAGTGTGTGCATTGCCGTGTATGATGATATATGTAAGATTAATTAATAGAATAAAATATTGTATGACGTTTTTCTTTGTGGTAATAATTTATTTATAAATAACCGATTTATAACTAGAGTCTGTTTGGAAAGAGAACCGTTTTTGCTATGAGTGAAGAGTGTTAAATAATTTAAAAGATATCAAAATCTAGCCCCAAATTTATAGAATGTTAAAATGGACTTACACTGGCATTACAAATCACTAGACTTTTTTAAACCCATTGTAAACTGGCTAAAAACTATACATTTGGGGGTAATAATCGCTATAGCATAACCATCGACGTAATACCATTGAACATGACTGTGGACTACAAACTTTATTTTCCTTTCATTCATTCAAAAATAAACCTTATCTGACGGACTTAACGCCCACGATGCAGGCTTTATAAAAACCGGTCCCAGCCAGATACCTATAACTGCGCCTTCTTTCCCTTTCTAACAGTACAACCTTTCAACCCTTGTGTTGCCAGTTAATATTTATTCGATCACCTTAAACTTGGTACATTTTCATGTTAAGAATAATAAACAATAAAGTCGATTAATGAAATACCAATGGTAAAGAATAAGAATATCCTAAGATTAAAATTTCAAATATAAATAAATATCTGGAAATAAGTACTTACCTTCTTTAATAATTCGCTTGTAATTGTCAGTTCCGTGATGTCTATAGGAATCGTAGCAGAAATAAAATTAAAAACTTGAAACACAGAACGTCAATTTGCGTGACACACGACATTTTCAGCTAATTTTAAATCTAGAGGATTGTGCTGAATTTTCTCATAAAAATGGGTAGAATATGCGTAATGAAGGGTGTAAAAGCGAATATTATCCGAATTAAGGATTATCTTAACATAGGTAAGTGGGTAACTATGTTTTCCACGTTAAGTACATTTTAGATGTTCGGGTGACACAAATTTCTCTAGTAAAAAGGACTATAATATAAATCTTATTATGTGTCTGTGTTAACTGAGGAATATCGTCCACGGGAACTGTTTGCAGCGATAAAGTCGCGCTTTTCGTTGCCGCACGACTACATCGCTACTTTTTGAAGTCGGTCGCATTTGCAGCGCGCGACAGACCACACGCTGGTAAAACGCGACGCTCACGCCGCGTTGTCACGGCTCGCCGGGCTCGCACACGGCGTTCGCGTCGTTCACACGCTCGAGGAACGCGCACGTCTAGGGCCAGATTAACCATTTCAGGCAATGTAATTCTCGGGGCCCCTTTCCTTTACCCTTTTGTTACTTTTTAATAGTACATTACTGCCACGGTCTGTAATGAGTGTGTTGCTGGGCGCGTTGTTGATGGCCGAAAGCGCGGCGCAGCGCAGCTCCAGGCCTCCACAGCGCGGTCAGCATTGCAACCCTTGATGGACAATATAAAATAAAGGCCGAGACCGATGGTTTGTCGATTGAAATTGTTTGCAATTGGGACGACTTTTGACTTTACACTTCCCGATTACTCCTAAGCAATAAAAAACAAAAAAACTATTTTATCTTTTACAGATCCCAGGCGTGTAAATTGGTTACAACAAATACCTATTGGCTACAGAAAAATTACCCAAAATTCCGTCATATACAGCAAGCATTTTAAGCCGACAGATTATGTCCCTAATTTAACACAATGAGTTTTAAAGGAAAATGCCCTGCCCTCACTGTTCCTTTTCGTTAGCACAAAGGACAATGGGCAAAAATGGTCCAAATGTCCACCACTTC
The DNA here is from genome assembly GCA_947859195.1 of Drymonia ruficornis. Lineage (NCBI taxonomy): Eukaryota > Metazoa > Arthropoda > Insecta > Lepidoptera > Notodontidae > Drymonia > Drymonia ruficornis. The sequence goes on along the minus strand of OX401926.1, from coordinate 6,556,216 downwards.
CGAGACCTACGTCACTCGATAGACCACTACATACTGAGTAACTTTTGCAAAGCCAGTTCAACAAAATAGGCTGTCAGTAAAAAAAAAATTGTAGTTTAAAAAAATATTTTAATTTTTTTATTTCACACTTATGCTGCGTTCCATTCACCGTAATTTTTGTTATTTTCGTCCACAAAAAGTGTTAAAAACGATAATAATGATAACTTTCAGTACAAGTTGGTGCGAGTGGAACGTGATTTGTGGACAAAAATAACGAAAATAACAAAATTAACAGTGATTGGAACGCACCACCAGTGTTATGTCTTATACATTTTTTTCGAAAGGCAACAATATAAATACACTTTCTAACATTAAATAAAAATAAAATAAGCTGTCAGAAAGCAAAAAATACCGTGAAACATATTTTATTATTATTTTTGTTACCTGATGATAAGTGAAAAAGTAAGGTAACGCATAGAAGGTACCTGCTTATTTATTTTATAGAAGCGCTTGTTGTTCACTTTTCATCAGGTAACAAAAATAATAATAAAAACTTTTCACGGCATTTTTTGCTTTCTGACAGCTTATTTTATTTTTATTTAATGTTAGTAAGAGTATTTATATTGTTGCCTTTCGAAAAAAATGTATAAACATAATACTAATGGTGAAATCATATATTTTTTTAAACTACCCGTATTATTTTACTTACAGCTTATTTTGTTGAACTGTCTTTGTAAAAGTTACTCAGTATTTAGTGGTCTATCGGGTTACGTAGGTCTCGTCAGTGGTGGATATTTGGACCAAGTCCCATACAGTTTTGCCCATTGTCCTTTAATTTTGTCTTATGGTCTAATTAGTTAGATATTCTTAGGGTACCGTACCTAATAAGGAAAAAAACTAAACCCTAATATGATAACTTTGTTGTCCGTCTATCTGTCTCTATGTCCGTCTGTCACAACTTGCACAGCCCAAATCAAACATAACATGTTAACAGTAGTAGGTACCTTTTATAGCATAGAAAAAGAGTAAGTATAGGAAAGATAAGTATTGGAAAAACCATAGATATGGAGAGCCTAGACAACGTCCAAGCGTGTGAAGTGTCATGTTACTTTATATTACAAAGTGGCAAAATCTACGATCTTAAATACTATTTTGTAACTTCATTTAGGTTGCCAAGATACAGACAGGCACTCGTGTGGTTTGGCCACCGCAGACTAATTTATTGTACCTACTCATGTTCTTAAGAAAATAAACATCCCTTTCCTTATTTTATTATTTTCCTATCATAACAATCTCGGAACAAAAGCACGTTTTCACTAGATGTCCATGGGGACGTTCTCAAAATTTCAAAATATTATGGTCACTCTTGTTGGCAAAGGAAACAACGTTCAGTATGGTATCTCGCTGTCGGCTTCACTTTTGCTGCCAAGTCCGCATTCCAGGTGTTAGAGACTTAAAACTTCCTTGAGCATAACAAAATCTTCGACGGTTATCTTTCTGTACAGACTAGCTTATGAATTAATTACCCTTATTTTAAGGGTACTCTCGAATATAATCAAGCTTTGGTTGCACTTGCAATGCAGTGTTTGTTTCATACGTCGACTGGTTTGTCTTCTTTGGTCCTGAAAACAAAATGTTGAAGGATATCAGTTGGTTATATTGTTCTATTTAGTTCTTTGCTTGATACTGATCGATGTTAGGTTAGATGAAAATGCTTGATATAGGTAAACAATATAAAATGCGAGTGTACAACTACAAAATCTCGTTTATCTCGTAAACGGTACGACGTAGCTCAAAAATAACGAAATCTAAAAATTCAAAGGAAAATATTTTTCAATCTGTCCCTTATTTTCAATCCCCAGTCCCCTAATTTTTATCTCTACATATAATGTTTATAACTTTTGGACAGGTGTTAACTAAAGGGGAGCTAAATTAAGCGGTCGGAGAAAACTGCGAGACTACAATTATATTCATCTACAATTTTTGTCGCGTAAGGGTCAGTTCAGACGGAGCGGAAAAATGCGCGAGCAAATTACTGGCTCTATAAAAATGGGACCGTATTACCGGTCTAAAGTCGGCTCTCGCATGCTATAGCGACCGCGCCAGCTCGCGTTATATTTTCTGACCTGTCGCTACGCCCACCAAGGCGAATACATGTTCATACCTAAAATCCCGAGTATACTAGGCCTGTCAACACAGTTACATAAAGTTTATTGTAGTGGTAAGCACTGACCTGTTGTTCAACATATCCTGTATCTCATCGAAGGTCTTGCCTTTGGTCTCTGGCAGCAGCGGCGACGCGGAGAATATGAACCCGATCCCGCAGCACACCGCCAGGATCCAGAACGCTGTGTATATGCCGTACGACGCCGCCACGTCGCGGAAGAACCTTATGTTGACATTAATTTGGTGGTAGAGTCAAGCTGTAGCCTGACTGCAGGTCATAAACGGGCTGGCTCAACCGGGGTAGTACCACCCTCTCACAGAAGATCGGCGTAAAGTAGCCATTACAGCTGCGTTACGTACCATGAGTGAGAGCCGAAAGCCCGCCCCCACTCCCCCTCCCTTCATCCCACTCCCCTTCAGGTCGGCAATGTGCGAGCAATGCCTTTGGTATTGTAGTGTGATGTGCCTCGTGAATCTTGATATCGCGATTCAGGATCACTCAACGCCATCTGCTAGTAGCGAGATGTGAGGTCGCTACAAGGGTCCATTACCTGGTCCATATGAATCCGGCGAGCCAGCACATGAAGGAGCAGATACCGCCCGCCAAGCACTTGGTCTTCACCGGGAACATCTCCGCCACCAGGATCCACGGCACCGGGCCCACGCCTGCACAACCACACGACAATACCATAAATATATCGCCAGACAGTTACATCAATCGTATGGATCTTCAGAACGAAACCACTCTTGTAATGCGATGAGATAGGTATATTGGAATGGGAAAGAGACCAGCCCCCCTAGCCAAGTAGTGGTTTCGTAATGGACAATAGTTAAGCGACTGGTGGCTCTGTATGATTACTGACCGAGTGTGAAGAGTATCATGTAGACAATGAGACAGAGCAGCGGCAGGAACGCGATGGATGTGACGTCATACTTGAAGTACGAGTCCATCAGCGCGTATACGCCGATCAGCGTCTGGAACACGAACAAGAGAACACTTGATACACAGAATACTCATCCACCGCACCAACTACTCGCTTGCATGGAATGCTGCGCTTCCCCGCCCGCACACCGCCACCGCCTTGTGCGGGTGACGTCACATTTGACAGGTTCCTAGTTGGCTTGGTGGAGTAGGTAGTACTCATATACATAGAATATTTAGTACTAAAAATGCAATAATGTAACAGCAATTTTCGCCACGTGGCAATGATGTGCAAAATCGAGTGCCCTCGAGGGGGCGCCCAGACGGGAGAAGGATGCATAAGGGGAACTACATGGTACGGGAAGCAAATACACAAAAAATAAACGATTTGAATTTGATATTATACTACTTGCCATGACGTAAAAATCCCAAACTTTTTGATTTGGTATATTAGTACTAGTTACATACCAGGAATATAGTAAGTCCGAGAGATGTGGTCCACATGAGCAGCTTCCTCCCGAGCCGGTCCACCACCAGCGGAGTCACGCAACTGGTTACCACCTATGGGATATAGTTTTTTACTCCTGGCATTTCATTAATTTACTTCTACATGTCATGCTGTAGTTTTCTACCGGAGGTTGACATTCATTTGGGCTATTTCCTATTACATTATTTAAGTACCCCGTCAAGAATCAAACCAACAATCCTTCAAGCTTTCGGTGCAGTGAACTGACCGACCTAGAATATATGGAAGAGCAACCTGTTTTTCGAGTCCTTTAACAATCGTCCATAGCGAAACAAGTGGTGTCTAATATTAAGCTTCGCAAATTCTTGGCAGTCGGCATGTTGTCGGCCAGAGGACTGCTAAACAGATAGCCGAAGACATGTTAACCGCCAAGAATGTACGATTTATAATGAAGAATTCACGACGATAATTCTAGAGACTGGTTTCGCAATAGACAATTGTTAAGAGACTCAAGCCCCTGATTACTATTAGACCGCGCGGTCAACAAATACATATTGTATATTAAGTACGGAGCATTTTAAACTTTATATAAATTTTAGTCCATTTGAAATAGCTTTACAAGGATTTTTCCTAACAAAAGTGCTTTGCTATGCCGTCGGAAATCGATCATAACTATTTATAAAATTGGGCAATAGAGTTATGGGAAGGTATAGCGACCTGCACGACCCCCATGATGATGGTGCCGTCGGAGGGCGACATCTTGGTGCCGACCTTCGCCAGCAGCTCCTCCATGTAGAACAGCAGCACGTCGATGCCGGACAGCTGCAGCAGCATCGCCAGGAACGTGCAGATGCCTGCACAATACACCATCATCATCATCTGCCCAGTGGCGTAGCGGGCCCTGTATCAAAATTTGTTGGAGGGGCCCAAATGAAAGTTAAAGAATTTTCACACACGTTCGGGGCCCCTGTAGCCCGGGGCCGGGGGCCCTTTATAATTGATACGCCTGATGCGGCGGTAGCTACGCCCCTGCATCAGCCGTACCTTTTCCCATTATCTGGAGTCGACGCAGTATATGTCCTTTGCTTTCATGTTTGCTTTGCTGTCATACTTACATTCACTCCAACTTCATTAATATAATTTTTATACAATCCATCCATCATTTCTTGGGTCTTCCTGTCCGGGTTATCGGTTTCGTTCCTAAGTTCCTTTTAAGTAGCATGGTAGACAACCCTCGCGCGACCAGAGTTACCAAACTTTGTACTAACTGGTTGTTTAAGTTCCATATAAGTCTGGACGAATCGCCTAAGTAGGTGCTGGGTCCTTGTATGTTGATGGGTATTGCGAGTAATAAAACTCGTGGTAAGTTGAAGAATATCGGAACACTGAACCAATATATACAAGGAGCCAGTTAGCCTTACTGGTGAACCTGAAGTGATGAGGTCGGGGTCTGATGTGCCTCGTGAATGATATCGCGATTCAGAATCACGCAACGTCATGTGCTGGTAGCGCGAATTACTGATGTTAGTTCGCTACAGCTACAGCCTTAACTTTTAAAGAGCTTACCGAGCGCCCTGACGTTGCCCCTGGTGGCCCACAAGTCCTGTATCTTGGGCTCTTCCTTGAACTCGCGCGCCACCACGGCCTGCAGCCCCTCCAGCTCGGGCCGCACGCCCTCCCGCGACAACCCGCGGAGACTTTGCAGCACTGACGACGCTTCCTCATCACGACCTGATGGGAATCATTTTTGGTGGTAGCCAAGCTGTAGCCAAGTGACAGCAACTCATAATATACGGGCGGGCTCGACTGGAGTAGTACCACCCTCTCACAGAAAGTCGGCGTAAAGTAGCTATTACAGCTGCATTTCGTACCTACGATGAGAGAGAGAGAGAGAGAGAGCCGAAATACCTCCTCTTCCCTTCCTCCATCCCACTCCCCTTCAGATCGGAAACGTGTGAGCGATGCCTTTGGTATTGCAAGCATCAATAGGCTACGGTAAATGCTTAACATCAGGCGGGCCGTTCGCTTGTTTGCTAACTCAGTACCATTGTTTTTTTAAGTTTAAAGGATAACCAGAAAACCTAAATCCCCTGAAGGGCGATTCGGTAACGTGTGAACGATGCTTGCCTTGCCAGCAGCGGCAATTGCTTAACATCAGGCGGGCAAGCATGTTTGTTGCCTTAGTTATTATAAAAACCTGCCAAGTGCGTGTCGGACTCGCACATAAAAGTTTCCGTACCACGGTAGAAAAAAAAACGTAAAAAATATCAAGTTTCTTGTATCGGGACCCCCTTTATTTTAAAAATTTATTTTATTTTTAGTATTTGTTGTTGTACCGGCAAGAGAAATACACATTCTGTGAAAATTTCAACTCTCTACCTATTACGGTTCGTCAGATACAGCCCGCTGACAGAAGGACAGACAGACGGACAGCGTAGGCTTAGTAATAGAGTCCCGTTGGCACCCTTTGGTTACAGAACCCAAAAAAATTGGTAAATCAATAACTTACCTTTGTATACCAAAAAGAAGGGTGTCTCCGGTATGAACCACGTGAACGGTATGTAGAAGAGGGACAGGATCCCGCCGACGGCAGTCAGCCCCCAGTACGACGTGAAGGGCCCAATGGCATACGCGAGCAGGAACCCGACGTTAATGAAGAGCAGGAAGAACGCGCTCAGAGCACCGCGGATTTGATCCTGGAAAGACAATAGACTTTTCATCACACCCGTTCGAAAAACGTCAATTGCCTTTCAAGGCTAGCGGGAGCAAAATTCTATTTTGCTCCCACGGGAGTTTTTGTTTCCCCTTCCTGATTGGTCAGCGTTCGTGCTTCTGAATAGAATGTGAAAAAAAATCGAACGCTTAATGTATGAAGAAGTTACTGGCCGGTTAGGATTACGCGGCAACCAAAGAGAATGTAATGACAACGCGCGCTGAAAAAGAATTGTCCTGTAATTTTTTCTTTTAATTTCGTTTGTCTCGGTTTAGTAAGTTTAAGTTATTCCAAATAATCATGAAAAATGAGTTTGAGTAATGATGCGATTATATTATTATATTATTTGTTTGGATACTACATAATATTATGAGAGTTTCGAGTAGGTAGAGGTACACGTAGCTTTTTATTTTTCTCATAGGTAGTGATGAAAAATAGTATGTATCATTCGGGGCCAAAATATTTTGTCCTCGGGCGGCGTATATTGAATTCCTCGCAAAGCTCAGGATTCAACTTTAGAATCTCTCGCTACGCTCGGGATTCTACTATAGAATCCTTCGCTTTCCTCTGAATTCAAAATAACGCCCTCGCGGAACAAAATATATCACTTTGGCCCCATATAACACAAATAACTATTGAGGGCTGCTGGATGAGGCGTCCTTGGTGAGTACAAATATCGGGCTCGAAAAAGATTGGGCTAGCTTCGGATTTAAGGAGCTTCATCTAAGTGACGGAGACGACGCTCCACGAAAGCCAAATCTGATTCTAGAGCGATCAAAGCTTTTGACAGGTAGCCTCCGGAAGATCTTCGAGGACGTCGATAAACTTTAGATTTATTAGAGTCAAAACGCAATCTTATCGTTGATTTGTGGACACCACCCGCAGAAGAAGATAAGTCTCCTTCCTAAATTCCTTGCACCATAACGTGGGGTTCTTCTATGGACTGTTAACAGGTCTTTAAAAGTTCGGCACTGTCTGCTCCATGGACCAATTACTAAGGGGACTGGCCCTAAGCAACTCGGCCGAGTGGTCGGCCTAGTACTAACATCGACATAAAACGAAGCGAGTAGTTCAACTAGTTACCGGTAGATAGAACAATGAAAATGAAAAAACAATGACCACGTTTTTTTTCATACATATATCTAATAAGGGCACCTCTTTCTTTAGTCTTTACTCTGTGGTCTGCTCCCCTTAATTTAACCCCATGTCCTGGGTGACGGTTACCACTTACCATCAGGTGGACCGGGGCCATTATTCGTCTGACCGTTCCCCGTGTGACCTCGGTGATTTTTTTTTTATTAGCTAAATCTATCATGTAGGTATTTTGGCTAAATCTATCATGCCTAAATTATGCATAATTTAATAAGAAAATTGCCACCCCAAGGTCACACGGAGAACGGTCACACGAAGAATGGTCCACCGTATATTCTTCCTAGGCAATAGAAAAGTCACCTCAGCGATTTCTCCGATGTAAATGGGCACTGTCGCGAACTGCATGCCGGTCGCGCAGCCCCACATGATCCTGGCGGCGTACAGCGTCTCCAGGTTGGTGGTGACCCCCGCGAGGAGCCAGCCCAGCAGCAGCGGCACGTTCGTGCCCATGATGATCCAGCGCCGCCCCACGTACCGGGACAGCGGGACTGTTATTATTGGACCTGGCGGGAGGAGAGGCTTGGGTTTAGCAATACCTTCATGCGTGAGAGCCAGTAGCCAACTTGGTAATTTTCAGGACATTGTTTGCGGGAATATCGTGGCAGGAAATAGCCCAAAACAGAGACATGTGGAGAAGTAAAGGGAAGGCCTTTGCCCAGGAGTGGGAGGTATACCTAACGGCTATAAAAAAAAGTTGTTGGCTGTCGCTTGCCATATCATGGCTCGAGCTACCGCGCACTTATAACGGTTAACAGTCTCCTAGATTCAGATGCAGGAATTGATTTGCTTGCCGATGAATGGGCAAGAACATCTTACATTACATCATACATCATCATCTAACAGTAAATCTCACTGCTGCGAAGCAAGTCAGTAGAGATAAATGTAAATGAATCGAACTTATTTAACTGTATAATATTGATGAAGCGTATCACAGGATATTTGAAGGCGATTGCATCTACATTGGTGAACATTAAACAACCATTATGAGCCCCTAGAAGCTAGGCTAGATCACGAGCTATTTATTTATAGCATTTTCCAAATATAGCGTAGTTTTTAGTCGAATCGTTTTGCTGATAAAATAAACTTGAAAAATAACAGGAAATGGTCCCGAGGTTATAACATAATTACATTTAAATATAAGAAAGAGATTAATCTTGGTAACTTGGTACATAACAAAGTAGTCTAGTTTGACAATGAAGTGGTTTGTGTTTCAGGTTCAGCAGAGGAACTAGGAAGTCATCTGTAATCTATTATACCTAGGTAGTTAACTTTTTAGCAGCTTCCTACCTCTTAGCCTCGTTAAGATACGGCGCACTTAGTGCTAGGAGGTACCTTCTTACCTTCCTAATCGATATATCCATAGAGAAAAACTCCGTGGATAGGTATATCCCTGCCTTTCTATAAAGGCACAGGAATGAGAAATAGACAGTTGATAACATGGACAATCTCTTTACCTTTTGCCTTTTATTGTGACTCATACGCAGATCCACAAACATAAAACCTGCCAGCATAAGAAAGAGAAAAAAGCCAAAAGAAAAAGCCAAGTGCGTGTCGGTCTCGCACATAAAGGTTTCCGTACCACCGTATAAATTTTATTTTATTTTTAGTATTTGTTATTGTAGCGGCAACATAAATATTACGGTTCGTGAGATACAGCCCGCTGACAGACGGACGGATGGACAGCGGAGGGTTCCGTTGGCGCCCTTTGGGTACGGAACCCTAAGAAGCTTATAAAGTCACCCATCGATCATAGAGAGATCGTTACATCCACCACTAAACATAGACAGGTAGGTAATTTAGTGGTTGCCCACACCTGCAATACTTGGCGGGGATTTAGTTTTTTGTAATATTTTAAATTTCCATTATTGTCCGGATGAAGCCCTGAATGACTTATGGTAGTATACACAGGTTAAAAGGTAAATTATTCAACAGTACTCCCATTAGCTATGACGCGTTGTACACACCCGGGTGTATATGTAACAAAAGATCTCGTATTAATCGCGTGGTACTCACCCAACAGCCCGCCGAGCACCAGCAAGGATCCGATCCAGGACTCCTCCTGCAGCGTCGGTACGCGCGGCAGCGGGGAGCCGGGCCCGCGCAGCTGGGGCAGCACCGGCGACGTCCACCCCATCGCCATCCCCGTGCACAGGCTGCCGTAGCTTGCTGGGGCGCAAACAAAATTATACGGTTAAAGCATGAACCTAATACTAAAATTAAAAATTTAAAAAACCCCCGACAAAAAAAATCCTTTAAAAAGATAAAAATAATACCTGAATATTTTCACCCAAGCGTCGTCGTTGCGTCGGGGGACCGCTAAGTACGCCGGTCATGGTTATAATCTACAGGTTACTCTAAATGTAATGTACTTAGCGGTCCCCCGACGCAACGACGACGCTTGGGTGAAAATATTCAGGTATTATTTTTATCTTTTTAAAGGATTTTTTTTGTCGGGGGTTTTTTAAATTTTTAATTTAATTTTTATTTCATGCTTTTTTAAACTTATATTACCGGTGTACTAACTGCCCTTGTATTAGCATGTACTCGTCAAAACGCATCGTATGAGCCCAAACACAAGGTAGATGCCGTACACCGTTGAGGAGTTCTTCTGATGATGCCTGCGCATGAGGTCAAGGTTGTCATACTTTGTAATATCATTGACAAGTGACAGGATTTCAAATTTCGTATCGATCAGACCTGTGGAAGTTGTTTATATCTTTTCATCAACTAGAAAAGAGCTGATGGTCTTCAAACGGCTGAGCAGATTTTCTTGAAACATAGCTAAGAACACTCTCGATTAACTCACCTTTCAAACAAAAAAAACTAAATCCAAATCGGTCCATCCGTTCAGACGCTATGATGCCACAGACAGACACACAGATACACAGATACACAGATCCACAGATACACAGATACACAGATACACAGATACACACGTCAAACTTATAACACCCCTCGTTTTTCGTCGGGGGTTAAAAAGGACTGGGTCTAAGCGGCTCGGCCGCGTTGCTTAAACATCGCACAACTCGGCCGGTGACGTCATCACAGTAGGCGTGGCTTAAGTCAGTGTGCTGTTGGCGTTCGTCCTGTGCAGACGTCTTGCCAACGTTCGCATCCCAAATATAATTATATTCGACACTAGATGGCGTCCCTTTGTACGTAATTTTTCATGATCATACACTTAGTGACATCTAGTGCAAAAAGTGAAACTACGTACTAACATCGACATAAAATGAAACGAGTAGTTCAGCTATTTCCCAGTAGATGCCACGCATTTCTTAACCCCCACCACCCGCGCCATCCCGCGCAAATTACCACGCGTTGTTTCATAGAGATATCTACTAAGAACGTCTCTTCTAATTAAAATCTCTATGGGTTAAAGTCACTCACTATGTAGAGTTACTTTCGGATGGTACGCTTACTGAAGTGCACGATTCAATACCAATACCTGATCCCAAACTAAGCAGAGTTTGTACTATGGAAACCAGATAACTGATAAATAAAAATAAATAAATATAACGTCACGACTTTTAACCCCATTCGGGGGTAGTCAGAGGCTTGAGTGGCCATACAGCACCACATTGTGGAGGTATTAACCAACTCAAAGCCCACGTTTCACCAGATAGTCAGAACCCAACGTGACAGGTGGTGAACCTTGTCGCCGTGTATACAGGAACTGACTATTACCTAATCCCGAGGTAGGTTTCCTCACGATGTTTTCCCTCACCGTAAGCGTACTGTAAATTATGCACATAGATGAAAATTCATCCATTGGTGCATGCCCCACCGGGGATCGAACCTGGGACCTTGCGATTGCTAGCCCAACCTGTTCACCCCTAGGCTACAGTCGCTACAACAGATAACTGATATTACTACATATACTACTTTTTTACACCCAGACTCGGGACATACAGACATGTTCATGCACACAAATGCATGTCCCGGGTAGGAATCGAACCTACGACCTGCAGCGTGAAAGGCGCCATCACTCCAACCACGCCAACGGGCCCGTCATAAGGTGTGGTGTGGCAACCCTGGTATTAAGTTAGTTGTACGCGACTATGTACCTAACTGCCGATAATAGGTATGTTAGTGACATACCGTGCCGTGTCCTATTGTATTTTATCACTATTACTTAAATAAACAGTGCAACATGAACAACTCATAAAAGAATTAAGTATTCTGGCACCACAAAGTATGTACAAACCAAGTAGGGGAGCCGTAGAAGGGGTTTCTGGATTTGCACGAGCGCGTCAGATTAAGATAACGGAGATAGCTTACATATTGATAAGAACTTCAAAAAATTATGAGCCCTTAATAATGGTGGGTTTGCTCAGGGGAACAAAAAAAAATAGACCATCTTAAAATACTCGTACTCGTCAGATTAAGATAAGGAGGATTCATTACTAGCTAAGAAGTGTCAAAAGTGTCAATTTTGCTAATTTGATCGTCAGTCTAAGAAATGGGAGCATCTGGAAGTTTCACTTTTTCACCCCCTCAGTTATTTTTTTTTTTTATATAGGACTGCGGTGGCAATAAAACGTACGGCCCGCCTGATTTTAAGCAGTTACCGTAGCCTATAAATGCTTACAAATACTAACGCGCTCGAGTAATTATTTTTTTTCAATTTATCATGTTGGAGCATGAAAAGTATCAATATCTGACACGCTTGAGTATTTTTATGTCATTGGTTTTTATACAAAAAATAAATGTTTTTCGTGTATACGCTTTCCCCACCGCTGAAAGTGGAAACATCTAGAACAATGTATTCTTCCGATCATCTCATCTACCGAATCTACTAGGTTTGGACGACGCTCGTGCAAATCCACGAATTGCTCGCTCGCCTCCCCATCTACAATGTATGTATGTATTTTAACTATCTTATATAAGGTATTAGGTAAGACAAGGGAGGTATTGCAGAGGGTATTTAGTATTCGATTCTCATTCCAAATAAGAAAAATGACTGGCCGAGTGCGTGTTGGACTCACATATAAAGGGATCGTACCACCGTAGAATATAAACGCCAAAAATATGAAGTTTCTTGTATGGGGACCACCATTATTTTTAAGTTTTATTTTATTTTTAGTATTTGTTGTTGTAGCGGCAACAGAAATACACATTGTGTGAAAATTTCAACTCTCTACCTATTACAGCTCGTGAGATACAGCCCGCTGAGAAACGGACAGACAGACAGACAGACGAACAGCGTAGGCTTAGTAATAGGGTCCCGTTGGCACCCTTTGGGTACGGTTCCCTAAAAATTTGGTACCTGACAATCAAAATCCTCCCTTCAGGTCCGGAACGTGTGAGCGATGGTACGTGGACGGTAACTGCTTAACATCAGGCGGGCGGATTGTGCGCCACTTTAGTCACATAAAAATATAGGTAAGAGGAGTGGGCGTTGTTTATTCAATTATGTACAGTAGCGGCATGCTATGATGGCCGGTTTGACATGTGGGAGGGGAAAGGATGAACGTTATTATAACGGAATAAAATTCATTTTCGCATAATTATTTCCTTATTAATTTAATTAGTTCCTGTATACACGGCGACAAGTTTCACCACCTGCCACGTTGGGTTCTGACTATCTGGTGAGACGTGGGCTTTGAGTTGGTTAATACTTCCACAATGTGGTGGTGTATGGCCACTTAAGCCTCTGACTACCCCCGAATGGGGATAAAAGTCGTGACGTTACATAATTTTTTTTACATTCTTATTTTTTAAAACGGCCTGTCTTGTTCTGTTATAATAAGGTTCGTTTTCTTCCCCGCCACATGTCAAACCGGCCATCGTAGAATGCCGCTACTATAGTTACAATATTACCCACAGAGTAAAGACTAAAGAAATAGGTGCCCTTATTAGATATATGTATGAAAAAAACGTGGTCATTGTTTTTTCATGTTCATTGTTCTATCTACCGGTAAATAGTTGAACTACTCGCTTCGTTTTATGTCGATGTTAGTACTAGGCCGACCACTCGGCCGAGTTGCTTAGGGCCAGTCCCCTTAGTAATTGGTCCATGATATTAACTCAACGTCGTCGTAAACTGCATTGTTAGTTAACTGTGTAGGTAATACCTACAAAGGGCGTACAAGATCCTATTGCTTTATTTTTACCCAACTGCCCCGCAAGGAGGGTAATGTTGTAATTGTTAGTATTCCGTGTAATTGGCCTGTGGCCGTTCGGCCTATATAAATAAATAAGTTGTATAATAATTCCGTAACGGCTTATAGTTTTTACCCAACGATCCATTTTATTACCTATCTGTGCCCACGACTTCATACGCGTGGAATTTAACAAAAAATCTTTGTTAAAAATGGTTTGTCGTTCAACCGCCAATAATTTACAATATGCAATGAAGAATTCACGAAGTGTTTGGTTAAGAATTAGCAGACTTGGGACCCTGGTCCTAGGTTCGTAATACGGTTTTTTTTTAGTTAAAAAACCTTTTAATCCCAAAATATGACGCTATTAAGTCGATAAAGTGGCAGCCCTAATGTAGATCGACGTGATCGAGATAAAATTAATATTTATAAAGTCAAGCTGCGCGTGAGTAGCTATTTGTTATTCGTGACCACATAACTTGATAGATTAATTATTATTGTTGTTGTTCTAAGATCTATTATTCTAGATACTGGCGATTATTAATTTGTTGTATTCAGGGCCGTGTTCACCAACATATTAACGGACCGTTAGATTAGTAGGTAACTGTTGATGTATTGGTAACAGACGTGTACTGTCCTACCGTACGTTAGTGTTGTTGGTGAATTCACCGTTAATAATGAATTAAGATTTACGAATTTAGAATGTCAAGAACTTATTTTTTAGTAGGTACGAACCCAGACCATCATTCGTTCGTTCGTGATTTGGACTGAGATAATTAATGATGTACCTATATACCTTCGGAAATCGGTCGAAATTCAAAATTCGAAGCCCGAATTAAACGGATTAATGATGATGTGATGATTTCGTACCGGGTGCAAAACAGCAGTCTATCCAAATCAAATTGGTATTAATAAATGTAAGACCCCATAAGCCCTTAAGACCATAATCAGTTCATTCATTAATTATTATAAATAATTAAAAATAATTTAACTCACCTAATGATGCTGCTAAGTACTGGCGCCATTTTAATTTCAGATGCTCTTTGAAAATATCGAACATGTTACACTTTCAAAAAGAGAACACAAAATTTTTATTATTTTTAACTTAATCGGCACTAGACGTGTTTACAGCCAGCCATATCGATTAATTGTGGGCTATCGTTGGGGCTACTGATCGACTCAGATCGACGAAGCCCCTTCACATTTTTTGATCGATGCAAAAAATGTTAGGTATTCTGTGTTTAAGTAAATTGTTCTTTAATCAAGTGATAGTGAGAGTGAATGAACTTTTTTTCGGGATGTCGAGTCGAAGGCCGCGCTGTCATCGCGAAATTGCTTGTTAACTTTTTGTGTCATTCATTTGTTTCTGTGATCATTGTTAATGATTTAATTAAGTAAATATTATTTTGTTTGTATATGTTTTTAGTGTACTTATAACCCCTGTAGGAATGCTAAACGCACGTACCTATTAGGTATGATGATAATGTATTATTTGTCGATTGTGTATCGTAAACTTTTTTTTTTTTGGTACTTGTTAGACCTGCTACAATATGTTACGAAGATTTTCTAGATCAAAGTATCAAACCTCTCTTTGCCCTGTTCCCTTACTTTTTGTAATGTGATTTTCTTTCAGTCTAGGTAGTCTAGGTATCGTTAAGGGCTTTGCAAATGAAATGTTTTTTTATACAAAATTTTATTGAAATAATGTGTAGGCAAATCTTAGCCAGTCTGGGTAGTTTATGGTTAATATTTTACTATAACCACTCAGAAATCCTAGGCTGAAAGAACCACCCATAAAAATGGGTTTTTATGGGGTGCTCATAAAAACCTATTTTTATGGGTGAAATCCTAGCTAGCTTAAAATATTTTTTTGTTATTGAAATAGTTACGGAACCCTATACCTACTGGGCGTGGGCCGATACGCACTTGGCCGCTTTATAATCGGTTCCTTTTTGTTTGTCAAATACATTCGCCCAAACACTCGCTCGCACCGTTTTTTGCGAATGCGAATGTTAAATAATATGCGAATATTCGCGAATGCGAACACATCACTATCACAGAGCATTTCACTATTACATAGTAGAAAGATGGTAGTAGGTTATCTTCATAGAAACGCACCGCGCGTAGCTTGTATGTGTATGCCATGCGTATCTATGCGTCACGCACGGACACTCAAACATCACATGCATTGTTTCGCACTGATAACCGGGTCTATATTTTGTTTGAGTGTGCGTGCGCGACGCATAGATACGCATGGCGTACACATACAAGCTACGCGCGGTGCGTTTCTATGAAGATAACCTACTATCCATCTTTCTACTATGACTATTAGGTGCGTACATGCAGAACTACTCACTATTCTTATTTCTTATACAAACTATTTACAATAGATTTTATTTAAACCGTCGATTGACTAGAATACGGGTATTTATTTAAATAAACGTCTTTCTATTCTAAATGTGGAATTTAATCAGAATGTTCCAATTACTGCTAAGTCTCCTTGATCTTAGATGGTAAACCGTAAGAGAACATACCAAATGATTTTATAACACAATATAAATACGTTAAGGTTTTATTTCGTTTGTGATATTTATAACACTATGTTTGTCCGGCGGTTAAGGTCTGCTGGTTTCTATAATTGTTTTCGTATATTTTTTGTTTGTTTTTGTTAATAAGGTTTTTAATATAACAACAATTTTGTTTAGTTTTCTTGGAGCTGAGGGCTAGTAATAGTGCTTGGTTAAATTTAGTAAGGTTTATAATTATTAATAGGCATAAAAATACCTTTTAGTTGCTATTTCCCCTCCCTCATTAATTTCTCCTTAAAACTCTTATTTGAACTGTTTAGATAATAAACCCTGATGTTAGGGATTGCAATCCGGAAAACCGGATCCGGTAATCCGGCGGATCCGGCATCATTTTACGTTTACCGGATCCGGTACCATTATACCGGATCAGGTGATAGCAATTTTAGGCAAAATAATAGCGCTGTTGCATGAGTAGGTAATTTAAATGCGTTACGCGTGGTTTGTATGTGTGCGAGAGTTTCAATTATTACAAATCCCGCAAGAAAACACGTGTTATAGCATACGTCATACTACAATAGAGAAAGATTTTGATAAAGTAGACTTCATTAGAAGTCGACTGGCAGATGACACAATAAAATTAACACTATTTGTTTTCTACGATCCTTTTAATATCCTAAAATAATTATTACTTCAAATAATTATCGTAAGTTAAATAAACTAAACATACAAGCTCATTATTGTGATAAATGTGACATTTATGATGAGACTTGTTAGTTAACATTTTCAAATACTTACTAATTATTGTGAAATTTTGTCATTTCAGTAAATCACGTAATTATGTTAGATTAGATAGCAGTACTCACAAAATTATTGATCTATCTGTGAAAGTGAAATCTAGGAAGAATTCTAATTTTATTTAGTAGTTACCTACGCTACTACCGTCAAATTTATAGAGATTTTATCCAGTTTACAATGGTTTTTAAAAGCATTTCTAGTAAAAAAAGTGATTTGTAATGCCAGTGCAAGTCGATCATAACTTTCTTTTAATTTGGGGGCTAGATTCTAATTTTTTGCTCGTTGTCTAATCCTAATATTGGAAATAAAGTCGATTTTGTAATGTTTTTTTTTTTTATAAACTACCTATAATAAGTACAATTTACACTCGATTAACGCACTAACAGTTAATTTTGGACCGAAAAGCGAAAATTATTCTGTTTTGATCAATCTGGCCGGATCCGGTCGGATCCGGCCGGATTGATGGGAATCCGGCCGGATCCGGCCGGATTGAAAATGGCACCGGATTGCAATCCCTACCTGATGTAAACCCGTTGAGAATAACCGTCGTGGTATTATTATAGAAAATTCCTATGGTAGGGTAACGGCACCAAATATTGGCACCCCCCCCCAATTATTGGTACTTTTGAAGTTACACTTACCGGCACAGAAAGTGGGACAAGATCAAAATTCGATGTTGTATCAATTATTGAAGAATAAATAAATTTATTTTGATGAGACTACGTACGAATCAGTCTTTTCAGTTAAATTAATGCAAATTATGATAAAAAAATTAGGTACCTACCTGGTTGGAAAAAGAGCATAACTGAACAGAATGCGATTTTAACGAAAAACATTTTTAACTTTAAAGCGATGTAGCTTATATTTTCTGATGACGAGTACTTAAAAAATGTCTTGTCTAGTGTCGGGTGCTACCTTATATTGCTCTAAGCACTATTGATGTGCCATATGGTTTTAATAATCTTACTGGGTTTCGTTTGAGGAAAGTTACGCCACAGCGCTACCGCTGAATGTCCTAGCTCTAAGAGTCTTATTGGAGGTCTATGAATACTTCTGACAAGTAAGGAAGATTCAAGATTCAAGTCAGGATTAACCGCATACTGTGCAGTTAATTTTACTCCGACATCATTTAGGAATGTATTGTCACCTTTTATGCGTTTAATTCTGCGTTAACATGAATTAGAATGCATTTATCGTATGCAATGATCCCTGTGCAGGGTGCATTGTGTTTTTCAAAGATTTTCTCAATGTATGGAGTCACATTATGACATTAAACGACAATCGTGAACACCATGGGGGTCTCTGAAGTTACTCCTAAACACCCCATAACGGACCACAACAATCACTGGCGGTTTGTGTTGTGGTTATGGAACCTAATCGGTCTATTGCTTTACTATACACATTTAGAAGTCTATCTCGAGTCCGTTAAATAATGCTACACTCATCGGAGAATAACACTATACCCCATTCAAGGACTTATCTGTAGGCGTGTTTTCGTGAAAATCTAAGATCGAATAGTTGGTGATGTCTGAGGTAACCTGGGCACAATGCCGACCTAAGATTGTGTTAATTTACTGCTCCTGTCTCTCTTCTAATCGCCTGTATACAACAATTGAGGTGTCTACTAAATTAGAGCCACTAGCTCGCTTTCAATACTGCGAGAAAACAATTTTGCAAATTTTCGAACTCCGTAAAGCGGTCTTCCCGAGCTAAAATGCAACTCAAACCACCCTTTCTAGGCATTTCAATGTAGCGACTAGTCTTTTGATACTGTTGCAGGTCATACTGAAGAACAAATGTTGGTGGATGATGGTACAATCAGTGTTCCCTATCTTTTTATTACGTTTGTTGACCTCAGAATAACCGGATGATTAAAGTTAGCTAATGTTTACTTACCCGCATAAATCTGATTTTAACAGGGCCCTAAACTATCGCTTTATGCGCACTAAATCACAGAACGATTAAAAAAACTTTAATGTTAATTTTATTTCAAACTTCAGTGCCCATTAAAGTTTTAGAAATCGGTATTTCTACTAAAAGTTCAAGTAAAAGCCACCAATACCTAATTAACCGAAAATGACCAACTTAATTTTTTTGTAAAAGCTTGATTTTCTCATTTCGTTATGAAAATTCCCATGGAAAATACACAATAAAGTTTAATCATAAAGTTTAAGGTTGTCCCACATTCCGTGCCGGTAAGTGTATCTTTAACAAATAAGAAAACAAAACATCGAAATAGTGATTTGTTTGTTTCGATCTACAACTGGTAAGGCTAGGCAGGCTATATTTATCATAGAACAAGAATTAGGGTTCCGCGCAACAAAAAATCAAAACCATTAAGTTTCCGCGTAAGGTACCTACGCCTGCATTGTCGCGGGCACAGCTATAATAGCGTCACGCTATGATGGCCGTTTTGACATGTGGGGGAGGGGGGGGGGGAAGAGGATGAACCTTATTAAACCGAAGAAAGATTCATTTTCGCATAAATTTTTTGACATTCTTAAATTATAAAACGGCCATTCTTATTCCGTTATAATAAGGTTCTTTTCCTCCCCGCTATTATAGTTTGAGATAAAACGACATCTACATTACAAACGCGGAATAAAATCAAGGTTAATAAGATATAACCAGTCTAATGGAACCTATTCATTGTCTGAACTCAAACTGGCACTTGTTTAGTGAACTGGCACTCTCTTTGCTCACTGGAGCAAGGCCAAATAACTAGTAGAAACTGATAAAGCCAATAGATGTCGCGTATTCAAACATTTCTACATTGATAAACAAAAATAGGAGTAGCAATGACATTACCAAGAAAGAGGGATATGTGACTGCCCAAAATAGTTTGTCCTAATAAACGGAGCACGGACACAGTACGACTCAGTCGTTCGAAGATAATCATGTCGGTATTGCCAGTAGAGCTCATCTTGTCGTGAGAAACAGGCATCTAATTGATTGTCAAATTGCGACTGCAATAACAGAAGATGTGTGAATTTGCTGCATGTAGTGGTGCGCTGAGCACAAGTCTGGTGATTGCAATGTTAGCAGGGACCATATCTGCAAAAAGAATAGGTACCTCAGTGGTAGTACGCTTTTATTAATAACTTCCAGCTCTCTCACTCATCGTTACGAAACGTATAAAAAAACCTAGCTTCTTTACGCCGATTTTCTGAGAGGGTGGTACTACCCCGGTCGAGCGAGCCCGTATATAAGCTGCAATTGGCTATAGTTTGGCTCTACCACTGTAATGGATCAATGAAAATCATCATTTAAATGTAATTACTCTGGCCGTTCATAAAAAAATCGATTCATAAACGATGAATCGAATCGAACGGATGTTTACCAACAGTTGCAATCGAAGCCCCCCACGATTTCCGTGATTTTCTTGCCACCTCTAGCTAACGATCTCGATTCTTTCTTGTTTTGTTATCTATCGCTTTCAAAGCTGTATGTCAAAAAAGTCTATAGATTTCTGAACCGCTGATTAACTAATCAGCCTGTTAAAAAATCTCTTGTTAACACGGTTTGCAGTAACTAACGTTGGATTAGTTAATCATGGTTACCTACGCATAAGTGGAGCTCACTAAACGCTCGCTATCTCTTTCCTTGAGCATATAAAGAGCTCAAATCAAATGAAATAGCAATATTAGCCATTTCACGTAACAATACAATACATCCTTAGAATTAAAGCTAATTCAATAATGTGTCATATGATTCTCAGTTGTAGAAATTAGGTAACGTTAATTTGTCTCTTATCTATCTTGTAACGACTTATATAATTTTACTTAAATCGCTGGTACATATTTTACCAACATAAGCTGAGCTTCCTAAATACGTGTCTCAATAATAAAGAAAGTTCAGAAATGTTGGAAATGTTACTTACTAGACGTGCAAGCACATTCGTTCGTTAACTTGTCTGTTAGCTGATCTGGGGGCTTACCACAAGCTCCCATTGCGACTCAATTACAGGAACGTATTAACGTTTCAGCGACTTTTTGTGCAATGACGTACCTTATTGTCATGACAATAAGAAACGTCATTAAAACGTCGTTAAAACGTTCCTATAATTGAATCGCAATAAGAGCTTGTGGTAAGCCCCCAGGAATTTAAACAGCGTTCGTGAAACTGGGCTGTCAGATCGTTTTAGTAAATTGATGGTTCGTCCGAATTCGTTGCGGTGCGTTCGTGTAATGGCATCGGATTAAATAGCGCTAGGAGTCGAATGGATACGACGGATCTATTGACATGGATACATTGCTGAAATACCAATTATCGCAATAAAAACTATATTTCACAAGTAGGCATTTCGCGTAGCCGTATCAACAAAACTGACCGTTTGAGTCGTACTGTGTCACTGCGACTCGGTAATAATAAAATAATAATAATATCCTGGGACATTTTTTACACACGGCTACCTTATCCTAAACTAAGCAGAGCTTGTACTATGGAAACCAGATAACTGATATTCCTACATATACTACTTTTTTATTTGTAAATACATACTTAATATACATATACACCCAGACTCGGGACATACAGACATGTTCATGCACACAATATGTCCCGGGTAGGAATCGAACCTACGACCTGCAGCGTGAAAGGCGCCATCACGCCAACCACGCCAACCACGCCAACGGGCTCGTCGGTTGAGGATAACATACAATTTCGACACGTGACAGTCTTCCTCCGTCTTAAAAGACAATGATAGAGATGCAAAGCAATGCAGTCATGTTGAGGTGCTCATAGCCAGCGGCATTCATTGATCGGTAAACGATCAGAGAAGCAACGTTTGACAAGGTTAGTCAGAGATGGGTGACCATTTAGTTGCATTTGAACTAAGCGTCATGCTTTGGAGGGCACGTAAAAAGTCGGTCCGGGTTTTGTCATCTAGGCAGCAGTCGTTAAGCCTAGTCAGAGACCTTCGGGCTGCTTGAACAACTCTGACACTAGGTTAGCCACTAACCATACGATAAGAAGACAGAAATGCCACTTCGCCGATTGTATATTGGTCAAGAGCAAACCCATTAACACAACATACACAAATAAAAAGAACTCTGGAATGTCATTGGAAACTGTAATTAATCGATACATTTTCACACCAATCGACTCGCTATAAAAAGATCGATGTATCGAATCGATAGGCACGGCTGTCGACGCCGATCCCTCGCCCGCTCACAGATGGCATTGCTGGGAATCAAGAATCGATCATTCCCGGTCTTAGACCATTAAACACTTTCGTTCGAGTTCCCGGTTCATAATTGGTGTGGCGTTAACATGTGGCGAGATTGACTCAATTTGTGTCTATTATGGAGTTTTAATTAGATTTAAGTTTACATGTGTAAATAATATGGTGGGATTTCGGAGGGGAGTTTTTGTATGAAACCTTTTCCAGGGAGGCAGATTGGTTGTTTCGATTTTTATTATGCTAATAATAGGTACATGGTAGGTACCATTGATCTATTATTTTGGTAGATATAGTACCGTTCTTACATTGCAATCACTAGACTTGAGCACAGCGCTCCACTACCTGCAGCGTTTACACATCAGTTATCGCATTCGCAATTCGACAATCATATTAAAGGCATTCTGATACGTGTTATTCACCAGAAGATATTGGCAATACCGACATGTTTCCAATATTATTTTGCGCGAACGACTGAGTCTTACTATGTCCATGGACTTCATTTAGTAGGACAAACTATTTGGACAGTCACGTGTTTCCCTCTTTTTTAGTAATGTCTTTGCCTCTCACCCATATTCTGTAAACGATAGCTTTTTGATGTCCGGAAAACGAGATGTCACCACGTCGACAGACAAATTTTTCAATGTCTGAATGAAACACCAAAACGCATCATAGGTTAGCAATCAGTTAGCCATGACACCTAATTTGTGTTCAATTTGAAATCTTAATAAGCCGTCAAAGCGTTCCCGAAATAGTTGCCTAACTAATTACGATACGTTATAAGGGACTCGCGACAATTGACAAATGTGTTCTGTGCGCTGCGATACATACAATTAGCCGAGGAATGTTTCCGAACGCATCCGTACTCGTTGACAGCGTGGGCTGTCAAACATATTGGCGGGAAAATAATCCCTTGCGTCGTGATTTTAGAGGTTATTTTCCCTCAGTAATTAAATTACCCTCAAATTGAGTGTTTGCGTAGCGAGGGGGGGTTATTTGGAGAAGTCTTTGTCTGTTAGGCGGGTGATAAATCATTTGGGCCTGTCAGGCTTTTGGTTGGGTGTGACAAATTGCCTGCGCGCCATCTAGTAGGGTACTTGATGAACTATTTTGGGGGTAAAATTATGCCTTTGATATTCTCACTTAAATAAACATAGCTATATGATAATTATGACCTACTTTTTTATACAACTAAAGCATACAGGTGCTTGCAATACCATCAGGTTGGCATCGCTCGCACGTTGCCAACCTCATGGGGAGTAGGATATAGGGAGAGGGAGGGAGTTGGGCTTCAGGCTCTATCGCTCATCGTAACGCAGCTAAAATAGCTACTGTACGCTGATCTTCTGTGAGAGGGTGGTACTACCCCGGCTGGACCAGTAGTTTATTGGCTACAGCCTCCACCTAGGCTCTACTACCAGCTTACCTACTTACATAAAGTTCTTCGTACGGTGAGTGACCAAGTCGAGCTTTTCTTTTCGTACTCTTGGCTTGAGGCCAAATTACCCCAAAGCACTGCACCCATTACTGGCTTTACTAACTGTCGGATAAGTCCTTCTTGTAACAATGGAGCTATAAAGGCCTAAAAGGTTGTAGAGTCCAACATCTAATTTAAAAGTGTTATTGAAAAGGCCGGGAAACTAATTGACTTGCTTTAAAATCAATGATTATCACTAAGAGAGAAATAAATCTTAAAAAATGAGGTAGGGCGGTACTCATAAAAAATAGAATGCAACGCAAATGATGTGTGCGACGTACGAGCGCGCATGCGTTCCATTACTCAAACCTCAAACGCATCAAAGACACAGCTAACAGAGCAATAACAATCCAATCCCGGTCTCGGAACGCGCATATTAATTTAGATTTATCCGGGAACATTCAATTAACTGAGGAAGACGTCGTTTATAATTTAGTCCTGTGTTTGTGAATAAAACCCGGTCACGTGTGAATGAGCGCACGCACGCACGGTTCCGTACCTATTCAATTAACGTGATAGGTGGTATACTTTAGAAATTAAATGTACGACTAAGACAGTACTAAGAAAGGGGACATGCGACTGTCCAAAAAATTATTCAAATTCAAATCATTTATTTTGTTTAGGCCTACGGGGGCACTTACAAATTGTCATTTTACATTTTTTCCTTAACTTCTATCGCCGGATCGGAAACGCGAACTCGACTGAGAAGATCCGGCAAGAAACTCAGCGGGCTTGTCATTTTTACATTGTTTTTTTTAAATCGCCATTTACTTATTTTAATACAATGTATTTTGTTAAACAATAGCTCCAGTGTGCTGCCTTCCGAAATAAGCAAGGCAAGGCACGCTACACTTTAACATGACACTGTTATAACGAAGTGTATTTGATTTATGTCCTACTGAGTCCAAGGACACAGAACGACTCGAGTTGTTTGCGGAAAATAATCTTGAAAAATTAGGGTATTGCCAATACGGCTCATTTTCTGGTGAATAACACGCTAAAATGCCTTTAAGTTGATTGTCGAATGGCAAGTGCGATAACAGATGCGTGAATTTCGCTGCATGTCACCACTACATTCGCTGCTGACCACAAGTCTAGTGATTCTAATGTTAGGAGGTACCATATCTACTAATATAATAATATCAATGTAAGTATGGGTATTCTATTATGTATCCTATCAATATCAGATAGGTAGTCTCCCTAATTTGATATGACCTCTCAAGCACCGCATAAGCCTCCGCGACGCCATATGGCGTCGATTTGCGAATAAAAATGGATTCGCGAGGCGTTAAGTCGTAATGTATCTATGGACTCCGTTTAGTAGGACACAC
This sequence comes from Drymonia ruficornis, assembly GCA_947859195.1. NCBI lineage: Eukaryota > Metazoa > Arthropoda > Insecta > Lepidoptera > Notodontidae > Drymonia > Drymonia ruficornis. The sequence continues at coordinate 6,531,404 of OX401926.1, read as the reverse complement.
TATTTTGGACAGGCACATATCCCTCTTTCTTGGTAATGTCTTTGAATAGAAGTTGTTATGTTAACTTACCTTAAGTAGAAGATAAATAGTTATGTAAATAATAATAAAACACGTGTAAGGAACCCTAAAACAATGTTACAGCGAGACAGATTTGTTAAATACAAATTGGTTATTAAAATTCTTGGCGTCTGTGACGCGTGACAATTTGATGGCGGCCATTCCGGTGCGCTTTGCAACCGAATTACTAACTATTTATTATCTGTTCTGACGCTTTTGTTGCTGGCTGTACTTTAGCGTTATTATTTTACGAATACAGGGTGAATTTGAAATCATGGGCATCCTTTTAAGCGGCGATTCTACACATGATTCAGAATATTTAAGGAAAACAATTCAATTGATAAAAATTATTGCCTAGGTTAAAGGTATAATAGTTAACTGGTTTGCTTATTTGCTTACACTAGCAATATTTTTTTATTATGTGCGGAGTCATAGTTTAAAAGGATGCCCATGATTTCAAATACATCCTGTATAGTATTTGAAGTTTAGTATGTACTAAATATAGTTTTTCTATAATAGGTAGTAGTTCAGCAACTTTTTTAATATATAATATTATTGCTGCAGCCAAATTTAGTGCAGCTCATAATATATGGGCTGGCTCGACGGGGGTACTACCACCTTACGTGACTGAGGTGGAAGCATATGGCCCGCTCGATGTTAAGCAGTAACCGTAGCCTATAGATGCTTGCAATACCAAAGGCATCGCTCGCACGTTGCTGACCTGAAGGGGAGTGGGACAGAGGGAGGGGAAGGGAGGAGGGAGGTGTTGGGCTTCCGGCTCTCTCACTCATGGTACGAAACGAAATTGTAACGCCGATCTTCTGTGAGAGGAAGGTACAACCCCGGTCAAGCCAGCCTGTATATGAGCTGTAGTCGATTGGCTACAGCTTGGCTCTACCACCTTTATATCATACTCGTCGAGTTAATTAAAACAGCTGTTTATATCGAGATTTTTTCTGCCAGCGTCGACGAAAATAAAAAAATAAACACATCACTATTTATAGCAAGTTGTAGTCACGTTCACAATTTTATTGTCATTTAAGAAAGTTTATTAGCCAGCGAAGATCAAAGTTTTTTTAAAATAAAACATTCGTATTAATTCACATTTTGTTTTGACAGCGTTCGTTAGTGAACATTTAAAAAATAAAGTGCTGTAATGAATCCGGCTAGAATTTTAATTGGGACGGAGGCGTGGTGCGTTCTCGACATTTTTTTTTTGCATAAAAACTTTTTAATTAATATCTCCAGTGAAACGGACGCCACGGCGTCGCTTGTTTATTATATTAATGAGGGAATCTTCTTATTTTGACGAAATATTCTCTTGAAATTATTGGGATTTATTCTTTAAAATAATGATCTATTTTTACTGCATTACCTATGCGTCGTTTTATTTTAAATTTAATAAATAAATAAAATGTTTACGATTGAAGTGAATCATTAGGTAGCATACCAAATTCAACTTATTAGTTGTTACTAATAAGTTGAATATCTAACTAATGGACATAGAATTATACATAGAGATCTGACTGTGACTTAGGTATAATATCTATATTTAATATTTGTATCTACTAAAACGAAAAAAAAACGAAAACATAATAATATAATTCTATGTCCATTAGTTAGATATAGTGATTGCGGAAAACCCTACATTTTGTTATAGGAAATGTTTATATGTTGAATTAGTATTTTTGTCTTATTTTCAACAAAGGTGAACAGATGAATATAAACAGTATTCAGTAATGTCAATAGTTTAATAGCTAAGACGGGTATTGAACCCGTTACTTCTAAGTTACGAGAGCGTTCTCCAACCACTATGCCATTGAGGTGATAGCCCCACTTTAATTTATTTAACACGTAATCAGATTCTAATTTATACCAGCGGGTGATCGTTTAGTGGACGGCCCGCTAGCGCCACCTGTCACGCGTCAAGGGTACTAAACACTTCGCAGCGGGTTTGGGACACGCTGTCCCCGCACAAAGTGCCCCTGCTGTGCACAAATCAAATAGTTTTTTAACTGTCATCGACGGTGTTAACTAGTTGAGGGAATTTCGAGGCAGTTCGGGCTATAGTATGTTAATTAAACGAATTTGGTGTAACATAGGTATAACCACAGAGTAAAGACTAAAGAAAGAGGTGCCCTTATTAGATATTTGTATGAAACAAAACGTGGTCATTGTTTTTACATTTTCATTATACTATTTACGGGTAAATAGTTGAACTACTCGCTTCGTTTTATGTCGATGTTAGTACTAGGCCGACCACTCGGCCGACTTGCTTAGGGCCAGTCCCCTTAGTCACTGGTCCATGGGTATAACATACTAAATACAATTTTAGTTTGATATTTGAGAAGTTCCTTCTCACATTGACTCCGAGGCCAGTGCTCAGGACTGTGGCATTAAACAACGGATTATTATTGTATGATCATTTGAGTAGTAGTTATCTAATTTGCTTACAAAATAAGTACAAAATGGTTACAAATAAAGGAAAACTTTGTTACTTTGTTGGTAGATGGTTGGTGGTAGGTTATCGAGCAAACAAGGTTTGCTGATCATGAAGTCCTAGGTTTGCTCCCGTATTGATTCTGGGAAATTCTAATAAACAGCCTACAATGGCATAAAGACTCTCCCCTTATGACCACCAACCAAGCCATTGATCATATAATTCCCTAGTACCCCTTTGAAAATAAAACACTGATAAATAAAAAATAAATATAAATAAATATAACGTCACGACTTTTATCCCCATTCGGGGGGGGGGGGGGGTAGTCAGAAGCTTGAGTGGCCATACACCACCACATTGTGGAGGTATTAACCAACTCAAAGCCCACGTTTCACCAGATAGTCAGAACCCAACGTGACAGGTGGTGAACCTTGTCGCCGTGTATACAGGAACTGACTATTACCTAATCCCGAGGGACAGGTTTCCTCACGATGTTTTCCCTCACCGTTAGCGAACTGTAAATTATGCACATAGATGAAAATTCATCCATTGGTGCATGCCCCACCGGGGATCGAACCTGGGACCTTCTGATTGAGCCCAACGTGTTCGCCCCTAGGCTACAGTCGTTACTGAAACACTGATGTTACCCATTTATTTTTGTTACTAAATATAACACAGTACCTACAGTAGTATATCGTAACCAAACAAATAGTATCAAACTTTTTTATATTCAACAAAAAAGCAATCTAAATACTTGAATACCTACTGACTAAAAGATCTCAGTAGCGTTATTGACCGGTCGTCTAGTGTCGAGTGGCTGGCGTGGGTCAATTGTGCGCCCGCGCCGGTTGCACAGTGCGCCAGCCGCGGGGCTAATCATTCACAGCTAAAAAGCGCTACGCGATGGAATCCGAACGTTTTTGTACAAATTTCGATACATGTACAGGATGGTTATTAAATTAAGTACTTACTTACCATTAATTTATATGTGAATTGAAGGACATCTTTACAAAATTGTCAAAAACAATTACAATAGATCCACTTTTATTTCTGTAAGGCCCATTTCAGAATCGACGGTTAGGTACCTAACTTTTATCCACCAGATAAATATTGCGTTCGGTTTTACCATAAACAAAACGCCATATTTATCTGGTAGATAAAATGTATCTGTCGATTCTGAAACAGCCCTCATAATAATTATTTGTGTATTAAATAGAAAAGAGACCTTGGGTATACCTACCTAGAGTACAACGTGAGATTTAGTTTATCCATACTCATACCTAAATAAATCGTTCATTTTTTTAGTGTAGAGTTTGTGTAGCCACCCAGTAATATTTTTTTTTAATAGTTTGAAAGCAGGTAGGTAACAACCACAAAAAAACAAAAAAAACTTACCTAACGAAATGACTTTAAAAAACTCCTATTATAAAAAGAATCCAGCCGCCATTTTAAATTATTAATGCTATACGTGGATTTTTACACCTTAAAGCATACTTATCTATACTTAGGTTCATATATTTGCCTTTGACTATTTATTACCCAAAAATGAATCATTCTGTACATGAATCTAGTTTCACAAGAGTGGCGTGACCAACCGGCGAGATCGTGCATGTCATTGGTGGGTCTCAATGGTGGATCTGATCTGTGGCTGCGATTAGACGTGTAAATAGAAAATGGAACAAAACACTAAACGGACGGATCGCTTGACACGACACGACACGACACGACGACACGGCACGCACCACGGACGGAGATGATAGGTAGTCGTATGAGACAGAGTTGGGCAAAATTTAATTGCAATTCATTAATTACTAATTGCACGTGGTGTCACAATTAACAATTAATTTTAATTTGTTTGTCAATCGCGAACAAATCACAATTTATTGTTATTGGGACATCACCTGCAATTTGCAATTAATTAATCGCAATTAAATTTTGGCCAACTCTGGTATGAGACAACACTTTGTTTTAAAGACACTAAAGATAGATTTAAGGTAGATTTAAGTACGGTCTAGTACTTGAAGAATTTCTTACAACAACGTTCAACATTAATTTCGTACGTGACCGTTTTGCCCACCGCCAGCGGTCAATAACATTTTATGTAAAGTGCGATTCTTAGCGCCTGATTTTATTTTCATGATTGTTAAGGACCTCTTACAATTGCAGCCCCAAGGAAAATAATTACGGAAGGTACTTACTGAAAAAAGTGCCTATTTCACCTATTTCAGACGTGCTGGATCTATAGATCCAGCGTTACTATTTCCTATAGGAAATAGTAACAATTACCTACTCGCTAAATCATTTTTAGAACTAAATTGTTTTACAATGCGACTTTAAACGCGTTATTATTATAATTCTCAATAAATTCGAGGATATATCTAGTAATTAGGTACTACCTACCTATGTGATAGAGTAAAACTGTAACCAATTGATTGCAGCTCATAGACTAGAACGGGGTACTAATACCATCCTCTCACAGAAGACCGGCGTAAAGTACCTAGCTATTACTGCTCCGTTTCGTACGATGAGTGAGAGAGCATAAGCCTCCCCCTTCCCTTCCTCTTTCCTACTCCCCTTCAGGTCGGCATTGTTGAAATAAGTCACAAAAAAAAAGTTTCCTTTTGACAAGGAAGTGAATCCGGAATATGTTGATAGTGCCTCGTCATCTTATTTACGTTTAGGTACGTTTGGCATGCTACCTAATTTCAAACAAATCGGCAAGTAACCAAAAGATCAATGATTTGTGTTCAAAGAGTTTTGTCAATAATTTCCACAACAACAACGCAAAAGCAACACAATACTTAACGTTATCACGGAAAGTCGTTACGCCGCCGGCTCCACAAACACGGCTAATGGCGCAAATCGCCCGCGGCCGCAGCCCAAACCCATTAAGTTCAAAACTCAATAACATCATTGTTCCAACGCTTAACTAGGAAAATAACCCGGCGCGGCCGCCCGGGGCCGCTTTAGCCCGATCTCCAACTCGCCGCGACCTCTAATATTCATAAGTCAATTTCCTGGCCCATTAATACGTAACGAAGTAGCGCAAATGGCCTTATCGCTTGTGCGCGATTACTTGCCCGCCGCTCTCTTACATAATTCAACGTATTAAACGAAATTGTTTAAACCTTATTGCTCGATTACGTTTCTCCACCCCGGACACGCCTGGTTTCCCGCCGCCAATCGGGTGGCGGTATTCGCCGGCCCCCCCACTTTGGTCGCGTCCCCTCCTTTTCGGTCCCCGCCCGTTTCTGCGCTCCCGTTTTCAGTTGATCTCGAGTTGTGATTATCGGATGTTGGTATGGGACGAACGTGTGGCCGGGTCCGCGGATTCAGTGCGAACTGTAGGGTTGTTCGTAAATTGGACCTATAATTTGACCGTGGATACATTTGGACCCAAAAATTGGAGCAAAAAGGACTCGATGTCGAACGCTGTGCAGTGAAAGTGTTAGACTATGAACTCAATGTTTCGAGTCCAAAAATTTAATAAATAGGCCTTGATATGACGATGCTTGCGATGGCGCGAGGATCGGAGGAGCGCAGAGACAAAGCGGAGGAGGAAACGGAGGGGGAAGGGGAGGCGAATGGGGAAGTGGACGTGGTCGGGGTGGAGGACGCCGCTCCGGTGGATCTTACGAGGAGACTGGGCCTCACGAGGCCGCCGGACAGGCCGGCGATCGCGTTCTCCGTGGAGAACATCTTGGACCCTAACAAGTTCACGGGGAGGTCGGAGGTGCCTCTGCGGTACGACGAGCAGTACTGGAGGCCTCATTATGATAGAGACGACGATTCTGGTGAGTAGAGTTTGGGATATGTTTGTTTATTTAGCTCTACCATAGCTTGTAACTTTTGATTATCAATAACTACCTAAATAAGAAAGACTTCTAAAGGGTAGATTTCTACGATTTTAACCTCGAGCATCGCAAAGAGCGACGTTTTATGATTGATGCATTTTTGATGACTTTTTTGTATCCGTAGACAAAACGATTTCAACGCGTTTTTCGATACCTAATCAGTTGGTCGTTTTGAATCTAGGGTTTAAAATTTCCTAAAAGCGTTTCTATATGATAGAACGGTTGACTCTCGGTTGACTTCATCAAAGAGGGACGGAGCTATAAGAAAAAATGAGACATGCATACAGTCCCTTTCTTTCTTAAAGCTCCGTTCCTCTCTGTTGGGTCGTTGCGACCGCGTAGCGTGCTACACTAAAGCGGGTTGGGAAGATGCTAGGTAGGCATAGGTGCATCTATAAGTCTGAGGGCCTACTCTGTTTCAGACGAAAATTGACGAAATTTGACGAAAATTGTTTGACGTTTAGATTCGACGACGACGAAGACGTCAATCAATTTTCGTTCGTAAGAAATGTCGGCTTCAATGAGAAACGAAGTAGGAAATACGCGAATTTCGTCCGAAATTTCGTTTTCGTTTGAAACAGAGTAGGCCCTCTGGGTTATTCACCAACTTCTACCTCAGTTTTCGCCCCGCGCGGGTCCAGGTTGTAAAACTGCATATTAGTAAAATTAAGTATAATAATAATAATGTATAAGCTCACGACGCGAAGGTTTGGAGCGAGGTCTTTCATTGGCTTTGGTTACTTTTTAAACTACTTTCTTTCGACTCTACTACTTGTGTAAGATTTTAACAAGAGTCTAATAAGAAGTTAAGTAAGTACTATGCTGACTTCCTCGGAAGAGTAATAAAGAAATAGGCTCAAGATTTTCATTGATCTTGAATAATAATTGACAAAAAAGATAGGTAAGTAATTGAATGTTGTGGTCCGACGGTTACGTCGCTGATCAGCCGTGGCGTCCAAAAAATATTTAGGCCTTCTGCCGCTCAAAAACATCAAGTTCATGGAATATTTAATTGCAACTTATTTCACTCCATTAACAAGAAATAAGAATATTGTTTAGCTGATAGAGTGGGTCGGTATAACAAATTAATGTGATCGGTCAGGAAAATGGAGTTAGTTCGTTTGATTATAGGATTATTACGGTAATAATAGTGTACCTACCTAAAAGGAAATTAGTAGGCAATCGAGGTTAAATTCCTAAAATAAACATTAAATTAATTACTTTTTTTCATAACTTAATAATTAAAGTAAGTAATTTAATAAACATTAATTTACTTACTATAATTCATAACTCTACTAGCCGACTCTTCGTGGTTATACATTTTTTTTTGTATTCTTATCTTTATAACATACCGATTGACCTCTTATTATACGTTATTATTTTGAGGTAAGATGTAATGTAATTTCAGTATTTTTTATTGATTTTGCCGTAGATGTCAATATCATTGTCGACTCTACCTACCTACTATGTACCGTAACATTGCGATTGCGATACCTTACTTATTTTTTACAGTGTCTATAGGTACCTTGTAATATTATATTTAACCAGGTCATATAGAAAATTAATATCCCTTTTTTAAAAGTAACAATATATTGGATTCGCAAATGACACTACGTTCAAATAACTTCGAACAATGTGGTCGATTATAAAGGAGAAAAAAACTGCAAAATGGCTAGCCAGTTTCGACATAATGAAGCGAGATCGATAGGTAATCACTGAGTAATTTGCTCGTGATATTGACAAATGAATCGTTTTTTGGCGCTCTACTCTAGTAGACGGTGAACCCCATTTGGTACCCGGCTTAAAATATAATTAATAATTTATTCGAAGTAAAGTAAGAAGATAATTGTAGTGAGTAGATACATAATGGTAAGATACAGCAACATTAATGAACAGTAGGCGTAGCTTAGCGGCACGTTACGAAGGCTGGTTTGGCATGTGGGGGGGGGGGAGAAAATGAACCTTATTATAACGAAATAAGACTGGCCGTTTTAAAAAATAAGAATGTCAAAAAATGAATGGGAAAATGAATCTTATTCCGTTATTATAAGGTTCATCCTTTTCCCCTCACACATGTCAAAGCGGCCTTCATAACGTGTCACTACTTTAATTATTATTGCTATCACATAATATCATTTCTTTTGATACGATTCTAGGAAGAAGAAATTAGGCTACGGTAACTGCTTAACATCAGGCGGGCCGTACGCTTGTTTGCCACCTCAGTTCTATAAAAAAGACACTTAATGTAATAATTAGGCCTTATAACATCCCACTCCTGGGCACGGGCCTCCCCTCAATGCGAGGGGGATTCCGGCCATAATCCACCACGCTGGCCCAGTGCGAGTTGGTGGATTTCTCAATACGAGGGGGTATAAGGAGGGTGGGTATATTGTCAGACACTCCACACTTAAGACCTGCTTAATTTTGACGCGCCATACAATAATTACGGATAATAAATACTTCACTATTCTATCACTATACTTCAGTATTCGACCGATAAACTGAAATTTCCAAATCCTAAAGGAAAAAACTGAGTATTTTGCGGAAAAATTATAACATTACTCCTCAGGCTCTATACTTGATCTTACAGCAATCTCTACGGGTACTCAATTGCTATAAGTAATCACTATAATTTTAGATGTTTTTAATATTTTATACAATGTAGAGCTACCCCCTTATTCGTAGAGATTTTAGCCAGTTTAAAATGGTTTTGAAAAGCATTTTTAGGAACAAATGTGATTTGTAATTCCACTGCAAGTCGATCATAACTTTCTATGAATAAGGGGGCTAGTCTTTCTAGAGTTATAGTTACGTATTTCTAAAGGAGAATGCCCATTCTCGACCATCCAGTGGGCATAACTACAAAAGAAAATCAAGTTGAACATTAATAATTTTGTTGAAACGACATTAAATTTAAATATATTGGAGAAGACTGCCACTATTTTATTGTGTTTTATTTGTTATTCTTCAAATGTTTGTAGTTTTCCTTGTATTTCGACGGTAAACAAAATAATAGTGGCCTTTTAAATATATTTTTCTAATATTCGATGTACTTTAAAAAACCGAAATACTTGCTGAACTAGGTATAATACTAGATACTTAAGAATAGCTGTCTTTCCTGGGCCTGACACTATGGACCGTGGGCATTCCCCTTCCGTAGTATTCAAATAGTTACTATCAGCAAATTATTACCTGTCAATATTCTCCGATCAAAATTTAAAATATGCAATTTAAAAATCGAACCTCTTTCAATGCACTACAGTCACGGAAAATCAATTTTTAAATTGCATTTTTTGCAATACATTTTCGAGTTTTAATTTAGAATAGTTGAGTTGCGTCAACGCTGGCTATAAACTAATTACGAACCAATCAGCCGCAACAATGTGCCGGACTTAACATGTCAATTTATTATTTCAATGAACTCACCTTTGGAACTGAACGTGAGGTTTAGTTAGTCTGGAGTTCCATGAAAAGCTACCATAAATTTCGATCGCTAGACGCAAATATTCGAATGGCAAATTGTTGTTCTTTGGTTGTACGGGTCCAATTATCTTGTGATTTAATCATGACCAAACTAAATCAGAACTAAAAATACTGTCTTGCTCATATATTATACGATCATGATAAGGACGGAAAGACACTTAACAATTCGGTAACACTTGGTGTTAATAATTCGGTCTCAGTTCTAAAAACGAACTCGAGTAACGCTTTTGGTTGTTATTTTGTACTGGAATGACACTAGTCATAGGGCATTATTTATTATTTAATTACTTAGTAGTAAACTAGCATTATATTACACTGCTATCTAGCAATTTACTATACCTACGTGCCTCATGTCATTGTACTAAATAAATATTTCTTATTTTTATTAATGTCCTAGTAGCTAGTGAGTGTACAAAAAAATAGCTCCATTGCTTAGTTATTTTATCTTGCAATGGACACATAGCTTTACAGACTTTCGCTACGTGCCCCACTCAATTTAGTCGTCAGCTGTCAGAAAAAACAAACTTTAGAACACAATGCGATAACTGAAATCATTTTTATTTTATATTTTATTATAAAGTAACAAGGTGCTTAATGGATTTTATGAAAGGCAAATATAGAGTTGGTGGTGTCCGTCCGTTTGTCACGTAGTTCAATCAGAGAGCATAATAAGTGAGGAAATTGACAAAATGCTCGTTAAGTTGAGCCCCCGTTTTGATAATGTATCAATTCCTGATGTTGAAGTCTATTTAGATCGTGTAAAAACTGTGTTTTACTGTTATAAAGAGGTCATCGAGACATAGACAATGTTTGCTATAAAACTCTTTGGTCGGGCATTTGCATTTTATATGCGTAATTTTTTTTAAAGAAGCACAATAATAATCGTGTTTTTTGCCTGTGCATTTTTATGCGTGCCATTTTATTAAGTGCATTATTTTGTTTAACCCGGTTGGAGAACGTGGTGATTATTATGATATTTGCTTGTAGGTAAATCAGATACTACTTATTGGTAGAAACATAGACAGTAGTTATTTCAAAATATGACTTGTTTAAATAAATAATTAGATATTTTTCAAACTTTCCTACATAATCAATACGAAATGGATATTAAAGGCAAAAATGACAAAAATATTTGATTGTATCCTTTTGTAATAGTCACAAAAACTAAGTCGCTGAATTTAGACAAGGAATCGGAAATTCATTACAAATCTTTTTAAATTAATTCTTTGCAAAATCGTCTCCGATTTCCCGCTGGCCATCTCTAATTATTTAAAATTGAAGCAGAATCTTTAGAAATTGAATTAAAACTGAATTATTGTTACAATCCACTTAAAATGTTAAGAAACAAATTAACTTGGCGGAAATAAGTAAATTAGATGAATAGAAAAACTCAAATAATTTTAACAAAATATAGACGGTTAATTTTTTACGACATCAGACGGCAAAGACAAACTAATTGTTTGATACTTGACTTTCCGTGACCCTAGACAAATTTTAGTCGGGTCTTCCCCGACGGATGTAGGTACTACGTGATAAAACTGTATACGTATAACCATTAGAATGTCCAGAATACGTTACAGAGGGAGGGGAATAGTGGACCCCTCCCTTTGCTCCACCCCCCTTCAGGTCGGCATCGTGCGAGAGATGCCTTTGGTTTGCAAGCATCTATAGGCTACGGTAACTGCTTGACATCAGGCGGGCCGTACGCTTGTTTGTCACCTTAGTCACATAAAATAATTATTCTCGTGATATGTTATTAATGTTTTTTTTCCGTTCGACAAGAGGAATGGCTGACCGACGGCCGGTCGGCCGGAACAGTGGAAGCTGTTAAGCTGTCATCGCATCACAGCTGTACCGACTACAGAGCACAAACTAATAGCTGCCCTGATTTATTGGATCAAGATAAAGAAATAGCTTAGAATAGTTAGCATTTATTTTGAAATAGGATGCAGTAAGGGATAGCCTTGAGAATAAAATTCAATTCTGTAGCCCATGGAATCATATGAATGTATCCGCGCGTATAACTCGCGATTTTAAATTCGCGCAATTTGACAAGGTGCGGTGCGGAATAAAATCCGCGCGATTTTTATTCGCAGTGCGGCTTAGCTCTTTGTCGCAAAATGTCTCATTTTCAAAATATCCCGTTTTCAAAAGGTCCGTGTCCAGACTACTCCAGTCGAGCCAGCCCAAATGAGCTGTCGGAGAAATCAGTTAACGTTATGTTTACGTGGTCAGTCGTCAAATTGACTGCTCGGCACATCTGGACGCGTCTAATCCAATGATATCTCAAGAGCGCACTCAAGTTCACTCTCAACGCTGAGATCGATTTATTCCTTTACATACAGTGTATAATTTTTCATACATTTTTGCATATTGCCCATAGGTGTTTTTCATACATTTTTGCATATTACCGTATCGTAGTCTAAAGTGTCAATTTCCTGAATCTTTCAGGCTACTAACGATCTGCAATACTGTCTGATTTCAGAACTTAGAAATCCTACGTACACATAGATTTATGATTAGTTACGCACACGCGCTTTTTCTACATACTTCGGCTTGCGACCAAGGTTGCGACCTTATAGTAATTAATAAATTACACTTACATCACACATATTCAGTCCGGAAGCTATGAACCTATCAACACTGTCCAACTGCCCTGATCTTCATCCCAACCTCATTCCTGATTTATTAACATTAATTTGATAGTGCTTGTACGTCTGAAAGTAAAATACAACTTCCGTTACTTTGGTCTCGTTATTGTTAATAGATATGTTTATTTCGACGTGATATAGGGGATTTAAATAGACGCCGCGATTGCCTTGATGACTTCCAAAGAAATGTTTTGAAATTTGTTTTTTAAATTAGTTTATGAGTGGTTTGTATACCAAGCAATGAAAGTATTTGAAAAACAATTTGTATACACTAAACGCGATATCGCACGAGGTAACCATGGTAGCGCCACCAGTGGGTGATTCTGTAGCCGACACTGAATTGGTTGCGCTACCAAGCGAACACCAGGTGCAATACCCTCCATACAGCTCTATACATTTTGATGGCGGAGCGGAGCGGATGACTGGTTGCGCTACCACTGAGTATCCTCGTGCGATATAGCCCTTACACTCATCTATAGGTATAAACAAAATAGTAACAACATTTCACACCAGGTTACTGTTAGCCATTTAACCGCCACCGATAGGTGCTAGATAAAAGTACCTAAGTGCCCGTAAGCAATAAGCAATATTCTTTTCTGGTATATACTTTTTTTTGCCCGTTAACTGTCCCGCCGCTGGGCAATGATCTCTTCTTAATGCTCTCCTTCATAAATGGTAGAGACTACCTAAAGTTTAAAAATTCAAACTACTTTTTCTTGATAAAAATAAATAAAATACAAGAAGCAAGATGCAGGCTATAATACAAGATGCAATATCATCTGCCTATGTTTCCCGTATTATGCCGCTATATTTTTATTTTTATTCCGTTATTTCAAGTTACCTGACTATCAAGAAAGACTCTACTTCTCTTCTATGTTAAACTAAACTCTAGTCGTAAATAACTTTAAATATCAATAAACTATGACCATAAAAGTATAGTTCCCATAAACAATTTCCCAAAACAATCTACGTTTAGACAAAGTACGTTCGGCAACGCGAGCCTTAGCACAACTCACTGGACTACCTAAGCACCCGATTCCATTAAGATCTATCCCGATAGGACCCATACAGATTGATGTATTATATGCTCCGAACGGTCTTTACGCTATTTTCGCGAATGATGTGGGATAAGCTTAACAGTCAAACTTTTTAGCCAGTTTACAATGGTCTTACAACGCATTTCTAGGAACAAAAGTGATGTGTAATGACAGTGTAAGTCCATCATAATGTCCATTGATGTATTATTTTGGCAGATATGGTACCTTCCAAAATCGCAGTCACAAACTAATGCTCAGCGCAACGTTTAATTAATCTGCGAGATTTCGATGTGAGGCTCATAAAAAAGTTGACCAGTGAATTATAGGCTTTTTAGGGAACTAAAAAAAGCAAACAATACCTAAAACATGCAAGAAACGAAGTAAGAACATTCAAGATTATGGTCGATTTCGTATCGTAGAAGGAGTTATGTCAACACAATAATTTACAACCCTTGGAGAACTGAAAAAAAACCCACCGCTGTAACATTTGTCTTAAAAATAAACTTCGACTCATTTCAATTTACTAAAAACGAATCGATCAAAAATAAAACGGCACATCCACACGGCAATGATACGCGAAAACAAACTTGGATACCTAACCAAAACACGCCGAAAAAACGTCCCATACAAAACCCGCCAACAAGGAAAAATAAGAATACCAAGTCTGCAACTTCTGGAACTCACTCCCACCTATTGGACGGCGGGGGAACGAGACGGGAACACTCCACACCCCGCGCACGATAAGGACCGAGTCAACCCTACACAGCCTGCGTCCCTTTGCGCACCAATCCGTGAAATTAGAATCGTCTATACGAATCTAACGATTATTTTATTATCCCTTTTGCGCTAAGATTTGTTCCTTGCTCACTCAAATAAAAATAAAAGGTGAATAAGGCTGCGAGGGTCAGCGGAGGGACATAAATTCTGACGGCGTTTAGGGTCAGGATCGGCTTATTTTTCGGATCTTTAAGTCCGGTCCGACGCGCCGGACTGCGCAAATGAATGCATTCATATTATACGCTTGAATTCATCTTCCTAGAGATTTTGCAGGGGTTTTTAAAGATGCAATGTTGAGGGAACACGTATTAGATGTTTTAAAACCTTATACATGGCATCCAATACGGGCCCGTTAGCGTGGTTGGCGCGGAGGCGACTTTCACGCTGCAGGTCGTAGGTTCGATTCCTACCTGTGACATGCATTTGTGTTCATGAACATGTCTGTATGTCCGGAGTCTGGGTGTATATATGTATATTAAGTATGTATTTACAAATAAAAAAGTAGTATATGTAGTAATATCAGTTATCTGGTTTCCATAGTACAAGCTCTGCTTAGTTTGGGATCAGGTAGCCGTGTGTAAAAAAAATGTTCCAGGATATTATTATTATTAATACAGAGAACGAGGCTAAAGAGGCCACATGGCACATAACAAAATATCTGTAAAATGCTACTGCACACATTTTATGCCATTCATTCGTGACCATTTTACGATAATTTTGCGGAATTGCTAAGGAATCAGATAGAAAATCAGAAGAATTAATCGCTTTTGTATGTGGCCTTTTTAGCCTCGCAGGTAACAAATTAAAACCGTGGCCCATCATAAGGCTGATTCCATAAGGTCCTCGTTAACAAACTATATTAATAGGTAGACCTAATACAAAGAGGCCATTAAAAACAAATAGGTAGAGTTTCAGTGGCCCACGATGCAGGTCGCTCATAAGTACATACTTACCATGTAACAAGCAAAAATCACCTCATCTGATGAAAATGTACTGTAAAACTTTTTACCCAGTTCGATGACTGGATGATAAAAACTAGAATAAAAAATATCCTCTGGTTTTTTGCAAGTAAATAACAATGAGTTTAATGTAAATAAAGGCGAGACGTTTGAAAACGTTTAGCGGGAGTTGTTTGGCAATATTGATGTTGGCCACGCGTCTAGCTGTCTGTAGATCTATGGCAAAAAGTCGGAAATGAAAAGCTTTAGAATACTGCGCTAGATGTTTTTGAATTGCTAAATTGTGACTCATGGGTCCAATTTTAGAGCTTGCTTCGTTTACGGGTTAAGTCTATATTGCCGCCATTTTCTATTTAGGGCCTTCGCAGACTTGCTACTTTTAGCATCGGCGACCCGCGATTTTGTGACGTATCGATGCTGCGTCGCGTTTCTTCGAGCGCGAACGAGCGAGACGCAGCATCAAAATCGCCGATCGCCGATGCTAAAAGTAGCAAGTCTGCGGAGGCCCTATGTCACCCTCCTACTCGTGTTAGCTTCGTGGATATATATCTATACAAATAAATAAATTTGAAGTGTCTGCTTGTAAATGCATGTGAAATTATAATACGGTCATCACAAAAAAACATTTTTTTCAGTTTTGTCGGTCTGTCTGTTTGTTCCGGCTGAACTTCGAAATGGTTGGACCAATTTTGAAGGGACTTTCACTGGCAGATACAACGAGTAACTTATGCTTATTTTATTTTAGCAAACCTTACAAAAAATGTTTGTTAACTTCTAGGCTTACGAAATCGCGGGCACATCTAGATTTAGAATACAAAAGAAAATTGCTATTTACTCATTCGAGTGGGTAATCAAAGTCAAAGTCAAAGTCAAAGCGTTTATTTTGTTTAGGCCTACGGGGGCACTTACAAATTGTCATTTTACATTTATTCCTTAAATTCTACTGCCGGATCGGAAACACGACCTCGACTGAGAAGATCCGGCAAGAAACTCAGCGGGCTTGTCTTTTTTACATTGTTTTTTTTTAATCGCCATTTACTTATTTTAATACAATGTAATTTGGTAAAAATAGCTCCAGTGTGCTGCCTGCCTAATAGGCTTGTGTTGGAACATTTGTTACTTGAGCAAACACATAATGATCCAGTTACGACAAAAGAAACTACTTATAACTTAACTAGCATTAGCATAGTGTTAACTATAGCAATAGCAGCGCAAGTGCCCCAAAAACCCCGAGCCGTGTATTTTAAATTAAACACCACGTACTCATTTTTTCAATTTATCTTTTTTAGTTTATTAAGTAATTTAAACCAATATAAGATATGGAGGAAAGGGGTCTCCTAATACAGGCATCATTCGCTTAAAAGGAGACTCTGATCACCTACTAATGTAATCTTTTTTGTTCTTGAAATAAACAATTCAACAATTAACAATCAGAACGCAGACAATTTAATATTACTGAACCATACACCTAACTAAATGTGGGAACAAAACCATAGTGCCATCTAAAGTTGTTCTAGTGCCATCTATCGAATTTTATATAACGAAACCAATCACTAAACACTAACCCCCTTATTCATAGAAAGTTATTACCGACCTGCAGTGGAATTAAAAATCACATTTGTTCCTAAAAATGCTTTTCAAAACCATTGCAAACTGGACAAAATCTCAATGAATACGGGGGATAGATTACAGACACTTGTACATTATTATTAAACGATAACACTTCATAAACATTTTGAAAACATCAGCGGCGGCGGTAATTTCACTCGATTAGTATTCGCAACACTGCGGGCGAGGTGTTTTCACGTCATTTCCGGGTTGTAATTAAAAAGTCAGCGCAGTGGTGCCAACGTTAAGCCGCTCGTTAACATGCCGCCGCTTCCGGTTACAGCGGAACGATGATTTTGTTTAATATCTTCAGGGCTTCCGGCGGCATCTACAGGCATTTTGTTAATGTAGGACAAGATTTAAATTCGTTAAAACGTTTTGCTTCCCTTTCTTTAGCCAATCCTCTTTCCTATCTACTCTACTACTCCATATCTTGGAATTTCTTAACAGGAAAACCGACTAAATACCGGATATATGCACATCTCTGCATGTAGGTCAGCCATGTGAATCAATTTAGAACCTCTTACTTCGAAGCTATATTATGACCTAACCAACAAGGCAGTCACAATCATTAGAATTGAGTAGTCACTCAATTCTAATACCAACAAATATGAATAAATGAATGAATGAAATATATGAACAAAGTAGGTAAGCTTTCCAGTCGAAAAAGCTTACCTACTTCATTTGTTCAGAAAATCCAGGAAGCAGAAGGAAGTCATCGACCCCTCTCAAAACACCGTGTTTTTGAACTAGTGACATAAAAACAGTCTTTTAAATCTACGCGATATAAATACTACCTTACAACTAAATTAACTATAAATTACAAAGTACCAAGTCGCGAACACAGCGCACATCAGGCCCCGAGCCCACCCGACCAAGAATCCTTACATTACACATACCCATTTTCTTCATTTAACAAATTGATCGCCTCAAAACACCACCCGAAAAACGACCTTAAAACTACACCACATTAAACTCAATATCCTACGAATATCACCACCCTAATGCTGTTGAGTACGCCCAAGAGATAAGACCGGTTTCGGGTTAAGGTTATAGGATTTTTAACCTTAGAAAGCAAGAGTTAGGGATGGTAATGGGTCGGTGATGGGCGGGGTTGGGGTGCGGAGGGTTGCGGTCCAAGTTTGTAATTAATAAAGCCTTCTCGATTACAAGTGCCTTTCCTCGGTGGATTTGGGCGGGGGTGAATATGCTCGAAGTAGAGTACTTTGTAGAGTGCCCATTGATTGATATTAAACGTAACATGTTCGTTGGGAGAGATTTTGTCTCTTTTTGTTACGGACTCTACTGAGTATGCTTGTAGTTCTACTATTTTCCTTACAAATGTTTGACAAAGCTAATGATTGTGACTCTATCCGAATGGTAGAGTTAGGTACCGATCAATATGCGTCCCTGCGTTATTTTACATTATTCAAATCGATTTTGTCAACGAATTCGGAAAATTTAAATGTCTCTATTTTTATTGATTTTAAAATGATTTTACTGTTAGTAATCGTACGTAGTCATAATCGGATTAATTACTATGAAGTTTAAAAAGCGTAACGTGCGTAACGTCACGACTTTTATCCCCATTCGGGGGTAGTCAGAGACTTGAGTGGCCATACACCACCACATTGTGGAGGTATTAACCAACTCAAAGCCCACGTTTCACCAGATAGTCAGAACCCAACGTGACAGGTGGTGAACCTTGTCGCCGTGTATACAGCAACTGACTATTACCTAATCCCGAGGGATAGGTAGGTTTCCTCACGATGTTTTCCCTCACCGTCAGCGAACTGTAAATTATGCACATAGGTGAAAATTCATCCATTGGTGCATGCCCCACCGGGGATCGAACCTGGGACCTTCTGATTGCTAGCCCAACCTGTTCACCCCTAGGCTACAGTCGCTCAGTCGTAAGTTTAAAAAGTAACTTTAATATTGGTACATTTACCCCCAAAATAGAAAGTCTCACATTGGTATTACGAATTACCTACATTTGTTCCTAGAAATGCTTATTAAAACCATTGTAAACTGTCTAAAATCGCTATAAATTTGACGGTTAACGTTTCTTTAACAATTCAATGACTTAAAACGGCCAAAACAATATTTTTAAGCAGACCATTATTATTGTCAGCCGCTCTTTCAGAGCCACAGCAGACAGACACCACAGGAAGTCCATACAAGCAATACTCAACGTGTTAACACGCAACAAACACGGCGAACAGGATCACAAGCGTGTTACCGGGATCACGGGAAAGCCCGGCTTATTGTCACGCCGATGTAGCGTCACATTTGAAACTAGTAGAGTCGGTTTATAAATATATAGTGGATCTAAATAGGTACTTGTAGTTGTCCATGACTCTCTTTGTCCAGAATTAGAAATCTCTGTTTTAATACACTTGCTTGGTTCAATTAGGTATATAATAAGTTTTAGGATCGATTGGTTGCACATTTCAGTAAACTTTTTACCCGACTACGGCGGAGGGTTATGATTTTGACCGGTATGTATGTATGTATGTATGTATGTATGTATGTATGTATGTATGTATGTATGTATGTATGTGCATCTGTTCCCACCTAACTTCCAAACTACTTGTCGTAATTTGACAAATGAGGTATCGTTAGAAGCGGCTTAATGGCGCGCTGGTTATAGGCTATGTGACGTCACATAAAATTGCATATGGCGCCCTCTAGATGACATAATGTCACGAACTAAAAAAAAAACATTTTTTGATAAAACCGTGTGGGGTATCAAATGAAAGAGCTTGATGAGCACATTTCAAAAATATATATATTGTTACCTATAACTCCAAAATAATTAAATAAAAAGTAAGTTTAAAAACTAAAACCCGACTACTGAAAAAACGCGCTCTAAAAAGTATGAAACAAGAAAATATTCTTATCTGGAGGATAGACGTGGTCCGTGTTCATATGCCATTTTGCCCTAAAGGACCTACACGGACCACGGCTATCCTCCAGATAAGAATATTTTCTTGTTTCATACTTTTTAGAGCGCGTTTTTTCAGTAGTCGGGTTTTAGTTTTAAAACTTACTTTTTTAGCACAAGTTGAGCTCTTTTATACCTATTATAAAGAGACCTGCGGGGTGGGGTTACTTTATAAAACGAGCGAAAGGTTCGGCTGACGGATCGTCCGAAGTACGGATTCGGTGATCGTGATTTGACGTTTCTTCTTTCGTGGATCCTACTCGATTTCAGCATTTGACATGGTTTTGATCGTAAATCGAATCCGTACTTCGGACGATCCGTCAGCCGAAGCTTTCGTTTCGTTTTTCAAAGTAACCATCAGGGCTAGCCAAGTGGCATGAACGCTACGAGTAATCGAATAGAATGGAATAAACTTCACAATGTATGGAAATGTCAAACGTTGCTATGTAAATCAACATCAAGTCGCTATGAAGATCACGCTTGAGACCACGTCACTTATGTCATTTCCATAGATGAAGCGTAGTGATTTTGTAGACGTCAGCCACTTGTCTAGCCCTTCAGAACTTGCAAAGTGCAAAGTAAAAAAGTGCAGGCGACTGTTACTTACGCTACGGCGTGCATTTCCATTATTTTTTTTTTCTCTAAAAGTGATAATACTCAAGAAAATTTCAGCTACAAATTACAGGCTTGCAACAATAACTATTCTCTTTCTATCGGGCTATTTTTTTCTTAAGTTAATAGAGCAACCGTCTTTGATAAGTAGAGTAGCTATTATTTAATAGCTAAATTGATTAATTTAGACGCCGCTACATAAGACCAGCAATCATAGTTTTCATATCCAATTTGTATTAGAAAGTGCACAGAAAATTAATAATACCAGAGACTATCAGAACGCAGTGTACTTTTTATTCGCGGTAGTCAATTACCGAGGCGCGCTGATCATCGTCGGAGTGACTCACCGACAGATAAATGAGCCTGTTAGTAAGTAGACATGTTTTATTTGACCAAAGTATTAGGCGTGGACTCCAGTGGGTGTTAGAAGATATTGGAGGCGATAAAGTCTGATAAGAGATTTTATTGAGTTCAAATTGCTTAATTTTAATTTTATTCACTTCTACACTAAGCTCATTTCCTAAAGAATACGCAAGATATTAAAGATACACCATTTTTTTAAAAAGGAACATATTGCAGATGTTTAATTACAAAGTTTGTTTTAACTTTAGAAAAAGAATATAGGTACGCTTTTTTCTTACTAGAAATCGATTAATAATAATAAATCGATTAATCGATTAATAAATATGTTTGACCGTTTTAAATTTACATAAACAAAGCTCTAGAGAATATAAATCTTAGCATGATTGATTACTGTACCGCTCTTCTCTATCTGTAGCGTCATAGCTCTAGATCTGCTCGGTCAGATGGGTCATAACTATTTTTGAAGTAAAACACTTTAAGTCTATGATTTGATTGCCTTTTAATTTCGTCTCAGATTTATAAACTTCAATTCGAGGCTAATAATATCTTGCAGAGCACTGCCGCCCTAATAGGACGTGTTTAATTTGAACTGCGATCGTCGCATACGCACCAATAATATATCACTCATCGCCACATCTGTTCTTTATTTTATAGCGATAATTTGCGCGCTGGACTACCACCTTTACGAAAAGGCCCTAAACGACAGTAATCGACAAGACATTTTAAACTTTATTTTAAAGGCTGTAAGTTAGTATATTGTTTAAATTGTTGCAGTGTTTATAACTTTTTGAAATTGGTAATATGGTTTCTTATTAGTTGTTTTCCAATAGGGTGTTCGTTTTGTCGTTAGATGCAAGAATGGGGTTAGGCATGTTGAAACGGGATTTGAAATCATTATACTTAGTTAAACTGAAGTAACTTTGGTTTAGTTAGATGTTAAAATTTCATTATATTTCATTAATGCGACAATATAATTTCTTATGTTGGGAACTAGTTAAATAGATGAAATGTTAAAGGACGATTAAAGGATGAAAGGTAAAGGGATGAATTAATTTTAAGTACCTATACGCCTAAATACCTATACTGGGTGGAAACTACATGGAACCGTTTTTTTTTAAGGTTTACGCAAGCGATCTAGCTTTCTATATCAGTTTCATTTTTGATAATGTGTCTTAAACTTTTGAATAATTGTCTGAAATGATCTCAATACTTCCACTCTTCATTTTGTTACCTATTGTTTATCAGCTAACACTGAATCTTCATGAAACAACCAGTAATGTGTTCTTTCATCGAAACCAATTTAAAATATTAACAATTTGTTAACCGTTTTATGAATTGACATTGTAGAGGTATGAGACTACAAATAAATCGCCAATATCAAACGTTAAACGGCAATCACTCCGCCATTTTGTTGTTCCAAACTCAAAATTAAACGATATAAAACACAGACAATTCCGTTAATATTTATACATCCTGCTCACCATTAAAATTCGCATTTTAGTAATTTTACTAAACACAAAACTGTTCTACCATAAATTATATTTTAATGTTTCCGGACTTCGAATCCGTTACCGATGTTACCAGCATCAAAAATTAATAGGCGCTTTAAAACTATTTCGCATTGGCAACATTGGTCCGCGCGCGTTGACGGAGAAGGAAACGGAAATGATCATTATATCATCTGAAAAACATGAATTTTTTTATGAAAATGGCGTTATGAGGAAGCTATAAAACTGTTTTATTTATAACGCTCTTATTTTAATAGATCTCGGTGTAATAAAAGATTCTAAGGGTCCCAATTATCAATAGGAAATAATAATATCATCTGACTAAACCATACCTAATGCATGATCCCAAACAAAGCAACGTAACACTACTTCTACTATGGGTACCGTATAATTAATGAACTGAGGGGCGATCCCTATGACACCCAGAGCAGGACAAATTGTGAAACGACCATTTCCGATATTTGCCAAAGCAAGAATCGAAACCACAATCACAGTAAGCCGAGCGAACTATACTCGTACAGGCACCCAAGGCGCTTAACCATGGAACTGCCATTGTAGCATTGTGCTATTTGTGTCCGACCCTCAGCTGATTGGTGGGTCAGAATCAACCGACCAATCAGAGGCACAGTGGCAGATCAACGGTTAAGCGACTTGGTGCCCAGGTGTGCCTACATGAGCTGAGCGGTACGCCCGAGCATTCAGTTTAGACGCCTTACCACGTAGACGTAATCTTACATCTAATTACTCGGCCCCGGCTGTTTGAGGCTTGTGGATGCGGCCAACCAATATGCCAAGCGTTCGACTATTTAATTTAACATTACAATAATTCCTTGTTACAGTAAAAGACCACCTCCAACACTCGGACATCGAAGCAGATGAAGTGGAAACAGATGACCAGACGTCCAACCTCGACGACGACCTCCTCACACAGTCAGACTTGGACGAAAACGGGGACCCTAAGAGCCCCACCAGTTCTAGCTCCAAAAAGGGCAAAAGTGGGTCGTCCAGGGACTCCTCAAAGGGCGGAACTAAGCCAAGAAGGGCAAGGACTGCGTTTACTTACGAGCAATTGGTGTCTTTGGAGAATAAGTTTAAGACTACGAGGTATTTGTCGGTGTGTGAGAGACTGAATCTGGCGCTGAGTCTTAGTTTGACGGAGACACAGGTGTGTATGATATACCTAATGGGGAAATAAATATAAAGGGGCCCTGTGGGTCCTAACATTATTTTTCGTTAGGCCTTATTTTCGGATTTGGCCATCCACGAACCCTTGAATAATAATTGATCCTGTATAACGTAAGTTGGGTGTTTAGAAAATTCATCCCATTAAGTTAAATAGGGGATGAAAGTTTATATAAGTTTATATGGTTTTAAGTTTAGTTGGGCCAAGCTGTAGCCCATTAACTGCAGCTCATATATGTATTGGCTCGACCGTGGTAGTAGGTACCACCCTCTCACTCGAGAAAGCCGGAAGCTCAACACCCCTCCCTTCCATCTGTACCACTCCCCTTCAGGTTGGCAACGTAAGGGCGATGCCTTTGGTATTGCAAGCATTAAAAAAACCATCAATCAAGACATAATAATTAACCTATTTTTTATCCAACAGGTCAAAATCTGGTTCCAAAATCGCCGCACCAAGTGGAAAAAGCAGAATCCTGGGATGGATGTCAACAGCCCGACCGTGCCGCCTCCTTCAGCCGGCGGCTTCCCCTCCGGCCCGTACCCTGGAGGGCTTCTGTACTCCCACGGCGTGCCCTACCCGTTCTCAGGGCCAGGCCCTTACGCGCCCTACTTCCATCATCTAGCGGCCAATCATCACCACACACATGGCAGCTTAGGCCACTCGCACACGTGATTGTGGCAGCGGCCAGGGTCCCAAGACCCTAGGGTCGATAAAGAGAACGAAAACAGCTGTGGACTCTCGAATTAATGTGAAGCATTTTTTTGTCTACGGCATTTTGTTGATTGTAGTTTGTTCACGAGTTGCAATTTAAAACTATAAAAAAAACAAATTGGAATGTTACTTTCATATAGACCTAATCATAGACAACCAACATAACACAATCTGGAAACACGGCAGTGTCTACGCCCAGTTAAGTAAGTATTTTATTTGGTACGTCAATAAAATTATAACGGCTCTGCTTTTGGACTGTAAAAATCCGTAAAACTGAGTGATGATTTGTTAGTATATTAGCTTTTATTTACATAACTTTCATATTCCTAACATATTATGTGGGCCCAATCTATGGAATCATTACGTTTGCCTTTATGTAGGCGTGAGTATGACAGAATCATTAATTAATACCCACTTAATTAATTCAATTCCTACAATCGTACCTCACTACTAACGGCGTAGGGATACTATCACATTTCAAGGATTTAATTCTATTTCTAGAACTAAGTGGAAATCGTGAACAAACTCCGGTCTAATGTTGCGTTAATCTGTATAATACTAGTGCAATTCGTATTAAGATAATATTATGAATCAATTGTGATACGTATTTAATAAGTTAGTATAGATGTAATATTCTTAACTTTATTTAATACATAGGTACTAGATGTGCCCGCGAATACGTACGCGTTCATTTTTGAAAAAGATCACCCACGACTACGTCCCTGTGGAATTTAATGTTTTTTTTCGTGGACTCAAATGCTTTTTCTGAAATAGAAGTAGCCTAAGTTACTCCTTATAACATCAGCTATCTTCCAGTGAAAGTCCTGTCAAAATTGGTCGAGCCGATTCGGAGATTAGTTGGAACAAATATCCTGACAGACAAGACATAAATTTTGCTTTGTACCGTATATACTTTCATTATGCATTTCATAAAAATCTGTTATTCGACATTACAAACAGACACTTCAATTTTATTTATTTGTATAGATAATATTATAATAATTTATTTTTTACTTAAGAAAAACACAGGTCGGCCGTGTGGACTAAGAACACTACAAATTATATAATTATACAATAACTGGATTAGAATATAATTAAATGCACAGAAAATTAAATGAGTAAGCCGGCTGTCCTAAAGTAAATAGCAAAATTCAATTATCTGGCGCGGCAGTGCCCTCGCCAAGTCAGATCATAAAACTGTCGAAACACATTATTTTTGGAAACTAAATTCCTGAATACCTACCGAATAATAAAATAATGGTTTAATTACTTTTTTACTCATTATTATAATCATAGATGGTAAACATTTTTTTTTCAATCCTAATATGTAGTAGATAACACGCAAATGTAAAGTTAATAGGTAAGTCATGTAAAAATATAATGTAAATAAATAATTATGTAAGTTAATTACTACTAGTATTAACAAACTAATTTGTAAGCAAACCCCTATACTTTGCATTGTTTAATTTAGTATTTTTACGTAATAGTCTCTATATTTTTGACCGAACATCTACTAATAGGCAATATTAATTGTAATAAAGCAATATGTCGTGAAAATGTTCAAGATTTGAACATTTGGACATGTCGGTTTTGGCAATACGGCTCATATGGTGAATAACATGCCTTTAAGTTGAATATCGACTTGCGAGTGCGATAATACCTAAAGTCTGAGGGCCTACTCTGTTTCAAACGAAAACGAAATTCGCGTATTTCCTACTAAGTTTCTCATTGATTCCGACATTTCATACGAACGAAAATTGTTTGACGTCTTCGTCGTCGTCGAATCTAAAGTCAAACAATTTTCGTTCGTAAGATATGTCGGAATCAATGAGAAACGTAGTAGGAAATACGCGTATTTCGTCCAAAATTTCGTTTTCATTTGAAACAGAGTAGGCCCTCTGATTAATAATTCAGTGGAGCAAAATGACAGCTGTAAATGTGAATTTATATTTTAATTGAATCTATTTTTTATGAGTAATCATGTTTTTGTTATTGTTTAGTAGATAAAATTGAATTTATTTGAACCAGAATCATAAAAACAACATTAATCATCATGTTGAACGGATCAAATTAATTTTACGTTTGAAATAAAAAGCTGTCATTTTACTCCACTGAATTATTAATCAGACTTTATAGTCTGATTTTTAATTAGACGAAGTAAACTGACAGGTGCTAATGTCACTTTTCAATATAAATAGAACAAATAAGGTTCAAATTCATAGAACAGTGACGTTTATAGCTGTCAGTTTGCTTCGTTTAATTAAAAATCAGACTATACATGTGTGAATTCGCTGAGCACAAGTCTAGTGATTGCAATGTTAAGAAGTACCATATCTGTTAAAATAATAAGGCAATGGCTTGTGTTAAAAAAATATTAATTTTTATTTTGATAAACTACATTCAAGTTATATTAAATTACAGGTCAACCATTGTTTCTGCTATCATTAGTTATTTAAAATGTTTATGTAAATAATACATATTTAAGGTTTTGCTAAGATGATGCTCAACGCTGTAAATAATTATGTAAGTATTTAGTTCGGCGACTACACTAAATTGATGTTGATATAAAATAGTTTCAAGTTAACATAACATTTGTTTTATTGACCCACCCTTTTACAAAACCTAATGGCCCCGTCTACAACAGGCGCTTGCCGCGCCCGAGCGCTCAGTTTTGACGTCAGAACGCATAGAAATAATGTCATAATGCTCGTTTGGGTGTGGCATGCGCTTAATGTGCGTGGCCAATAAATTAAATCATGCCCGATTCATACGTTTGCGTTGGTAAGTAAATCACCAGCTATACTATAGATTATGT
This sequence comes from Drymonia ruficornis, assembly GCA_947859195.1. Classification (NCBI taxonomy): domain Eukaryota; kingdom Metazoa; phylum Arthropoda; class Insecta; order Lepidoptera; family Notodontidae; genus Drymonia; species Drymonia ruficornis. Next base: position 6,504,399 of record OX401926.1, on the reverse strand, counting down.
ACCTACAACAGAGAGACCTTAAAGGTTTCTAAAAACAGAGGCTGTATACCTAATTCGTGCCTAATCCGATCTTATAAGAGCTGTATAAGCGCTTAATCAATACTTACACGGCACCTTAAATCACGTTAAAGAATGCGTAAGAGCTTCAGTTTGTGATTTTTATGAAATAATTAGGTAGTACAGTCAAGAAAAGGGGGTGTGCTGTGATTCTCTATTTTTTTCAACAAAGTCACGGATGTTTCAAAATAGACTTCGCCCTTGTAAATAACTAGAGAGGTGTCAAAAGTGACATCTCATGGATGTATCAACGTTGAACTCATGGTTGTAACAATGTCTGGCCTTAGTGATGCCAAAATTTGCGTACCTCTAGTCAGACGAAGCCGAGTGCAATGACGACCTGCACTAGTAGCACAGCCAGCCATGGCAAGACAAAACGAGGGATAAATAGATATTGTCAAATTCTCTCCTATGCATTAAGCAAGAGAGAGAGAGAGCGACTCGGTGCGTCATAATGCGTGACAAAAGTCTTGTCATAGCGCGTGTGCTACCTCTTTTGCATCTACAGGATATAATTATATGTAGTTATAATAATAATAATAATATTCATTTATTTCAGGCTACTAGGCCCATAGATACATACCTTATAGACTAACATACATATATTTATTAATAATAAAACTAATTTGATGGTGACGGCAGCCTCCCCCGAAAGCGCCTGAACACCACACCTTTCGGCCAGTACTGTTCCTGCATGAAAGGAGACAGCTTTTCAGTGGGGACCAAGACCACAAACGTCTTGAAACTGGCGTTGTGACTCGAGCCCATCAGCTGTACTCTCAATGAGACATTGTCCCCGCCTTCATGGTGGAGGTTATAGTTCTAGGACTCTTGTAGGACGTTGTAGAACTCTACCCAAAATAAAAATCAATGTTATATGACCACATCAGACAAGACTACACTTATTTTGGGATCAATAAATCAACATAAATTGATCCGCTACATCTTTCGAATCCCACATCAAAGGCAACATCCAATTGGCACCTCCACACGACAATTTTTTTACCAACAAACGCGAGATGATTGACATCTTAACATCCAACTATCTGGATTAACTAGCAAAGAATGTGTTGAGCGATTTTTTTACCCGCGAGACCGGCGCGCTTTGAACGCTTCCAAGATGGCGGAGTCATCTGTCATTTTTAATTGTATGTCAAACGGTGCGTTCAGGGAGCGAGCGGTGTTATATTTAGTTTATCGCGATATAAACGAAGCTATTATTTGGGACGGCTCCTCATTATATTTGCGCGTCTATTTGGCTAGTGTTTATGAGTAATTTTCATGTAATTGTGGTCGGAGTTTCGTTCGTTATTTTATCGGGTAGCTAAATGATGGTAATTTACACGTAATGGTTTAATTTTGGGTTGCTATATTTTTGTTATAATTACTGACAGTGCTATACATAAAAGCAATAACATTCTTTGAATATATACCTAAGTAATTAGGTTTACAATTTTTATTTCAAACAAGCAGTGTTTTTTAACTTGGCGGATAGGAGGAACGGTAGTGCCAAAAGAGAATTGAACCGTGAGGTGCGGAGTTAACTAGGTTCTACCTTGAGTTAAAATATAACAGTTCTAAATCGAAAAACGTTTCAAAAACAATATTTTTATGAGACACAATTTCAATGTTATAACCCTTCTACCAAAGCTCATTTGAGTAAATATAAAGCAATATAAACATGCTGCACCCATAACCAGTTAATAGCGAACAGTCAAACCCTTTAAAATCAATATAATATCTTGAGGACTAGCATCCGCAGTATGAGATGAGATAGAATGGTAAAAATATACTACCTCTCTTTATAGATTTCATAGAGATCCATAATAAATGAGGTAAAATCCTGAAATGGTGATAAGCGGGGCGATTGCGTAACTTTTTCGTCAATGTTTCAATTGGTTTCGTTCATCCCGTATTGCATTTTCAATTGAAATTAATTGAAATCCGGATAAGTTTGGAGTTTACTCTTCCCGATTTCAATAAATTTCAATTGATAAAGCAACACAGGATAAACGAAACCAATTGAAACAATGACGAAAAAGTTACGCAATGGCCCCGCAGGAAACCAAATATTTGAACAGATTTGGAACATCAGTGAAATCAATGACAATTTTATTGCCACCAAAGTTAAATCCAAATTTGGACACCTGGATAAGTTGGTGCCAATGCAATATTTTTTTATAGCCAAGGATAGCACACTGGCAGACGGTCCACCTGATGGTAAGTGGAAGCCGCTGCCCAGGACATCTGCAAATTGTAAGCACGCCCGTAAGCACGCCGTTTGAAGAGGCCCATGTTGTAGTGCAAAGGAAAGACTTCGGCAGGGAGATCAATCCACAACTAACCAATCGGAATCTACGTAAACACAGAGACACTGACTCTCAACACTTATCTAGACACTAGCTAGATCAACAGGTCCCAGGTTCGATCCCCGGTGGGGCATGCACCAATGGATGAATTTTCATCTATGTGCATAATTTACAGTTCGCTTACGGTGAGGGAAAACATCGTGAGTAAACCTACCTATCCCTCGGGATTAGGTTTACATAGTCAGTTCCTGTATAGGTACACGGCGACAAGGTTCACCACCTGTCACGTTGGGTTCTGATTATCTGGTGAAACGTGGGCTTGAGTTGGTTAATACCTCCACAATGTGGTTTATGCCCACTCAAGCCTCTGACTACCCCCGAATGGGGATAAAAGTCGTGACGTTACATTTCGTTAGATCAACAGGTACTAATCTAGATCCACGACTCAGTGTGTTACTCACTCACTCAGTTCACGGCAGTGTCATACAGACCACGAGAGCTGGGGAGCTAAAAGCGCCACATAGCAATTCTACAAACGCAATTAATTTTATTGATTTTATAGCAGAATCTTTAGCAAATTACGCTAAGTTTCCGTGAAATGGTCACAAATGGCGTAAAATGTGTGACCCCCTGGGCTTAACAATGTCAAGTCAAATGTCTCCGCACCTTAACAGTATGTCCTCCATACAAGGGCAGCAGGAATAGGATGACATTCGCGTGTTTATGTCCCATTGCGTGTCTTTAATAGCATGCATACGTGGAGATCAAAGCGAAGCAGTCGATCGACGCACAAGTGGCTTTCGAATAATAATAACCGCTTAGTACATCTTTAATATCTTAATTCCTTGCAGGATGAGGCAGAGCCGGATTTTGTTGTTTTGTTATAGTTTATCGTTTCTGTTTGATGTTTATAGCCAATGGACGTATTTAAGTGTTGGGAGATTGTACTCACAAAAGCCATCGATAATTTATTAAACGCAGCATTTTGTATTTTTGTTACATAGGAATAATGACTATTAATAAACTTACTGACTAAAATTCTAAATTATGATTTAACTATATAGATTCCTTTTTTTATGTGACCACGATGGCAAAAAAGCGTTGGATTACCAAAAGCATCGCTCGCATGTTGCCGACCAGAGGGGGAATGGGGGGTGTTGGGCTTCCGGCTCTCTCACTCATCGTTCGAAAAGCAGCTGTAATGGCTACTTTAAGCCGATCTTCTGTGAGAGGGTGGTACTACCCCGGCCGAGCCAGCCCGTATGAGCTTGGCTCTACCACCGATAAATTATTATAATTACACAATACAAATAAATTACCTCCTTAATTATAAAAGTAAAAGATAGGTAGTAGACGCCTTATCTATTCTGTGACCGCACCCCGTTTATTTCACAATAAACTATATTTATAACAAGTTCCTTCAGTCTCGGACACAACAAGTGGCAATTAAAAGTGACAAATGATATGAGTTTAGTTGGTGTCGTGTCGTCGCGTTCCGCGGTGTCCGACATCGCTCTTCAAACACGCCGCTCATCTGTGATCTTTTCACTGTCCACTTCACGACTGATGACAGTATCGTAATAATATTTAAAAAATATATAAAATTTGATTTTAGAATACCATAGTGTTTGATTTCGATTGAAGCTCGTCGTGTTTGTTGACATATTATTAAATTGGTGAAAAGATGCACTCAAGGACTGCTCGGCTTGGCGGAGGCACTACCGTACTATTCGATTATTATTATTATGTTGTTATTTTTAGAAACCTAATTGACGAAGAGTTTTGTAAATCGCCATATTTCTTCAGATGGACACTTGCCACTGAGTAATCTTAGGAGTATTTTTTTTTAAATTCCAATTTACTTAATTCCGCTCTTTAATATAATAATCATAAATAACATTAAATCATTGCCCTTATCTCATAAAATATGTAGTTAAAAAAATTGCCGCTTTTCAATTCAGTCTTTGACAGATGACAGCTTAAAAAAAAGATAAAAGCAAACGTCAAAGTAACGTTATGACGCGTGACCGTTGGCTGTATAGCGATGTCGTCTAGTACATTAAAAAGCAATAAATGTTCCACGAACACATAAAAGAGAAGTGGACAAATACAGTTTTGTAAATTATTAGCGGGCGTTACGAGACCGAAATACGTGTAGGTATTAAACTAATAAAATATGAAAGAATGTCTAGTATTCCACGTTAATTATATTTTAAAAAAAACATAAAACCCAGAAGGGCTAGCACACGGGCCAAGACAAGACTTTTGTCACACATTTTGTCGCACCGAGTCGCTCTCTCTCTTACTTAATGCATATGAGAGAATGAGACGAAATCGATATATCTCGCGTTTTTGTCACGGCCGGGTGTACTACCTGTGCAGGATATTAAATCATAGACGTAGGTACCCAGCACAGAGTATATTTTATAATCTGAGGTACCCAGTAGGAACAGAGGACCGTATTAATAAATCAATCTCACGATCGAGATCGAACTTCAGATGCTGTTTTTGACAGATGTTCCATACATTAAAACGTCAAAACTGCATCTTAAGATCGATCTCAACTTTCAGATGCATTTATCAATACGGGTCTACGTAACTGAACCCATTTCCGCGTCTCTCAGTAAAATGTCATTCAATTAGGTCCCTGAAAACGTAATTTATTGTGACTTTGAACAAAACCACAGGCGTAAATTAGTTCTACAATAAAATACATCTAGAAAAATCGCCATAACAACGTGTCCGCTTAAATGTCCACTTATATTTGAAAAGTTTATTTTAAATATTAATTACGACCCTTTTAACAAGCGATAGTGCTTGTCAGAGCGAGCCAAACAACTCGACTTTTATAACTTTTTATTTTCACTGCCTGAATTATTGTCATTTTGGCGCGTAAAACGTGACAACTGATTTTTGTTTTTCGAATGCGATGTTTTTTAATGATGGAGTTTTTTAGAATACTGGCCTGTAAATTGAGTATTATTGTTTTAACTTTAAATAGCCAGTACGCAACAAGAATTTAATTACGAATCTCTTTTATACTTATCATTGTATTCTTTCTTAGTAGGTTAGGTACAGGCCGATTAAATAATAATTTAAAAAAAATCGTTTATTTTCCAAAGGAAAGGATACAACAATTGTGCACATAATGCATTGTGCACATAATGCATTGTGCATTATGATCAGACATAATAATTATTTTGAAAACAACTACATAATTATTTTTTCTTACTAACCCAATACATCATTACTGATGTCCTCTTGATCCTGAGGCACCCGTTACAGCTCCGTGTAAATAAAGTACCTAATCGGCCGCCTCAGCATAGTAGAAAGATGGGTAGTAGGTTATCTTCATACAACGCATCGTGCGCGGCTTGTAAGTGTGCGCCATGCGTATCTATGCGTCGCGCACGCACACTCAAACAAAATCTCGACCCGTGCGTTTCTATGAAGATAACCTACTACCCATCTTTCTACTATGGCCTCAGGGTAAACCCTAGACAGAGAATAGTCCAGACAGCCGACCCCAATACAAACTGGGAAGACTAGGAAGAAGACACGGTTAGCGCGATTTGCGATCAAAGTCGTTCAATACGTCGACCGGAACGATGCTAATGGACGTGAGTTTAAGTTTAATTGCACGCAGCGGGTCGGTTTAGTCACGGTTGCGGTTCATTTTATACGACTGTTTGTAACATTTCAGGTCTTAAGGAGCAACAGGAAAGGAAATGACTTAGGTGTTCTACTAAGAAACCTCGGCGTCTTCGCTGGACATCACTAGATCTTGGCTTACTAGTAATTAACAGTAGATAAGTCTGTAGCCAACTAAGATGTGGTCCAACCAGCTGAACTAGGAACCTTCGGTGGGGCCAGGGGGCCTGCTCTTTTACAAACGAAAATTCCTACTACGTTTCTCATTCATTCCGACATTTCTTACGAACGAAAATTGTTTGACGTTTAGATTCGAAGACGACGAAGACGTCAAACAATTTTATGCGATACGCGAAATTTCGTCCGAAATTTCATTTTCGTTTGTATAAGAGTAGGCCCTCAGAGACGTTATTAATAAATAATTTAAAAAATTAAAAACACGACTGCCCTGCCAAAAAACGAACTAAAAAGTATAAAACAAGTGCAGTGTCATTGCAGTCGGGGGACCGTTCTGTGGAACATATTTAATCTAAGAGGGCCCCCGACTGCAATGACACTGCACTTGTTTTATACTTTTTAGTTCGTTTTTTGGCAGGGCAGTCGTGTTTTTAATTTTTTAAATTATTTATTTTTATTTTATGCATTTTAGTGACAGCAGCCAAAATGATACATTTGTTTTGCATGTACACCCTACCTATGTTAAATTATGCCTATAAATTCTACTGTTTTGGACTGTGCTCATCAAGGCCTTCAATTTGATACCCATATTGTAATAATGGATGAAAAAAAATTTTTTTTCACATATTAAAGTTGAGCCATAATGCCGCCATATTGATTTTTTTCAAAAATAATATACCCAGTGTTACCCGGAATGATGTAAGGATTCTAACGATACCCCATACATCGAAATCCGTTCAGGCATTTATAAGTTATGGTGGAATAAAGAATCTCACATACAAACATACAAACATACAAACATACAAACATACATACATGAACCCTAAACACATATACACTCTTTTTTTTTGGGCAGTCGTGTAAAAAATACGGTACGAAAGCAATAATCCGTTTCGTTCGGTCTTCGAATTTTGACATTATGAAGTAATTTAGTAAAACGAAACGAATGATCCGGGTTCGTAATAGGCCCCCAATGGTTTTACTATCTTCTCCTGTCATTTAAAAACAGAACACAGGTACCTAGCTTTAACATTAGTTGGTAGGTAGGTACGTTCGTTAATTTCGTTCGTTCATAAATGAATAACTTACTCCTTAGGAATATCCGAAAGTCCTCATTCGCCAACGCCTTCTCAATAAAAATAAATGAACGCCAGATCCGTGATCCGGTAGATCCGGATATCGCGGAATTTATCGCCGGAATCGGCAGTTAAACGTCACAAATCGCCAGTAATTGAGTAGTCAGTTCTTTAATAAATTGGCCCCAGAGTCGGCTTTCGAGTCTCTCGACGTATACTTGGGGTGTATTTCCATTGTTCATATTGGCACGTCAAAGTTTATATTACAAAGAGCGAATCATATTTCCTTATAATGGTAGTTTCATTTCATACTATTTATAAAATATTTTGGTAGAACACTCTCGGGCCCACACTTAGGTAGGTAAAAATTCTGTATATAATTAATTTAAAATCGAAATGCTACCTATAATAAATGAAGAATAGAGGGAATCAATTAAGACATTGATGACGAGTGTCTAAATAATGGGCTCGTGAGAGTCAACAATGGAACTGCGCTCTATCTAAGACTTCATTTAAAAGCTGCATATTTAGGCAGATCCGGAATGAGCTTTAAGCTTTTAAAAAGAATCATAGCGAAGGCGGTGTACACGCGCTGGCGTAGCTGGCTTCCGTGTCTACTTTTACATCTACTTACTTTTTTCTTCAATTATTACAATATTGGTATTAAATTGAAGGCCTCGATGAGCACATTTCCAAAATATATAATTTATTGGCATAATTTTACATAGGTAGGGTGTACATGCAAAACAAACATTTAATTTTTGGCTGCAAGCTATTAATACAAAACTTGTCAGTAAAATGCATAAAATAAAACTTGTAGCGACACATGAAATTGCATGTCAGCGGATTTAACTTTAAGCGCCCGACTGGACCATTGTAACGCCAGTCGATTCCTAGCCTCTGCGGAAGCGCATTGTACGCCCGGTATAACCAAACTGTACTGTGAATTAATTTAAGTATTTTGAAAAATAAAAGCACAAAGTTTTACCATTCAAATCAATTTTTAATTGGAACATTCCCGGTCACGACCGATACAGGAAAGGAAAGACCATTTATGAGCAAAAGTGGTGACCAAAAGTGTGAACATTACCTTCTGTGAAAATATCGTGAACGGGAAAAGAAAAATGGAGATCAAGTCGTCGACCACACCAGCAGCCCGAGGAAAACAGGGACTAGCGGACCTAGCATCTATATCCCTGGCATCGAGGATACCTGATTTTTGGACGAATCAGCCGAGAGTATGGTTCATCAGGGCAGCAGCGACATTGGCACCGCAGAAGCTAGGGGACGTCTCAAAACTCGACTTACTGGTATCGAATACAGGTGCAAACGTATCTGTTATACCAGTGAGTAGGAAGTATCCAGCAGTTATGGAATACAACTACAAAATGTATGCAGCCAACGGAACGGACGAGAAACAACCGATATTGGGAGCAGGCTTTTGGTGTTATCATAAACTGTTGATTGGTGTAGGTTCTAAGCTGATTGTTCGGATAACGGAGATAAGTATAGTTGCATCGCTTGTAAATAGTTCACAACTAGCACTTAAAACTTTACGTATTAATCAGCCCTACCACTATGTAATAGCGGAATACCCGGAACTTACTAAACCTATGACATTTAAAGATCCACCTACGCATTCAGTTTTCCATCATATTGTAACGACCGGCCCTCTGGTATACGCGCGGCCAAAGCCGTTTCCACCCGACCGGTACGCCAAGGTAAAAGTGGAATTCAGGATAATGCAGGAGTTTGGAATATGTAGGCCCAGTAAAAGTCCGCGGGCGAGTCCATTACATGTAGTACTTTACGATACAGCTATAGGAGCGTTCGAACAATGTAAGTCAAGCTTAAAAAAAAAGCGATTACATTGTCGCATCCACGTAACAGCGTACCTATTTCACTCATGTGTGACGCGTCGGATACTTGCGTAGGCGCAGTACTTCACCAGCATATGGATAAAAGTTGGGAACCGTTAGGATATTTATCTAAGAAGCTCACTGATACGCAGAGGAAATAATGTACGTATGATCGTGAGTTATTAGGAATATACATGGCGATACATATTTTTGGAAGTTGTGTGAAGGTTGAGAATTGATTGTGTGTACTGATCATAAACCAATTGACTTACGCTTTTTCGAAGTTGGAAATTAATAACGAGACGCCTAGCTAGGAGAACAAGGTACCTATTGTTTATAAGCGAGTTCATCACGAATAAACGACACTGACTCGTTATCGTGTGTAGTGTAGCAGAGATATATTGCCCAACGCGCGTATTAACTTCGAAGAATTAGCAGTAGGTAGAGCCGGAAATGGATAGTTATATTACACATTATCATGTATTAACCAAATACGAAAAATAAGGTTCTAACATCGTTTATACATACGGAAGTCGAAACCTGGAAATATGTCTTTGTTCGTAATGACACGGTGCGAAAACCACTACAACCTCCTTATGATGGCCCATACCGCGTCATAAGCAGGGGTGAGAAAATTTTGTCTTTGTCAAAATTTTTATTATTGTTACTATTTTAAGTTAGAATAGACTTAGGACAAAAATCTTGTTATGTCAAAGCATAAAGTACGAACTGATCACTCGTACCTACGTTTGGACAAAACGACATTTTGCACGTGTAGTTATAATACTAGTACTAGTACCTACTGCAGTAAACAAGTAGAATAGTAGTATACCTAAGTATGTAGCTTTAGTTTTGAGGTAACACTATCATTTTGTGAAATAATTTCCGCCCTGACAACTAGTATGTATTATCGAATAAGCTTAGCATTGTAACTTACCATTGTTTAAAAGTAAAACAACGCCTTGTTATTTAGATGTAACTAAACATTGGTTAAAAGTAATACAGCGTTTTGTTATTTACATTGCGGCCGCATTGAACTATTCTGCGGATCGACGACGCGGCGCTGGGACTTGAAATATAATCAGTATAACAGTGTTTGTTTAACCAATGTTCGGATGTTTATTATGAATGGAACTTTAAAACAATTGTACCTCTTGATAATTTTTATTCTTGTATAATTTTTGCCAAAATTAGAGAAAAGGGGGGAATACTGTAGCGACACATGAAATTGCATGTCAGCGGATTTAACTTTAAGCGCCCGACTGGACCATTGTAACGCCAGTCGATCCCTAGCCTCTGCGGAAGCGCATTGTACGCCCGGTATAACCAAACTGTACTGTGAATTAATTTAAGTATGTTGAAAAATAAAAACACAAAGTTTTACCTCCATAACCAAGTTTTGATTTGAACATTCCTGTACACAAGAGAACACATAAACATTAACATAAATAAACTAAAGACTTATTAATAGCAAAAAACTAAATAATTGAAAAAAAAAAAAAAACACGACTACCCAGCCAAAAAACGAACTAAAAAGTATAAAACAAGTGCAGTGACATTGCAGTCGGGGGACCTTTTAAATTAAAAAGTTTTTTGGCAGGCCAGTCGTGTTTTTTAAATTATTTATTTACATTAAAGTCACGGATGTTTTAACCTAGACATCGCCCTTGAAAACTAATAGAGGGAGTTGCCAAAATTGATGTAGGATCATGCAAAGTAGACAGACGTATTCACTGAAAACAATCTGAAAATCAGGATTTAATTTAGAAATATTCGTTATTCTACGCTCTTGGTACTACCCCGGTTTCTCACCGTCACAAGGTACATATGCGACATTGACGGACTAGGCACTTAAAATATCGTGGATTATTTACGAAAGTGGATCCAATTTTGCCGCTACGTGTGCAGCAGTGGAGCGCAGTAAGTCCGTATGAGAAAATAGCTTGCGTCGATTTGTTTAGCCGGGGCTGTCCTCTTACTATCTCCTATTTACATTCTTATAATAAACTATCTGTGCCTGCGACATCGTACACGTGAAATTTAACTTTATTATATTGCTAATATAAAATAATAGTTACTACATCTGCCAAAGAAAGTCTCATCAAAATCGGTCCAGCCGTTTCAGAGATTAGCCGGAACAAATAGACAGACAGATAAAAAGTACGTTATAAGTACTGTATACAGGCTGATTACTAACAACCTTGCAGGACTGTATGACTAACATTATAAACATCAACGTTTGTTCTATGACTTTTTAAAAAACATACTACATATAACAAAAATTCACGCTCTAAAAGTATGAAACAAGAAAATATTCTCATCTAGCTAGAGGATAGCCGTGGTCGGTGGTCATATGCCACTTTGCGCCCTAAAGAACCTTAACGGATCTAAATTAGAATATTGTCCTGCAAGGTTGTTAGTGTTTTACCTGGTTTCACCAATCATCCTGTATACTTCATCATCATCATCATCATCATCATCATCATCATCATCATCATCTCAGCCGAAAGACGTCCACTGCTGGACATAGGCCTCCCCCAAGGTTCGCCACAACTGTATACTTGCATCGAGTAAAAAGCAGCTATTTTGACATTATAAACAGACGCTTTAATTGTATATGACGAAAAACGGCCCGACGGGCCCGTTAGCGTGATGGCGCGAAGGCGCCTTTCACGCTGCAGGTCGTAGGTTCGATTCCTACCCGGGACATGCATTTGTGTGCATGAACATGTCTGTATGTCCGAAGTCTGGGTGTATATGTATATTAAGTATGTATTTACAAATAAAAAGTAGTATATGTAGTAATATCAGTTATCCGGTTTCCATAGTACAAGCTCTGCTTAGTTTGGGATAAGGTAGCCGTGTAAAAAAATAATATATATATATATTGTATAGAAGAATGTAGGTCGGTATACATTATTTTTAAGTAGATACTAGGTACTTACCTACCGAATCACTGGGACTCTCAATAACAGAAATAAGAAAATTGCTTCCGTCCATTAGCGTAGTTTCCCGACTCGGCCGCGGTCAATACTCGTAAAAATGTTTCTGCAACTATTTAAAACGTTTTAATAAACATTATCGTAATTCACTTATGTATGTGAAACTCCACTTAACAAGAATTTATTATTAACTAGCTGTGCCCGCGACTCCGTCCGCGTCCAGTCGGTGAAGCCCTTAAATATAATTTTGTCTATCGTCTAATCTGTCAGTCTGCATCAGTCTGAGTTCGTCCGTCCGTGGCTGTCTATCTGTACCAGTCTATACCAGTAAGGTGGTAGAGTCTGACCAGTAAGGTGGAGATCGGCATTCAAGTAGCTAATTTACCTTCGTTTCGTATGATGAGGGAGAGAGCCGGAAGCGCAACCCAGCCACCTCCCCGTCGCCTCCCACTAACCTGGTTGGTAATGCCTTTGGTTGCAAGCATCTATAGGGTACGGTAACTGCTTAACAACAGGTGGGCCGTGCGCTTGCCTGGCGCCTTAGTTGTATAACAAAAGTTTGACTTTATTTGTCTGTGTGTATCAGTTTAGCTGTAAGTATCTGTCTGTCTGAATCGGTATGTCTGTAATCTTTCGGTAGGTGAGTATCTCTATCTGTACCAGTCTATCTGTATCCGTCTATCTATATCTGTAGTTACTCACAGTATCACGACGGAGCGGTTGGACTCCAGAGCTCAATGTTTAAGTTTGTACTTGATACCCATGTTCCTTATTTAAAATGAGTGAGTGCTCCAGACTCACGGCTTAGGTAAGAGTCACTTCGCAACATCGTGCTTAAAAAGTTAGAGTCCGGAGTTAATCGTCTAAGTCAATAGTCAAAGCGTTTATTATGTTTAGGCCTAGGAGGGCACTTACAAGTAGTCATTTTACATGTTTTCCTTAAATTCTAGCGCCGGATCGGAAACGTGACCTCGCCTGAGAAGATTCTACTTGATACCCACATTGCTAATTCAAAGTTAGCAGGTCCTCCAGATTTATGGTTTAAGCAGGCAGTTACCCAGCAGCATCATTCCTGAGGGGTTGGAGTTCAGAGTTCAATGTCTATGTTTCTATTACTACTTAATTCAAAATCAGCAGGTCCTCTAGACTTACTTCTTAGGTAGGTAGCTTCCCTACGGCATTAGTACTGTGGAGATGAATTCCAGAGTTAACGTCTAAGATTCCGCGTGATACAAAGACCCGCTTAATGTTTTTTATACGTAATTAGGAATAAAAAAACTAAATTTCTTGAAGCAAGGAAGATATTAAATTTTGACATGTGGTGCAAGGCAGGTATTGTCTGATTTTAAGTATAGCGACATCTAGTTAAGAAAAACGAAACTTAAGATGGTAGAACGTAGCAATAAAATATTTATTATTATTATTAAAATTAAGATTATGTATTCCAAATAGTGTCGGTACACACAACGTAGGGCTCCGTAGGGCTCCGCTCTAAATATACGTATTTTAATAACTAAAACTTATTTTTGGCTAGAATTTCTGTGTGGTCATAAAAATTTACAATCTAATATTTTAGAAAAAAATATCCTAGATGTTAAGTTGGACTATAAGTCATATCCATGCCAAATTTCATTGAAATCAATCCATTGGATTCGAAGTTGTGCGTGTTCGAATATTTAGGTAGTTTTTGAATGTTTTGTGGCAACCCTAAACTTTACCGAAAAAAAAAATATGCTAGATGTTAAGTTAGACTATTAGTCATATCCATGCCAAATTTCATTGAAATTAATCCGGTGGATTCAAAGTTGTGCTCTTTCAAACATTTAGAATTTTTAAGTCGTTTTTTGAATTTTCTGTGGCAACCCTAAACATTTTCGAAAAAAAAACTATCCTAGATGTTAAGTTAGACTATTAGTCAAATCCATGCCAAATTTCATTGAAATCCATCCGGTGGATTCGAAGTTGTGCTCTTTCGAAAATCTGAGCAAACATACAAACATACAAACATACACACAGACAAAAATTCTAAAAATGATAAAAATGAATTCTGCTGGTCCATCTAAGTCCCCCCCACTATTTTTTTTTTTAATATTTCGAATGTACAGACGCGACCAATTTTACATTCTTATTATATGTATAGATAACAATGTTTGTAATAACTGCTGAATTTTGAAAACTAGAGAGCAGTTTAAAATAGTTTTGGAAAAAACCCACATACGCATATAAGGAGGAGGTCCGACCGGTGTAGTACCCACCTTCTCACAGAATATCGGAGTAAAGTAGCTATTACAGCTACGTTTCTTACGATGAGTGAGAGAGCCGGGAGTCCAACCCCCACCTCCCCTCACTCTGTCCCACTTCCTTGCCTTTGATATTGCAAGCTACGGTAACTGCTTATAAGGAAAGAAAAAGAAAGAAATATATATATTTACCGATAAAAGAATATTACATAACATAAGGCGAGCCGTACACTTGTTTGCCACGTTAGTAACATAAAAAAACCGGCCAAGTGCGTGTCGGACTCGCACATAAAGGGCTCCGTACCACCGTAAAACATAAAGAAACATCCCCAAAAATTGTGATATTTAGAGTCGCACTTTGAAGTCTTTTGTATGGAAACCGACCATAAAATAATAAGTCAAAAATATCAAGTTTTTTGTATGGGGACCCCCTTTATTTTTAAACTTAATTTTTTTTGTATTCATTGTTGTAGCGGCAGCAGAAATACACATTCTGTGAAAATTTCAACTCTCTACCTATTACGGTTCGTGAGATACAGCCCGCTGACAGACGGATAGACGGACAGACGGACGGACGGACGGCGTAGGCTCAGTAATAGGGTCCCGTTGGCACCCTTTGGGTACGGATCCCTAAAAACGGGTTTATAACACTAACAACTGATTAAGCCCTAAATCATCTTAATATTAATATTCCATGCTGCACTAAAATTAAATCAGTTATTGTAAATAAATTCACTGTGAGTACATTCACGCATACATTAGTGAATTACGATAATGTTTATTAAAACGTCTAGTTGCAAAAATAACGCAGAGCAACGAATTCGCTGGAAACTAATGGACGGAAGTCATCTTTCCAGATTTTATTACGCAATAAAGATAAAAATCTGGCTTATATGATCTAAAGGTGTTTGTAAACGGGAGTCCGAATAGCTGAAATTTTGTCATGTAACGCTATCATAATTTTATGTAGCCGCTTGTATGCGGTATTTAGCTAGCCGGCTAGATTGGTAATGATATCAAACCAGCTTTGGTGAAAAATTTATTTTAACACCCTGTAACATCGCCTTGCAATCATAATTTAATTTAGCCGCATGCAAACGTATCTAGCCGGCTAGATTGGTAATGATGTTTGACTACAATGCAACTTGCATGCATCCAATCCAGCTGGCTAGATTGGTAATGATAACTAGGTACCTATTAACTAGCCTTGATCACAGTTGTGCTTTGACTTTACTGCAATGTAAGCGTCATTCCAGAATGACATTGCCAGTAAATAATTAGGTAAGTATTACTACTAGGTACACACAACAACTACACACAATTGTAAATATTAAATACGATGTGTGTTAAAATATGGCCTAAATTGTTCTTAAAATTTTCTTCCATTAAAATGATATCCCAATCCAGATAGGGTCTATAAAATCGTCCCCAACTCAATTTTCGCCCTTATTAGGTGACCATCGAGGCGTGTTATTAAAATATAGATCACTGCTTAGCATCACAATGCGCAGATTAATGGTTGGAAACGCTACTGTGTTGGAACTGTGACGTTTTAATTTTGGTCAGTTAAGTGGAAAATCTAAATTTTACACACATGTTATCTCAAAATAGTACAATTTAATAGTAAGTAGAGATGGAGAGTGTAATGTGTGTGTGTGTAGTTGTGTAGTGTATTTGTACAAAGTTTCCATAAAATACGGAATAAATATTATGACTTATAAAACAGACCTATAAAACAGAGAAACTATCAAAACACTTTTTGGGATTAAAACGAAGAAAATAGCAGTACCTAAGTAAAATCCACCGATGAACTAAAAAGTACAGAAAGATAATAATGAATAGGTAACCTAACACGATAATCTAACTACCAGGCTACCAGAAAATAAAAAAGATCGGTTCCGCTCCCGCTGACAAAAGCCAATTCCGCTTTGCTGCCAGTTAAGCTATAACTACCCTCAATATCTCGCGTTCTAGCGAATTAGCTGCTTACTCGGTCGTGTGATTAAAAATTATGCAATCGGGCTCAGACCGTCGGCGCGGTCGGACGCGCGCGTGCCGGCCCATTGTTGCTTCTAAAAGCTTTTTAAAACGATAATAATGGGTCAAGAGAGCTGAGTTGCGGCTTTAAATTGTTTTAAAGGATTTGTGTCAGCATTTCGACGGTTTAAGTTTGATTATTTTGAAGATAAAGTCTGAGATTTTTAAGGTAAAGCTGAAATAGTCAGTGTTCTATGATAAGATAAAAAGAATATGAAGTCATGAGTGACTTAATTACGTATATTTACTTACTTGAAACTATTATTTTTCAGCAAAAAAGACAAATTATTAAAATTAAAATACTTAAATCTACAACTACATCAACAATTTTATAAAGCTAGTTGGGACTTTTCATATACATATGTATTTTTCATTCCTTCACCAAACCAACTCGACGCTCCATAACTTCAAATTTTCGAGCACCGTTTTTAAAGACCGTTTACGGTATACGCTTTCTATATCACGTCCCACGCTATTTCCAAGTTGGTCTTGCGGGTGTTCAGCCGTGAAATGGGACCCTCTTAGCGTATATCGATTCGGGGCTGGTACCCTCTCCTCTCAATGGAATTAATAGACTTCCCCGGTAATGTTGGATGACAACGCATTCAGATTTCGTGTATCGCGGTATCCGTTTGATGCTTTGTTAAGCTTCTTGTTGTATGTAGCTTTGTATGGGGATTGGATTTAGAGGACGTTTTTGTTTGGTGATTGGGAAATAAAGATTAAATATTTTTTTGTAAATATCCTATACGATAGACAGGCCTAAACACACTTAATGAGAAATAATAGCGTCATAAATCTTATCTGTGTTAGCTAGTTATTTTAAGCACTGCTTGTTAGTAATCTTTAGGAATACTCCTATTGTAAATTTCATGGATTCTTAATAGGTATAATCTTCTATCATAATAACTACGTACTTACTATAAATCCACAATACATAAATAATAGATAGAACGAGATAAAAATCACACAGTAAATATTGTTCATAAATCACAAAGAGTGTTTGAAAACTAATGAAAGCGTGGAATATCCATCCATAGGTAGACCGTATCTTATCAACGCTCACAATTCCAGATATCTTGAAAGTTAGCAAGTCCACTAAAGACAGGATCCAATTAAGTTCGAACTCGATAACAACCCGCTGGCCATAACAATGTGAGAATCGTCCGACTCAGACTGAGTCTCTACTCTCAATTATGATTTTAGACTAAGATTTGCTATCTGGAACTTCTTGGTGTAAAGCAGTTTGGACATAATTCGGGAGGGAAAAGGGTACTTACAAAAACTTTAGACTGAGATTAAATAGCATTTTAAAAATAATGTTTTTTGGGAAATGAATTCAAATTATAGAAATTGGACTAATAATAAGAGGTTGTAGCTACATAATATAGTTAAAGAGATCTCAATAGAGAAAGTAGAGATCAATGGAGGCGGATAGGAGAGACGTTACCTAGCAGTGAGACAAAAAAGGTTCAAAAAAATAGTCAAAAGGTGGTCTAATATCATTACCAATCTAGCCAGCAATCTAGCCAGCTATATTGTTAATAATAGTGCGTACCCAATTAAATTTTCTATATTATTTTAAATTTTTTATATTATTTTATTGTAACTGCATGAACCATAAATTATCATTATTATTGTTACTAATTGAATATAACCTAATTATTATGTAATGAAATGATACGTTGGGAATAAAGGCTTATATTATATTATAATAGTGCGAACTTTCCAGTTTACAAGCAGTTTTATAAACCTCACAATTTCATATCTAAAAAGGTTCTAACATCGGTAGCAAGTGGGCAGGCGATCAGCAGAGCGGGTGGGGCTAGCAATCGGCGCGCAGTGCTTTGGTGCAGGCGGGCGGCTTTGTGATGCAGATAACCTTAATCCCTGTCTGTCGGCTGCGTGTCAACACCAGCCGCAGGGAACACGATGGAATAGTAAGGATAAGACAGTATTTTTTATCAGCAAAAATGAATTTATAAAATAAAATCAAAGTTAAACCTTACGATAGCCACATTGGCATGAGAAGCGCGAAGCGTGGTTTTCGCTGCTCTGCTTATTTCTTATCGTGGCAAAGGGACATGTCAATATTATAGTTTTTGTCCTAGAAAGGAAACCTCCGAGATAATTAACGGCAGGATGACCACAAATTCTTAAGACTCATTTGAGTGTTCTTCCAAAAGGCGAAATATTTATGCGTTTTGAAGGGAAACCAGAAATACAATATTTAGCAATTATAAAATTAAAACCGCGTTTTATTTTACATGGTAGCGATATCTATGAACGCTTGCTATTAACTAAATAAATAAAAAAGCAATCTAAGTTGTGTCATGTCCTCTTTATAGCTAACGGTATAGAACACCAAGCAACAACGCGAAAGGATTATGAAGGGCTGAGATAGCAATTTGCGGCGTACTTAATTACAAGATAAATTAGTATGTAAATTAATAGCCGTGTATTGCGTGCTCTGGGCGCAGTAAATATTCCCGCTCTGAATATTTGGGTTATGAAATATAGGATGCTAGCCATGGAGACGCTTAACGATATGTGGAATAGGCTGGCATTACATTAGGAATAGGCTATTGAATACATAGACGTACCAAATGATAATAATAACAGGTGATAGAGCTAGAATTGTCTAGATTAGACGGCATTTATGTTTTGTAGAGGGAAAGGCAGGTTAGTACAGAGGACATTTCTGTTTTTTTACAGCTGGTATTTAAAAAAATTGTAATGGATCAGAGAATCCACTTTCCCTGGTCCATTACAATCAACTTGAAGCAAGCTATTAATCAGAACCACTTGTTTGCGAAAGCAATCGCTGGCTTCCACCCTTAAATTAAATAACTACTTAAAATCTAAATAGGGGAGGAAACAAGACCAATTACAAAAATTGTATTTGCACAATGCCCCACATAAAGAACAATGTGTTTGCTCGTAAAATATTAATAAAGATATTTTGACTTTGATTCCGTTATCGGCAGCCATGTTTGTTTAGCTGTCAAGATTGCACGCGCGGCGCTTGCGCGACACGTGCCGCGGGAAAGTAACGTTTTAATCTAATAGGCCTATGACTGCATGATGCCGGGGGGCGAAAAAAAATATTTTTTGGAAGATTGGACTCGGATTAATCTTTATTAAAAATAACTTTGTAACTGAAATGGGTTCTCACGCACCCGATGTATTATAATACTGCATGATAGTACCAAAATTAAGTAGGTACATAGGTATTCCTAAGCAGCAATGTTATTATTATATACATTTTTGAAGCTTATGAGTGTATAAATCAACCATTGTAATACCATAATCTAATCAATCTAGCCGCATGCATCTGATGTCTTGTCGGCTAGATTGGTAATGATATTAACCCTCTTTTAATACACGGCAACATCAATGTGCAATAATGTCATAGTGCTCTATATCTATTGCACAAATTAAATTGTAGCAAGAGTATTAAATATTACTACACCAATAATGATTGTAAGCAATTATGGAGATCGTCTGTGAGAGGGTGGTATTACCCTTACAATTGAATTGAGTAAAAAATAAATACTACAGTTAAGGCTAGTTTTATACGGATAGCTCAAAGCATGCTATACTGACTGTGACTCTACTAGTTGTTATGTGATCTCCTATTAAATGCCATCGGCCGCTAACAGCTTCACGCGTACGCCGTGTCACAATGCTTACTATAGAAATGTACTGTTGTGTTCTCCTTCACACGCCGACGTCACTATAGTAAAATTGTGACGCGGCGTACGCGTGACGCTGTAAGCGGCCGATGGCATTTAATAGGAGACCACGGCCTAAAGCAATCGACTTTTGACTACATACTTAATTAAGCAAGGCACTATCAATTTCCACAACACCTATAAGTAGGGAAGGGAGAAAGCCTATTACTAATGTAAACTAACACCCACAAACAGAAGTATCGGATGAAATTATTATAATAGATTTTTATCAAGCCGACACCGTAGGGTGCTGGCACGATGATATAAGATATCAAATCGCAATTTTGGCGAGAGATTGCGTCGACAGATCGTCGATTCGGATAGAGGGTGACCATTCGTTTGAGTTGTCCGGGATTTGTTAGTTGTTTTTTTTTAATCGGCTGAGCCAAAAACCTTTAAATGTTTTCTAAGTTTCAGAACTTTCGGGCTTTTACTACGAAGATCGTGTTAAAACTTAAAAGTTGTTTGCTCGATTTGTACCTAGATATGACTCATTCTACTAAATAAAAAAAAATACGTAGGTACCAACTATAATAGTGATTCCTATGTTTTAAATAGTTTTATGTATAATTAGCGTTTATCCTGCTTGTCCCAGTTTAATGGTTTTAAAGATGGTATCCGCAGTGAGGTCCCTCGTTTATTTGATTAGGACAGTTTTTTGTGAATGCGTCTCCCCTAAACAATATCTGTGTGTTGTTGTAGGAATTATATTTGCGGCTAGATACGATCACGACGACACTGGCGGAGTAATAACATTCGTATTGTCCGGAGATAATGAGATTTTTATTGGTAAGTTTATAAAAAATGAGAATAATGCTTATTAGCGGGACTGCGCCTACAGTCTAAATTAAATCCCCCTAGACTTGAGGGGAGGCCAGTGAAACTATGAAACGTAAAATAAAGTATAATAATTATCTTTTTATATTACCCTTAAAGCTTATGGAGAGTACAGATTATGGCATTACCTTAGTAGGTTATGTAGCAAGCTTGAAAATAAATAGTAACCAGCTACTTCTACTTAACAACGATCTCCGAATTTAAAATGTTCATCCGTCAACTTGACAGCTAATTAAAAACAGAAGTCGAATGCCCATTAGCGCGCAATTAAAGGCTGCGTTCGCAATTTTGAATCGTTCCATTGTTGGAGCCCCTCTTAATTCGGGTGCGTTCGGTTGCGTTCCGCGTGTTGCACTTGCCCGATAGCTATGACATTCTCTTTAAAACATAATGGAATAAAGAAACAGTAAACTGGCCTCCCTCGTTTGGGGAGCCCTCGGTTGAGCGAATAGTCAGATGGATATGTATTGATACTGGGTAAATATACAATTATTATTATTTATAAAATATATTTAGGAAGTCAGATAGAGGAATGGGATAGATATATCTACGTTTAAAACTACAAAAGGACTTACACATTTTTTTATCTCAATTCTTACTGCTGTACTTTCATATTTAGGTACTATAATTAGGCTTCGCATTTAATAATATTTCATTAAGTATCTTATTATATATCTTATTATATTAATTTCAATTCACAACGAAATTGCTGCATTTTGTGAAAGTAAATTTATTAAATCAATATAAAAATATATCAAGACCATTACATCCATAGCATTCGTTAAACCCCGTAGGTAGCACCATTCATAACGAATCACCGTACAAAATGATATTATTTGTAACGTAATCCGCGAACAACTACGCGCGCAAGATTGATATTACGCTGGGGTGATATTCACATTAATTTATATGGATACGGTTTAAAAATGTATAATGGGTGGGTCGACGACGCTAATAAAGCCTCTAGGGGCCATGTACCGATCATATTTTGACGCAAGACGCAATGAAATAGGTAATATGGACTGTATTTAATGTTCAATCCGATTTTTAGATCAATTACAGAGAACATCTAAATATATAAGAATCAAAGTCCTGACTGACTGACAGACAACGCACAGCCTAAACCGCTGGTCGTAGGGACTTGAAATTTGGAGGGTGTGTGTGTCTTGATGGGTAAAGGTGTACTAAGAAAGTATTTTTTGAAATGCAACCCCTAAGGGGTTTTAAATAGGGGATGAAAGTTTGTATGGAAGTTCGTCATTTTTGAAGTTATAGTTATGACAATTAGTGTTCAGCGCGGACGAAGTCGTGGGCAAAAGCTAGTTAATAATATGGTTGTTGGGTTTCCGGGTCTCTCTCTCTTATCGTACGAAACGCAGCTGTACCTAATAGCTGATTTACGCCTAACTTCTGGGAGAGAATGGTAGTGGTACTACCCTGGTCAAGCCAGCCCATATCAGCTACAGCTTTGCTCTACCACTACGACCAATAAAATATATCTTTAGTAGATGTTACAAAAAGCAGTGGTAGCCGATTGGTTAAGCACGCGTCTTGCGGGCTTAAGGTCCTGGGTTCAAACACTGGCACACACCTCTGGATTTTTCGAAATCTATGTGTGAATCATAACTTTAATATGATTATCACTTGCTTGCGGTGAAGGAAAACATCGTGAGGAAACCTGCATGTCTTTGGACATGTGAAATCCACCAACCCGCATTGGGCCAGCGTGGTGGATTATAGCCTGAATCCTGAAGGGGAGGCCCGTGCCCAGGAGTGGGATGTTAAAAGGCCTAAATTATCATTATTATTTTGATGTTACAACTATAGTGCAGAATAAAATACATATTTCACTTCACAAAAATCCTGTTAGCGACTTTGTGACGTTGCGCTGATTTTACGGCAACAAGCTGGGGTCAAAATCCCACAAACAACAATTTGGGGACGCTTTTGGCGGGAGTTTGGATGCGTTCACGGAATGATTGATCGGCTAATTGTGGAGGATGACGTGAGGACAGGCGGCGACCAATAACGATTTATTTGTCATTAGAAAGTACTATTTCTGGGTTCACATGTGATTTTTTATATTTTTTATTATAGCTTTACAAGAGAACAAAAGTAGTAAGTAGGTACCTACGCAATAAAAAATCAAAAGTAGGTAGATTAGTAATGTAGGTACTTAATTGGAAATGTGTAATTCGAAATTCGCGTTTTAAAATCTAGCCATGCATGCGTGTGACAAGTGTCCGAATCTAGCCCGCTAGATTGGTAATGATATGATATTGACCCGAATGTTAATTTTTAATGATAGGTTCTGCAAATAGATTATAGACGAACAAATCATGTGAAAAGTTACGTAATATCGCCGTTAATATCTACGATTACGGTAGGCAAGATGCAAGTTTTTTAGCCCTATTTAATGAAGGATAATAGTTGAGGGACATTAGAAAAAAATGAGAAGAACGTTA
This sequence comes from Drymonia ruficornis, assembly GCA_947859195.1. Lineage (NCBI taxonomy): Eukaryota > Metazoa > Arthropoda > Insecta > Lepidoptera > Notodontidae > Drymonia > Drymonia ruficornis. Next base: position 6,481,015 of record OX401926.1, on the reverse strand, counting down.
TATTTTTTTCGTATATTGATCCAACATACTTAATTTAACTCTACAGCTTGATTACGCCTAACCGCCTATACGCAGAGGCACCTTATGTGTGATCAATAACACCCTAATTTGCCTAACAATTGGCAGAGTATAAATCATTACGTCGTCACTATAGTAATCACATTGCTACGCTAATCGTAAGTTCGACTTTAATAAAACGGATTATGCAAATAAGCTCGATTATACACGTGTCCGTACACAAATCAAATGTTAAATAATTGTTAAATAGCGTGTAAAATGTACACTGGGTCTATTGTGTTTGGAAATAGACAAACACGGATAATTTTATAATTTCACTTCGGACGCCATATTTTTCTATTCAGAGTCAACTGCGTGTAAAATTTAAATAAACGGTTCTGCGATGCACGTTCGTTCGAAATTTGAATTCGCTGACGTCGCGGTTGGAACGTCTTTATTCAAATTTGGAATAATGTGCTATCAGTTACGCGTCAATGAACGCATTCATATTTAAAACTTCGCTTGCAAATGTTTCAATTAAGTTACTGTATCAATTAATTACATTACTAATGTTCTACGGATGACAAACAAATTACATTTTAATTTGTATAAGTTTTGACGTGATTTATATGTATAGCCATACTACCTATGTATTTTGTTTTGCGTTTAAAATTTTGGAGATAAAGAAAACATTAAGAATATTCATTAAACACCCATTCTATTATGTTAACTAGTATGGACAAACTTGACAGTTGATCGCCTTAACATTGGATTTTGCGTGCATAGCCATAACGCAGATAAAATAGGTACCTAAAAAAATAAAATTGCGTAAGTATAAAATTACACAAGCTCCAACAATAATCGCTAATTATCCCCGAAAAAGCAAAAACACAACACCTAGCGGCCCCCGGAGTGGCGATAAATCAAGTAAAGTAAAATATCTGTCCTGCGGGAGCGCTCGCAACTGTCACTTGACATAATAGGGTCGTTTATCGCGGCGTGTTGCGATAACGAGCCGCGGCACTAGCGACAATCATTGTTGTGACTTACGTTAACAAAAAAGTTTTTTTTCGGTCCTAAAAGACCAAAAAAGGTAATTTTTAAAATTGAAGTCGACGCAATCTCGGCATGTCAGTTTTAAATAGTACTAGGTATGTTGAGAGGTCCGGCAAATGCAATATTATTTGGATTTTCTGTGGTAATATCCTAACAGCTCGCTTTCAGTCCAGCCTAGCAGCGAGCAATGGCTATGGGCTAAGGGAAGGAGAAAAACTTTAAGATTACTAAATTAATTTTAAGGTAAACCTTAGTTTTCCATCGCAGATGTTTTCATGTAAAACACTCTCGAATGACGTCATTACAACTAGTGGCTGCGCCACGTGTCCGTCTAATTTTCTCCCGCGTTGAGCATTCCCATTAAGATTCCCGCAGGATTAGCGAAATCAATGAGGTGGCTCCGAACGACCGTTGTCGTTCCCCTCAGCTGGTGCACTGCACTATTGATTGATGTGTTCTTATTTCAAATTCCAATGTAGAATTTGTTTCCTGTTCTTCTTATTTTAGTGGTAGGTACATACCTACCTACTTACTGGCTGGTACAGTTTTCAAAAAGAATATTAATATTCTCATTCTTCGATCAAATAAAAAATACCTACAGTTGACGCATCCTACAGAAAACTTTATTCAAAAACTTTTTGCAGGAACGAAATAAAAATTATTGTAACTTGTAGGTTGTAGGTAGGTAGGCATTCCGATTTCGTCATCTCATTTGACACTGATACATCCATAATAGAATCACATTATGCGGCCGGGGGACATCCCATGGGAATCGAGAAGCGAGAGCATCGATTTCGTATACGAATAGTTATTCGATTCGGACCAAACCGATCCGCGGCGAGTGTTTGCACAACCCATGTTAAAGGAGTGTAATTGAAGATGTCAGGTTTTTATTTGATTTTTTGTTGGTTGTTTGTTGAGGGAAATTGGTTTTTAAACAGGCTCGGATGACCGTGTCAATACTTGCGGTGAACATAGTGGAGTGACTGATAGGCACCTACCTTCCTACCTATCGTAATAGAGTAGGTAAGCCTACGTAAATTTAAATTTGTAAATGGAACATAGGTATTTTATAGAAATGTCATCCATCTATAGTGATTTTTTTTATATTCTTGGTGATGGGCATTATTATCGATCCACAAACATGCCAAAAAGCGCATTTAACAAAATGACACGTAGCTGTATATTTAATCCACAAAAAAACGAAGAACAATATTCGAATATTTATAGATCTAGACGAACCGAGAAAATCCTAAAAACCAATTTATTTCCAAAATAAAACTACTAAGTAGGTACTACCAATAAAGTACATTAAACATACGCAGTCGTGTGTGGCGGGCAGTCCTAAGCAAAAGATGCAAGGGGTGAAGGGAGGGGGAGGGATCCTGTTAAAACGTTAATCGAATCTGGACGTAATGGGATTTCTTTCTTGAGGGGCGCATTGCTAAAGGATTAATTTATATCAATTTAAATGGGAGTTGAGTATACAGGCTGATACTTTTTTTGCGAGTGAATTTTTATTGTTCCCTTATTAGTTTTACTAAAACAAAGGAAGGTACATTTTTATAGTTAAGAGTGATTGGAAAGTAAGCATTCGTAGAATAAAACACTGCTATGTCAACAATCTCTATATTCGTATTTTTTTATTCTTTTAATAATTCAAAGTAGTAAGGTCGCAACAGCCCGAGGACGCATCAACCGGAATATTACCATAAATAAAATCAAACGAAATATACCAACTTAAAATAAAAAACGCATGTTGACCAGTCCTTTTCAGGAAACTGAAAACATAGTGTGAATAGCTCAAAGAAACGTCAAAGACTTTAGAGGAGCCGTTCTTATAACCGGGAGGTTTGACCCCACGAGTCTAATTATAAGCATTAAGTTTAGTTGGAGCCTGGAGCGCTAACGTTACAACCTCACAAACCTTAAAATGTTTGAAAACGATACACAATAAAAAAAAACTAAAAAAAAGGCGTAACGTTCTCGTCAATATCCGTATTCCGGACATAAATCCGGGGCGCTAACAGTTTTTCCCGCACCCTGTGCGCGCACGGCCCGGGTCCGGGCGGATCTAATCCGGCGTTTGTTTGTCCCTTGTAATGTATGTGGGAGCGGTCACATGGTGCAAATTAAAAACATACGAGCCGATGAATTGAGATGCGGAGATGAACTTCGTTATTTAGGCGACAAACATCGATATTGCGAGAATAGTGATTTTTGGAGGTTATCGATTTATGTCACCAGGGTGGCGCCACATTCGAGTGGTTTGACATTGACACTTGATAGTTCTGATAGTAAAGAAGTGACGGATAACATCAGCTTAGTCCAATCAAGCGACAAAGATGAACATCTGTATTGCCATCATGAACTGATAATGGTTCGCGAAATTTTTGTAAGTTCGCGTAGACACAATAAAAAATCTATTGTCATACACATTCGGGTTTATAAATGACACTACACCGGTTAATCGTCACAACGGTAGACAGATTCCCGAAACTACATCGTTAGTTTATCGTTTCTCAATATCGTCACAACTACAAGCAGATTGGAGGACTTTTTTATTCGCCCACTATCCGCGCTTACAAAGGATGCAATCCCGTCTTACCGTATCCGGCATGCCTGTATCAAGCAAGCATGTATAGGTACAACACTATGCACTAGATGGGATACTAAAATAAATTGAGTATTACCCAATGCAGATTTCGTTTGGGAATGTTTCGGAAAGAATAAGTACGATGAATCAGCATTATTGATTAAAACTTTATTTAACTGACATATCAATAACGACAATAACCTTCGGCTAGACCTAAAATAACCCCCCCGCCCCAAACCCTATCAGTAAATTGGCGGATACTTTACTGACACATTAAAACACTTCTGGGGAACCCCGAAAATCATATTTCACCACTTTTGTTCCAATTGCCCATGCCGCGCCGAACACTTACGCACATTTATGAACATAAAATTATAATGGTTAATAATCTGACAACATCGCTTTTCCACTTCCCGCCAAAAAGTCGCAATAAAACTTTGTCATCAAAACTCTCTCATCATTACCAACCTAATAAAATTACTTGCATTTAAAATTTGAATTTCGAGCGCAATCGCGGCGGTAACGAAAACGAGCCAACTGAAAATGGCGTGTAAAATATTCACGTGTAGTTATTCCATGCGGCTGGCCGCGGATCACCGTCGCAGATTAAACTATTAACAAAATGGTACCGCCACGTTTTTGAACCGGATCCCATTTCAGAATAACGTTTTGCATAGTTAAACACGCCGTTAGCGCTATAGCGGGGAATAGGTTTATGAAATTTTAACACCAATAATATTGTTTATTGGCGGTAGAGATCATATAGGTACGGGCTGGCTCGACGGGGGTAGTACCACCCTCCCGCAGAAGATCGGCGTAAGGTAGCTATTACAGCTGTGTTTTGAGCCGGAAACCTAACCCCCCCAACCCTCCTTCCCCTGCCTCAGTTCCATTCCCCTTCAGGTCGGCAACGTATGAGCGATATCTTTACAAGACAGCGCTATGGTTACGCTGCTGGCTACGGTAACAGTTTAACATCAGGCGAGCCGTACGCTTGTTTACCACCTTACCTCACCTTAAAAATACCTATTGCCTACCTACCTACCGATTTAGTTTTTATTTGATTTTGAGCAAATAGCGGATTTATCAATTAGGGACTATTGGTTTTCAGTCGATGTTAGATTTGTCTTAAATCCCGATGACACCCAGATTAGGGCAAATTACGAAGAGGCCTCGTTCCGAAATTTACCTCAGACGGGAATAGAACCCACAACCAATGCCAAACCACTGCGCCAAGCGGTCGCCACAATACCTAAACCTCTCTGATCTCAATGATCCTTGTGATCATTACATAAACTTTATTGATCTAATTCGTTACTATTCTGGTTTTGATATTATATACAAACCTGCCGTCTCATTTATATTTCCCGTAGCCCAGTATCATCTACAGATTATGAATTCTACCATGACGGATGCGGTTGCCTAGCAACGCAGTTAATTGGCGGGAAATCGGCGAACGGATTACATAGACCGTACCTACGAATCGAGGCGCGAAGTTTTTAATCTATACGGATAGTTTCAGATTTGACATCAACTCAGAATTTCGCAAAGGAAAGCTAAATAGGATGAAGGTTCTTTCAGTTTTTTTTTTCTAAAATAAAGTATTAAATGGGAAGTAATGACGTCACCCAAACACGTGTTTAATCCTAGCGAACACGTGCCTAACACAAGACAGGTAGCTCTATTCGCGTGAAGTGCACGGCGCAGGGGCATCGGAAACCATTGTGCCAACATTACCGACACACCTGCCTAATCGCGAATTATCGCCAAGTCACTGGCTCAGAATGTTTAAATTGATGTTCTTTTTAAAAAAAATTGCATCTCGCTTTTTAAAATAAGAATAGAGATTATAATATCCCTGCTTGGCACTTTATTATACGTTGGAGAATAAAAAACTTCATCAATAAATTAGTCTTCATAACACACTTGAAGGTTTCAGTAGTTGTGGTTTCAGCAAGTCACAAGCATGGCATCTCAAAGTCTTATTTGTATGATTTGTATTTTTTTAAGTCGCTCAATATTCTCATTTTTTAAATCGGTACCTAATCCTCTTTATTTTCCATTTTTCCATTGCCAAAACCAAACATTAGCAACCTGTCAAAAATTTGTTTAGATGAAGAAAAATAACGGATTTGATGTAAAACAAAATTGTACAAGCGATTTGAAATACTACGTAGGTACTAGGTAGCTACTTACATCTAGGTACCTAGAGTTAATGTGGATCTGAATCTACCAGCATGCAACTTTGCCTTCCCCCTTTAATAAAGGCATGTTGATACCTATTTATTTATTTAAAAGTTGTCATACATAAACACATTAATTAACCGTAGTAATTATCCGTCCGGTTATCCGTCGCATTGTCTCCGGCGGCGATTACGCAGCCGCCATAAATTGAGCCGCGATATTTAATAATAATTGGCTTGCCTTTGTTTAAAGGGGGGTGGGGGGACACGCCCGGTTGACACCCCTCGGTACGGATAGCAGATTCACTAGAATATATTTTGGAACGACTGTTTAGATGCGTGAGAGGATTTTTTATATTTTAAAGTAATGTCTTTCATAAAAATACCTACATTTCCTGTACGTTATTTGAAATGATGCTCAATATTTTTCAACACACACCCGCAGCGCAGTCATCTTCACAACATTACATTATAATTTCAAATTTTTATTATTTGTGAAAGAAAAAATGTTAACATTATCCAAACCTAACGAAATGCCGAGTTTGCCGTATGTCATTACTTCCCAGAATTCGTTCCTTATTAGTGACTCTATCGAATGATGTGTGTGTTCAGTCTGTTTTTGTTCAAAGTCAACGGGTTCGAGTCCTAGCTAGGAATATAGATTTTACAAAAATCCAATGATGCAATTTTAGTTTTCAGCAAAATCGGACCTGAGACTCCTTTGAATACTTTTCGTTATTCGTCATAGTTTCGGATTTGGCCATACACGCCTACTTGAAAAAATCTCCTGTATAGAATATCCCGACAACAACCATTGGGGCATAGCGGCCAGCCCCGCCAGGCATACCACCCGCCTGGCTGGAAGATATTCCCTTCATCGCTAAAATGTATTTTGTTTGTTGTCGGTACCCGGGTATCCGGCTACACAGTTAAGCCGGTTATGAGCGGCCGGTAATGACGGTGTCATTTGCGCTGTGAATTATAATTGGGCCGATAACGCGCCGCGCCCACGCCGACGTTAATAGACAAGTTAATTTAAACGCCCACGCTATGTCATACATATATACCTACTATGTATGTGTTATATACTATGTATACATTGATGACATAGGGGCTGGAATTAGATGAGTTTTATATTTATTTTTAAAGGGGTTATTACACTTAACTAAAATTTGGCTACTTAATTTAGTCGTTACTGAATTTAGGCAAGTGTAATCGCATTCAGCAAGCTATTCAGAAGCTAGAATGGTTTAAATATTTAGAAGCTTCTGAATTTAGGCTTCTAAATTTAGCCAAGTGTAATAAGCTCTTTAGGGTGCCCAGTCTAGTGTCCAGTCTGTTAACAATTAACCATTGCGAAACCACTGGGTGCCGAGTCCCTTAGCCATTGAACTGCCACCGATAGCGTTTTGCTATTTTGAACGACCCTCTGATTGACAAGAGATCTAACTATGCTTTGATTTTACTCCTTCGATATATCAAGCCACAATGTGTCACGTTAAAATGCCACATAAGAGCTATGAGAGCTATAATTTGTGCCCAAATAAGCGTTATATCGGCTGAGAATGCGCATTCTTCGCCGATATAATGCTTGTTTGCGCACCTCAAAGTTCCGCGGTATACTACAAGACCGCGGTTATACAGCACTCTAGTGCTACTTGGGCGGTGATATACTACTCTACCAAGCCAACTAGGCGCCTGTCAAATGTGACGAATGTGACGTCACAAAAAGACGATGGCGGTGTGCGGGCGGGGAGCCGCATTCCATCCGATCCAGCGCCTAGTTGGCTTGGTGGAGTAGTATGTTGTCAATATTGAGGTCAAGAGCAAGACCATTTTTAATTTTAAAGGTAGGTGGCTTCATATTCAAAGGATTTACGATTCTCAAAGTTGACATTTGCTCGTTATTACCACAGATTACAATCACAATCAAACCGCTGCGTTCCGAATTATTTAGTGGCATTTAAAATAAACGACACGTCATAAAAACAACGCCCCGCTCCTCAGAGAGTTGCGCGGCCCGGGAATTGAACCCCGCGCAGTTATTCTTAATGACAGGCGTTTACGTACGACACATATGGCAAGTTTTCGTGTAGAAGGGATGTTTGGTTAATGTGATGAGATAATGTACAAAGTTGGAGTTCCTCTACGAGATCGAATCAGAAATAAGGAGATACGTAGACAAACCCAGTTCACCGACATAGCCCTGCGAGTTAGTAGGCTGAAGTAGGCGTGTGCGTTATTTCACGTCACCGGTTACATTAACTGGTTACGAGCTAATTCACCGAATCACTGTTTACGCGACGAACGAGTAACTGGTGATTTTTGTAACAGGTTATTTAATCATAGGTATTATGTCACCGGTCACCCATAGACATCTAAAAGTAACAAATAACTATGTTTCCATTTTTGTATACTAGTTTTGTAAGCTAGTAGTGACGAAAACCATAGGGTTACAAAAATAACCAGTTACAAAAATCACCTATTAAATAACCGGTGACGCCTTAGACGTAACCGGTTACGTTACGTTTCGTGAAAATAATGTAAGGACACACGTCTAGGCTGAAGTGGCAGTGGGCGGGGCACATAGTCCGAAGAACTCTTGAGTGGTCATCACATACCGGAAGACAAACGTGAGTAGGCCTGCCACAAGGTGGTCTGACGACCTAGTGAAGGTCGCGGGAAACCGCTGGATGCAAGTGGCACAAGACCGGCCGTTGTCGAAAACCTTGGTGGAGATCTATGTCTAACAGTGGACGTCTTTTGGCTGAAATAATGAATGTACAAAGAGTTTTGTGAAAACGACACTTGATAGAATTATTTGAAACTCATGAGGGATCTTCATAAGTGGTTATGTAACCTGCAATCCAAACCGATCATTTGTGGTGATCATTTCCATAATTTTGCGGCGTTAGAGCCAAGCTGTAGGCAATTGACTGCAGCTCATATGGCTCAACCGGGGTAGTACCACCCTCTCACAGCATATCGGCGTAACGAAGCTATTACAGTTGAGTTTCGTACGATGAGAGGCCCGGGTCATCACATGGCTTTCAGTTGAACCGGTTGACAAAGACACGTAATTAGGGCCACCCTATAAACATGGGGATATTATTATCTGGCAACAAAACCGTACCTTTTATCCTTATTAATGATCGCAAGTAAACTATTGACTGCGCTACACATTAATCTTAAATCTTTATTAATTGTTAGATCGTTGGTAAATCTTTTAAAATGGAACATTGACACTAAGTAGTTTATGGCTATAAAAAACATTAATTGGAAAACTTGAATTTTTTACATTAAAAATTAAAAATAAGTGTACCTACCTAAGAAGGTACCTAATTAGGTAGTTAGGTACTTATTTTTAATTTGAAATATAAATTTAAAAAAACTGCAAACAATTCACTTTAGGTAAGTAGGTACCTAAAGCATTTCATCAATGTATAAATAAAAGGTAAAATGTCAATCAAATACAAGAATAGATTTAACATGCTGCCCAAAGAAAATTCGGAAATCCAAATTAATTGCTACAATTAACTAGGTTATCGAACAAAAGATTACGCAACAAATCAAAGGCACCGAATTTTCCCCTACCTGTGCACACAAAAGCGACGATACTTCGAGCTTAGGCCTACCCTTACATTACAATCTTACTATTACCCTCAAAAAACAGTATAATGCTCTTTATTACCTTGAGTTAAGAGTTATTTAAACATATTTTTGGTTTTGTGGGCAGCACGTGTATTCTGGTAAGTATTCCCGCCACTTCATTTGCGAAAATGTTGGTACGCCTGGCTTAAGTGTTGCACGCTGTTAAATTAATGAGCCAATCTCAGCCGGCCGGGGTTGCCACCTCTATATTTTACAAGGTGGTAATGTGCTCTAGTGTGGTGCTTTATTATTGCTATAATTTAAGTGGAAAACACGCTAATGTGTTTTAGTTAGTTACTTAACATGTTAAATACCTATTTACTGTTATGTAGATGTGTCTTTTTGGAACTTGGCAAACATTATCCTATTAACTAGGTATACTTCATCTGATCTGATTATCTTCTTCCAACTCTTCCTATCCTTTTTTTATTAAATTCGTGCGGGTTTCAAGACAACCTAGCTTTTCCCCGGGACTCGTCGAGGGTCAAACCTTGGTGTCATCGTTGGACACCATTGTCGATCCTTATGGTGTAACAGTGGTATGGTGTGTGGCGGGCGGGGCTAGTCCCAAAAAAGTACCTACTTCACCTGAACTCCCTTTCCTCAGTTCTTCAGTCATGTCTCAAGTTAAAAAAAGTATAGTGTGGACCGACTACGAGCCTTGAAAACGCACTCGTTCGAGGCTCGTAGTCGGTCCACACTACACGAATTTGTGTTCGGCTCGTGCTCCGCTCGTGCTCGGCTCGTCAGCATTATAGACCCTTTAGGTTTCTGAAATAAAACGAATAATAATAAAAACCAGTGCATTCGAGTCCAATTATTATAGTATTAATAATGTAAAATAGATGTCATCAATGCGGCAGGCCAGAACTAAGGAAAATTATGATTTTTTTTAGAATTTTCTATAAAAACGGTCCTCACGTTGCTGTGACCTCACTACCGTGTCGGCGTGTCCCACATCAGCTAGTGTTGTCGATACATAATTCACTCGAGGGCGTGGGGTGACACAATAGCCGTGGACCTAATGAGACCTCTCGCTCTAAAGATAAAGTTAGGGACGAGAGGAAACCATGCGTATTTTAATTAAAGTAGGTTTTTGAGATTTTGTTTAAATTGTCTGGTTTTCAGCTTATCTAAAAGAAAAACTAAATATCCGCATCTCAAAGTTGAGCTCGAGCTTAGACGCTGTTTTTGACAGAAGTTCCATACATTAAACGTCAAAACTGCATCTTAAGATCAATCTCAACTTTGAAATGCATTTATTTATACGAGCCTTAAACATGCTTAAGTAAGTACTTATGTTTATGAAATCTTTGTTAAATAGGAAGGTAGAACTTAAAGCAATACCGACCGGTTTTTTGTATTATTTTTAAATTCATTATAAGCTCCAGTTAAGTCCAACACTGAAGGTGGTTAAGGGAGTAGTTTGCGACCTACAAACAAATGCTGTAATTAGCCGATCCGTGTGACTAATGATGCCCGCACAGTGATTAAGACGAACCCAAAGATAACGAATATACGGAGAACGGTGGAATTACGTAACGGGATACACATAGAAATAACGAATAATTGCTATTGGTAAATAAAGGTGCTGTGTCGTACCTGAAACCTGAGAATTTAAACATTGTGGACCGCGTAATAGGGACCAATTAATAATGTTTGAGGCATTCAGCCACCAACCACCAACTTACTTATGTATGGAATTCTCTTCAAGGGCTCCCATTTGGATAAAAAGGAGATGTTTTAAATCTGGTTTCGAAGGCTTTTGACCGACACTTAGGTGATCACCGTCAGGTATGTGTGTAACTCCAAAAATTTAGATATCATTCAATTATTTCGTCCGTTCGTTCGTGATTTTGCCACTATAGTACGTTTTTTATACTTGTCCTATTTGGTAAGCAAAGATGGCGTCCAGCGGGGCGATTGCGTAACTTTTTGTCAATTTTTCAATTGGTTTCGTATATAATTGACACAGGATGAACGAAACCAATTGAAACATTGACAAAAAAGTTACGCAATCGCCCCGCTGGACTCTACCTTTGCTTACCAAATAGGATAAGTATAAAAAACTAACTATATTTACAACTTGAAAAGGTATCAAAATTCAAAATTAGAAGCCCGAACGAAGCGGATTATTGCTTTCGTATTCGTAATAATAGAGCAATTTGTACTATGTAGCAATACGTAACAAAACCGCCGGGTCACGTTTTCAGGGAGCTACTCCGGGGAACGACGGTTGATAAGTAGCTCCTTGTCGTCTTATTTGTTCAGTTTCTACAACTGTTTGTCTCCCAACAACCCTATTGGCAGCCGATGTATCAGATGCCTGCTAGAAGCGGGGGCAATCTGTGGTGAGATTAGGTTATTATTCAACATTTACTGTTAATTAGAAGGATATTTTTGTGAGATAATAGATCTATAGGTCACTTACCATGAAGGTAAGCTGTTGGCCTTAGTTTAGGACAAAATATAATGTATTATCATTGTAAAATTTTATTATTTTCATTGTATCCTAATTACCGTACCTTATAACTATGTATAAAATTATGTTTGTTTAAGTTGGTTAATAATATTATTTTTTTACAAAACTATGAAATGTTATAGCTTTCATTGCAGAGCGGAGACTGGAGGTCAGTCTATAGGCAGTAAGTACCTAGGTACTTACTACACTATGCAGGATTCCATGCGTATATAGGAGATTGGAAGACCCTGCCTTAAGAAATGCTGCTTGTGTGTTGTAAATAATAAACTGTAGATGGTTAAATGGTGCTTTATTATAATTGTAACGGAGAAGCCTCGAATAGGTATTAACACTGAAATATAATTTAGATAGGACTTCTCCGGACTGAATTCAAACACCAACTGCCTGGACCACGTCCAGGGAGCTTAGAAGAAAACTAAAATAGAACTAGATCTATCATATTTAAATATTAAAAAATTCAAACATATTGTTGGTACTTATAAAATTATAACATGCCAATGATAAGTCTTTTTATCGGCTGGCAGCTACTAAACAGTATTATTTGTTAAAACGAGGTGGCATATCGCCACATTTTTGTATACCTAAGTAGATACTTACATAACCATATGTAAACATCTGGGTACATAAAACATGAAAACTCCGTGAATCTTGAGTTATCAAAACGCAGCGCTGGGGAGGCTTCGGCGGGCGGGAATCGCGTAATAATTGATGAGTGCATTAGAGACACGTGTCGGCCATCTTTTATTCAGGCGCGCCAACTGAACGAGCGGGCGCGTTCCGAAGCATGTAAATGTGGGGCATAATCTGTATGAATTCGAAATCGGTTGCCGCAAGTGAAGCTTACGAATGCTTTGTTCTTCTGCTTCGCAAATTCCTGTTTTATTTATTTTGATATCGGATTCTAGATTTTATCTGTTGTTCCATATTTGATTCTAGTGCGGACCGAATCATAGTCCATAACCTTTTGTAATGTCCCGGATCTTTTCCCTAATCCAATTCATTCAAATGCCAATGTCGGATCTTTATATCCACATCTTCTCTCTTTCGTCTAGGTCTCTTTGAGACCTAATTCGTGTACTGGAACTTGCATTTACGGATTTCCTGTTTTCAGTTATTTTAAAACTTTGAAATTGATATCAGAAATTTATATATTTTGAAACTTTAAACAAGAATATTTTTTTACATTATGAAGTTATATGAATTTTTGTACTGTTAGTAGGTAATCGAAATATGACTGAATATTACTAACAGTGAAAAAAATATTTTAAAAAATCCTTAAATATGGCAAAAATAAGGTTGTTAAAAGTTTCCGAATGCGATGTTTTAAAATAAACCATACCTACTGATATAATGTATTATAATAATTAAAGACGTATCGACCTATGTAGGTATTTTGATTGACGAAAACGTTTTAAACTACATACTTACTACATTATTACCCGAATTAAAATTCAAATAACTTTAAATCCAATACAAGTACTTACCGGAGAGCTTTTTTGATTCGCATCGGCCATCGCTCGGTGTGGGGACCCTCTTAACTGGAGCACTTAGTAATTTTGTCTAATCCGATATACAAGTTTTAATGCCGTGTCCCGTCCGGCCCGCGGCTCTGAAAAAAGGGACTGTCGTGTTAAGTCGCTAAAAACTGCACGTTTTCGCACGCTCACACTCTTGTTTTGGGAAAGCCAGGCGTCGTTGATTTATCAGGACAAGATTTAATATGTTTGATTCGCAGGTAAACATTCTACTATATCCATCATATCAGTAGGTAAATGAGTAGGAAATTATTTTATCAAGCTTACAACCCACCCGTTTCCCATAGATCGTCTGCTAAATAGATTGATTGACTGTGTACTATCCACATTAAAATCTAGTCTAGTCACTAGTTACACCATTATAGTCGCCCTTTTGTTTTGAGGACTAATTAATTTTAATTCCACCATTGCCTAAAATGTGGTCACTCTATTTTTAAATTACGGATGGAGTTTCCTAACGGTCATCTACTATTCTATCCTTCTTTATTTTGGCGAGTTAAAAAGAGAGAAACGTAAAACTTACTCAATTATTTTTACATCCGCCTTTTTTGCTTTGTCTTCCTTCCGAATGTGTAATTTGTTTTATGAGGTACTACACCGAATTATCTTAGGTCTACCTACCTACTAACTAATGTGCAGATATAATAGTCAGATCGTCTCAATAATTGACCTAACATTGATGTAAGTAGTAGGTATTTCTTGGTCTAGATTATAAACACAATTACTTTAAAACATTCATAACAATATACATAGGCAAGTAAGAGCGATATAAGAAAAATATCTGCTTTGAAAGACGTAAGTATGTAGGTATTCCCGTGGGGTACCTACTTTAGGAAATTCTATTTTCCAACACTAATTGCATTCAAAATTTCCCACTGAGTCCATAAACTCGAAACGAGACAACTCAGAACTCGACGGAAGTGTACAATGTTATTTTTCGCATCGCATAAACCGCAACCGCAATCTACAAAAGAAACAAGTCGAAACTTGGCGCAGTCAGACTCGATACAAAGGGGAGCAGCGCTGCTCGTTACCATTCATAATTCACCGGGAAAACTCCTCGTACGTTTTCCCATTAGAAATTTTATAAGGTTTTTATTGCGTCACCCGTTTCGCGCGCCCGCCAAAAGTTCGCGCGCCCCGACGTTTGACAGCTCGCGAGCGCGGGAACGGTTAGGTGCGTTCACGAATTCATTCCATTTTAAAAAAGGTTTAGCAAAGAAATTTTACCTCTGAGACTTAAATCGTGTTACGGTTCTAAATAAATGTACCGTTTTATTTGTCTGGTAACCAGTATTTTGACTAGATTAGAGTTGCTCTTATCCCACTCAACCTATCTTTATAGTGCTATGGTAGGTTAAACTACTTATGCTAACTCAGTACCTAGAAGCACTTAACTAGGCAGTTAAACGTGACATCTCAACGGGGACCCAAGAGTTGATTACACGAATTTCCCAGCAATTCTCAGCGAATTTCAACCGCCTACAACTTTGATAAGACCCCGTGTAAAGTTTTAGAAGGGTACAAAAGATATTCTACAGACTTCGCTTTTAATGACCGAAACATGGTTTTATAATGTCCTGAAACCCCAGTCAAAATAAGTACCTACATTTATATACCAACGTTAGTATAGATGGCAGTTTTTCAGTAATGCATAAATAGCCGACAGATACCTATGATAGGTCAAGTTCTGAAAATATGTGATTTGATAGGTAGGTAGTACCTAATCTATCTAAAGAGGTGGACCTAAAAATGTATATTTGTATCTTGTCCATTAGGTAAATAAGGTACTCATTAAATTTTTACGTAAATATATGCACCTACCCTCACATTTATAGAACGATATGATGGACTTACACTGACATTACAAATCACTTTTGTTCCTAGATATGCTTTGTAAAAACATTTTAAACCCGCTAAAAGTCTCTATAAATCTAGCCACTCTTTATACCTGTAAGCAGCTGTCGGTAACTCTAATCCAACTAGTTACAAATTGACCTTATTTTGTTGAAGTACATAATAAAGTTAGCTAGAGGTAGCTGTTTCGTAGTATAGTAGGCACCTCATTGAAAGCTTTCTAATCCGGAGTTTCTGGATAGCAACATTTTGTCCGGATTTAAAGTTCTACGCAGGTTGAGTTTGATAAACTCTGCTCGTGTTTTGGACGCATTGGGATTTGGAGATTAGGGTTGCGTGATTATGGTAGTCACTTAACAACCGCAAGTGCTGATTTGAATTTGTATACCTATTGGTATGGTAGCGACATTAGGATGTAACTCCAGTGACCTTCCCAGTTCCCATCGAGTTTTCATTTTCCTGAATTATTACTTGTCATTCTCTTCTTCTTCTTTTCCCATTTCGTTTCAATGTTGATGTCAGCTTGCTATATACTACTTTATATTTATATACACGAAGCTATTGACGTCCCGCTCTCTCAAACCCATCTCATTTTCATTAACCAAGTTTCATTACCTCTCTTGAAGTGGTTTTTCTAATTCTAATAAGGCCCACTAAACTTACATAGGCTATATTCATAGACCACTTATGGCTAAATTTTTGACGACAAACAGACTTTAAACAACAGTAAAAAAAAATTGCGCCAACCCTATCCTAGCCGGCCGACCTCTATTAATTAAAACGCTGTGTAAACCGGGCTTTATCGGCGCGCTGGCCGCGGCACCCAATTAGGGCGCTGCCGAGTCTCGCGCCAAAAATTTTGCGGCTTATCAACTCCCGCGTAATTTTGACAAACGACCGTTCGTTCGGGACGCGCTCCAGTGGTCTGTGATCGATTATGGCTAGTTCGGATTCGTCTGGTTTGTGTTGGGATTGAGTCATTATTAATAGATAACTAATTATGACAAGGTACAACTATATTGTCTTAATTCCGAGTGATATAGGATTTTTAAAGATAAAAAAAAACTATAAATTAAACACTGCCCAGCTTGTGAGATTATCTCCACCTTGTTACTATTAATAGGCGATCTACTAGAATCCAATTATTAGAATAATACTCATCCCCTACTACCCAGCGGGGTACCGGTGGCCATAACGTGATGCCAATATGCCATTCATCAGCCGAGGCGCCGCTAAACACCGGCGGCCGCGCGAGATAACCGCGCATAAACCGACAACAATGCCCGCACTCGCACTCAATAAAAGATGATAACACATGAAATATGAACTGACGACAACCCCTCGAACAAAACTACATCGAAACCCAAAATATACTCTTATCTCCCGTTATTAAAGTTCAGATTACTGATGACCACAAGCGAAGACAGCTCCGGCATAATAAACGCGAAGCAACGAAAACAACCGCACCCAGCGCACGAATACAGCCAAATTTCCCAAAGAAAACATACCAGCGTTACAACGTTTCGGAACGAAGCGACGACCGGCGCGAAACAAAAGCGCGGGAATCGACGCCATTGGTGGAGGAGGTGGGCGGACTCCCGAATAATATGGCGGAAATATTACGAGCTGAGGAGGCATTCAAGGTGCAAGGAGGATGGGAGGTTGGGGAGTGGGGACACCCCCCGAGAGGTTAATTACCCGCCGGCCGATAAGGCAGCGGCTCGCTAATTACGTACTTATGGCGGACTGAAATTAAGTTATCGTCGGCGGCGAAACGACGCTCACTTTGTTTGCGTTCCGTTTTACGGATAATATGTATTCTGCGGCGCTCGAGAGTAATGGAACAAAATTGGCGGCTATTCAGTTTTATCTTTTATGTCTGGAATAGGAAGTCGTCTCGTTTGCAGATAATGGAATCACTGTTCAAATAACCGTCGCGCGGGGGACTCTTTTTAATCGTTTAACTTAATTTCGGCTTCGTTCTATATTCAAATCTAATTCGCTAGATGAAAGAAGTTTTATTATAACAGTATAAAATACGATTGAAAGGAGTATGCTAAGATGGTTTGGCCATGTAGAGAGGATGAGTGAAAGTCGATTGACGAAAGAGATATACGGAGCGAAAGTAAGTGGATGCGTCGGAAGAGGGCGCCCAAGGAGAACTTTTCACGGCCAAATCAATGGTCTCTTCCAGAGAGGTCAAGTCCGTAGCACCCTCAACCGATGGCAGTGCATGAGAAGATGTATGAATGTGGATGAAGCAAAAGAAGTGTGTCAGAATCGTAGCACGTGGCAATCAATAGTCTCTGCCTACCCCCTTGGGATACAGGCGTGAGTATATGTATGTATGTATAAAATACAATAAAAAAAGTAATAACGCATACACTTACGAAGTCTGTTGTTTCACAGGAGTTGTTAGTATTTTAAGTAGATATTAGAGGTGAAGGAATATACTTGAATGCGACAAACATCACGGCTGGCAGCTGAGCTCCAAATAAAATGCGATAAAATAAAAAGATGCCAGCGACAAAACGTAGATACTTATACATGAACCAAGTATTTCAGAAACTCGATGAAATTTTATATCCCTCGTAACAGGTTAGAAATAAGGTCGGAAATGTTGCGATAAGTTTGTTCGAGGACTGCGACATTATATTGGTAAGTTTATACATATTTACCACAAAAGCGGCTCAGCGAGAGATCGCGGGATCTGTTCCCCGGTTTTATTTTTCCAAGCTCTAAATGGAGTCGGTGGAGCATTTAAATAAGCTTCGCCGCCTGAAGTATGGTAATGTTAGTAATACGCGGAAAGAAACCTCGCGCCGCCGCCATTTTGAATTTTCTTTTATTCGCTCCTCCAAGGCGGAATTCTTTAAATTATGATTACTTGGTATATTTTTATTAGGTAGGTAGGTTTTAACTTTATTCCGTTTCTGTTCTGTCTCTACAATGTCCCTACAATTACTTTTGGGCGTAAATGTGATTACTTTACTCTACCTACTTACATACATACATATTTCTTGTGGATGCTTCTACACCTCTGAGTGTACTTTGTAATTCCACCTCCTTACTACCTTACTAGGTACTAATACGAATCATTTCTACAAATAAATAACACAAAACGGCTCCATCTCATACAATAATCTCAGTTGATCGTCATAAAAATATTTCATCATCAATTAAAATACCAACATTTTTCTCTCCCCTAATTATTCCCAAACAATTAATTAATATAACATGTAAACGACGTGGTCCCACATGGAGCCGCTGATCAAAGAGACCGTTGTTTTTTGCCCCTTAATTAGTTACAAATTATGTAACAAAAACTGCGTCCGCGCACCGCGCCGCCTGTGAGAATGGCGTGAACTCTGTCATGGACCGTCTACCGGAACGCGAGAGATATTTTAATACATCTTGTAAGTAATAGAGACGAACATGGTTCATTTAAGTCGATATTATTAAGGACAATCCACAAGTTGAACAGACAGACCTAGGTAGAGCAAGCAAGAAATTGCTTAATCTTAGCCCTAATCCTAGCCTTTAATGTGTCGTACGTACGGCACAGATAACTTTTGTTTTTATTATTTATAGTTTCAATTTTATTGTTTTGGGTACGAGTGTTTATAGTTTTGGTTTTAGTTTTTCTTAAATTTGTTTGTGGTTTGCGCCCGTGGGGTCGCCAAACGGGCCAAATGGAAGACCAGCGCCGGTCCTTGTCGATCAGCACATGCTGAATTGGGTCCGTTTGCTGCGAGCAGAAGTTGTGTGTGTTTTTGTTATCTACCTTTTAATTTAATTTTACTTTAATTTTATTTATATTAATTTTATTTTTTTACTTTTTACTTTGCAACTTTTCTGCTTATCGCAATAAAGTTTTTTCTTTCTTTCTTTCTTTCTTAATCCTCTTAAATTTAAATTCCTCTTCTCTTCTTTTATTCTTATTTTTGCTTCTTTTTAAGATGCTTCGCCGAAAACTCAGTACCTACAATCATATCGAAGTAACTGGTGCGTGAGAGTTCTAGATTTAAGACCGAAATATAAACTACAAATTCAAATTCAAACTTAGAATACCATCTAATCATGGAGCTTTAAAACAGTCACGTTCCGTTTCACGCGCCGCCCGCGTAACTGGCCCGCGGGCCCTCCTCCCAACTAATTAGCTTCCGTAAGCAGTAAATCTAACGTTTACTATGCCGCCGTCAACGCAGCCGCTTTGATCACGCGTCAAGTGAAACGGAACGTGGCATGTGAATGAATGAACTGAACGATTTCTGAACGGAGCGTTTAATGTCAAATGTGGCGGGAATTCCGTTGGCCCTTAAGTTTTATGGCTTCATTCCGTGGATGGTACTTATGTTTAAGTATCTTGTCATGTAGGTATGTATTATCTTACACAAGTGTGTGTACGTAAGTTAAGTAGGTACCTACTAACCTACCGGTAGTTGTTAACTGTATGTAAAAGTTTTGCTTGCGATTGTACCTACCGTTACCGTTTGTAAATGCTTGTCTATACAAATTGGTAGGCAACTAAATGCATAGGTACGAAAGTAAAAATAAACAATTTTGTATTTTTTTATCTGTTTGTTCCGACTAATCTCCGAAACGGCTGTACCGATTTTGACGGGAATTTTACTGGAAGATAGCTAGGAGGATACATAGGAGTAACTTAGGCTACTTTTATTCAAGCAAACATTAACATTTTTTTTTTTTAATTCCACGCATACGAACTTACAAATTCGCGGACACAGCTAGTTAGTCTTAAAAATGGCAGAACCTATAAAAACATACCCTATTAAAATCGATCCATCTGTTCTGAGGGCCTACTCTGTTTCAAAGGAAAACGAAATATCGGACGAAATTCGCGTATTTTCTACTACGTTTCTCACTGATTCCGACATTTCTTACGAAAGAAAATTGTTTGACGTCTTCGTCGTCGTAAAACAGAGTAGGCCCCCTGGAGGTACGATTAGACAGGCAATGACGTCAAACTCCTTTATGCAATCTATCAATCAAGCGAAAAAAAAGCCAACCGCGGCTTGACTAGCCCACTGCCGCGCCCTCTAACCCAATCAATCAGTAACAACAATAACCCCTTTAGGTACATAAACTCCAGGTACCAATGACGTCATCGGTCATATCTCACGGTCGAACGTTAATCGGTCTATCATATCAGCCGTTCAGGCAGAAGCAATCAATTAGAAAGCGATCCCCTTTCAATTAAACCTCGCATCGTACGTAATTGGCCCGCTCGCCCCACCCAGCGCGGCCGTATTATGTGTGATGGAGATTCTATTGCCATTATCGGCAATTGATTGCTTCTTGTACAGAAATTGTGTATTGATGTGAGTTTTTGTGTAAATGGAATATAAGGTATTCTGGGGTGACATGTGAAATTCACTAACCACTATTATTAGAGTTGTTCTGGTAATTTCGTGGGTATTTTTGTGTTTAAGGAAACTATATTGTTTTTGCACATAAGTACCTACCTAAGTGATAATAACACTAGGGCTTCGAGTCTCATAACAATAGTCCACGTCCTATACTCCAGGCCCTCCTTCCAGGGCAGTCGGGTAGAAAGATTGGAATGTAAATGAATACCTAAAGCTCAATCGATCGCTTGGTGCAGTGGTTTGAGCGTTGGCCGCTCGGCTCACTGCATCGGGTGGTTGTGGGTTCGATTCCCGCCAGAGGAAAATTTCGGAAATGGCCTTTTCGAAATTTGACCTGATCTGGGTGTCACTGGAATCGACCCCAGTCCATTGTACGGTGACCATAGTACAAGCATTGCTTAGTTTGGGACCATACAGTTGGTGTGTAAGTCTGGCGATAATCTTTAAAGGTAAACCGTTCTAATTTCCAATAATCACGCCACATTTTCCTTAAAAAATCAAGGCATATCACTCGCAAATATTATTTTCCAATATTATCCAGACAAATTCCAGTTATTTCCAACAGCATCCAGGTCCTATCCTATGGTCCCGTCCCTGTCTCGTCGGCACCAGGGCGCCTACTCCGAATTACGTAACAAAATCCTTCGGCTGACGAATCGCACGTTTTCCTCTCCGAAAGTGTTTCGGATCCGAAGTTCGGATTCGATAGTCGTGATTTGACGTTTCTTTTTTCATGGACTCTACTCCGAAAAATCCGGAACACTACCGAAACACTTTCGTAGTAGAAAAACGTACGATCCGTTAGCCGAAGCATTTCGTTTCGTATTTCGGAGTAGGAGCCCTGAGCCGGCGACAGGGCGTGATGGATGGCGGTGTCAGCTCGCCCTGATCGCCGCCCGTCCAGCCCTTTGCGCAGGTAATTAAATTTAGATTAGCGGCCCGTAATCTGTGTAGTGATATTTTTGGGGAATTTGTCATTGCTATGCTGGTAGCACAGCCAGCCGTGACAAGACAAAACGCGAGATAAATAGATTTTGGCTCATTCTCGTCTATGCATTACGGCGAGAGAGCAACTCGGTGTAACATAATGTGTGACAAGAGTCTTGTCTTGCTTGGCGCGTATGCTAGCCCGGTTGGTAGCTATTATAGGATAGGTAGATTGTCGATGTTTTTTATGTGACTAAGTTGTCAAACAGTTTTACGGCCCGCCTGATATCAAACAGTTACCGTAGCCTAGTTCTTGACAGTCGCCAGTTACGCCTAATTTTACCTACCTAGGTAGACTAGGATAAGCATACAATTTTTGTCTTGGTTGCTTAAGCTAACTAACAGGACTATTAATGTTGTACATCCTAACTTTGCAGTTTGCTAGTACTGTTTGTCCTCTTCACTAGCCACTAATAGGGATTGGAGCGCAAGCATCAGTTATTTTCTTGTAAATAAGTATCAATAAATTATCAGTAACTCTGCAGGTAATAGACCAAATTCTCTCTTCCTTGCAACAAACAAACAATAAAACCTCCTTTGAATCTCCCAAAAATCACGCGTCATTCGAAATCCAAACCAAACGTCACAAGGCCGTTGTCAACAAACGCTAGCAAAGCTTTTTGGCAAGATGTCGTCCCGTGCGGTCCCGAATCCCTGTTAGCTGTGGAGTACGATGTAGCAGCCAGGCGGGATCATGATCACCACCGCTGTCGCCGCTCTCGGTGTGCTACTGCTCGCACTGCTCCTTGTGTATCGATGGAAATGGAAGGCACCAAAGGTAAGGATTCAAAAAACGACCACCTCGCTCGCATAGATTTATGATGATTTCGCGCGCGTGCTTTTGCTATAGTCCGACCGCAACCGCTGTGCTGCGCCTAAGGTATGCGCGGGGAGGTGGGGGAGTGGGAAGGCGAGAGCGATGACGGGTGGGGGAGTGGGACGGCGAGAGCGATGAGCTAACCTAACCTAACCTAACCTCCCCGTCTCGCCACTCGCGTACCTAAGGCGCGGCACAGCGGTTGCGGTCAGACTATAGCTATACCGCCTAATATTTTTTTTTCTGAAAATGCGGCTCGGCACGTCAGTTTATACATAGTAGCTGTCAGATGTACTGAAGTACGCCGCCGTTAACGTAGTATTTGTTATTGCATTTTACTAGTGCGACTCGCGGAGACTTATCATTAATCTAAGCCCGCTGTTTTTATCTACTGTCACACTTCTTTCTACCTCCGCCCACGTTCCACGCTCGTGCGATCTAGTGCGTAAGTAGATACTTACCGAACATGTTCTGATCGAAAAATCACCAAAACCGCCTCACGTAATTTATTGACGCCCCTTAACGGCCGGCGCACATAGAGCACGACATGGCATGGCATATTAATTTTTATCAATCGAATTTAATACTTATCCAATCGAAATAAGGTGCTCCAGCGGGTGCACCGAGAAAATGCTCCGCGATGCTCTGAGGTCGATCATTTCGATTATTTCGATTGGATAAGTATTAAATTCGATTGATAAAAAATAAAATGACATGCCATGCCGTGCTCTATGTGCGCCGGCCATAAGTGTCATGGAATTAATTAGTACCTACTATAGCATCGAAGTCGAACAACGCGTTCTAATACTTTTCTATGCCTAAGCTCTTGTGAAAGGTAAAAAGGAATTGTGAAAGCTGATGCATCAACGAAAATCACAATTACTTTCATCCATTATCAAATTCTATCATTATCAAATGATCTACAGGAGGAGCTGGAGCAAGTATGCCCTCCATGCACACCCACACAGCTGGTGCACCGACTGTGTCCCCACCACAACGTGGTGCAGCGCTTCGAGGTGGAGCAGAAGGACTCCCTCGACGAACACCTCGACGTGCTCACCAGGAAATTGGCTGAGAAGGTACACTCCAGCCCCCTAGCCAAGTGGCTTCGTCTACAAGCGTTTCTACAAATTGCTACGCTTCATGTATGGAAATGGCATAAGTCACATGATCTACTTATTGACTTGTAATGTGATTTACATACATTTAAGCGTAGCGATTTGCAGAATCGTTCGTAGACGAAGCCACTTGGCTATAGTTGCGGCACGCTATGATGGCCGTTTTGACATGTGGAGGGGGAGAAGATGAACCTTATTATAACGGAAGAAGATTCATTTTCGCATTTGTTTTTGACATTCTTAAATTTTAAAATTGTCATTCTTATTCCGTTATAATAAGGTTCATTTTCTCCCCCCTCCCACATGTCAAAACGGCCATCATAGCGTGCCGCTACTATAGGGAGGCTGGTCCTCGAGGCACTTAACAATTGTCCATTACGAAACCACTGCCCTCCTAGACAAGTGGCATGATCGCTAATCGAATAGAATAGAATAGACTTCACAATGTATGGAAATGACATTACAAGTCGCTATGTAGATCACGTGACTTATGTCATTTCCATACATGAAGCGTAGCGATTTGAAGGAACGCTTGTAGACGTCAGCCACTTGCCTAGAGGGGCTGGTCTCTAACATAAGGTATCTTCTTGTGAATGATTCTTCATTATAAATCGTAAATTCCTGGCGGTCAACAAATTGTTGGCCATCTATTAGCAGTCTTCTGGCCGATAACATACAAAAAATTCGCTATTTACAATGAAGAATTCATTATCATCATCATGTCAGCCAATAGACTTCCACTGTTGGACATAGGCCTCCCCAAGGTTTCCACAACGACCGGTCCTGTGCCATTTGCATCCAGCGGTTTCCCGCGACCTTCACTAGGTCGTCCGTACACCTTGTGGGGGGTCTACCCACGCTACCACGCTACTACGCTACTCAAGAACTTTTCTGCCACATCGGCTATCAGTTCTTCGGGCTATGTACCCCGTCCACTGCCACTTCAGCCTACTAATTCACAAGGCTATGTCGGTGACCTTAGTTTGTCTACGTATCTCCTCATTCCTGATTCGATCTCGTAGAGAAACTCCGAGCATAGCCCTCTCCATAGCTCTCTGCGGGACCTTGACCAAACCCTAATACAATTTTCCGTCCATTTCATCACCAGGAGGGTCGACTCCGACTATCTAAATCAAAAATCCGGGAGACTCAGAATGAGATCGAGAACTTGCACGCGATAGACCACGACGTGAGGGTCAAGTACCGGGAGATCATGGAGTCGCTGCGGGGAGACCTGCTGGGCAATGAGAAGGAGTGCAAGAAGCTGCAGGAACAGATTGAGTGGGTGTCGCGGCGGAGGGCCGAGCTTAAGGACGAGGTAATAAGGGATTCCAAGATTTTTTTGTTCCAACAGGGTGGCGTAACATTAGACAACCTTAAATGGGTATCAAGCCTCTTCTAATAGACGTTATTAACTAGCTAAAGGTGAGAAGGTGAAATAGTACATTACTGCCACGGTCTGTAATTAGTGTATTGCTGCCTGCGTTGTTGATGGCCGAAAGCGCGGCGCAGCGCAGCTCCAGGCCTCCACTGGCTTTGGCAGGGCAGCAACATCGACTTTGCTAGAAGACGTTTTGCAAAATAATGACAACATTATTAGCATTTCTGAGTAAAGTCCCATTGCTAATCATTGTGTTACTATAGATTGCTTCATCACGGACTCATATGTCAATTCTTGACCTATTATGATTTTAATTTTTCCAATAGGTGCATCGCGGCCAGAGATTATACGGCGAAGCGGCAGCCGAGCTAGCCAGCAATCTCGCAGAGTTGCAACGCGGAAGGGGCACTGAACAGAAAGTGACCGACAAACCCCAGAGGCAGAACTCATTGACCTCCCTGAGACACCGCAAGGAGCCCCAGCTCCCGCGAGCGACGCCAGTAGGCTCGCTAGTCATCAAAGCTTCCCCTCTGCTGTCAGCCGAAAGTGAATCGCGTTTTAGGGTCCCGTAACCTCCTCGAATCCTTTACGCCCTGGTACCTGGAGAGAAATATTCCAAACTGTGCTCTGTGATTTATTTAAATTTTTAAAGTTTATTTTAATTTATTAATGTTATTTGATACCATTTTATTTGAATATACGGTACTTAGTACTTAAACTAACTTCGTTGATAACTTCATTTGACTACCTATTTTACCCTTCTCGGGTCCGTATTAATAGATGCATCTCAAAGTTGAGATCGATCTTAAGATGCAGTTTGACGTTTATGTATGGAACATCCGTCAAGACCAGCATCGCAAGTTCGATCTCAATCTTGAGATCGATTTATTAATACGGGCCTCGATGTCGTAAGCTCTACAATCATTTTAACACGGTCAAAAAACTACCTAAAGTCCGTTTCACAAAAGAAGTCCCACGGCAATAAGTGGAACTAATTTATTTTCAATATTTTTTTCTGTTTTAATATAAATCAATTTAAATAAGTTACTGCAACAATCAAATCGGATTTATCCTACAGTGATTAAACATTGAATTTTTGGAGAGTTTAAAACAATAGAGGGTTAAAAATTTCGTCGCATGACTGTGGCGCCGCGTCTGCGGGACTTCCTTCGTGAAACGGACTTTACTTACCTACCAATTATTCCAAACAAGACATCATACGCAATAAAAATGACAACTCAGACACACGCATTCAAAACAAAGCTGAAACCGCGGCCACTCGGTACTCCCCTTTATTTTATATCTATCGTTAATTCCGAGGGTTAAAATCCCCGAAAAAGTGAGCACTTGCCTTGTTTACAAGGTTTTAGATTTTAATTTAGATTGGGGTCGCGGTGAAGCGGCGCGAAATGGCGTAAACGTCAAAAACGCGCGCGAAAATAGAGCTTTCTTTAGTCGATACTAGAGGTGTAGCGTGTTTTAGAGGGGCGCTCGTATCCATTAAAATCGCATTCGTATGTGATCACCTAATACAATATCATCAAGTCCGTGCCCTGGGGCGCTTTGTGAATAATTTCGCGGCAATCTGCCCCCGTTTGTCGGATTTATATAATTTCATAAATTGGGTGGCTTTCTTTAAACAATCGTTATCGAAATTAAGTTAATATCATATTAATAACATATAATTTACTTTTTTATGGGAGTAAGCTCGCACACACTCCCACCACTATTACTTCTGTAAGCCAGGATCGACAGTGGTATCCAACGATGACGCCAAGGTTTGACCCACGACGAGTCCAGGGAAAAGCTTAGTTGTCTTGGAATCCGTCGAAATTAATCAAAAGAAGCTAGGAAAATAATTTATTTTGTTATGGACAGCCGTAAAACGTCCACTGTTGAACACAGTAGGTAAGACCCGTGTCGAGAAAGTTTCTGATGATGTGTGTTCTAATTCCGTCCGTTATCTACTTAAATGTGAACGATACTCTAAGGCCGTGGTCTCCTATTAAATGCCATCGGCCGCTTACAGCGTCACGCGTACGCCGCGTCACAATGCTTACTATAGAAATGTACTGTTGTGGTCTCCTTCACACGCCGACGTCACTATAGTAACATTGTGACGCGGCGTACGCGTGACGCTGTAAGCGGCCGATGGCATTTAATAGGAGACTACGGCCTAAGTACAACCATTTGCTGTATTGTTTGCAGGTTGTCCAACACATTTGAATTAATTAAACCAACCATTATAAAGTACAAACACGCAAGCAAACACGACAATTTGTTTAAAAAGCGCAGATCACACATCTGTCGGGTTCCTGACAGTTATGTCCGACTATTTGTTTTCTCTACTCCACATTTGAATCGCTAGGGGGCGCGGAGTGTTTGCCTGCGCAAGCACAACACTAATGTGTCGATCAATAGAGAAATAGCTCGTTATAGCCTGTAGCCTGTTTATTTTTAGCAAATGAAACGACCCCGACCTAGTGTGGTGCCGAGTAAGGGCCCCAAGTCTTCTAATTTTAACGGCTATTGCTAACAGATAGCCTACATGTCGACCGCCGAGATTTTACGATTTACATTGAACAGGGGGCTTACTACGAACTCTTGTTGCGATTCAATTACAGGATCGTTTTAACGTTTCAGCGACTTTTTGTGCAATGGCGGCGTCTTCATCAGGCGCATGCCTCGCGCGAGCACTCACTTTTGACGTCGGAACGCATAGACGTAATGTCATAATATGAGTGCTCGGGTGAGGCATGCGCGCCATATGGACACATACGTCATTACGTACCTTATTATCATGACAATAAGAAACGTCATTGTCTCGTCATTAAAACGTTCCTATAATTGAGTCGCGATAAGAGGTCGTGGTAAGCCCCCTGTTCACGAAGATAATATCAATGATCAGAGAAGTAATAATTGTGAAATTCAATCTGTAAAAATTTTGCAGACAGTGGTTACGCACACGGAGCAACTTTAGTTGCCGTAACTATCAACTTTTAAATTATTTTTTGGCAGTTGCAGCCAACAATTGCCAGTTCCAGCAACAGTTGCCGCGATTGTTTTGAAAACAGCTAGTTGCGAGTTGCCAGTTGCCGCAAAACTTGCCCGTGTGCATAGCCCCTTAGGGCCTGGCCGTTCGGATCAATTGTTGCCTAACTATCGACGTACCTACGCCCAACAGAAAAACAAAGTCATTATTATTAAGACTACGATTTGACGACCGCTTAAGGCAGTGGTTAGAGCGTTGTTCGCTTGACTCACTGCATCGGATGGCTGCGGGTTCGATTCCCGCCAAAGGCAAATTTCGTAATCCTGGTCTGGGTGTCACTGGGATCGCTCCCAGTCCATCGTTGGCCGTACGCTTATTTGCCATCTTAGTTCCATAAAAAAGTGACTGAAGAAAATTCTTCCCCCATTGTTAAATCTTCACTGAACATTTTCATTAATTAGTTATTACCTACCAATTGGTATTCAGAAACAAATTAATCCATTCAGCTTACAGCAAGGGTTGCTTAACAAGCCATAAAAATTCAGCCGAACTTCAATGTTGGAAAATTAAACGACGCCCTAATTGTAAAACGCTTGGCAAGCAAACTTAACAATTTGCTAAAAGCGGAGGCACTTGACGGAAACGCGAAATGATTCCACTTGCATTAGTTATACAAAATCTGTTTTTTTTTAATGTGATGAAGGTTGCAAACAAGCGTACGGCCTGCCTAATGTTAAGCAGTGCCCGTAGCCTATAGATGCTTGCAATATCAAAGGCATCACGCGCACGTTGCCGACCTGAAGGGAAGTGGGACAGAGGGGTTGGGTATTTTAAACGTTCCATTTTTTTTGTTAGCAAACCACCTGTGATAAAAATAATGTCTATGCGTGTAATATTACTACTAACGCCATCTACACTTGTCCATCTGCCAACTTCATAACATCACGTCTGATTTCTCCGAAGGGATAAGCAGTATGATAATGATATTAAGCATACGTCGTGCGGGCTAAGGTCCAGGGTTCAAACCCCGGCTCGCATCATAACTGTGTGCGAATGTGCGAATCATAACTTTAATATGATTTATCACTTGCTTACGGCGACGGAAAACATCGTGAGGAAACCTGCATGTCTTAGAAAATCTAACAAATTCTCGAAAGACATGCGAAATTCGCCACCCGCACTTGGCCAGCGTGGTGGATTATGGGCTGAATTCCCCTCGCATTGAGGCCCGTGCCCAGGAGTGAAACGTTAAAAGGACTAATAAGTAGTATTATAATGATATCGTGTTTACTCGTAGGATAGTTAGTACATACATCTATATTATAAGAAACAAAATTCCTTCAGAAGTAAAACAATCCCCACGGGTACTCCCCATCAGTTTTTAAATTCGCTAAGCGCTCACATATACAACCTGTTTATATTACAAACATACCAACATCTTATTTACTGTTAAGCATCACGTTTGCTACGGGATTTTAAACTTTACAACACTGATGTTAAGGCAAAGATGCTATTTTAATAACAGTTAAAGTTTGCAGTAGAGGATATTAAAAGTTGCGCCACCCTTCTAAGTAGAACCTTTTTTCTTTTTGTCCTTAATGTAAAAAGAAAACGCGAAAAGTTTCGGGACGCGGCGAGTTTAAATTTTTCCACCCTTAATGCGCTTATTACGAGTGGGGACAAATTTGATGGTTCCCAAACTTTGTCAAATGTACGCGAGTTTTTATTGGGCGGTGAGAAAGTTTTTATGTTCATTATTTTCAGAGGAGGTATGAAATGGAGTGTAAAGGACGAATTTTATTTACGTACATTCTAAAAATGACGGGCAATAAATGAAAAAACTTTACTTCTCTGCAAAATTAAGGTAAGTTACAAAATAATTAAATAAGGAAAATCCCACAGGCCTTAAACTCTACCATAGGTACTCTCTATGTTACTATACTCAAATTATACTCAAAAAACTCAATTTAGGTCGGATTTGTTGCTTGGAACATATTATGTTAACCTAATCGGTTGATCCCCGCAAGAACAAAAAAAATAAAAATAAAAAAGGAATATTAACGCGTGAAATCTATCCTTCGGTACCTTTATTATCAATAACAAATACTTCAACTATTTGAATCCAGGACTTCTTAATCAAACTAACACTAGCAGTTCGACAACCAAGTCACCCGTCATCACTAGACCAACATTAGGTATTTAATAGGTAGTTCCAGAGATTAACTAATACAAACATAGCTACTAATTAACCTCTTTATAATAACTTGTTAATTATAATAAGTGGTTCACAATATTATGCGATTTTTTTATACTAATAATAATATAAGGATATGTGAAATACACCAACCCGCACTGGGTCAGCGTGGTGGATTATGGCCTGGGAACGAGAAGTGGGACGTTAAAAGGGCTAATATTATTATTATTATAAGACAACATTGAGAACCGCAGTCGTACAGTAGAAAAGAATCATCCGCAGCACCGCGGGCGGGGTCGCGGGTCGCGGGCCGCGTCATTTACATTTTTATTTTATTTACAGCTGGCAACACCGACGCACAGATAATTTCAGTCTAAAGCGCGCGGATACGGCAAATTGGAAAGTTACAATAAGGCTTTAGCGTGCAACTCTAGGCGATTGAGGGGATTTTATGCTGATTGCTTCGTGTTGCTGCAGACGAAAGCAATGTTAATGTGATTAGTGTAATGGTGCGATATCCAAAATAACTTGTACTCCTTAATAAAATTTCTCAAAAACATAACTAGAGAGTCGCTTAAGGCCTAGGCCGCACAGCGGTTATATCCGCGCTGTTAAAACCGCAACCTATGGAATCATAAATATGAACCGCAAGTGCGGATAGATTCATATGATTCCATAGGACACAGATTTAACGCGGTTTTAACAGCGCGGATGTAACCGCGGTGCGGCCTAGGCCTAACCTGTGTCACCAAAAAATCAATGGATCGTCTCGTTTTTATGCACCTACGTGTGTAGGACGGAGTTCATCAACACACTGACGGACCGTTTTGCAGTAAACGGACTGTCACCAGTACATAAAACAATTGGTTACTATTCTGACGGTGCATTAGTGTTGGAGAATTTGGTTCTAATCCTATAATTTGGCGAGAAGTTTCTTCTAACTAGAGACTAACACTATTGCAATAGACATTCTAATTGAATAATGATAAGTAAGTGGAAGCGTCAGAAGAGGGCGCCCAAGGAGAACTTTTCACGACCAGATGAATGGTCTTTTCCAGAAAGTTGTAATGCCTGCCTGCTCACATAGCGTTGCTGTTTGATATACAATTATTGTTTTCAAAAGAGTAACCATCGAGTTTCTTTCCGTCTCTTCTCAATGGAAGCAACATTACGAACCGGTGGTAGCGCTAAAATATTGTTTATTTTTGACGAAAATGCTTTATCTAGCTTACATGAATATTATTTTTTTATTTGATTTGAAAGGTCAAGTCCGTAGCACCCTCAACCGACATGCATGAGATGATGTATGAATGTAGATGACGCAAAAGAGATGTCGGAATCGTAGCATTTGGCAATTAATAGTCTCTGCCTACCCCCGTGGGATACAGCATGAGATTATGTATGTATGGCGGTGCTTGTAATAGTGGCCCTGCCAAAAAAGCTACACGTAAATGTAGGTGTAAAGTCGAGATATAAATAACACAAAATCAATTTTCCATGATCTTTATTTAATTAATTAATAATAACTAACATACCGTATAATAATTAATAATAGATAACTTTATAATATTACGTTTTGAACTATAAAACTGTTGTTTTATATAGCTTCTAGGTGCGTAGTCAAAACTAGGATATTAACTGAAAATCTATACAGAAAAAGTGTTTATTATACGATTGAATTCTTGTAAAATAATAATGAATGAGGTACATACAAAAACTTAAAGGACCAAGGTTCAAATTCTTATAAATGGTAGGTTCTTTTGGATTGTCGTGCCAGTAAGCAGCGCAAAGAGCGTAATCAACCAATAGACAAGCTTTATTATTACTTGATAAGCAAATGTAGCAATCCCATTGCCATTGGTGACTTCTTTTTCCCTTGCTAAGGGCCACAGCAGACATGCTACTTTTATCATCGGCGATCGGCGATTTTGCGACTGTATCGATGCTGCGTCGCGTTTTGACGACTCTTTCTCTACAGTGACAAAATCGCCGATCTCCGATGCTAGCATGTCTGCTGTGGCCCTAACATAACTTTTGTCTTAAAAGTGCCGAATTTTAAACTTAAAACGAATTCATATTATGTAATATTTTAATTTCGCAACATTCACATCAAGATTTCACTTCTCAAAATATTCTTAACCAGCTTTTGCCCGCTATAATTTTAATAACATAAACAACAGTGAAAACTGTTCAGTGGTTCTCGAGATTGCCGCATTCATACTTACAAACACTTTATACTATTTAGTTATACATACTATGTACAATATTACACGCGTATGATATTTTAAGAATACAGAGAATTGGTATAACATATTTACAGACTTCATACATTCGGATACAAATACGCCTTAGAACGCTGCGCTAACCTATAATAGCGGCACGCTATGATGGCCGTTTTGACATGTTGGGAGGGGGAAAGGATGAACCTTTTTATAACGGAATAAGATTCATTTTCATTTTTGACATTCTTAAATTTTAAAACGGCCAGTCTTATTCCGTTTTAATAAGGTTCATTTTCTCCCCCCCCCCCCCCCCCCACATGTCAAAACGGCCATCATAACGTAGCGCTATTATACCGCCTTATTTAAAATTAAATAAACTGACACGTATTCACTTAATAATTTAATTATATTTTAATCTCTGTCAAACGACAGACGAATTTCATTGTACGCGTAATGTACCCCAAATTTATAGTTACGATGGATTTACACTGGCGTTACAAATCACTTTAGTTTTTAGCCATGCTTTGTACAACGATAGTAAAATGGCTAAAATATCTACACTAATATTATAAACGCGAAAGTAACCGTCTGTCTGTCTATTACGCTTTTACGACTAATAATCCGCTAAACCAATTCTGATGAATTTTGGCGAGAGATAGACAGGACCTTGGACAAAACATAGGCTACTGTTTATCCCGGAAAAATTTCAGGTTCCTGAGGGATTTTAAGTTAACGCGGACGAAGTCGCGGGTAGAAACTAATATCTCTATAAATTTGGGGGAACGAATAAATCTGAAGTTCGTGCGACTTCCGAACGGGGTCTAAACTATTGTTAACATGTCTATAGTCTCCCAATTATTACACCAAGAGCCTGTTTCAAAATCGTCATATAACTTTTATCCACCGAATAAATCTGGGGTTTTGACAGTTTTTCCATAGAATATCTGTCGAACGTCAAATTTATTGGGTGGCTAAAAGTTCTCTGACGATTCTGTAATAGACCCTAATATTCCATGTCCAAATAGTTCTCGTTTCCTCATGATAAATAAACTATGATCACTGTTCTTTATCATCTTCGTCGATACAGAACTCTGCGTCTAATACTACCTGAAACAAAGTCATAATTTGTATTCTTCGTTTTCGTTCTAGATACGGACCAACCACGCATTGGACTCCGCACTCTAAGGCCCGTATTAATAAATCCATCTCAAAGATGAGATCGATTGCAATAAGATGCAGTTTTGACGTTTAATGTATGGAACATCTCTCAAAAACAGCATCTTAAGTTCGATCTCAATCTTGAGATCGATTAATTAATACGGGCCTTAGTCCGAGTCTGTGATATAGTCGTCGTAACACTCACCCCTTGCATGCCAGCGACGGCGCGGTCCGTTTCCTTCTCCGAGTCGTCACCTCCGTCCTGTTCTTCCACCACTTGCATCTGTGCCTCTTGTTCACCATCTAGTAACAATAACATGAAAAATGTAAATATTTTTTATCAGCACAGCATATCGAAGCCGGTAATCAGCACAGCATATAAAAACCGGCCAAGTACATGTCGGGTCATGTACAGTGTAGGGTTCCGTAGCCATTTCTCTGGAGAGTCGAATTTGAATAAATCATTATCGCCAGACTTACACACAAACTGTATGGTCCCAAACTAAGCAACGCTTGTACTATGGCTACCGTACAATGGACTGGGGGCGATCACAGTGACACCCAGACCAGGGCAAATTACGGAAAGATAATTTCCGTAATTAGCCTCTGGCGGAAATCGAACCCGCTGCTGTGAGCCGAGTGCCCAACGCTCAAACCATTGCGCCAAGCCGTTTTCAATCATCATCATCATCTCGACCGAAATACGTCCACTGCTGGACATGGGCCTCCCCCAAGGTTCGCCACAATGACCGGCCTTGCACTGCCCGCATCCAGCGGATTCCCGCGACCTTCACCAGGTCGTCGGTCCACCTTGTCGGAGGCCTACCCAGGCTACTATAATACTATCATAATAATATATTAAAGTACTAAGGGCCGTATTAATAAATATGTATATCTCAAAGTTGAGATCGATCTTAAATGCATTGTTGACGTTTAATGTATGGAACATCTGTCAAAAACAGCATCTCAAGTTCGATCTCAATGTTGAGATCGATTTATTAATACGGGCCTAAGACTCACCTTCAGAGGGCGCGTGTATGAGTTGCAGCGTGCCGTCGACGATCTGTCCGGATATGACGCCGGACAGGCCGGTCACGTTGATCTGCTGCCGGACCTTCTTGGCCTCTTGTTCAAGCTGCTGTTGCAAGTACAGCTCCTTGTGATGCACCTTGTTGTGGTACTTGAGGTGATGCGCTTTCGTGAACTTCTTGTTGCATGGAGCGCATCTGTGAGAGATAACATGGATGGTAACCTTTAAGCGCACTACACACCAAGGTCGCCGTCATGTCGACAGGTTGTGTCGGCGGCTTATTTTGAACCTTATTTTAAACCTGCCGACTCCGATCCGCAACAGTCGGCGACTTTGGTGTGGAGCGCGCTTTAGGCCATACGTCCACGGCGCTACTCAAAAGAAACGGAACTGCTTAGTAATTAAAATTACTAACTAATTACTAGTCGCACGTCCGCGACGCTACTGGACGCGACTAATCTAGAGTATATTCTTATTACATAACATAACATAGACGTCATGACTTTTATACCCAATGGGGGGTAGTCAGAAGCTTGAGTGGCCATACACCACCACATTGTGGAGGTTTAAGCCATCTCAAGGCCCACGTTTCACCAGATAGTCCGAACCCAACGTGACAGGTGGTGAACCTTGTCGCCGTGTATACAGGAACTGACTATTACCTAATCCCGAGGGATAGGTAGGTTTCCTCACGATGTTTTCCCTCACCGTCAGCGAACTGTAAATTATGCACATAGATGAAAATTCATCCATTGGTGCATGCCCCACCGGGGATCGAACCTGGGACCTTCTGATTGCTGGCCCATCATGTTCGCCCCTAGGCTACAGTCGCTTATATTCTTATTGTAACTAGATAAACATAAATAGCAACTCTATTCCTCTAAATGGATTTTTCAATCAGCACAAAGTCAATCTTCCAGCAAAGTCGTCGGGGTAATGACTAGAGACGCCAGCTTTTACGTCTTGCTTCACTACGTTATAATAACTACCATTCTTCCCCATGATAGTATACGAAGTATATTACAAAATGAATGCAGAGTTGACGTAACAAGGTATGCTTACGAATATTTTTTCTCTCCAGTGTGCGTGAGCATGTGGTTGGCCAGCACGTACGAGTACGTGAACGATTTGCCGCACAGCGAACACTGGTACGGCCGCACGCCCATATGCAACCTGTACAGATACAATAAACTATTATTAATACAAGAATTTAAGACGTCATTTAGCTTTTCGCGACCACGGAATCAAATTGTAGAATTTTGCAGTGTATGGTCGTTTTGGCTTCAACAGCAAATCTGCCATACATGATCTGTTTAAAATCAAATGTGTCTTTATTCTTACTGACAATAGAGATCATTTAGAGGTCGACAAATCAATTCAAACCAACACTATAGTGTTACAATAAGCTTTCTCATCAATATAATTTTGAAATCATCGAAATCGGTCCATCCGTTCCGATTTTATAACACATTTTATTTATGTGCGGCCGGCACGTGTGACGTCACACGGCCGGATCGGCTTGAAGGCGCGCTGTACCTGCGCCACCATTCACTACAAAGCGCGAGTGGGCCTCGTGACGTCACAGCAACCGTGCGAGAACTTCGCTAGTAATTTGGTCAAATCTTCGTCAATTTTTGTCGGAGGACAAAAATGTTTGCACTGTATGTTATGGATTTCTTAACTCTACAAATCTGCATTCTTAACTAAATTCCTTACGGATCTCCATTTGATATATTAATTTTCCTTTATCATCCTTTCGAAACAAGTAAACGGGCAACTACATGGCCATGGGTATTAACGAACAAACAGCTTACCTCTTATATTCCAGCGCCATTCGTCAGAGATTACTACCTGATAATTCCGTCATGAAGGGCTCAGGGACGAGATGACGTCACTTAACATACAACTAACGAGTGGGTAAGATAGGATTGCTGGGTGGTCATAAAAAATGCTAACCTACCACACCTAGGTTTCACTGCCTGAGTAAAAACCTATAGAGCTATTACTTAACCGTTACAACCTTGTTTCGATTGCTTACAATCGTCCCGTTTTGTCTTGTCTATTGAAATTAATCGAGAAAAGTCAATTGCAACGAAGCAATTTTACTTACTGTTACCAAAAGAGATCATTTTAATAATATATAATAATATATTCTGGGACATTATTTTACACACGGCTACCTGATCCCAAACTAAGCAGAGCTACGGAAACCAGATAACTGATATTACTACATATACTACTTTTTGTTTGTAAATACATACTTAATATACATATACACCCAGACTCCGGACATACAGACATGTTCATGCACACAAATGCATGTCCCGGGTAGGAATCGAACCTACGACCTGCAGTGTGAAAGGCCGAATCTTAGCCAACCACGCTAACGGGCCCGTCAATAGGTTTGCAACAGTCAAGTAATGGCCTCAATTAATGGATTTTGCAGGCAAAGGCCCCTATTTCAGCCCCCACGAGGTGTGGGCTTCCGGCTCTCTCATTCCTCGTACAAAACACAGCTGTAGCTATTACACGGCGATCTCCTGTGAGAGGGTGGTACTACCCCGGTCGAGCCAGCCTGTATATGAGCTGCAGTCAATTGGCTACACCTTCGCTCTACACCAGAGTTAGCTTATATTCGTCCTAGTCACTGTAATAAGTAATATCGTACCTCTCATGCTTCTGCCGTGTGCCGTAGTCTCCGAAGCGCCGTTCGCATATGCGGCACTTGTATGGCCGTTCGCCGGTGTGCCGCTGCATATGCCGCTTCAACGCCTCGCGCATGACGCTCGCGAACCCACACACACTACCGCCGACCCAGCACGTATTAACCATTGTTCGGAGCGAGCGTGTGGACGGGGCTTTATGGCTTTGGTGACAGTGAGTTCTCGCTTTAAGACGTATGTAGCTCCCAAATACTGGTGTAACGGCCCGGAAGGGATGATGGATTTTAATTACAATAATCTTGGGATCAAGATGGCAAAATGGGATATGGGAATGAAGGAGAACAACTGAGAAATGATATGGCAAGAAGAGGGGAACAGAGCTATACGTGAATTTGAAAGGGTACCAGACGTATAGAAAGATTTCTGGCTGTTCAAAGAAAACCGTGATACCTAATTCTGTTTATTTATTTTTTTATATGTACATATATTCAAACACATAATCCATGACATGATGACTCCTGAAGGAGACGAAGTCAAAAGAAAAGATGATTTTTAAGAGTGATATGCAAGAGGATTGTGAATGAAATAGTTGAAGGCGATAGCCCGTTAGAGGGAGCACACAGATTACTGACCCTACGCAACTTCAACTGCACACAGGAATGCGTCGCGGGCGCCTTGAGTCTGAACTCAGAACTGAGGGAACTAACAAATGGGATGGATGAAATAGGGCAGAGTAAATGTAGGAAATAAGTATAATTCCTGAATCCCCCTCGCATTGAGGGGAGGCCCGTGCCCAGAAGTCCGATGTTAAAAGGGCTAATATTATTAATTATAATTTAATTTTTAATATAGGGTACAAATATGTAATAAGAAATGAATAGGGAAAGGGATTGCCACTCACTCCCACCTTCAACAAAACTCGTCTTCAAACTCGTCCTAATACCCGTCACCAAAGCCACCAGCCCCTACCACGCGTCGCAAACTCGATCACCTCTCATGTCTCTGCATGTCCGCGCGCGTGACGAAGTTCCGGTTACAGAACTGACAGGCGTGCGGGCGCGCGGCCGTGTGCCGCCGGACCATGTGCCGCTTCAGGCAGAGCCGCGTCGTCGCCGTGAACCCGCACACGCTGTTCCAATGTATGTCGTGTACGACGGGACTTTGCGCTCGGAACCGATGGTAGGGGCGCGATTTTTATAGACTACCATGTATGGAGTTACAATGGCGTTACAAATCACTTTTGTTCCTAGAAATGCTTTGTAAAACCATTGATTGTAAACTGGATAAAAATCTCTATTAATTTGGTGGTAGCAATGTGAGGTGACATAACTAGTTTGACTTTTAATTAGATTCAGTATCTTGAAAAATAATAAAAATAATGTTACCCATGGACCAATTACTAAGGGGACTGGCCCTAAGCAACTCGGCCGAGTGGTCGGCCTAGTACTAACATCGACATAAATCGAAGCGAGTAGTTCAACTATTTACCGGTAGATAGAACAATGAAAATGAAAAAACAATGACCAAGTTTTTTTTCATACATATATCTAATAAGGGCACCTCTTTCTTTAGTCTTTACTCTGTGGTGTTACCTTAACCTTGTTATGTTGTTTGTTTCAGAATGGTCAGATAATATTTCCAAATACATTTGGCGTTTTAACGGATTTTCCGTGGTAATAAGTATTTTAATAATTTACATTATTCCCATCGCAATAATATAAATACGAACAATATTCAGTTAATTTATTTCGTTAATTAGATTTTTCACTTCTACCTTTTTGTGAACCTGAATCAAATTAAGTCAAACTCTAGTATCCTCATTCTTATTTCATTCGTGCTATACACCCCACCGAAGATTCCGAACGCATGATCCCGTCGCACCAAGCGAAACTCGCCTCTCATGCTTCTGCCGACTGCCGAAGTCACCGAAGCGGCGATCACAGACGCGGCACTTGTACGGGCGGGCTCCCGTATGCCGCATCATGTGCCGGCGCAGCTCCATGTTCAGAACGCACGCGTACCCGCAAATGCTGGAGAACCCGAAAACATTTGAATTTCGAACCGGAACTGACTTTTTTTTTTTCTTTGGCATAGATATAAAACTTTCACATTTGAATTTCGAACCGGAACTAACATATTATTTCTTCTTTGGCATAGATATACAACTTTTTAATAAAGTTATTTTTTTATAATAATCTCGTTTTATTGTTTATTTTTTAACGAGACGCGGGTGCAGGTGCGTTCAACATGATATTTAATTTATTTATTGTATTCAATTAGAGAAACAGCGTGTGCGGGAACGGACGTTGTTCGCCATGGGCGCGGGTGAAGATTTCTATCTCAGAAAAGTTACAAAATTTATGTCTTGTCTATTCTTAATGTTTGTTTCATAAAGTTAGAGACCCCACCAGCACCCATGTCTCGTAGAACACATGGAGGTGATATTTGTTTAACAATTATTTTCAAAAAACAATAATACACAATTTAAATAATAACAGTAGCTATTTAATTAATGGCTGAAATTTAACAACAGTATTAATTAATTAAAAAATATATTAAAGCTTTTATGTAACTTAAAACACTTAAATATTCTCGAAACTTGTTCTTAATTTCAGCCATTGATTCCAATTCTGTTGTCATCAAATCATGTCCAAACATGCTCTCCGAGTCTAGACTTATTAATTTGACACATATTTTTGTCTTGCTCATACGGAACAAACATGAGCAAGATAGCAGTACAGTTAGGGGCTATGCAGACGGGCAACTGGCAACTGACAACTAGCTGTTTTCATATAAAACACTTGCGAAACAGTTGCTGCAACTGGCAATTGTTTGCTGCAACTGCCAAAAAACCATTAAAAGTTGATAGTTTCGGAAACTTAGTTGCTAGTTTCGGCAAAGAAAGTTGCTCCGTGTGCAAAGCCTCTTAGTTTAGTTGTGACAACAGAATCAGAACTATTAAAGCCTCTACACACATGCCGCCGGCTTTTGCCGCTTTCGTTTCGTTTCATATGTACGGAACGCCCGTCAGGTTTGATTAGGCAGGCTGCATGCCCGGCGACCGAGCCACCGGCATAGTGTAGGAGCCATTATTGCTGTAACGCACTAACTCGATCAGCGAAGACCGTCTGACAGAGAATGAGCTAAGAAAAATAACCCTGACTTACACTGACATTACAAAACACTTTTGTTCCTAGTAATCTCACTAATATTATAAATGTGAAAGTTTGGATGGATGAATGGATGTTTGTTACTCTTTCACGCAAAAACTACTGAACAGATTTGGATGAAATTTGGAACACAGATAGTTTATAACCTGGA
The DNA here is from genome assembly GCA_947859195.1 of Drymonia ruficornis. Lineage (NCBI taxonomy): Eukaryota > Metazoa > Arthropoda > Insecta > Lepidoptera > Notodontidae > Drymonia > Drymonia ruficornis. The sequence continues at coordinate 6,440,385 of OX401926.1, read as the reverse complement.
TTAACACATAGGACACTTTTTATCCCGGAAAAATGTCAAGTTCCTGTGGGATTTTAAAGTAAACGCGGACGAAGTCGCGGGCAGAAGCTAGTGCTTTGTAAAACCATTGCTAACATTCTCTATAAACTTGGCGGTAGCTGTGCGCTAAATGCATATATTTTTAGCCAGTTTACAATGGTGATACAAAGTATTTTTAGGAACTAAAGTTATTATTAATGTCAGTATAAGTCCATAATAACGTTCTATGAATTTGGGGGTGTTTTTTTCTTATATACTTCTGATAGACGACGGTCAGGACTGATGAAATCAGAGCGTCTATTAGAGCTTTATTTCTAGTAATAACGCAATGCTCTGAATGAACGGTGACATACCTGCATACGAACGGCTTGATGCCCAAATGGCGTCGTATGTGCGCCTGTAGGGACGCGTTGGACGTGAACGACGCACCGCACGTCTCGCACGTGTGTCTACGAACAAAACATCGATTATACCGTGTCGCGTTGTCAAAGAGGCGTGAGGCGATTTTTAGACTACATGGTGAGATATTGTGAGATTTGCCTCGACCCCCTCCCTCCATCCCTAATCTCACGTGATATTTTTCAAAAGCCATATTTTAGTAGAGTAACATGTTTTACTTAATTTAACCCCAGTTTTCTCGCAATTTTACACTATTTTTTGCGGTAAAAAAATACGGGATATTTGCCGAGTCCCTCCCTCTCCTATACGCCTCACGTAATTTATGGACGCCCCCTAAAACAACCGAGTGCATATCAGATAACAGATTTATTGTAACTTTTTATGGCCACTTGTTGTGTTGGGTCTAGGAAGCCGTGTAGCCGTCTACGACTTGCTGGTCTATGTACCAGACACAACGACCTCGCCGGCGAGGTCGACGTATCCCCACTTCCACTAATAGGTGCGACGCACCTAGGCATTCGACAAGCCCACTGTGTTTCTTGCCGGATCTTCTCAGTGAGGTCGCGTAGTGATCCGGTGGTAATTTTGACCCCTTTCTCTCAGAGACAGCAGCCCAAGCCGAGGCCGTGCCCAACGTGGCAACCTTGAGCCAGCTGTCCCCCTGCCCTTATAGCTGGAGCGCACTTTGCGTTTGCCCTCTGTCCGGGTGAAGTTATAAAGGCCAATCTGGCCAACAATGTATAGTCCATTAAAAAACTAGACGGTAGGATTTTTTTACTGGTGTAGAACGACGCCTAATACTTACGTCTTTTCATAGACATATCTCTTCTTATGCTGGTACTTCTTCTTGGGCTTGGGGTTCAGGATGTGCTCGGGGATGGGCTCGGAGAAGGCCAGGATTGTCTCCTTGAGGAGTACGTCCTCGCCGTCATCTGCCTTCACTTTAGCCTTGGCCTCGGGGGCCTTGCGGGGTCGGCCACGCTTGCGGGGCTGTTGCTGTTAGAAATATAAATACATGAATATCGCGAACAAGAGCGCCTTTACTATAGCTACAGTACAATGGCGATCCCGGTGACATCCAAAGCAGGGCAAATGACTAAAACACCGTTTCCGATTTTTTTTTTCTGCCGGGAATCGAACCCGCAACCACCCGATGCAATGAGCCGCTTGAACCACTGCACAAAGTTGTCATCAATAAAGGCACATAAATAAATTTCAAGTGTCTGTGATTTAGAATTAAAACAAAAATATTTTGGCTAGAACAAAGATCATTTTCGAATTTGCCTTAACGAGAATCGAACCTGCTGGCCTACTCCGAAATACGAACCTAACGTTTCGGCTGACGGATTGTCGTGATTTGACATTTCTTCTTTCGTTTTTCTTTACAATTTGACATTGTTTTGATCGTAAATCGAATCCGTACTTCGGACGATCCGTCAGCGACGTATTTCGGAGTAACCCCCCTGCATTCACCCGGTGCCGCAAAACTAAAGGTACGTACTAACTACTATACATAGCGGTATTCGATTATAATATGAAACTTACCAATACCTCTTTGACCTCCGGTTCCGAGTCATGATTGTCGGGATCAAAGTCTGGATCGTCGTCTCCGTCGAAATCTAGAAAACAAAATCTTCTGTTTATACGTAATGGCGGCTGTACACGGTCGTCTCGTCGCCTCGCGTGCCTCTCGTCGCGTAGAGGCTCAAACCCTTTGACTCGAGCGCAAAAAACTAACACGCTTCCGAGAGTAAAAAGGGACGCGAGGTGCAACGCGACGCCCGACCATGTACACACTCGTACTCAGCCTTTCTCGTGGTGTTTCGACGAGCATGTACAGCCGACATAAGAAACACCGATAAGACAAAACGCCACTATTGTGCTACTAGTTACTAATTAATTACTAAACAGTTTCTCATCATCGTGTACATCGTGAGGAAAATTACCTAACCCTCGGGATTAGGTAATAGTCAGTTCCTGTATACACGGCGACAAGGTACACCACCTGTCACGTTGGGTTCTGACTATCTGGGGAAACGTGGGCTTTGAGTTCGTTAATACCTCCACAATGTGGTGGTGTATGGCCACTCAAGCCTCTGACTACCCCCGAATGGGGATAAAAGTCGTGACGCTACAGTTTCTTTTGAATAGTGCCCAGGATGCGTGGCCTAATCCATAATATGTGTATTGCATACCATTTTCGAAGGCGTCGCCATCATCGTCTGCGGGCTCCTGCTTCAGGTCGAGCGAGCCGCTGGCCAGCATAGTGGTGAGTGCCTCGGGCTCCTGTTCCGCTTTCTTGGGCTTCTTGCGTTGGTACGGGGATAATTCTGGACGGAAAATATTACGAAGTGCTGAACTGTCTAACAATCACCAAATCATCTACTGTACGATTCCAGAGGAACTTCCTAACACAATTAGGCTGTAGAACAAACTCCCTGTCGAGGTTAATCAAATACTACAACATGGGGTTCTTCAGCAATTATGTTAAAAGTTCTTTTAAGGATGTGAAGACAGGTAGTTGGGAGACTTCCTGGTGGAGCTGCACTAGTAGCACAGCCGGCCGTGACAAGACAAAACGCGAGATAAATTCATTTAGTCTCATTCTCTCCTCCTCCTTATCGTATGGTTAGTGGCCGAAGGTCTGACACGGTCTAACGACTGCTGCCTAGATGACAACAACCAGGACCGACTTTTAACGTGCCCTCCGAAGCTGCTCAGTTCAAATGCCACTAAATGGTCACCCATCTCTGACTAACCTTGCCGAGCGTTGCTTAACCTCTGATCGTTTACCGATCAGTGATTGCAGCGGACTACGAGCGTCAATTCTCTCCTGAGGGCCTACTCAGTTTCAAACGAAAACGAAATTTCGGACGAAATTCGCGTATTTCCTACTACGTTTCTCATTGATTCCTACATTTCTTACGAACGAAAATTGTTTGACGTCTTCGTCATCGTCGAATCTAAACGTCAAACAATTTTCGTTCGTAAAAAATGTCGGAATCAATGAGAAACGTAGTAGGAAATACGCGTATTTCGTCCGAAATTTCGTTTTCGTTTGAAACTGAGTAGGCCCTCTGTGCATTAAGTAAGAGAGCAACTCAGTGTCACATAATGCGTGAAAATAGTCTTGTCTTGGCGCGTGTGGTAGCCCTTCTGGGATGGCTGGAGTAACCAGCCCACCACCCTTCACTACACAAAACAGGCACACCAAGCCATCCATTTGTGGACAGTGCCCATAGAAGAAGAACAAAGACAGGCAATGTATTTTTAAAAGGAAAGAAGTCAGAATACAACATCTACTCACCGATCTGGCCTTGCTCATTAGGATACTTTCTCGGACGTCCTCTCTTCCTAGGTCCAGGTGCTTTCGTCACCACCGCACTGCTTGGAGTCTTCACCAGTGTCCTGGTCCATTGACCCTGGGGGTCATGTTCAACGGGCAGCTCATATTGGAGGAGCAGCCCGTTCTCTTGCTTTATTGTTATTGTTTCCGTCTCCGTTACTGATAAAGAAATTGTATGGAAATGTTGGACTATAGAGACTAAAGATTAGGTACATAATTTATGTATCAATTTTTAGGGTTCCGTACTAAAGGGTGCCAAGGGGACCCTATTACTAAGCCTATGCCGTCATGCCGTCTGTCAGCGGGCTGTATCTCACAAACCGTAATAGGTAGAGTTGAAATTTTGAGAGAATGTGTATTAGGTACTAAGCCGCTACAACAACCTATACTAAAAATATATTAAAATTTAAAAATAAAGGGTCCCCATACAAAAAAACTGATATTTTTGTCATTTTTATTCTATGGTGGTAAGGAACCCTTTATGGGTGAGTCCGATACGCACTTGTTTGCCCCTGTTCCTCAACATGCTGTCTCAACCTACTACAACACAAAAAATGCATGTGTATGTAAATAATTATACCTAGTTACTGAATATGTTTACTGTCTTCTAGGCCACGGCTTGCGCTATTCTGGGATCCAGAGTTCTGTACAACTTATGTAACCTTTATTAAGGTCAAATAAATTTCATTTCACGTTACAGTATAATTTACCATTTTACTTGTGCCAGATGTAATATTGTAAAGAGCACATAGTGGACACAATAGTATAAAAGCTGTTCTATATGCAATGCACTGGACTGGGAACGTATGTAAAACTGAAGCAAATCTAATTAGACATTTTATTATCAGCGCTTGTAATAATTACTTGGTTAAGTGAAATACATATTTTTTTTATACTAAGTTTAGGCTGAGAAACAAAGTGCAGGCATGGAATCAGAGGGGTTTGCATATTTCATTTATTTACTCATGTTAAATATGCATAATAATGGAACAGTGTCTGGGTGCAAGCCACGCTTAGTTTTGGCGGGAAGATGCGTCTGATTATGGTAATACTGGATATTTCCATGTTCAACTAACCTTTCGAAGAGCCGCTCCCTGAGACAACCTCTGAACTCTTCTTGAACTCCTCCAAACATTCTTTCAGGGTCTCGTTTGATGTTAAACATTGCTGCTTGAACTGATACGCAAATGTTAGCCGGTCCACGCAGTTCAAGCATATCAGCGTGGGGAAATTGTCGTTTTTCGATATCTAAAATAACGAGCATTACGATATTTTTGATAATTATTAGCAGAATAAATCTGAACTTTCATTATTTCTATCTTCTGGGATGTCAGCAAAAAATCCCAAAATCGCCACAAATAAACAATATAGCAACATTATTGAGGTAAAAAATCATAGTGTGGCCATCGCAACCATTTTGATGTGGTAATTTTTACTTGCCTCCACGCCACAGCAGAAGGTATACTTGTCTCCAAGTTGTTCATTGTTTTCGTCCCAATCGAAGAGGGAAACCATGTCTCCGGTCTCCAGACACACTCGGCACGTTAATTGCCAGTCCATTTTGAGATAGGAACGGCGCAACTACTACAAAACCCATCAAAAATCCAACAAAATGCAGAATTTTCTACAACCGGATGTTTGGACATTTGACAGTAGAGCCAACTTTGACATTTTAAATAAAGGCACTCATCCACTCATACACAACGTACAATGATACCATAAGCTGCATGTATACGGAAAGGTTTCAAATTTAAAATTACCTATGAAAGTTATTATAGTTATAAAAATCATATATGAATATTTGATTACTTGCCCTGTCTTCCTATCATTAAATTTTATCAGTTTTATAAATTGACCATAGACAAAATATTTGTCAAAGCTATTTTTAAGTTTTTTTTTGTTTCTGACCGCACCAAAAAGCATTCACTGCTGCCAACATCAGAATTGACTTATCTGTCTGGCTGGTCTGTCGTCTCGTCCGCCCCTTCCCCTCCCCACAAGTAACGTCAAATCGGTCGGTACAAAATACAACAACAATAAACACGATGAAATTATATCGAAACATTGTGAACGTGTAATTAATTATATCAAAATGGAATTGTTTAGATCAGAGTCGTATTATATATTCGTCAAGAACGAGTCAAGCCTATGGTGGAACAGGTTAACGGGGGCATTTTCCGTCCGATCGGGTGCGTATAGAAAATCTTTAAATTTTTGGCAATCGCAATGTTATTTGACCTAGATAAATCATGTAACGCATTTAAGAATCATTATCATGCAATGTTGTGTTCATAATTCGGTGATTACAAGTTCAATTTGGATAATATCAGTGATTTACAAAGTCGACTTTTACGCGATTGCTTGAATTATTACTTCTTTGTTTTAGCCTGGGATATGTCCGATATCGAGGATATCGAGTGTCTAGGCATTACTCACGGAATTATCGGTAAAGTGGAGCACTCCAATGTATTCGAACCTCGCCTGATCATAATAAAAGAGGCAGTTCCAGTTGGTACTATTTATTTCCACCACACAATATATAAAATCAAATCAATATGCTTTTTGAACATGGGACCGGCAAATCAGGAAGTGGAACTGTCACCGTGTACGAAACACGGGTCTCTGAACTCCATGGCAAGTTCAAATAAGTCTTTGAATAAAAAGATGGGGGCTAGGCTGTTTGAGAACTCAGCTTTTCTGAACAAGACTGTTGGTGCTGTGAAGAATGTCAGTAACACAATCAAGACCACTACACAGCAGGCTGCTACACAGGTAAAAATATTGCTTTATATCAAAATTAAACAAAAAATACTTTTTTATATTTTTATTAATAAATAGGTAAAATACTGATACCTCTCACCAGCAGTCCAGTCGTTGGCAATCACTTTCAAAATATTGTATATAACAAATATATATGTTAAAAACTGATGTACTTACAAAATCACAATCCTCAAAGCAAAACATATAAAAACTTTTTACCTATGAGATTAGTTCATCAATGGTATGGTGTACCTAGTGGGTACCTTTAATCTCATAGTTTCAACCACTACAGTGTGGCCAAAATCAAAGCAAACTATTCAACAAACCATATCAACCTGCAGGTAAAGCAAACTGTAAAGAAACAATGTGATCCGAAAATAGCGGAACGGTTCGAGAAACGTCTCACGGACGAGTTGCATAAAATCTTCGATGACTCGGACAGTTTCTACTACTCCCGGACCCTAGACCTTACCAACAGCCTCCAGAGACAGTACGAGATCGAGAAGAAATTGGAAGCTGAAGTGGGCACCGGGAAACCAGTTGTAGATATAACGAAATGGTGGAAGCATGTGGATGATAGATTCTTTTGGAACAGGCATATGTTGAATGACATTATTGCTTTGGGGGTGAGTAAATAATATCACAGTCTATAAATCATACTATCAGAAATGGTAGCAAAGGCGGCCGTGACATGGCAAAATGCGAGATAAATCGATTTCGTGTCATTCTCTCTTATGTAATATGTAAGAGAGAGAGTGACTCGGTGCGACATAATGTGTCACAAAAGTCTTGACATGAAGCGTGTGCTAGCCCTGCAGTCATTGTGTTCCAAACTACTATACAATGTGGATGGGGATTGTTAGCAATTCGGAATTTTGTTGGAAGACTCTATTTTATTTAACTGTGCCAACTGAATGGTCCTAAACTAAGCAGTGCTTGTACTATGGGTTAAGGGTACGGTAAAATAGACTGCGGGCGGTCCCCATATATCGACCAGATAAATACCCTCTCACAGATGATCGGTGTAAAGTAACTACATAGTTGCATTTCCTGCAACGAGTGAGAGACCCAAGAGGCTCCCTTGCCCTCCCTCTGTCTGGGGAGTGGTACAGAGGGAGGGGAAGGTACAAGCGTCTATAGGCTACGGTAACTGCTTAACATCAGACGGGCCGTAAGCTTTTTTTCCACCGCAGTCCTATAAAAAAAAAAAAAAGCTTTCAGGTTGGCAACATGCAAGATATGACTTTCACGTTACAAGTATCTATAAGCTGCTCGAAATCTACTATGGTACGGCCGTAAGCTTATTTGCCACCATAGACTTTTATTTTTAATTAACCTGTGTCGTCCTACTACTGGGCAAAGGTCCTTCCTCCACTCCTCCCTGTTTATGGCAATACGAGGCCAATCATTCAAGTAGAAGTCTAACTCATCCCTAGTCATATAAAAAATTTATACTAAGTTAAAAATGATTTTAATATGTGAATATTCCACCACCAGAGTCCAGATTGCGACCAGTGGATCCTGCCCATCATCCAGGGCTACGTCCACCTGGCCCAGATAGCGGTGGAGCCAGCAGACGCTAACCCGCTCAACACTGAGTCGCTGACCAACGCTAACTCGTGCGACGAGACCTTCACCCTCGGGGTTATATCCAGACGGTCTCGTTACCAGGCTGGGACTAGGTGAGTACAAGCCAGACTAATATCTAATACACCATATGGTCCCAAACCACACTGTGAAATTTTGCCTCAATGAGAATCAATACTAGGTCAAACTCATAACCAACACTATAGTTAAAACTAAGCCTTCTTATCAATATACTTTTGAAATCATCGAAATCGGTCTATCCGTTGCAATTTAATTACACATTTTGTATAAGGTGCGGCATGTGCGTGTGACGTCACACGGGGCCGTCGGATTGAAGGCGCGCTGTACCCGCCCCGGCCCGTGCCGCCGTTCATTACAAAGCGCGCGTGGCCCAAATGACGTCACAATAACCGCGCATGAACTTCGCTAGTAGTTTGGTCACAGCTTCGTCAATTTTTGTCGTAGACCAAAAATTTTTGCACTGTATGTTATGGATTTCTTAGCTCTATAAATCTGCATTCTCAACTCAATTCGTTACGGGTCTCCATTGCAGATACCTGTATTTTATCCCTTCATCCTAAAAATTCAGCAAAGAATTAAAACATCTGGGAAAGGACCATGATTTTATGGTTGTTTAGTTTTGACGTTATTTAAAGTCTGAGGCAAAATTGCACAGTGCGCAAACTAAGCAATGCTTGTACTATGGGTATCGTATAGTGGACCAGCAGGGCAATTGTCTAACTTGAGTTGCAATCATTTTTTGACTGACACATTCGGTGATTTTGACAACTACAATTCATAATTACGTGAGTTGCAACTGAAACCGTGTTTGATATTTAAAATATCTATCGGTTCATTTATTTTCTATGAAAAAGCGATGACGTAACTCGCTCGTAACTCGTTTTCCGTGAAGTTACGCAATCACAATTTGTCGATAGAGATCGATTTCAGTTTCAAACAGTGAATGATTGATACTTTCTTACTATATACTTTCTTAATAGATACTTTCAACAGAGTTACGCAATCGACCTGCTGGGGCCATTGCGAACTCAATACGAAAGCAATCGTCCATTAGGACCGTACAGTTGTGTGTAAGTCTGGCGTTACTAATAGGCCCCCAAGGCAAATTACAAAAATACCATTTTCGAAGTTTGACCGTACGGGATCAAACCCACAACCTTCAGGTGCAGTGAGCCGAGCGGTGAACGCTTGAAACACTACGCCATATGGCATTCAACACATTGCAGGAGGAATGAACTTATATACAAAATAATTATTAATTAAAAATATTATCAATGGTAGTTGAGATTTCAACTATAAAAAAAAATAAGACGGTAATTTAAGCTTTCCCGTGGTTTAAGCTACAATTTATCTTATTGACCTAAAGAAAAAATAAATAATAACTACTAAATTATATTTAGTAATTTTATTATTGTTATTCATGTTCTAATGTTATACATATATAGTTTAAATTTAGCTACAAACTTCCTCAATGATCTATGTGCTTCACACATTGTAGTTACGCAAACAATTATTGAATAGGTATTTTATTAGGTAACCAATACCAACCAAAGAGCAATGGAGCGCAGTATCCTAAATGTCAAGCGAACAGATCGAGTGAGAAATACCACCTTGCGCTCCATTACTCAGCTAGCGGACGTGGGAGATAAGACCGCGAAGCTAAAGTGGGAGTGGGCCGGCCATGTGGCCCGTATGAGCCCGGAAAGGTGGGCAAACATCATCACCAATTGGGTTCCCGAAGGAGGACGCCGACAAAGAGGTAGACCAAGGAAGAGATGGCGAGATGATTTGACCACCTTTGCAGGAACATCGTGGCAGGAAATAGCCCAAAATAGAGACATGTGGAGAAGTAAAGGGGAGGCCTTTGCCCAGGAGTGGGACGTATAACGGCTATTGAAAAAAAAAAAAAAAAAAAACCAATACCGAACATAACGTCTATAAGCTCGCCCCCCTTACCAAACTGCCATCAACGAAATGAGGCGCTCATATCAATCACTGATCATTAAACGAACGGAGGTTAATCAACACTTGGCAAGCTCAGTCGGAGATGGGTGACCATTTAGTGGCATTTGAACTGAGCGTCTCCGTGCTTCGGACGTCACGTAAAAAGTCGCTCCCGGTGGTCATCTAGGCAGCAGTCGTTAACCCTTGTCAGAGGCCTTCGGGCGGCTTGAACAACTCTTAGGGCCTACTCTTTTACAAACGAAAACGAAATTTCCCGTATTTCCTACTACGTTTCTCAAGACATTTCTTACGAACGAAATTTGTTTGATTGTGTCTTCGTCGTCGTCGAATCCAAACGTCAAACAATTTTCGTTCGTAAGAAATGTCGGAATGAATGAGAAACGTAGTAGGAAATACGCGAAATTTCGTCCGAAATTTCGTTTTCGTTTGTCAAAGAGTAGGCCCTCTGAAAGTTGGCCAATAACCATACGAAAACTAGAAGATGGGCGAAATGTTGGTGCACTGCAGTCGTCTGCCTACCCCTTTGTGGAATACGGCGTGATGGTATGTTTAATTTACAGGTACAACCGTCGCGGTATCGACTCCAATGGCAAAGTGGCCAACTATGTGGAGACTGAACAGATTGTGTCCATCATATGTTCTGACAGCATACACCGGGCTTCCTTTGTACAGGTAAACTCAATACGTTGGTTCTGCACATGGCGTATTTGGACCAATATTTGCGTTTCGCCGGCTCCATACATTGGCCCCAATGTTGGCCGCAACGCCACTCGTGTGAAGCCGTGGCCACACATTAGATGCATTTGCGCCAAGTTGTGGTCTTGGAGCCAACGCTCCAATGTGCGTTTCGGTCTTGGACAGTTATACCGATACACACATTGATGCGTTGGCTCCGAGACCACACTTTGGTGCAAATACATCCAATGTGTGGCCCTGGAAAAATGTGTGAATCTAGAAATTATTTGCCTCATCGTTGGGTTGGCTAGTTTCTCGATCTAAACGTTGGCCAACATTTGGAGCCAGCGTTATACGGCCAAAACATAATTAACTTCATGTGTGGCATTGTAGTATTAATTTAGCAGATATGGTACTACCTAACATTGCAATCGCCAGACTTGCTCAGCGCACCACTACATGCAGCGATATTCACACATCTGTTATCGCACTCGCAATTCGGCAATTAACTTAAAGGAATTTTGATGAGTGTTATACACTAAACACTGACTGTAGCCTAGGGGTGAACAGGTTGGGCTAGCAATCAGAAGGTCCCAGGTTCGATCCCGGGTGGGGCATGCACCGATGGATGAATTTTCGTCTATGTGCATAATTTACAGTTCGCTGACGGTGAGGGAAAACATCGTGAGGAAACCTACCTATCCCTCGGGATTAGGTAATAGTCAGTTCCTGTATACACGGCGACAAGGTTCACCACCTGTCACGTTGGGTTCTGACTATCAGGTGAAACGTGGGCTTTGAGTTGGCTTAATACCTCCACAATGTGGTGGTGTATGGCCACTCAAGCCTCTGACTACCCCCGAATGGGGATAAAAGTCGTGACGTTACATTTACATTTACATTTTATACACTAAAAGATGAGTCGTATTATCAATACTGAAATGTTTTCAACATTATTTTCCGTGAACAACTGTGTCGTGGCTATAGGCTTCCTACTATAAATGTTTTATTGGTAGTAGCTGGCGCTACTACCTGTAGCCAATTGACTGCAGCTCATATACGGGCTGGATCGACCGGGTTAGTACCACCATCTCACAGAAGATCAGCGTAAAGCAGCTCTACAGCTGCTTTACGCCGATCGCACGAAGCGATGAGTGAGATAACTGGAAGCCCAATCCCCATCTCCCTCCCCCTCTCCGTCCCACTCCCCTTCAGGTCGGCAAAGTGCGAACAATGCCTTAGGTATTGCAAGCATCTATTGGCTACGGTAACTGCTTAACATCAGGCGGGCCGTACGCTTGTTTACCACCTCAGTCCTATTAAAAAAAGACTAACTAAACAGATTATTCGGCTTCGTATTAGAACCCCAGTACCGTTGTTCAGTGTTCACGTTTTGAGTGGTCACGCGCCGATGATTTTAGGCATTTGGTTTTCGGGTCAGCACGTACACTTCTTTCCCTAACTGTATACTTTTGTATATGACTCAGGCGCCGGATAAAACGACACATCATATTTAAAAGTTATTGGTGGTAGCGCCAAGCTGTAGCCAGTTGACTGCAACTCATATACGGGCTGGCTTGACCGGGGTAGTACCACCCTCTCACTGAAGATCAGCGAAAAGTAGCTATTACAGCTGCTTCAAGTCGACAACGTGCGAGCAATTCCTTTGGTATTGCAGCCTATAGCGAATGCAATTAAAGTTGTGTCTCCACTCTAGGGCTTGTATTAATAAATGCATCTCAAATTTGAGATAAACTATAAAAAAAATAAAAATATTCCAAAGTAAACACAGGAAATAATTGCTAACAGTTTTAATGACTAAGAAGGTGTACATGGTGTTAGCATTTAAAATTAAGTAGAATTGTCAGTGGACCTCACACTAGGCCTAGCCTGTATCGTGATCATAGAGTAAAGACTAAAAGAGGTGCCCTTATTAGATTTCCCTATGAAACAACGCGTGGACATTTTGCGCGGGTGAAGGCACGGGTGAAGGGGTGTAGATAACGCCTACTTTGAAATTTGAATCTACCGGTAAATAGCGGAACTACTGGGTTCGTTTTATGTCGATGTTAGTACGTAGTTTTACTTTTTCACACTAGATGTCACTAAGTGTAGTTTCATATAAAAAACGTACTGAGCGCCGCCATCTAGTGTCGAATAGAATTATATTTGGGATGCGAACGTTGGCAAGACGTCTGCACAGGACGAACGCCAACAGCACACTGACTTTAGCCACGCCTACTGTGATGACGTCACCGGCCGAGCTGTGCGATGTAATAGCCACCCGGCCGAGGGGCTTAGACCCAGTCCTCTATTATATATCGTCTATGATCGTGATGCTGTTTTTGACAGATGTTCCATACATTAAACATCAAAACTGCATCTTGAGATCGATCTCAACTTTGAGATGCATTTATTAATACGAGCCTAGATGTCTTTTGTAATGATTTATGAATATTAATTAGAAGATATCTAATCAACGGCCGTTCCATCAGGTTCGGGGTTCCGTGCCTATATTTTGGAGTCAACCCGACTCCAAATTCCGACCGCCGCCTCGTCTCGATAAAAGTTAGTAAACCAGTTTAAATATAAATAAGTTTAATGAAGTCATATTATTGCGTTTTCAATAAATCTGCCCATATACACTAGTATGCCCTATCTATTTCTTTATTTAATTTTGACATTCAGAATGTCAACGCAACATAAGTCGCTTAACATTCACGGTTTTTAAAATTGCTTGCATATTTTCGTTTTACATAAGTTCCATTATTTGTCTTAATCTAAGAACATTTAGATATGTTGCTAATATTTGACTGTGTTCACCAACAACGATGTAAAATAAACAGTATTACCGATTTCGAATATTATTGATAATGTTCAGCGACTTAGGGTCAGTTCAGATAGAGCGGACAAATGCGCGAACAATTTACTGGCTCCATTGAAAATAGGATCGTCTTATCATAGCCTAACCCCCTCCGCACACGGCGGCGTAGCGTAGGCGTATCGTATTACGCGCGTAGGACGCGAGCATTACGAGCACATACATTTTCTAACAAGTCCGCACACGAAGCGGTGCGTCAGCGTAGCGTATGAGATGTTCATCGTCATTACGACAGGCGTAGCGTGCTGGCGTAAAAAAGCAAGCGTAGAATTTTTTTTTTTTCTTCGTTATGGCGTCGCTTTTCGCATATGCCAGTGTCAAGTAAAATACAATATACAATTTTTTTGATGCGTTAAGCACAGGAAGACCTTTGGCTAGGCCTAAAATACCCCCCAAACCCTATTAGTAAAGTGGCTGATACTTTACTGACTAATTACTAGACTTTTTTTAGGTAAACATCTGGTATCAGAGACGCCATGTTTTCAACTAATGACATTTTGCTTACAAAAAGCTACGCCTACGCTACGCCTACGCTACGCGTCGTGTGTAGAAGTCTGCACGTCTCGTACTCGTTGCGTCTTTACGCTACGCCTACGCTACGCCGCCGTGTGCGAAGGGCCTTATGTCGGCTTGCGCATGCTCGAGACTGCGCCGACTGTAGGCTATGGTAATACGGGCCCGTTTTTAACGGAGCCAGTAAATTGCTTGCGCATTTTTCCGCTGACTAAACGACTGCTGTACGGGAGTTGATGATGAGGTATGACCGGCAGCGGAAGAGGAGTCTCAAGAAGCCTTCAAGCAGCACTTCGCGGAGGAGTTGCGCACGTACCGGCAAGTGTGCGTGGTGAACCTGGTGGAGCAGCAGGGCCGCGAGCGCGTCATCTGGGAGGCGTACGGCGCGCACGTGCTCCAGTACAACAGCCCCGACCTCATCTACGCTACCTTCGACTTCCACGAGTACTGGTGAGTGATGAGCCTCGCACCCGAGGACAAGATTAAGTCCGGCTGCACATCACCAGAAACTTTCTGACAGAAATTTATGGGCGACTTGATACAGTCCACATAAGTCATACAACCGGTCCGGCAAATTTATGATAAAAAGAAAGAAAGAAAAGCTTTATTGGAGCTAGCAGAAAAATATAAAATACTAATAAATAAATAAAAAACAACGGGTTGCACTCCGGGAGTGCCGGCAGAAGTGAAAACTTGAACATTAACGTTGTGCATTTTCGTTCCCCCAGCCGCGGCATGCACTACGAGAACGTGAGCATACTGATCAACGCGATCGCGGACATTATTGGCGAGATGAGGTTCTGTTGGAGAGACGATCGCGGGCTCATCTGCGCGCAGGCTGGTGTGTTCCGCGTCAACTGCATCGACTGCCTCGACCGGACCAACGTCGTGCAGGTAACACACCATACCATGACACACTACACCCCACCACACCGCACTACACCACACCAAACTGTACCACGCACTACACCACACCATACCACACCAGACTACACCACGCCATACTCCAGCACAAAACACTACGCTACGCCACACGACACCACAGTACATTACACCACACCACAACGCACCACCCCACACCGCACCACCCCACACCGCACCAAACCACTATTTGGATTCCCTTGGAATGTGGCAAGGAGGGCAAAATATTTTCAGTTCACCAGGGCAGCTTTCAGAGGCTAGGCTCCGAGCGCAACTTTTCATACATACCCCATTCCATAATCGAACCCGCAACTGCCCGATGCAGTGAGCCGAGCGGCCAACGCGAACGCTCAAACCACTGCGCGAAGTGGTCAAATTATCGCGAGGTCTTCGCCGGGGCATGTGCGAGTACCACCTCCCTCTAGATCAGGGATTGCCAAACTATTTTGGATAAGAGAACCCTTTTCCAAAATGAACTGATACCTCAGACCTCCATAGCCAGATTACTTTAAAAATCCTATCTCTATTTTTTTTCCTACTGATACAAAATACTAGTAGGTAATTATTTTTTGAAAAAACATTGAAATCGGTAAGTAAAGTTAAAAGAAATAAAAAAATCAGTGTGTTTCAGTCATTCTTCTTATAACAAGTTGGTACACGTAACTTATACAGTAACTTGCAAGTTTCAAATAAGAACTTGTGTTAATTAATAGGGGTCGATTTGTAGACCCTGTCGACCCCCAAAATCTGTTTTCGTTTATGTCGACCCCTGGGAAACCGATATCGACCCCAAGGGGTCAATATCGACCACTTTGGGAACCCCTGCTCTAGATCCTGGCTCGATCAGCATAACGTGTTTGTGGTATGTGCCAGACTGCGATAGCGAAGTCATAACGTGTTGATGGTATGTGCCAGATGGCGATCGCGAAGTCATAACGTATTTGTGGTATGGGCCAGATGGCGATAGCGAAGTCATAACGTGTTGATGGTATGTGCCAGACGGCGATCGCGAAGTCATAACGTGTTTGTGGTATGTGCCAGACGGCGATAGCGAAGTCAGTGCTGGAGCTGCAGCTGTGCCGGCTGGGGCTGGGCACGCCGGGCGCGGGACTGCCTACAGCATTGCGACACGCCTTCCTCACCATGTGGGCAGACAACGGCGACGTCGTCTCGCGACAGTACGCCGGCACTAAGGCGCTCAAGGTTGGTGCATCATCATCATCAGGCCAGCCAAGATATCCAATGTTGGACATAGGCCTCCCCCAAGGTTTTCCACAACGATCGATATACATACATAATAATAATAATATCCTGGGACATTTTTTACACATGGTTACCAGATCCCAAACTAAGCAGAGCTTGTACTATGGAAACCAGATAACTGATATTACTACATATACTACTTTTTTATTTGTAAATACATAATTAATATACATATACACCCAGACTCTGGACATACAGACATGTTCATGCACACAAATGCATGTCCCGGGTAGGAATCGAACCTACGACCTGCAGCGTGAAAGGCGCCTCCGCGCCAACCACGCTAACGGGCCCGTCATACATACATACATGTACTCACGCCTGTATCCCAAGGGGGTAGGCAGAGACTATTGATTGCCACATGCTTCGATTATGACACACCTCTTTTGCTTCATCCACATTCATACATTTTCTCATGCACTGCCATCGGTTGAGGGTGCTACGAACTTGACCTTTCTGGAAGAGACCATTAATCTGGTTGTGATAAGTTGAATCCAGTGTCTACTGCATTTAAGAGTAGCAACCATAGTAGTTTGAAATTTGTATAATTTAATTCTATTCGTGATACTCCAACCAAACCTCCGAGTATTATTTCGTACTGTTGAAACATCCTGTATAGGGGCGGGTAGTTCCATTGTTATAATAGTCGATGTAAGTTGCGTCTTGTCATAGGGACACCGCAGACATGCCACTTTTTGTATCGGCGATCGGCGGTTTTGCGACTGTATCGATGCTGCATCGATTTGGCGACTCTCTGCGTTCGGACGCAGCGTCTGCTCCGATGCTAAAAGCGACTAAATAGCTGATCGCCGATGCATAAAATAGCGCGTTTGTGGTGGCCCTTATTGGTATGTGTTGATAATAATTACCGTCAAATTTCTTCAACAGGGCGACTACACAAGAACTGGCGAACGGAAATTCACAGGCATGATGAAAGATGGCGTCGCGTCCGCCAACAGGTGAGCAACAACCCACAAACATACACAAACCTTCGTTTTCAGGGTACCGGGTACACAAATCAAAAACATTTTTCCAGATATCTAATCAACCATTTTTCCGACGCCATGAAGCAATGCGCCATAGACATATTACAAGGACAAGAGATGAAGACGACCATAGAAGAATTGGATAGCTTTTGGGTGGACTTAAAAACGGCCTCAAAGATGGTCTACGAGAATATGGACGTTGATAGACCCAAATTAGAATTGGTGCCGAGTTATTATGGACACACGTTGACGAATGAGTTTTTGTCTGCGGAGATTGTTTATGGATTGGGGAGGTCAGTTGAGATACAGACTAATAAGGCGAGACGCCTCCTGCACCCTGCGTTCATTATTGTCTGAGAATTGAATCGGGTACAGATAATTCTGATTGGTCATCTAAATCAAAATGTCCAGTGCAGTCACACATGCTGTGGTAATGCATATGGCGAGCGGGGGTGCCCGGCTATGCGGCGTCTATGGCTTATTGGTCTACGTGTGATAAGCAAGCAGCCTGTATCTAAATGGAAGTGAACATTCATGGTGCAATATCATTTTCGGTATAAGCTCCTTATGAATAGGCTTGGCCATAGATTATCCATAGAGAGGCTTTGCTTTGTTTTATGACCTCCACGCAGTCACTACTATGGACAGTTGGATATTTTTTAATCGCTTAAGTCACTACTATTAGCGCCTAACATATTAATAGTGGCTAGAAAGACGAATTTTACCTATAAGGGAATCGAACGCACCATAAGCCGATTTAGGCAGTCTACATTCGTTCTTATCTTCGCCTTTCGTTATCAAAAGTAATTCTTTCTCCAAACATATATTTGGAGCATTATTATTTTTCTTCGTAACAGCTTATCATCGCCCACATATTTTCTGTATAACAAACAAATAATCCTCAAAAAATCCACCAACAACCCAATCTAACTTTTAGTTCCGGCAAAACAATGACCCATAACTTCTGTAATATGTAATCACTAATAATAGTATGTGTGTAATGAGAACTCCATCTATACGGGGTGGTTTGTCAAAGCTACCTCGGTGGCCAAATCCGAAACTATAGGAAAACGCGAAAAATGCGCACGGAGTCTCGGGGCCTATTTTGATGGAAATAAAATGTGCATCGTTAGATTTTTTTTAAATAAATTTCTCAATCCCTGCATCCTGTTGGCTTAAAAAACACCAGAGATTCTCAACATTGTCCATTGCGAATTGCCATCTGTTAGCAGTACTGCGGCCGCCAACATGCCGACCGCCAAGTATTTGCGATTTATAATGAAGAATTCACGATGATAATATTAGAGACCAGTGGTTTCGCAATAGTTAATTCTTAGGAGACTCAAGGCCCTGTATGCACCAGCAGATTTTCGCTATAGCTTCAGATTTGGCCATCTACGCACCTATATTTGTAAAAATTCACCCTATATTTGTATCTGTTCATCACCCAGGTACTATCTATCAACGTTCAAAGACGCGCTGCGTCAAGTGGCCATCGACGTGCAGACCGGGCAAGCGCCGCGCATCCCGGACCAGCTGATCGTGCCCGACTGCGGCAAGTGCACCGCCGTCAAGGTTCTCATGTTCAATGTGCGTGCATGTCTATCGCTTACTTACACCAAGTAGATAATCCGCACTTTGCGTAGTTAGGTACGTTGCAAGTTGCGGCAAGTGCACCGCCGTCAAGGTTCTCATGTTCAATGTGCGTGCATGTCTATCGCTTACTTACACCAAGTAGATAAACCCGCACTTCGCGTAGTTAGGTACGTTGCAAGTTGCGGCAAGTGCACCGCCGTCAAGGTTCTCATGTTCAATGTGCGTGCATGTCTATCGCTTACTTACACCAAGTAGATAATCCGCACTTTGCGTAGTTAGGTACGTTGCAAGTTGCGGCAAGTGCACCGCCGTCAAGGTTCTCATGTTCAATGTGCGTGCATGTCTATCGCTTACTTACACCAAGTAGATAATCCGCACTTTGCGTAGTTAGGTACGTTGCAAGTTGCGGCAAGTGCACCGCCGTCAAGGTTCTCATGTTCAATGTGCGTGCATGTCTATCGCTTACTTACACCAAGTAGATAATCCGCACTTTGCGTAGTTAGGTACGTTGCAAGTTGCGGCAAGTGCACCGCCGTCAAGGTTCTCATGTTCAATGTGCGTGCATGTCTATCGCTTACTTACACCAAGTAGATAATCCGCACTTTGCGTAGTTAGGTACGTTGCAAGTTGCGGCAAGTGCACCGCCGTCAAGGTTCTCATGTTCAATGTGCGTGCATGTCTATCGCTTACTTACACCAAGTAGATAATCCGCACTTTGCGTAGTTAGGCACGTTGCAAGTTGCGGCAAGTGCACCGCCGTCAAGGTTCTCATGTTCAATGTGCGTGCATGTCTATCGCTTACTTACACCAAGTAGATAATCCGCACTTTGCGTAGTTAGGTACGTTGCAAGTTGCGGCAAGTGCACCGCCGTCAAGGTTCTCATGTTCAATGTGCGTGCATGTCTATCGCTTACTTACACCAAGTAGATAAACCCGCACTTCGCGTAGTTAGGTACGTTGCAAGTTGCGGCAAGTGCACCGCCGTCAAGGTTCTCATGTTCAATGTGCGTGCATGTCTATCGCTTACTTACACCAAGTAGATAATCCGCACTTTGCGTAGTTAGGTACGTTGCAAGTTGCGGCAAGTGCACCGCCGTCAAGGTTCTCATGTTCAATGTGCGTGCATGTCTATCGCTTACTTACACCAAGTAGATAATCCGCACTTTGCGTAGTTAGGTACGTTGCAAGTTGCGGCAAGTGCACCGCCGTCAAGGTTCTCATGTTCAATGTGCGTGCATGTCTATCGCTTACTTACACCAAGTAGATAAACCCGCACTTCGCGTAGTTAGGTACGTTGCAAGTTGCGGCAAGTGCACCGCCGTCAAGGTTCTCATGTTCAATGTGTGTGCATGTCTATCGCTTACTTATAACAAGTAGATAAACCCGCACTTCGCGTAGTTAGGTACGTTGCAAGTTGCGGCAAGTGCACCGCCGTCAAGGTTCTCATGTTCAATGTGTGTGCATGTCTATAGCTTACTTACAGTAAGTAGATAAACCCGAAATTCGCGTTGTTAGGTACGTTGCAAGTTGCGGCAAGTGCACCGCCGTCAAGGTTCTCATGTTCAATGTGCGTGCATGTCTATAGCTTACTTACAGCAAGTAGATAAACCCGAACTTCGCGTTGTTAGGTACGTTGCAAGTTGCGGCAAGTGCACCGCCGTCAAGGTTCTCATGTTCAATGTGCGTGAATGTCTATCGCTTACTTACACCAAGTAGATAAACCCGCACTTCGCGGAGTTAGGTACCTACATTGCCAATTCATCGTACCAGTTTTCGGCGAGTGCGCAGACGTCAAGATTCTCCTGTTGAATTTACGTGCATGTGTATAGCTTAATTACAATATGTTGATAAACGCGCACTTCGCGTACCTACAGCTGATCGTGTTCGAACGCGCCAAGCGCGCAACTGTCAAGTTCTCTTGTTCAATGTGCGTGCATGATTTAGCTTATTCCACCGGCTGATGGTGTCCGAATGCGACAACTGCACCTTTGTCAATATTATATTAAAGCTTACTGTGTGTAGATAACCCCGCACTTCACGTATTAATTTCAACATGTTTCCATTTCCTAAAACCGTCTATTTCACACAGACAACGTGATTTTCATAGCTTTTTTAACAGTGTTTTGTATGTTTCTCTACGCTTTTTGTCCGTATGAAATTTGTAACTGTAATTATTTTTCTTCCTCTTTTGTTTCTAAAACTTGATTGTATTTATCAAAAGGACCAATCAGAGGCAGATACCGCGGCGATGGCGCAACATGTCAAGTCGCTGATCGACGACTGCAAGAAGCTACTAGTCGACACCGAACCAGTGCTCGGCTCGTGGGGACTCATCGATGCTGATCCTAAGTAAGATTCTCTACACTGTAGTGGAGTCTACAGCCTAGTTGACAGATCAGGGGCCCTACCACCACCTCCTATAGCAGTATTGTTTTAACGTTTCTGCGACTTTTTGTGCAATGACGTTTCTTATTGTCATGACAAGAAGGTACGTCATTGCACAAAAAGTCGCTGAAACGTTAAAACGTCCCTATAATTGAACCGCGATAAGAGGTCGTGGTAAGCCCCCAGGGAAGCCCATATACAGGCTGTCCCACGACTTGGAGGGAAAGTACCTTAAATACTGCAGATAGAAAATGTTACTAAATGAAGAAATAATTTTTATTTTAAAAACAATATGAACTGCATTTAAATGATTTCGAAAAAATGCTTGCCACACTCGGGAATCGAACCGGCTAAAATCCGAAAAAATAACATCCTGTACTTTTATGGCATCAATCGATAGGGTCAATCATAAGTATCAATTCACTCTAACAAACATGATAAATTAACGACTACCTATCGAATCAACCATTAGAGGGAAGAGGGTGAAAAGCTAGATATTGTGTAGTATTCCAAGTATTGCCGCGTCCCATTAAGGCCCGCCACATACATACGGAATTTCCGTACATTTCGAAATATCGAATCGGGGCATCCGAGCGCGATACGTCCCATACATTTGGATGGATTTACTGTAGGGATGCATTTAGTTCAGTGTGGCTCAATATCAATAGGTAATAGTAATTTTCATAGAAAACACAGTAATTTTTTCCGTTCGTTGAAATCTTTTACGGCTTCGAATTCTATTATTTATTTAAATTAATATTTAAATTAAATTTTAGAAAAAAAAAAGTTTTTTTACGATTTTCGATATTGAATATTTTATATCGATGTATCGAATCAAAATATATCGGCTAATAATATCGATATATCGAATTATAAAATATTGATATATCAATGTATCGATATTTTTCCAACAAGCCTAATTTACTGCGTTCGGATGTTCCGTATGTATGTTGCGGGCTTAAGCAATGTAAACATGTCGTGGCAGCACGGGCGACCCGCAAGAGACGGAGATGGACAGCGTAGTGCTGCTGACGAGCGACGCGTACTACGTGGCGGACTACGACGAGACCTCCGACCGCCTGCTGGCGGCGCAGCGCGTGCCGCTCGCTGACGTCACCGCTATAGAACTCGGGCCGTTTGACGCTAACTCCACTGTGAGTATACTAAACCACGCCGGTAGAGTATCACTACACCAACCACGGACTGACCATGTTTTTGCCTCTCTAGGAATTTAAAAAAGTTTCCCTAACACATACGCTTAAAAGGACCAAAGTAACCGATATAGCCCGCAGGATTGCTAAACTTAAGTGGCAGTGGGCAGGGCACATTGCTCGTAGAACAGATGGCCGATGGGGCCGAAGAGTTGTCGAGTGGCGGCCGCGCGTGGCGTGGGTAGGCCTCCCACAAGGTGACCGGACGACCTGGTGGAGGTGCGGGACCCGAACAAAACTATGACCCGGGGTCAAAACATTGACTTTATGCAAAATTGTTGAAGAATCCGTTGGCCCATCTGCTGTTAAAAATACTAGCTGTCCCCGCGACTCGTACGCGCAAATAGAAAAAAAGTATCCGCGTAAACGCGGGCCCGCGTGGAATTTAATGGTTTATTTTTTTGACGCGGAAACCTAATTGTTTTTGTTTGGCCGGTCAGTTGTTCAGCGTGGGCCGCAAGAGCTGCCCGGAGGCGGTGCACTGCGTCCGCATCCACTACTCGTGCGGCGGCGAGCCCGGCTACTTCCACATGTTCCGCTCCACCAGCCTGCGCTTCTTCAACAACGTCGCCGTCGTCATCAGCACCAGGGACGAGATGATCGGTCACTATTCACCTAATATTAATCATATTACCCATCTATTGCACGATCAAATGTTGTAATTAGAAAGAAAGAAAGAAAGAAAAACTTTATTACGACTAGCAAGACAAAACAATAATAAATATAAAAAGAAAGAAAAACAATTATCGACTATGCTAGCCGCAAACGGACCCAATTCAGCATGTGCTGGTCAGCAAGAACCAGCGCTGGTCTTCCATTGGGTCCGATTGGCGATTTCACGGACGCAAACCGTTAAAAAATATAATTAAATTAAAACTAAAATTTTATTAAAACTAAAATTAAGAAAGGCTATTATAAAGTAAATTAAATATTTATTCAAGCTTCCATAAGAAAATTCATGACACACAACTTAAACAGTAGAAGACGCGAGTGACAGGCCTAGTCTAGCTGGCCAGTAAAGATTGAGTGTCCAAACTCTTCAACATCAAACGATGCAATTTCGTCACGCAATGAAATTGCATCCAATTTGTTCCAAAGCTCGCGCGATGACTTGCAAGCTCAATTGGGAAACTAAAGAAATGCATTGTTTAATCTCGTCGTGGAACGAAATGGCATCGTTTGATCATGCGATCGTTTGCGCATTAGGACGACGCGTTAACCCTTTTAACACCTAACTCCTGGGCATGGGCCTTCCGTCAATAAGAGGAGGATTCAGGCCATAATCCACTACGCTGGCCCAGTGCGGGTTGGTGGATTTCTCATGTCTCTCGAAATTTTGTTAGATATGTCGCCGCCAACTGGTTTAATAAGCTATTCAATTGGACGCCTAGGCCGTTCGTTGAATTTACACATATAGCAAAACGTCCAACGAATTGGCTGGTTGAAAGCTAGCCTTTTGGAGAAGGCTGAAAGAAAAGCCGCCGGGTCATTTAAATTTAATTCCCTTTTCCGCCACTGCAGCGCCAGTAGTCATCTAACAAATATGGCGTCCCTATTTGTCAACAGCTGATTAAATGTGTGTTGTTTTTTTGTCGAATTACCGTGTTTAGTGATTTTATAGTGTGTTAAAAGTTCAATTGATAATTATTAATAGTAAACAAGACCATAACATGGATTTAACTACGAATAATAAGACGGAACCGAATTTTAAACTAATTGAGGTTATCGACAATGTTCGAAAGGCTAAGGTGACCATGAATTATTCTAAAAGTATACGGACTATGATGCAGGACTACTGGATGTCATTTCGTCATCTGGATACCTTAGTAAAACAATGTTTAGAATTAAAACGTTTTAAATATTGCACGCGTGAGCGAGCGAAGCGAGCTCGGGACTTTGGGGCACTCGACTTGGCTGGGTTAGGTTCGAAGGGAATGATGGTCATCATTCCCTTCGTGTTAGGTTACTGGTGACCCCGAACGCAGAAATAGTCGACTTTATCATAGACGTCATGGTCACCCTAACAATATTCACAAATGTCATTCACCCAAGCGGCTAAGCAACGTTCAGCCCCTTTATCAAACGTTGCATTCAACAATTTGCCTAGGCGTCCTTTAGCCATTGTATTGAGTGCCGGCGTTTAATGAACGGGCTAGCTGCCCAATTGAATGGCCTCTTAAACCAGTTGGCGACGACAGATATACCAAGACATGCAGGTTACATTACGATGTTTTCCTAAATTAAATAATTTTTGATAAATTTTTCCTTATCGGAAGCAAGTGATAATCATATTAAAGTTATGATTCGCACATAGATTTTGAAAAATCTAGAGTTGCGAGGGTTTGAACCCTGAACCTTAAGCCCGCAAGAAGCGTGCTTAACCAATTGGCTATCACTATAATTACCCGTGATACCTAACTAATGTATTTTTTTCTATTTTGTCTACAGAATCGTTGCATTCGATTTGCGAGTCGATAATAGTAGCGCGAGATGTCGCCAAGTTACCGCCCATACCGTTCCACGACGGCGCCAAGCTGGAGAAGAAGAAATCAAAGGTAAGTCCCACTCCTCTACAGATCGGCAGGGATGCCTTTAAATATACCTATAATTATGCCTATAAATCAAGCATACAAAATCCTACTAATATTATAAATGCGAAAGTGTGTGTGGGAATTTTTGTTACCTCGTAGATACGAGGTAACTCCATAACTAACTACTAAACTTTTTAATGAAGTTTAAAACGTAGATAGTGTAGATCAATTTCCACACGGGCGAAGCCGCGGGGCACTGCTAGTGTTTTATAAAAATCCCAACGGATGGATCCATGCCGATGATTTCAAAATTATATTGATCAGAAAGCGAAGTGTTAACTATAGCGTTGGCATTGAGTTGATTTGACGACCTCGAAATGATCTCCATTGTGAATAACGTAGCACATTGTGAATAACGTAGCACATTGACAATTGCCATTGATCTTCTCGGGTTCATTTCATTTCTAGCCTGTACTGTCCCACTGCAGGGCAAAAGCCTCCCCTCCCTTTTTCCACTTGCTCCGGTCTATGGCTACCCGAGACCAATCTGTCAAGTAGGAGTCCAGCTCAGCCCGCCATCTTTTACTGGGCCTACCGCGTTGTCGTTTCCCGCTGTTTGGGATCCACTGCGTGGTTGCTTTTGCCCATAACGTTTCCGGCATACGGCAGATGTGGCCCGCCCAGTTCCACTTCAGTTTTGCAGCTGATTGGCCTACGTCAGCTATACGTGTTTTGGAGCGCAGAATCGAGTTTCTCACACGATCGGTGAGTTTTACCCCGAGAATGCTGCGCTCCATTGCTCTTTGGCAGACCTCGAGTGCGCACTTTTAACGACCAGTTAATGACCAATGAGTTAATGTCTCGGGTTCGCTTGGTAATAGTGTTTCCGTGTATAGGTCCACCCTAGCCACGGGCAGGCGGGCGGCGCGCGCGCATCGCTGTACCCGGACCTGTCGCGCCTGCCCACGCTCACTAGGAACGTCAGCGAGACGCAGCTCGTCGCGGACATCCGGAGCGTCGGTAACTACCGCTTATTATAACTTACAGTAGAATCCGTTTAGTACGACTTCGAATATAACAACCAACCGCTTTTAGCGACGTAAGTATAGGCATATGTTTGATTTTAATATGAGCTACTATGAAAGTACATCCGTTTATTACGACTCCGCTTGCAACGACCGTTCGCTTTTAACGACGCAATTTCACAAATTCTACAAAACGAAAAGCATTCTTAATTTTGATTGTTTGGCGAGTTGGATTAACCGTTTCAAGAGTAGACGTAGAGTAGTCGTTATAAACGGATTCTACTGTACTTACTTACATTACTGACATCACGTGCTAAACAATAGTATTTAACGGTACGAACATTGAACAAATATCGATATTTTGGACAACGAATAATTTAATATATCTATATAAAATAACATTGATCGAAAACATATCACTAACAGATTTTTTAGGTCGATAGTAACACCATTAGATAATTAAGGTAGGTTCACATTGC
Organism: Drymonia ruficornis; assembly: GCA_947859195.1. NCBI lineage: Eukaryota > Metazoa > Arthropoda > Insecta > Lepidoptera > Notodontidae > Drymonia > Drymonia ruficornis. The sequence continues at coordinate 6,413,823 of OX401926.1, read as the reverse complement.
TGTGTCGGGGTGTGTGGGGGCGCCCGGGCGCCAGAACGCAATCGGTTACGTTCATTCACTATGACTAGATTCACATTTTATAGTATTGTACCCCCCACACAGAAATGTGTGGACAGTTTTACCTGAGTGTACTGATCGCATTAGTTTGTAATTAATTGATTTGCTATACCAAGCAAAATACACTGGAATTTTAAAACCGCCAATCTTTCAAAATCTATTTCGTTGTATCGATATTTTTATTCGATGTATCGATATCGAAATTTAGCGCTTCCGACGTCCCTAAGGCACGGGCCTGTTAGTTCTCTCAATCATCTTAGGGTACGTACAGATTGGCGAATGCGCCGCGAATCCGCCGCTCGCGTGCCGTTGCTGCAACTGCGCGCGTTGTCCGAATGCGCGCGAGCCACGCACGCGCAACTGGCGCGTGTACTGTGCGCCGCGCGCAAACTGCGTGCGATCAGCGCGCACAACTGGGCAGTAACAGACTCCGAAATGATCGCGCGCATGTTGCAAGCCTTGCATGAGTTGCGCTACGAATGCGCGCCTAAGGCTCGGCGCGTGGTTACGGCAACCGTAGCCGCGTTGCAGCAACGGCGTGCGCGCGACGCGTTCGAGGCGCGTTAGTCAATCTGTACGCACCCTTACATTGTCATGTTGCTACCTGTTTGTTGTTAGTTAATAGAAGAGTGAGATAGTGGAATATTTTCTATCTTGCATCCTTTCTATCACACACAAAAGACTACTAATCCCAACTTCCGAAATCACTACTGGCGAAATGTGGATGCACGCAGTCCATCTCTGACTACTCCTTCGGAGAATAAAGGCGTGATAGTGTAATTTATTTCAATAATAAATGTGTCTAAGTTCGGTTAATCTTCACACAAAAACGACTGAACGGATTACCTTACTACAAAGGTATGTTATGTTTTGGAATAATATAAAGCGCAACTCAACGCGTATTTTAATCCTAGAGGCATATTATAAACACAGTATTTGTTTTTTTTTTTTTAATAACCTGTTTTTGACGGCACTTGTATTATTTCAGGCTTTTTTCGATATATTTTTTGGCAACATTTTTTTTTGTTAAACAATCTGAATTATATCGTCAAAGTTCAATGATGTGTGATCACCCTGTATACTTCCCACGTACCCTCCCCCTCCTCTCGTTCCCTCCAGACCATCAGCCAGTGAAGGTGTCCGCGACCAGCACCATCCTGGACCAAATCCTGCGAATCGTGTCCAAACCGGACACGCACATGTACCGGACCATCGTGCCGTTCACCAAGGACCGCTTGTCCCATACCACGCAAACCGTTAGTTAGTTACACTTTACAAAGGATTTACAAAGCATTTTTAGAGTAATGATTTCAAAATTTTATTTTTTGAGCATGGAATAGTGAGGCAGTATTACACATTTTATTTTTAAAAAATCCGATTAGGTTTCCGATGAGCAATGAATAATAATAATAATATCCTGGGACATTTTTTATACACGGCTACCTGATCCCAAACTAAGCAGAGCTTGTACTATGGCAACCAGGTAACTGATATTACTACATATACTACTTGAGCCATCGCACTTGTACCCATTGACTGATTGATAGAGGGTTTTTTTAGCCTACCATACAAAATTCATGTAAAAAGGTGCGTGCATATTTCATTTCATTTCTAGCCCGTACTGTCCCACTGCAGGGCAAAGGCCTCCCGTTCTTTTTCCCACTTGCTCCGGTCTATGGCTACCCGGGACCAATCCGTCAAGTAGGAGTCCAGCTCATCCCGCCATGTTTTTTCCATATTTATCGATCCATATTTAGCATACATTTATTTGTAACACGTCACGTTGGGTTCTGACTATCTGTTGAAACGTGGGCTTTGAGTTGGTTAATACCTCCACAATGTGGTGGTGTATGGCCACTCAAGCCTCTGACTACCCCCGAATGGGGATAAAAGTCGTGACGTTACATTACAGGAACTGACTATGACTTAATCCCGAGGGATAGGTAGCTTTCCTCACGATGTTTTCCCTCACCGTCAGCGAACTGCGGCGACACGGTTCACCACCTGTCACGTTGGGTTCTAACTCTCTAGTGAAACGTGGGCTTTGAGTTGGTTAATACCTCCACAATGTGGTGGTGTATGGCCACTCAAGCCTCTGACTACCCCCGAACGGGGATAAAAGTCGTGACGTTACATTACATTTTTTTTACGTTACATTTCATTATTTGTAACACATGTTTCCAGGATCCAAAGCCTTGAACAACATGACGGAACAGTTCAGCAAGTTGAACAAACTCAGCCACTCACTAAACGCGCGCGCACGACCGAGCCTCCAACTAAAGTTCGACCAAGGCACATCGCGCACCAAGAAAATATTCACATTGGGCCAAAACAAGAACGATAAGAAGAAAGGCAGCCTCTCTGACGGCTTGAGCTCCGACTATTCCTCCGACGACGAAACCAGGACCAACATATTTGAACCAACGTTGGACAATTTCGAGAACACCCAACACTACATCGGCAAACCGGGAACCGGGAAACTCAAGAACGAAGACAACGACTGCGATTTGATCGAAAACCCGCTATACTCCTCTAAAATCGAACCCTCCGAACCTCAAGCGTTTGTTCCAACAGATATCGTCACAAATGTAGAGAAAAATGCAACAAAAACACCGATCAACGTGAACAAATTCAATCCGTTCGATATAGACACTACCAGAACGCCAGAAATACATGTGGATAGCGTGTTCTCTAAACCAGCGCCGCCGAACTCACTGCTTTTGACCCAGAAACTATCCCATAGTTCCAATGAATTGAACTTCGACGATAATACAGATACAGTGAATTATCATAGATCTAATTCGCAGCATGAGATCTCGTTAAATATAGCCCAGTCGCACAGTGAGTCCGCGTTGAGGCAGCTGAAGAATATAGCGAGTCCCGTGTCTAGTTCTACGAAGGATATGGTGCTATCGCCGCTGACGAAGTTGGCTAAGGGTGTGCAGAATTTAGGTGCGAACTTGGACCCGAGGAAGATAAAGGTGAGGATGGTTTTTAGGGTTCCGTACCGCAAAAGGAAAAAACGGATCCCTTATAGGATCACTTTGTCGTCCGTCCGTCTGTCAAGGCGTGCACAGCCCCAACCGCTGGTGACACCCTTAGGCGTTGTAATTTATGTATTGTTCCGAAAACGGGCAAAAATCGTGGTGTCACGAATCTCGGGATGACTACTTATCTACAAACATAATAAAATTTGTAAGGAACCCTCAGGGCGCGAGTCCGGTTCGCACTTGTCCGGTTTTTTAATGTGAATACTCAAGGGCTACTCAAATATTTAAGCCCCACTTAGCAGTTTGAGACGTTGTTATCTATCATTTTTTGTATGACGCGTCAAAGTTACTCAGCTCTCAAATTGCGTACGAGTTTTTGGCGGTAAGGTGGAAAACAAGCGTATGGCCCGTCGGATGGTAAGCAGTTACCGTAGTCTATAGATGCTAGCAATACAAAAAGCATTGCTCGCATCCACCTGAAGGGAAGTGAGACATAGGGAGGGAAAGGTTAAGGGGGTTGGGATTCCGGCTCTCTCACTCATCGTACGAAACTCAGTAATAGTTTACGCCGATCTTCTGTGAGAGGGTGGTACTACCCAGGTCGAGGCAGCCCATATATATTTATTTTTTTAATAATATCCTGGGACTGTTTTTACACACGGCTACCTGATCCCAAACTAAGCAGAGCTTATACTATGGAAACCAGATAACTGATATTACTACATAAATACTACTTTTTTATTTGTAACTACATACTTAATATACATAATTATACCCAGACTCGGGACATACAGACATGTTCATGCACACAAATGCATGTCCCGGGTAGGAATCGAACCTACGATCTACAGCGTGAAAGGCGCCATCACGCGAACCACGCCAACGGGCCCGTCAAATTAAATAATAATAATAATAAAATATCAACAGGGTTCAGCCGCTGTGAAGCAGATATCTGAACAGCAGTACGAAGAACATCGGCAGTTGCAAGAGAAATGGCGCGGGTGCAACACACGCCTCGTCGCGTTGTAACCAGGGGTTGCCAGCACACCGACGCGAATATTGCCAGGTAAAAATAGACAAATTTAATACGAAGTATAGGTAATATTTAACGTAAAGTAAACACTAATCCCGTATTGTAATGATGGTGTTGCCAATGAAAAATTAAAAGCAGAAATGTACGATATCAGTTCTTACATTTTTTTCATTTCTTTTATAAGGAAATATTTATAATCTTTTTCTTTTTATATTGAGAAAAAAGCAAAATAGTATTCGCATATTTTTTCGTTCATGTAACTCAATGAATGTGTTCTTTTATTCGCCCCTTTCTTTGGTTTTCATATTTGAAATTCTGATTCAGTCGAAATATTTAAATTAGCTCTCTGGTAAATAAAGTAAATTTTCTATATAAATTATCTTAATAATGTATATTTTCTTCACTTAGGTTTGTGTTAGGTGTTGTTAGTTTTATAAAATTGACATTCCTTAATTTGTATAATATTAGATTTTAATTGGTAGGTAACCCCCAGTTTGCAATGACGAATCATGACACCGATCGCTTCTGTAATCGTTATTTTATTCTGACAAATAATAAATAAATAATTAAAAGTATCGTCTTACACACCAACTGTATGGTTCCAAACTAAGCAACGTTTGTATAGGTACCGTATAATGGACTGGGGGCGATCCCAGTGACACCCCGACCAGGGCAAATTGCGAAATGGCAGTTTCCGAAATTTGCCTGAGCCAAGCGGATACAGTCTACACTCGCTCTTGAGCCACTGCGCGAAGCGGTCGTCAAATAAAATAGGGATAGACAATAAACCGGTGTTAATGATTCGCAAACAAGGGATAATAATAAAAAGATTCTCGTGTCCAAATCTCTTAGTTTAATAAACATTAAACTCAATTTTGAGTCAGCATTCCTATTCCATTTTATAACATTCAAAATAATGGTTTATATATACCTATGGAATTACCAAAAATGTATACCTATATTGTTCAGTATTAATACGATATTAAAATCTGTAATAGTGTAATGATTCTGAATCATAATGTAGTTAAATAAGGCCGATAGTAGTTGTATATTGCTAGTAAATAGTGGTATGATATAGAATAGTTATTGGACTTAGTAGGCCTTGGCCTGGATCACAAAATAAGCTTATTTTAGTTTACCTTAGAAGACAAATAATGTTCAAAGTTGCCAGTATGTTTAACTAAGTTTGAATATGGAATAACTCGTTAATCTGACTTAGGCCGCGCTCACTTTGGATGCGTTTTCGTCCGAATTTACGTACACGTACGACCAACTCGCACCCAGTGTGCGCACTCCCGTAGTACTTAGAAGGTCGGGATCATTCGTGTTGTTCGTACGTGTATGCACGAGTAAAATTCGGACGAATACGCACCCAAAGTGAGCGCGGCCTTATTATTTTCACTAGTTAGAAAATTACACCTACACCATAGATTTATGAAAATTGCGCGTACTTTAACTAGATACCGCCTTACTAAGAAAAATTATAATGCGGCAACTTAATACTCTCGGCACGACAGTGTCATGCATTGGGTGCTGTCAGATGTACTGAAGTACGCCCACTACGGCGTAGTATTTTTTTTATGCTCATCAAGCCAGGCCAGGGCCTCTAAAGCTTTCTGGATATATAGTGTTGTCAATTAGATTAATTTGAAAATAGATCAATAAAAGAAATATACACAAACTATATTGTAAATTACAGTGTTTAAAGGAAAATGTTCAGTAGTTACGCTATATAGCTTTTCATAGTAAACCGATGTTCGCGTAAGAATAGACACTGATGCACCAATTTATTAGAAAAAATATATGTTTAAGTATTTAATAATGATTATAAAGTATTGTAATAAAGTCGTCGCTAGCTTCTGGCGAAATTGTTTATTGTATTGTTTATTGTAGGTAAATTAATTGAACCATATTTAAAATTTATAATAGTGCTTATTCTGAGATAAGGTTCAGTAAATTTGACAAGTAAAAATGTTGCTGACCTTTTTGACGTAATGTGTGAAGAAGACAGCAATATTGTTGGCTATGTAAAATTTAGTTTACTCGTAATTTATAGTAGGGTCCGAGATCTCGATCTCGGCCGTTCTCGACAAAATTTTATGTCTCGTCTCGTTCTCGGCGAAATTTTTTTGGAAAATTTCGGTCGTGGCCGAGACCTGAGGAATTAGTGTATTTTAAAGTTGGCACGCGGTCTTCCTCGGTCGGTTGGAAGTGTTTTTTATATTTTTCTATGTTATCTAATTTCTCGGTCTTGACCGAGAATTTACTTTCTTTATTCTCGGTCGAAATAAAAAAATAGTCACGCTCGGACCTTAATTTGTAGCCAACAGAATTACCATTATAATTCGACAAAACGCTTGCCCAAATACAGGGTGTTTGGAAGAGCGTGTGCCAAACGGTAAGGGTGAGTAGCTAGGGTCATTGGCTATGTATTCTGGCCCAACTAACCCTTGCTTGCCTTATCGTTTTTTTTTTCTCGAGATAGTTTTAATTATTATGTTTTTTGCCGAAAGTTGAACTTTTAGTCACGATAACATTTTTTTCATGGGTGTCCCGGTCTACAGTTACTTGTATTTTTATCGGGAGTGTATGCCTGTTCTACTAACATCGATATTTGGTTTAAATAATGAGAAATAAAATTATTATGACCTATCAAAGTCTTGACGAGGGAAGAAAATAATACTAAACTTCAACTTTAGGTTCATTTAAAAAAAAAACGAAAGGCGCGTCAGATTTTCCAGTCGCCTCAAAACTTCTCTAGGTCATGCCCATTCTGGCGGTATGCTACATGCATGGAAATAATAAAAAAAAACTCGTGAAATAAGCGATACTAAATTAAGGGTCCATTTGTGGGACATCAACAAAACACTGGAATCGGGCCAAGGTTGTCAGACAATGGTCCCGCAAGCATGTAAAAATCTCAAGCGTGGTATTTAACGTTCTCCTGTCTCTTTATTTCGTATGCACAGTACACGCGCCGTTGATAACAATGGCTAAGTTAGATCATGCATCTCTTATCATCACGGGATACGGGAATCTTCTTTAGTGTTGATTTCATCTTTGTAGACTAGCTCCTTTGCACGTTACCACACGTAAAAATTAAGCAGCGTCAGGTGGGAGGACCGTGCAGGCCACTCGATTGGTCCAGCTCTCCCAATCCACGAGTTGGGAAAGCACATATCTAAATGCTCCCGGACCGTTAGCCGGTAGTGTGCTGAACAGCCATCATTTTGAAAGACAATTGGCTGGTCTTCGTTTATTGGGATCTCATTTAGCAGCTCAGGCAAGTAATTGATTAAAAACTCTAGGTAGTTTTCTCCGTTGAGATTGTCGAGGTAGTGTGGCCCGATAAGCGACTGGCCAATCACACCTGCCCAGACGTTCACGCTGAACTTACGTTAATACGACATCGGCCTTTTTACTTTCGGGTTTTGTTCCTTTGGCGCCCAGCTGTACAAATTATGTAAATTTACGATCCCCTCCCTCGAAAATTTGGACTCATCCGTCCACAAAATTCTTACAAAATTCTCACAAAATTCTTACTTGCCTGAGCTGCTAAGTGAGATCCCAATAAACGAATACCAGCCAATTGTCTTTCAAAATGATGGCTGTTCAGCACACTACCGGCTAACGGTCCGGGAGCATTTAGATATGTGCTTTCCCAACTCGTGGATTGGGAGAGCTGGACCAATCGAGTGGCCTGCACGGTCCTCCCACCTGACGCTGCTTAATTTTTACGTGTGGTAACGTGCAAAGGAGCTAGTCTACAAAGATGAAATCAACACTAAAGAAGATTCCCGTATCCCGTGATGATAAGAGATGCATGATCTAACTTAGCCATTGTTATCAACGGCGCGCGTACTGTGCATACGAAAGAAAGAGACAGGAGAACGATAAATACCACGCTTGAGATTTTTACATGCTTGCGGGACCATTGTCTGACAACCTGGGCCCGATTCCAGTGTTTTGTTGATGTCCCACAAATGGACCCTTAATTTAGTATCGCTTATTTCACGAGTTTTTTTTTATTATTTCCATGCATGTAGCATACCGCCAGAATGGGCATGACCTAGAGAAGTTTTGAGGCGACTGGAAAATCTGACGCGCCTTTCGTTTTTTTTTTAAATGAACCTAAAGTTGAAGTTTAGTATTATTTTCTTCCCTCGTCAAGACTTTGATAGGTCATAATAATTTTATTTCTCATTATTTAAACCAAATATCGATGTTAGTAGAACAGGCATACACTCCCGATAAAAATACAAGTAACTGTATACCGGGACACCCATAAAAAAAAATGTTATCGTGACTAAAAGTTCAACTTTCGGCAAAAAACATAATAATTAAAAATATCTCGAGAAAAAAAAAACGATAAGGCAAGCAAGGGTTAGTTGGGCCAGAATACATAGCCAATGACCCTAGCTACTCACCCTTACCGTTTGGCACACGCTCTTCCAAACACCCTGTATATTGAGATAAAAATTACTTTCTGCAGTAACAAAAATATTAAAACAGCAAGTAAAGTGAGATAATTGGTGATAGACGGTTTTGATAATTCCATTTTAGTATTATTTTACTTTATTATGTAGGTACACGTGTTTTTAATATTTATATGTAGCTTGTAGAGTTTTGTAGCTTTGTATTGAAAGTAGGATTAAAAGGCGGTTTACAATGCATTTCTGGAAACAAAAGTGATTTGTAATCCCAGTGTAAGTCCCTCATAACATTCTATTTTGGGGGTAATAATGTATCACAATGTTCAAAGATTGCTTAGCGAATGGATTTAGAATCTTCTAGATTATTTCGTTATAAAATATTTAAAGAAAAGATGGTTAACTTTGGCTATTAGTCGTAGAAGCGATATGCGTCGAACATTTGTCTTTAAATTAAATTGTTTCATCATGATTTCGAAAACTTCGACTATTATTGAAGGCAATGTTAGCTATACTCCATTTGTTATAGCATTAGACAGAAGTTAAAAAAGGTTATTTTTAGTGTCCACTTTGTAACAAAAGTACAAATAACATGTTACAGTTATGATTGACGTCGAATTTATTATAATCTATTTATATTCCAGCTTGTCACACCTAACTGTGATTATTTTAATTATTTATATTATAAAATAAATTGTCTTTCATTTAAATATTATCATTTCAGTCAAATTTAAAATTAAGTGTCAATGCTAAAAACCTAAAAGAAGCAGGGGTGAACAATACCGGCAATGGCCGTTTTTCGATTACACGGCACGGCAACGGCGACGGCATGGCGGCAGCTTTTTCATTGGTCAGTGACCCGTTGTCATTGGTTACTGACCAATGAAAACCCCGCAAATAGCTGTCACTGTGCCGTCGCCGGTGCCGTGCCGTGTAATCGAAAAACGGCCAATGTGTTTCGTTCCACTATAATCCTAACAAATCTAAAATGTTACCTAATCCGTTCAGAGGTTATGACAGCCGGGTATTTCTAATTTTGTCGGATTATGTTGTCTATGAAATTGACGTAAATAAATTTCTGTAAGTGTTTGTCATTGAGTCATTCACCATCATTTATTTTTTAATAAATTTTTTGTTGTCAGTTTAAAATGTGTGATAGGTGTTATTATAAATAAAACATAGTATAAAAAGTACTTTTATTTTGGTTATCGAAGTATTTAGCATTGTTTTATGTGAAAACAATTTTAATGTAACCACTCTAAATAAAAGTTGTTTTGACTTTGAAATAAAATGTTTTGGATCCCTGCTTCTACGAGCCTCTTATTTCTAATGTTATAATAAATGGGGTATAGAGCCAAAGAAAGCAAATCTTACGATATGTCATGTTTAACCAAATTGTTTTTCACTACATTTTTTTAAAGCTATGTCTGTTATAATAAGGTCCTTAGAATTTTCTGATAATTTTTAACCACCAAATAAACAGGGTGTAACGTCTAAATTATTTTGAGCTGAAATCTTGCATAGAGATTCTATACCAGATACACTTGTCACCCCTTTTGGATAGATATACCCTTTCCGTTACACGCTGTATAGAAAAACTGTCAACACACCATATTTATTTGGTGGATAAAAGTTATCTGATGATTCTGAAACAGGCGCTTCATCAAATTAAAATGCTTAAAGCTAACATACTTACCTATTTTTTTTTAATTAGTAAGTATTCAGGAGTAAAAAAAAAACAACCTACATAAGCGTAGGTACAAAGCTTTCCTGTTGTATGTATTTAAACATTATTTAGGTATATTTTATTTGTAACGTACCCAGTTTTAAAGGTTTATTTGCTAGTACAAATTAAATTGATGCACATGCCATAGCCATAAGTTTACCTAATTAATGAAATATTCAGTAAAAAAAAGTTATTATGGCGGCTTTGGCAAGTGCATGGACTATTGTTTTGGCTATTTGATTGATGTTGCTTATTTACAAGTAACAGATGTTAAATATTTATATTTTGTAAAGTTAAAAGACATTTATTTTATGTACTTTGACCATAATTATTATTTATAATAACTTGGAGTTCTTCTGTTTTCCCTTTGGGTTTAATGTTAGGTGTTGTGTAGGTATTTCCAAAGATCTATACTTACAATGCGTTAAAATAAGAATAGGACGGGCTATCGGCTAACTTCACTCATATAATTGCGGTACCAAATACTGCACTTCTGAGTGAAGTTAGCCGAGAGCCTGTACAAGTTCCAGTTGTGACGTCACAACATGGCGCTAGGCTGGTCCTATTCTTATTTTAATCGCATAGTAGGTACACCTCTGCCTACCCCTTTGGTGAATATAAGCGCGATGGTCTATGATTATTATACTCCCTTATCAGTAGAAATGTTATTTTTAATTTATTTATATTAGGTCAAAGTATACAGAATACACAAACAATGCAATAAATAATGATTTTATGTCTGTGATTATTATATGTAATGTAAATTATGTAATTTTTTGTTTATTATTTATTTTTTGAAAATGATACAAATTAAATAAAGCTTTGACGAATGCTTTTGTTTATTTTAGAGACCTTTTGGCTTTTGGCCAACGTTTGCCATTAGAAAACGATACACGGCATAGATAGGTAAGTAGTTTATCACAAAGAGCAATGACCGAGCTCAGGTTTGCCAGTTAGCAAAGTTGTGTGTGCCACTTACGGTACCACGCATACAACCTAAAGTCTGATTAATAATTCAGTGGAGTATAATGACAGCTATTTTATGAGTGATCCATGAGTGATCATGTTTACGCGACGACTACGCTTACGCCCCGTGTGCGAAGAGCCTTACTAATACACTGAATTATCACTCCACTTAATATCAGACTTTAGTGAACCGTTATTGAACGTACAGCAAGGACAGTGTGTGCATAAGGCGCTTTAGTTTATGGGACCAATGTACATCTCTATTTTCCATAAAGTTACATTCAATTTTATTTTCCGTCAACGTCAAATGCAATCTGTCAATCAGCGTTGCTGTCAAAATAAAAACAACAGAACGCTATAGACAGCAAATTACCTACTATTTCATTTCTTCGAAGTTTCAGAGAATCCTCGGTTGGATTCTTTCAAAAGATATTCCTGCCTGAATAGTTTCTTGTAGTTATTCTTCGCAATTATATAGGACCATGTTAACAATGACAACAAGAGACGAAGTCGGAACCAGAACGGACTCCGTCATATCTAGCGACCCTAGTGAAAGTCAAAGTGAAAGTATTGCAGAAATGCATCCCAACAGGTGTCGAGTGTGTCTGAAAATCGGAGACATTCCCATCTTCGGCAAAGACGACATTTCGTCCGACGTTAACGAATTTGGCGGGATCGAAGTGGTTCAAGACGATAACCTACCCCAGCATATATGCGACGCTTGCTATACCTTGCTAGAAGCAGCTATCGTGTTCAGAAAAACCGCTCAGAAATCTGACAGCATACTGGAGACCGAGTCCCTAAATTCATATTCAGTTGAGAATGAAAATCCCGATTATAAGAAAGTTCTCCATAAGCTACTTGGGACAGAACCAAATGTGACGAGAGAATACTTTGAGTGTGATGATGAAACTTGTTCTGAAGAGGAGGTATATGTGCCCGAATGTGAAAAGGATTCAAACAATGACAGTGCAAAAGAAGACACTTTATGGCAAGATAGCAGTCAAGATAAAAATATTGAAATGCAGTTATTAGATCTAAAAGATGGCAATGGAGGTGCTGATATTGAAAATGATATGATAATGATTATAGTTTCAGATAAAAATAAGAAGGAAGCACCCCATCAGGCTGCAGGCATTCTCTGTGAAAGAGAAGAGCTTATAGAACATAATTCAGAAAAACATTCAAAATTAGCTGACCGAAAGAAATGCGAGGTTTGCTTTAAAATGATCAACAAACTAGAATACAGAACACACCTCAAAGAACACAGGGAGAAATACAAACTAAAAGCTGACCAAAAGTATGGTAAAGTCGAATGTCATATTTGCCGCAAAAAAATATCCAAATCATACTTGAGTTATCATGTTAAATTACATGGATCGAAAGCCGAAAAAGTTGAGACAATTAAAGAATGCCCATTATGCACAAAAAAATTCAGTGAAAGGTACTTGAGTAATCATATCCAACGAGTACATTCTGGTAAACATAGTAAAGTTGTAGAACCTGAAAAATCAGAAGAAACACTTCAGTGTCCGGTCTGCGACAAGCAAATAAATGAGAGTAAATTTAAGGATCATGTTGCTAATCATGGAGGCTCTAAAAGACGATATGTTTGTGATCAATGCGGCAAAGTTTTTAAATATCCATCACCATTTAAAACCCATTGCTTGACTCATAGTGGGGAGTTGAAATACAAATGCCAGTTTTGTCCATACAGAGGCTTACATAAAGCTCTGTTAAAAATCCACGTGAGAACTCACACGGGGGACTACAATTACAAATGCACTGAATGCCCCGCACGGTTCATTACTAAAAGCAATCTCTCCAAACATCTTGCACGGCATAAGGGTGAATATAAATTCTTTTGTGATGTTTGTAATAAAGGGTTTTACTTTAAATGGAACATGGATAAACATCACCTGAATGTCCACTCAGGGAAGAAGGACAATATTTGTGAAATATGTGGCAAAGGGTATGGGCACAGGGACACTTTGCTGAGTCATCAGCTTAAAGTGCATGGGAGACAAAAATTTACTGACTGCAGGGGAAGAGTACCTTCTTATTTGAAATTAGAACAGAAGACAGATCTGGAGGAAGATTTATAAAAATTATTGTTATGTAGGAATCTTTGAAATTAAAATAATCATGATTTTTGCACCCTTTGATGTTCTTATATCTAAATGCACTAACCAACTTTTTATCTAATATTTGTGGGTAATTGGAACAAAAGTGCTGAAACCTGATTTTCAGGTTCCCCAAGAAGTCTGGTTATTTGTGATTAATGTATCCGCCCGCCACTTTACTGATAGGGTTTGGTTGGGGGAGGGAGGATAGAAATAGAGTAGAATTAGGTAAAAACAAGAGTATACCTTTGTTAGGCTCCGAAGGGCTTGTATCCAGGGCCGTAAAAAAAAGTATGAAACGGACGCCTCCTCCCATGGTAGCTATATAAAACTCCAAGTTATGAAGGGCGCCAAAACTTGGTAAACCGGCCTTGCTCACGTCTCTTCCTAATTTGGACGGATTATATCCATCGCCATATTTACAGTGGTTCGTTGCATACACTTGGCGAATCATAGATTTTTTTTTCATACTTTTTTTTTAACCCTTTGGTAGCTGTCAGTGTCACTGTCATTTCAGTCAGTCGGTGGGTTCAGTGGGTGTTTGTTTACAAAATATGTTTTTGTGATTTTTATAATAATACAATCGCTCAGGGGCAAATAAATAAAAATAATGTGCCCGGCTCAATAACTAATATTGAATTGGTCCCTGATATTAGATAAATGACTCGATACAATGCTAGCTTTATATTGTCTGCTGAAAAAATCTAATAGGAAAACTATAATAGATGTAGATCAATATTATAGTGACTTACGAGAAACGAGATGCTTAGGAATTAGAGATTTCAGTTCGAAATGTCGTGTATGCTTACAAGAAGGTTCTGTGTCGATATGTGGGGATGGTAATGCTGATATCACCGAAGCGCTGCAAATTTTTGCTGACATACAGCTGAACGAAAATGAAGAATATCCAAAATATCTCTGTGCTACCTGTCACAAGTTTATAAAAGGAGCTATAGTATTTAGAAAAGTAGCCAAGAGATCCGAAGAAATACTCAAGGAGTCTGTTAAAGAACCAACATTTATTGAGCAAGATGATCGTGACTTCAGCGATACTAGCGTACATGAACACTCTGAGACATGGGCCGAAGAAGTCACCATAGTAAAAAAGGAGAAAAAGAAAAAATATAGTGCCAAAGTGTCATGTAATGTATGCAATAAACTTATAAACAGATCATATTATAAAGAGCATATGACGATGCATGAACCTGATCACCCAAAGTATGTGTGTGATGTATGTGGGAAATCATTTCGTTTACGATGTGCTTACCGCAACCACAGCTTGAGGCATGGGAATGAATTTCTCCACAAATGTCAATTTTGTCCATACCGAGGGAAGTATGCAGAGCTTCTGAAAACCCACATGAGAACGCACACTGGTGATTATAGGTACATGTGCACCGAATGTCCGGCGAGATTCTTGTTTAAAAGTAATTTGAACAGCCACATGTTAAAACACAAGGAGCCAGGGTTTAAATGTGACTCATGCAAGAGAGCATTCCACACAAAGATAATGTTACAAAGACATGTTGAAGCAGATCATTTGGGGATTAAGAATCACGTGTGCAACATATGTGGGAAAGCATTTGGTTACAGGAACGCTATGATGAAACACCAGAGACAGGTACATAAAAGGGAGAAGTTATTGTTTGGCCGGATGCCGGCTTATTTGCAAGCTGAATCTAGAAGTTGAGACAATAATAATATTATGTAGCTTTTCTTTATCGAAATAAGTTTATAGGTATTATAGTATGTATTAGACGAAACCAAATAGATTTTTTATTTACTTATAAGCCTATAAATTAGGTAGTTATAGTCATGAGTTAAGTAGTTGGGCCGTGCCTTTGGGCTTCATACAGAGGACCCCAAAGACCGTTTCTTGAGCCAGTTTAAGGTCTGAAATAAATAATATGGCTTCCAAGGACTTATGGGACAATGGTCAATCAACAGTAGGTACAGCAGCACACACAACGCAACAGTAAAGGTAGAATAAAATTTAAGGAAAAAAATGTAAAATTACAATTTGTAAGTGGCCTAAACAAAATAAAAAATTTGAATTTTGTAGCGACCTCTAAAGTGAGCGAAAGGCAGTTTCTTACCTCATTGTTTATCGATTGTAAACATTTTAAACAATACGTTTTAACTGATTCGAATACCAAATAATCATTTAGTCGATTTTTTCGGGTACTACTCTAGTGTTCTCTCAATTGACTTTTTTTAAATCTGTGCTTTTCTCTTTGGTTGTCATCGTGTGTTGTTGTTTATAAAGAAATTAGAAATACCTATTCGATTACCTATGTTAACCATTGTGAAAATAATACAATCACAGAATACTTTGCAATACAATCCAAAGAGGATATGTACATTCGTTCGCTCGATTTGCTCAGATTACATACCACCTATTGTGTTGTGCTCCGCTCAATCACATACGTTGCTATTAGCCCCAATCAAATAGTAACAAATATTGGCCTGAGCAAAAAGTGCTTAGCAAGATTCATCAATAACTAATATTGGATTGGTTCGTGGTATTAGATGAGTTGAATAAATTATTTTATCGTAACAATGCTATCTTTATATTGTCTGCTGAAAAAATCGAAAAAGACATCTATATTAGATATAGATCAATATTATAGTGATTTACAAAGCAGAACATGCTTGAAAATTAAAGACTTCAGCTCAAAGTGTCGTGTTTGCTTACAAGAAGGTTCTGTATCTATATGTGGGGATGATAATGCTGATATCACTGAAGCGCTGCAGATTTTTGCTGACATACAGCTGAACGAAAATGATGTTTATCCAAAATATCTCTGTGCTACCTGTCACAAATTTATAAAAGGAGCTATAGTATTTAGAAAAGTAGCCAAAAGATCTGAAGAAATACTCAAGGAGTCTGTTAAAGAAGAAACATTGACTGAGCAAGTGCATTATGACAGTGACAGCAGTGAACATGACCCCAAACATTCCGATATATGGCCAGAAGAAGTTAGCAACGTAAAAAAGGAGAAAAAGAAAAAAGATGTCCTCAAAGTGGCGTGTAATGTGTGTAATAAACGTATAAGCGAGTCATATTATAAAGAGCATATGACCATGCATGAACCTGATCACCCAAAGTATGTGTGTGATGAATGTGGGAAATCATTCCGTTTACGATGTGCTTACCGCAACCACAGCTTGAGGCATGGGAAAGATTTTCCCCACAAATGTCAATTTTGTCCGTACCGGGGGAAGTATGCGGAGCTTCTGAAAACCCACATGAGAACGCACACCGGTGATTACAGATACATGTGCACCGAATGTCCGGCAAGATTCTTGTTCAAAAGTAATTTGAACAGCCACATGTTAAAACACAAGGAGCCAGGGTTTAAATGTGAGGAATGTGAGAGAGCGTTCCACACAAAGATAACATTACAAAGACATGTTGAAGCTGATCATTTGGGGATTAAGAATCACGTGTGCAATATTTGTGAAAAAGCATTTGGCTACAGGAAAGCTATGATGCAACACCAGAGGCTGGTACATAAAAGGGAGAAGTTGTCGTTTGGCCGGATGCCGGCTTATTTGCAAGCTGAATCTAAAAGTTGAGACAGTAATAATATTAGCAAAAGAAATAATATTATTATGATAGGAGTTAAACTGAGTGACAGGATAAGAAATAGTGAGATAAGGAAACGTTGTGGTCTGAAAGAAGATGTAGTGACAAAAATTGAGAAAGGTATGCTGAGATGGTTTGGCCATGTCGAGAGAATGAAGGAAGAACGATTGACGAAAAGAGTGTATAAGGCGAGTGTGAATGAAAGTGTTGGAAGGGGTAGACCTAGGCGGACGTTTCGAGACCAAATCAGGGACGTCTTGAAAAAAGGCCAGGTCAAGAGTACCCTAAACCGAAGAGCATGTATGAAGGGAATAATGAAAGTGGACGAAGCGAAACAAGTATGTAAGGATCGTAGCAAGTGGAAAGAAGTGGTCTCTGCCTACCCCTTCGGGAAACAGGCGTGATTATATGTATGTATGTATGTATAATAATATTATGGAGCTTTTCTTTATAGAAATAAGTTTATATATAGGTATTATAGTATATATTAGAAGAAACCAAATAGATTTTTATTTACTTATAAGCCTATAAATTAGGTAGTTATAGTCATGAGTTAAGTAGTTGGGCCGTGCCGTTGGGCTTCATACATAGGACCCCAAAGATGGTTTCTTAAGCCAGTTTGAGGTCTCAATTATTATAATATGTCTTTATATGAGAAAATGGTCAATCAACAATACAGTAGCACACACAATAGTACGGTAGAATGTAAGGAAAAAAAATGTAAAATGGCAATTTGTAAGTGCCCATGTAGGCCTAAACAAATAACAAAATAAACATTTTGAATTTTGTAGCGACATCTAAAATCTAAAGTGAGCGAAAGGCAGTTTTTTACCTTATTTCTTACATTCTCTTTGACCTCATTGTTTATCGATTATAAACAATACGTTTCACTGTTTCGAATACCAAATAATGATTTAGTCGATTTTTTCGGGTACTACTCTACTTTTGCTCATTCAATCGATAATGTTCTCTATTTACTTTTTTTAATCTGTGCTTTTGCAGCCTTGTGTTTGTTGTCTTCGTGTTATTTTTATATAAATTTGATATACCTATTCGATTATGTTAATCATTGTGAAAATAATACAATCACAGAATACTTTGTAATACAATCCAAAGAGGATAATATGTACATTTGTTCATTCGATTTGCTCAGAATAGATATATAGTGTTGTACTCGGCTCTCTCACGTCCGAGCCCCAAGGATGAGCCCCAACCAAATACTAACAATATTTTCCTGAGCAATAATAGCCCTCTAAAAGATTCTTCAATAACTAATATTGGATTGGTTCGTGGTATTAGATGAGTTGAATAAATTACTTTATCGTAACAATGCTATCTTTATATTGTCTGCTGAAAAAATCTAAAAGGACATCTATATTAGATATAGATCAATATTATAGTGATTTACAAAGCAGAACATGCTTGAAAATTAAAGATTTCAGCTCGAAGTGTCGTGTTTGCTTACAAGAAGGTTCTGTATCTATATGTGGGGATGATAATGCTGATATCACTGAAGCGCTGCAGATTTTTGCTGACATACAGCTGAATGAAAATGATGATTATCCAAAATACATCTGTGCTACCTGTCACAAGTTTATAAAAGGAGCTATAGTATTTAGAAAAGTAGCCAAGAGATCTGAAGAAATACTCAAGAGGCCTGTTAAAGAAGAAACATTGACTGAGCAAGAGCATCATGACAGCGACAGTAGCGAACATGACCCCAAACATTCCGAGACATGGCCAGAAGAAGTTAGCAACGTAAAAAAGGTGAAAAAGAAAAAAGATGGCCCCAAAGTCGCGTGTAATGTGTGTAATAAACGTATAAGCAAGTCATATTATAAAGAGCATATGACCATGCATGAACCTGATCACCCAAAGTATGTGTGTGATGAATGTGGGAAATCATTCCGTTTACGATGTGGTTACCGTAGTCACATCTTGAGGCACAGGAAAGATTTTCCCCACAAATGTCAATTTTGTCCGTACCGGGGGAAGTATGTGGAGCTTCTGAAAACCCACATGAGAACGCACACTGGTGATTATAGGTACATGTGTACGGAATGTCCGGCGAGATTCTTGTTTAAGAGTAATTTGAACAGCCACATGTTAAAACACAAAGAGCCAGGGTTTAAATGTGAGGAATGTGAAAGAGCATTCCACACAAAGATAACATTACAAAGACATGTTGAAGCTGACCATTTGGGGATAAAGAATCATGTCTGTAATATATGTGGGAAAGCATTCGGTTACAGGAAAGCTATGATGAAACACCAGAGGCAGGTGCATAAGAGAAAGAAGCTATTGTTTGGCCGGATGCCGGCTTATTTGCAAGCTGAAACTAGTAGTCAAGAACATAATATGTAGTCCTTTCCTTAACTAAACTGAGTTGTTAGATATTAAGTATTATAAATCGAGTAGAAGAAACCAAAAAGATTTTTTATTTACTTATGAGCTAGTAATTTAGGTAGTTTTCTTAGTTAAGCTACATTATGTTGACCTTTTGGCATCAGCTAGATAGCACATGAATAATGGTCTTTGCAGAGGACTAAATTATTTTTCAATTTAAAACTTGACAAAAAATTATGATGCAGATTAGTGTACATGCATACTATACTAATTCGAGTAATCATTTAGTCGATTTTCCATTTACTACTCTACTTTTGTCCATTCATTCATTCGCAAACTCATTCACTCTATGTCATTGTCGTCCTTGTTCTTTGTCTTGTCAGTCATTCAAGTCATTGACTTATTGTATGTTTGTTTATTGTTTTTGTTGTTATCCTTATCTTGATCATAGTGGTGCATGGAGAATTATTATAGGTAGTGGTTTTACCGTTTTATTCTCTGAATTTAGCTATCCAATATACGTAATTGTTATTTATATGCCTTTTGTATCCACTCCCAATGTCTACTTCGTATTTTATGTTAAGATTTCTGAGACGAAAACGTCAACAAAAACCGAGGCGAAACAATATTCAAGAAAAAATTGACGAAACATCGAAGTGTAGGGTCTGTTTGAAGGATGGAAATGTACCAATATTCAATCAAAATGGTCCGTTTGATCTCTCAGAAGCTATACAAACTTATTGTGGTGTAGTAGTAAGTGAACATGACCAATATACTAAATATCTATGTAACTCTTGCCACAAATTTCTTCAGAAGGCAGCAGTGTTCAAGAAGACAGCTCAAGAGACTGATAGACTGTTAAGAGATACTGAAGAACAAAATTCAGGTATTGATTTAGATGATAATGATGACACTATTGAAAAAAATTGTGAAAGCGAAGGAGAAACTTCAAAATCGTATAACTGCAAAATTTGCAAAATCACTTTGAATTCTTGGGACAAATATAAAACACATAAAACTTCAAAACATAATAGAAACGTCCGCATACAATGCCCAATATGCTACAGACTGTTAACTGCACAGTTGTATAAAAGACATTTAGAAAGACACCAATCCGCATCACATCTGATCTGTGATGTGTGCGGTAAACTGTACCGTAAAGACAATTTGATCAGACACTTGCAACTCCATACATATGAATTACCGTTTCACTGTCAAATATGTCCATACAGAGGACGGTTTATGGAATCATTAAAAATACACATGAGGACACATACGGGCGATAAACCATTTTCTTGTGACACGTGTGAATTAAGATTTCTGACTAGAAGCAATTTAAATAGGCATCTGTTAACCCACAAGAAAGAACGACCATTCAGATGCACTGAATGCGGGCGGGGTTTTTATACAAAACGTGATATGGACATCCATTTTAAGGCAGATCATGCAGGCCTTAAAGATTTTAGCTGTAGACTGTGCGAGAATAAGTATGGGACGAGAAAAGCTCTTATGAGACACGAATTAAGGGTGCACAAGAGAGATAAAATGGCTAAAGGGCGTATGCCCTTGTACTTGCAGGCTGAGTATCAGAATAATGATGTAGCATTGTAAAACTAAGGATACTACTTAACTAGCATTGATTAATAATAAAATTAAATAGGTACCTAATTATTAACTGTTAAACTCATTGCTTAGTAAGGTTTGTTGCTTAGTAAGGTATAAGATACATATTTAATTTACTTCCTACAGATACGTTATAAACTATTTTTTTGTAAATGTGTAGGTATCTTATAACATTTGTTTTAGCTTATTAAAATAAAACAAATGTTCTCATTAAGTAATAGGTATATTAAGGTATCAGATATTAAAAATATTGATAAAAACATTTATATTTTATTTGTGTATAAGTCACATACATTTGTGCTATAAATTATATTTTATGTAACTTATACATGACTAGATTTATTATTATTTTGCGTATATGAATAAACATGAAGGCAACATTGATTATATATTTAAATAACTTGATTCACACACAAACAATAATAAAAAATTGAAAATTCTACAGTACAACATGGAAGATTTGTTAGTAACAATTTTTTGTATAAACATCTAAGTAAAGGCCACATTATCACTTAGTTTATTACATTTAAGGGGTGGACATAAAAAAATAGGTAAGGTTCATAGTTACTTTATAAATAATTTTTAGTTATTGTGTAGATAAGTATACATTTTACAAAATTATTAAGGCAAACATACAATTCTGTCTTTAAAATTATTTTAGGTATTTTTCGTCCATGTAGGTCCCTAAATTGCATTAAAAATATGTCCTTAAATATTTACTATTTTTTTTGTATGTAAATACATATTGTGTAACATTAATAACATTTTTTATTAATTTGGTAACAACATTCAAATACTGACAGCAATTAAATTTAAAATAATGGGATTGTTTTTTTAATCCCATTATTTTTATACAAATACAGTTTATTATTTATTAATACAGTTCTTTCATTTAAGTACTTAATTACTGATTAATGACTAGCATTTAATAAGGCAGGGTCATCCAATTTTGACTAACTCCTTGTAATAAGGAGAGTAAATACAAAATCAGCATTTATTATAAAAATTTAAGCACTTGACCATACTATAATTGGTCAGGATGGATAAATAGCCATAACAAAACATTAGGTATCACAGATACTTTCTTGTCTGCTTTTTGTTGTACTACATAAATGTATTTTTGTTTCTTTCTAGTGTATGCATAGCCATTCAATGAAACTTCTTCTCTTTCATAGGTATTTCTAA
Organism: Drymonia ruficornis; assembly: GCA_947859195.1. NCBI lineage: Eukaryota > Metazoa > Arthropoda > Insecta > Lepidoptera > Notodontidae > Drymonia > Drymonia ruficornis. The sequence continues at coordinate 6,391,755 of OX401926.1, read as the reverse complement.
TGCAGGATGAATATACCATACTTTGTGGCTGAATTTTGTACAAAAGTATGCATGCAGGGCAAGGAAATTCTGCTCTCCCTGTCTTATTTCAAAGACAGGAAAGAGACCTCTTATTTTTCATAGCCCAGTATATTTTAATCATATGAAGGCCCCCTACACATTGTGACAATAAACATGGACGCAAACCCAAACTCCAGCACTTGTATGCACAGCATGAGCGTACACCAGATGTACTCAATACGGAGTACCACCATTTGGTATCCGAGGAGATAGATGACGCCCATTATTGAAGGCACCGTCAACAGTACTGAGAACATCACTGGTATGTCTGCAACAAAAGAAAATATTTTTAGTTCAGAAAGTGGCTGATTTTTTTTTGTCAGCCTATATGGTGTCCCACTCCTGGGCAAAGGCCTCCCCTTTTTTCTTTCACACCACTCTGTCCATGGCAATTTCCGGCCACGTCTTTCCTAATGATTGAGTGGCTGATTATTTTTTTAAAAAGTCTAGCTTCTGTAAACTTGATACATCCTATTTTGCCATAGGTATCGGCAGGGAATTTAAATTAACCACATGCTAGGTTACCTACAAGATTCGTGTGGGAATCTCATTAGAAATTTCTAATTTCATAAGAGAGGTAAAAAAAAATATTATTTTACCTTTTTCACTAAGACTGCCTTTCCTCCCCAATATAAGTCTGGCTGTTTCAACAATAAATAGGGTGATCAGCACGCCATAGTCACGGCCCATTCCAGTTGGGTCCGTATTTACGAAATATTTTTCAGCACCAAGCAACACCGTTTTCAGAATCAAAGTACCCAGTTCACAGGTAGCGAACAGACCGAAATAAAACGAATTTATGTACAGAAGAATTTCGTATGCTAAGCTAGAATTAACCATTTTCAGTAATATATGTAGCTGGTAAAATTACTTATGTTAAAATAACTAATTTATTAATGGCACATTGATGATATAACAGACTGGGATTAGTTAATAATTATTACAGTTAAATTTAATTCATATCTCGAAATTTAAAAATAGAACACGAAAAAATCGAAGAAAATACGGTTTGACAGTACTAGGCAGTGATGTGCAGGACCAACTACCAAGTATTTTCAATACCTTATGTTTAATCGATTACTTTTAATAATCGTTTCCACTCTTTAAATTGCACGGAATTCAATCCCAATGCATTTTTGTTTTCTAAGATTATCATCTGCCGGATTTATAGTTAAGTTAAGTGGAACATCGTTTTTATTAGTAACCTTGGGCAACCAACCAACCAGTCAGGAGTGCGTTAGTAAAGCGTTCTTTAATTTCTTTTCGCAGCGTTTTTAAACTTGGAAACGAACGCGAACGCTCTGTTTTTAATGTATCAATAAATCAATTAAATTTTGCTTTAGTATGCTGGATATTTTGATTAAAACAATGCAAGGTATAAAAAATTCTATTAGGGGCCTAAAACTACATGTATAAATATCTTGGGTCAAAACCAACTGCAAGGATTTTATCCTAATAAATACAAGGGATCTCCCATGTTTCAAAACATCTTTGGCCATTAAAAAACAGTTCAATCAAAAAGATTGCCAATATTTGAAAATCTAAGTGGGAGTAGGCATGCACAGCTTTCTATGCTAGTTTTTGTTTATTTTTATTTAAATACCTTATTTTGTTTTTTTTTACTCACACTGTGTTAATGCCTGCCTGCTCACATAGCGTTACTGTTTGAAAATGTATACAATTATTCTTTTGAAAAGAGTAACCATTGAGTTTCTTGCCGGCTCTTCTCAATGGAAGCAACATTACGAACCGGTGGTAACGCTAAAATATTGTTTATATTGACTATTTATAAATGCTCTAATGAGCTTACATGAATAAAAACCTTTTGACTTTGACTCTATTTATCGCATTAAATTGCTAACGGTAGCAATAATAATAATAAATCCATTTATTTCAGGCAAGTGTACCCATATTAAATTAAGTTACAATCAGGTCCTAATCGATTTATTATCTAAATATTTCAACTTGTACAACACTAATCAATTGCTTTTTCTCGGAGCAATTTATTATTATTATTATTTTTTTTTTTTATAAGATTAGTTTTACGGCCCCTGGGAACTAGCCCTTTGGAGCCTAACATCAGTATACTTTTAATACATTTTTTTCTTAATTCTACCTTATAACTACCTTATAACTACCTTATTTCTACCCCCCCAAACCCTATCAGTAAAGTGGCGGATACTTTACTGACAAATTACTAGACTTCTTGTGAGAAGCCGAAAATCATGTTTCATCACTTTTGTTCCAATTGCCCACACTCACGCACATTTATGACCATATAATGGTTAATATTCCGCCAATATTACACACTATAATACACGAAAACACAAGTTTTAGAAATTAAAACAAAAATGACAACATGACTTTTCCACTTCCCGCCAAAAAGCCCCAATTTATTATTATTATTTTTTTTTTAAAGATTAGTTTTACGGCCCCTGGGAACTAGCCCTTTGGAGCCTAACATCAGTATACTTTTATTACATTTTTTTTCTTAATTCTACCTTATAACTACCTTAAATCTACCTTATAACTACCTTATTTCTACCCCCCCAAACCCTATCAGTAAAGTGGCGGATACTTTACTGACAAATTACTAGACTTCTTGTGAGAAGCCGAAAATCATGTTTCATCACTTTTGTTCCAATTGCCCACACTCACGCACATTTATGACCATATAATGGTTAATATTCCACCAATATTACACACTATAATACACGAAAACACAAGTTTTGGAAATTAAAACAAAAATGACAACATGACTTTTCCGCTTCCCGCCAAAAAGCCCCAATTTATTATTTACGACGAAGTGTTGCTATTTTCAAAAGTTGATTCGTTCTAGCAACAAAATGACCTATATCAATAGTGACAATACCTTTAATCATAGACTTCTATTATCACTGTTTTAAATATTATTGATTTTAAGATTCCTACTGCCTATCATTTGTCGATTGTAAATGTACATGTTCGGACACATGTAAATATAATCTATCACGTGTATCTAATTTTTGTACCTAAGTTAGTATTTTATGAATAAATTTAGTAGCAACACTAATTAAGTGCAACGAACGCCGCGGGTGGAGGTGGTTGTGTCGCGCGTTTTAAACTTTTTTTTGTTATTCCAATGCAGTTTGTTAAATATAACAAACGTTAATCTTGCATCAAGTGTTACGTTTACATTACCGAATTATTTGTGTCAGCTAATTGTAATTTGGTGAGTGTTTAACTGAATGTGGTTTGATTGAAAACCACGCGCTCTGCGGAGCACGTTTAGGTACCTATAATATAAATTATCTTTTTGGTTTGGAATAGTAGGTTACTGTGTTCTGTTGTATTTTGTCCGATAGTGTGTTATTGGTGAAGAAATCAAGGCTACTAACTAGCGATGAAAAGACATATTTATAATAAGATAATAATTTTTACAGCTTGATTCGCCAGAGACATATTATTACCCTTAGGTCGGAATGTGGTCCTCTGCTCGTGTGAAATGCACGGTTAATAATTTCCATTGTCTGGGTCAATGAACACGGATCAAAAGCTTTGGAAAGTTGAATTTCTCATTACCACCTTTATTTCCTATTGGTTCTTTTGACCATTTTTTGTTGGTCAAAATCGAGAAGTTGACAACATTCTGGTGAAAATACAGTCTATCTTTACTGTAAGTGTCTGCCAGTCAGTAGGTAGGTCTAGGTAGGTAACTGCCTATTACATTAATTAAATTCCTTTACCTACCCATCTTGTAAAATACTGCAAGTAAAATAAATTATGTGAAGATAACACTACTTATTTTAAAGCGTTATCTACATTTTTATAAAACAAATACCTACCAACATAGGTAAGGTGTCAATTTATTTGTGTTCTTGGCGTCTAAATAAAATGTTTTGAATTTGTAGAAACAGTCACCTGCACATCTACATATAATAATATTTCCACCATAAGCTGAGCTTTCTTAGTTACGGTGGTCAATAATAAAAAGAGTTCGGCTTATGTTGGAAATGTTGCCATAGACATTCAGGCGATCATACCTAGTTATGTTATAAAACATTGTTTTATCCAATGAGATTAGTTTTATCTTAGTTAGCACTTTATTACGACGGTAGGTTATTTTAGAATATATGTAGGACAGTATACCTAATTCAAAATATCTAACTTCAAACCAACTTTATCAATCTAGCAATTAAAAGGGACCTTTACAAGAGTTCCAGGTTTGATCCCAATTGTACCCGCTCCTAAGCATTTAGTGTTTTATTTATTTTATTCGGGGAGCTAATGGCTATTTAACAGTTTGAGTAAGATTATAAATAAGCTAATGCCAATTACAAGCTTCCACGTACATAAAGCAAACGGAAAGGACAATAGACTTACAACAAGCAGACTTATAAATGAACTTAAATTGCAGACAACAATCATGACAATAATATTTTGATATTAAAAGTTGATACATTTAAATTAAACAGCATTTATCCAACTGATGCTTTGCACATCCTGTCCTTTGTTATGGTTCACACAAAGAACTGACTCATGTTAATTATTAAATTTATAAAGGTCATTATAATATAATGACTTAGTTTATTACTTTTTTTTAATGAGGCCTGTTTTAGAATTATCAAATAACTCTTATCAACCAAATAAATATGGCGTTTTGACAGATGTTCTATTGATATTATCTATAGATAGGAATTGGTTATATCATTATACCACATGGAATATGGTCTAAGTTATACCATAGAGTTTTTTGAAAACAAGTCTTTTTAGACAGTTAAAATATGTAGTGGCTAGGTAGTTACTGACAGTGGCCAGTTATACCTAGTTTCACTAAATCTTGGAAATGCAACACAAAAAATAGAGCTAAGTGGAACTGTTGCTAATAATCAGGAAACATAGGTAGTATCCATCTTTTCCCCATCTTTTGCATATTTAAATTTGTGCTGCGTTCTAATTGGATTTCAATATAACATATTATTTATATGACAACATGATTAGATAGTTTATCGTATCGTTTCGATAACTGTTGCTTTAGTGGCCAATTACTGAAACGCACAGCTGTTTGAGACATTATAATTATTATTATTTTACCTGTTATTCCTGTTCTTTTTTTTGTATGACGCATTAAACAAAAATGAGTGTCTTCCATTAAACTGCGGTAAGACTGAAATATGAACATTTATCATTAAAAAATAACATTTTAACAGTATAATTTTTTTTTTTTTCTAAGTGAACATATTAAAGGAATAATAGTCCCATCCATGATGCATTCCGAGTCGTGGTTACGTCCGCGGGAGGCGGTTTGTCTCCTCGTAGAGATGTGCCGAGTACAGCCTGACTCGAGTACTTACTAGAGTACTTAGTAAGTACTCGGGTACTCGAGTACTCAGATTATAGAACTCGAGTACCCGGTACTCGAATACGGGTTCCGAGTACTTCATGGTTTTCGAATCCTAAGTCGGGTACTCAAATAAATAGAGGTGCAATCAATAATTTGTTTATTATCCCACTGTACTGTATTAGTGTTATATATTTAAAAAAACGGTAATCAGCCAAATCAGGCTGCAAATAAGGCTAGGAAGAAGAAGATATATTTTGCTAATTGGAAAAACAGGTAATTATTAATACATATTTAAGTAGAAATTATACAGGCTTTTTTAATTCGCTGTAACAGTTGTAGTTATTAGAAAATACGTTATAAATCGGGGCTCTCGCTAAAATTTTCGCCATTTTCGCCAATTTTCATGAGTGCAAGTACAACGCACTAATTAGATGTGAAACTCGGACGTTTGAGTGGTTAAAAATACATAATACAAAAGTACTTGAGTCCTATTAAGTACTCGAGTACTCATTACAAGTATTCGAGTACCTGTCCGAGTCCTCTGACTCGAGTACTTACTCGATTCTTTTTTTAACGAGTACCAGAATACTCGAGTACTAAAAATAGCGTACTCGGCACATCACTATCTCCTCGACACATGTCTTTAACGTCGTCTATTTTTAGAATAGCGACATTCTTTACGAGCAATAATAGGGTAATATCTACTGGATAAACTTAATAGGTCCTACCTAAACCCATGAATGTAAACAGACCATTTAAATTATTATATCACAAGACACCATAAGTTTCTGAGTATAAGTTTCTGCGAACTCATAAATGATGATGATAGAAAGTAAACTTAAGTAACTACTCGACGTAATACTACTTAAAACGTCTGCTTCGTCCTTCAAATTGTAGGCTCATTTGCATTTAAGAGTAATGACTGGGTAATGATAAACGGTTTGAGGTTGTCAAGTCTAAAATACAATATCAATAAATGTTAAATTCAAGGCATTGGCTACCCAGCCCCCCCTAGCCAAGTCGTTTAGTCGCGATTGGTAAAAATCGCAATTCGTCAAGTGAATGAAAAACCATTGAAATCGCGATTGGTCAAAATAGCGAGTGGTCCATATCGCGAATGGTCAAATTAGCAAAAAGTCAAGATCGCAATCGGTCAAATAAGCGAATAGTCAAGATCGCAATTGGTCGAATTAGCAAACAGTCAAGATCGCAATTGGTCGAAACGTTTAGTCGCGAATGGTCAAAATCGTAACGTGAAAAATACACATAATGATCTGAAATCTTGACGATTCGCTATTGACGATTTTCTGTTTTGACAATTTGCTATTTCGACGATTTGCTATTTTGACCATTTGCTATTTTGACGATTTGCTATTTTGACGATTTGCTATTTTGACGGATTGCTATTTTGACGATTTGCTATTTTGACGGATTGCGATTTGCTATTTTGACGGATTGCGATTTGCATGAATTAGACCAATTGCGATTTTGACCATTCGCGACTAAACGAGCCAAGTGGCTTCGTCTACAAGCGTTTCTGCAAATCGCTACGCTTAAATGTATGGAAATGACATTACAAGTTTTTAAGTAGATCACGTGACTTATGTCATTTCCATACATGAAGCGTAGCAATTTGTAGAAACGCCTTTGGACGACGCCACTTGGCTTAGAGGGGCTGGAGTTCTTAGAACCAATTTGGAGTGTTGCTCATTTATTTTACACCACCCAGAGTACAGGCTTCCTAGCTTTGATTCTGAATGCTTCCTCAAATTCTGGCTTCAGCTGTTTAGGATGCTGAATGCGAATTCAGAGAGCCAGTCATTTAAGAGGCCCGAATTCATTATGACAATACGCTTTTAAGCTTTCGTTTTGAATATAATAGCCGGATGTAGACGATGCAAACACCTTTCGAAAGCTGTGCTTCTTATTATCTTATCTGCATGCGCCGCAAGCGCCGGGATTTTAGCCCAGTCATCAGTATTGCGACATAATCCCTCTGGGAATTAAAATAAACTTAGCCCATCATTTTTTAACTGCTTCTAACGTTCGAGTTTCTGATGAAAGATCTTAGAATGGTCTTACACCTGGGGCCACCAGCATAAGGCGCCCTCCGAAGCATGGAGGAGGTCAGATGTTATAGTTCGGTCACCCATCTAAGGTCTGACCGAGTGGAACGTTGTATAACACGCCGATGTATCGGGTGTCTAACCAACTAGCCTACGACCTCCTCCTTTTAGGTTAATGTCTATGAATGTTAATTATGATTAGTGATGGGATGTTCTCGAGAACATTCTCACCCTTGGAAACTTACTCGTAAGAATTTTTGAGAATCTTATATTTTGGGTGACGTTATCCTAACTTTAAATCTTAAAAACAATTAAAATCACCATACTTGCATGTTTAATACGGTTTATGCCAAGTATAACGTGCTTCAGAAGATAAATTCTCGAAAATTCTCATGAGTAAGTTTCCGAGGGTGACAATGTTCTCGAGAACATCCCATCACTACTTATGATAAAAGTGCTAATTTGGATTGATGAATAAATCAATATCGCCAGACTTACACACCAGCTGTATGATCCCAAACTAAGCAACGCTTGTACTATGGCGATCATACAAGGGACTGAGGGCGATCCCAGTGACACCCAGACTAGGGTAAATTACGAAATGGCTGCTTCCGAAATTTGCCTCTGGTGGGAATCGAACCCTCGAACCACTGCGCCAAGCGGTCGTAACAAAACTTAGCTCTGCTACAGGCTCTATGATCAGTGGTCCATACAGTTGCATGTTGCAATAGTCTTAAAAAAGTGCGGTATCTTGTAATGTTTGCCTCAGTCAAAGACATACGCAATATTTCGTCACCTGACATCTCGACAGGTCAATGGCCAATTGCGAGTGATTCAATCAACAGTACATGGCTGTATTAAATTTTGCTGATAAGTGTGTTACAATTACATATTGTGTCAAACTGGCTCGCGTTGCGGCGTGCAGCTAATTAAATGAATCGCCGTTTTTCCACTAGCCGGCACGGCACCGGCAACGGCATCGCGACAGATTTTTGCGGAGTTATCATTAGTCAATGACCACTGGTCACTGACCAATGACAACTTCGCCCGGTGTGCCGGTGCCGGTGCCGTACCGGCTGCTGGAAAAACGGCTAATAAAGTACTTTTAAAAAACAATAGTAGTCTTCCATTTTCAAACACTGACGAGCATAGACGATAGAAGCATTTTGCTGCTTTGAACACCGGGTTTTTGGAGTCTATTCCCGTCGATTTAAATCGGAAATTGTCTTTTCGTAATTTGCTCAAGCCTGGGTGTTACTGTGATCCTCCCCAAGTTGCTTACTTTGGGATAAGTGTGAATTTAATTTAAATTTAGATTCTATGGCTCCATCATTTACTAATGATTTGGCCAGGGGATATGTGTCTTTGTCTGAAGATATTAAACTCCACGTGACATTTATTACTTTTTTCTATCGAAAAGAGTAACCCTTGAGTTTCTTGCCGGCTTTTCTCAGTAGAAGCCGCGTTCCAAACCGGTGTTAGTTGTGACTATTCGTAAGTGCTTTGCCTTCAGAATGACCTATATTTTAAACTTCATTTTGAATTTTTGAACTGCATCTGTTTATATCAACTTGACTATGTTGATATTTCTTTCTAAATACAGAACTCTGTACTGCAGTGTCATTATTTGCATACCTCTAAGTTGATTTGTTGATAGTTTCCCCCTACAATATTGATGTCAGTAGGTTGTAAAAACTACTAACTGGTAACACAAACAAATGCCTTCTGACGCAAACTGATTAAACAAGATTGCTTGATAGCGCACGAGACTTGTACGTTATCTTGTATCCAAGATAGATTTGTTTAATCAAGATAATGAAAATGAAGTAGCTGTTAGTAATCTGCATATCATTACTTTACTTATCTGTAATTATTGGTGAGACATTATGTAAAAGCGTTTCAGTAGTTTTTGAAAGTAAGTGTTTCAGTCCGGATGGTAAAAGTAAAGAAACTACTCTAGATTTTTTAATTCTTGAAAGGTAAGGTAAACCATTGAGGTCAATGAGGTAAACTATATTTAAAACAGTGATTCGTAAAATGTAGTATTAAAGCTGATCTACTTAGGAGTTGCCAATTTTCTTAGTCATACATCTAATAATATAATAATTACTACTTACATGTTCCGATTGTTCGCAATCGTAAAGCAAAATGACCATTCCATGGAAATTTGATGCGATGTCTAATGCCAGACTGCTCTAAATATGCATACTCTATGTTGATTAAATTGTAATTCTTTCAAGAATTTTAAATATTAAAAAAAAATAGTTTGTTTCTCACCACTTAAAACAAGAATAAATTTAAAAAATACAGTAGGGTAATTATGGTGGTTGTAGAGGTCAGCAAATTTCCAATTCTACAAGAATTTCTAGTTCTACAAGAATTTTGAATATTTTTCAAGAATTTTTAATATTCTTTGAGAATTTTAAATATCCGTTATTAGTTTTATTATACGTAATACAGAAAGAACCACTTCGTTCGTTACTTTTCCTTTTAACAGAAGAATTTTAACAACCGGTCTTCATTATATGCAGTTATTTTTAACACCAGTGTTTTTGATTAAGTTGTCAACTGTAATGTTCCTAATTAACTCGTTAATTTGATTATATCAACAACCTGTTGCAGTCGGACCAGTCGGGTTAAAAATATACTTGTTTTGTAACACGTGTTCTTGTTTTTATTTCAAGTTCATTGCTTTGTAGTGGCGTTATGAAAACTGAATGAATTATGAAGCTTCATCAGGGTTATTACGAAAAAAAATCTTGTTTTAAACACCGTGTTTAAAACATTAAAAGACAAAGATTTTTTTCCCTCCTGTTTAAAATCAATGTTTTAAACAATGATTTAAACACGTTTTAAACAGTTTTCTTTTTGAAATTTACTGTTTTTTGCAACCCTGAGCTTCATACATAGTCGGCGCATTATCTTTTACTTCCTTTCATCTCGCTTTCCTGTCATGGTCCCGTCCGCTTCAACCTTCATATCAATCTTAATACAATCCGCCATATTTTCTTGGGCCTTCCTCTCGCAATGAATCATCCGTCCAGATTCATATTTACCACTCTTGTGGTAACGTGCTTCTCTTCTCATCACATGTCCAAACATTTCCAATCTACTACTTCGTACTTTCTTTGCCATAGGCGCTACTTTTACGCTAAAACTAGTACACATGTTTGTAAATATTTCAAGTCGGATTAGTTCACCAATCCCTTATTGTGTTCGTACAATAAACTCCACTCACAGGGATCTACGGATGCATTATTTTATTATGATGGCTGTTGGACTTCATCAGTAATCCCACGATTTTTTACTGCATTACCATCCCAAGACAGTCCCTAGACAGGTTTATTATTTTTAGAGTAACTGTTTTTGGTTGGATATCTCCTCACGCAATGCGCAATTTAAATGCCTAGAGACCACAGAGTAAAGACTAAGGAAAGAGGTGTCCTTATTAGATATTTGTATGAAACGAAACGTGGTCATTGTTTTTTCTTTTTCATTTTACTATTTACCGGTAAATAGTTGAATTACTCGCTTCGTTTTATGTCGATGTTAGTACTAGGCCGACCACTCGGCCGACTTGCTTAGAGCCAGTCCCCTTAGTAACTGGTCCATGCTACAGACAGTTCGCGCAGGCACTTGAATATCAAATCCTCAAGTTCTAAATTTGTCCGCAGACCTGGTCGCGTGCGACCCAACACAGATGCCCGTATCAGTTTTATGATATTGGTGAACCTGTGAGCTGGCCATGGAGATGTCGTACCAGGGCGGGGCCGAGGCCGAGAGCCTGCTGCGCCCGGACCAGAGGAGCGCCGTCGTCATGCCTGGACAGAAGCCTGGACGTGAGTACCCTTCTAGAATAATAATCATAATAATTAGCCCTTTTTAACGACGCACTCCTGAGTACGGGCCTCCCTTCAATCTGGGGGAATTCAGGCCATAATCCACCACGCTGGTCCAGTGCGTTTGGTGGATTTGACGCACGTGTCTTTTAAAATTGGTTACATTATCTAAGACATGCGGGTTCCCTCCCGATGATTTCCTTCACCGTAAGCAAGTGATAATCACACTATAGTATGACCGGTACCGCTGTGCCGCTCCTTAGGTATACGCGGGGAACGCGCGGGGAGGTGGGGAGTGGATTCGCACCCCCGTCTCGCCGCTCGCGTACCTAAGGAGTGGCAAAGCGGTAGCGGTCAGACTATAATAATGGTATCCAGCATCCTAAACTAAACTTGGACTAAGTGCGTCATTCAAATTGTTAAGAAAGGAGCTAAGAAGCTATGGTCTATTTATTCTTTAAGCTTAGTTTTGGAAGATTTGATAGATATTGTTAAAGATAATTATTGAAATGACGTAGGATCGGTGAACGTCCGCGTTTTCTCCGAACTTGGCTTGGCACGCTGCCCTGTGCCCATAAGTACATAATTATTCTTGACGCCATTTATGGTTTACCAGCTTCTTCCCGCGACTTCATCCGCGTTGACTTTACAATGTCCTGTAGTAATTTTTTTGATAACCCACAGAAAACTAAATGTTCCATCGATAAAATATATCCTATGTGTTAATTTAGGTATTATACTATCTGTGTGCCAAATTTCATTCAAATCCGTTCAGCCGTTTTTGCGTGAATGAGCAACAAAGATACAAACTTTCCAATCTATAATATTAAATAGGATAGTGTATAGGAGTAGGATGTACAGAACTGCTATTAATTACTTCACAGTAAGTTAGTTTACTGCCAAAGATGTCTCGAATAAAAATATTTCCAAGATGAAATCACGAATGTAATCATCGCTAAAAATGGTTGCTTATTGGTAATCCTCGATGATGCGTTACGCCAACAATGGCTGACCTTGGACATACATTGATGAGTATCAAACATGCTCGATGGTATCAAAGTCTGAATTTCCTCGATTAGTTGCTACTTACATAATAATTTGTACCTGCAGATAGTGTATCTTAAGCGATTTAGGGCAGGATGACCGAGTAACGTCATCCTGTTGACATTGACCTTGCGTTGGCAGGACAAACATGTTTTAAATGCGTGATTCTGAAACACGTTAGACAAGCTAAATTGCTAAAAAAAATACTCTGCCTTAGCCCTAAAGTCATCATTTATCATCACAAAACCAAAACTTTATTCTGCTATTTAGAATTCGCGAAGAAAATTATTTCCCATCAAATAATTTGATTACGATGTTTTTAATTTTTTATGGTGATACATATACCAATGATAGTGAGTGACTATTCGTCACTGTGCTCCATTGAACTTATGCCGTGTCTAAAAACTGTCTCACGTGGGTGTAAGGCGGGAGAAAGGCAATGTTCAACAATGTTGTAACACAATGGAATATGTTATGATCGTCTGGCGGCCCTGACAGCTGACTGGATGCTTTACATGCCTGGAAGGCAGCGTGTAAGCTTAGTAGGTAGCATGAAATATTATATTATCCTCAAAGGATTATATCTTGAATGTAAATACACGTTAAAGAAGTAATAAAAGCACATAAACTGTCTTCTCCGCGCTTATATTGAAGAAGCTCGACCTTCTTCATACGAATGTTGAAATGAAATATAATCGGGTCGTAAGTAAGTGTAGCAGTAGTAGTAGTACACATACATACATACATTACATTACATTTTACATTTACACATTACGTTAAATTTTTGACGATAAGAGTATTGTAATTAGTGGGCCGCATGCACAAGTCCCAAGCGGGCGCGCCAGAGCAATCAGATATGATGTGGTACTCTGAGGGCCTACTCTTTTACAACCGAAAACGATATTTCGGACGAAATTTCCTACTACGTTTCTCATTGATTCCGACATTGCTTACGAACGAAAATTGTTTGACGTTTAGATTCGACGACGACGAAGACGTCATACAATTTTCATTCGTAAGAAATGTCGAAATTAATGAGAAACGTAGTAGGAAATACGCGAATTTCGTCTGAATATCGTTTTCGTTTGTATAAGAGTAGGCACTCTGATGTGGTCAGACGTCAGAAATGATTGCTCCGTGCCGCTCGAGTAATTTAGACGCACCAGAATATGAGTTCACATAGCAACTGTGAGCTGCTGTTGTGGAGAGAATTTATAATTTAGGTTGAACAGCACTCATTTTTTCAACTTGTTTTCTACACATAATTTGGTAACATTCAAACATACATTACTAAATAAATTTTATTCCTCACGGTCTGAAGTTTAATGTGGTGTTTTATATAGCAGATGGGCCAATGGATTTGCGTAAAGCCACCGTTTTGAGCCTTAGTAAGCACACGTGTTAGCCGATAAAGATTAGGGCCATGGGCATACGCATGTAATCAGCTGTACAATTTTAATACAATAACAATTATATCAAGTGCATGCCTCCTCCAAGGTTTAAGGAACAGTTTATCAGTCAGTGCAGCGTTTAATAACAGGTTTACGTGAATTTAGTAATGGATCACGTTCGTCTACGTACGATGCACTATTTGTTAGGATTTCAGATTCAGGTTTAGACTACGCGTCGATTAATATTGGCGTTAGGCTATATGCTAAGCGGTGGGGTGAACCCTAAGGGTGCGTTTCCTTTGATGCGGAGCTGGGCGGAGCGGAGCGGAGGACTGTGATTGGCCAACTGTGATGGGCCAAGAGCGGAGTGGAGATTACGAGCACTGTGATTGGCCAATGGCCAATTGGCCATGGTCCGCTCCGCGTGAGTGGAAACGCACCCTTACCCTCAAATTTATAGGCAGTTATGATCGCCTTGCACTGGCATTCCAATTCCAAACCTCTTTTGTTCCTAGAAATGCGCATTAAAATCATTGTAAATTGTAAAATACTTATTTTTGTTTGTGGTGAATAAGAGCCGCTATAGACGGACTGCTTAGAGCATTCGAGACTAACTGCACGAGAGCAGTCGTGTTGCGGTCGGAGTCGACTCCAACCCGACTGCTCCAAGCAGTCCTCGTGTAAGTCAAAGTTATTATTTTTTTTTTATAAATATCACTTCTTATAAATCGTCAAAGTAGCGAAAATATTTTAGCGTTACTACCGGTTCTTAATGTTGCTTCCATTGAGAAGAGCCGGCAAGAAATTCAAGGGTTACTCTTTTCAAAAGAAAAAGAATAATTGTATTTCCAAACAGCAACGCTATGTGAGCAGGCAGGCGTTAACACATTGTGAATAAAAAAATAAAACATAATCAGGTATTTAAATAAATAAAAAAAAAGAACTAGCATAAAACCAAAAGGTGAATATTTAGAACGATTGTTTTGGTGTGATGCCTTCCGTCCTTAAGTTTAGTTGTGTTTGTACTTGTACGTGAACCGGATTAACTGCTTAACATCAGGCAGGCCGTAGGCTTCTTTGCCACCGCAGTCCTAAAAAAAAAAATAACCGGTTCAACCGGTTCCGTCGTTCAAGGTGGGAGATTCAAATGAATTAATTTGGGGTGTTTAATTAAGTAGTTAAAGTAATGTTATCTAACTTAGTTAACTATCATTTCTTCTAGACACGATCCATATTTCGTGGTCTGCGTTCGACAGTAGATATAAAGCCACAGAAAATATGTGCCGTAAATTTCGTAACGAAATATTTATGATACCGTCCCGCGTTCGCCTACAGTTTATGTCATAACGTCTATAAAATGGCTTGTTGTTGATTCACAGCCACGAATATGAGTCGCCTCGGAATTCATTAGCATTGTGGTGTCAGCGTTGTTTATACTTCTCGGTGTCATTTCTATCATATTCTAAACTGGATTTAAACGGTATTATGTTATTTGACACAAGAATAGTTTAGCCCTTCAGATGGTCCTTTGCTTAGTTTTAGCAGCTCTGTTATCTTCGATGTTCTTATGTCTATTGAAAACGAGATCAATAAAGTTGTTTTCCGATTCTGAAGAACTTTCTGCCGAATACTCGTACGCAACTCAAATTTGAGAGCTGCTTAACTTTGACGCGCCAAAAATTACAGATGATGACGTATCAAAGTCGGACTTCATCATTTGAGTAGCCTATGAGTATTCGGCGTTAGGAACATAAAACAGTAATCACCAGGGTGAATTAATACACTTTTAATTTGTGTTTTAACAGTTAAAAGTTAACAAATGATTCTCTAGAAATAGCTACTTGCATCCACTTTCCTGCTAAGTGGAAACGCGGTCGCCTTTCATCTAACGCAGGGAATGTGGGAGATCTTTATAGCACTTTAGGTAATAAGCTAGATCCACTGTTTAATTCTGTGTTATTTTTTCTGAACCTCTATAAGGTTATTTCTGTTGACACAGAATTGATAGCACGCATTGAATGCCCTTATAATAGGGCTGATTCTGTTTCTAAACGAAAACTGACTAAACTAATGTGTTCATTTAGTATTGTAGTGATTTGACGACTAAGGAATTGGCTAGACATCATTGTCCATCAAAGTCCTGTGTTCGTGGAACGTCAAAGCATTTTGAAAAGTTATTTACATGAACAAAAGTCTTTCACTATAGGACCAATGCAGTTTACTCTTGGACATTCATACGCAATATGTAAAGCCGGGGCCACACATTGGATGTATTTGCACCAAGTTGTGGTCTTGCAGCCAACGCACCAATGTCTGTATCGGTCTAGGACAGATAAATACCGATACACACATTGGTGCGGCTCCAAGACCACAACTTGGTGCCTATACATCCAATGTGTGGCCCGGCATTATAAAGAAAGGGCTCGGTATATAGCGTGCTGTTTCATCGCTTTCATCAGCTCACGTACACGCATCCGCACTCATTATGCGTTTCCTTATTACTTCAAACGATTACACAAACTAAAAGATGGTGCGTTTTGCTTAGAAAATGTTTCTGCCTGACGTCTCAGACCAACAAGAAAAGACGCCTTTAGTCAAAAGCTGGCGAGATCTCGACGACGAATTTTGATTACTAATCAATCTAATATAGTCACATGCTGGTAATGCATATGTTAAGCGACGGGTGCCCCGCTATGCTGCTTCTTATCTTATTGGTTTATGGCACAGGTATTATTTTACAAAGCACAAGTATATTGTATGTCCTCTCCTAAATATAAGTCGGTCACAATTCGGATTCGGCCCACCTTCGCAGTTCGATGATCCTCGTGGGACGTTGCCGCCATTCTTGACGATGGCTCAAGTAGCCTTTTGTTCAGATCTCACAAAGGTGTTTTTATTTCCAGTTTTTTTTGTATCATATTTCCTAATCCTTATCTGTTCGGAACTAATTTATTATGATGAGTTCGGCTTCCATATTTGTGCGATCGTTAATCAAGTTTCCATAGAAGCATTGAATCCACGGATGCAAAAGATTTGAAATATCTATTTGAGATTTTATTCTTCGCGTCTCGTAAATATCCTCCATATTAAGTTTTTGAAAATGTTGTTAGATTTAATAAAGTCGGAAGTCGCGCTATTGTTATATTCGTTCAATTTAATACCAATTAATTGGGTGCTCGTTTAAACACGCATTCTGAACATGTTAAACTGATGTTTAAGTAGTCTACAGCAGTGTTAGTATTTGCAATTTAAGTAACCTTTTGAATTATGTTCTTAGCCTTTCGGAACTGACCAATATTTTAACCCCCGACGAAAAACGAGGGGTGTTATTGAATACCTACAAATACATATTCTACATATTCTATTTTACTATCTACCACGAAAATATTTGGGTACCAGTCCGCATTCATTTAAATACTTGTACTCTGTTACAGCACTTATCTAGTTGACAGCAAATGAGTCGAAACAATCATCCTTTAAACTCCCGGGCTAAGGTCATAGGTTTATTTCATCATCGCTACAATGCAATCAGAGGACCAATCGTAGAGCTATAAATCAAATGATACCGTACAAACACGACCGTGGACTTTATCTATATACCAGAGTGAATTATCATCTAATGTTTGTCTAACTATGTTTGTACACTTTGTCCACTCTATAACGTTGCGTAGAGAGCGGTCGCGCAGACCACTTGGTGGACCGCATACCCAGACCACAGTATAAGTAAATCATACAGTCAGTCATCACGTCCCGAATTACCATACAATGTGGGTATGACTGTAGTTCGGGCTTTCGTCGGACGATTTATGATTTATTAGAATGTGCCCAGACGTGCTTATATTCCATCCATTGCTAGATCTCTACCGAACCAAATAGTAACTCTACCATGACTTTGACGCTCGCTAGTCGAATCTTCGTAAAATACTTGTATGGTAAATATAGAGTTCTTCGTGAGCGTTATCACTACCAGGCGTAAAGCCCCCTTAATCCAGTGCATAGAATGTTTTCAGGAGCAGCAGCTCAGATCAACGTTAGCCATTATACAGTAATTTTCTCCACTTCGAACGAGGTATAGAGTTATTTGTTTTCTTTTTTTTCTGGTTGAGACCAACATTGACCAGACGTAGTTTTGATGACCTTTTGGCTGTCAATTACTTTACACTCATATGTGTCCTAAGGTCGACGGTCAGTAGGTTTGATCTTGACCCAAATAGGGCGTATATCCTCTAGGTTACAGGATGTTAGGCGAAGGCGTTGGCATAGGTACACAATTATAGATATGTATTTTTCAGGGTCTATATACGAACCGCCAAATTAATATCTAGAGGTTTTAGCCAGATTACAATGGTATAAGTCGATCAAAACACTCCCTGTTACCGTTTTAAAAATAAACCGCGATATACATTTTATTGGTCATAACGCCGTCGTAACAAAGTTTCTAGGATTTTCAATAACGCGTACACTCGCACGCAACGTTCTTAATAAATCATCGTCTATGTTCGCTTAAATAACCAAAATGGGCACTTTGGATCCTAACAGCCTTGTCCCTAATATTATGATTATAATTTCCTACGAAGTAGTTTAAAACTAATTATTATTATGCCCATAAAATTAGCACCTATAAAGCAACGTTACCCTAATTTAATTAGACAAATTATTTCTAAAAATGCTTTTAATATGGTGTAGTCAACACTTAATGGAACTAGGCCCGCCACACACTCCCACCACTGTTACTCCTGTAAGCCAGGACCGACAATGGTGTCCAAAGATGACGCCAAGGTTTGACCCTCGGCGAATCCCGGGGAAATGCTAAGTTGTGTTGGAACTTGCACGAATTTAATCAAAAGAAATGATATGAGTTGGAAGAAGATTAGTCAACACTTGGTGTCCGATGGTTTAAACAACCTTAAATGAACGAGTCCAACGACTGATTAAAATAGGGCTTGATACATCGAGTTCGTTCGTTCGTTCCCAAACCAAGCAACCCTTGTTTTATGGTTAGCAAAGACTGGATGGTAACAAAAAAACCTTCATTCAGAACCTTGAGACAATAAAACTCCATTCTAATGCAAAGCGCGTGTTGAAAATGTCTCCGCTATTTGGTTTATTTATATATAATCAATGTCCCAATTATTCTACACATAAACGAATGAGAACAAGGTTAACGGAGACTTATCTGTCAGATACACAGACACACGGTGATCGTTGCGGAAATTATTGGCAGTTACGGAGTTAATAATGCGTTGATTAGTATTATCGAAAATGTATCACTCATTTTCATTTTGTGTGAAAAATCTGCAGATCAAATAATCTGAGTTAAATTTAACTATTTTGGTCGACCTCATCCCAGATGCTTCAAGACTTTTTGTATTGGGCCAGTGGTGGTAACTATGTATTTTATTTTTTGTCAAAAACTTCGTGAGAACCACTGGATTCGAATTTCAAGTTTTACAGTTCTGATCTAGTCTCTAAAACTTCTGGAGACTTCATGCTTGATGATATTATAAAATAAATAGCCTTTCAGTCTGTAGGTTCTATATTTTAGAGCATGTCATTTGTTAAACCCTGTTCACCATAAAATAACATGTATAGTCTTCTTCTTATCGTATAGTTAGTAGCCAACCTGGTGTCAGAGTTTTTCAAGCTGCCCGAAAGCCTCTGACAAGGCTTACTGCTGCCTAGATGACCTCCGAAGCATGGAGACGCTCAGTTTAAATGCCACTAAATGGTCACCCATCTCTGCCTGACCACGACATAACATGTATAGTATTTGTCGGGTTCGTTTGGTTGTGAACGATGTTTCCAAAGCAGTGGATACTGTGTTCTCCGAAAGGTTCATGGAGCTATTCAATCTGGGTAATCTCGCGCGGGGCCGTTTGCAGACGCCTCCCCGCTGACCTATGCGATAACTACGGTTGCCATACTTATTGTACCGCGGGTTACTGTGAATAACTATATGATTGAATTTGTCGTTCGGTAGTGATTTGATTTAACTGATTAGTGAAGTCAAACAAAGGTGAATTCAAAATTAAAATCGATAAACGCAAAAACATTGAAGAGTACAACTTGGTAAATTAAAGAGTGCGGGGCCAGAATAGGAATCCTGAAAAAAAAACAAATATTGGGAAATTGAAAAGAACATAAGTAATAGAGGACGCAGCCCCATGCGCTGGACTGATCAAATACGATCACGTAGAGCCGGGCTCCATCTACGCGCTGCGCTGCGCTGCGTCGTCGCAGGTGTCAGCGGGCGAGAGACGGAAGCGGGGAGGGTGACGTGCCAGTACAAAATCTTCCGACGACGCAGCGCAACGCAGCGCAGCGCGTAGATGGAGCCTCGCCCTTACAAGGGTCCCACTTAATGAGAGCGTACGCCATACGTCGTCTGTGTTACCCCAGCAGTGCGGTGTTTCGGCTCGAGACTAGTGGAGATGAGTTGTCAGGCGTGCAATTCGCCAACCTTTAACGTCACCAAGACTGCTCTGCCAAGAGCATTACAACTGAGAAGAATAAGTACTATCTGAAGAGTACAAAGTATGATAAAGATAAATTGATGAATACAACTCGTGAATGGTTATTATGGAGTTACTATAAGTTCACACTTATTAGCCTAATGGGTGTACAGAAATAGAGGGCAAAGGAAGCAAGGCTCCGTCAACACGCACTGGGGACTTGACATATGACACACAAAGTTGTCGCTTGCCGGCGCCGCTGTTGTCGTTAAGTATACAGAGTGTCTCAAAAGTACGAAATAATAATTAAACTATGTAGTACGGTAGCGGTACGCTATACGCTGTACGCACTGTTTCTGGCCTTCGATTCATATTAGTGTCAGTTTTCCTGTGACAGCCTTAGAACACATCAAATAGCTTAGAATCCAGTGTAATATTCAAGAAAGACTTTGTGATTTTTGTTACTTTTGAGATGTTAACATTAATCAAGATTGGCGGGTATAATGTAGGGTGGGTGTACCAGTGGCAAACCGAATAAGCGACATTGTGATGGTAATTTTGATGGTGTGACTTAATTATTACAACAACCATTGCAAAAAAAATATAACGTACTCCTAGTCTACCATAGAATCATGTAGCTTATTCGTATTTTCTTAATAGCTGTTAGGTTTTTTTTAATTTAAAAATGAATGTCGAATGTCGCAATGTGCCTAAGGTTGACCAGCTTGTACCAGCAATAGACCAGACATTGTGCCAATAGTGAACCAGTAAATAAAACGATCGCTTTTAACAATTATTAATTAACATGAATCAAAAAATATAAAACAAATCAAAATAAAAAGAAAACGACGTAAGTACTTATAAAAAAATTAAAAAAGTATTAAATTTTTGACATAAATTTCAGGAACTTTATAAAAACCTCGACTATTATTAGCCAAGGTTGGAACTTCGATCTTCTCTTATCTTCTCGCCTTTGCTTATCTCGTCTATCGCTTTTAAGACATCTTCCTCCTTATAATTGAAAAACAATCTTTACGGCGGCATTGTGTCTGTAAAAATTATAGGTGGTCAATTACTGGTACAAACTCGTAGTATAGATATTACCAATAATAAACCACTGGTCTACAACAGGAACATTGTGGATATTTTAAGAGTTTTTTATAATAATTGATTGCAGTGTATTAAGTAAATATAAATGTAGAAGAAAAAATAAACAAATTATCAAAAAGCTAAATCACCAGTTGTAGACCAAATGGACTATTACTGGAAAATTATTGAATTCGTGTTCCATTAGTTTACCAATGACAACTATTGATTTAAATTAGCGGTTTTTTGATGAAATAAGACGTAATTTTATTGCTTTACACATCATATTACGCAGTTAATCGGAAAATAAGTTACAACGATTGATATATACAAAGATTTAAAAAAGATTCAAAAACTTACCGTCGACGTGTAGCTTACTAATATGGCCGCCCGGAACGAAGTGAACGATTGTTATTTCGAATTATGCGTTTTTTACTGATGTAGATGGCATGTTTATCGCTTTTATTTGGTATTAAACGATTGATAGAAGTACGGCAGTGCTACCAAACGTAAAAAAAAGTGGTGGGAAATTCGACAGAAGGTTAATATTTTGATGTGAAGTTAGAAATGGTGTACTACTGGTTCCTGGTGTGGCACTGGTGCACCCACCCTATTTGAACATTTAATTATATTCCTGATATTCATCTAGACCCCCAAGTATTATTTCGCACTTTTGAGACTTTCGCACTGAAGTCTCGACTCCTTATAAATCATCTTTTAAATTAAATTGAAGCGCCTTTGAGAACACAGCTTTTATTTCAAACATTATCCTAAGCGCCAGACAGTCATTACCTATTATCAGGAAAAAGATAACAGAAGGGCTAGACAAGTGGCATGAACGCTAATCGAATAGAATGGAATAGACTTCACAATGTATGGGAATGTCAAACGTCGCTATGTAGATCAACAACAAGTTGCTATGTAGATCACGTGACTTATGACATTTCCATACATGAAGCGTAGCGATTTGAAGGAACGCTTGTAGACGTCAGCCACTTGTCTAGCCCTTCTGTTTTGGTGGAGTGCGTACATACCATGGACCAATTACTAAGGGGACTGGCCCTAAGCAACTCGGCCGAGATGTCGGCCTAGTACCAACATCGACATAAAACGAAGCGAGTAGTTCAACTATTTACCGGTAGATAGAACAATGAAAATGAAAAAAACAATGACCACGTTTTTTTTTCATACATATATCTAATAAGGGCACCTCTTTCTTTAGTCTTTACTCTGTGGTACATACCATTGCCAGCCAGCGTCACTCCATACATAATACGTTGTTTACTTGCGACTGGCGTTTGGTTAAGATAAGTGAGTGACTTCTGTTATCAGTAGCATTCATTAACTGTTATGTAATAAACTTAAAATAGTATTTGTATTTAGCTGATTACCTTCTCGCGTCCCGAGAGGAATTTAGGCCACGTTGCCAGACATAGCTTCCTATTTTGGTTTACACGTAAATACACTAGGAAATGGCAAAGGCAAGTTAAATGTGTAAGTTGATGAACTAAACTGGTATTGGTGGTAAAGACAAGCTGTAGACAATGACCGGGGTAGTACCACCCTCTCACGGAAGATCGACGTTAAAGTATTACAACTGCGATGAGAGAGAGAGCTGGAAGCCCAATCCCTTTCCCCTTCCTTCAACTCCCACTATCCCACTCCCCTCGAAGTTGGCAACGTGGGAGCGATGCCTTTGGTTTTACAAGCATCTTATTAAGATATAAGATGGTAAGAAAAAAGAAAACTTAAAAGCATACTTCAGCTTTATTTCAGAGATACATTGCGGGTTCAGTAATTGATTTGATTTGTAGGCATATGCGTCGTAGACATTCAGCTGCTTGGGTATTGTACTTAGGCGTCTTGTCTTCTTAAGCATCTTGCTTATTAGGTAATTCTCTCATGACAGGATACATCAAACTTTTCGAATGGACTCTTCGGACACTGGACCTTTGATATAATATTCAGCCAAAAGACGTCCACTGTTGGACATAGCCCTCCCCCAAGGATTTCCACAACGACCGGTCCTGTGCCACTTGCATCCAGCGGTTTCCCGCGACCTTCACTAGGTCGTCAGTCCACCTTGTGGGGGGCCTACCCACGCTGCGTCTTCCGGTACGTGGTCGCCACTCAAGAACCTTTCTGCCCCATCGGCCATCGTCATATAATACCTACGCATGTATATTTATCTGAGTATCCTGTTACCCTGGTCCCTGGCAGTGTCGTGACCTTTGACAGTGTTATCTATTTCACATGTTATAGCTCTTGTGTTCAGACACGAAAGTATTTAGTGAGGCCATTCGTTCACGGCGTAACTCAAAAGAAACGGAACTGGTTAGTAATTCAAATTGCGAACTTATTGGTAACGCTAGTCGCGCGTGGCCGTACACGACGCTACTCAAAAGGAACGCCCGCAACCTGCAGGGTGATTGCGTAACTTATTCGTCAATGTTTCAATTGGTTTCGTTCATCCCGTGTTACTTTTCCAATTGAAATTGATTGAAATCGGGATGAGTGAAGTTCAGACGTTCAGAAGTACTAACTTCCCAAGCGCCATACAAAAAAAAAACAAAACACAATGACCGATGTCGAGTCGCGTACTACTAATTAGTTACTAATCCATTTATTTTGAGTAGCATCGTGTACGAACCGCCGTAGAAATACTAGTGCTGTTACATTTAAGACGATACAAGAAAAAAATGAATTTTAGTTTCGGGGTGTGGCTGGCGTCGCGTGAGCTGCCGAAGGATATATCCCTCTCGCTTAGCTAGGACAGAACAGCTATGGAGTAGACTATAGTATAGTTATTTTTTGAAGGAACAATATTGTTTAATTCGTACAATTAAAATAATATGTCCCAGTGCACCTTTTAAAATAGATGAAATGGATGAAAATATTCAAATATATTTTTTTCGTTTTATATGGGATTTTTATGTCGAGTGTATTTGAAAAAAATAATTTAATTTCTATGTTGTTTTTATTGCTGAAGACAAAGTAAGTCAAAAGAAGACAAACGATACCTACAATATGCTGATAGATACGTATAACAATACTTCGATCGTATAATAGCCTATAACTAGCGGACGATCCAGACGCGTCCAACGATATCTCATTAGTCAAATTATTATGATATAAAAATAGTTTGGACGTTATACGGGAGCAGATGAACATACATACATATCGGTCAAAATCATAACCCTCCGCCCACCGTAGTCGGGTAAAAATGTACATACTATGTGTCAGTGACTGACTGCCGGATATGAGTATCTTTTTCATGTTTCGTAGGCTAAGGAATACTTTGGTACTTAACTTCGATGCCGATCATGAATGTCATAATATTTTTTTTTACCATATTTAATTTATTTTTTAATTTAATTTTCAGTTTTTATTAATTTTATTGATTTAACCATGCATTTATTTTTTGTTTATCTTTTTATCTTTATTTTTTTATCTATCAAAATCACCCTTAGACTGGTTACCGCCACAGGTGACAAGAGGGCTGGCTCTTTCCTTGCTCAAAAAATTCGCTTGACAACAGGAACAGCTTGAATACAGGGAGGACATGCAGCCAGTATCCCACGCGGATGGTATTTGTTTAATTAGGGGTAGGTTTTTATTTTATTGTATTTTATTTTAATTTATGTTATATTATATTGTATTTTAATGATAAAACATGAAAAATTAAAAAAAATCACTAAAAAGCCTGAAATAATATTTCTATTACCTACCACCTCTGCCTACCCCTTCGGGAAAACCGGACGTGATGGTGTGTTATCGAGTATTTGGGGTCGGTGCCAATCTATCTTCTTACTTTTATAGTAGGTAGACTTGGCATACCAAGATTGGCACCGACTCCAAATACTCGATAACACACCATCACGTCCGGTTTTCCCGAAGGGGTAGGCAGAGGTGGTAGGTAATAGAAATATTATTTCAGGCTTTTTAGTGATCCAGGTTTTTTTGAAGTCGGTTTGTTTTTTTTTATAAAAATAATTTTATTTCACGATTTTTAGTGGCGCCATACCAATGAACATTTTGGCATTTTGAACCATATGAAGTAAGCCCAACAAAAGGTAACTGCTGTAAATCTTTGAGAAATTCCCTCGACTGTCTATGGTCTCCATCATTAGACCTGTAATGGCACTTATAACCCATATGGGTGTAAAGTTCTCTCCAATACAAATTAATCAAGCCCAAACACCAGGTAATTGTTGTAAATCGTTGAGGAGTTCCCTCGACTGTCTTTCGGCTCCATCATCAGATCGACTCCAGACCTTCATAAAATAGTAGTGCTTTAAAATACTTAATGAAAAAAATTACAAACGCACTAGTCGCTCCTACGATTTTCGAAGGTTCCCCTCGATTTCTCTGGGATGCCATCATCAGATCCTGGTTTCCTTATCATGGTACCACCGCTGGGATATCTCCTTACCAACAAAAAAAGAATCATCAAGATCGGTTCATAAACAACGAAGTTATCCGACAACACACATAAAAAAAAAATATATACGGTCGAATTGAGAAACCTCCTCCTTTTTGAAGTCGGTTTAAAAATAAATATTTTTTTTTTTTAAATTTAATTTTACTTTTATTTATTGTTTTATATTTATTGTGAAATTATAATAATTTTAATAATCAATATTGGACTATGTCTGAAACAAAAACATTGAATTGAATAATTTAAAAAATACAAAAATTATCACATTAACTCGTTAAATCACGGTTTACACCCGCTAGAACGAAAAAGATCCTAACATTTAGGTAGGACCTGAGGGTTGGCCAGTTAATTACTTAAAATACACTATATTTATTTCAAGAAAACATTCATAAGATCTGAAGGCGTCGGACTCGCACATAAAGGGTTCCGTACCACCGTAGAATAAACACATCAAAAATATCAAGTTTGAGACTTGATATTTATTTTTAAATGTTATTATATTTTTAGTATTTGTTCTGCACCGGCAACAGAAATACACATTCAGTGAAAATTTCAACTCTCTACCTGTTACGGTTCGTGAGATACAGCCCGCGCTGACAGACGGACAGACAGACAGACGGACAGCGTAGGCCTAGTAATAGGGTCCCGTTAGCACCCTTTGGAACCCTAAAAAGTAGCCTATGTTCTCCGCCAAGACCCAGTCTATCTCCATACCAAAATTCATCAACATTGGTTCAGCGGTTTAGCCGTGAAAAGGTAACAGACAGAGTTACTTTCGTTTATAATATAATAGATTGAATAGGACGGACAAACATTTTCCTATCTATATCTGTAATGTTATTTTTTACGATAATTTATTGATGTATGATATATTTATTACTTGCCCATCCATACCTACAACAAACGCAATAAAGCGACTCCATTGTTTTGACAAGCAATGTATTCCCACTGTCGGCCCAAGACCATGCTGCAAGTATATAACAGTAAGCGAAATAGGGAGTTTTTACAGAAATGACACGAATAACTATGAAATGACAAGAGATGACACAAAATGACAAGAGATGACACAAAATGACAAGAGATGAAAAGAAATTACACAAGACAAGGAAAAGCAAACGAAAATCACGCTGCAGTGCAGGTCATAGGTTCGATTCCTGCCCAGGACATGCAGTTGTGTGCATGAACATGTCCGCATGTCCCGAGTCTAGGTGTAATTAAGTGTATATTTCGTTTGTATTTACAAACAAAAAGTAGTATATGTAGTAATATCAGTTATCTGGTTTCCATAGTACAAGCTCTGCTTAGTTTGGGATCAGGTAGTCATGTGTAAAATAATTTCCAAGGATATTTATTTATTTATCATAGGCGTCGGCGGACTGTAAATACTGTACTGTACCTGTAATGTGGCACGACCGTAATATTTTTTCGTAATATTTTTTAAAAAATCCTTCACAGGTCCGACGTCGAACAAGTCCGAGCGGACACTGACAATACAAAGTTAGAGAGAGACATGGTTAGTTCAAGTACTTAAAATGTGAGATGGCGATATTGTGCGCGCGCTCGGAAATAAACAACGTAAGCGCCAAACCACATTTTCTTGAATTAAAAAAAAACTACTTCATGAATTAAAATATGGTTGAAGGGTAGTTTAGATATCATTATTTGCTATGTTTTAGAAATAATTTCGTGATCTAAATCGTAAAAACATCGTGGTAGCAAGGAAAATTGTAAATAATTAGAGCTCATTTCATAATTTTTTTTTATCGAGAAAATTTCGTCAAATCGTGATTTGGATTTAAAGATACTCAAGATAATATAGTCAAAAATCATACATCTAAATATAAGATTCCTAGTCCACATACTTACTTAAAGAAAAAGTAGAATAGAAAATCAACCAAATTTCGAACCCTCGTCTTAAGCAACTCTTAGTAATTTAAGTTAGTAACCAGTTAATTTTGAGTTGCGCCGGGGATGAATGAATTTATAACTAATTGCTGATTGTAGAATAGTTAGTCTCCCAAGGATTCCCATACGTTACGGGTGCTTCGCCACTCGCATCTGGTTTCTGCGACGCGTGAGGCCATTGGTCCAACTTGTGGGGGTCGTTCCACACTATGTCTTTCGGTTGGTGGTCGCAAGAACCTTACTGTGTGATAATGGACACTTTGTAATTACGTTAATGTCTTGTGTCCTTATCCTACCTCTTTGTACAGGCTTCGTGTCTCACGGAAAAAAACTGGTTTCCATTGCAAACTCCGGACACGATTTGTTTGTTTTGATTTAAAAAAAATATGCCCTGTTCGTGGTCAAATTTGAATGTTGAACCGGTTTTGGCATCAAGTTTAATGAAGGACGAGATTATTATCGAACCAACTTGGGCTTAGGCTGTTTTATTTATTTCGATACAAGTTGTTAGCAAGGCGCGTACGTTTCGACTGTTATAAATATAATTTAAGTGATAACTTTAGTGGCGTCGGTAATAATGAAAGACAAAATTGGTGATTACGGCACTTTTGCTGGTTTGTATGTCTTTGTGTTTGATTATACTTACTATAGCTCCTTATGTGACAATAAATAAAGACAATACGATATTTCCGTTCGAATGTTTTACAGTGCAAACAGAACTAATAATGCGTGATAAAGATGTGCCTAAAAGGTTTTGGTAAATTCGCAAATACTTACAAATTATTTTAAGTACTTTTGCCTACTCATAATCGACATCTAGGGTTAACGAACTGTAAAAAACAGGCATAAAATAAAAATTACACGAATCACATAATATTTTCCACCGGATTATACCTTTTAAACGATAAAGTCGAGGAGAAAATCTTTATTACCAATGTAAAAGCGATAGCAGCCATTGTTTTCTATAGAAATTGGATCGTGTCGGTGCAGGGCTACCGTGAGTAGGAAGAAAATTGGTTTACCGCAGTGCATTGAGTTTTTTTCTCCCGGTGCCGCTGATGTGAAATTATTAGTTTGTGACCTACTTGTTGCTTTTACTGCAGTTTCACGAGAGGTAAATATTTTGCAATGTTATTTATACAAGAAAACAAGTCCTGAAGTCTTTCCTTTGTTACTATGGGGTTCTTCAAAGGGCATGTTTGCAGGTACATAAATGTTACAAATGTTCTGGGCAGCGGTTTCCACTTACCATCAGGTGGACCGTCTGACCGTGTCAGTTTTACATAAATACAATCGTTTAGCTTCTGATTTTCCAACTAAGGGCCGTTAAATCTCCCTTCTTCCATAGCATCTATAGATTAAACTCTCCACGATTCATCAACGGTCGGTAATATTACGGACCTAGTTTTCTTTATGAACCTCTGTTATTCAACAGCTATTACGTTTTTTTTTCATTTACGCACTTAAAATAATAGTGGCCTAGATTTTCTTTCTAACCAGATGCATGGAGTGCAGTACCTAACCCATTTCTCATGATATAATGCAACCACGAAATAGACCCCGATATACGCAATCTCGAAGAGCAATCTAAACTGCCATACGCAGAGCAATTAATTTATCGATTTTAAGATCTCTATACAAATTGGTTTTACATGTACACAGTAACTCGATTGTGTATTTATATTAATAGATCGAACAGATCGCTTGTGTGATCCATTCTAATTAAGACTTTAAACTATAAAAAAATTGTTTCTTATTCATGATGTTAGAAAACTTACCACCTTATTTATAGAAAGTTATGATCGACTTGCAGTGGAATTACAAATCACATTTGTTCCTAAAATGCTTTCCAAAACCATTGTAAACTGGCTAAAATCTCTATGAATAAGGGGGATAGTTTTTCCCCGGGACTCGTAGGGAGACAAACCTAAGCGGCATCGTTGGACACCATTTTCGATTTCTGGCTTACAGGAGTGACAGTGGTGGGAGTAGTGATGGGATGTTCTCGAGAACATTCTCTTACCCTCGGAAACTTACGGGAACTTACTCGTGGGAATTTTCGAGAATTTATCATCTGAAGCACGTTAAACTTGGCATAAACCTCATTAAACATGCAAGTATGGTGGTTTTAATTGTTTTTAAGATTGAAAGTTAGGATAACGTCACCCAAAATAAAAAAAATCTCACGAGTAAGTTTCCGAGGGTGAGAATGTTCTCGAGAACATCCCATCACTAGGTGGGAATGTGTGACGGGCCTAGTCCCAGAAGAAAGTTGGCCTGTGTCTGGTAAATTGTTGGCCGAAACCGAAGCCAATTGTTCGACTTTTGCCTCAACCGAAGCTGAATCAATCGTTCATCAAACTATAGTGACGATATACATCTAAAATGGTGATAAACGAAAACTATAACGAATAACAAACGTGTCTAGTAGTACATACTAAGCAATTTAACCCTGCACTTATTCTCAATGGAGTTTAATGTTTCTCCCCGTAATTCAGGTTTTAAACTTCATTCGCGCGTTAAAGAGCTGAGACCGTACACAGCCTCCAGCCTCCAGCCATGTCGAGAGCCATAATTCACGTACACACTCCAATGTTTCTGAGCGTTTTCGTTTCAGTTATATTTTACTATATTTATTTTGTGAAGTATCGTCGCTTTACGGTATTTTCAGTAAAACATTAAACAATTAAGGTAGCTACAGAATAGGTCAGGGTGCAATTTAATAATGTGATCCCTTTATGGACTTCTCCCATTATAAGATGACGTAAGACTATAATGGTATTAATAAATGCATCTCAAAGTTGAGATCGATCTTAAGATGCTGTTTTTGACAGATGTTCCATACATTAAATGTCAAAACTGCATCTTAAGATCGATCTCAACTTTGAGATGAATTTAATACGAGCCTAAGATGGCGGCAGTTAACACAATGGACCATCAAGAGAAGAAATATTTAAATATGTATTTGGATTTAATTTTGATAAGTCATCAATTTAACTTTTGGTAAAAAAATAATTTCACTCTATCACCCACCAATATCAAAACGTGCACCCACCAGTA
Organism: Drymonia ruficornis; assembly: GCA_947859195.1. Classification (NCBI taxonomy): domain Eukaryota; kingdom Metazoa; phylum Arthropoda; class Insecta; order Lepidoptera; family Notodontidae; genus Drymonia; species Drymonia ruficornis. The sequence goes on along the minus strand of OX401926.1, from coordinate 6,361,091 downwards.
TCTAACAGGTTTGTTTGTGCGCAGGCTGGGATGTGGGTGACGGCGAGAAGGCCCCGTTCCTCCGCAACGAGCCGGTGAAGCTCACGCCTGCCTGGGAGGGAGCCAACCTGCCCAATGACACGCTCAACTTGAAAGGTAATCCGCCGTTCATAACGACGTTTGTAGCGTCAGCAACGTAAAGTGGGCATTATACAATTTGCAGATCGCTAAACTAGTGCTGCAGTGCAAGATGACCATACGATCGTACTAGATTGGTTGGATCACTAACTGCCTTTAAACCATCCAATTTTAGCACACTAGCTCACCTAGCCAGCCACCAGCCACCTAAAGCAGACTTAATAATAAACTTAACTTGTGGTTAACAATCATTATGACAGTAATTTTTGGCTTAGAAAATATATTTAATATTTAGTTTTAACAAGGTTGACCAACGTTTGTAAAATAAAGAGTTTGTCAAGGTATGAAAAATTGAGAATGTTCAGCAATTTCTGTTGCTGACTGTACACGCTCGTACCTCGGAGAATGTAGACAAGGAAAAATTTTTTTGGAACGTGCATGATACGGAGTGTAATGTGAGCGTTACCGACCATAAAGAATGAAATATCCCATAGACTTGAAAAATAAAATAAATCAAATCTCTTTACAGGGTGTTAGGAAAGACGAGTGACGTATTGAAAGAGGGTATTCAGTTTTCGATTCTAGGTCCAAGTATGTTAAAAAATAATACCATAATTTTAATGAAAGAAAAATATTCCACTTTTCCCGCTAGTTGGTGGGTTGCGTACTCGTAAAAAGTAGAAAAAAAATTATTTAAATAAAAGAGCGTGCTCGCTTCTATGCCACCTGGCGGCAATCAATGAAACTAAACGAGCCTGAATCGCGCAATTAAAGTTTTCGGCGCTCGTAGCATATATACGACTGACCAAAATCTTATCATGCGGACGACGCCCCACTTCAACGCAGTGTGTTCAGTTCAATAACTGTACCTCACATTTATTCCGTGGGTAGAGGAAATGCTTCACTAAAACACATGCAGGTCCCCGTGGATTTGTGTGCACCTAAGTATTGCGACATTAATTTTTATTCGAGAAAGTAATAGATAATAGAGTTTATAGTAATTAGACATTAAAAGGTTAGGTATGGTTTTACCTACGATTATACAGGCTGAGATAAATAATCGGTTAATAAAAGATTACATCATGATTATGTTATTTCATGATGTAAATAAAATAGAAAGTAGTAAAATAAATAGTACATTGAATTTAGCTTAAGAAAAAATCCTTTAAATACTTCCAACTTACTAAGTTTTTTTTTGCAAATCTCATACATTATATGCGAGCTATTTTAATATTCTGTGAATGTATTTAGCACAAATACGGAATGTTTGATCGTGAAATAATCATTTAGCCGTTTCCTTATCTAACATTTTTAAATAGTTTAATTATGTTAAAGACAGATGGCGCTCTGCCAGAACTGGCACTTTATAAAAATAGTTTTGTTTCCTATATCAATGGTTGGTTTGATTTTTTTTTTTACAGTTTTTTTATATCTCCACTCGACCTTCTAGTTATTTTTAGAATATGAACACACTAAATCCTGAGTTATCACTTAAGTAAACTAAACTACTTATTTCTTTATGTCATCGGTTAGATAAATAAGTTATGTATACAGCATTTTGGATATCATGAGCGCGTTTATAGCATGTACCTATTTATTTAAGGATTGCAAACATAATTTACAAATTCACAAAAAATCTTATTAAAAAAATATATAACATCATTATCAGCCTATTACTGTCCACTGCTGGACATTGGCCTCCAATGCACGCCATGCTCGGTCGTTTAGATGAGGTAATCAAATTAATATTTTAAGTTTAATAAGTAAAGTGTAAGGTTCAGATTAGTTTATTTATCCATATACATATAATAGGGAATAATCCTCATATCGAATAAATAAAAATATGGGTATAAAAATATAGGATAGGTAGGAACATTATAGGTATATTTTTTATATTAACTCATAAGTACCAATTCTTATTTTTTTTTCATATTGGGAAATTTTTTTACAAATAAAATAAATAATTACCACTAATAAGTTTGTTAAAAATTATCCACATATGACGTCATACATGTGTTGTTAGTATATTTTTCGAAACTTAAAGTCTGTATTTTTGCTAGTATTGAAGTTATTTTGAAAATTGTTTCACTGTTAATCGTACGATATACTTTACAATATAATAATACACTTACCGGCACGGAATGTGGGACAAGCTTAAAATTTACGATATAATCTATATATTATGTATTTTCTATGGGAATTTTATAACGAAATGAGAAAATCAAGCATTTTCAACAATTTTAAGATGGTTGTTTTTGTTTAATTAGGTATTGGTGGCTTTTACTTAAACTTTAAATTAAAAAATATTAATATTATCCTCTACTATAAAAAGTGATAATATCTTCCTCAGGTATAGCCATGGACTTAGCCCCTCCGAAAGACAAATGGCACCTGATATACTTAACCCTGATACTGCACGGGCTAGGCACCCTCACCGCGTGGAACATGTTCATCACGGCCAACGACTACTTCGAGAAGTACAAGCTGGCCAGCGAGAAGGACCTGTCTGCCAACTATCTATCGTACGTGGGGTGGGCCGCCCAGGTGCCAAACCTCTTCTTTAACTGGTTCAACGTGTTCGTTAAGATTGGGTAAGTGTCCAATATCACAAATACGCGACTACTGAAAAATCGCGCTCTAAAAAGTATGGAACAAGAAAATATTATCAAGTAATAGAGGATAGCCGTGGTCCGTTTAGGTCCTTTAGGGCTAGGGCAAAGTGGTATATGACCACGGACCGGGGCTATCCTCTTAGACTTATAGAGCGTGATTTTTCAGTACTTGGGTTTTAGCTTACTTTTTTTATTTAAATTATTTTGGGATGCTAACAATATACAGGATGGTATTTTTAACGCCACCAGCGGGGCTATTATATAACTCAGTTGACAGCTCATAGTGAACAACTATTGGCAAAGTTATCATCGATTGGCTGTCAAACAGCTAGTTTCGTATTACCTATCTCCAGTTATCAACTGAAATGACGTCATCTCGGTGATGGTCACCGGTGTGTAGTTTGACAGGAGTTTTTGTATCGATAAACCAACTATTGGTATTACGTAAGGCAAATGGACATCAAAACGTTAGTCACTGGACTTGTCAAAGAGGTTCGCGAAAGCAACTACTAAAGGCTGGTGATTTATAAGTTTTCAGTGATCGTCACTATTAACTGATAATGTTAAAAATAAAGAGAAGGGGTTTATAGCGTGTGCGATATACGGATATTCATTTTGGAAGTATTAATTGTTTATTTGGTCAAAGCAAGGAATTTTTATGGGTCAAAGGTCAACCATATATTTATGATTAAGTACCTCGCTATGAAGGCAAACTAGTTAAGTTAAATTTGGTATTGCAAACATCGATAATGATGATGATAGACTATGGTAACTGCTTAACATCAGGCGGGCCGTTCGCCTACGCGGCCATACGCCGTCTTAGTATATAAAGAAAGAAAGAAAGAAAAACATTTATTCGGCATGCACCAATGGATGAATTTTCATCTATGTGCATTATTTACAGTTCGCTTACGGTGAGGGAAAACATCGCATCGTGAGGAAACTATCCCTCGGGATTAGGTATTAAGAGTCAACCCAAAGCCCACGTTTCACCAGATAGTCAGAACCCAACGTGACAGGTGGTGAACCTTGTCGCCGTGTGACTGACTATTACCTAATCCCGAGGGATAGGTAGGTTTCCTCATGATGTTTTCCCTCACGGTAAGCGAACTGTAAATAATGCACACAGATGAAAATTCATCCATTGATGCATGCCCCACCGGGGATCGAACCTGGGACCTCAAAGATATATATAATTATTTTATTTTAGAAACTTTATCATAAATCTATGGTTGCCTATTGCCTTTGGCCAAATAATCAATAATCCTTCCAAAAAAAATATCCGCATAACGCACACGCTATAAACCCCATCTCTTTATTTTTAACATGGTCAGTTATTAGTGATGATCACTGAAAACGTATAAAACACCAGCCTTTAGTAGTTGCTTTCGCGAACCCCTTTGACAAGTCCAGTGACTAACGTTTTGATGTCCATTTGCCTTACGTAATACCAATAGTTGGTTTATCGATACAAAAACTCCTGTCAAACTACACACCGGTGACCATCACCGAGATGACGTCATTTCAGTTGATAACTGGAGATAGGTAATACGAAATTAGCTGTTTGACAGCCAATCGATGATAACTTTGCCAGTAGTTGTTCACTATGAGCTGTCAACAGAGTTATATAATAGCCCCGCAGGAGGGAACGTGCTCTAAATACTGGAGATAGCAAATTTTACTCTAAGGAAACATTCCTTTATATTTTTTTAAAGTACCAATGGCATTCAATGATTTTCGAAAACTCGCTTGCCACACTCGGGAATCGAACCGGCTAAAATCGATCGAAATCGGTTATTGAACTTCTAACCCTTTTCAAATATTTTAGCCTGCGAGTTTTGAAAAACTGTAATCTCAAAGACTATGTAAAATGTTCACAAACTATTTCTTGAATATTAGTGGTTGGTACTCCCCTGAGTGTTGATTACACTTGATTCTACGCCTTTTGATGTGTTCTAAGGTCACAGCACGGAAGTTGCCTGTAACTCAGAAACGATTGTAGTTACGTATAGTCTGTCTTCACTAGGCATCTACATATCAGCTACCGTATATGTAGTTTAATTATTATTTCGTAATTTTGTAACACTCGGTATTTTACCACTGGCTATATGCGAAAAGCGGAGCCATAACGGAAAAAAAATATGTCTTCCAAATTTAAATGTGTTGCTTCTGTCCCAGAGGTAACTTGACGACCCGCATCGTGTGGTCGCTATGCATCGAGGTGGCCATCTTCGTGGTGACGGTCATCCTCGCGATGGTCGACAGCACCGGCTGGCCGGTCGCCTTCTTCTGGCTCACCATGATATCTGTCTTCATTCAAAACGGTAAGAAAGAGTCAGATATACTTTTGTGCGCACCTACTACTCCAGCATTACGGATATGAAATTATTTCCCATTATTCGCTAGTTTCGGTTACGGATATTAGATTAAGGGCCATAATCGAAAACTTTCCATTTTTTCCCCGGTAATTTGCCTTGGTGTCACTGGGATCGCCCCCAGTCCATAGTACGGTACCCATAGTACAAGCGTTGCTTAGTTTGGACCATACAGTTGGTGTGTAAGTCTGGCGATATTTGACGGGCCGGTTGGCGTGGTTGGTAAGATTCCGCCTTTCACGCTGCAGGTCGTAGGTTCGATTCCTACCCGGGACATGCATTTGTGTGCATGAACATGTCCCGAGTCTGGGTATAATTATGTATATTAAGTATGTATTTACAAACAAAAAGTATATGTATTGACATCAGTTATCTGGTGTCCATTGTACAAGCTCTGCTTAGTTTGGGTTCAGGTAGCCGTGTGTAAAAGAATGTCCCAGGATATTTATTATTATTTATTTATTTATTTTACATCCGACACTAACATTGTTTTCAGCGTTCAACGCGATCTTCCAAAACTCGGTGTACGGTATCGCGGCGCGGCTACCAGCCAAGTACATCGGCGCTGTAGTACTCGGCTCCAACGTGTGCGGCACCCTCGTCGTGTTCCTGCAGTGGTCCTCCGACCTCTTCGACAGCCACCGCACCTCCGCCATATACTTCTTCATTGGAGGAATGTTCGTGCTGCTGATATGCTTCGACACTTACTTCGCGTTGCCGCTCAATGTAAGTAATGGGTTTCCGTAACGCATTTAGTTGAGAATGCAGATTTATAGAGCTAAGAAATCCATAACATACTGTACAAAAATTTTTGGTCTACGAAAAAAATTTACGAAGCTGTGACCAAATTACTAGCGAAGTTCTCGCGCGGTTGTCGTGACGTCATTTGGACCACGCGCGCTTGGTAATGAACCGCGGCGCGGGCCAGCGCGCCTTCAATCCGACGGCCCCGTGTGACGTCATACGCACATGCCGCACATTATTATAAAATGTGTTATGAAGTCGCAACGGATGGACCGATTTCGATGATTTCGATGATTATATTGATAAGAAAGCTTCGTTTTAACTATAGTGTTCGTTATGAGTTGATTTGTTGTCTGTTGGCTTCTCAGTCAGTCGCATGTAAAAATGATTTGTAAGTACCTACAGCCTACATTTATGAAATACTAATTGATGCCCGCGACTTCGTCTGCGTAGAATTGATACTTCGAGAAAAATTTGGTCTCCCATACAAATTTCATCGCCCTATTTCACCCCCATCAAGATCTATTTTCGCAACAAGAATTAGACTACGTCCTTCACCAAGGTCATGTCTATCTCTATACCAAAACTCATCAAAATTGGTTTAGCGGTTTAGTCGTGAAAACGTAACAGACAGACAGAGTTACTTGCGCATTTATAATTTAGTAGTATAGATATTTATTTGACTTGTTCGTCGTTTTTCCAGAGGTTCTACCGCTACCACGACACGCTCCAACAACGGACGCTCCGCGTGAACCCGGCGTTAGCGGCCACCAATCAGAACGCGAGCCCCGCGAAGCAGCGCACGCCCTACGGCACCATATTCAAACAGTCCTGGGTCCAGCTCTACAACATATTCCTCGTGTTCTTCGTCAGTCTCGCCGTCTTCCCGGCGGTGCAGTCTCGTAAGATATTTTTTATTCGTTTATTTTTATTTTAAGAAGCAGTGGTAGCCGATTGGTTAAGCACGCGTCTTGCGGGCTTAAGGTCTTGGGTTCAAACCCTGGCTCACACCTCTGGATTATTCGAAATCTATGTGTGAATCATAACTTTAATATGATTATCACTGGCTTGCGGTGAAGGAAAACATCGTGAGGAAACCTGCATGTCTTTAGACATGTGAAATCCACCAACCCGCACTGGACCAGCGTGGTGGATTATGGCCTAAATACCCCTCGCATTGAGGGGAGGCCCGTGCCCATCAGTGGGACGTCAAAAGGGCTAAATTATTATTATTATTATTTTTTATTTCAGCAGCGGAATATGTAGTACTACTAAATATAAATAAAAATACCCGCACACCCGCCACCGGCTTTTTGTGCGCGTGACGTCACATTTGTCAGGCGCCTAGTTGGCTTGGTGGTATAGTACGTAAGAATACTAACACATTTATGACCCATATTATGGCTACTATTATAAATGCAAAAGTAAGTGTGTATGCTGTGAATGTTTGTTACCACATATCTCCGTAACTACTAAACCGATTTTAATGAAATTTGAAACGTAGATAGTCTAGGCTCTGGAATAAGACATAGGCTAATCTTAGACATCAATTTCCACGCGGGCGAAGCCGCGGGGCATTTACTTTGGAAATGTGTCAAAATTCAAATTTCTAATGCCTAACGAAACGGATAATTGCTTTCGTACCGGGTTCCCTATAGCAAGCCAGATTGTTCTCGTTCGCAATAGGCCCGAAGTTTAGCATAATCAAGACCTTCGATCAGCAATATTATTGTACCGTTTCCCACATTTTTATGAAATAATATTTGGTTACAGACATCGAGCCTACAAAAGCAGGATTCCTCGGTACTAACTTCGTGCGGTTCACGTGTTTCCTGACGTTCAATTTGTTCGCCATGATCGGAAACATCACCGCTAGCTGCGTGCAATTTGTAAGTGAACATTATAATACACGGTACACCACATTTATTCCCCCAACTTGTACCGGCAACTCTTAAGGGAGGAGTTCGTCGCAAGCGGCAGACAGCAGACGTCAGTCGGTCTCAAAGAAATTGAATGCCGTCTGCCGTCGCGGCAGATGTCATCGCCACAATTTGTATAAGACCGACTGACGTCTGCTGTCTGCCGCTTGCAACGAACTCCTTACCTTTACGGGTTGTTGCCGGTGGGTAGATAATTCATCACATTTTTACACGACTGCCCAAAAAAGGAGTGTATATGTGTTTAGGGTTCATGTATGTATGTATGTGAGATTCTTTATTCTACCTTAACTTATAAATGCCTGAACGGATTTGGATGTATGGGGTATCGTTAGAATCCTTACATCATTCCGGGTAACACTGGGTATATTCTTTTTGAATAAAATCAATATGGCGGCATTATGGCTCAATTTTCAAAAGTGAAAAAAATAAATGTTTTCTTCTATTATTACAATATGGGTATCAAATTGAAGGCCTTGATGAACACATTCCAAAACTGTATAATTTATAGGCATAATTTAACATACAATCTTAGATTAAATATGTTCCACAGAGCGGTCCCCCGACTGCAATGACACTGCACTTGTTTTATACTTATTAGTTCGTTTTTTGGGCAGGGCAGTCGTGTTTTTAATTTGGGTTTCAATAATGCTTTAATAGAGATTTCATTACATCTTTTTTGAGTTCAAAAGAAAAATCTAATCAATCAAATTAATTTTACGTTTGACATACAAAGCTGTCCTTTTCAGAGTTAAATAGTTCCTAAGACTCCCATGGTTTCCTTATACTTTACCAGATAGAAAAAACATACTGTATAAAAAAACTTCAATTTCCAGCCGGGTCCCAAATGGCTGTCGATATTCACGACGCTGCGGCTGGCGTTCATCCCGTTCTTTCTGGTGTGCAACTACAAGCCGCCGCTGCCGCGGACGCTGCCGGTGCTGGTGACCAGCGACTGGGTGTACTGGGCCGGCGCCGTGCTGCTGGGCTGGAGCTCGGGCCACGGCAGCTCGCTCGGCATGATGTATGTCAGCGGGTAAGTCATAGCATCATCCACAACGACCGGTCCTATGCCAGCATCCAGCGGTTACCCGCGACCTTCACTAGGTCGTCGGTCCACCTTGTGCGGGCCTACCCACGCTGCGTCTTCCGGTAATATGGCAAGTAGGGTTATAAGCTGCTAAATTAGCAGTGCTAAATTTCTTAAGTGTCAACTAGTGGTGGGTCGTTAACGATTTTTGGGTTAACGCAACGAAGCCGTTAAATTCATCATGTTAACCTGTTAAAAAAGCCATTAATGTAACAGATTTGTACCGACGGCAACGTAGCAGTTAATAGATGAAACTTTGTTCAAATTGAAAAAAGAGCTGACGTTACGCCGCCGCAAATAGATAATTTTAGCTGGTTTTGCGTTAGCAGCTTCAGATTACGTTAGCGACTTTTGAATACCTTTTCGTTGAGATAATAAAAAAAGCGCATTGCCAAAATCGTTGAATGACACAGTTGATAGATTTAGCGGGTTTTGCAGTAAACAAAAAGCTGTTAATTCGTTAACATTAGATTAACAGTTAAAAAAAGCCGTTCGTTGAATTAACGCCCACTCCTAGTGTCAACACGTGTTAAATAATTTCTACGAAAGGTGTTAAATATAGCAGTCACAAGTACCTATATTTACGTGTTACGTTATCTAAGTGATGAGTGCTGTGAGCAAAATTTAAATTTTTTGTGTAGTGTAAACTCAAAATGTACTCTAAAATGGATATTCAACGGCAAAATAAAGTGAAATATGGAACATATTTCCGATAGCGATACCGTAAAATAATTTGGAGTGAATTAATTATGTTAACAATCTGCATGTTTCTAAATTTAACAGTTGCTAAAAATAGCTGTTAATTTTAAGTGTTATTTTTTTGACGTTTAAGCCCGTCCCTAGCAATATGATACGTAGGTCAAAGTTTGAAATATCGCCGTTTTTTTCCAAACTTGTTGAAACCTGCTCTAACATTAGTAACGTTTGTTTCTAGCACGGTGGCTCCGGAGCACGCGGGTACCGCCGGTATGATCGGCGCCGCGATGCTGGTGACGGGCATCGTGGCCGGCATCACCTTCGCGCGACTCGCACCCATCATCGTCACCTTGGAGCTCTGGAACAGCATCTAGCGCAGCATCTCTTACCTTGGCGCCTTCTGGGACCTTGCCACGTTGCGACAGGAACACTGAGGACACGTGAAGCGAATTTAACGTGTGAACTTCAGAGTCTAGAAGTGAATTTCAAAAATGTTGACCGCATCTGGGTCTTTAATTCGAGTGGAAAATGTTGACGACTTGTGTCCTAAAGTGAATTTCAAAAATGTTGACGACTTCTGTGTCCTAAAGTGAATTTAAGAAATGTTGACGATATCTGTGTCTTAAAGTGAATTTAAAAAATGTTGACGACTTCTGGGTATGGAAGTGGATTAAAAAAATGTTGACGACTTTTGGGTCTTCAACTCAAGTGGAAAATGTTGACGACTCTCAGGAAATTACAAAATGTTCCTGTGTCATTCAGTGAACAATTTAATCACCCTGATATGTGCCTTGAAAATTTGATGGCATCATGGAAAGTGTGAAGAATATAGAGGACACCAAAGTGTTAAGCGTACAGTTAAGTGGAATTCCTTGTGTAACTGTCGTTAGCTCAATTGTAGATTAAACCTCGGTAGAGAGTTTAATCTCGTCTTCAATATCGAATTGATAGTTTAAATCTTGATCAACTACCATTGACCTTACGGCTAAGTACATTAGGATTCTACGTAAAGTGAATTCACAGAAGTTGGATTGACTGAAAACACATTTTGAAGTAGAAAAGTGAATTTAATACTTGGCGACATTAAGATTTATTATTAAAAAAGTCGACATTAAAGTCCAATGTGTCATTAAATCAATGTTATTGCACATAGTTTTAATGACAGATTAGCGTAACAGTATGCTACATTATAAGGTGACGTATGATGTGTTCTAAATATATAATTATAAATATACGCTGGTTATGTAATGTTTTATTTACGTTGTAAATGCATTTGTTTAAAGTTGGTTATAAGGATATTATGGTATGTAAAGATTGCCGATAGCAGTTGCATTTGTTTGATAGTTTCGTTCCTAAATATTCATTCAAAAAGGTTCACACTGACATTTATTAATATTTATGTAATAAAAAACTTAGGACCGAGTTCGCCAGCACACAAACGGACCGCTAGAGCGGTAAACAATTAGGAGTTTGACTAATATTGAATTTAGTATATTTTAAAAGTTTTATTCGTATTTTATTTCATTTATTATTATATTAGTTGCTACTGAGTTATGACAAAATACGGCAGTAGGTTTTACTGTTTTCGAACTTTAAACATCTGTATTTTTACCAACGTTGAAGTTATTTCGATCTTTATTTCACTGTTGGTAACTGTGAGACATAGGTTTTATAATTACTTATGAAAAAAGGTCAAATACCGAATTGTTACCATTAAACAATCCTTTACTGCTGTAACAGTCCGTTAATGGGTTGAAGAACTCTGACCTTCGAATTATGTTATAGAATACGATAAACAGTCCATTACTGAATTCCCATTGCAGAATTTTATTAGTTATTATATTTATGCATTTACTCATTTGATTGGAGTTCTTGACTTCACATAAACTTAACTTTAACCAGTGGTTGTAAAAGTGGATTATTTGTTAATTTATAAATAAAATAGTTTATGGTGCTTTATTATTTTGGAGTTGTATTGCTTGTGAAGCTTATATTATGCATATCTATTAATATATTATAACCGTTTTTGAAGTTCAAAATGGAGCTCTGAGTACAGTAGTTTCTTTACGACATAATATTACCGTTTTAAAACCGATTTGAAACAAGTATATCTAAATATAATAAAGTTAGTTCAGGATTGCTTAAGTGATATAAGCTCTTAAGTTGCATAGTATAAGTTGGCATTTTAAGTGCAGGCACAGAGCAGTTATATTTTAGCATTGGCAGTGACCTCGTTGCTTCTTGCTCACTCTTACGACCTATCAGTGAGTGGAAATGGGAGACATATATCTGGCATTTATGAGAAGGGATCTGAAAGGGATTGTCTTCGTTTTGATTTTTTTATCGCGTTTCTTTTGTTTTTTGTGTCGTCATTTAATCTACACTTAGCTCTGTACCTGCCGTATATAATATGATATTGCTATATAAAGTTATATATGTATGGTTAAAGTTTGCAATGCATATAAAGTTATATTGTAGCTAGTACAAAACAGTTGAGGTATATGATGTTATTATATTTAAGTAGCGTTATGTATAATTAAGATAATATAATAATTACATGCAAAAATTTATGCAATATTTTTTCTCACATGTGCTTTGATATAAAACTATCCTGTTAGGAATGTTATGTCTCATTATCACGTTTTTTTACGTTTCAATGACTAATCCAAAGTGCTACTAAAATATTTTGACTAAAACTTAGTTTTAAGTTAACATATAAATAATGTCTGCACAAATTCCTAAATTATGTGAATGACACAAGGTGTACAAATTATCTTCTTGACATTATTAATTTAGTTATCGTTTTATTATTACTGAACACAGACTAATAAGCCCAGACGCCATTCTCGTCCACTATTGTATTAGATTGCAGTGGTCAAAAGTTGGCAAGTTATCGGGGAAACTGCGAATTCTGATTGGTCCGTACAATCAAAATGTCGGATACGATCACATGCAGTGGTAATGCATAAACTAGGCGAGCGGGGGTGCTCGGCTATTGGGGTCTTTTGCTTATTGGTTTGTGACCATCATGTTTCGACTACTGTTTCATGTATTGTGTCGTTCACATTGACTAAAATTGTGAAATAACTAATTTATTGTATGTTTGACAGACTGAAACCACTAACATTTGTTTTAAGACGCCGTTTGAGTGTAGTTAGTTATTAGATTTTAGCACATAATGTTATTTCGACGTGCTAGATAAATTAGTGTTACAATAAAGGCAAAAAACGTCGCTGGGCGGCGCCACGTTCGCGTGGATTTTGTAGTGACAGGAGTGAAGTGACACTGACAGACGCTGTCAGAAGTAAATTGACAGATAAAGGCAGTTCAATCAAGTGACATTTAGCCTCTTTAACGCTAATCTATTTAGCAAAATTGATACTTTTATTAATGACCGTTTACATAAGTGCGAGCCGTATGGAAATTGTAAGTCGCGCAAAATTAGAATGGTGATTACGTATTTTTTACATAAAGGTACCAATGAACACGGCACTAAAAAAACTACTGTGTATCATATTGTGCATGACCCTTAGTTGTTAAAGGAAAGGTATTCCCATTCTGATTTTGCGCGGTCTATGCGATTGCATTTAAACTTTAGTCGATTTTAACGGGTGTTTTGACTTGTTTAGGCTCTTATTAATAAATGCATCTCAAATTTGAGATCGATCTTAAGATGCAGTTTAGAAGTTTAATGTATGGAACATCTGTCAAAAACAGTATCTCAAGTTCGATCTCAACCTTGAGATCTTGAGATTTATTAATACGGGCCTTAGTGTGTTCATTAAAAAACCAAATACTCTGGTGAATATATTAAATCCCATTTTAAGTTTAACATCCCAAATGTGGCAGTTGTTAGACGCTATTTATTTCATAGTAAATCGTTATTTTTTAATCCTTTTTGTTTTTTTATTTTATTTTTAATTGCCCCTTTTATTGTGGTTTTGCGTAGAGGACTCTAGCATGAACTTTTTTTTATTTTTTTTAAGGATTGCTTAGATCGATGTCGTCATACCCTGGTGCCTTATCCATCTTCCATTGGTTTATCACCGCGATAGAGTTAAGATTATAGTTTGCTCGGGAAAGTAGCTTATTTTTTTATAATTAACGGATTTGTATATTTTGTGGAGAGGCCATTTTAAAAGCAGTATTGGCAGTACTTCTACAAAGTTGTAAAAACGCTACCAACCATTGATGTGTTATTAGCAGATATGGTACCTTTCAACATAGCAATCACTAGACTTGTGTTCAGCACACTATACATGCAGCGAAATTCACACATCTGTGGTGCTACTCCGAAATACGAAACGAAACGTTTCAGTGGACGGATGGTACTTTTGCTTATAACTCAAAATAGTCTTTTCTTTCCTGTATCCGTCGTGACCGGAAATGTTCAAATTAAACTTTGATTTGGGAGGTAAAACTTTGTGTTTTTATTTTCCAAAATACAGTTCAATTCACAGTACAGTTTGGTTATACCGGCGTACAATGCGCTTCCGCAGAAGCTAGGGATCGACTGGCGTTACAATGGTCCAGTCGGGCGCTTAAAGTTAAATCCGCTGACATGCAATTTCATGTGTCGCTACAGTACATTTTCTTTCCTACTCTGAAAGTGTTTCGGAATGGAGACCCGAATTTGGTAGAGATCGCAGATTTATAGAGCTAAGAAATCCATAACATACAATGCAAAAATATTTGGTCTACGACAAAAATTGACGAAGCTGTGACCAAATTACTAGCGAAGTTCGCGTGCGGTTATCGTGACGTCATTTGAGCCACGCGCGCTTTGTAATGAACGGCGGCGCGGGCACAGCGTGGGCCGGCGCGGGTACAGCGCGCCTTCAATACGACGGCCCCGTGACGTCACACGCACATGCCGCACATTATATAAAATGTGTTATGAAATCGCAACGGATGGACCGATTTCGATGATTTCAAATTTATATTGACACAAGAACGCTTAGTTTTAACTATAGTGTTCGTTATGAGTTGATTTGTACCTTGTATTGATTCTCATTGTTCCGGATTCTTTCGGATGTCCATGAAAGAAGAAACGTCAACTCGCGACTATCGTATCCGAACTTCGGATCCGAAACACTTTCGGTGTAGGAAAACGTACCATCCGTTAGCCGAAACGTTTCGTTTCGTATTTCGGGGTAGCCCCACTATTATTGATTGCGTGTTATTTATCAGAAGATCAGTCGAATTGGCAATACCGAAATGTTTTCAACATATTTTTTTTACCTTCCAATCTATAGTTGGTGACGTCATTACAATTTTCTAATGAAGATATTGAGTATAATCTGATGACAATAAAGAGAGTATTAAAATGCCATATTATTAGTGTTAGAGTTAAAGCAAATAATCAGAGAAATTATTTGTGATAGGGAACGGTAAGGGTTAATTTCATCACATGAAGTAAACAATAGGATATTGGTGTCTATATGCATTTTTATGTTAGAATCTGTCTTTAATATGATAATCACTTGCTTACGGTGAATGAAAACCATCGTGAGCGAACCTGCGTGTCTTAGAAAATCGATAAAAAATTTTAAAGACGTACATCCACCAACCCGCACTGGGCGAGCGTGGTGGATTGAAGTCTGAAGCCTGTCAGAAACACAAAAATCTTAATAATAATATTTTCTATTGTTATACAAGACCTAATATCGGCAGTCTACCCAACCTGCATTTTTATACTTTTTGGAGAAGTAGTTTTTCGAAATCTATGTGTGAATCATAACTTTAATATGATTATCACTTGCTTACGGTGAAGGAAACCATCGTGAAGAGACCTGCGTGTCTTTAGACATATGAAATCCACCAGCCCGCACAGGGCTAGCGTGGTGGATTATGGCCTGAATCCCCCTCGCATCCCTAGTAGCATTACGACGTACGTCTTCGTCATAAAAACGTACGTTTACGTCACTGACCCTAAATTGACATCAGATTGACGTCTTTTTTTCGTCGCCGACCTTATTTGCTACTGGGGATTGAGGGGAGGCCCGTGCCCAGCAGTGGGACGTTAAAAGGGCTAAATATTACTCAATATTAATCAATATGGTGGAGCTCCTAGTGGTGAAGTGATGAAATTAACTCTACCATCTACTTTACTTGCTATCATGCACTTGTAACATTTCCACTTTTACCTACCTTTATCCACCTACTACTCCACCAAGCCAACTAGGAGCCTGTCAAATGTGACGTCACCCGCACAAAAAGGCGGTCTGCGGGCAGGAAAGCGCATTCCATCCGAGCGCCTAATTGGCTTGGTGGACTAGTATACTAGGATGAAACATATTAGTCCTACTGTTTTGAAAGCTAAACCTATTGTAAACTTAAAATACGTATATCATAGTATGTATATATCTTAATAACTTCACGTTCGCCGGTTACCTTACGCACTCCCTAGTCGATGGCTGTGAGATATAGCTTTAACCTTTCATTGTAGATACCACCCAATCATTACACTCTGTTCAGATGAAAAGACCTTTTCATTGGTTACAAAAGTCCTGACAAATTCAGCAACGCGAATATATTGACAGCTCTAGGCCTATACTTCGACAGTACTTGCAACATTACCATAAACTTATCCCTTAAACTGTTTTACGATAAATAAAAAAATAAAATTTTTTTTTTTCGGTATCCCATACAAAATAATTAAATATTTAATTGATGGCTATTGTAAAAGATCCATATTAAATTAGTATTGTCAATTTGACGTGACACATGCGAGAAAAGTAAAAACAACATCAAAACGAACTCAATAAGACGTAAGGCAAATGAACACGGTGTATGAACACCTTGGTATTGCAAGTATCTATAGACTACGGCAACTGCTTAACATCAGGCGGGCCGTACGTTTGTTTACCGCCGTAGTCACTATAAAAAAGAAACCTTATATTTGTTCTATTTTGTTAAAATAAAATCACCCGTTAGTCTAATTAAATATCAGACTATCGCAGTTATGAACTTATGGCAGAGCTAGGTTTGCCTTTTCGTTCTGTAACTAACATACATTAACTAACTAACTCATAAGTAGTAGTAGGGTATCTTTTCATCTGAACAATTAAATTTAAATTAGTGTCCGACCGAAGATTCGGTTTCGGTTTCGGCCAGTTTCGGCTCAAAAATCTAGTTTCGGCACCAGTTTCGGTTTCGGCAGAAAACCCACCGAACCTTTCGGCCGCGCCGAAACTCTGCGTTCGGGAATTATCGCGCGTCACTCGGTTGATTTCGGGAGAGTTCGTGTCTCGCGTTTAATCCACCATCGTCAGCTGTCAGATCGCCGGCCGGTCCGGCGTGATTGTTTTGTGAGTTTAGTGTTATTTCTCGCTTTATTGGCCTTTATTAAGCATTGAAGTTCTTTCCGTTGAGTTATTCACTCGGATTTATGAATGATGAGAATAAAGTATGTAAAAGAAAGAGGTTATATTATATTTGATTCACACATTCATCATTTATTTATTACCTATGTTACGTACGTTACATTTGTTTGAGGTTATTGTTGTTGGATGAGGTTTTAAATTACCCAAACAACTACCAGCTATGATTTAGCTGTGTGTGTCATTCAGATACATATTTTTTATTGGTAAAATAATTTGCTGTAGCCCGTATATTTTTGAGAATCGATCTGAACGTGACATAGCTAATAACTTAAGTAGAAAATGAAAACGGGGGTTTAATATATTACAATTACGATTGCCACCCTAAATTATAAAAAAAAACCCTAAATTACCAACTGCAATTAAAATTTAAAATGATCTCAATTAATGTTAAACTGAGTCTTAAACTTGTTGTGATTATAAACGCAATTGAAATACTCAAATAATGAGGTTGAAGTAATTTTATAATGTAAATGTTGATTATTGACAAATTTTTGATCCAAGAACAACATTAACATGATTGTTATTTTGTGTTTATTTTAGTCAGAGCAGAATTATTAAAATAATAATATTATTATTAATAATTATATTTTCACATACTTTAATTATTGTTTTTTATTTCATTTAACACTTTTTAACATTTCTAACTGTCAATATAAGAGTATAAAATAAGCCAAATTTCAGTAAACAAAAGATTTTTAACTTGTCTGAAAAAGGTTCGGTTTCGGTTTCGGTTTCGGCCGAACCTAAAACAGATGCCGAAGATTCGGTTTCGGTTTCGGTTTCGGCAGAAAATCCTGTTTCGGTCGGACACTAATTTAAATCCATTAAATCAAATCGTTTTCCTACAAGTACAAAATATAAAACTCCTTTCGTCTATTCCCTAAGTATTTACTAGCCTTTTTAATGTACAGTTATTTACTAGAGAATCCTTGTAAATAGTGCGTTTATACTGTATTTATACATTATATATTATACTATAGTAAGTTGCACGGACCTCCATGATATCCTATCACTATTGAGGAAAGTTAGGATAATAATATATTAGAGACCTGTGGTTTTCCAGTGGTTAAATGGTACTCGAGGCTAGCCCTCTAATGGTGATTTATTATTATCCTATGAATGTATTAACTTATTTCCATTATTCCCATTATAACACTATGTTAGAAATACCTACTCACTTATCATAAGATATAAACGGTAAAATGTTAACGGGAATTTTGTACCGATATGACAATAATAGCGAACTTTATACGTCTTTGTAATATTTTTCCACTTTTCCACTTAATTATTGATCCAACCAGCAAAATAAACCTCCACATTTCCAACTCATCATCTGATATTATAATAATCGAATTAATGAATAAAATAAAGAATATTGAATATTGCGAACGATTTTCATTTAGTTAAATCCCTAGTTTTGACTAAATTTTGGGGGTCGGTTTTCAAGAGATTATGATAATCATGATGATCATGATCATGGCTTTAATGGGGCGTTCATTTGGTCGATGCCAATTATTCTATTAATGCATCTGATCCATGGACCTATGTAACCTACAATTGATCATTCATAAATGCTCTTCGATTCATTTTAAAAGAAAACGAAAACGATGAATACTCAAATTGACTTGACAATCATCAGTCACATTGGCATATCTGGTTGTTGCTTGTTGTTTATTACTTAATTATTATTTCTTGTTAGTCTGAGTTGTTAATATATTGCCATACATAACAGTGTCCGAGTTAACTGTTAAGTGAAATATTCTGCGTTCTGTATTCAGGAGGTAAGCAGTTTGCTAATATTTGTTTGGCCTGTGTTTGGACTTGTTTTGGCTTTTAAAAGGATAGTTGTTGTGCAGGTTGGGATGTGGGTCACGGCGAGGAGGCCGGAAGGCACCTGCTCAATTATACTATCAACTTGAAAGGTAATTCGCTGCTGGAACTTCGCTGCCTTGACTTAAAAAATAATAATAATATAACGTCACGACTTTTATCCCCATTCGGGGGTAGTCAGAGGCTTGAGTGGCCATAAAGCACCACATTGTGGAGTTATTAAGTCAACTCAAAGACCACGTTTCACCAGATAGCCAGAACCCAACGTGACAGGTGGTGAACCTTGTCGCCGTGTATACAGGATCTGACTATTACCTAATCCCGAGGGATGGGTAGGTTTCCGCACGATGTTTTCCCTCACCGTAAGCGAACTGTACTTTTTTTAATTGCCTAGGAACAGGGTCAGACGGTCCACCTGATGGTAAGTGGAAACCGCCGCTGACATCTGCAACTTAGGGGAGCAGACGCGGTGCCGACCTTTAGAGACCTGTAGACATTCCCTTTGAAGAACCTGTAGTGCAAAGGAAATTCTGGGTATCATTCCACAGCTCGATTTTATCCCGTACAGACCTCTTCCCAAACAGTGCTGTTTCCTCCCCCAGCTACAACCATGGATGTAGCTCCCAAAGACAAATGGCATCTACTATACATGACCCTGATCCTGCATGGGCTGGGCACGCTGACCGCGTGGAACATGTTCATCACGGCCAAGGATTACTTTGTCAAGTACAAGCTGGCCAACCAGCAGGATTTAGCTGAGCACTATCTAACTTATGTGGGATGGGCCAGCCAGTTGCCCAATCTTGGATTCAGTTGGGCCAATGTGTTTGTTAGATTTGGGTAAGTATTTTGTAAATACTAACAGCTGGTGGTATTCTCGTATCCATGGTGGTTCAGTCTAGGCTAGCTCTGATTCGGACAACATACTACACCATTCGCCAAGTCGTCAGCTGTCGATATATTGATGGGCCCGTTGGCGTGGTTGGCGTGGTGGCGCCTTTCACGCTGCAGGTCGTAGGTTCGATTCCTACCCGGGACATGCATTTGTGTGTATGAACATGTCTGTATGTCCCGAGTCTGGGTGTGTATGTATATTAAGTATGTATTTACAAACAAAAAAGTGGTATATGTAGTAATATCATCTGGTTTCCATAGTATAAGCTCTGCTTAGTTTGGGATCAGGTAGCCAAATTTAGGTAAGTACCTACATGTTCCCGTAGGCCTTTGTTCGGTCAACGACCATTCTAAAATGCTCTGCTCATGTTGGTAATACCAACTTCAGAAAGAAGGTCGAAGCAAGGCTTACCTAGCATGTTATTTTTGATTCACCATTAATCTAGACCAAATAACCTTTGTCCAAAGTATCTGTGTGACCCTAAAACCAGTCTGGATTAGCTCAATGGTTACAGATGCAGTCAACGGTCGGTTGTTTTGGTCCCTTTGACACATGCTATGTTCCTCGTGAGAGCGTACGCTAAACGTCGGCTCGAGACCAGTAGGGACGAGTTATCAGGAGTGCAATTTGCCAATCTTTAACTTGACCACGACTGCTCCGCCAAGAGCATTACGACTGAGAAAAAGATGTTCCTCATAGGGGTAACCTGACGGCACGCATCGTGTGGTCGCTACTTGGTGAGGTCGTGATCTTTGTGATCACGGTATTTCTGGCGATGGTCGACAGCTCCGGGTGGCCGGTCGCCTTCTTCAGCCTCACTATGATATCCGTCTTCTTCTTAAACGGTAAGAGAGAAAATTAGTGTGTTTTCAGCCTAGATTTTTAATGATGAATCATGTAGGTATTGGAAAAAAGACAGTAGGTACCTATTCTTGGAACCCACACGAATTTAAACAAAATAAAGGACAGTAAATCCACCTAGATTTGGAAGAAGATTATCCACTTCCCTCTGGTGCAAAGCGGGAGACAAAAATAACAGTATAGGCTGATTGCCACAGAAACAAGACTGCTACAACTGCTTAGCTTTTTCCTCTGGACTCGTAGAGGATCAAACCTTGGCGTCCTCGAGGGACAACATCGTTAATCCTGGCTTGGAGTAACAGTGGTGGAAGTGGGCAGGCTTAGTCCCATTAAAAAGTACCTGGTTAGCGTAATGTAGAGTGCAATTGTATTGTAGGTTTTTTTCAGTGAGTACCTATAACTAGGAAATTTCTTCGGCTTGCCTACACACATTACAGTCGAGGAGACATTAAGGGCAATCCTCACCCTACATCCTAGATTGTTCCTGCAGTGGTGTAAGTAGCTAGGCAGACTACTCACAAAGATTTGAAGTCATTGCACACAGTTCAACCGGAACATACTTTTCACCATGGTTTTATACATTAGCCTTCTATTGGAGTCAGTCTACGAGATCTACACCAAGTCACAGATGGGGTACTTATCCAAATTAGACATATTGCCCATTACACATTGCACTTTTTTAAAAAAGTTCATCATAATTTCCTTTACAGCGTTCAACGCGATCTTCCAAAACTCTGTGTATGGGGTCGCGGCGCGGCTGCCAGCCAAGTACATCGGCGCCGTGGTGCTCGGCTCCAACGTGTGCGGCACCCTCGTCGTGTTCCTGCAGTGGATGTCTGATTTCTTCGACAGTCCGCGGACCTCAGCGATATACTACTTCATGGGAGGAATGTTTGTGCTGATCATGTGCTTCGATACTTACTACGCGTTGCCGCTCAATGTGAGGATTTTTAACCCATGTCGCGTTGTTTATCGCATTTGTTAAATCAGCCACTTCATTCGACGGCTGGCTGTTCATTAAATGACGGTATTCAATTGATTAGGTAAAGATGTTTTGCCTAATTGTTGAAAGTGTTCTTATATGAAACAG
Source organism: Drymonia ruficornis (assembly GCA_947859195.1). Classification (NCBI taxonomy): domain Eukaryota; kingdom Metazoa; phylum Arthropoda; class Insecta; order Lepidoptera; family Notodontidae; genus Drymonia; species Drymonia ruficornis. The sequence continues at coordinate 6,339,459 of OX401926.1, read as the reverse complement.
TAGTACATTATCCATGGCGTTTGCTTGGTTGCTGGTTATATTAAGCCATTCATGCTTCCCGCTTTCGCTACTGCATAAAAACTGACTGCATCTCAATGTCACGAACAGCTTTAGTGCTTTTGCTTGTTTTTCCTTGCATTTCTGCGTTAGTTTCTCTTGCTGGGATAACAAGAGATGTCTGCATAGGTTTTCTGAATCTTGTACTGTTATCATTCTTATGAGATCCTGGTACAAGCATGCACCTCACAGGGAACATTTCCAGTAGACACTGGGGATCTTTATCACGTATGGCAATAATAAATAGAGTTCAGCTTATGCTGGAAATGTACGCCGAGATGTGGAGACGACCATAAAATAAAAGCCTTCATAGCATGTTTAAACTTTGCACTATTGTCACTTTGAGACCCTAAGTCATACAATATTATTCTCTTATCTCCTATCTAGAGGTTCTATCGTCACTATAGCAGTCTTGAAGAGCCAGCTCAACGGGACCTGAATATAGCGACCGATCAAAACGCGGGCCCCGACAAGCACCCGCCCTACGGGACCATACTCAAGCAGTCCTGGATCCAACTGTACAATATCTTCTTCGTGTTTTTCGTCTCATTAAGTGTTTTCCCTGCGGTACATTCTGGTAAGCCTGGCCGCTACTGTTGGTAGTGAATTTGGCTAAACGGAATTTATTGCCATTTTAGTCGTAATGCATACAAGACGCCATCATTGACGTCCGCTTGGAGCAGTAGTTCGACCGTAGGCCGCTCGGGTTCGATTCCCGCCAGAGGCAAATTTCGGAAACAGCCTATAATTTTCCCTGGTCTGGGGTGTCCCTGCGATATCCCCCAGTTCATTGTAAGATACCTATTGTACACGCGTTGCTTTGTTTGGGACCATACAGTTGGTGTGTAATTCTGGCTATAAAAATATGATCGTTCATACGTTAGCATAATCTTACCACATAATTGAAGTAAGTCAATTTTACCGCCTAGTTAACCGCATGTTCAGTCTTCTTCTTCTTATCGTATGGTTAGTGGCCAACATACGGCCGAATACTCAAAGGCTACTTAAATATTTAAGTCCCACTTAGCAATTTAAGAGGTCGTTAACTGTCATTTTTTGTATGGCGCGTCAAAGTTAGGCAGCTCTCAAATTTAAGTTGCATATGACTATGATATGAGTATTCGGCCGTTAGTGACAGAGTTGTTCAAGCCGCCCAAAGGCCTCTGACATGGCTTAACGAATGCGCCTAGATCGACAACCGGGACCGACTTTTTTCGTGCCCTCCGAAGCACGGAGACGCTCAGTTCAAATGCCACTAACTGGTCACCCATCTCTGACTGACCTTTCCAAGCATTGCTTAACCTCCTAATGTTTACCGATGAGTGGTTGTAGCTACTACTCCACCAAGGCAACTAGGCGCCTGTCAAATGTGACGTCACCCGCACAAAATGGCGGTGGCGGTATGCGGGTGGGAAGCCGCAGGCGGTGGCGGGTGTGCGGGCGGGGAAGCCGCATTCCATCCGAGCGTCTAGTTGGCTTGGTGTAGTAGTATGAGCTATGAGGCTATGAGCGCGTGTTTTGTGGTACGACTGTTTAGTTTGAGGGTCACTACATCAACATCAATATGTATCTTTCAGGATGTTCATAGTCCAATATATTGTTGCAGACATTGAGCCTATAACGGAAGGTTTCCTTGGCAAACACTTCGTGAGGCTGACGTGCTTCTTAACGTTCAACTTCACTGCCATGGTCGGGAGCATCACAGCTACTTGCTGGCGATTCGTGAGTATTGTTTATTGTATTGGTGGTAGAGCCAAGCTGAAGCCAATGGACTGCAGCTCATATACGGGCTGGCTCGACAGAAGATCGGCGTAAAGTAGATATTACAGCTGCGTTTTGTACGATGAGTGATAGAGCCGGAAGCCCAACCCCCACTTCCCCTCCCTGAGTTCCACTCCTATTCAGGTCGGCAACGTGTGAGCGATGCCTTTGGTATTGCAAGCATCTATAGGCTACGGTAATTGCCTAATATCAGGCGGGCCGTACGCTTTTTTGCCAACTTAGTCAAGTAAGTCAAGTAGTTTAAGAAACTAAAATGGTGCACCGATGCCCTCATCCAGGATTTTTGACGCTGACACTTTACAATCCTGACTGCACGAACGTAAATACATACTGGACTTTTCACTACTGCACAAAAAACGAGCCGAGCGAGAGGCCCTAGTTGACACCGTGTCCCTCTCATTTCGAGTTGCCATGCCAAAATAATATTATCGTTGGGTAGTGATTGTTAGTTTTTAAATCAAGCAAATAAATTAATTTAGTATTTATCGTGACTATTGCTAATACGATAAAACAATAGTCACGATAAATAATAAATTTATTTATTTGCTTGATTTAAAAACTAACAATCACTACCCAACGATAATATTATTTTGGCATGGCAACTCGAAATGAGAGGGACACGGTCCCAACTAGGGCCTCTCGCTCGGCTCGTTTTTTCTGTCTAAGAATTGTCAAGGTATAATAGACCTTAAGGCAGCAGAATAAAGTTGAATTTCTTCTTAACCAAAAACTCAAGTAATAGATCCATATTTATACATTCGTGCCTGACTGTCTCTCTATCCCGCACCGAATGGCCGTTTTTCGATTACACGGCACGGCACCGGCGACGGCACAGTGACAGCTATTTGCGGGGTTTTCATTGGTCAGTAACCAATGACAACGGGTCACTAACCAATGAAAAAAGCTGCCGCCATGCCGTCGCCGGTGCCGTGCCGTGTAATGTGAAAACAGCCAATCTTCGCGATAATTTAGTATTTGTAGTGACATTGACAGAAGCCAAATGCCCTGTAACTATCAGCCCAGTCTAATCAAGCGACGTCTGGTATGCTGAATTTTGGCTTCGAGCTTCAGGCTAACTAACCACAGGTAAAAAAGTTTCCTTATGCCAATCTTCTGTGAGAGGGTACTAACCCGGTAGTCAATTAGCTACAGCTTGCCACCTTGACGTGTTAAATTTAGTCCCAATTTTCGTCGTTTGACTTTCAGCCGCAACCGAAATGGCTGTTCATATTCACGACTGTTCGGGTGGTCTTCATACCGTTCTACCTGCTGTGCAACTACAAGCCGAAGACCAGGACTCTCCCAGTGCTGATCACCAGCGACTGGGTGTACTGGATCGGGGCTGTGATCATGGGCTGGAGCTCCGGCCACGGCAGCACGCTGGGAATGATGTACGTCGGAAGGTAGGTTCTTAGTCTCGATCAGTAGTGTATCAACAAGTCTTACCTTATAGTACTGCAGGGCTAGCACACGTATCAAGATAAGACTTTTGTCACGCTTTATGTCGCACATATTCGCTCTCTCTCTTACTTAATGCAGAAGATAGAATGAGACAAAATCGATTTATCTCGCGTCTTGACATGTCACAGCCGGCTGTGCTACCCGTGCTGAAGTCTGTTTCTACAGCAGACGGGAAAAAGTCAATGACCAATGAGCCTACCGTAGGGAAAACCAACTTTTTTGCCGATTCTTTTTGCAAATAGTTTTTTTATCCTTCGAGAATGTGTATTTGTTTGTAAATTTAACTGAGCATCAAAAGCGGTTGAACGAATTTCAGTGATAATATTTAGTAGGTACAGAAGTGTTATGCTCTGGAACGACATGTATAGCCTACTTTTTTATATTTCAAAGTCCACTCAGACTGGGCTGAGGGTATATGCTACCTATTCTATCTATAACTTTCTATTAATGTACTCCCTTTTTTCAGCACCGTGGCTAGTGAACATATCAGCATAGCTGGCATGATCGGCGCCGCTATGCTAGTGACAGGAATCGTCACTGGAATTACATTCTCGAGGATCTGCCCCATCATTGTCACCATGTAGAGAACGAACCAGTATATCGAGGCCTTTCGTGACCTTGCTATAGCGACATAAACAGATAGGCCAAGTGAAGTTTTCTGGTTCTGAATGTAGAAGTTAAGAAGACAATAAAATGTTGATGACTTCTGGGTCCTGAAGGTAGCGTCACGACTTTTATCCCCATTCGGGGGTAGTCAGAGGCTTGAGTGGCCATACACCACCACATTGTGGAGGTATTAACCAAATCAAAGCCCACGTTTCACCAGATAGTCAGAACCCAACGTGACAGGTGGTGAACCGTGTCGCCGTGTATACAGGAACTGACTACTGTGTATACTGGTCCTGAAGGTGGAGCCAAAAAATGTTGACGACTGCTGAGTTTTGAATGTGGAATCGAAAACGTTGACGACTTCTGGGTAAGACGAGTAAAAGTTTAAAATGCTGAAGACATTTCAAGATCTGAGACCTGTCAACATTATATTTCAATGAGTAAGATTATGATGACGGGATTCTGAGATCTCTGGTGAAGTTAAAATGTAGAGGATGATAAAGTGTGAGTGTAAAGGTCATAGGATTTAAGTGAACCAATAATTTGGCTTTACTTACATAATTTGAGAATAAATAAGTGAATCAATAATTGAACAATTTGTTGTGGATTTAGGCTATTTGACTTTAGTTGAAGATACAAGATGTATCATTGAACTGTACTTGTTTACCTAAAATAGAAGATTACCGTAAACAAATATTTACTTTTTTCAAACAATCCTTCTAACCATCTTATGCCATCTTATCTTATTTTATTTTTATTTTATTTATGCCACTAATAGTAAAAAAAAAACTCTTATCTATGCCCAACAATCCGAGGATTAAAATAAAATCGCCATACACGAAAGTAACATCATATCTATGGTCACAATGTAAGTAACGCTTGCATTAAACACCGTTTAGGGGTGGTCCCAAAAGTCTTGGACCAAATTACGAAGGGACTACTTGAGGAACCTTATCCTTACAAGGTTGCTACGACTCTACCACAGCATGGTTTATCCATAAGGTAGAAAGGTAGACATTTGTTTTCCAAAACCTAATACGGATGCGTATAGGTAATCTAGTCACGTTTCGATCAATTTATAATAAACTTGACAATGGTGAAAGTTCGCGTAGGAAATCATTATGACTACTATGCACAAGTGGGACCAAAGAGTAGGACATGCCTTTATAAGCCCTTGGGAATTTATTAGTTCAATTTCACTCCTTATTAGTTCGTGACCGCATCTATAGATTTGTATAACCGTAGACAAAATTCATATTTCTTTTACCGCTTGATTCCTGTGCGTAATATTTTTTACGAGGTTTTATACTTTTTGATTTTTGGACTTCCATGTGGAAAAGGATGGCCTTTTTCCATCCTCCCTAGTTCGTTATAAAGTATCAATGTATGGGTTTAATAAATCACCGATCATTAAACGACAGTTTCTTTATTGTGGTTTAATAAATATTAATAAATATCGTCAATAAATAACTCGTTTAGACCCTAGCCTTGTCGTCCGTGCGTGCGATCAAACACTATGTACAAATCCAGTGCTAATTTACATGAGGTAACTCGTTTAATAGGTGGGTGATGATGCTGATGATAGGGATGATGAGACTGATGATACGCTGGAGTAGCTCGGCGACTGGTTCGAAGACGCTGAAGAGCTCGAGTCACCAGGGTAGTATGAGCTGTAGGCCAGTTGCGAGGGATCCCACACTCTGGAGTAAGGACCCGAGCTAGCGGGCTCCCATTGCGGGTTGTACGAATCCGAGGGTGCGGCAGGTGTGGACGGGGGTCCGTATTGAGAGGCCGGGGGACCGTATTGGGGTGCGGGGGGGCCTTCCGTCGCTGGGGCCATCATCATTGGCATACCTGGGAACGAAATTAAGCCGTGATCATACTGAAGAAGATACACAATGAATGAATTAACAAACAAACAGGTAACATGACAATGTAAGATGAGTGAAGGAATAAACAGCATTAGCGTATAGCCTGTCTTAGCATATTGCTGCTCCATAGAAGGATAATATGATGCAGCGCTGGTATTTATCAGAATCTAAAATTTTAAGTGTAGCAGTTACGTCTTGTAAAGGTTACAAGGTGCTTTTTAAATCTATGAAGATTGGGCATTTGATGGCTAACCTCCTTTTTTCATAAGCAGGTTGTAGATCAGGAACCCGAGGACCAGTGTGATGGCCAGTTTGCTGAGGACGAGAGCCTTAATCGCTTTGATACCGATGATGGAGACCAGGATGGGCATGAGAACCTTCATCTTCAACTTCAGAAGCAGAAGAACTGGCAGCAGCAGCTTCTTCTTCAAGATGCCGCGAGCTGGAACAGGGAAAGAAATGTTACTCTGCAATTAACACTCATTTAAATTTGAGTGAGTGATTATACGGTACCTTCACCATTGTTGTCAGTCTCGGGGAAATCAACATCCAGGCCTCTGTCCGATCTGTAAGAGACCTCAGCACTCTCGAAGAGGAACTCGGGAAGCTGGAACTTCACCTCGTTCTCCTTCAGGTACTTGGCGACGCGTTCAAAGATCACTTTATCGATGTTCTTCTCTTCGAAAGCTCTCGCTGTTTCCGAACTCACTCCCAGTTTGGTGTCCAGGAAGGAGAGAACTTTCACTTTGAGGCACGACATCGGCGCTTCTGCCTCGAAACATTCACTGATAACACTCTGGAGCAAATCATCACTTGTCCGTAAACGAGCCGTTTCGATCTCATTGTCTTTGATCGCGTAACCGCGCACGACCGTGGCTAAAGCTAGCAACAAACACAGACACTTCATTTTTGTAAATTTTATCACTTTGTCATTAGATTAGATTTGATTAATTAGAGGTACGGCCCGGTCGGTTAATGGAGCAACAATGATTTAATTTTTCAATGGGCTTGGTTTTTATAGTGTGATCCTTTGGGCGGCAAGGCACGCGGTGGGCGCGCGTGCGCTGAATACGAATGCTTCTCATACTTGGCAAACTATTTATTTTCATTTAAAGAAAGTCCTGTTGGTGAGAGTGAGTGGGTAATATCATAACCAAAATATTATATTTGTTTTTAGCCAATACCTAGTTATTGAACTTGCCCCCAAAATTGTGCGTTTGCTGTGGATAATTTTTTGAAGATACACCGATTTATTTTGTTGCCTCTATTCGAGGCTACATAATCGGTCCACATTTAAAAGATGTATCATAATGTTACTGAACTAAGCTAAGGTTAAAGACATTTATTTCTCAAAATAAAATTATAAATTACTTGAGAAAAAAAATATAATTTATACATAATTAAAGTAAAATACCTAATTAGACTTGCGAAGCCGCAGAACAAAATTAACGTGAGAAGGAACATTTGTTGGTGTTCTTCTGCAGGTTGTTCTGTATGGGAGGAATATTGTTGTTATTTTTTGAGGCTTCTCTGATTTGGTTTTATACATAATATAATTTAGTTAAGTTTATATTTAGTTAAAGAGTGTCTAATATTTGAAATACATATGTATGGAATTACACTGAATCGCACAAACTCCAAACCTATTATTTTTAACAGTAATATAAGTTTGTTTTCACGCAATAACTGCTATGAGCTGTTTCATATAATCAGGCGAATACTATGCACATTCATTAGTTTGTAATTCCGGTGTCTCGTCCAGTATATCATTAAGTTGAGCAACATTTTCGTCAATTTCGAACGCAAGCACTTATGCAGTAACTATTGTGTTTTAATCAACATGTCGATTGTCTTGTCGCATTGCAATTCGTTGATGCTCTCACCTGTCGACGGCTACATACAAATCATTCTCACGTCTCCTTCACTGTTGTAATGTCATTGCTATGTTTAACATCGTTTAGTATGTGTTACTTACTTACACTTACCGCAGTGTCTTTATAATTTTGATGCGGTTGTCTGGGAATTACTTCCTATTTGTGTGGTAGGAATTTTGCATGATCATTATTAGGTTTTTTGTTTTTTCATATTTATTTCCAAATTATTGGAGGTGCTCATAGCCAGCTATAATACTATAATCACTCATAATCATCAGCTATAATCACTGATAGGTAAACGACAGGATCGCAAAGTTCAGTCAAAGATGGGTGACCATTTAGTAGTATTTGAATTAAGCATCTCCGTGCTTCGGAGGGCACTATAAAGTCGGTCCCGGTTGCTACCATCAAGGCAGAAGTCGTTAAGCCTTGTTAGAGGCCTTTGGCCGGCTTGAACAACTCTGACAACACTAAACATACGATAAGAAGACCAAGATTTCCAAATTTTGCATGAGAATTCTATGATAATGACACAAAGTTAAGCTTGCTTGTTTTGCCTATTTTATCTCGTGGTGGAGTTGATGCTACGTCGTAGCAGCATAGCCGTAGTGGCTAGGGTTACGTATTATAATCTCATATTTTCATCTCGTGTATACCTTATAACCCGTAGTAGATTCCTGAAATTGAATCATTCTATTTTCTTACTTATTTCGCAAACAACGTGAAAATTCTAAGCCCCAAATTTCGTTTCATAGTTACAAGATCTTATGTAACATTTCGCGATGTTTTGCCTAGAAAGTGAAACTTGCTCTGTTTTAGCAAAATCACCGCGTGTCCGCGTGTGCGCATCTCCATTATGCAATAAGGGTGTCGGTCATTGCGCATGCGTCGCGCGACCGCATTACTATTTGCCACCATGTCCGGATTGTGAAATTCCTGTTTCACTTCCGCTCTATTGAATTAGTTGGATGAGGACACGATTCATTGACACAGGGGGGCTAATAGTGCCACTAAGGTGACAGACAAGCGTACGGCCCGCCTGATGTTAAGCAGTTACCTTAGCCTATAGACGCTTGCAATACCAAAGGCATTGCTCACACGTTGCCGTCCTGAAGGGGAGTGGGACGGAGGGAGGAGTAGGGGGGGGGGGTTGGGTTTCCGGCTCTCTCACTCATCGTACGAAACGCTGCTGTAATAGCTGCTTTACGCCGATCTTCTGTGAGAGGGTGGTACTGCCCCGGTCGAGCCAGCCCGTATATGAGCTGCAGTCAATTGGCTCTATCACCAATTCTGCAAACTTTCCCCAAAATTGGAACGAATGGCGTAAAATATGTGTCTATTTTACAGAAATTTAGCGGAATTGCTAATGATTCTGCTAGAAAATCAGAAAAATTAATAGCGTTTGCAGAATTGCTATGTGGCCCTGTTAGCCGCCCAGATACAAATACAATGTCTTTTATAGTAAACAGTAGATATGTTGTAGTCATGTAGTTATAGTATCTCACATGGTTATTTAAATGTCGTTGGGTACGAGAGGAGAATAAATAATGGTTATTTTATTTACGTTGTTTTGTTTTTGTTGTGATGATAATAGTTTTATGTCGTACAGAATTGGACTGCGTTGCCGATTCAACGCTGCTGGAGTTGGCAGTGGAGAAATTCTAGTCGATGATGATGATGAGTTACGGCCATTTTTACACGACTGCCCAAAAAAAAAGAGTGTATATGTGTTTAGGGTTCATGTATGTATGTATGTTTGTATGTGAGATTCTTTATTCCACCATAACTTATAAATGCCTGAACGGATTTCGATGTATGGGGTATCGTTAGAATCCTTACATCATTCCGGGTAACACTGGGTATATTATTTTTGAAAAAAATCAATATGGCGGCATTATGGCTCTACTTTAATATGTGAATAAAACTATTTTTACTTCTATTATTACAATATGGGTATCAAATTGAAGGCCTTGATGAGCACAGTCCAAAACTGTAGAATTTATAGGCATAATTTAACATAGGTAGGGTGTACATGCAAAACAAATATATCATTTTTGGCTGCTGTCACTAAAATGCATAAAATAAAAATAAATAATTTAAAAAATGTGCAGTGTCATTGCAGTCGGGGGCCCTCTTAGATTAAATATGTTCCACAGAACGGTCCCCCGACTGCAATGACACTGCACTTGTTTTATACTTTTTAGTTCGTTTTTTGGCAGGGCAGTCGTGTTTTTAATTTTTTAAATTATTTATATTCCATTTATCGGCGATTTGCTCTACTGTGGATAGAAATACCTTTTTTATGTGGAACATTTCTATACACAGTAGAGCAAATCGCCGTTAGTTAGAATATAGAAACTGGCCGTTAGTGAAAAGCTTCAAGTCTTTGCAGAATTGGGTTTTCAAGAATTCCTTACTATAATAATAAAAAATAATAATTTAGCCCTTTTAACGTCCCACTGCTGGGCACGGGCCTCCCCTCAATGCGAGGGGGATTCAGGCCATCCACCACGCTGGCCCAGTGCGGGTTGGTGGATTTCACATGTCTAAAGACATGCAGGTTTCCTCACGATGTTTTCCTTCACCGTAAGAAAGTGATAATCATATTAAAGTTATGATTCACACATCGATTTCGAAAAATCCAGAGGTGTGAGCCAGGGTTTGAACCCAGGACCTTAAGCCCGCTAGACGCGTGCTTAACTAATCGGTTACCACTGCTTACAATGCAATTCCTTACTATGGTGTATTAAATGTGCACAGAGATTCTGCCGGCGTCAGTTGAATTGCAAAGTGTCTCAGAAAAAGAGCAGAGCTAGCCAGATATTAATGCGGTCTGATCTTTGATGAAAAGACAAGAACGGCATCTAGCTTCGGCACCGGCTTTTTCTATAGCTTAATCTCTCTATACAGGATGTGGGGCGTCTGAAATAGGCTGAAGTTTTTTTTTGGTCTGTTTTATAGCATGGTATGGAACGAATCGAGATTGGCATTAGATAAAATGTCGAGCCGAAAAATAGCCCTCCGAAGTCACAAGCTCCTAAAGTTTAACGTATAGTAAAAAGACCTGTTAGCAAAACAATGATCAAATCATAAAATCGAAGGATATAGTAGTAAATTTTAAATCTAAAACCTATGTGCTGATTCGTTTTCCATACGTTTATCTAGATTGTGATGGTTTATAAGTATACCGAAAACAATTTCTTTCGAAAAATGTGCCAGCCTTATTAGGTAACACCTAATACACATAACATACTACCCACTTACTATCATCGCGGCCGTGACTAGCATGCACACCCATCCAAAACGCGCCTATCAGTACTAACATACAAATAGACAAATTAACCTTTACTACCGCCTAGCTATGTTCCACGCGACTTTGAACCTTATGCTGTTGATTAATTTATAATATCATATTTTTGAACGGTAACAGATTTGTACGAAGCGTTTGGTTAGGCTTTCATGCTATAAGCACCTTAAAATAGTTTAGTTATGGGTATGGGTCCGTGATAATGTGTGTCCAGTGGGTCAGGAGGGTATGGTGGCTATGTCAGGCGGGTGCTCGGTACATCCTGAGCGACGATATTGAATTCCAATGAGGAGTGCCACAGGGCTCCTGATTGGACCCAGTTTTGTTGTGTTGTTTGACATAATTCGGTCGAAAGTATTTTGAAGATACTGAACTACTTTTAAAAATTAAATGAAAAGTAGTTGATTTTGTTGGAAATAAAGTTATTCTTTATTATATAACTATTGGATTAATTGTAGACTTTAATTGAATTGTGGTTAACAAAACTTTTATTTACCTATTAATATCATATTAGTTACGTATTTTATGAGGGTTGACGGGGTTAAAAATGTAGCCTATGATAATCTAAATGCAACCAGATTCCAATACCTTAGATGTCATGTTTCAGCTAGAGCTAAATCCGATAAACGCTTGCATTACACATAGTACAGACGTTTGATTCTTAGTTTGGACTTCAAAAATCATGTACTGAATTAGTATTTGAAAAATTATTGAGACTATTCATTGAGAGCAAGTGTTCTGACAAAAGCTAAGCTCTCATGATACATATATTTCATAGACACTAGTTAACCAACGTGCTGGTAATCTGAACCATTCTTATTTCATTAAAATGGTATGTAATGCCTAATGTCTGTCCATCTGTTATGCAATTATTTTCTAAAACTGGCTTTTCTTACCTGTAAGGTGTTGAAAATTTCCCCCAAATTACTTACACTGGAATTACAAATCACTTTTGCTTCTAGAAATGCTTTTGTAAACCCATTGAAAACTAGCTAACAATCTCTATAAATTAGACAGTTAATTTTCATGTCCTATACGGGCCATATAAATTGGAATAGTTAGTAAAAGTATGCCAACTTTCCTAGATGCTTTAAATCTAAATTATCTTTAAAATATTCTTTCTCTATCAATCCCAAGGATCGCGTATATTACGGGATCTCTTTCCGAATCTTGCCCAATTCTTTGTGTACGTACTGTTTGGAAAAATCCCCCTATAGCATTCCTTTACGGTATACCTCATACATTGATGTATGATTGGTCGAGCGCATGCGCTCAATATCTCTCTCATCACTTAAAATATGCTTTAGTAAGTAAAATCATGCAAATCAGGTTTAGATATTTTCTTCTGAAAGCTGCCATTTTTTCCAAGAAGTCTGCAAGCGACAGTAATCGCCTCAGCATACCAACGTGTCTGCAATATTGATGACCAGGCTCCCAGCAGTAGAAAGCGATTGGCACTTGACCGGAAACCTAATGCGGTGCGAATGCCTGCGCTCGTCTTCGAAATTTTCTTCCCTTTTAGAGAAAGTGCTTTCAACGTCCTGTTTCCATTTGCCTACATATTTAACATTGTTATTGCATTCCAATTTTAGATTATGACCTGGATTATTGATGAGTCTTTTGGATTGGATTGGATACATTTTTCAAGTGTTTGTCATTACTTTAATCATTGATTTTCATTATTCTTTCTAGGATTTTGGTTTTTTTTTATGTGTTGTATCTTTAGAAGTAAAAAAATGATATTCTTTTGAATATAATTCTTACATAGTATTTATGTGTGTAGTTCTTGACCTAATTTATTGCATTATTTATTAAAATATTTAAGTATTTATATTTCGGCTTGTTTCATAGGTGAAATAAAGAAAAAAATATAGAAAAATGTAATTAAGAAAATATGGATTTTCTGCGTTTTATTTATCGCTCAAGTTGTATCAGGTGTGACAGAATAAACAAAATAATAATTATTCATCAATGATTTATTAATAATATAAATAAATAACAATCATACATCACAATCACGCGCTCCCATTCACATTTCAATAAATAAGATGCACTACATAGTATTTACACGGTCACGATTTCAGAACGAAATCGTTGTATTTGGTCTATTTTATCTGTGCCTGTCACGGCCGTTCGAAATTTGAAAATCGATTGGCGGGTGAATCAGGTGTTCGGATACATGGTCGTAGTGGTCGGATATTTTAGTGGTAAGCGTTGTAGGCGAGTTCCTGTGCGAGTTCTTCAGGCTCGGCGTCTCTCCTGCGGCGGGTGGCGGCGTAGGCGGCGTCCCAGGGGCCGTGCGCGGCGATCTGCGGGTGCGAGTTGTCCGCCGCAATCTGGGTAAACTACAACGTTAGACTGGATAGTAAAGTCGTGCAAGGAGGATAGTACACAAATTAGAGCTTAATTTTTGCTCGAAAATCAGAGGGTTTGAAGTTCAATGTTAATTGTGCTCATGGAAATGTGCTTATAGATCGTATAAAGTGCAATGGTGCAAGTATTGCTATCCTCATTTTTCTTTTTAAAAGATACTTATTCTAAGATACGATACTACTTTCTTTTCACTTAAAGTGTATTTGGTGAACTTAACAGAAACTTGGTGCGCACACGAAAAACCAAAGTGGATTGTTAACATTTATCAAAGTTCAACTCACCTTCTTGCAAAGCTGGAAGATGGCGAGAGCGACGGAGACAACGAACGAGAAGAAGGACAGCTGCAGCGCGTTCCAGGCCTTCAGACCGAGCACACCAATAGCCAGAGGGATGAGGGTCATGGCCTTGAGGAGCACGAACACCAGGATAGGCACGATGATCTTCTTCAGCTTAGCCTTGCGGGCCTCGCCCACGGAGCGAGCACCTTCCTTGTTAAACTTCACGTTCAGAGAAAGCTCATCATTGTCCAAGTTCCTAGGACTGACTGTGATCTTGGTGTCAGCGATTGGCAGCATGAAGGTAACATCATGAGACTGAATGAAGCTCTCAATGCTATCCATGAAGTCGCCTGAGGAACGGCCCGTCACATCATTGGCAGCACCATTTTTCGTCACTTCAACAGCGTCGGAGATCTGAAATGATTTCGAGATATAAAATTTGCAAACCAAAGGAGGATGGTAAGATTTCTAAAGAACGTAGGATACCTGGAAGGTGTCCTTCTTGAAAATGCTGTCCAATAGCGACATGACCTTGTATTTGATGCAAGCGGTCGGGTCAGATCCTTCGGCGCAGCCAGACCGCATCTCCTCGACCATACTGTCCATGGGTGTGCCTTTCCAGAAGGCGTCTTTAGCGGGCTGGGCGGCCGCGCTCCCGAACAACGCCAGAGCCAATACGCACACCACTTTACTGGACACCATTTTGTTAGCTGTTCCCAGTGTTTACCGAACGATGGTTAGATTGATTGTGATAGTTTCGACAGGGACCCCGCTGTTTTTATACAGCTATTTCAAATTCAGCACGTAGTGTGCAGTTCCGGTAGGCATTGTGTACGAGTGAAGCGCGCACTTGCGACGTTTTCGCTCGGACGGGACCAAGCGTAAGGGAAAGCTATTTGATACGTATCCTCATCGAGATATGGCGATAAAACGTCCTATGTTCCAACATTGTAAGTCGCTCGTCGTACGTTTTAGAAGCGTTCGTGTGAAGCACCTTTTCTGTTGTTTGTGACACCGTACCCTGATTCGGGGAGACGTGATCCAGTTCGTTCCTCCCTTTTCGTCTTACGGGTGGGGTGGTGGGTGCGAGGGAGAGCCAGCGTGTGAGAAGTGGTCAGGTGTTTGTTATGGAGGAGCAGGCTCGGCGCACGCGCAAGTTTGCATACATAATCGTGGTTAAATTGATATCATTGAACTTGTCGTTCGTAGAGATAATATCTACGATAAATATTTCTTGTTTGACATGATTGTTCCAGACCATCAAATTGGTGTAAGTTAGGTACCATTTTATAGTACCTATTTTATTAAGCATGCATTCTCCCCATCCTCACCTATGGTGCTCAGACTTGGTCTTTGACAAAGCAGCAGAAGTCCACACTCGCGGTTTGCCAGCGGGCTATGGAGCGCAGTATTCTGGGTGTCCGGTTGACTGACCGCATCAGAAACAGTGTACTGCGCTCCATGACCCGAATTACAGAAGTCTCCCACAAAGCAGCTAAGCTAAAATGGAACTGGGCTGGCCATATCTGCCGCATGCCAAACACCCATTGGGCTAAAATGATGACCGATTGGGTCCCACGTCTAGCCAAACGGCATCGCGGCAGGCCCAGAAGGACATGGCGGGATGAATTAGACTCCTACTTGAAGGATTGGCCCAGTATTGCCATAAACAGGGAGGAGTGGAGGAAGGAAAGGGAGACCTGTGCCCAGCAGTGGGACGACACAGGTTGATAAAAAAAAAAATATTAAGACAGACGATGCCTTGTATTTTATTATGATTTCATGTGCATTGTGCATGTTCTCAAGTTCAATAAGTATTTTATCATTTACTTATTTATGAAGTTAAGGGTCTTTAGAAATCATGTTAGCACTGAGTCAGCGTGGTGGACTATGGCCTATTGAATCCTCTTCAAGTTCAGGCAGAGTGTCTCCCATATAATGATAATTCCCTCGCGTCCTATGACGTCGTGACCAAATTACTACTCGTACTCCTGGCAAAAATGTATCTTCCTCTTACAGGAATAATGGTATGGTAGTGTTAAGATTTCATTTTGTTCGTAGATTGATAAAGAAAAATCTGAGTTCTCATTAGATATCCCACGTTATCTCCAAGTAATTTAAGAATCGTGAATGTTGATGTGTAATTAGTATGTCTTGCTCGTAAATAAACGATGTTGATTAGGCTTCAGGCATTATGAATTCACCAAGAATTTACAGCTAAAAGTCAGTCTGCCAGTTATTTTTGTCTTTTGCCTTGCAGATCCTTCCATAGTGGTTAATTTTAACCTAACCATTTATTGCTATAAAGTTTTTCTTTATTTTTTTCTCTCTATCTATCCGTTGCGGGTCGCGAAACAATTAAGCTTTTCTTGTGGACTCTCCGACGGCCAAATCTTAGCGTCTTCGAACACCAGTCACCGCTAAATCCTGGCTTACAGGTGTAGCCAACAGTAGTGAGAATGTGCGCTGGGCTAGGCTCTAAGGGACACCGCAGACTTGCTACTTTTTGCATCGGCGATCGGCGATTTAGTCCTTTTTAGCATCGGAGCAGTAGCTGCGTCCGACCGCAGAGAGTCGCCAAAACGCGATGCAGTCGCAAAATCGCCGATCGCTGATGCAAAAAGGAGCATGTCTGCGGTGGCCCTAACGCCGGCTCCACACGTTGGCCCCAATGCTACTCGTCCAACATGTGGATCTAGAAAATAGCCAACTCAACGTTGTGGTCAATGCTTTTGTCTAGATCCACGGCGTAATAGTTACGGTGGGGTCACGGAAGTATGCGCCAGCGTTCCCGTAGCCCCATCACATAGCGGGAGAAGGTCTACCTACAGTGGAGTTTTAGCCGGTAAGAGTCCGGCATAACCCGCACTCCTCCCCGGGGCGTGCGGATATCCATGATTACCCCACGTATAAAAAATAAGGCTCTAATCGTCACACATTTGGCTTAAGAAACATAGACCATTTCCCGAAGGCAGGGTAAGAAGAGGTTTACCCACATTTCGTACGATCTTTTGTTCTTAGTGTGGAAAGGGCGAGACTATTGCAATTTGGCTCATTTCCACTTAATGCGAGAGGAATTCGTGCCATATTCCATGCTAGAAACGTTCAAAACATAATCCTATGACACAAATACTTGCGTACCTACAAAGTTAACGGGTGATATCCAATTATTATTGATCCGGCGTCAGGTGGCAACACTGAATACCAATGGGGTGACCATTTGCGGCCCAATAGTTCCGTGGTGAAAGTGATGGCTCCATTAATTATATATTGATGAGTTAGATTTTTGAGGGGCGTTTTGCTATGATTTAGTTTAAAAGGATGGCTGGTGAGGTGTATTGTTTAGTCTGCCTGTGTGATGTGCCATCAATTGTAGGTCCAACAACAGTCTGCTACGCATTGTTACGAAGCCAGACTTCGGTTTAAGTCTGTTTAACTTTTCCGAACTAAAATAGGACCTACTTACTACTCGAAGACCGCTTGGCGCAGTGGTTTGAGCGTTGGCCGCTCGGCTCATTGCATCGGGAGGTTGCAGGTTCGATTCCCGACAGAGGCAAATTACAGAAACGGCTTTTACGTAATTTGCCCTGGTCTGGGTGTCGCTGGGATCGCCCGTCATCGTCCTCAGTCAATTGTATGGTAGCCATAGTACAAGCGTTGCTCATTGCAATTTGGGACCATACAGTTGGTGGGTTAGTCTGGCGATATTTATTATTTAGTAATAGGTTTACTATTAAATAATATATATATATATAACGTCACGACTTTTATCCCCATTCGGGGGTAGTCAGAGGCTTGAGTGGCCATACACCACCACATTGTGGAGGTCAACTCAAAGCCCACGTTTCACCAGATAGTCAGAACCCAACGTGACAGGTGGTGAACCTTGTCGCCGTGTATACAGGAACTAACTATTACCTAATCCCGAGGGATAGGTAGGTTTCCTCACGATGTTTTCCCTCACCGTCAGCGAACTGTAAATTATGCACATAGATGAAAATTCATCTATTGGTGCAAGCCCAACGTGTTCGCCCCTAGGCTACAGTCGCTTGCTATACTTACTTACTATACTATTAAATAAATAAATAATAAATATCCTTGGACATTCTTTTACATACGGCTACCTGATCCCAAACAGCCCAAACTAAGCAGAGCTTGTACTATGGAAACCAGATAACTGATATTACTAAAGTTAGTTTTTTTATACTTGTCCTATTTGGTCAGCAAAGATGGCGTCCAGCGGGGCGATTGTGTAACTTTTTTGTCAATGTTTCAATTGGTTTCGTTCATGGGTCGTTCCGTAGTTTCGTGCAAAAAGCATATCCAGCCTAATAAACCCATCAGTTATGATATGTATTGTAAATATTAATTGCCTAATAGGTAAAAGGATTATCGTTTTAAAAACAGCATCGAAAATATTGGACTTTGATTTGTTAGTTTTCTAAAAAAGTTAATAAAACAGCGTGTAAAATCATTCCTCTCTGTTTCCAGCTAGGGACCACGGCAGGTTCTTTAATGTTTATTTATCTGCATTTGAATTGATGACTCTAATTAATACGTTATATTGAAGCCAAATTCATGACGTATTGATAAATGATTATGATTATATAATAAACGCAGAAATAATATAAGTAAACCCTATTTTACAATTTGTCACAATAAAAACGTCATTACCATCCGCACCCAGAAACTGCATAATTTTGTACTCTAGTTATACGTTCCCAACTACAGTTCGGGTCACAGCGTGTGTCTATTGGCCAGCCAGACACGGTGCCCAGGCGAGAAGGACGTGCGTCTATCGCTGATAAAAATATTTACGATTTCCCAATTTTTATAGTGCTTTGTCCAAAAATCTTCTCATTACATTCCTTTGGTTTTACAAGATAAGTAAGTAAGGAAATTATTATTATTATAAAAAATGTTTACCTTTTTAATCCATTTCGTTCATGTTTTACTTTCGATTTTCTAATATATTCGATTACAGAGTTATTCAAGAAAAAGTTATTTTTTTTCATTCCTCTCCATTTCATTACCGTCCGTACCATCCATTTTTTTGCTGGAAGGTAATGAACTGTTTTGGAAGGGAATGAAATTGGGGCCATAACACACCGGGTAGCCATGGCGACGTCGCCAGCCACCGTAGCCAACTATTCGTATTGAACTGGCGACGGATTGGCGAAGTCGCCAGTCAATACAAATTGTATGGCGACGTCGCCAGCCACCGTAACCAAACAATTTGTAGTTATTGAAATGATGACAGGTAATACACCTGGCGACTGACTGGCGACGTGGCTAATTCGTCGCCAGGTGAGATACCTGTCATACATGTACCGTGTGGTGCCGGCTTAGAATAGCACCAACCCATCTCATCCCGTATGTGTCGTAAGAGGCGACTTAGGGATTAACCGAAGGATGGGCAGCAGCGTCCTCCGAGTACATATTCTAACTACTGCGATCGCCAACCCGCCTGCCAAGGGTGGCGATTATGGCGAAACCCCCCAAATAAAACGCACAAAAAGGGACCGGCCCCCAGTCTCCGGCAGCCTCGCTAGTTCTGGCTAGCGTGGACTTCATCAGTCGAGATCTTTAAAGCTATAAAGCTTGAAAGATCTCCTCTGACGAGCGTAGATTTTACAGTCGAGATCTTTCAAGCTTTATAGCTTGAAAGATCTCGACTGTACAGTCTACGCTCCGGCCAGCACCAACCCAGATCCAAAACCCCGAAAGCTTTTCAGCTCCAACTTCAAAACCGATTTGAAGTCCTAGGGAGTAGCGTGGAAGATTGTAGCGTGTTGTTGTGTTGTGGAAACTGTCCATACGATCGGGTCAAAGTACTGCAAGGCCAGTCGTACAAACAGAACCAAAAAATCTCGGATCGTACTCTTAAGCTCATGGAGGAAAGGAGTGAAATGGCACTGCAGTCTTCAGATGACGCGTATGAGTACCGGCAGCTCAATAGACAGATCTCGAAGTCTTTTACACGTGACTTCCGCCAATTAAATACCGAGCGTATTAAAGAGGCAAGAGGCTATCGAGCGGAACAAAGGCTCCAAAGTGTTCGCTAGAGATCTGACTATTGGGCAAAGCCAGCTAACGAAACTGAAGACCGATGATGGCAGAATCGTTTCATCCAAACCAGAGCTTTTGCGGGAGATCGAGAAGTTCTATGGACAGTTGTACACGTTAATACGGACACCCATTACAAACCAGGCGAACGACCCAAGAGATTGTCCCGATTGTCAGATTAACCCGACACTATACCGAAGACATCCCGGACGTCAGCTTGTACGTGAGTAGTATTGTTCTTAAACAGCTTAAGAACAACAAGGCACCGGGTGATAATGGAGTAACGGCTGAGCTCCTGAAAGTGGGTGGAAAACCGGTCCTTAAGGCCCTTCAGAAGCTGTTCGGTTCCGTCATACTCGAGGGCAAAAGGCCGTAGGCATGGAACAGAGGTGTGGTGGTTCTTTTCTTCAAGAAGGGTGATAACGCTCTGTTGAAGAATTATAGACCCATCTCACTTCTGAGCCATGTCTACAAACTGTTTTTGAGGGTCATAATGAATCGTCTCGAACGCTCAACGACTTTCAGCCTCTCGAACAAGTCGGTTTCCGAAAAGGATTTAGTACCGTAAACCACATATATACGCTGCGACAGGTTATACAGAAGACCGAGGAGTATAACCTGCCTCTTTGCTTAGCGTTTGTGGACTACGAGAAAGCCTTCGATTCGCTCGAGATCTGGGCTGTATTGCATTCGTCTCAAGCCGAAAGTCTTCGACCAGTGTGTGTTGCCACTGATGACCTATGAAACTGAGACATGGCCGCTCACAATGGGCCTTATTAGGAAGCTCAAAGTTAGTCAAAGGGCAATGGAGAGGACTATGCTCGGAGTTTCCCTGCGGGATCAAATCATTTATGTGGAGATACGCAGAAGGACTGAAGTAACCGACATAGCCCGCAGGATTGCTATACTTAAGTGGCAGTGGACAGGGCACATTGCTCGTAGAACAGATGGCCGATGAGGCCGAAGAGTTTTCGAGTGGCGGCCGCGCACCGGAAAGCGTGGCGTGGGTAGGCCTCCCACAAGGTGGACCGACGATCTGGTGAAGCAGTTGAAGTTGTAGTGGCATACATATACGTAAACATTATTACGTCGCAAGAGCGCGACTGCGCGAACGCAGCTGAGGCGGCCCCTACATACGTGCATCGGACTAGGGCTCCAGCGGCCGGCGCCCGGCGAGTCAAGCGAGCCCCGGGCCTTCACCGCAGCCGCGACCGATATCTTCACGCGCCTTACATCGGTGCTACGGACAGCGGTACTCAGCGCTTAAATAAATTATGTCTACCCCTTTTTATATTTGTTATTACATACATACATATACTCACGCCTGTATCCCAAGGGGGTAGGCAGAGACTATAGATTGCCACATGCTACGATTTTGACACACCTCTTTTGCTTCATCCACATTCATACATCTTCTCAAGCACTGCCGTCGGTTGAGGGTGCTACGGACTTGACCTTTCTGGAAGAGACCATTTGTTATTCGTGTGTATAAAAAGACGACACTCGAAATAAAGTTACTCAGTCATTATTCGCCTTTCATTTACTAAGGTCCCTAAAAAGTCTTTCGGCTGAGATGATGATGATGATGATGATGACCTATTTAACAACTGTTTTGCCGTGTGTCATGTCTACCCCGACTTTAATAATTTCCGAATTCACTATAATCCTTTTAATTTTCATTACCATCCTGCCCTTATTCATTACAATCCTTAGACATTTCATTACCTTCCACTTGTAAAATTACAATTGTCATTTTCTCAGTAACTAAATGAGATAAAAGAGTGCCTCTCACTTTTGACTGATCTGGTGACTATCTAAGCTCGATTAATTTAAAAAAAATTACATAAAACAGACTTTTTTTTTTATTCCGCGGAACGTTCAAATTTGCACGAAACGGCGGAATGAACCTCATCCTGTGTCAATTATATACGAAACCAATTGAAAAATTGACAAAAAAATACGCAATCGCTTCGCTGGACGCCATCTTTGCCTACCAAATAGGACAAGTATAAAAAACGTACTATAGGTACATATACTG
Organism: Drymonia ruficornis; assembly: GCA_947859195.1. Taxonomy (NCBI): domain Eukaryota; kingdom Metazoa; phylum Arthropoda; class Insecta; order Lepidoptera; family Notodontidae; genus Drymonia; species Drymonia ruficornis. The sequence goes on along the minus strand of OX401926.1, from coordinate 6,317,743 downwards.
TATGGTATATAGGGTGTATTAAGTCTGGCTATTTTACCCGTCTGTCCTCGAACGAGGGCTATGATTTATCTTCATGTACAAGAATTCACTTCTGCATATTCCATAAGGAAACGGCGTGTTGTTTGAACATATTCTTCTTAATCACAATCAAGTTATGTATCGCGTACGTAATACAAGTAGGATTTAATAATGACTTCACCAGCTAATCCACGAACAAGCTATTTGCAGTGTGCATGAGATTATCGCTTCGAGGACGAGTTTGTATCGCTGACTTAGGTTCTGTACCAATTTATCAGAATAGTACATTTCAGGTCTAAAGTTCATACAGCGGCTCCGTTTTACAGAACAGAGGACCTTTTGAAGGTTGTAGAGCCAAGCTGTAGCCAATTGACTGCAGCTCATAAACGGGCTGGCTCGACCGGGGTAGTACCACCCTCTCACAGAAGATCGGCGTAAAGCAGCTATTACAGCTGCGTTTCGTACGATGAGTGAGAGAGCCGTAAGCCCACCCCCCCTCCCCCTCCCTCCATCCCACTCCCCTTCAGGTCGGCAATGTGCGAGCAATACCTTTGGTATTGTAAGCATCTATAGGCTACGGTAACTGCTTAACATCAGGCGGGCCGTACGCTTTTTTGCCACCGCAGTCCTATAAAAAAAAAAAAAAAACTTCTCTGTTTCAAACGAAAACGAAATTTCGGACGAAATTCGCGTATTTCCTACTACGTTTCTCACTGATTCCGTAATTTCTTACGAACGAAAATTGTTTGACGTCTTCGTCGTCGTCGAATCTAAACGTCAAACAATTTTCGTTCGTAAGAAATGTCGGAATCAATGAGAAACGTAGTAGGAAATACGCGAATTTCGTCCGAAATTTCGTTTTCGTTTGAAACAGAGTAGGCCCTCTGTTATTAATTCACTGCTACAAACATCGGATACTGAATCCGGAATCGTGTTTGTAAACTAGCTGATATAACTACGTATGCTATCACCGGAATTAAAACCGGATCCACTTAAAATGGTCCTGTTAACAGCTTGGTGAACGGGGGCTACATCGCTGCATCGGTTTACTATGAAACTGTTTTTTAAACAAAGACACCAACTGTATGGTCCCAAACTAAGCAACGGTACTATGGGTACCGTACCGTATGGGTGTATGGACTGTCGATCCCAGTGACACCAAGACCAGGGAAAATTACGAAAAGGCCGTTTCCAAAATTTCACTCGGGCGGGAGTCGAACCCGCGACCACCCGGTGCAGTGAGCCGAGCGGCCTACGCTTGAACAATGCGTCAAGCGTCTTCAAAATTTATAGATCAGGATTTATAGGTCAAGATAAGCTATGTCTTCACCAGTGCGCTTTCATGTTCATCTTGCGTCTTCAACTTTCAATTCATCTCGCGTCAATTGCGTGCAATATTGACTGCCTTAAGACGCATGCAGCTTAGTGTCTACGCCTCGGTCGTCAAGATGAACAAGTGTAGCTATTTGTGCAGAATATTTAGTATTAACTGCAAGGAAAAAACTCAAGAAAAAGAGTATCTGGATAAACGATGTTTTGAAGACACGAAACAAAAGAAAACATTCATAATTTCAATGTTTTAACTTCATCTTCCGCCATTTTGTATGTAAAGCGCACGGAATGTTGCACGCGAACCCACCGGTGGGTAGTTTTTGAGCTAGAATAGCGCACGCGTTATTGCATGCGCCATGGCGCTTAATGCATGCGTCAGACGAAAGCGCAAGATGAACGTGAGAGCGCACTGGTGGAGACATAGCTATAGATAGACATACCTACGGTCTTCTCATAAGATACCTACTTAGCTTTGATTCCTGGATCTTGAAACACGTTATTTGGCTAAATTTGGCTTTATGGTAACTAACTTTATCTTAGCTCTACAAAAACGCGCCTGACACAAACAAAACAGCAACAGATAGCGAGCGTGTTGCTTGTATGTAGGGCTAGGAGCCGTGCGTCCCATTCCTGATAATGTATGTAATGTGAACTCTTCTGTCTTACTTAATTATGGCCTAGGCAGGTTAATACGTATTTCGCACATGTCATGTAGTGAAAGTTGGATAGTGACATTTGCAACATGGGGACATTCGAGAATGTTATAAACTCCGAGAGGGGGCTATTTGTGGACAAACAATAATATAGGTCAGGTGTGGTGATGATGATGATACGATGACCGCATGGTATGAGCAAAGGCTGTTCATGGCTCCTTTAATACGAAGGGAGGCGTTGCAGATTTGATTTGCTCATATTATTCACATTGGTCTCAGTTTTGGTGACTAGCTTGTTCTGGGTCCTTGATTAGTTTGGGACCATAAGATAATGATTGACGATATTTTTCATAGTTCTTTATTACATACCTAAATTAATCATAGTTATAGGTAGGTAACATAATAACCACATCCGCGCAAAAACCCAGTCCCTTTTATTAAATGGTTTAAACAAGTAACTATACTTATAAGTATAAAGTAACTATATATGTAGGTACCTACCTATAAAAATAAATGAGGATATTCTACACAAACGAAGAAGTAAAAAATGCGAACATCCTTTAAATTAGTATATTAAATCAACGGGTCTCTATTAGGGGGTGCATTCCGAAATTCCGAAATTTCATAATTTCGAAATTTCGGACCATTTTTGCATAGTTTTCAATTTCGGAATATCGGCCATTCAGTTTCGGAATCCGAAATTAAGTTTAGTTTCTTAACAGCCGCCGTAATTCTTGAATGAATCATTTTTCCACTTTGTGCGCTATGCTAGAATCTTTAAAATGAAACTAGTACATTATGGAACTATCAAAATGCCTGTAGTAATATCCCGCGACCTAAATGTTGAGAATAAAAGTACAAAAACATTATGTGAGAGGGATACTACTTACTTATATTCCCAAAACTGTTCATATTTCCTGGAGGGGTTTATTAAGGCGGGGCAAAATTCGACAAGTTTCATGAAGTCTTTCAAATCAAAGGCTTTCGTCAGCCTGGACTTTCTCTCAGTTTTAACTTATTGAGCCTAAACATGATGCGCAAAACTAGAGTCTATGAAACCAAACCCAAGAAAACGTCTGAACATTATCATAGAGGCACGAAATAGCGATAGAGCGAGGGTTATTATTATGTATGCGAGGGTATGTATTTCTGTCCTGAACCCGTTTCTTATTAATCCGAATTTGATCAATAGTATAAGATCATATTTGCTAATCATGAGATTAGGTTAGGCAGAGGCACGTACAGACGACCAGATGATGAAGGTGAAGGCTAGAAATTTGTGGAATAGATCAACGGCAAAGGAGTGAAATCAGTGTCGGGTAAAGAAAGAGCCCAGGCTGTTTTTATTGTCCTTTCGAGATTTTCCCCAAAAAATCCTAATGACAGTTAAAGGATTAACCATTTCGCATAGACTTCCTTCAGTATCCTCCATTTATCTGTCTAACAGGACTTTTCCAGTTCGATCGTGCGGCCTTCTTAACGTCATCTTTTCATAGCACTTGAGGTCCCCTTAGTGGATATTTATTTTTCAATAGTCTCGAGTCTCCACTAGAGTAGCTATTTGCACCAAGATTCCTGATTTTGCTTAACATGACAAGTCCTTCATTCAATTTGAGGCAGGTTACTCGTTTGGTGACATCTCTGACTTTGCTTTGGTTTCTAATGGTCGATGGTTCAGCTTCCTGAGGTCTTTCGCTTAATAATATAGATCTAATTACGCCGATTAGACCGTCCAGCAATGTGGAGACTTTGCTTATTTTATCTTCTTCTTCTATTTAAGTACCCGAAGGCCCTTGTCATTGTAGCTGATGAAGCTCTTTCCATCATTCCCAGTCTAGGGCAGCATCTTTCACCTCCTGATACGATATGATATCAACCTTAAAATAAATCTGGCTCATGTAATTCATTCTTGGTCTTGCTCTTCCTCTTCATCGCTTTCCTCCTATATTTTCTTCTAAGATGTTTTTCATAAAGGTGTCATATTGTATGAGTTGAGATAATTTTTCATTAAACGATCTTCTTTATTTTAGCCTTTAAGCATATCCTCATTTGTGACTATTCCACATTTCAAACGCTTCAATGTATGCCCGTCTGTTTCAATGAGGGTCCACGATTCACACCCATATAGCGCTACGCTCTAAACTTTATTTTATTTATACAATTACAATTGCCTGAGCTGGGTCCATGAAAATATTTTGGTTTTTTGTCTGTTTGTCTATCTATCAGTACTTCTGTTCAAGCATCACGAGAAAATGGCTTAACCGATTCCAATGAAGTTTCACTAAACATAATAATATCATCACGATATTAGAGGTCGAGCTACAGAATAAAAATAAAATCCAGCGCTAGTTAAAGCTGCGGCTGAAAGCTATTTTTCGTCGTAAAATGATTCCAAAACGACATATCTATTGTTTTTTTTTAATGAAACTAGCCGTAAAACACGAATTTATACTAAATATTTCAAATTATACATTAAAATTGCATTTTATAATCAATTTACTAAAATGTCGTTTCAATTTCGGAATTCCGAAATTCCGAAATTGACGAGCCCAATTTCGTAGGCCATTTCCGAAATTGAAAATCTATGAAACTGCATGCCCTAGTCTCTATGAGATAGATAACACCTCTACATTACGCAATAAGAGCCTCTAAACAAATATTCGAAGTATTTCAACTAACAAATATTAGTAGTCAACATTACAATGCAAACTGCATTATAGCCCACGTCGACCAATCAATTGCGTATAATGAATTCATTGCCACGCCTAGGAAGCGCTGGCGCACCAAAACTAAGGAGCGAAGCCCACACTTGGCACGGTGAGGCCGACCGTTCTACGCCACACGAACGACCGGTTAGTTCCATGAGCGTCATCACAGTGGACACAAGGATCAGTGAAAATCGGTTCAGTGATTTCAATTTACATCGCCATATTAGTCATAGCCTTAAAAAGATATGTCTAGGTTGAATGTGACGAACTTCAGCAAGAAAACTGGCAGCCCGTTTCAAAAAGGCAAAGTTTTGCCGACTGTTGGAACAGCAAATAAAAACAAACAAACAAATGGAAGAAATATCGTTCACGAAGAGGTACTGCAGAAGAGTAATATTGTGAGGCAAAAGAGTTATATGCAAAAAAGCAAGGAATCACTGGCGGATACCAATAAACATGTTCAAGAAATACAAATAGTTGATACAGCGACGCAAACAAGTCCGATACAAAATGAAGGCAAAGAATCGCCACCGGTCCCAGCCCAGCAGTCAACTCCGGATGTAGCTACCGGATGTAAGAACGTTCACGAAGAAATAGTAGTGCATAAAACGAATTTCGAGGTACAGAAAGAAAAACAGAACGAACTGATGCAGATAGTAAACAAGAAGACTGCGGAGTACCAATCCAATAAACCAAGTTCTGGATTTTTCACTGAAGTAGTCACACATGGAGCTTTTACATCTAAAGCTGTCAATAGGACTGTCAAAGAATCAACGCCACCAAAAACAAACGGATCAAACGGTTCATCATCGAAATCCTTATTCGGTTTCCCATCTTCTGCTAACGATTTAGCTCTGGACGCGAAATCCGATCTAGAATCTGATGCTAATATATCAAATGTAATAAAAGAAAAGGTTATAGATAAACTATTTGCTCTCGTTTCAATGGTGCAGCACACTTACGAGTCTAAAGTGAGAATAATGACGGAATTCGAGAAATTTAAAGACACGCACATGAAGAACGAGATAAGGAGGGAGAAGGAACACTCGGAGCAGCTGTACAAGTTGAATATGAACTTCCAGAATGAAGTGGTTCAAGCGATACAGCGGTTGAAAAGCGAATTAGACATATCCAGAAATGTTACCAAAGAAGTAGAAGATAACAATACTAACCTAAGTCTGAAAGATACTTCAGTAGATTTTAACACATCTGATGAAATACCAGATCCTGATTCAAATGAAAAAAGCAATGACCAAGGGTTACCAGAATCTAACTTCGAAGTTATTGAAAACGATGCAAATAAAGATGACTAAATATTATGAATAGTTTTAGATAAAATATATTGTATTTACCCATGAGTAAAGGCTTTTATTTTTATGTATGCAAGTATTACTTACCTATTTAATAACAAACGAATAGTATTAGGTAGAGGCTACATCCTGTCTGATAATACTAGAAGCAAGTTACCTAGAGTCCTATTGCCTCCTAGTTATGATGTAGTTTAAGGACATAGTTATTTTAACTTCCTAAATAAGGTTCCTATTCGTTTTTTATTACGTCAGGTAACAGGTAGCAAACAGGTGCTTGATTTATTGGTCAAGGTCTGTGGATCTAGCAAGTATTTAACGTGTAGGTGTACCGTAGGTGATGGTTAAACGTTTGGAATTCGCAAACAATGTTAATTGACGTCATTTAAGCTTAATTAATTATCTGTCATCAACGCCATCTAGCTGTATCACCTGGCACTATATTGTATGGAGTTGGTATTATGGAGTAGTTACAATTGTAGGTTTTTCGATTATGCGGGTTCGGTATCGAAAATCGCGAGGAATACTGTGTATGTGGACGACATATTTTTTTAAGAAGGCTAAGCCCGGATTCACTTAGCCAGTAATTAGTTAGTAAAGAATATTTATTTATAGGTATCTTCTTATAATCAAATTTAAGATTTTGTCAAGCAATCTGAAAACTCAAAAACAATAATATTTTTTATATGAAGTTACGTCAGTTAATATGGGTACGAGGAATTTGTCCTTTAAGGAACCCATATTGTTTGTTACCCTAAACAATGGTAAACTGGGAAAACCCGAAGATTATCGCAAGACAGCTTCATTGCAGTATTTGTATATTACTAACTTCATTTATGTTGAGGAAACCGGCTCCGTTGCACGCGAACACAGTTTACAGTGTTTATTAAGTTTATACTTATAAAATAAGATAGACAGTATTCAGTTTCATGATAACCTTTGAAATTCTGTAATCTTTAGTGTAGTTTATAAATCGGAGTTTATTTATAAATTATATATCGGCGAGACTGGAATTGTAGAGGTAAATAAATGACTCATTACTTTTAGGAACAATATTTTCTTGAGTGATGCCCTCAGTTCATTGAAATATGTTTTAGACGTGAGGCAGGCGTTTGAACATCTATATACTTTATATTTCTTCGTAGGATCTTTCAAGTCATTTTCTTCCAGTTGTTACTATAATATAGTATTTAACCTATTATTTCTGTGATCTTGCAGACACAGACATTATCTATTTAAAGGTGAGGTGTGTGCATCGTAAGAATGACGCGATTGCAGGGTAACATAAAGTAAACATACGTTTTGAAAGCGATCGTTCAATTTTTTTAACGTTTGTCTTAACAATTTCAGAAATGAAGTACCAAGGGATAGCCACGATTTTAATTTTACTAGCAGCAGCCGAAGCAAAGCCAAAATGCACAACAAAGAACGATAATGATATCGTATGTACTGCTGGAAATAGCGATTACAAGCTTGTTAGAGGACTTGTGTCAGATAATAACGCAACGACTCGAGTAACTCTCAGAGCATGCAGAATCACCGATGTGGAATATGAATCATTTAACGACCTCAATGCATTAAAATATCTAGATCTGTCTCAGAATAAAATTGCTACACTCAAACTGGGCGTTCTAGATGAACCTAAACAGCTCACCACATTAAATCTATCATATAACTTACTCACGGAGTTCCCACTTGGCATATTTGATCAAACTATAAATATTGAACAGTTGGATTTAAAAGGAAACAGATTGAATAAGCTTGAGTTGGGAATCTTCGATCCGTTACCAAAACTCTCCTTTGTGGATCTATCAAGCAATGCTCTTTTAGGCAAAGATATCAATCCATACATATTTGATCAGAGCCCGCGGATTAAATTCCTGGATTTCTCAAGAAACAACATGGTCGACGCTCCTGAAAATTTACTGCGCGCTTTTCAAGCTTTAGAAATATTGAACTTGGACCGATGCCTGCTGAAAGAAGTCCCTGAATTCGCAATGCAATCCAACTTGAGGACTGTGAAGCGTTTAATACTGTCTACGAACCAGATATCGAAGTTGGACAATGCTAACCTCTTCATAAATCTAGATGCCTTAGAATTATTAGATTTCGCTGATAATGCCATTGATTCTATTGATGGACGAATTCTATCGCCGTTAAAAAAGCTACAGAAGATTGTGCTTAATGGCAACAGACTGACTAGTATCCCGGATGGTCTATTTCAAAACATGCCGAAGTTGATTACAATTTTAATGTCGCGAAATCAAATTTCAGACGTGCCAGTAAATGCATTCAGAGGTACGCCTGTTAAAACGCTGAATCTTTCACACAATAAGATCACGTACCTCGCTGACAATTTCTGTTTGGAGCTGAAGAATTCTGGGGGGAATTTGAAGAAGTTCTTCTTCGATCCGAACCCTTGGCAGTGTGCCTGTCTCAACGATATACTGAGCGAAGTCAAAAGACTTGGGATTTTGTATAACGGATCTAAGTATATTGGAAAAGCCGCGGTGTGTGTGACCACACATGAGTTTAATTGTAAGAGACATCAGAATACCAATCAATTTTATGTAGACTTGTATAAAGAAGTTGTTCTACATGGGACATAAATATAAACTACATAGTTACTGCCATCTAGCGGCTAACTTCATAACTAATGTAATGTGTAATGTGAGGCGCATAGCGACATCTATTGTGTACATAAATAATACTCTTTAGTTAACTTCGTGTGAGTATGTAAGATGGCGCTGTTATAGAAATTATTAAAAGCTTATTAATTAATAATGTACTGATCATAATTATGATTTATTCTGTGCTATATTAAAATTATACAGAGTTAACTTGATTTTTAATGTTTTCGATATTATATTAATTTTAATAATCATGAAACTTAGGGCCTCTTCCGCAATCATCAGATAACTTTTATCCACCAAATAAATATGACGTTTTAACAGATATTCTATGGAAAAACTGTCGAAACTTCAAATTCATTTGGTAGATTAAAGTTATCTGAAGATTCTTAAACCAGGCCTTAAAGCACATTTCTTCTAGGCTACTTACATTATTTAATTAATTACAAGAAAATCTTAATTATCATTTCGAATGTAGTTAACAAACATCATTATTATCACTAATAATAATTAAAGAATAAGAGTAAGTAATTAACTTCTCAATAGGTAGACAAAAATACTTTAGAAAACCACAATAAATTACTTACAACATTTTAAAAACTCGATTTCATAAAATGAACTAATAATCATAAACAAGGCATCGCATCGCATCTGTCATTAACACACGTTTACTGCAATTTATTTATAATCAAGCTTACATTTTTATATTTTTAGTCGATTTCATAGACTATAGACCGCACACTTGAACAGTGAAAAAAAAATGGTCAAGGGTGAATTATTTTGTAATGTGGGGTTCGGTAGAACAACTAGTTAAGTCATCATTTGGGATTTGGGTGTCACTGGGATCGCCCGCAGTCCATTGTACATTGATCATTGTTATATACATTAATTTGCCTCTATAGTGTTTGCAGGGCCAATATGCTTTAATCAAGGTTTTAATGTACAATACTTACATACCTACGAATTTATTTAGTTTACTTTTATACATGCTAATGTTCATTCTTAATGTATTAATTTAGTTATTAATAAAAAAAAATCGATAGCATAATAGAGATAGGAACCGTACCTCATGTCTGACGCCTGAGCCAATAGTAGGCAAGTTATTTCGCTACAGACCCCTAAAACATCAAAACACGTGCAAGAAATTTATAAAACCAACATCTGCGAAATCGTATTTTTTCTTGAATTTCTTTTGGAGTTTTGATAAAAAACTTGGGGTCGCTGTTTTTTAGCGACCACATATCTGTCCGCTACATTCGGCGCACGTATGGACGGGCCTTATGGGATACAGCGTGGTGTATTTTGAAAAAAAAAAAACAATTCCTATAAAAACTCTGTTTACTACTAATTTACAATAATTAGGTTCCATTGAGAAAAGCCCTAAAGTTTGTGCTAATGTTGTGATTTATTTATTTATTTATTTACGTAGGCCGAACGGCCTGAGGCCAATTACACGGACTACTAATCAACTACTAACTAACAACTATATAATAACCAGTCATGCATCTTTCTCGCAAAACTTCAAACACACTATCAAAATTCTCGCCCATTCATCCGCAAACAAATCTATCCTTGCGTCCGAATCCAGGAGCCCGTTAAGCGCTATGAGGGTGCGCGGTACAGGCGATGTAGCTCGAGCTATGTGTAGAACATCGTGAGGAAACCTGGGCGCTACTCCAAAATACGAAACGAAGCTTCGGCTGACGGATCGTACGTATCTTACTCCGAAAGTGTTTCCGATCCGAAGACCGGATTCCATAGTCATGATTTAATGCTACTTCTTTTGTCTTCGAAAGAATCCGAAACACCTTCGGAGTCGAAAAACGTAAGTACTATCCGTCAGCCGAAGCATTGTGTTGCGTATTTCGGAGTAGGCACCCTGAACGTCTTTCAAAAGTGTGAATTTCGCCAACCAATAGCTGCGTCTATATCAAGCGCATGCCGCGCGAGGCAGCGCGGTCCCAGTCACATGCTCGGGCTAGCCAAAGGGCAAGCCAAACTACACTCTAGGCAGAGGGTATAGCCTACATTATTAACATTATCGTTCTGTCTCATAAACTGTTGTCTCTAAATGACAGCGCTCGGGTGTGGCAGGGCGAGCATTTGGCTCGGGCGCACCCTGTCAAACTGAACGAGGCAAAACTGCCTCGTGCGGCATGTGAGACAACTGGACGCGGCTAATTAAATTACATTGGGACCATCGGTGAACTGTGGATGCACTGCGGTGTACTTTTGCCTACCCATTCGAGGATAAAGTCAACCCGTTCGCGCTCGAAGAAACGCGACGCAGCATCGATACGTCGCAAAATCGCCGGTCGCCGATGCTAAAAGTAGCAAGTCTGCGGAGGCCCTTAGTAAATTATTTTCATTCATGAAAGCTAGAGATAGCGTTTATGAATTGTTAAAAAAGAACAATATTTTAGCGTTACTACCGGTTCGTAATGTTGATTCCATTGAGAAGGGCCGGCAAGAAGCTCTATATGTACTCTTTTTATTATGACAACATATAACAGGCGTGGTGGTGATAAAAATATAAACCACAACAGTAGGTCTCTGTTACAGCTTCCTTCTAGGTATCGAAGTTAACTATCGGATCGTTATCCTCGTAAAATCAATCCACCTGTACACGTCCCGAATTTTGATGTCTCAGGTAAGGCAAAACTTTATTTTTTCTCAATAAAATGATTCCCAAAAGCCTTAGTATCGGGCACGAGATCGCACTGTTTTTTATCGGGTCCTTCCGCGTCGTTTGATGGTCGTTTGGCTGAACATGGAATAAAATATTAAAAATATAGGTAAATATATCGCACACACCAACTGTATAATAGTCCTGAAGGAAAAGAAAACGGCCATTCGCAAAGTAAAAAACTTCCCAAACGTGATGAAATAAGCGAATCACAACTTAATTGCACACAATAATCGCTTTGATAAATCAAAAAAAAAAAAAAAAACTGTATTGTCCTAGCACTTCACTTATAGAAACTATCAGCCAGTTTACAATGGTTTTAAAAAGCATTTCTAGGAACAAACGTGATATGTAATGCCAGTCCATCATAACTTTATTTAGATTCGGGGGCTAATCTATAATTACATGTATACAAATAAATAAAATTGAAGTGTCTGTTTGTAATGTCAAAATTAAAGCTTTTTACTAAATGGATAATTATTATGAAAGTACCTATACGGTACTTGGGGGCCACATAGAACGCGGATTTATTTTTATTAAATAAAAATAGGGCTAGCTAAAGACATAAAGGGGGCTAACAACGCTACATAGCAATTATGCAAACGCAATTAATTTTACTGATCTTCTAGCAGATTATTTTGCAATTCCGCAAAATTTCGGTGAAATGGTCACGAATAGCGTGCAATGTGTAGGTAACTATATTTTACGGAAATTTAGCGAATTGCTAAGGATTCTGCTAGAAAATTAGAATAATGAATTGCGTTTTCAGAATTGCTATGAGGCGCTGTTAGCCTCCCTTATGTCTTTAGCTAGCCCTATTTTTTCGTAAAATTAAATCCTCGTATTTAGTTAGGTACTTGGTGTTCCACATTAAAAAAATATTGACCAATCGTTGGTCTGCGTGAGACTAATCTAAAAAAAGTGATAAGAGTTTGGTGCCTAGACTATCATCAATTTTAAGGCACAGATGTTCGAATTAAGTCTATAAATATACACTTTCTATGCGAAAACGCACGCGAAATTGTGAAGAAAGGAAAAGTATGTCGTCAGCAGCTGGCGGGCACGAGCCGTGCTCCATCCGTCTTAATTGTTGGCGTGATGATAAAAAAGGACAAAAAATGAACAATTTAGCAAGGAAGGTGATACAGGAAGAGGGGCCATGTTGCGGCTACTTCCGCGGTTTTAAGCGCGCGACAGATTAGAGGGGACCTACTATTCTTTATTTTGCAAAAATGAATTCCTTTTTTAAATTTTCTAATTTGTGTCACTGTAGAATATACTACTTTATGGTTCCCTTAATAGTGGTCATCGAGACATGCTGTTATATCCATATCTAACTGTGGGTATGCACTGGCGAAACAACTGCAGCGATCTATATTTGTTGTCTCTATTTTTTGACAGCACTTAATAGAGACGAACGATGTTAATGTATCGCTAACGATACATTTAGCCTACCCTAAGGTAAAAATAACTAACGCCGATATAGGAAAGCAACATACGTAATACATCGGTAATAATAATCGCATTCTATTATCAAAATACGGGACAATTTACTACACCATTTTTCTATTATGATTTTAAGAAATGTAAACTACTTATAGCACCTTATCCATACTAACATTATCATACAACAAGGACCCTAACTTTTTTCTTAATTTGATCAGCAATTGTTCAGATCATAATAACACACTTGGAAAGGAAAATTTAAAAAACGTGGCTCGTGCTCTCTGGTTTTTTACTATCCACGGTGCCATTTGCTTTTTTCTTGTATAGTTTGGTGCGATGCAGTGAAATTAATTTTGCTAGCATGTGTTTAATGACGGGATCTGAGAGGCAGATGCAAAAGGAAAAGGAATTATTTATCTGTTTTGTTAAAAAAGTAAAATCGAAAGCGCAGTCATTCGATGGATCATTTATTTTTAAATTAAGAACACCGTATTGAAAAACATGCTGCTAGGTAATGTTCAGAGGCCATTAACTAACAACGTATACAAAAAACATTTTTTATTTATTTTCTTAATCTATTCGCAAGTGCGCTTCATTTCCATGTTTAGACGGTAGAGCGGCACTTCGGCGTTTATTTTAGACAGGTGCTTCTATTTGCCTACTATAAACATTTACTTAAATTTCCTAAGATAGCAAGCCATATTACAACGATTAACAGTAACAAAGCAGGTTCTGTTAAAATTAAATAAAAAATTAATAATCGCAGAAGCGCGTTTTATCATAAGACTAGTAAAATAAAACAGAGTTTAGAAAAAATCAAACATCACCGCGAACAGCGGAAGTTTGGCACATGCCGCGATTAAAAAAACTGAATTGCCATCTAAAAAAAAACGATCCATAGTTTTATTTAAAGTTTTTGTGAGTCGCGGGCTTTTTAGCAAGTATTTTTTATCTGTACGCACATAATGTTTTTATAGTGACCAGATGTTGTATGCAGATGACATTTTTTTTATTTCTTAGTGCGATTTTTAGTGGTTTGTCGGCAGATCGGACTTTTTTGAAGGCAGATGGTTTGCATATTATATTTTTTTGTTTAATAGGCTGTTTAGCGAAAAAACAAGGAACGCGTGCGGTATCAGCTGGCGGGCTCGGAATTTGCATATGTAATGGTAATGTGTAGGCATTGGCTGTTGAAATAGCGAAGTTAGAGATAAAATAGCTTTACAAGCAGGTACCTGTACAGGTGACTGCGACTTTAACCGAAACAGGTATTAAAATATTACTTCATTAGGTATTTAAATTAATTATAATATGAAAAAAATAATGAAATATACGTCACGACTTTTTCTCCCCATTCGGGGGTAGTCAGAGGCTTGAGTGACCATACACCACCACGATGTGGAGATATTAAGCCAACTCAAAGCCCACGTTTTACCAGATAGTCAGAACCCAACGTGACAGGTGGTGAACCTTGTCGCCGTGTATACAGGAACTGACTATTACCTAATCCCGAGGAATAGGTAGGTTTCCTCACGATGTTTTCCTTCACCGTAAGCAAACTGTAAATTATGCACATAGATGAAAATTCATCCAATGGGGCATGCCCCACCGGGGTTCGAACCTGGGACCTTCTGATTGCTAGCCCAATTTGTCCGCCCTTAGGCTAGAGCCGCTGACTTACTTATAATATCTACAATCTACAATATATATAAATGCTATCTTAATTTGATTTTAATATTATTAAGGGTAACCATATTTCGCCAAAAGGGTTTTTGGTCCCAATTTAGGTGAAAGGGAACGAGTGTATTGCCAATTTACCGGGCACATTCCCCCTCAATGCGAGGGGGTTTCGGACTAGTCCAAAACCCTGGCCTAGAATATTTCAGGTCTTTCATATCGTGCAGGTTCCCATTCTCATGTTTTAGTTAATTAGGTAGTACTTTTTAGTGTTCCATACATAAACTTAGCTCTGTATCTATGGTTACATGTACGGTGACGTGCACCTATGTTCTTTTTTTTAAAACATAGGTATTTATTTTAATGATTCATGAAGCGATACAGATCTGACTCAGAGGCTGGAAATTCAGCATTTCTCGTACAGTCGAGGTTAAGGCGGCATACCAGACGCTGGCGCACGCGCACAGGTGCCGTGGCGACGAAACATTTCAATTTGTATACTTCTAGCTTTTTGTTTCATTTTTAATATACCTACTTACCATATGTAGTTAATTTTCACTTTTTTTAATGTTATATATTATGGGTGCTTATCTTGATCCAATTAGTATCTGGTGATAGGTACCTAATTTGTTTTTTTTTTATGCAGTATACCATCTCATCACGCTTGTATTCCCTGGTGTAGTAGGCAGAAGTACATATTTCGTCAATGGTATATTGGTCTCAATGTCATTGGGTTTTATTTTTTTGGTTGGTACTATTAGGTCTGCATAACTTAGGTATTTGATACGTCTACATTCCGATTTTCGCGTGTTGCATCTCGATCTGATACAGTTTATCATAATGACGTAATTACATCAAAAATGTTGCACGAAGCTTACCCGAATGGTTTTTGTTGCTACGCTGGCAACCCCGAGACGAATTTCGCGGAAAAATTAGACATTAGCCATGATCCGAAACGATGCGTTCATAATAAAATAAAATATAATTGCTATTCAAAAACAAATAAATTCGAGGCTGGCCCGCCGAGCCACAATCAAAAGATTTTCGATTTGAATAAATCAATCCCTTATAGAAATGCACCGGTATACAGGGGACGTTGGTTTGATGGACTTTTAGAATAATTCGAATAAAATAGTGGACGGTATTTTTCATTTTGTTAGACAGTAAATAAATTAAATAATTTGTGTTTTCCTCCATTAGTAAAGAACTTAAATAAATCCTTTAGGTATAGTACTAATAAATTATATTTAAAACATGGTCAACGAACGTACCTACTAATTGTGTAGCCCAAAAAAAATATCAACGGTTAAAACGAACTAACCACATTATCGATAGGGATCGATTTTAATCGTTTGGTAGGACTTAGTCCACTTACCTAAGACATCCACTTACCAAATTGTCAATTTTACAAAGTCGTCCACACCCATGTCGTCTACTTTCTAGATCGTCCACAAATAATTTCTAAGTCGTCTACATGCCAAATCGTCCACATTTCTAAGTTAAATGCAATATATGATTTTTTTTAAACATGTATTTTCTTTATTAGTAGGAAGAATATAAATTTCACTCGGATACACTAAGTACAGTCCGTTTCCCATGCGTCGACCTTAGCTCGTCATGCGTCATTCTCCACTCACCACGTGTGTCAAAGGTTCCGTTTACTGCACACCCTGTACGTTGCACTTTTTCGTTACGTTTAGAGGTCGACTTTTTGAAGGGTTTTTTCTCCGTTTCGACGCCAATTATGCACATTTTTGCCGACGCGGTACGTTGGCGCGGCCCTCATACTTTCGTCGGAGGAATCCGTCGAATAAAAATCCGCTCCGTCCCTTTTTGTGATGTGTTTTTGCTGGTATATTGATGAGTCCACCAGCTTGAAGGGATTCCAGGGAGGGCGTCGAGGACACGCTATTGTGTCCGTAACCTGATTTCTGTAAGCCCTTGTAATATATCGCATTTGGAATATACCTATGTAGGTTACGAATAAGTGGATTCTTTTAAAATTTAATAGGTGTGTCCATATGCCGCGCATGCCTCACCCGAGCACTCATATTATGACATTGTGTCTATACGTTTCAACGTCAAAAATGAGTGCTCGCGCGAGGCATGCGCCTGATGAAGACGCCGCCATTGGCTGCGTTTACATTACGCGCATGCCGCGCCCGAGCACTCGGTTTTGACGTCGGAAAGCATGGTCATAATGTCATAACGAGAGGGCTTGGGTGAGGTAGGCGAGGTACCTGAACACAACCAATGATATGAAATGAAACATATTTAATCAGCACAACATATAAAAAAAACCACATACAAAAGCTGAAAAGATATACACATATGTATAAATAAGAAAACAAAAAGCAACATTAGGTACTTTCAGTGAGCTGTGCCGAAAGGCATTTGTCTCAGCGTGTGCTGGACAGGAACGGAGTCTCCTCCAGCGCTGATCTTGGTGATACAGAAGGTTTTGTATCCTTTCGCAAATGGCCTTAGTTCAGAGATATATCATACTAGTTTACTTACGACGTAAACAATCCCATATGATCCTTCATTTTTCAACATTGAAGTTCAGGAAATGCTTTCAGCGATTCAAACCAAGAACGTTAGTGTAGGTAACTCATAAATTCTTTGAGGTACCTTTATTTATGACACCTATTCCCAACAAAAACAGATACCAATATTAATATGACACTTTGGTACATACCAAGTTTGTGGTACACGAAACCTATATTTAAATAAACAAAAAACTAGTTGGCGTTTTCGTCTCGGGTATGCGAACTCGGTGATCCTGTGACAATGGCTGATCCACCTGTCACAACAAGTCTGGCTAGGCACAGGTGATATAGCACCTGACCCAGGGGGAGGGGCAGGAGAGGGGGGGGGGACCAGGTGACCAACACTATATTGAAATAATCCATTAAGGGAGCCTGCAAACCCAATGATCTATCATTTATTACCATTTGGTAGTTCCAATTTATTTCGTCCATTACCTTAAACAGAATTGCACGCTTATATGGAAACTAACAAGGTGTATTGGTACATTGACTTAGGGCGCGCTCGACCAATCATAAATCTATGAAGGTGTAATTATTAGGTGTGTCCATATGGCGCGCATGCCTCACCCGAGCACTCATATTATGACATTGTGTCTATACGTTTCAACGTCAAAACTGAGTGCTCGCGCGAGGCATGCGCCTGATGAAGACGCCGCCAAATAGATGTGTCCATATGGCGCGCATGCCTCACCCGAGCATTCATATTATGACATTACGTCTATCCGTTCCGACGTCAAAAGTGAGTGCTCGCGCGAGGCATGCGCCTGATGAAGACGCCGCCATTGACTAGCATGTATAGTCCGCGACAGGTCGAGATGACATTCGGGTTATGAGCTTTTTGCAGAATAAAATCCGAATCAAAATTACCAGGACCCGCAACGCAACAGAATAATTTAATTTAATTATTTTGTGGGCGATTTTAATTGTATATCGGGTCCTGTTAATTTCGATTCGGATTTTATTCTGCAAAAAGCTCATAACCCGAATGTCATCTCGACCTGTCGCGGACTATAGGTGATATGAATTGATAATACCTGCTTTATAAGATTAGGATCATTTCCATTTTCCCTAAAGACTCATCTTTTTCTACTCACTCATATTAGTGTTGTTTTTGATTTTAATAGTTACCTATGTTAACGTATTTCTTCGCACGATGTTATTTTATTATTCTGTTTATACAACAAAGAGAAGATTAGTTATTTAGACCACAGTCCACAACGGCTTAAAAACGATATACCTACCTAGCAAACATATTAAACCTTATCTAAAAGTTGTTAAAGGGGTACTCTAAAACAGTCAATATTGCGAAAGGGTAATGTGCGTAATCTTTTTTGCAATCGGATTGTATGACCACCGTTACAAATCAAATACTTTATAGGTAGATACTATAATAAGGGATTCAATATTTTTTTTAGATTAGGCCTTTACCTAACAAAGCTTACAAACCTACCTAACAAGTACCTAACAAATTATTTCATATCCTTAATAACAATATTAAATTTGATTGATTTTCTAGTTGGCAATAAAATTATCAATAAAAAAAAATAAACAGCATGTGCCCTTAACAATGTAATCGTAAGTACATTCCAACAAAAGACTCGTGCCATTTTTTTGGACACGGAAGACGATAGGCGAAAGCAAACATTTGTCAGGCACAAAAGACCGAGCACACTCCACTCAAGATCGAGTTTCTTGAAAAAAAAAAGGATAGCACATGCCGAAATCTGATTACACCGTTTGTTCAAAGGGTTGCCGTTTTGCCAAACACTGGCGATCACAAAAACTATCGCAGCATAGGAACTTTTTGCACCCGCCTGCTTTTTTATTTAAAAAAATGCAAAATCGATTTCGGCAGATGTCCACAAATAGAAAGGGTTTGATATGTTTTTTTTTAAATAAAAAGTAGCGGACGCATCGGCTGTAGACAATGGATGAACCGTTATGGATCGACTGTCAAAATTCGCCATTATTTAAGTTAAAGAGTTAGTTTAGCGGACCATTAGTTTGATGTGTTAAATACGTGTTTTTGTGAACGTTATCGGTGTAATTTATTTTCTTTTTTCAGTAAACGGAAGAGGATGCATGGGTGTTTGGTAGTTTTGAGTAGGTAGTAATGGATATAACAGGATATAAATTCATGGTTTACCCACACTACCTATGGTACCAATGTTCGAAATTTAAAAAATTAGACACAAACAGGCCATTTTAATAATTAAAGGCCCGCTACATACATACGGAATTCCGAGTAGTTTTCGAATTTCGAACGTGATCAAAACAATTATTATTCCTTTTCATTATGATTTTAGTGTTGTAGTTTGTAGCATTTAGTTTTTTTTAATTATTAGGTACTAGGCATACCTACTGTATTTCACCTGTAAGTATTGTAGTAGGAACCTACCTATTTGCGCTCTGAGTTGGTAGGTAACTATTATTATTGCTACTCGCTACTTTTTATTGCTGGAAATATTTCTGAAATGTACAAGGTCAGCATTCATAAACAGAAACAAGAATGTTATAATTGCTTTTATTTATACCTGTTAATTTGATTGATTTAATGCTTATTTAATATTATTAATTTACCTAGGTTTTGTAATATACTTTTTTCGCTTAGACTGTTGTCTAAAATGACAGCCTTGAGGAATCCCTATTTTATTATAAAAAATACAAAACTGCCAAAGTGCATCCCATCTTGAAATAATAAGGTGGATTTTTGCGTAAGAACTTATCTAATGCCAAAAATGGTTATCGTCGAGACGGTCAATGGAATTCAAGCGAAGTATAATATAGTTTTTTTGGCTTTTCGTTAACCATGTAGAGTCTTTGTACTACATATTAATTAGGCACTATTAGTTACTTTATCTTGGTGGTTAATTTATCCAGGGACTGATTTCCCTATCTGCTAAGTAGGCCCGGGCCTACGGCGGCAAAAATTCGGGGGCGGCAGAACTTGGCGAAATTCACAAAAGTCACAAATAAAAACGGTCGAAATTCACAAAAGTCACAAATAAAAACGGTCGAAATTCACAAAAGTCACAAATAAAAACGGTATGCAGCAATATCTAAAGACACTGGAGATCATTTTGCCATTTACAGGCTTTCGTTATTTTTCCATTTCAATTCTAATACATTATCATGCAATTTTTGTGCTGTACAGGGAGTAGGGGGCGGCAATCTTCCATAGGCCTAGGGCAGCCAGCGTATCAAATCCGCCCCTGGATTTATCGCTTTATTGCTCATAGTATTGTTATAGACAGATTCATTTACCCTACATATCCAGTCCTATAACAAACTTAAAGAAAAATAACTCAAATACAAAAACCTTCGTAAAACACGAACCAGTAATTGCAGATCTATTTGCTATAAAAATGCTACGTTTATCAATGTCAATAGAGTTCAATTTGTAGTGGATGGGGGTCTATAACGCTGGTGAGTCCGTACTACGGCATGCGACGTAAATTCTGAGGGTTACCTTGTAAGGATATGAAAGGGAAACTCGAAATCGTTTCGGTATTTTCGCCGTAAAAACTATGTCCTATGTAATTTGGTTTTTTATATAATAAACAACATGGATTTTTTTATAATTTTCCCTTGAGCATGGGAACTCCAAAGTTCAGAACTTTCGGTT
This sequence comes from Drymonia ruficornis, assembly GCA_947859195.1. NCBI lineage: Eukaryota > Metazoa > Arthropoda > Insecta > Lepidoptera > Notodontidae > Drymonia > Drymonia ruficornis. The sequence continues at coordinate 6,297,112 of OX401926.1, read as the reverse complement.
TTTTGGAGTCAATGGTAAAAAGGTACTAAATTGAATGGGGTTTGACCCTAGTACATGCGGGATGGAAAAACTATTTAGTCATGAAGGGAACTACCTTAAATATGTATTTAAGATAGCGAATTTTGATCAAAGGTATTTTTAATTTAAAAAATAAGTAAAACTCAATTTAAAGAGTTTTGATAGGTATATCACTTGCTTGAGTCGGGAGTCGAACTGGTGAAATGTAAAAAATAAATAATTTAAAAAATTAAAAACACGAATGCCCTGCCAAAAAATGAACTAATAATTCATTTTTTGGCAGGGCAGTCGTGTTTTTAATGTTTTAAATTATTTATTTTTATTTTATGCATTTTAGTGACAGCAGTCAAAAATGAAATGCTTGTTTTGCATGTACACCCTACCTATGTTAAATGATGCCTACAAATTCTACAGTTTTGGAATGTGCTCATCAAGGCCTTTAATTTGATACCCATATTGTAATAATAGAAGAAAAAAATATTTTTTTCACATTTGAAAATTGAGCCATAATGCCGCCATATTGATTTTTTTCAAAAATAAATATCCAGTGTTACCCGGAATGATGTAAGGATTCTAACGATACCCATACATCCAAATCCGTTCAGGCATTTATAAGTTATGGTGGAATAAAGAATCTCACCTACATACATACAAACAAACAAACAAACATACATGAACCCTAAACACATATACACTCCTTTTTTTGGGCAGTCGTGTAAAAAACACCTATATTTTTATGATACCGATCGAAAAGGTCAATCATAAGGATAAGTATTTACCATTATGTTATGGAAACATTCCATATCGAGTGCGGTTTTGGTATTTCTATTGACGGTATCGGAAACTATATTCGATACCTCAAATCCAAATGTGCAGGTTACTGGTCGATTCGATTTCGAATTTGGTTTTTGTCTATCGAAAAACGGGCCCGTTAGCGTGGTTGGCGCGGAGGCGCCTTTCACGCTGCAGGTCGTAGGTCCGATTCCTACCCGGGACATGCATTTGTGTGCATGAACATGTCTGTATGTCCGGAGTCTGGGTGTATATGTATATTAAGTATGTATTTACAAATAAAAAAGTAGTATATGTAGTAATATCAGTTGTCTGGTTTCCATAGTACAAGCTCTGCTTAGTTTGGGATCAGGTAACCGTGTGTACAAAAATGTCCCAGGATATTATTATTACTTGCACTAAGCCTCGGTTTGTATTCTTTCGGTTGCCGTTGAGGCTCCAAAGGCATCGGAATCCCTTTCAGGCCCTTATAAAGCACAGGTTAGACAAATAAGGGCACAGCCGATGTGCAGAACAGACTGAGGATTAGGGTCATTAAAGGGACGAAGGAGAACGGAAGGAGCGTGTAAAAAAATTAGGTACCTTCAGCTCATATATGGGCTTGCCCGAGTAGTAGCACCCTCTCGCAGAAGATATGCGTAAACTAGTTATTACAGCTGCGTTTCGTACGATGAGTGAGAGAGCCAAAAGCCCAAAACCCCTCCCTACCCCTCCCTCTGACCCACTCCCCTTCAAGTAGGCAACTTGCGAGCGATGCCTTTGATATTACAAGCATCTATAGGCTACGGTAACTGCTTAACATCAGTGCGGGCCGAACGCTTGTTCTAGTTTGATTTTCTATTCTGTGGCTTAGGACCACAGTGAGTTCGTGTGTTAGTATTTCTAATCTAATGGCCCGGCCACACGCTCCGTCTTGCCTGCGCAGTCCAATTTCGGCAGTCATGACTGTACAAAAAGACGGAACATCGTAACAGTGGACACACGTGCACGTAAGTTCGTGCAAACGACACTGTGCTCAAGTAAACTCGTAGGAAAAACAGTGCAAATTAAATTTGCGCAGTCCAATCTTCAGCATGTCAACGATTGCACAAGCCGCGCTTCCGGGCCTGCGCGAGCTACCGTCTTGCATTCCACACGCACGCTGGCGAAGGTATGCTCGCAGGCAAGACGGAGCGTGTGGCAGGGCCATAATATTCAGCATAATAAATGTTTGATATCTGTAATATTTAATATAAGAAGGTAGGGATGTTTATATCGAACTCACACTTTATGAGGCAGTGATTGCAAAATGGCTTCATTCGATTACAAAGTATCTCAAGTTTAGCATTGACTTGTCTGAAATAAATTCGCGTTTCCTAGTACACTCGCGGACATAACACTCCCAGCTATTTATATTTAAATGAGTTATTATTGTAATACTAATGAGGTCATAGGTACTCTCTGGTTCATACTAAGCGCTAACATACACGGACTGCAATTTTGCAGTTGGTTGCAGTCGACGGCACGCGACTGCACATGGACTGCATTTTTACAGTCGGAAGTGACAGCTCTATTGCAGTTGGTTGCAGTCGACGGCACGCGATTGCACACGGACTGCATTTTTACAGTCGCGTGTATGGCGGCGCTAAGGGACACCGCAGACATGCTACTTTTTGCATCAGCGATCGGCGATTTAGTCGCTTTTAGCATCGGAGCAGCCGCTGCGTCCGACCGCAGAGAGTCGCCAAAACGCGATGCAGTCGCAAAATCGCCGAGCGCCGATGCAAAAAGTAGCATATCTGCGGTGGCCCTAAAACATTATCAAATTGGCTGCGACTACATCAAGCGCATGCCACGCACGAGCACTTAGTTTTGACTTTTGACGTTGGAATGCATATATGTATATAATGTCATAACATGACTGCTCGCATGCCGCGCATGCCTCAACCGAGCACTCATATTATGACATTATGTCTATGCATTTTAACGTCAAAATTCAGTGCTCGGGCGAGGCATGCACCTGATGTAGACACAGCCAGATTTGAGGCAGATTGATTAATACCGACCTTAATATAAATAATTATCGCCAGACTTATACACCAACTGTATGGTCCCAAACTAAGCAACGCTTGTACTCTGGCTACCATACAATGGACTGGGGGCGATCCCAGTGACACTCAGACCAGGGCAAATTACGAACAGGCCGTTTTCGAAATTTGTCTCTGGCGGGGATCGAACCCGACGCAGTGAGCCGAGCGGTCTACGCTCGAACCATTGCACCAATCGGCCATCAATTATGAGTTAATATGCTTTAATTTAATTTAATTACCTGGTGGGAAGGTCGCGGGAATCTGGATGCGGGCAGTGCAAGACCGGTCATTGTGGCGAACCTTGGGGAGGCCTATGTCCAGCAGTGGACGTCTTTCGGCTGAGATGATGATGATGATGATGACTATAAAACTACCCATGCTATACCTATGCTTCCGTTAGCATGCCAATCGAATGCAAACGAAATCAATTAGAAGTCATTGAACCGATTTAAAATAGTTTTTCTATTCAATGGTTCCTGCCGCTGATTAAAGGTTGTTCAACTCTACACTACATAACACTTGATAAGGAAATGAACGTGTTTGCTTATCGAGTTTTTTTTTTAATTAAGTGTTGTCGCGTTAGTGTATCACCACTAGACTTTTAGTGTAGTTTTTTTGGGACAAAATTCGGCAATGGCATTTTCGTAATATGTTTTGGGTGTCACTGGGATCGTCCCCAGTTGATTATGCGGCTACCCACATTACAAACGTTGGTTGGTTTGGGACTAAACAGTTGGTGTATGTTATTTTTTGAATACAACCATAGAGAAATAATACTTTTTCTGATAGACCTGCGGGACCTAGATAAATAAATATTGCTGCTACCATACAATGGACTGGGGCGATCCCAGTGACACCCAGATCAGGGCCAATTACGAAAAACTAAAGCAATAAACATGAATAATCTCTTATTAAATAGTAATGGAAATCGGTTATTTTATTTATAATTTTATTTTGATGTGTTATTCCTCGACATTTATTATTTAACCGCCGAATACTCGTACGCCCCTCAAACTTAAGAGCTGCTTAATTCAGTTGCGCCATACAAAACATGACAGATAACGACGTCTCAAACTGTTAAGTGGGACTTAAACATTTGAGTAGCCTTTGAGTATTCGGCAATAAGTCTAGTTCTGGATCACTTAAGGTGGGAGTTGGTTGCGGGCGGCACGACGGCCGACGGCAGTTGTCGCCGTCAGTTTCATACAAAATTGTCACGATGATATGTGCCGCGACGGCACGACGGCACCAATTTCTATGAAACTGCCGGCGACAACTGCCGTCGGTCGTCGTGCCGCCCGCAACCAACTCCCACCAAGTGGCGCCATATTGCACCATCAACAGTTTAAACGCGTTTGTTATCGACAGTACTATAAAATAAGGTTATGGATACATTTCGTCGCGAGCAGTTGACGACTGCGCGAACTGCATCGGAAATGTCACGGCCGAGTTTATTGGCGCATTACCACTGTTACGTTTTGTCTGTTTATGTGCTGCGATATCAACAGAGTGTGAAAAAGATCTAGGCTCGTATTAATAAATGCATCTCAAAGTTGCGATCGATCTAATGCCGTGTGTCCACTGGCAAGAAAACTTGCACAAGTTTACTTGCGCAAGCGACTTCCAATGTGTAAACACTCACGCAAGTGGACTTCTCCGACATGCCGAACTTGCTGCAAGTCTCACATGTACACGATTGTATAAAATTGCAGTCAGTGGAAACACGTCGGCAAGTGACTTCTGCAAGAAGTTGCGGAAGTTACTTGCCAGTGGACACACGGCATAAGATGCAGCTTTGACGTTTAATGTATGGAACATCTGTCAAAACCAGCAGCTTAAGATCGATCTTAACTTTGAGATGCATTTATTAATACGAGCTTAAGTTTGGAGAGAAAGTACCCTAAATATTGATGATAGCTAATTTTTGTTACGAAACATTCGTTTTTTTTTATAACTAATAACGTCATAAGATTTTCGATTAATCACTTGCTTAAGCCGGGAATCGAACGAATTTATGATACCGATAAAATTAAAGGGTCAATCATAAGGACCGATTTCTTCTAAATAACAAACCTTTTTTTATTAAACGCGATCGGCCCGCCTGACTTTAAGCAGTTACCGTAGCCTATAGATGCTTGCAATACCAAAAGTATTGCTCGCCAGAATAACACACTAAAAACGCCCATACTACAATGGACGGGCGATCCTAGAGACAAAATTAGATCCCCGACTACAATTAGAACCAGATTAAAATTTGCATTCGTTACATTAAAATATCGTTGCCAAGTTCTGAATCATACAAAATAATCTTAATAATTAAAATAAGCATTTATCTAGAAATACCTAGAGAAATGCTTATTTTAATTAACTAATAAGACTTTGGATGTTTGGACTAATAGGTAAGTCCAAACGTTACTTAGGGCTCAATCTCACCGTGACGCCAAGCGCGACGCCAGTCACTGTCGCCAACGAATTCCTATTGAATTTGACAGGTAATACCAATTGTTTGGATACGTGGCCGGCGACGTCGCTGGCTACCGTCGCCAATAATTCGTATTGAATTATGTCAAAATATGACAGGACTCTACTTGACGACGGTCGCCAAACCCGTCGCCAGGTGTGATACAGCCCTTACAAAAGTGAATGCATAAATTAACTCTGAAAATAAAGGTATTTACTACATAAACGAATTATATACAACAAGTGGGTTAGGTAGGTCAATTAGTTCTCTATTCAACTTCATCCAATACGATTCAATTAGACGCACAGGTGATCAAGTTGCAAACTTAATCCGAGGTTAACGCAAAAAAAAAAAAAAAAAAATTAATCGTGTTAAGAGTTAAGTAGAGTGTATTGTGTTATATATCCATAGCATGTGCACAGTAGTTCAGCAATTATGGGTGAGCACATGCCGCGAGCCACGTGCCATAGACAACTCGATGCGAAGTGAACAGTGAACTATAATTTTGTTAAAAAGTTAATTGTCATGCGTCATTGTTGTCATTTTTGTAGGCGTGTTTTATTATTTTTAAACAGCCAGTTCAGAATGCATGTAAATGATGTCATGCAAGCGCTATTTTTTGGCGTTATTGTACTAAATAAGCACATTATAGAATTTTCATGATATAGGTATAGTCCGCGACAGGTCGAGATGACATTTGGGTTATGAGATTTTGTTAATTTTGTTTCGGATTTTATTCTGCAAAAAGCTATAGGTACCTATATCGCGTATTGTAGCTTCAGTGTCGGATAGATAGGTACTCAAGATAGTGGATAGTGGGTAATTGGGTATATAATTTTTATACTTAATTTAATTTCTAGCTCATTCAATTGTTTTTCAAAATCAGTCTGCACAGTAGTGCCACCTGTACGGAATTTACACCTTTAAACGTGTTCTATTTATAATTTCAAAATACTTGCAATCATTAAATATTGTAATGCAAGTGAATGCAATAGTTACAAGCCTTCTATTGATGTCTTGTTTATTATGTGTTCCTAGTGGTAATTTTTATTTCAGTCCGTTTTTTGTTGGTAATTATTCCTTGTTTCGCTTTCATACTACATCATTATAGCGCTTGAATGATCTATGCTGACGATGTTTTAGTAATAACAAAATAAGTGTTTGTCCTTCTAGTCTTAATGTCTTTTGAAGACATTAATAGTTAGTTAATCATTAGTCAGTCATTAGTTTTCATCTATGTGCATAATTTACAGTTCGCTGACGGTGAGGGAAAACATCGTGAGGAAACCTACCTATCCCTCGGGATTAGGTAATAGTCAGTTCCTGTATACACGGCGACAAGGTTCACCACCTGTCACGTTGGGTTCTGACTATCAGGTGAAACGTGGGCTTTGAGTTGGTTAATACCTCCACAATGTGGTGGTGTATGGCCACTCAAAAACCTCTGACTACCCCCGAATGGGGATAAAAGTCGTGACGTTACATTTATTTTTTTTACATTAATAGTATAATAGATTTTATCACACATTCTGTTCTTGCTTACTGGATTCAGTTTTATATCAATTTAAAGAACACAACTACCTATGTACCTTTACCTGCCTCTTGGCAAATCATAAAATGATAACAATGTGTTTAATAGCAGTAACTATTATGACACAATACCATTTTATCGTTTTACCTAATATCACATGTAATTGAGCCTCATTGAATCTCCTACCAACTTATATGAGCCTGGTACATGAGCGTTCTGGTAAGACGGCTTAATCCGTAAATTGTTGGGATTTAGGTTTCGTGGTTAGTGGAAAATTAGTGGGAAATACGGTGTGGGATTAGTGGGAAATAATTGGAGTTTCGTAAGTTAGTCGATTTTCTTGTATAACTACTAAAACGATTATTATTGAATCCTGTCCTTATTCCTGCTATTTTTTTAGGTAGTTACGTACGTTCATACTTATAATAATTAGTGTCCGACCGAAGATTCGGTTTCGGTTTCGGTTTCGGCCAGTTTCGGCTCAAAAATCTAGTTTCGGCATCAGTTTCGGTTTCGGCAGAAAACCCACCGAACCTTTCGGCCGCGCCGAAACTCTGCGTTCGTGAATTATCGCGCGCCACTCGGTTGATTTCGGGAGAGTTCGTGTCTCGCGTTGCATCCGCCATCGCGCATCGGCCGGTCCGGCGTGATTGTTTTGTGAGTTTAGTGTTATTTCTCGCTTTATTGGCCTTTATTCAGCATTGAAGTTCTTTCCGTTGAGTTATTCACTCGGACTTATGAATGATGAGAATTAAGTATGTAAAAGAAAGAGGTGATACTTATTATATTATATTTGATTCACACATTCATCATTTATTTATTACTTATGTTACGGCACATTTGTTTTAGGTTATTGTTGTTGGATGAGGTTTTAAATTACCCAAACAACTACCAGCTATGATTTAGCTGTGTGTGACCTTCAGATACATAATTTTTTATTGGTAAAATAATTTCCTGTTAGAGCAGTGGTAGCCGATCGGTTAAGCACGCGTCTTGCGGGCCTAAGGTCCCGGGTTCAAACCCTGGCTCACACCTCTGGATTTTTCGAAATCTATGTGTGAATCATAACTTTAATATGATTATCACTTGCTTGCGGTGAAGGAAAACATCGTGAGGAAACCTGCATGTCTTAGACATGTGAAATCCACCAACCCGCACTGGGCCAGCGTGGTGGATTATGGCCCGAATCCCCCTCACATTGAGGGGAGGCCCGTGCCCTGCAGTGGGATTAAAAGGACAAAATTATTTAAAAAAAAAACCTGTTGTCCGTATATATTTTTTTGAGAATCGATCTGAACGTGACATATCTATCTACTTAAGTAGAGGGGGTTTAATATATTACAATTACGATTGCCACCCTAAATTATAAAAAAATATGAAAATCCCACAAAAACCCTAAATTACCAAATGCAATTAAAATTTAAATTGATCTCAATTAATGTTAAATTTAGTCTTAAACATGTTGTGATTATAAACGCAATCGAAATACTCAATTAATGAGGTCCTTTTTTATAATGTAAGTGTTGATTATTGAAAAAATATTGTTTTAAGAAGTGTTAACATGATTGTTATTTTGTGTTTATTTTAATCAGAGCAGTAATATTAAAAAATAATATAATAATAATATTATTATTAATAATTATGTTTTCACATACTTCAATAATTGTTTTTTATTTCGTTTAACACATTCTAACATTTCTAACGGTCAATATAAGGGTATAAAATAAGCCAAATATCAGTAAAAAAATGATTTTTAACTTGTCTGAAAAAGGTTCGGTTTAGGTTTCGGTTTCGGCCGAACCTAAAACAGATGCCGAAGATTCGGTTTCGGTTTCGGTTTCGGCAGAAAATCCTGTTTCGGTCGGACACTAATAATAATATAGTCACTGTCCTAGTATTGCCTCCTAAAAATAATTGACAGCTTATTAAAAGTTAAAGTAAAATGTAAAGAGGCATAATAGTTAAGCATTTTGCAGCTTGTGCTGCGTTATTAGTTGTTCTGAATAATCTAGATATGATCTAGATGACTCGTCTATAATATCCTGATACACCTTAGGTGTACGTATATTATTACATTGAATTTTATTCAGATAATTATTTTAATTGCTGCTTACAAACCTGATTAATATTTGTATCTAGTTATATAGGACATTATTACCAAGATTTCAGAGTACTTTAAATTAAATTTCGTAAAAAATTCCATGTTTTTTTTATCAAAAGTATCATCTGCCACACTCGTATCGTTTATCATCGTGTTTCTAAACGCATCCTGCACAGATAAACATCAGTTCGGCAGTTCGCGCGAAAAATTAAAAAAATACATCGGATGCAACCGTTAAAAAATGATTTATTGAATGCAAACATTTTTTGGAAATTATTTTTTTATTAATTTTTTTTACTATCTGATTCATTCGTAAATTAAATTAGGTAGGTAATTGGTAGTTCCATCCTAAGGTGATGATAAAAAAACAATAGCTAACGTAGCCAATATGGAAAACTGGCATGAAAAACCCATTTTTTTTTTTTAAATAGTAGGTACTTAGGCACACCGCAGACTTGCTACTTTTAGCATCGGCGACCGGCGATTTTGCGACTGTATCGATGCTGCGTCGCGATTTTCGAGCGCGAACGAGTGAGATGCCGCATCAAAATCGCCGATCGCCGATGCTAAAAGTAGCAAGTCTGCGGTGGCCCTTATGCCAGCATTTTATTACTAGAAGGTAAATACTAGAACTAGCGAAATTTAATTTATCTGTACTAGAATGTACAGGAACTCATAAGAGATCCTTGAGGATGCATGAAAGCTTCTTGATTATAGCGCTAGATGGAGCTAGTATCCTTGTTCTTCTGATTTCTAGGTAGTTTCTACAGCACATAATTTTTCTACTGTCTATGAGAACAAATATTCTAAGATAGCCAGCCTTAATGTTTTTGATAAACAAGGAGTTAATTTTTAGATCGAAAAGTAAAAAAAAAAATGTATTATAGCTACAGTATAGTACCTACCTATATACATATACTCCCACTTATGTGTGCCGATACGGGCCCTGAATTACAGGCGTTATAAATTTAAATTAGATACCTACTTAATAGACTGCAGCTCATATACGGGCTGGCTCGACCGGGGTAGTACCACCCTCTCACAGAAGATCGGCGTAAAGCAGCCATTACAGCTGCGTTTCGTACGATGAGTGAGAGAGCCGAAAGCCCCCCCTCCCTTCCTCCCACTCCCCTTCAGGTCGGCAATGTGGGAGCAATGCCTTTGGTATTGCAAGCATCTATAGGCTATGGTAACTGCTTAACATCAGACGGGCCGTACGCTTTTTTGCCACCGCAGTCCTATAAAAAAATAATCTGCGACATTACTAACACCTATTTATTGAGTTCTAATATCTTAAGTTACATAACCATGTTGGGACGTCGGAAGCGTCAAGCTTATCAGCATACTAGATGCGTTTCTCACGCGTCCCATGAGAGCGTCGCCGCGCGGCACCGGTGCAGCACCGACGCGGCACCGGTGCGGCACCGACGCGGCTCCGGCTCTGCCGCGGTGCGGGATTCACACGTGATATCTATGGCAAAAACACCGACACGGTACACGGAAACATTAATGATTATGAATGGCGGTTAGGGTTCCGTGTGACGAAGATTTATTTTCAAGTAACCTTTATTATCCTACTATGTATGATACCTACATGTGAAAGTTTGGATGTTTGTTACTCAATTACGCAAAAACGGATGAACAGTTCGTTCCGTATCCGTTTGCAGTATCTACTAGTGATGTTACAAATTTGGGAAGAATTGGAATTTTGTATGCCCCGTTTGAAATGTCTCCGTCTCTTTTCCCCTTTTAGGGATGTACGTATGCTTTTCTTGCTTGTTCTTCTTACTCTTTACTCTTAGATTGCATAGGTAGCCCGTAGCACTGTTGTTAGGACTGTTCCTGCAGAACCCTACGTTTTTCATACACTCGAACTTTACACATTATTTTTTCCACCGCCAAATGCGTTCAGAAACCAAATGGGCGACCACATTTCACACCCGGAAACGCATCGGAACTTTTTGCGGTTAGCATAAGCGTTCTTATCTTAAATCTAATCCCGAAGGTATAGAGTCAATAATCCCGTTAAAAAGCTTTAAAAATCGAACACCGGCCTGAAACCGCGATATGTATGACAACACCGAAAAAAAAGTTAGAGCCGCGATATTAACGTGTGTGCTTTTGTAATTGATTTTGAATAATAATATTAGAATTTAAAGTCTTCTTAATTCAAAAAGTGTTTGTTTTTTTTAAATGAAAATCATTGAATTTCTTTACTTTCATTTTTTTCTGCCAATTGTTTAGGCTTTCTGTGCTAATTCTGTAGGCTACAAATAACTAAAATTTGCATACGTTAAAATGTTTCCGTCTTGCTCACACATTACTAACATGAGGAGGACGGCAATATGCTAGTCAAGTTAGTTAGAACTTAGAAGAGTCGATTCCAACACTGTCATATATTTTGACATGCTGTGGCTTATTACACTTTTTTTGACAAGATTAAATTATTGTTATTTTATTCGTATTTTAGCGCTCGCTGAAAGCCCTTAGTACTTTGAATAGGTAATAGTATTACCCAACTGTTACAGTTGTTTGGTAACTGATAACATTGCACAGTACTACATACAATGAAGTAACGTTATCAACTGTTTGATAACATTTCTTCTAAATATGGACTGGTAGGTACTATAACGTTGGAATGGTCAAATTACCAAAACATTTTTGACAGTATACACACTAACTGTATGGTCCCAAATTTAGCAACGCTTGTATATTAGGGCACCATTTAATGGGGGTCATCCCAGTGATACCCAGGGGGAGGAGGTTATTCACGTTTGAACGTGAATACCCCAGGGCACAAAAATGACTATTTCAGAAATTTGCCCCGACTGGGATCGAACCCGCAACCTCACGATACAGTGAGCCAAGTGGCCTATGATCAAACCACTACATCAAATTGTTACTGCCGACAAACTTCAAAGCAGTTTTGCAAATAACAAAAAATAATTGAATTTTGTATAAGCAAATTAAGAATTTTAAAAAAGCAGTCATCAAAATGTTCGGATACACACCGCATATATCGTCATAATACATAACCATGTAGTAACAAAAAGTTTAACAAATGATAAATACGAGTTACCAAATTTACTTTGTAAAATGTGACATAACTCGTGTTTATTGACATAACTCGTGTTCATCAACTTTTTTCTAATAACCATTTAATAACACCGTAAAAGTTTATCCTTCCCAAAATGATAGTCCTCATTCCAGAGAGGAATGACTCTAAAACTAGATGTTATCACCGCAGGATGGTCGTTCCGAGGCCGCGACTAAGTGATGTCCGAGCCAGCATCCTGTACAGAGAGTACATACAACTTGGGCAATTTAAACATGGAAGTACTTACGAACTGCCCTGACTACTCCGCAGGTTTAGGGGAGCAATGACCTATATCCTAGCCGATGCGCTCGCGCTGGAACGCTCCAACAACACGGACACTCGACAACTATACTAAACTCTATTTTTTGTGCATTAGAATCGACTTCAAATCATAGATTTCAGGGCATGTATCCGAACGAGAACGTCACACGTCAGTTTTGGCGGCAATTCCAATTTGAATCCTATTGGACGGCGCGTCGTTCGGAATTCAAAAGCCGTGTCTGTCATTTATAGCCGTCTGGTAAAATGAAGTTTATGTTTTTTAAGAATTTATACTCGGACGGTGGTGCGCTGGCTGGTTATTTTTAACCAATCCAAAAGTTTATTACGTGTGCTTACGCAATTAATAGGAGTTTTTATTGGACCGGTAAAGGACTAAAACGTTTGATCGGACTCGACGCGTCCATCGGTATTATTTCGGGAATAGTCCGGCACATCGATCGTTAAAAGAATGTTTGTTACAATTCGTTATTTTTCTACTAATTGTTATTTAGTTGATTGAAGTCAGGACCAGAAGTTTCCCCATATACAGACTAGCATTCTTATTTAGGGAATCATTTGAGATGACGTGGACGAATGTACACCCGATACTCTGCCGAATACTCAAACGAAACTCATTATTTGAGAGCTCCTTATTTTGACGAACCACAAAAAAAATGTTGTACTTATTAGTACGAACGTTACGCACCTACATTTACGCTGATATTCTGTGATAGGGCGGTACGAGCCCGATCGAGCCAGCCCGTATGAGAGCTATGTTCATTTGGCTACAGCTTGGCTCTACCACCTCTGAGTCAGGGGCTTTCCGAAGGGGGTATAATAGCCCTATGGCTAACTAACTAAGTAATATACTATTATAAGCGTTGCTTAGTTTGGGACCATACAATTGGTGTGTAACGGCCGAATACTGGTACGCTACTTAAATTTGAGAGCTGCTTAACTTCGAAACGCCATACAAAAATGACAGTGAACGACGTCTCAAACTGCTAAGTAGGACTTAAATATTTAAATAACCTTTGAGTATTCGGCCGTAAGTCTGGCAATATTTATTATTAACATGTGCTTTGATTTATCTAGGTCAAAAGTAAAGTACTACGCCTATCATAGGTAAAACGACTAATTAAATAACACTTGTCTTTAACAAAAAGTGCAAGTCCTTATGAGAAGATGTATGATGGATGAAGCGAAAGAGGTGTAGCAGGATCGTAATTATCATGTAGCAATCAGAGGTTTCTGCCTACCCCCGTAAGATACAGGCGTGCCGCGTGATTATATGTATGTGGGATATTTGATTATTTTTGTGTTATCTGTAGTGTAAGACGTCAACTGTCAAAGTGACATACGATTGTTAAGTCAGTTGATTTGAATAAAAGCCAGTAGTTTTTGTTTGAAGATTGAAAATGGAAGATACGAAAAGATTGTAAAATATAAGATTACTGGATAATAAATAAAGATAAAAGGAATAAAATCACTTCTTCATAATCTATCCCTTCTAGATGTATGTATGCTAAGTAGCCCTAGGTAGAGTAGGTATCTGGAGGTAGTTATTTTATTTAATAATTTCTTATTCATGTAACCAGCTTGCAAGGCGAGGCAAGCAGCTGATGAAGTCTTTGTTTTGTGCCCAGAAAAAAATGGTCGAGGTGCTTTTAAAAATGCCCGCCATTATTTATTAAATCAATTAATTTGTATCGAAATGATGTATTTAAAAAGGTGTTTTTAATTTATTTTAAAATTTAAATGTGTGGTAGGACGTATTTTAGGAACGATGATGCTGGTGATTTTATGTAAAAGTTATGCAATAGACAATAAGGTAATCTATTTTTTTAGTCTGGTGTACATCTAGGCCTTACTTAGAACATTTGAGAGAAGACGATTGTCAAAAGGAAAAAAAGAAGAAAAACAAGACCATTTGAGAGACTGTATGAATATTCCTAACTAAATAAATTAAAAAACAGACCATTTCAGAGACTGGGGGCTTACCACAAGCTCTTATTGCGATTCAATTACAGGAACGTATTAACGTTTCAGCGACTTTTTGTGCAATGACGTACCTTATTGTCATGACAATAAGAAACGTCATTGCACAAATGACCGCTGAAACGTTAAAACAAAACTGCTATAAGAGGTGGTGGTAAGCCCCCAGTCTCTGAAATGGTCTGTTTTTTTAATTTTAGGAATGAATATTCCAAATTAAATAAAAACAACAATTGCATGTAGAGTTTTATTTTTATCCTTAGGCTCGCCACATACAAACGGAATTCCGGAATTCCGTTTCGAAACATCGAATCGGGGTTTCCGAACGCCATACGTCCTTTCATTTGGATGGATTTACTGCGTTCGGAAACCCGATTCGATATTTCGAAACGAAATTCCGTATACGGACTTCCGTTTGTATGTGGCGGGCCTTAATTTCATCTTCTCGTATTCAGATGCATCAGAAATATTTTCATAATGTCATGTCAAAGTCAACTCCTTAGTATACCTATCCACCTGCAACAAACCGGGGCATAGAGCGAGATAACAAATAAAACGTATCGATTATCTTTATCTTACATAACTAGGTACCCTGGACACACCTGCGGCTAATTTTAGCATCCAGCATGCATACATTGTACGCGCACGCGCATATAAGGCCTATATATTATACGAAAGAATAATTACTATTATCTGTATCGTTGAAAGACAATTTGATATTAAAAAACTATTTTTGACCACTAGAAGTTGTGTCATAAGCTACTATAGGTAATAGTTTCGTACTACTACTATTACTATATACTATCGCTACAGTATGAACAAGGTTTTAAGATATACCTACCTAGTTAAGTATATAATAATCCCACCAAAAAAAATTTCATGTAAAAAATGTTACCAAAACGAGACCTATAAAAGGTATCAGAACTCTACACGCCTTAACTCTACAAGCCCTAACTTCAGAAACTCTACACCTTAGTCAAAATTTGGCTTGGCCGATTCGTTACTACACAAACTATTGTATAAATAAGTGTAGTGTTGTGTATTGTAAAAGTAATGAACAGGGGGCTTACCACAAGCTCTTATTGCGATTCAATTACAGGAACGTATTAACGTTTCAGCGACTTTTTGTGCAATGACGTACCTTATTGTCATGACAATAAGAAACGTTATTAAAACGTCGTTAAAACGTTCATATAATTGAATCGCAATAAGAGCTTGTGGTAAGCCCCCAGTAATAAATTGATAGCGAAACGGCCAAGCCACATATTTTGAGCAATCACGCTAATGACATAATGTCATTAGCATGATTGCTCGGGAGAGATATACGAAGCATCTAGACGCACCAATTGGATCGTTTCAGATGAATACAGTCGCAAGGATATATGAAATAAGAAAAACTGCGGCAGGTGTGGCGTAATGTTACTGTTTAACATTAAAGGTCAGTATTACGATGTCTCTGCGATAAGCTACTGTATGAGCCCATAAATGACCCACTGCTGGGCAGAATGGGTGCTTTTTAAATGTCCTACTCCTAGGCCCGTATTAATAAATGCATCTCAAAGTTGAGATCGATCTTAAGATGCTGTTTTTGAGGGATGTTCCATACATAAAACGTCAAAACTGCATCTTAAGATCGATCTCAATTTTGAGATGCATTTATTAATATGAGCCCTAGATAAGGCATGTAACATGTCTGGGCTGGGTCAGTTCAGTATCTGGTAGTTGGTGGTAGAGCCAAGCTGTAGCCAATTGACTGCAGCTCATATATGGGCTGGCTCGACCGGGGTAGTACCGCCCTCTGACAACCTTACTCCATACTCAAAGGTCAATATTTATTTCCATTACGTTTTTTTTTACTACACAATGTTCTTATAATTGTATTATTTTAGTCGACTTCAGTACTCTTTCAGTAATAGTAAACCGAATTAGCATTTAAAAACACATTAAATATGAATATAGTCAAAAGAAATTATAGTTATTCAAATAAATACAAAAAAAATCGAGCTTAAATTACCTCGTACCCGAAGCGCCTAGAAAAAAAAAAGATGATAGAGTCCTATAATGACACCGTTCAATATAAATAGGTCATTCCACCCCGTATCTACTTCGGGGTCAGTACCCGCGGGTAACAGGACCCAACAGTTTTTTAGGCGTACCATAGACAAGGCTCTATTTTTTATCGGCCGCCCTAGCGACTGATTTTAGTTATATGGGTACCGTTAAATGTGGGGATACACGGGAGGAATCCTCCGGGATATGTCTTGGGATATGCGAGGTTAAAACAAAAATTTGAAAAACAGTTTAGTAATAAGACAGGACGTTTTAATATAGCATATCTTAGCATATGATGGTGAATTAAATATAAAGTTCAAGAAAATTATTTCATGATTAAATACTACTTTACTATCTGGCATAATATTAAGCAACATTCGTGTACGGAACGATTAATAAATAAAGTAGGTACGCAATATAAAAGTCGTAAAATTTTACGTGTTATTTTAAGGTCATATGTCACCTGCGCTTGCGCGGTATTGGCCGCGACATTCAACAGCATTGACATTAAATCACGTATTAACCAAATATAGCCTGAACGAATGAATCGAAATGTAAAGCTTGTGTAGACACAATATCCTTGCAGGTTGTTGTAAGAATTGGCTAGGTAATAAAGAACTGTGTTCTGCATTCTGAATTACACAATTAAGACTCGATGATTATAAGCCCTTGATTGCAGTATTTAAGAAATTTAATTGATTCAGTAGTTGTTTTCCGTTAAGCGATAATGTTTAAACAGTTGAGATTTTATGTCAAC
Organism: Drymonia ruficornis; assembly: GCA_947859195.1. Taxonomy (NCBI): domain Eukaryota; kingdom Metazoa; phylum Arthropoda; class Insecta; order Lepidoptera; family Notodontidae; genus Drymonia; species Drymonia ruficornis. The sequence goes on along the minus strand of OX401926.1, from coordinate 6,279,978 downwards.
AGCATTCATTATCTTTTATTTTGCATCAATAATTGCTACTGACAACTTGAAAACAAAAACCAAAAGATACTCTTAAAAAATATTTTATTTTATATTTATTTGGTACGAATCAAAACGCTACTACCTATTCGTTGCAGGATTGTTTATTTGAAAACAAAGAAAGAAAAATGACTGTGCATGCATTGTATTCAGAGAAGATATCTCGCGACTAATGTGTGTGCACCGCTGCGGTGTGTAGCGCGGGATGGGGCCCTTCCGCATTCCCGGGCCGCGGCCGGCGACCCACTGCGCCACTGGCCGCGTATCCCTGATCCTGTCGAGTGACGCGCGCGCATCTATCGATTATTTATCGATGCAATTGAAATAGAATCGATAAGGATGAAACAATTTGACAATACATTACCTATTGCATTTTGTTACTTGTTTTTTTTAGTTACCTAAATTGTTTGTATTTTAGGAAAATGTAATACACCTTTGTCAATATCACTGTTGATACCACATTAGTTGTCTATAGTTTTTTTTGTTTCATATTTTTAAGGTCTAGGCACCGACACGCCACACATCAAAGATACTTCTGTAAAAAAATCTCTGGCTCACATGTAAGGGACTGGTTTTAATAAGACATCTATAAACTGCTCATTCTATCATTAATTTATTACGTCCAGTGAACAAATTTAATATATTTCTAGTTCGATTTAAAGTAAATATACTGACTTTGAACATGCTAGCCGATATTATTTCGCAGTCGACGCAAATAAAGAAAACCAGTTTCTGTGTAAAATATGTATACCGGCAATAACATACGGATATAAATAACATATTGGTTGTGCTCAATGAAATTTGCAATTTAAATACACTCAAATTGCGTTAAAAGTCCCTTATTTAATGTTTAGTGTCACCTGCTGATAATAATAGACACTTGAAAAGTTTAAGTTGTATTTTAAATAATAATAATCTGCTTGCTCAGTATTTACATGGATGAAAACAAAATGTTAACATGTATTTCATTTTAGGTCTGGAATGTATGGATCTATGAAATCGATAATTCAATGCATTTCCCATCACTAGGTCCATGTTTAACGGGCCCCAGCCCTACATAGCTAGCCAGCTACATGGGTACCGCTAAACGATACATCAAAGGCTAGTACTTTGGTAATAGCTTATTATCCCACATCTGTAAGTGGTCGCGATTATACCGCTGGGCCTAACGGTGTTATCGCCTCGTGTTTATGCACGCCTAGTACATTGTTGCGTATTTATTTCACTATTATTTATTTAATTATTAATTTTAGTTATTATTTATTACATTACATACGTACATTACTGCCGCGGTCTCTAATGAGTCTGTTGTTGACCGCGTTGTTGATGGCCGAAAGCGCGGCGCAGCGCAGCTCCAGTCCTCCACAGCGCGGTCAGCATTGCAACCCTTGATGGACAAGCTAAAATAAAGGCCGAGACCAAAGGTCGAGGCCTTTATAGCGCGGCCAGCAAGGGTAGCTATGATGACCAAGCTTGAAGGCCGTGAGCATAGCGAAGCTTAGCTTGAGGCCATTATAGCGTGGTCAGCAGTACACTCATTAGAGACCAAGGCTTGTATAGTGCTTTACTCAAAAATGCGACTATTAGTTTAAACAAAACTAGCTTAGTGGGTATAAAAATTAATACAATTATATTATTTATATTTTACGAACTATATCTATAGTTGTGTATTTTCTCTGTTTACGTTTCCATGGCAACGGCACGACCAACTCGTTTTTAACCTGCAATCACTTTTTTACGAACCATAAACATACCTGTTTGTTACGTTTCCATGACAACGGTCAAATAACAAATATAATGACGATAATACCGGGTAATAATACATTGTATGTCTAGTAGCTCTTGCAGTACGACAAATCCGATTTTGCTCGAAGAAGGTTTGTGAAATAATGACAACATTATAAACTTTTTTGAGTAAAAAAATATAAAGTACTGGAAATTGAGGGTTCACTCTAAAGTAATCTGAATGGGCACTAATAATAATTTAGCTTTTGGATTTTCGCCTTTCAATAAGCAAAATAAATACGGCGGGTATGTTATAGCAGCCCAGTATAGTCAAACCCCCGTATTTATAGAAAGTATGATGGACTTGCATTGGCATTACAAATCACTTTCCTATAAATGCTTGGTAAACCCACTGTAAGCTGGCTAAAAATCTCTATGAATTTGGCAGTACCTCTTAAAACTTACAAAACATACTTTTGCATTTGTGTTTTGAAATGATATGGCCTGTTCATTATTTTAATAATACGTGTAGGAGCCTGTAACGAGATCAAACAATTAGCGAAAATACCGACAATGTTAATTGCTTTTATAAGACGAAAAAAATGCAAATAATAATTAAGTTTCTTAAAAATTGGAACGATTTCACTAAGATCGAATTACGAAGTTCTTACCAATACAACATTTCTTAATTGTTAAACTGCCCTAATGTATATTTACCAATGGAATATTTAAGAAAAAATCCGGATAAGTGCGAGTAGGAGGAAACTTATTTGGAGTTGAATTTTCAAAAACGCAGAAAAATATATTTCTTATTTGTAATGAGTAGACCAAAATACTAATTTTCACGTCTCTAACTTCAGAAAAATGGGGCCCAATGCAAACATTCACCCCTTTAGGGTATGATTTTCAAAAATCGTTCCAATGGTCTATGCTAAAAGGTACCTACTGTTAAAATTCAATTTCCTAATAATTTCAGTTTGAGTTGTGCTCGTGACGGACAGGCAGACGGATAACACAGTGATCCGCATTTCGACCCGACCATCTCGTCTGATCTCCAATATTACGTGAGATAGATGCATTTCCTCCTTGTATACGTAGAAATATAAAGCTTTACCGAGACCTACCTCCGTATCTAAAGACGAGCCTCGACAGACAACTACTTAAGAATAAAAGAGATAGTTATACCATCTTGAATGCTATGAAGCCGGATTGTTATAATTTTAATGAAGGCGGGTCTGATAATTTCTATAGTTTGTTGGTGACATAGATATGAAATAACTTTAGAAATAATCAGACCCGGCATCATTAAAATAATAAAAAAAACTGATTGACTGTGTACCTCTATCTCTCCCTCATGTGTTGCATAGTAAATTAGGACACTATCGGATATATTGTAAATGTTCAATTACGCGGGCTCCATGCACGGTTATCATTGCTTTTAGGACTAGCCAGCGTAACTCACGGTAGAGTTAGCGCTAACATACACGGACTGTATTTTGCAGTTTGGTTGCAGTCGACGGCACGCGACTGCACACGGACTGCATTTTGCAGCCGGAGGTAAGCGACTGCAAAATGCAGTCCGTGTATGGCGGCGCTTAGGTACATTAATCTATTCTGTGACTAAGAGTTCGCCGTCTCTTCCGGTAATGCCAAAGCTATCTTTGCAATTGTAGAGTCTTTTGGTAAAACTTACCTGTTCCGTGTACATTTATAGCCGTGTATTTATACAATGCACTCTATTTGCGAATATATTCTTTTGTTGCGCCTATTCAAGATTACAAAGCGCTTATTATCTGTTTCGCCATCTTTTTGTTCTTTTAATTTGGGTGTTCAGCCAATGTATACCTACTATCTCTCAGATAAATGGGTCATTTTCAGTCCTTAATGCACGAGGGCTCTCCTAAAGGTAAAGGTAGAACGCATATCAAGCTCGTTATCAAGAGTAATTTTAGTTTTATCTGTTAAATATTAAGTTTAGACCTCACCACCACGTGTCACGTTGGGTTCTGACTATCTGGTGAAACGTGGGCTTTGAGTTGGTTAATACCTCCACAATGTGGTGGTGTATGGCCACTCAAGCCTCTGAATACCCCCGAATGGGGATAAAAGTCGTGACGTTACATTGACGTTTAGACCTCTAGCATACCAAAAAGGTTTATTATTTAAGGTTACTAATCAAGATTTAACAAATAAATGTGACAATATGTGCATTTGTACCAGGGGGTGCACTTCGGAATCTCGCACGCTTGAGAGCTCTAGAAGCGCCATTGCCATTTCTACATTCAAAACTAGCATTTACCACGGCTCCGCCCGCTTGGTAACTTGGAAATATAGCCTATGTCACTCAGGGATAGTGTAGCTTTCTAGCAATGAAATAATTTTCATAATCGGATTAATATTTCCAGAGATTACTCCCTACAAACACACAATTTACATAGAAATATTCTTTAATATTGGGATATAGGTAAAAGTGTAGTGAAATAAAATAACAAAATTAAAAAATGATTATAAACTTCTTTATTAAACCCTATATTATACATAATTGTTCACAAAAAATTCGAAATATCTAGGGTGGGATCCTTTCTGGGTCTAAACGAAAGAAAATTTTGGGTAAAGTTATGAATTTTTCATCATTCAGTCTTTATTGGCAACACTGAATTTAAAAAAGTAGCCGCTTAAATATAACGCAGTCTTATCTACACTGTATCTACATAATAAGATATACGATGTGCTACTCAAATAACTGAAAACCTGAAATTAGTTTGATCAAAATCGAGTGTACAATCGATTTTTACCCGACTACGGAGGCGTTATGATTTTGACCGGTATGTATGTATGTATGTATGTATGTATGTATGTATGTATGTATGTAAGTATGTATGTATGTATGTATGTATGTATGTGCGTCTGTTCCCACCTAACTTCCAAACTACTTGTCGTAATTTGACAAATGAGGTATCGTCAGAAGCGGCTTAATGGCGCGCTGGTTATAGGCTATGTGACGTTACATAAAATTGCATATGGCGCCCTCTAGAGGACATAATGTCATGAACTAAAAAAAAAACATTTTTTAATGAAACCGTGTGGGGTATCAAATGAAAGAGCTTGATGAGCACATTTCAAAAATATATATATTGTTACCTATAACTCCAAAATAATTAAATAAAAAGTAAGTTTAAAAACTAAAACCCGACTACGGAAAAAACGCGCTCTAAAAAGTATGAAACAAGAAAATATTCTCATCTAGAGGATAGCCGTGGTCCGTGGTCATGTGCCATTTGGCCCTAAAAGACCTACACGGACCACGGCTATCCTCTAGATGAGAATATTTTCTTGTTTCATACTTTTTAGAGCGCGTTTTTTCCGTAGTCGGGTTTTAGTTTTTAAACTTACTTTTTTTAATAACTATAAACGTTTAGGTATTTTTTAACGTTAAATAACACAGAAAGAAAAAAACATTTTGAAAAAAAAAAATGTGTAAACAAAAACTTACTTGCCATATCAATTTCAACAGTAAAATTAATTCGGATGTGTGAGAGCTTCAGTTATTTAAATAACACCTTGTATACTACAATTTTTACGAAATAATAATAATAATTAATCTAAGTTCAGCGAATGATCGCTGGAAAAGCGTTGCAACTTTATTTACATTCTCATGCGGAAGGTCATAACATGGTAACTCGAATTGTATTGGAAGTTACGTATTCAAGGAGCCGAATTGATATAACATATGAATCTTAGAGCTAATTGTTTTCTAAATTAATATACGGTAAACTTTTGAAGGCCTCTCGAATTAATGTACAGTCAGCGTGAGGAAAACCTTTCAAAAAACCATTTGCCTCTTTTTGCTTGTCATTTCAATTTTCTTAAATCTATTTTAACGATGTTACTTCATTGAGATAAAAATAAAAATCGATATTTTTTAAAGTGGAGATTTTTGCCAAATATTTAAGCCAACAAAATAACATCATTCTATATTAGAATTATAATAATTTATATAAAATACAAATGCATGAAGGATATGTGCAATTATTTCTGAGAAAAAAAATATCAGTCGTTATTACATCTTATTCACTACTGAGTATTAATCATAATGAATTAGAACTAATGAAACACGAAGTTGGGTGATGGTGATGAAGTTGGCGATGAAATTGATGTTGAAATGAGTTGTGAAGTTGAAGGCCGATGAATGCCGATTTTAAATCTGGAACAAAAAGAAAATAAAATTGTTACAAAATTTTAAACAAGTGAGTAAAAATATAGCATTTTAAAATGCTGGGGTTTTTTGTTTTACTTATGTGGAAGCCCTTATTCATATCTACTTTGCCAAATGTACATAACATGGCTTCCTTAAAATACATAGCCAAGTAATCATCATCATCATCATCATCTCAGCCGAAAGACGTCCACTGCTGGACATAGGCCTCCCCCAAGGTTCGCCACAATTCCCAAGTAATAAAACGTTAATATTAAATGAATGGATCAGAATGTAGCGAAAAATATCTTGTTTGTTACAAAACGAAGATGTGTTGAGTGCGACATCAAATGATACTGTGTAAAACAGGGTTTACAATGGCTAAATAATTACTTGACGCATATGCCGTCAAGTGGTTACCAGGTAGGTTTTTATTTTAATTTTAACATGCTCTATAATTATAGTTATTATATATAATTATAGTTCCAAGTATTAGGACGAATATTACTTTATCAATACTTTATAAAATTGATATGTTGGAAATTATATTATTTTTACTAGATAATTTTGCTCTAAACCGCTTGTAGTTGTTGGATAATATAAAAACACTTGTAGTTATGTCATCGACATTACGAGCTTCAAAAATATCAAACAAATGCCCACAATAGGCGGCATCCTCTTTGATAACCATCGCACAATTGGACAACAATTGTAAAAAGATGTATTTTTTGCAAAAACACCACCCGCGAGGGCCGAATTGCGTATACATTTATTGCAAGGTCGTTAGGAACATTTTTTGCAAAACCAAATGCATTTTTTAACAATTCATTTTGCAAAAAAATCATTTGTTTTCTAAAGTATTTTTTTTCTATTTGCGCAAAGATAATAGTTGGCGGGCATTTTAGGGTTTTCTTTTGTTATGCTCTTTTAAACTTTTTTATAGACATGTCTCAAAATAACACGCATAGTGTGCAATTAAGTTTTTAATTAAGGGATAGTTCTGCAGTGCTGCGTATTCAGGTATTTATAAATTTTCATTTTTATCGAATTTAATTTATTCAAGTTACAAGGATGTTCATAGTTTTTAACCATAAAATTAAACCTAAACAAAACTGTGCTAAGAACTTTTTATTGACTCATTACAAAAGTATTTATTTTACTATTGATATTTGAATTTTGAAAACTAAATTATAAATATTTTAAATGTAGTGCTGTTTGACAACCCGTTGTACATTTCAAATTGTCATTTAACGCGACACATTCAATTAGGTACAATCCTCTGATAAAGGCGCTAATTATAAAATAAAAGAAGCGCACTGTGCGCCAACTATATAGCCAGAAACTGGCTAGGCAATGTGTCGCCACTCGTCCCACTGTGCACCCGCCCCAGTGGTCATCCTTGGCTGGGGCAGGCTTCTGGCCACCTGCCATTGTTCAATTAAACCTGGCGACACATTGTCGTAAATAATTCCTGAATTTTGTACATTGTGTAGGTATATTTTTATAATTTAAAAAGTTTACGATGGTGCTGCGAGCATAAATTAGTTTGACGCTAGTCGATAACAGATGGCGCTGTGCGTCCAAATGCTATTAATATTCGTTTTATTTTTTATTAATTCTAATTTAAAAAAAATATATCTCAATAATATGGAGTATGGAATAAGATTAAAGTTCCCAAATTACGATCGTCATCTCGTGACTGCTCGGATCGTCAACTAGAACACTTTGTACTAAGGCTGCAGAACCAACGAGGAGTTACGTTGTAATGCGTTACATGGCGACTACTCCTAAGCAGTTCTGATGACCGAGTGCAAGTGTAAGTCTTACAAAAGGACTTGCAGGTTTCATCGACCTGCCTAAATGAGAAAACTGGGATATTTATTTAAAGTGCTTCAATAAAAACTTGTATATTTCCAGATCTTTTAAAATATATTTATATCTTTTCGATATAATTTCCGTCAACAGTATCCATGGAGTAAAGTTTTTCAAAAATACATTTTTTAATCTTTTAATCCTTAACCAAAAGAACACGGAAGCTAAAAATAATGCCTTCCTTTATTGTAAGATCAAGAAAAGCGAGTTATCTTCAGCTTATTACGGGGAGTCGAGGTACCAGGCTCGCAGAGATCGCAAGAGGCCAACTTGTGACGTACCTAGCTTCAATGTAGTAGCTATAACACAGATGAGGCGAGTGGGCACGTTTGGGGGTGTGCGTGAGCGCGTGTAGGCGCGTCAGAATCACAGCCACTGACGACATTTTGACGCATTGTTTTCGTAAAAAAACACATTCCCAATGTTATCTTAACCTTAATTACATACAATAGCCATCCGTGTAAAAAACATATAAAAATTGTTAATGGTTACATAAAGCGATCTATTTTAGGATGAATTCATGGTCCTAAAATCGAATAAATGAATATAATCCGGACCGCGTCAAGGCGAGCGGCGTAAAGCGACTTTTTCTAATTCGTAAGGTTGACGATCCCGTGTTCACACGGGCAAGCCTCACACGTTCGTGTCGAGAACTGCCTATGCGGAAACACAACTTTGCTATTAACACGCGTTCCTTTACTATGAGATACTGCCACGTATGCCCGTACATACATACGCGTTATTTATAGTGTTGTATGAGGAAAGCGTTTTCACTGCAAACACACAGGCGTCCTAATACAAGTTGAACGTGAACAGCGCCGTGTACGCATATACAAATTACATTAGTGTACGACTTTTCCACATGTGAAAGTTGCGCCCATGTTGTTTTCAGATTTGTTCGTGAGCAGTTTCTATGTTTCGGGTACTAGGCAAGCAGACGCACAGAGGAGCGTGCATCGCACACGTGTTAAATTTTTCGCTTGTGTGTGTTATCTAAGCTCTTATCTAACGAGCACACATGTACGTTTGATTGGGTTCCGAATTTCGAAGACGAATTTTCGTGTAATTGTTTTCGCAACATCTAAATAGTCTTGATAAGGTGGATGCACCTCTAAAGTTGATTGAACGCTTGCGATCTCATCATGTCCTAGTATATAGAGTTTGGTGCAGCCGTGTCAATGACTCGATCGATGACGAATCTATCAGTAGCCAGCCACAGAAAAACACGAGGAAAGCTATCATCAGTAAATTAAAATGGTCATCACATTTTTTATCACATAATGGATCTACAATGTAGATGTAAGGTGACATTGGATGAATAATAATGGGTGCCTAATTTCGTGTTTGTTATTTTGTTCAGCCGTGTGAGACTGGGTTTTGAGAAAAAATATTCTTTCGTAATACTGGCGTGTCTGTCCTTGCAATAAATTGATTAATGCGTTGCATATTAATCAAACGATTGCTGTTAAATCAGAAAGATAAAATATCAAACAATTCAGATGTTTTGGAGATAGATAGGACCAGATAAGTAGGACTAAAACCCTGAGGGTTATGTTACATAAAATTCGTAGACGTTGTTGGAAAGAATGATACAGCAAAAAATATATATTTTTGTAGCTTCAATTTAATCCTGAGATATTCAAATTTCGAGGTTTAATGACTATCGTATCTTGTTTCGCTGCCGTGTTTGCTTCTTGCATTTTCGTTCTCAATATGTCATTAAGAACAAAAATGCAAGAAACAATAATTAAAGTGGAACAAAATCGATCAGGCCAGAAAAACAGCGCTCACGCGGATATTGCGCGAGGCACGTTATGCAAGTGTTCTGATGCAACTCAACTAGTATTGTAACAAGTAAGGTTGCAGATAAATATTTAATTTTAGGTGTCTGCGGCCAACATTTGACCCACTGGCTGCATTTAAGACCCGACATTTTTGGGTACAGTCAACGAGAACAGAAATAAATACAAAAATTTACAAAAAAAAAATGGATTTGAAAAATGTAGCTTCACCTAATGAGCGACTATATTTATACTGTTCGATTTATGCATTTAACGAGTAACATTAAAAATACTGAAACTGATTTATATTATGCAACTAACCGCCGAATACTCGTACGGAACTTAAATTTGAGAGCTGCTTAACTTTGACGCGCCTTACAAAAAATGACAGTTAACGACGTCTCAAACTACTAAGTGGGACTTAAATATTTAAGTAGCCTTTGAGTATTCGGCCGTAAGTATTGCACTAACAACCAGAGCTGATTTTAAATATGTTTATTTATACGTTTGAGAGCTACGATGTCACAGACGGACTGATATAACACACTTCTGGGATGTATCAGACTGAGAAATGAATATAAATCCATTGTTAAGTCCTGAAGTAACTTTTCCTAATCTATCTTCACTCGATCTATCAATTTACTTATATCACCGTGCGTTAGCGCCGCCATACACGGACTGCTTGTAGCTGTCGGAACGGGCAGCTACAAGCAGTTGTCAAGCAGTCGGCCGCATCGACAGCCCGCCGGCAGCCCGCCGACTGCTTGAAAACTGCTTGACAACTGCTTGTAGCTGCCCGTTCCGACAGCTACAAGCAGTCCGTGTATCGCGGCGCTTAGTCTCGCAAAGTCTCGTAAACGGCTCGACAGATTTGAGTATTTCTTTTAGTTTTATTCGCCTCAATACTGAGGTGGTTTAGGAAAATAGAACATTAGGAAAAACCCAAAAAACAGGCGAAATATAAAAAATATATATTAGTGATTTTGTATGGGAATTGTCACTTATTATTTTAAGTGGTAAGAATTTCACCGGGTCATCTAGTTTTAAATGAAAATCCATGAATTTAATGGATCACAGAATTTGTAAGAAAAATAAATGTAAATGTAACGTCACGACTTTTATCCCCATTTGGGGGTAGTCAGAGGCTTGAGTGACCATACACCACCACATTGTGGAGGTATTAACCAACTCAAAGCCCACGTTTCACCAGATAGTCAGAACCCAACGTGACAGGTGGTGAACCTTGTCGCTGTGTATACAGGAACTGACTATTACCTAATCCCGAGGGATAGGTAGGTTTCCTCACGATGTTTTCCCTCACCGTAAGAAATATAAATGAATATTCAAATATATTCGATAAGTATTGTAATATGGTAATTGCATGCGTCAGTACCGAGTAGGTCAGTGTCATTGTGCAATTATGTCATGTTTCACATCATTAAGCCACAGTGGGTGTTTTCATGCTTTTAAATCAAAATTTTGATGTGTCAGTGAAAGGAATCGAACCCGTTGTTAAGTCATACAAGGAATTAAATAATTTATTACTTTTGGAGCTGTCGGAATCAAAAGTTCAGTGGTCGCGGAATAATGAAAAAACCGGCCAAGTGCGTGTCGGACTCGCACTTAGAGCGTTCCGTACCACCGTAGAATATAAACAAACATCCCCTAATAGTGATATTTAGAGTCACACGTTGAAGTCTTTTGTATGGAAACCGACCATAAGACAAATAAGTTAAAAATATTACGTTTTTTGTATGGTGACCCTCTTTATTTTGAAATTTTAATAAATTTATAGCATTTGTTGTTGTAGCGGCAACAGAAATACACATTCTGTAAAAATTTCAACCTCTCTACCTATTACGGTTCGTGAGATACAGCCCTCTGACAGACAGACGGACAGACAGACAGACAGACAGACGGACAACGTAGGCTTAGTAATAGGGTCCCGTTGGCACCCTTTGGGTACGGAACCCTGAAAAGGACCCAAGTAGGTAATTTCAATTCTGATGTACTTACTCGTACTTACTTATCGTCGTTTCGCATCGCGATAAATTCGCTACAACAACATGTTGACCGCCAACAATTAAGAATTCACAAAGAGACCAATGGTTTCGCAATGGATATTTTTTAAGAGACTGAATTGCATTTAAATCTGTCCAGCCATTCTTGCTAGCTGCTCAGTCAGACAAACTGACACTTTCGCATTTGTGCATAAATACTAGGATTCTTTGAATAATAGGATCATCAGAATCTACGAAATAGAAGAAGCATATCTCCATATTGTAATACGTTTTTATAATGTTCTCAAACATATTTGTGTTTTAAACAAATAGGAACCTGTTTGAAGAGGGTTTAATGACACCAAGAATTCTAACATACATTCCTTATTTTTCGATAGAAATATGAAAACATTGAACTATACCACGGCCAACTAGAAGCGATACGTAATGGTAATAATGTTCGAATTCAAGTCGGTCAACGCCGGGCTCGCCAACTTTCAGACGGTCATTCTGTGCCCGAAATCGTGATGTTAATTAAAAATAAATAGGCGAAATGTTAGAATTAACTAATTAGGCCAATCCAATCCAACCCGCCTTCCTCTCCCTCTGCCCCACTCCTCTTTAAGTCGGCAACGTGCGAACGATGCCTTTGGTATTGCAAGCATCTATGGGCTACGGTAACTGCTCACAGGCGAGCCGTACGCTTGTTTGCCACCTTAGACAGTTAAAAAATTATAACATAATTTATTCTTTGTCGTATCGCTTCTCGTTAACCGTAGTGTACCTATTTGACTTCGTTTTATTATCCGTAAATAGAATGACGCAAGTTTATTGTAATTTGTAACCATCTAGGTTTTTTCAGTGCATGCGTAGATATTATTAGTGTATATGATAATAGGTATGCTAGATTTTTAATGATGTAGGTACCTAGTTAATTCATCATGAACCATTAATTTCAAAGTATAAATTTGTTTATAATGTTAATACCTATTGCAGTGAGAAATAAAATATACTTAAATAGTAAAAAACCGGCCAAATGCGTGTCGGACAGACACATAAAGGGTTCCGTACCAGCGTAGAATAAAAACGTGGAAAATATAAAATTTCTTGTTTGGACCCCCATTATTTATAAATTTTATTTTTAGTATTTGCTGTTGTAGCGGCAACAGAAATACATATTCTGTGAAAATTTCAACTCTCTCCCTATTACGGTTCGTGAGATACAGCCCGCTAACAGACGGACAGCGTCGGCTTAGTAATAGGGTCTCGTTGGCACTCTTTGGGTGCGGAACCATAAAAAGGTTTAAGAATGCGTACCTATACCGAAGTAGGTATTAGAACACTGAATTTGAAAAAGCAAGTAATTTGCCTTCCACGCAATAGATAGGTATTATCGTTTGAGATAGATTAGGCAGAAGTTCGTTATTCTTTGAACAATTAATGTGTATTTATACGAGTTAATGAACGCATGACTCAAATATTGTTGAGATTCTTCATTTTAAAATCCTAAATACCACTGAGTCACAGAATATTACGTAATCGCCAAAACTATGGAGTTTGTCAACTTGTTTTTTTAGGGTTCCGTACCCAAAGGGTGCCAACGGGACCCTATTACTAAGCCTACGCTGTCCATCCGTCCGTCCGTCTGTCCGTCTGTCCGTCCGTCTGTCTGTCTGTCTGTCAGCGGGCTGTATCTCACGAACCGTAATAGGTAGAGAGTTGAAACTTTCACAGAATGTGTATTTCTGTTGCGGCTACAACAACAAATACTAAAAATAAATTAAAACTTAAAAATAAATGGGGTCCCCATACAAAAACCGAAATATTTTTAACTTATTTGTCTTATGGTCGGTTTCCATACAAAAGACTTCAACGTGTGACTCTAAATATCATCATTCTGCGGTGGTACGGAACCCTTTAAGTGCGAGTCCGACACGCACTTGGCCGGTTACTTTTTTCTCTACATATGTTATATGTCTCTATGTTTCTCTACCACCCAAGTGCTTACTAAAGGTGGAAATTAGTGTGGAATATAGGTAGAGTAGGCAAGTTTATATTGTTGATTTACAAATGTGGTTCCTGCATCCTGATGTTAAATAGTTACAGTAGCCTATAGATGCTTGAAATATCATAGGCATCGCTCGCCATTGCCAACCTGAAGGGGAGTGGGACAGAGGGAGGGGGGTTGGTTTGGGCTCCCGGCTCTCTCACTCAAACATTTAAAAACCTATTTTAAACAAATGAAATGCGCTTAATTGTTCTAGAAATCTATATCCATGTCAAAGTTATTAATGCAAGTAATTTGGTGTATGCCTAAATAAATTTTATTCGTAGCATTATCCAGGACACCTGCCCGCTCGCCGTAACCCACTTAATTATTAAACATAAGCCCTTAATTAGAGCTGGCCAGCTGCTCTGCGACCTTGCACCGCACCTTTGTAATGCCAGGCAGTATCTTGCATGGCAAAAAGTACATATTTTTAACTACAGCACGCCTAGCAAGACCGGCTGTGACAAGTCAAAATGTGAGATAAATTTTGCCACGATTATTCGTATGAGTGGCCAACTCTATTGTCCGAGACCTTTTATAAATTATACAAGAATGGGAGCAACGCGGTGGAACTTAATCCATGATAATTCATGTTAAATGGCTCGTTTTGGCCCTCGTGTTAGCAGGCATATTACGGCTAGCTGTGACAAGACGCAATGCAAGATAAATTGAGTCGGTGCGTGAGAGATGATCTATGATATAAGTCATGTCTTGGCTGTCGTGCATGCAAGCCTGGTACGGCTAGCCGTGAAAAGACATGATGAGAGACTAATTTTGTCTTACCATTTAAGAAAGAAAGTTACTGGGTACAACTCCGTGACATTAGTTTTCAAGCCTAGCATGGCTAGCTGTGGCAAGACAAATGTAAGATTCATTTTATCCTACGATTTGAGCGAGTGACTAGGTGCAATATAATCTGGGACATAATTCTCGTCTTGTGTACTAGCCCTGCTGGATATTTTTTGCTCGGTGCATAAAAACGGTCATCTTTTAGATATTCTTTGTCGATATTTTCAGAATCTATAATGTTGTTAGTGCAATTTACATAGTGAATACATCTGCTCGTGTGATCGCGTTCGTGACACTATACACCTGACTGCTGGACTCATGTTGCGGTGTGCTAGACATATTGCAATTTAGTTTTATAATGAAACGTATCGACATTTTTTTAATCTATGGTAATGGTATGGTTTTACAATCGTATCAAATCGAATGGTATTTTTTTAATGACTAAGGGCTGGGCTCCATTAGCGCGTTGCGTTGCGTTGTCGCAAGATTTTGTACTGGTGCATCACCTTCCCCCGCTTCGTCTCTCGCCCGTCGTCGACCCTTTGATCCGTTGCGATTACGCAGCGCAGCGCAGCGCAGCGCAGCGCACTAGTGGAGCCGCGCTCTAACGCGCCCAAGTTTATTCCAATGGGTGCATCAAAATATAGCGAGCAACGCACCCGAGTACTAAGTGTTGACATCTGACGCTTCTTTTAGACGCAACCAGAATGACTAGACTTGTCCTCTATTACATTGGGACTAAAATATGGATTCCGGGAAGTACTAGTCAAGTCAAGAACGAATGATTTGATTCATCTTTTTCTGAAGATCATCAGGATCATAGATTTTATCTATCAAAGATAGAAGGAGATTATAGAGACAGGGACATTGCGATGAACCGGGCGTGAGTGGAATAAGGACAGAACGATGATGATAATTAGAACGAAACAATTCCCATTGATTTATGGAAATGTTGAGTGTTGTGGTTTAAAATACGGGCTATTGACTGCTCTTTGACTCGGTTTCGGTTTTTTTTAACCCATTCTATATTTAAATGTAATCAAATACTCATACATGTGTAAAATGCTATAAAGGTTTACCTTTTGCTTTTAGCTGAAGAACCAAATTCGACTGACAGTGCTATGTCCTACTAATATTATAAATGCGAAAGTAAGTGTCTGTATGTGAATGTTTGTTACCACGTAGCTCCATAACTACTTAACCAATATCATTTAAATTTGAAACGTAGATAGCTTAGGCTCTGGAAAATCCAATTTCCACGCGGGCGAAGCCGCGGGGCACATCTAGTATAAAACAATAGGTAGGTACTATTAAATATACCTATTATGATTTTCGTATAAATAACTATAATTGTAAGCAGATGTGTGATTTTCGCTATATGTTGTGGTACGCTGAGTACAAGTTTAGTGATTGCGTTCACGATGCGAGAACGTACCATATCTGCTAAAATAATGCATCAATGCGTGTTAGTTTATATAAAAAATATATTCAATTATTATTATGAACAGAATTTTCGTCAATAATATAAAACCATTGATAAGATAACACGAATAATAATAAAATAAGTTGCAATAAAATCGTAGTGAAGTTCTGAGCGAATGACCTTTACGATCATTACGATCGATACGATAAAATTTACTGATATTTCGTCATGATATTTGGAATTTTTTATCAAAAATTTACTCTGAATCGTTCGCTGTATAGATCACTTAGTAAGGTCTCAACGTTTTCGAACAAGACACCTTAATTTCGTCATTGTATTGCGAATTCAATGCAAGTTGATGTAATCTGGATTACAGACGGCGATATGTAACATGTATACCATGCTACTTATTGCATATTGATATTGGCAACTACTTATATATATATAAAAAATAAATATAACGTCACGACTTTTATCCCCATTCGGGGGGTAGTCAGAGGCTTGAGTGGCCATACACCACCACATTGTGGAGGTATTAAGCCAACTCAAAGCCCACGTTTCACCAGATAGTCAGAACCCAACGTGACAGGTGGTGAACCTTGTCGCCGTGTATACAGGAACTGACTATTACCTAATCCCGAGGGATAGGTAGGTACTACTTATACTTATATAAAGCTGGGGCTGCACTGGTATGGCGATCGCGATGCGACAGCGACGCGATAGCGATCGGACACCTATAAACATATGGCAGTGGCCGGTTCACATAAGCGTAAAGTTCACAAATCGCCGACGCATCGTAATCGTCTTACCGATGCGGCCACGGCCTAAGTCTCTGGAGACTTAGATTTCTAGAGACTTGGATATATGGCAAGTTGGTTTAACAACTTTTAATGCTTTTAACTTTTAACTTAACTTGCTTTAACTTTTAACTTTTAATTGGGTTTGTTGATATACATTATTTTACGTTTTACGATTAGGTACTAACAAATATAATATAACAGGTCTACTACCTTTTACCAATTAATGAAATAACTAAATGTTTCCCAGACTTAAGACTTAAAGCCGACTTAGGCACTTCATCTTTGCCCAGATTGCAATCTCAATCTGTCGCGGACTATTCCTATATCAAAGACTGAATAACCATCTCTTGTAGCCCTTAAACTGTGTCCCTACAAAGGTACACTTAGCCCTTTGGAGGGTAGTACAAGCTTTAGTACTTTTGATATGAAAACGTGGGCGATGACAATCATTTTCTATAGCATTTATCATGCTAGGCATATTTCTACGGCCATTTAACAGCAATTAATCCATTCACACATCCTACCCTATACGGAAACTTGAACTTGACTCTTTCGTCTATCCATAACCGTCTTTTATTACTCTGTCTTGCCCTAAACGAGACAAAATAACTTTTCGGGGCCGAGCTTTATCACAATCAAATTACGCCGCATTTAGTAGCGACGCGACCGGTCTCGACTATATTAAGTCGCCGAAATAGATGGCATGAGTTTAAATGGACCAACAAAGGAAGAGACCAACGTGCGGAGAATATTATGAGCAAAAAATATGGCGGGCTAGGGTGGTAGTGACCTATGATGACGCAATGCCGAAAACAGGCCGCGTTGCAGTCGGCGGAGCCACCGGACCGGGGTCAAGGAGGTTCACCGCGGAATATTGCTCAATCTCAACATGTGCGAACCCAAATATCGCGCCATCATTCACTCGCCGTGTCATCGCATCGCAGATTCAATCCATTTCAAAATTCGAACGTTACGTCACTCTTCCGCGTTGCGTTTAATGTTGTCCATTTGTCAAAAATCGAGTGTCATATAATACCATAGACGATTTTTTTTTTCAAACAAGCTGACGTTAACGACATTTTTTGGATGTCGTCGAGGAGCGTGGTGGATTCGTGTCCGCGTCTATTTTGAACTCCCGATCGGACGTTCGCCCGGTTGTTGAACTGGAATAATTCGGCAAACACAGCCATATTATGCGCTTGTTAATCTCGCGATAATATGATACGTGTTGGGCCGTGTGCCGATTACGAAATACCTTACCGTGCTCATTTGTATGTATAACAAAAACGTTGGCTACGTTTTCAAGGAAGTGTCAATACCTGGCTATGATATTTAATCGAATATTTTAGCCGTCTTTTATAACCTTGTATATTAAAGTAGATTTTGTCAGAGTCGCGATTTTTATGACGCCGTAATGGTAATTAATTATAGTAGCGATTACATGCGCGACACAAATGAGCGGCGCGTTATGTTTACGCGAACCAAACGCAAACATGCAGAGATGTTCCGGCGGTGTGTGGGTGCGTCACTCCACTTGTGTGGGTGTATCGTCTCTGTGTGTGTACGTGGAAGCCCGCGATGAAATAAAATATGTCCGGTCAATGAACTCGCGGTCGGTGCCATAAAAATCGCGATACTGGCCGAAATTCGGACAGAAAAGCGAATATTATGGTTATTCCACGTTTAAAAATATAAGATAAATATTTTGTGTTTAAAAAAATAATGTTTTTAAAATTAGAACGTTCTTATTTCGGCATCCGAAATATCCGAATATGGCGGCCGGGGAATAGGAAGGATTACAGGTGTGCAACGAACTTTAATATGCAGCGTGCAACTCCGGTGTCCGCCACGGCGACAGCTGTCCGTTTCGCTCTTTGTCTCTACAGCACCCATGACTGAATCCTAATTTCGTGACCAACCCTTAAAAATGGACACGTTCGAATTACAAAACAGGAGCGTTCCAATTTTAAATTCAACATTTGACAGTGACATCTCGTCGCACAGATTAAAAAAGTGTATTAAAAAGTATACTCACGTTGAATTGTAATTTGGGATGGTCGACGACGAAACTGCGTTTTGTTTTTTCTCATGGTGTTGTTTCTATGGGTGTATGTTTCCGGATTGCACGCGGCGCGCGAGTCAGCTGATTTCCTTCCGACCTTGCGGGCGCGTCCCCCCTTCATTTTATTCTATTTACAAGCGATGAGTGAGCCGAGTGGCAGTGAACCTTCTTTTTCTACAGGAGGAAGTTTCCCCAGGGCTGGTGCCAGTGCATATCCTTCGTCTTCCGCAACACATCTTGTCTCATCGGAACCAGGGTTTAGTATATTTCCGTCGGGTCCAGACCGATCATAGTGGCGTTAGTATTGGCCAGTGGGGTCGAGTACTTTAACGTCCATTTTAATAAGATTCTAATTAGGTTTACAGATGAATTTAGTACTGACCGGTGGGGTCCAGGGTTGAGTCCATCTTGAGGTTTTATTTTATTTAGTAAAGTCCAGTTGGGTCCAGGGATAGTATATCCATGATAGCACAGTCAACACAATAGTTCGAAAGCGCGGGGTCGCGATGGTCGAACGGTGACACAGAGTAGTGAACGCGCGTGCGGCTGGGCGGCCAATGGCAGGCGTCGCGTGCGCGCGCGCTTATATGATAGAAGTAAGCTCTGCTACTGCCATCTGGTGGCGAGTGGCGGGAACGAGAAAATGATATATGAAGCCTTTTAATTTTTTAAGAACGAACAATATTTAAATATTCAGGAGGTAGTATACATTAAAAAAACATCCTATAACATTGATGGTTTAAAAGTATGTAGCGGCCAGATCTCGAAATAATAATTAAGCGATACTTGATAATCCCCGTTTAGTAGCTATCCTTATGTTTAGAAACAGTAATTAACAAATAATACATTTTGAATTGTCCACGTAATATTAAAATAATTACAGCAGCAAGGCATACTGCGCTAGCGACGACGGTGATAAGCCTCTCCCAGTGCCCACAAGAGATTGCTTCTGAGTTCCCTGAAGTCTTCATGCCCTAACTAACTAACCACTTCTACTAGAAGTAGGTTCACGCCATTCACGGCAAACGGTCGATTACGAGAAACAAAGTATATCGCTTAACCGGCGAATAATGACTGTTAATTATTGGCGTTTAATCGATCAGTTAATTCAAGAGATGTGCCAAATCACCTGTCGGCCACCGTACATTTTAAATATGCAATTGGAAGATTATTTATAGTATCAGTACTACACCTGCGTTCGCGCAAATTAATGCTCTGTGTTAAAATTACTTTACTATTTGGAGTTTGACAGAATTTAATGACACTTAAAAGAAAACTCCTCATATTGAGAAGAGGCACATGCATTTAGTGGGACATTAAAAAGGTAATTGTTTTTATACAAGAATACAATACAGGACATCATATTTGGTGCGTCCAGATGCCTCGCATGCCTCGCCCTAGCACTCATGTTATAACATTATATCTGTGCATTCCGACGTCAAAACTAAGTACTCGGGTGCGGTATGCGCTTGATGTAGACGCAGCCATTTGCTACATCTGGACCAACGTACAGTTGGTAAAGTCAGCCCTCTGCTTATCCCTTCGTGGAATTCAGGCGAGATGTTTTAATATTATTCGTTCATCGTATTTACATTATCAGAAATAACCCATCATTATTAATTACTGAACAAACATTAATAATTACAAGTGCCAAACAATTTAATTCAAAGGTCAACAAGGCAGAAAAACACGCGATTAACAAAATTATAATTTGTATTATATCGCTGGAGGCATGATTCATTTGCATATGAAAGAGTTCAACGCGCGCGGTCCTCTGTAACCGCGATGGCGCAACCCTATCACGTATGTAATAAAGATCATATTTGCGTGGTGATAATGTACCCCAATTCTTATTAAGGTTTATGGAAATGCAATTCTGGGACCACTAGCCCTTTGCTTTTTAGTGCAGTTTAAGTCATTAAGGAATGTTAAGTTTTCTTAGTCTTTTATTCGTGTTGGGTTTAATTCCAGTATTTTATTCTAACTTTAAGTTCGCTCAAGAGTTGACATATTATAACATCCAGACTAATATAATTTCAGATAATTTCCGATCCGGCGACGGACTGAAGTAAAAACTGTAAAATGACAATTTGTAAGTGCCCCCATGGGCCTAAACAAAATAACTGATTGACTTTGACTAATTATATAGTACTCAAACTACTGTGCCAAGCGCTCGTCATTATCGCTGACTGACTCACACGTCCCCTGAATTATAACCCATAGACTATTGTGTCATACTATTACGGAATTCCACCATAACAGAACGCAACAATATCCTTAATAACATATATGATACTTACTCGGAAAACACAATGAAATACAATCTATTGAACAAGAATTATGAATGAGCCGTACACTTGCCGATATTTGGAACTACGGAAAAAGTACAATTAAATCATCGTCGGGTTTTAACCGTGCATCATTCACACCGATCAATGTAAATATTACCTTATAGATGTAAATATTTTGTAATACATTAATAACAACACAGTTCGCTGACGGTGAGGGAAAACATCGTGAGGGAACCTACTTATCCCACGGGATTAGGTAATGGTCAGTTCCTGTATACACGGCGACAAGGTTCACCACCTGTCACGTTGGGTTCTGACTATCTGGTGAAACGTGGGCTTTGAGTTGGTTAATACCTCCACAATGTGGTGGTGTATGGCCACTCAAGTCTCTGACTACCCCCAATTGGGGATAAAAAAGTCGTGACGTTATATATATATATATATATATATATATATATATATATATATATATATATATATATATATATATATATATATATATATATTAATAACAACTATCGCCCGTGGTCGCAATTCATTCATTCATTTAAATTTTTAGTTTGAACGTAAAGCATTACATTATCCAATTTGCAGAGCGCTAGGTGAGCTGGTGTGCTAACATTTGATGGTTTAAAGGCAGTTAGTGATCCAAATATAGTACGATCTCGCACTGCATCACTAGTTCAGCGTTCTGCAAATTGGATAATGTAATGCCTGCTTTATTAAGATTCTAATATCAAATACTATACCTTCGATTTAAAACCTCTTTCCTACATCAATCACAAATCGTTCCTCCTCCGAATCTCTCTCTTCTCTCTCCCTCATTCACTCTCATTCATTCATGGTTATAACCCTTTAATCACAGATTTCGTATGGAGATAGATGAAAGCTTTGAGAAAAATAAAGGCTTCTTGCTGTACAAATTCTACGCAGACGAAATCGCGGGCACCATACAGTATAGATATACATAATACATTGTAATTGCGGGTTTTGTTTATATATATCATGTAGTATATAGAATTCGTGGAATCTCGCCAATAATTCCGCTTAAGACGATACAAGAAAAAAATGAATTTTAGTTTTAGGGTGTGGCTAGCGTCGCGTGAGCTGCCGAAGGATATATCCCTCTCGCTTAGCTAGGACAGAACAGCTATGGAGTAGACTATAGTATAGTTATTTTTTGAAGGAACAATATTGTTTAAATCGTACAATTAAAATAATATGTCCCAGTGCACCTTTTAAAATAGATGAAATGGATGAAAATATTCAAATATATTTTTTTCGTTTTATATGGGATTTTTATGTCGAGTGTATTTGAAAAAAATAATTTAATTTCTATGTTGTTTTTATTGCTGAAGACAAAGTAAGTCAAAAGAAGACAAACGATACCTACAATATGCTGATAGATACGTATAACAATATTTCGATCGTATAATAGCCTATAACCAGCGGACGATCCAGACGCGTCCAACGATATCTCATTAGTCAAATTATTATGATAAAAATAGTTTGGACGTTATACGGGAGCAGATGAACATACATACATATCGGTCAAAATCATAACCCTCCGCCCACCGTAGTCGGGTAAAAATGTACATACTCTGTGTCAGTGACTGACTGCCGGATATGAGTATCTTTTTCATGTTTCGTAGGCAAAGGAATACTTTGCCTACTTGCTTTTACTTAACTTCGATGCCGATCATGAAGTCATCAGCGGTGTCATAATATTTATTTTTACCATATTTAATTTATTTTTTAATTTAATTTTCAGTTTTTATTAATTTTATTGATTTAACCATGCATTTATTTATTGTTTATCTTTTTATCTTTATTTTTTTATCTATCAAAATCACCCTTAGACTGGTTACCGCCACAGGTGACAAGAGGGCTGGCTCTTTCCTTGCTCAAAAAATTCGCTTGACAACAGGAACAGCTTGAATACAGGGAGGACATGCAGCCAGTATCCCACGCGGACGGTATTTGTTTAATTAGGGGTAGGTTTTTATTTTATTGTATTTTATTTTAATTTATGTTATATTATATTGTATTTTAATGATAAAACATGAAAAATAAAAAATATTTTTTTATTTTTTTTAATTTAATTTTACTTTTATTTATTGTTTTATATTTATTGTGAAATTATAATAATTTTAATAATCAATATTGGACTATGTCTGAAACAAATACATTGAATTGAATAATTTAAATACAAAAATTATCACATTAACTCGTTAAATCACGGTTTACACCCGCTAGAACGAAAAAGATCCTAACATGGTAGGTAGGACCTGAGGGTTGGCCAGTTAATTACTTAAAATACACTATATTTATTTCAAGAAAACATTCATAAGATCTGAAGGCGTCGGACTCGCACATAAAGGGTTCCGTACCACCGTAGAATAAACACATCAAAAATATCAAGTTTGAGACTTGATATTTATTTTTAAATGTTATTATTTTTTTAGTATTTGTTCTGCACCGGCAACAGAAATACACATTCAGTGAAAATTTCAACTCTCTACCTGTTACGGTTCGTGAGATACAGCCCGCGCTGACAGACGGACAGACAGACAGACGGACAGCGTAGGCCTAGTAATAGGGTCCCGTTAGCACCCTTTGGAACCCTAAAAAGTAGCCTATGTTCTCCGCCAAGACCCAGTCTATCTCCATACCAAAATTCATCAACATTGGTTCAGCGGTTTAGCCGTGAAAAGGTAACAGACAGAGTTACTTTCGTTTATAATATAATAGATTGAATAGGACGGACAAACATTTTCCTATCCATATCTGTAATGTTATTTTTTACGATAATTTATTGATGTATGATATATTTATTACTTGCCCATCCATACCTACAACAAACGCAATAAAGCGACTCCATTGTTTTGACAAGCAATGTATTCCCACTGTCGGCCCAAGACCATGCTGCAAGTATATAACAGTAAGCGAAATAGGGAGTTTTTACAGAAATGACACGAATAACTATGAAATGACAAGAGATGACACAAAATGACAAGAGATGAAAAGAAATTACACAAGACAAGGAAAAGCAAACGAAAATCACGCTGCAGTGCAGGTCGTAGGTTCGATTCCTGCCCAGGACATGCATTTGTGTGCATGAACATGTCCGCATGTCCCGAGTCTAGGTGTAATTAAGTGTATATTTAGTTTGTATTTACAAACAAAAAGTAGTATATGTAGTAATATCATCAATTTCCAAGGATATTTATTTATTTATCATAGGCGTCGGCGGACTGTAAATACTGTACTGTACCTGTAATGTGGCACGACCGTAATATTTTTTCGTAATATTTTTTAAAAAATCCTTCACAGGTCCGACGTCGAACAAGTCCGAGCGGACACTGACAATACAAAGTTAGAGAGAGACATGGTTAGTTCAAGTACTTAAAATGTGAGATGGCGATATTGTGCGCGCGCTCGGAAATAAACAACGTAAGCGCCAAACCACATTTACTTGAATTAAAAAAAAACTACTTCATGAATTAAAATATGGTTGAAGGGTAGTTTAGATATCATTATTTGCTATGTTTTAGAAATAATTTCGTGATCTAAATCGTAAAAACATCGTGGTAGCAAGGAAAATTGTAAATAATTAGAGCTCATTTCATAAATTTTTTTTATCGAGAAAATTTCATCAAATCGTGATTTGGATTTAAAGATACTCAAGATAATATAGTCAAAAATCATACATCTAAATATAAGATTCCTAGTCCACATACTTACTTAAAGAAAAAGTAGAATAGAAAATCAACCAAATTTCGAACCCTCCTCTTAAAGCTCTTCTTATTTTCCTGCACATCAGACACAACGTCTATTTTAGTTTTTGATGCATTCATGTAAGTGAATCTGACGTCATTTTATTATATGTTCGACGAATTTGAATTTGGATTTTTAATCCATATTTTTTTATGATTACTTCGTACGATTCATGATTCCTTAACCGTCGCGTAACAAATAGGATTTGTTAATGCAAACCAGGGCAAATTACGAAAAGGCCGTTTCCGCAATTGTGTCTGGCGAGAATCGCACCAACCACCTGATGTAGTAAGCTGAGCTGTCTACTCTCGTCTACTGCACCAAGCGGTCGCTATAGGGTTGCTATCTTAACATTAATTTGAACAGGGTCCATGGAACCCCGGAACATGGAACACGGGGTTCATGGAACCCCGTGTCCATGGCCACCCCATGTGCCGGCAGCGATCAGCCTCGCGCCGGGACCGCGTTTCCTTTTCCCCGTCCGAGTGGAAACTGCTTTCTTATCTCGAGATATCCAATACACGTAATCTAAGTACTGTCGCGTGTGTTGTACACTCAAGCAGAACAGTTTTATTATTTTTTATGAGCCGCTCATAGCCAGATGCAATCACTGATCGGTAAACGATTGGAGGTTAAGCAACGCTTAGCAAGGTCAGGCAGAGATTGGTGACCGTTTAGTGGCATTTGAACTAAGCGTCTCGGTGCTTCGGAGGGCAAGTTAAAAGTCGGTCCCGGTTGTTACCATTTAGGCAGCAATCGTTAAGCCTTGTCAGAGGCCTTCGGGCGGCTTTAATGATACCAGTTTGGCTACTAACCATACGATATACGATAAAAGAAGAATTATTTTTATGTAATTACTAGATGACCCGGTGAACTTTGTACCACCTAAAGCAATATGTGACAATTACCATACAAATAAACATTTTAGTTTTTTTTTTCGATATTTCGGCTATGGGTTTTCCTAATGTTCTTTATTTTTAAACCACAGCAGTATTGTGTTGAACAAAACAAACAAATATATTTTAATGTTCGAGCCATTTTCGATTTTTTGCGAGACTAACGCACGACAATTGATTTTTAGGGTTCCGTAACCAAAGGGTGCCTACGGAACCCAAAGGAGAATCGAGGTAATCAGAACGAGATATTATTAAACGTCTCGCAAGCCCGTTTGATCGCGACTGTACATCTGTTATTAGAAAACAAGTATAAGCTAGATTTCTAGTTCCTTGGTTTCTAATCTATAACCTGAACCCTATATAGCGTGTTAAATGTTTGTTTTGATACTAAGAACTGAAGTAATTACTTATTTATTGGAATGTTCTCATATATTTTGTTATTATAGTGTATAAGTTTAATTACTTTAAATAAACTTTAGCGACTGTAGCCTAGGGGTGAACAGGTTGGGCTAGCAATCAGAAGGTCCCAGGTTCGATCCCCGGTGGGGCATGCACCAATGGATGAATTTTCATCTATGTGCAAAATTTACAGTTCGCTGACGGTGAGGGAAAACATCGTGAGGAAACCTACCTATCCCTCGGGATTAGGTAATAGTCAGTTCCTGTATACACGGCGACAAGGTTCACCACCTGTCACGTTGGGTTCTGACTATCTGGTGAAACGTGGGCTTTGAGTTGGTTAATACCTCCACAATATGGTGGTGTATGGCCACTCAAGCCTCTGACTACCCCCGAATGGGGATAAAAGTCGTGACGTTACATTACATTACATTACTTTAAATAATTATCACGTAACAAGGATAATTCCTAATATTAAATTCAGTTTTAACTTATAAGTACCTAACCCTACCCTACCTAGTATTCTTTAAGGCCGCCACATACATACCTACGGTATTTTCCGTACGGATCCAAATGTATGGACGTTTCGCGTTCGGAATCCCCGATTCGATATTTCGAAAGAGAATTCCGTACGGAAATTCCGTATGTATGAGAAAGATCTTTTTAAAATTTTCAAAAATTTCTTAATTTAATAAGTATAAGGGTGTTTAGACAAATTATTAATTTACGGAATATTACAATAGAATAAATATTATTAACAATATTACAAAACTTTTCGAAATCTATGTGTGAATCATATCTTTAATATGATTATCACTTGCTTGCGGTGAAGGAAAACATCGTGAGGAAACCTGCATGTCTTTAGACATGTGAAATCCACCAACCCGCACTGGGCACGCGTGGTGGATTATGGCCTGAATCCCCCTCGCATTGAGGGGAGGCCCGTGCCCAGCAGTGGGACGTTAAAAGGGCTAAATTATTATTATTATTAAGAAATAATAAATACATATAAATTTAAAAAAAATACTATAAATTTAATTTCACCACTCAGTATCATCTAGGCCACGTCTACGTCTTCTTCCTAGCAATTTAAGGGCCTCCGCAGACTAGCTACTTTTAGCATCGGCGACCGGCGATTTTGTGACGTATCGATGCTGCGTCGCGTTTCTTCGAGCGCGAACTAGCGAGACGCAGCATCAAAATCGCCGATCGCCGATGCTAAAAGTAGCTAGTCTGCGGAGGCCCTAACATGTTTTATGCGCTAACTAGGTCGTATATCTTTCATCTTAAGTACATAGGTTTTATTAATCTGATACTTTTTTTTTTTTTTTTTTTTTTTCTTATACCTTAGGTATACTAAAGTACGCCGCGTCGCGTTTTCACTGAGACGCACATAGTATAGTAATTCAGCAATTTGCTATGCGCGCTGCGTCCTCGCTTGCGCAAGACAACCACCGTAATATAGGAAAACATTTTTTTTTGTTTTATAATCTTACCAAAAAGAGAATCTGTCATTAGTAGAATCTGGTATTCTGAGAATCTGCCGTTTGTAGACGTTGGTGTTTTGAGAATCTGTTATTAGTAGAATCTAGAATTTTAAGAATCTAGTATTTTGAGAATCTGGCATTTTGACAATCTCAAAAATAATCAAACGCATCTCAAATGGGTGAAAATTATCACGCCAACATTTCGTGACAAAGAAGGTGAATACGAGAAGTAGAGTTTTAGTTTTTAGGGAAAGAGATAGCCCATGGGCTCAGTCATGGAATAGGGTCATTGCAGAAGTCAGAAGGCGACTGCCAAGAAGTGGGAGATGTGTTGAGGCTCAAAAAAACACGCCAAATGCGTCTCGGACTCGCACCTAAAGGATTCCGTACCACTGTAAAATAAAAACGTCAAAAATATTAAGTTTCTTGTAGAACCCCCTTTATTTATAAATTTTATTTTTAGTATTTATGTTGTAGCGGCAACAGACATACACATTCTGTGAAAATTTCAACTCTCTACCTATTACGATTCGTGGGATACAGCCCGCTGACAGACGGACGGAATGACGGGCAGACGGACATCGAGCGGAGTTTTAGTAATAGGGTTCCGTTGGCACCCTTTGGGTACGGAACCCTAAAAATCAACTTCAAATTCCAATAGTTTATTTCGTTATTTCGTTTAGGCCATGGGGAACTTACAAATTGTCATTTTTACATTTTTAGTCCTCCGGATCGGTAACGCGACTTTGACTGAGAAAATCCGGCAACAAACTCAGCGGGCTTGTCTGTGCCAATTGCCACTTGCTTAGCCTAATACAGTGTGTTCTGGTAAATATAATAGCTGCAGTGTGCTACAACATACTCAGTACCAGGATTTAAACTAACAATAAAATAGTTTTTTGTTTGAAATCAATCAATAGAACCTATATCCGGATATAAGATTACCTAACGGTTGACGTCATCAAATTGCGGCTAATGTTTTTTTTTATTAAAGGTTGTTTGTACGCTAAGCAACAGTGAGGGTAAGCGGCAGGCGGCAAGGTCGAACTGAGGATGGGTGACCGACGATATCTAATGGGGCAAATACACTCTCGCGAGTACGCCTCGTGGAGGCCCTCGCGTGAACCGCGCCAACGGAGGCTACACGAGTGCTGCCTATCCACACTCTCGTTTTATTCAGTGACAGGGTTGGGCACTAATTATTGATTAAATTTTCAATCAATTAAACTTTTAATCGTAATTGTTGCACTCTGCAATTAATTTATTTAGATTAAAGTACATTAATTGTGAGGTTCAATTAAAATCAATTGCAATTATTTTTTTAACTGTGAAATTTCTATTACAACTAATAATTATTAGCCTCGTACAATAGGTGCATGTACACATATATCTATTTAGGTGGATGCATGTATAGATAAATAGGCATATATAATTAGATACTACTTCGGTGAATGCGTGTTTAGGTAGGTAGGTATATAGAGCCAGAATCCCAAATCCCCCCTACTCTTCCTCTAACCCCTCAACCCCATTCCTATTCCCCCCCTCCACGTAAATAAAAATTGTTAATTGGGAGAATTACAATTAATTAATTGTTAATTGTAAAAAATACAATTAATTAATTTTTAATTGTATAAATACAATTAATAAAATTTTAATTGTAAAAAATACAATTAATTAATTGTTAATTGTAAAAAATACAATTAATTAATTGTTAATTGTAAAAAATACAATTAATTAATTATTAATTGTAAAAATGGCAATTAATTAATTGTTAATTGTAAAAATACAATTAATTAATTGTTAATTGTAAAAAATACAATTAATTAATTATTAATTGTAAAAAATGCAATTAATTAATTGTTAATTGTAAAAATACAATTAATCAATTGTTTATTGGGAATTCTGGAAGTCATAATTACAATTAATTAATTGGAAATTGGAAATTCTGGAAGTCACAATTACAATTAACTAATTGTGACTTCCAAAAATTAACAATTATTAATTGTAAATTTTTAATTGTTCTGAAATTTAATTTTCCCAACACTTGGTTCGCCCGCCTCCCGCCACGCGTCCTTTGACTCCGGTCAAAAAAACCGACACGGAGCGGAGCACGCCGGAGGCGAGGCGAGACATACAAGAGGAGGCGAGCGTGCAATCTACACTCTCGTGCTCGCGTCGCCTCCTCATGCCTCCTAGAGAGTCTGTAGCCGCGGTAACGGGCTGATCATTTACAGCTAAGTTTAAATTATACTACTCTAATATTTTTTTATCTAAAAGCAGTAGGTTATATGTAGGTTTACAAAAGACGAGAGGCGCGAGTCAGTTTTCAACGCATAGACATAGTTTCATAAATGATGGCACGGGCGCGGCAGCTCGGGTCTTGTGGACACAGCCATTACAGAATATAGTTACTTATCCGTTGCGTTTAAAAATCGGAGATACCTAAGTGGGTGCAAAAGGGACACCTTGGCGACTTAAAAAAAAAACTGAAACTTGACTCCTGAAAAATTACGCTCTAAAAAGTATGAAACAAGAAAATATTCTCATCTAGATAGCCGTGGTCCGTTTAGGTCCTTTAGTGCAAGGTGGTATATTACCACAGACATCGGCTATCCTCTAGATGAGAATATTTTCTTGTTTCATACTTTTTAGAGCGTGATTTTTCAGTAGTCGTGTTTTAGTTTTTTTTAAGTCTACATACTTGACAACGAGTTAGCTAAATGCTAAATTAGCTTGTTAGTTTCCGAGTAATGTTAGCTTATAGACATGATGTCACCGGCGCAATGTGTGAAGCGCGGCGGTCCGATTGGAGAGAGTAAGCTCACTTAAGATGCGACACCTAGCTTTGTTTAGATGCAGTTTAGGACAGAGTAAAGAGTAGAGACGACCTTGTAAGTAAAAGTATTATTTTATACCACTCCGTCAAAGTCAACGTTTTTTTTATTCATGTAAGCTAGAGGTAGCTTTTATGAGTAGTTAAAAACTATATATTAGCGTTACCACCGCTCGTAATGTTGCTTCCACTGAGAAGAGCCAGCAAGAAACTCAATGGTTGCTCTTTTCAAAAGAAAAAAATAATTGTATACATTTTCAAACAGCAACGCTATGTGAGCAGGCAGCCATTAAAACATTGTGAATAACAAATTAGAGTAACTTATTATCAAACGAACTCACTTAGATTTAGGTATTTAAAAAGAAAACTTAAATATAAATATTCGTCTTATCGTATGGTTAATAGGTAGCTAACCTGGTGTAAGTTGTTCAATCCGCCTGAAGGCCTCGGACATGGCTAAACGACTGCTGTCTAGATGAACACAACTGGGACTGACTTGAATGTGCCCTCTAAATTACGGAGATGCTCAGTTCGATATACCACTAATGGACACCCATCTCTGACTTCAGACGATAATCCACTTTATTGGATAAAAAAGTTTCTCCGTATTATGCAAATCCTTAACGCAATTTGACGTTATAGAAACGCATTGCGTCGCGTCATGGGTAAAGTCCTTAAGACCTACCAGCAAAACGACTATTAGCAACACGTGCTTTAAACAATATGTCCTATACCTGTACCTATAGGTGACTACTTCCCCACGACCAACCTTGAAGATTCTCCCCTCCCTAGTAACCATTAACCCTCCATTAAAAAAATCTAGTTTCATGCATGATGTAAATAACACTAATTTATATTATGATTTATTTAAAAAATGTAACTGTTGTTGAAGAGATAATTTGAAGTGTAGTAGGTTATTTCGACTCTACATTTTAAAATGTCACCTTAATGTGATAGTATTATAATCTAAGTAGGTACCTAATAAGAGCATAAAATCTAGAGACAGGTAGACAGCTTAGAAACATACCAAAACATTTACTCTACTCATCGACTCTATCGGGTCTCTATGCGCAAAAGTAGGTTGGCGCAAGAAAGCGTCGCGTCGGGCCGCGAACTGCGCATGACCGCGCTCCCACCTGCGCCCGCGCACACGATGTACTTTTCGCTTGTTGTTTTATGAGCTTACTATCTTATTGATTTTTTTTTGGGCATTTTTATGCTCACCGAAGCGACATATTCACCTGATCAAACTCCGATCATGTTCACAAATGATACTTCTACTCGAGAGCTACCTATTTAATTTAAGCGTAACTCAAACAGATCATTATTATATTTGAGTAGCGGTAGCGGAAGCGCATTGAGCCGTTAGGCATATACCTAGATACTATAATTCATTTTTATCTCTACATAGAGTCATAAACTCTTCGGAGAAAGTTATTGTATCTCAAAATCTCTGTTTTAGGGGGGTAAAGATTAGTAACTAACTAAAAACAGTAGGTATAGTAGACTCTATTACGTACCTACTCGGATCATCTATTTCGATCGTTCGTGATTTTAACACTACTACGGAAATGAGTCAAATTCAAAATTAGAAGCCCGAACAAAAGGGATTAATTATTGCTTTCGTACCGAGTTCGTAATAGCAGCCAATATCGCAAGTAAAATGCCGACTCTACCATACTATATGTACATAATATAGTACAGAATAGGTACCAGACAGATACCTATTATATTAAATTATATATTATTGATAACCAAACCCCTCAGTTCACACACCTATCATTAATTAGCAATCTTGAACGTTTAACTTTCTAATTTTAATTAAATCACATGTTTTGATACATATAACAAAACTAAAAAAAATGAGTTAGAAGTCTAGAAAGTCGACTAATGTGTTTTGATAATTTTCGAAATGAGAAACAGTGGTTGGGAAAGTAACTTTTTGGTATGATTAATAAATAGCTAACCTTCACGCCTGTATGTCCCTAAGGGGGTGGCAGACATGTACTAACATGTATATTGCGTTTTACACTAATTACAACTTGGCGACCGCATGGCGCAGCGGTTCGAGCGTTGGCCGTTCGGCTTACTGCATCGGGTGGTTGCCGGTTCGATTCCCGCCAGTGGCAAATTTCGAATGGTCCGTTTAGGTACTTTAGGGCAAAGTGGCATATAACCACGGACCACGGCTATCCTCTAGATGAGAATATATTCTTGTTTCAGACATTTTAGAGCGTGATTTGTATTGTGATGATGTTTTGTAAAAAGTTATACAAGTTGTTGTTTATCATGTCAATAAGGGCCACCGCAGACTTGCTACTTTAAGCATCGGCGACCGGCGATTTTGCGACTGTATCGATGCTGCGTCGTGTTTCTTCGAGCGCGAACGAGCGAGAGCATCAAAATCGCCGGTCGCCGATGGTAAAAGTAGCAAGTCTGCGGTGGCCCTAATACATTTCTGCAAGGTTATTTTTGTTTTACCAATAACCCTGTATAATAAACGTAGGGAAATAACTGCTAGACAGCCGAACTTGTTGCATTAGTTCTTAGAACCCCACACCTACCTACTGACGGATGTAGCCAGCAAGTCGCGGATCTTACCTGTGTAGGTACTATTGGTTGACATCAAGGCCCTTGCTACTATACTGTGCATACTTAATTATTAATAATAATAATATCCTGGGACATTTTTACACACGGCTACCTGATCCCAAACTAAGCAGAGCTTGTACTATGGAAACCAGATAGCTGATATTACTACATATACTACTTTTTTATTTGTAAATACATACTTAATATACATATACACCCAGACTCGGGACATACAGACATGTTCATGCACACAAATGCATGTCCCGGGTAGGAATCGAACCTACGACCATTAATTGACACATGTTTCACAGCTCCGTTGACATTAGGGGGCGTACATAAATTACGTGAGGTGATTTTTGAGATTTTTCGACCCCCCTCCCCCCTTGGTGAGATGTCGTGAGATTTTGCTCGACCCCCTCCCTCCCCCTCTAATCTCACGTGAGATTTTTCAAAAGCTATATTCTAGAGGAGAAACACGTTTTACTTACCCAGTGTTCTTCCAATTTTATACTGTTCCTTGCGGTAAAAAAAAATACGTGAGATTTGCCGAGACCCCCCTCTCCCCCACGTGAGATTTGGTGAGATTTTGCTCGACCCCCTCCCCCCTAAATTCCTCACGTAATTTATGGACGCCCCCTTATCAACACGATTATAATAAATCCCTGAACGCCGTCCAGACGTGTGAATTTCGCTAACCCGCATAGAAGATTGTGCCCGGTGTATGCAATAGACGCATCCATATAAGCCGTGCGGCGCGCCTCAGCATTCAGTTTTGACGCTGTTTGAACGTCATAACATGATTGCTCGAGAGCGGCTGATCGGGGCTTGTGAGCGCACTAAATTGGCTCACCTATTTTACATTAGGACCGCGTGCCCGATTCAATAATATATGTATGTTTGTCTGTAAGGTATGTTTCTATGGGCCTAGTCGCCTGAAATAAATGAATATTATTATTATTATTTTACCTCCTTATGGGATTGCTTAGTAGCTCACCTACATTATAAAAGGAACCCTATGCAAAATCTGATGCTTCTAGTCCATTGATATATTATATCAGCAGATATAATACCTCCCAACATTTTAATTAAGACTTGTGCTCAGCGCACCACTACATGCGGCGAAATGTACACACTTGTTATAGCACTCGTAATTTGACAACCAACTTAAAGGCATCATGCGTATTAGGGCGGAAACCAACCGCGGTGCACGGAGAGGCTACGCAAGAAATGACGTCATTGACGTCATTGTCGAACAAAATTATCATCTTTGACGTCTTTCGTGCGTAGCGTGCACCGCGGTGGGTTTCCGCTTTCATTCGGTTGACATGTTGTCAGCCATCTGTTAGCAGTCCTCAGGCCGACAATATGCCGACCGCCAAGAATTTGCGATTTACAATGAATGAACTGATTCATAAAGATAATATTATTGACTAGTGGTTTGGCTATGGACAATTGTTAAGAGACTCGAGGCGCAGTTGGTATTAAACCAACGGTTGGTTGGTTTGTTGGCTGGTTGGTTGGTTGGTTGGTTAGTTGGTTGGTTGGTTGGTTGGCTGGTTGGTTGGTTTGTTGGTTGGGTAGGTTGGTACGCGGACCTGCCATGACCTCGATCGTCAAGTTTATCATTATTTGTATTTAATTATCAGAAACGAGTCACATAGCCTTGAAGCCGATTAAATTATGCATCGAACACGAATCCTAAACGGTTGCTAGCCAAAATATAAACAATATCCTAATCGTTCGTTTAATCAATGGTAGAGCTGAGCTGTTGACTGCAGCTCTTATATGGTATGGCTCGGTTAGTACCACCCTCTCACAGAAGATCGGCGCAAAGTAGCTATTAGTACAGCGGCGTTTCGTGCGATGATCAAGAGAGCCGGAAGCTCAACCCCTCCTTCCCTCCCTCTGTCCAACTCCCCTTAAATGGTGCGTTCCATTCACTGTTAATTTTGTTATTTTCGTCCACAAAAAGTGTTAAAAACGATAATAATGATCACTTTCAGTACAAGTTGGTGCGAGTGGAACGAGATTTGTGATCGAAAATAACGAAATTAACAGTGAATGGAACGCACCATAAGTCAGCATCGAGCGAGCGATGCCTTTCGTATTGCAAGCATCTTATAGGGTATGGTAATTGCTTAATATTAGGCGGGCCGTTGTTTGCCACCTTAGCGCTAACATACACGGACTGCATTTTTGCAGTCGGAAGTGACAGCTCTATTGCAGTTAGTCGCAGTCGACGGCACGCGACTGCACTCAGACTGCATTTTTGAAGGCGCGTGTATGGCGGCGCTTAGTCACATAAAAGCCAATAAACCATCTACGCAAGTGACTGTAGTACGTAGATGTTATTATTACATTATATATTATAAGAATTTATTATCCATCCAGTCTAATCAATCTTGATCTTTATATTAACTTGCTTGACGATTACCCCATTGTGTTCTCCACTGATGACGCTAACGCTACTGACTTACCGTCATATGAGGCATGAGACACGTCACACGATTTTCCTCAAATATTCCGACATTTATCCTCATTTAACTTACAATTATGATTTAATTAACGTAATCGAGGGTTATTCTTATTTCCTTGTAGATATTAAAATTGGAATTTGTTTCCAATTAAATTTATTAATCTTGCAGTTTTAAGGTACCTAACAGTTCTATGGAACGTGGAATGACTCGTGGTGCAGAGGAATGTCGAAGGCAACCGAGCACGTGGCAGATCACCTATGCGGGGACCGACCAAGTTAAGGCTCCAATTGGCAGCCTCTTCTATGAGTGTACCAGAAGAGCAGCAGTGCGTGAGGAGTGGCGACAATTTGTTAAGTGTACTACGCCTAAGAGCCGGGCCCCACCTACGCGCTGCGCTGTGCTGCGCTGCGTCGTCGCAAGATTTTGTACTGGCGCATCACCTTCCCCTGCTTCGACTCTCGCCCGTCGACCCTTTGATCCGTTGCGACGACGCAGCGCAGCGCACTAGTGGAGCCGCGCTCTAAGTGCAGATCACGACCACTGTGCCAAGGGTGTTACGACGGAGAAGACCACTTCTATATTATATACATCATCCCGCCTGAACTCCTCGATGGGCTTTGCAGAGGTGCACCTACATTTAGTCGATAGTATTTTGTTCCCAATGTGATAAGCCTATTTTCAATTTTACCGGGCACACTTGGCACTTAACTAAACAACTTATAATGTGATAGGTTATTATAAAATCCTGAGGGGCTAGCCAAGTGGCATGAACGCTAATCGAATAGAATAGAATAGACTTCACAATGTATGGAAATGTCAAACGTCGCTATGTAGATCAACAACAAGTTGCTATGTAGATCACGTGACTTACATCATTTCCATACATGAAGCGTAGCGATTTGAACGAACGCTCGTAGACGTCAGCCACTTGTCTAGCCCTTCAGGGCTGCTATTACGAATCCGGTAGAAAACCAAAAATTTCTTTCGTTGGGGCTTCTAATTTTGACACATATTCGTAGTAAATTAGTGTCCAAATCCAGAACGAAACAGATGGTCCAGTTTCGTAATAGGCCACCTAGCTCTTACCGCCAAATTTATAGAGTTTTTTTGCCAGATTACAATGGTTTTACAAAGCATTTCTAGGAACAAAGGCGGCTTGTAATGCCAGTGTCAATTTATCATAACTCTCTATTTTGGGGGTTTGTAATACTACTAATTGTCTATGCACCTAATACAATCAAAAGGATGAGTGGGACTCTATCTCTATTGACTTAAATCTCTTTTAATCGTATTTCTGATGTAACAGTGATATGTTGTTACACTGCACTGCGTAGTAGATGAAGGCTTTGTAAACAAGGTTGAGTTACGAAATGATTACACTGTGGAACATGTAACTAGTATACAACTTCCGATTGCTTATTTTTCGAAGCTACAGGTTAGAAAGAGCTCGTTTCAGTACCCCAAGTCAGAGTTTTTTCACTATACCAAAACGCATACTTCCATAGAGCGCGTGTTTAAAATTTGTATGTAAAATTGGACAGCGCCCCTAGCGGACAATAGCCAAAACTTTAAATGAAAATGATGTGTATAGTTAACTTAAGATAATTCGCACTTGGGTGAAGTTAGTCAAATGCTGAAAAGCAAGGGGGTGACTCGAATTTCGAATTTTTGTCCGGGATTTTCACATTCTATTTTCAGCCTCGGATAAACGATTTTTTCGAACCGGGGCAGAAACTTGATAGTGGCGCGCCTCTCTCCAGCGTTTGAGATAAATTACTTAAAAGAACTCACGAATCTAGGCGTTTTGTGGAGCATGTTTTTTATTTTTTATCATACTAGGTATATGATATGATGTTTTTGGCGCCCCCTGAAACTGCCGCCCGGGGCGGGTGCACCCGCCTGCCCTCCCTAGATCCGGGGCTGTCCATTTTTAAAACCCATATCACTTGTGGTGAAGTTGAACCTTGTGAAGATAAGTTTAAGATCTTGTAGGACGTCGCAGAGACGACGTATGAACTCTAACCAGAGTATAAATAAGTTAGTTTGGGAGATAGGAGGTCCGATGACAATAATTAGGTATATAATCTGAGTAAGAATAACCTAAATGTCGATCTGTCATCATACATAGTATAAAACAAAGTCGCTTCCCGCTGTCTGTCTGTCCCTATGTATGCTCAGATCTTTAAAACTACGCAACGGATTTTGATGCGGTTTTAATAGATAGAGTGATTCAAGAGGAAGGTTTTAGTATATAAATAACCGGCATCCACGCGGGCGAAGCCGCGGGCATCATCTTGTTAAATGTATAATCGCACAAACAGTCCTACACACATTTTACTAGACGATTATAAACATAAAATAAAGGCGTCAATGACACTACCATAGCTCGGCACCCTCTCTCCAAGAGAGGGGAACGCTTGCAATCGGCTGATGCAACTACTGCGGTGTACTGTCAACTGTTATGTAAACTGTCAACAACCCTACGGCCCACACTAGTAAAAAAAGTATGATCTAAGGTCCAGAAGATTATGTAAAATATGTTAGATTAATACAGGATTGAAAGTACTGAAATAGAACCTAAAATTGTGTAGATTACTAAAGTTAACACCTGTTTAGTCTTGTATATTTTTATATTTTTAAATCAAAATTGAAATATATGTACATATATTGAGATTGTTTGTTCATCTCTTTTGGGTGTGTGTCCAAATGAATTTAACCTATCTATATGGTATGCAGATATATTTTCGTATATAAATACCTATCCTAAGGTGAAAACGTGACTTTAGGTGAATATATAACTTAGGATCAACGATCATAGAAAAGACTGAATATCGTTGCTTAGGATGAATATATCGTGTTAGTTCTCTCTTATTTAGATCAAGGTTCAGATATATCAATAAAATGTTTAGTTTAGTTTTAATTTGGAATAATTTGATTTAAATAAATATATCTCAATATTTCAGTTACATAAATGCCTGAAATACTTGCAAAGTTATTGATTAAAATATTTTATAGAATTTGAAAGTGAAGATTCGTGAGCGTATTTTTAATGAAAAAATATTAATATTAAAAAAATGCACTTACTTGCACATGTGTACCTATTTAATATGTGTGTATGTAATATTATGTATACCTAAATCACTTAAACTTTGTAATTAAATGTGAAGGGTGAACACAAAATACAAACAACGAAGTTATATTTTAAAGAAATTTATATTGTCTACATTTTTCAATGTTAAACCAGCAACAATTGGCTAGAGTATTTATCTAACAGTCTTATTATTTTAAGTACAGAGTATAAAATCACTGCCGAAATTTATACAAATTAAATGCAATGGGTAAGTACCTATAAAGAAATGCAACAGTTCCGTTTGGCTAAGGGGTAACATCAGAAACGCAAATTAACAACATTAACACAATTCCTGACATTTCAACTAAATTAAGCTACTTACCTAAGGTTAGTAAATAAATAATCGCTTATTCTAGGGTAACTTTAATAAATTAATGAACTTTCGTTCCTAGTCTTAGACCAGACTTTTAAACAATCATTATATATGATCGGATAGGCAGTAACAGTCTTTGGTTCCCTATATACATAATTACAGAATTCATGTTACTTTCACAACGCGATGTTTCCTTTTCTTCCTGTCCGAAGAGACAGCGGTTCGACTGAACGAAATTAATTTGTGGCGAATTGATGAACAACATTTTAACATTTTTATTTGAAAAAGGGGAATATTATTAAAGTTACGACGATTGAGACGGCATGGCGCTTAATAGACCCCCGTGGGATCTAGGCCGAGAGCCATTTTTAAAAATTAACAATTAATAGAAAAAATGAAGTTAACCTAGTACACGTTGGTGGGGTCAAGCACGACCATTTTGAGTTTTTAACAGATAACTAACACTATAAAAGTTTTTTTCAGTACACTCCGGTGGGGTCTAGGCCCATTTTGAAGCAC
This sequence comes from Drymonia ruficornis, assembly GCA_947859195.1. NCBI lineage: Eukaryota > Metazoa > Arthropoda > Insecta > Lepidoptera > Notodontidae > Drymonia > Drymonia ruficornis. The sequence goes on along the minus strand of OX401926.1, from coordinate 6,240,528 downwards.
TTTTTTCTTCACACGAAATTTTCAGTACACTCCCGTAGGATCGAGCCCGAACATTTTTGCAGGATTTTCAAATTCCAAAACAAAATCAGGAAATTTGAGTTTATCTCAAATCAGTAGACTCCAGTGGGATCCAAAACGAACATCTTGATCACGATAATTTTTCGAAAATTCTTCAAATAATCAGTAAACACCAGTGGGGTCCAGGCCAAACATTTTCGCCGATTTATTATTAAAAATACAGATTTCTCTTCAAAAATAATCTGATTAAATCTTCAGTAGATGCCAGTCGGGTCCAAAACTTTGATGTCCATAATTCAAATGATTCTTGAACTTGAAAAATATCGATGTTATTTACGGTGGTAGCGCGCGCGGGACGGAGTAGCGTGCGTTCGCTCTTGTGGTTGTCTGTCGACTGGTGGCTGCGCGACCACGTGCCTTCCTTTTATAATCACCTCTCGTGCGTACTCGCGCATTTTTTGCGAATTGAATTTGGAAGCTTTCAGCCGGGTGGGCGTCCGTGCGCCCCCGCCCTTGCGATATTGTTTTTTTTCTGCGTTATTTTTTTAATGCCACGTTGCTAGTTAGCACATGCTGTAACAGATAATAATCGTATTAAGGTACCTCTACTTTTCTATACATAGCTCAAAGTTCGATCTTTAAAAAATATTATTTCATTATGATAATGAATACTAAGTAATTACTCCATAAATTATCACCAAATATTATAATTATTATTATTCACCTAATTATTTTTATTGCATAAAATATGTTTACTTAATTACTAACAGTTTTTTTATACCTAAAGATTTTAAAATGTGTTTAATATTTCATAACCTCTCTATGCATGACAATAATCGAAAATTGCACCGTAAGCTTCTCTATGCAATTTATTGAACGTGACCTGATTGGATATTAAGAGATATTAATACGTGTTTTAAGAGTATAATACCTACTACTTTAACACACTCTATAACATTTGGAATAATATAAAATCACGTTTTCACGTAATATTTTTTTATGAAAATTCCATTTATGAATTTTAAAACAAAATAGATTGATGCCTTGTTTCATGTTAATAGAAACGTATTAATATTGCTTTTACAGTAATTTTTGTATGATGTGGTAAAACCAACCTGCAAAAATAAATTTCCATTTAATTCTTGTTTGTCGTTCAAATAAATAATAATAAACTTAAATAATGTATTGCGTATTATTTGCTAATTAAATTGGTAGGTAATAATAAGGACGTGGACCTAGTACCTATGACGACTGTTTGTATAACTGAATGGGTTATTTCAAGTGAAGGGTACCTAATTGGGTAAACAACATGAATGAATCAAATACAAAATAACAATAATATTATATAGAGCACAATAATATTAATTTCATTATAAATCGGCATAATATTATGTTACAAGCAATAACTACGCGTGTATGTAAAAAAAATAAAAAGATGTCACCACACTAATCAATCGATCCATGATCGTTCGAACGTTACTCTATGTATAATCGGTCGATTTATTTCGACTCATCTTATTCTTCCATCGATCGATGGATCGAACGATAGTCGATCTATTGACGTAGTCACCCTTACGTGGATAAGTGTCTCCATCATGGAATAAAGACTTCATTAAGTTTATTTGAAAATCGAACATTATACATGTGATTCAATTGCTATGGGGGATCCCCAAATAGTTGCAAGTTTAATTGAATATGGATTGCATATGCTTTATGCTTGATATTGAGTATTGTTATACATATTAAGTATTATATTATAATTCTCAATATATTATGGGGAGATACCCCTATAATATAAATTATAAATTAACTATAAACATAAATACAGTTTATGGTAGGTAATAAAAAAATATAACAAATGTATTAATATGACATGCTAACCTTTTGTATGTAATATTGTTTTTATTTATTATTATTATTTAATTTTTAGTTAAATTAGTTTCCCTAGGTTAGTGTACTTTAAAAATCCCACTAATATTATAAATGTGAATGTTTGGATGGATGGATGTTTGTTACTCTTTCACGCAAAAACTACTGAACGGATTTGGATGAAATTTGGCACAGAGATAAGTTATAGTATGGAATAGCACATAGGCTACTTTTTATTCGATAGTATGTTCCCGAGGGATAAATTATGAGCGGACGAAGTCGCGGGCAAAAGCTAGTACATTATATGCGGCAGTAGTAATGACCTTAGTCCGTCGCCCTCATTTCGCGGCTATTTAGATATAAGGTATTTTGAACTCTATGTGGCGATGTCAGATCGTGTATTTCCGCGATTCTTTCACTTGCTAAACTAACCACTTAGCTATGTTATAGTGACATACTTATTAAGATCAATTTGGAGAGTCATGTATTTCTTCTGATTTATTTTACTATTTTCCTGTAATGTAGAGAAGGTTATAAGTTTTGTATCGATATTAAAATGTAATAATTTATTTCAATTGTAATAAACATTCACCCATCTCTAGGAATGTTACTCGATGGTATTTTTTTATTCATAAAATGGAAATAGTCAGTAAACTAGAATAAAAGAATAAGAAGTTACTGTTCGAAATTTAAAACAAATACTTTTGAATTAAAAAAAAATATCTTCGGCATAATAAAGAAAATCGTACATTTTAATCCTTGTTCCCAACAACTAAAGTGTACATAAATATCTAAATCCTTGCCACTGGCTCCCGCAAATCCCACAGGCGTTTAAATAATCCCATTAATCCCGCAATCGCTACCGCCATATTGTAGTAAACTTTTCTCACAAAACGAAAGATTAAAAATTAGAAAACTAAAATATTTCTACGTTTGACGCTTTTATTTTATGATGTTCGATTTTCAAATTTAATCTTTTTAAATCGCTTCGGATTAGAGATTCGGTCTGTAATCTTGTAAACGGTCACCGCAATATTGTTAATGTAAAGATTCCGTGTAATTTTCGGTGACAATCAAATAAAGAGAATTAGGTATTTGTAATTCCTGAAGAGTTGCAGGTGCACTGTTGTAGACTTACATTTCAGGTGCATGAATGTTTTGCAACGAGTTTCAGCAGATCCTGAAACAACAATCAATTTTATAGCTTAAATGTTTACTGAAACATGTTCACGGAAGCTCGTAAATTCGTATTGAAACATTGTTTTACTGGTGAATGCACTGATCTTATAAATTGGGTGAATTTAAATTTAATTCAATTGCCTTTCGATGTACCTTATTAAATTAATAAAATAATGACAACATTTTAAATTTAGAACACTTTTGTTCTAAAATATAATAAATTCAAATAACCCAGGGACGGATTATAGAACTTCTGCAACGGATTAAAATGGCCAGTTAAGGATTAGAAGATAAATAATTATAATCAGCTTATAATGAACTGAAGTTTGCGACTGTAATAATATTGATGTACCGACTAATCTTCTAAGACCTTAGAGTTTTATTTTCGGTTCCTATAAAGAGTATGCTGGTAGTATTAAAGGATCAGGTAATTAGTGGAACCCTGGTCGAAATATTTGGTGCGTTACAACGTATTGGCGTTTTGAAGTTGAATGACGACCGACGATGTATTTGGTCTAACTTAGCCTGTAACACGTCGAGTTTAAATAGCAATAAAGCATAAAATTATTTACAATACGATATAGATAAAATACCAATCATAACTCAATTTCATTACGAACTTAGGCCGGTATTAATAAAAGGATCTCAAATCTCGAGGTGGAACTAAAGTGCGCTCTTGAGATGTCTTTTAACTTTTAGTACTGAATGACATTAGGACATTACCAATGTCGTTCTCAAATTTGAGTTCGATCCATTAATACCGGATGATCTCAACTGCGTTTGAATAATGGTTTGTATTTATTTGTAAGTATTAAAATAATTATTAAGCAAACCCCTATTTAAGTTACTAAGGAAACCTAACATTATTGCGCTTGGTAACGATTGGGCATAATTTAGATTGTATTTTAATTAAAATAATTTAACGCGAAATCATGTTAGATGACGTAAACCTTAATAAATTCAGTTTCCTTCTAATATACTTATCGGTTAATGCTATATTACCCATGCTTTATTAAAACGTCACATAAAAACCCACAGGAAACATAGTTGCGGGTTCACTTAGCGACATATTATTCCAACCAATAATTATTAAGATTAATAAAAATTAGGTTTATCGCAGCGCGTACGCACATTATTGAAAAAACCGGAAATTATGTATTAATACTTTTCCGTAGAGGGCGACACTAGAGTAGTTGCGTGGTGTTGGTAACACACCCATACACGACGATATTTGACACTAATGCACTCAGTGTCTGAGTGTGTATATACCACCGCGACGCATAGTTACAGTTAAAGTGACGGTGTCGCTACACTGAAATACACTGAGTGTCGAGTGTCGCCGTGTATCCCGAGCATAAGGCCATGCGTTCACGGTGCTTCTCAATTCACAAAGATAATAATATTAGAGACGTGGTTTTGCAATGGAAAGTGTTTAAGAGACGCGAGGCCCAGTTATTGCTTAGTCTAGTGACAAGTTTGCTCTCAGATTTGAGATCAATGTATTAATATCGGCCTAAAAATCAGCATAAAATATTTATTTTGTGTATATTTTTACCTACCTATACTATTTGCAGTATACCTATTACATCTCACCGCAAAATTTTGTGATAATTAAACACTTTGACCGAAATAAAAAACCACAAATTATTAACCATTTTCAATAGGGGACCGGTTTGTTAACGAGGGCTGTAATTGTTAGGGAAATTACTTGATAATTGTGTGAGATAGTAAATTGTAATCAGTTGAGTATTTAAGATAAGCACTCGTTCCAATATTGGGCACGGATTTCCCCTCAATGCGAGGGGGGTTTGGACCATAATTGACCACTTTGACCCAGTATTAATCCCCTTGATCTAGCGTTTACCCGTGACTTCGCTTAGAATTCGAAGGTAAAATGCACAGTAGGTATAGTTTCTATGTACTATACTATTTTCTTTGCATACTACTTAAGTACCACCAGGTACAGTCTGTCCATGTGTCTTCTGTAAAAAAAATTACTGTAGTATTTTTTTCACGCTTTTTGGGTCAAATTAATGTTGATTTTGATTTCGTATGAGCTACTTAGCCTGAAGACAAAATATTTCTATTCAGTTACAGCTTTATAGGAACACTTACCCCCAAATTTATAGATTTTTAGCCAGTTTACAATAGTCTTAAAATCAGTTACTGGGAACAAAAGTACTTGTAATGCATGTAAGTCCATGTTAACATACTATAAATTTGGGGGTTTAACTTGTAAATTCATACTAAGGTTTCGTGAAGTCTTTATGATTTTTTAAGCAGTCATGCTTTTTTAACATCATAACACTTTTGCGTCATCCTGTACATTTAAATTGTTTTATAACCCCAAACGCATATTGTGCAAATTGTTTTCAAGGTCGCCATTTTAAAAAACAAGCAAATGGTTGCTAACAACGAGGGTGTAATTGCTATTTTATTGCCAATAGAATGAGCATTTGTGTTTGTTATTGTGCAAAAAATTGCAACCTTTTTAGGACTTTTTTACGATTAGAAAGCGAGTACCTAAGGGATGACTTTCTGTGAGTTCTAAGAATTAGAACATTAAAGGGTGGGTGTCAGTATAATAATAATGCATCATAGTTTGGCTATTTTGAGCCTAGCGGCCTACGCTCGAACTACTGCGCCAAGCGGTCGGCCAGAGTTGCAAAAAACCAGGAAATTAAAAATGAAAACTGATTAAAAACTTGTTTAAATCATTGTTTAAAACATTGATTTAAAACAGGAGCAGAAAAAAACATTGTTGTTAATTGTTTAAAACATGTTTTAAACACGGTGTTTAAAACAAGATGATTTTTTCGTAACAACTCTGCGGCCAAATAGATGTTAAGTCGAACGCCTCAGCTGTAGGTAATTGAATGCAGCTATACTATAATGTAGCTAAGCTATACTATAATTAGTATACAGACTGGTGCGACATGGGTAGTATCACTCTCTCACAGAAGATCGGCGTAAAGTTGTTATTACAGCTGCGTTTTGTTCGATGAGTGAGAAAGCCGGAAGTCCAAACCCCCCCCCCCCCCCCCTCCCACGTCCCTTCCCTCTGTCCCACTCCCCTTCAGGTCAGCAACGTGCGAGCGATGCCTTCGATATTGCAAGCATCTATTCGCTACCGTAACTGCTTAACATCAGGCGGGCCGTACGCTTGTATGCCACCTTAGTCTCATAAAAAAATGTATTCACAAAGAATACAGACAGTCGTCAGTCAAGGTAAACGAGGATTTTGTCTTCTGACTAGCGTATAACATATGGAGGAAGGGGAAAACATCGTGAGGAAACCTACCTATCCCTCGGGATTAGGTAATAGTCAGTTCCTGTATACACGGCGACACGGTTCACCACCTGTCACGTTGGGTTCTGACTATCTGGTGAAACGTGGGCTTTGAGTTGACTTAATACCTCCACAATGTGGTGGTGTATGACCACTCAAGCCTCTGACTACCCCCGAATGGGGATAAAAGTCGTGACGTTATATTTATATATATATATATAGGAAGGAACTCTCCAAATGTAAGAAGAATGTAGACACCTAGGGTTGATAATGACGCAAATATGAATACCTGACCGCGACGTTCTTATGCATCAAACATATAGTCATTTAGTTCGTTATGACGTTATAATTGACGTAAATTGCAACTACGTGGCTGTGGGTTTCAATACAATTAGGTTTTTTTATGGGACTAGACCCGTCACAACTCCTGCCAGCTTTTATCTGGGCTCGTCAACGAACCTTGGTGTCATCGTTGGATACCATTTTCACAGTATAAATATAGTAAATACTATACTAAATATAGTACTATATTTATACTGTGCCATTGTCGACCCTGGTTAACAAAGTGGCCAGGTTTATAGTAGTATAAAATGAAATAGGATGCGGTAGTCAGAGGCTTGAGTGGCCATACACCACCACATTGTGGAGGTGTAAAGCCAACTAACTCAAAGCCCACGTTTCACCAGATAGTCGGAACCCAACGTCATAGGTAGTGACCCTTTTCACCGTGTATACAGGAACTGACTATTACCTAATCCCGAGGGATAGGTAGGTTTCCTCACGATGTTTTCCCTCACCGTCAGCGAACTGTAAATTATGCACATAGATGAGAATTCATCCATTGGTGTATGCTTCACCGGGGTTTGAACCTGGGACCTTCTGATTGCTAGCCCAACCTGTTCAGCCCTAGGCTACAGCCGCTTAGTAGTATAGTAACATAGTAGTATAGTAGCACAGTAATATAGGAGTAAAGTAGTATGGTTTACTATCTTCTGCCCGCGACTTCATCCGCGTTGACATTACAACTTCCTGTAGTAGGTAAGTTTTGTAAAAATCCCTCAAGAACCTGTCAGTTTTTCGGGATAAAAAGTAGCCTGTGTCCTTCTCCGAGGTCTTGTTTATCTCCATACCAAATATCATCAAAATTGGTCTAGCGGTTTAGTCGTGAAAACGTGACAGACGTGACAGAGTTACTTTCACATTTATAATGTTAGTATAGATGGGACTTAAGCGAGGTCTACTAATAATGAGGTCCTTGGTCTTTTGATTCATTTAGGTATCTCGACTTTAGGTTTAAAAATCTGACCACCAACTCAGACTCGGCTGTAGGTACGTATCCTTCTACGTTGGATCGTAAAATATAGGTAAAAAAAATACGTACAACAGAGGACCTTGACCTACCTATCTATCGGGGAACAGAGGTATGACGGTATAAGAAAATGTCCCACGATATACATGCGTCAAAATATTTTTTTGTTCCCGTGTAATTTCCGAATTCCCAGCTAACCACTGCTAACGTCACACAAGGAACTGGCGGTTTCGGCTGTACTCTGATTGGTCATAGAAGTCAGTCGTATTAATTTTATGCCCACAGATTGTATCTGTAACTTGAATTATATTTGAACATGCAATAATCACAGTTCACATTCATTAGATTTAACTACGTATGTATGTATAGTCCGCGACAGGTCGAGATGACATTCGGGTTATGAGCTTTTTTCAGAATAAAATCCGAATCAAAATTAGCAGGACCCGCAACGCAACAGAATAATTTAATTTAATAATTTTGTGGGCGATTTTAATTGTTTATCGGGTCCTGTAAATTTTGATTCGGATTTTATTCTGCAAAAAGCACATAACCCGAATGTCATCTCGACCTGTCGCGAAATATATGTATGTATGTAATGTCACGACTTTTATCCCCATTCGTGGGTAGTCAGAGGCTTGAGTGGCCATACACCACCACATTGTGGGGGTATTAACCAACTCAAAGCCCACGTTTCACCTGATAGTCAGAACCCAACGTGACAGGTGGTGAACCTTGTCGCCGTGTATACAGGAACTGACTATTACCTAATCCCGAGGGTTAGGTAGGTTTCCTCACGATGTTTTCCCTCACCGTCACGACTACGGACTACGTCCGCTAGGAATTAAATGGGTTTTAGTTTTTTAAACAACAGTAGCCTACCGCAACTTAGCTTTTCCCCGGCACTCGTCGAAGGTCAAACCTTAGCGTCATCGTTGGACACCATTGTCGATCCTGGCTTACAGGAGTAAGTGGGAGTGTGGCGGGCCTAGTATCCCGTTGCTGCTATTAGCAATTATTGCCAGACTAACACACCAACTGTATGGTCCCAAACTAAGTAACGCTTATACTATTGGTACCGTACAATGGACTGCAGGCGATCCCAGACAGAGTAAATTACGAAAAGGCCATTTCCGAAATTCGCCTCTAGCGGGAATCGAACCAGCAACCACCCGATACAGTGAGCCGAGCGGCCTAAGCTCAAACCACTACGCCGTGGTCAACAATCATCAAGCAATCGTATCTTAAAAGCACCCAAAAGCATTTCTCTTAGAAAAAAGCTTAACGTTTTCGCTATTGTTTCAGTTGACAATTCAAACAATTGGAGCATTACGCAGGTACTGTCGCCCAACAGTCGCACGGTAGCTGCCCAACAATTAGTTATGCATAATTATTCTCTAAATATAACAGAAAGTTAGTTTGAAAGGGCTGTGGTGGGCGGTGAAAGGGCAATATAATCCTCCTTATTTATTTATTGTAGGGTGAAACTAGACGAAACTGCCCCTCTAGACAAGTGGCTGACGTCTACAATCGTTCCTTCAAAGCTTCATGTATGGAAATTACATAAGTCCCGTGATCTACGTAGCGACTTGTAATGTCATTTCCATACATCGTGAAGTCTATTCTATTCGATTAGCGTTCATGCCACTTGTCTAAGGGGGCTGGTCACTTTCCGTGCATATTTTAGCTATCTAAAATATAAATTGTATCCAAAACCGCTTGGTGCAGTGGTTCAAGAGTAGGCTGGGTGCATCGGGTGGTTGCGGGTTCGATTCCCGCCAGGGGCAAATTTCAGAAACCGCCATCGTAATTTGCCATGGTCTAGGTGTCACTGGGATCATGCCCAGTCCATTGTACGGTACCCATAGTACAAGCGTTGCTTAGGTTGGGACCATACATTTGGTGTATTTGTCTGGCGATATACATTTAAAGATCGCAATCAATATGTAATGATTATGAAAATGTATTTATTAAGAATTCCTTGGAATTTTTAGCATTGGCCAGAGATGTTCAATGCCATGGACAATCTCATCTGCCTACCATTTCAGGGAATACCAGCGCGATGGTATATGTTCATAGACAACGCAAATTTAGACGCAGTTTGAGAAAACAAGTTTGTTAAGAGGAGGGTTCGAAATTTGGTTGATTTTCTATTCTACTTTTTCTTTAAGTAAGTATGTGGACTAGGAATCTTATATTTAGATGTATGATTTTTGACTATATTATCTTGAGTATCTTTAAATCCAAATCACGATTTGATGAAATTTTCTCGATAAAAAAAATTTATGAAATGAGCTCTAATTATTTACAATTTTCCTTGCTACCACGATGTTTTTACGATTTAGATCACGAAATTATTTCTAAAACATAGCAAATAATGATATCTAAACTACCCTTCAACCATATTTTAATTCATGAAGTAGTTTTTTTTTAATTCAAGTAAATGTGGTTTGGCGCTTACGTTGTTTATTTCCGAGCGCGCGCACAATATCGCCATCTCACATTTTAAGTACTTGAACTAACCATGTCTCTCTCTAACTTTGTATTGTCAGTGTCCGCTCGGACTTGTTCGACGTCGGACCTGTGAAGGATTTTTTAAAAAATATTACGAAAAAATATTACGGTCGTGCCACATTACAGGTACAGTACAGTATTTACAGTCCGCCGACGCCTATGATAAATAAATAAATATCCTTGGAAATTCTTTTACACATGACTACCTGATCCCAAACTAAGCAGAGCTTGTACTATGGAAACCAGATAACTGATATTACTACATATACTACTTTTTGTTTGTAAATACAAACTAAATATACACTTAATTACACCTAGACTCGGGACATGCGGACATGTTCATGCACACAAATGCATGTCCTGGGCAGGAATCGAACCTACGACCTGCACTGCAGCGTGATTTTCGTTTGCTTTTCCTTGTCTTGTGTAATTTCTTTTCATCTCTTGTCATTTTGTGTCATCTCTTGTCATTTTGTGTCATCTCTTGTCATTTTGTGTCATCTCTTGTCATTTCATAGTTATTCGTGTCATTTCTGTAAAAACTCCCTATTTCGCTTACTGTTATATACTTGCAGCATGGTCTTGGGCCGACAGTGGGAATACATTGCTTGTCAAAACAATGGAGTCGCTTTATTGCGTTTGTTGTAGGTATGGATGGGCAAGTAATAAATATATCACATAACATTACAGATATGGATAGGAAAATGTTTGTCCGTCCTATTCAATCTATTATATTATAAACGAAAGTAACTCTGTCTGTTACCTTTTCACGGCTAAACCGCTGAACCAATGTTGATGAATTTTGGTATGGAGATAGACTGGGTCTTGGCGGAGAACATAGGCTACTTTTTAGGGTTCCAAAGGGTGCTAACGGGACCCTATTACTAGGCCTACGCTGTCTGTCTGTCTGTCTGTCCGTCTGTCAGCGCGGGCTGTATCTCACGAACCGTAACAGGTAGAGAGTTGAAATTTTCACTGAATGTGTATTTCTGTTGCCGGTGCAGAACAAATACTAAAAACATAATAACATTTAAAAATAAATATCAAGTCTCAAACTTGATATTTTTGATGTGTTTATTCTACGGTGGTACGGAACCCTTTATGTGCGAGTCCGACGCCTTCAGATCTTATGAATGTTTTCTTGAAATAAATATAGTGTATTTTAAGTAATTAACTGGCCAACCCTCAACCTACCATGTTAGGATCTTTTTCGTTCTAGCGGGTGTAAACCGTGATTTAACGAGTTAATGTGATAATTTTTGTATTTAAATTATTCAATTCAATGTATTTGTTTCAGACATAGTCCAATATTGATTATTAAAATTATTATAATTTCACAATAAATATAAAACAATAAATAAAAGTAAAATTAAATTAAAAAAAATATAAAAATATTTTTTATTTTTCATGTTTTATCATTAAAATACAATATAATATAACATAAATTAAAATAAAATACAATAAAATAAAAACCTACCCCTAATTAAACAAATACCGTCCGCGTGGGATACTGGCTGCATGTCCTCCCTGTATTCAAGCTGTTCCTGTTGTCAAGCGAATTTTTTGAGCAAGGAAAGAGCCAGCCCTCTTGTCACCTGTGGCGGTAACCAGTCTAAGGGTGATTTTGATAGATAAAAAAATAAAGATAAAAAGATAAACAATAAATAAATGCATGGTTAAATCAATAAAATTAATAAAAACTGAAAATTAAATTAAAAAATAAATTAAATATGGTAAAAATAAATATTATGACACCGCTGATGACTTCATGATCGGCATCGAAGTTAAGTACCAAAGTATTCCTTTGCCTACGAAACATGAAAAAGATACTCATATCCGGCAGTCAGTCACTGACACAGAGTATGTACATTTTTACCCGACTACGGTGGGCGGAGGGTTATGATTTTGACCGATATGTATGTATGTTCATCTGCTCCCGTATAACGTCCAAACTATTTTTATCATAATAATTTGACTAATGAGATATCGTTGGACGCGTCTGGATCGTCCGCTGGTTATAGGCTATTATACGATCGAAATATTGTTATACGTATCTATCAGCATATTGTAGGTATCGTTTGTCTTCTTTTGACTTACTTTGTCTTCAGCAATAAAAACAACATAGAAATTAAATTATTTTTTTCAAATACACTCGACATAAAAATCCCATATAAAACGAAAAAAATATATTTGAATATTTTCATCCATTTCATCTATTTTAAAAGGTGCACTGGGACATATTATTTTAATTGTACGAATTAAACAATGTTGTTCCTTCAAAAAATAACTATACTATAGTCTACTCCATAGCTGTTCTGTCCTAGCTAAGCGAGAGGGATATATCCTTCGGCAGCTCACGCGACGCTAGCCACACCCCGAAACTAAAATTCATTTTTTTCTTGTATCGTCTTAAACCAGGTCACGCGTCTGAAGTCAACGAATCGTTGGGAGGACGAGAAATTCGACTCGAAAGATCAATGGTAATGACAGATGTCAGGTGATAATTTTAAGATATATTAAGGCGGCTACTCACGATGCAATTTCGTATACAATCCGTTGACTCAACTTGAGTTGATTTGACAGTTTGTGTGATGAAGAGGCACATTGACGCCTATTTTTAAACCGACTTCAAAAAAGGAGGAGGTTTCTCAATTCGACCGTATATTTTTTTTTTTTTTTTTTTTTTTTTTATGTGTGTTCGCGGATAACTTCGTCGTTTATGAACCGATTTTGATGAATCTTTTTTTGTTGGAAAGGAGATATTCCAGCGGTGGTACCATGATAAGGAAACCAGGATCTGATGATGGCATCCCAGAGAAATCGAGGGGAACCTTCGAAAATCGTAGGGACGACTAGTGCGTTTGTAATTTTTTTCATTAACTATTTTAAAGCACTACTATTTTATGAAGGTCTGGAGTCGATCTGATGATGGAGCCGAAAGACAGTCGAGGGAACTCCTCAACGATTTACAGCAATTACCTGGTGTTTGGGCTTGATTAATTTGTATTGATGAGAACTTTACACCTAGATGGGTTGTGACTGTCATTATGGGTCTAATGATGAAGACAAAGGACAGTCAAGGGAACTCCTCAACGTTTTACAGTAGCTACCTTGTGTTTGGACTTAATTCATTTCTATTGATGAGAGCTTTACACCTAGATGGGTTGTGACTGTCATTAGGGATCTGATGATGAAGACGAAGGACAGTCAAGGGACTCCTCAACGTTTTACAGTAGCTACCTTGTGTTTGGGCTTGATTAATTAGTATTGATGAGAACTTTACACCTAGATGGGTTGTGACTGTCATTAGGGGACTGATGATGAAGACGAGGGACAGTCAAGGGAACTCCTCAACGTTTTACAGAAGCTACCTTGTGTTTGGGCTTGATTAATTAGTATTGATGAGAACTTTACACCTAGATGGGTTGTGACTGTCATTAGGGGACTGATGATGAAGACGAGGGACAGTCAAGGGAACTCCTCAACGTTTTACAGTAGCTACCTTGTGTTTGGGCTTGATTAATTAGTATTGATGAGAACTTTACACCTAGATGGGTTGTGACTGTCATAAGGGGTCTGATGATGGAGTCAAAAGACAGTCGAGAGAACTCCTCAACGATTTACAGCAATTACCTGGTGTTTGGGCTTGATTAATTTGTATTGGAGAGAACTTTGCACCCATATGGGTTATAAGTGCCATTACAGGTCTAATGATGGAGACCATAGACAGTCGAGGGAATTCCTCAAAGATTTACAGCAGTTACCTTTTGTTGGGCTTACTTCATACGGTTCAATATGCCAAAATGTTCATTGGTATGGCGCCACTAAAAATCGTGAAATAAAATTATTTTTATAAAAAAAAAAAAACCGACTTCAAAAAAACCTGGATCACTAAAAAGCCTGAAATAATATTTCTATTACCACCTCTGCCTACCCCTTTGGGAAAACCAGACGTGATGGTGTGTTATCGAGTATTTGGAGTCGGTGCCAATCTATCTTCTTACTTTTATAGTAGCTATACTTGGCATACCAAGATTGGCACCGACTCCAAATACTCGATAACACACCATCACGTCTGGTTTTCCCAAAGGGGTAGGCAGAGGTGGTAATAGAAATATTATTTCAGGCTTTTTAGTGATCCAGGTTTTTTTGAAGTCGGTTTTTTTTTTTTCTTCTATTACTACAACTACTTCATCAAATTGAATCGACGGATTGAATACGAAATTGCATCGTGAGTAGTCGCCTTTACTTTTTAATGTTATAGAGTTATTTTTTAAAGAATAGCGCTACTTCTTGACACTGGCTTTATGCATAGAGCTGACGCGAAATAAAAAAAGTTAAGTAGTTTTTAGGGAAACGTTGTCCCTTCGAGGAATCTTATTTTAAAATTAGACTATACTTAACTATATGTCATATTTTGAAGGAGGGAGGGAACATCGGAAACCTACCTATCCCTCGGGATTAGGTAATAGTCAGTTCCTGTATACACGGCGACAAGGTTCACCACCTGTCACGTTGGGTTCTGACTATCTGGTGAACCGTGGGCTTTGAGTTGGTTAATACTCCCACACAATGTGGTGGTGTATGGCCACTCAAGCCTCTGACTACCCCCGAATGGGGATTAAAGTCGTGACGTTACATTTCATGTCATATTTTTTTCAATAAAATAATCTTTAAACGTCTCACTATCTTGAGCAATTAACACCGCCATGAAAAAGACACTAAAGAATTATGAATGAATGAAAAATGTTAAATAACGATACGACGTGAATAATAATCATAATTTATACGTCTGGTCAACTAAATATACAATTATTGGTTTCACTACCCACCAATTTAAATAAAAGAAAGCAGACTCGAACACGAGTGGAGAACGTTTTTCGCAGATAACCCTACCAAACTAAAATGTACTTACGACTGTGGAAGTATATTCCAACTGTGATTATTTTTAACTTAGTTCGGTTATAGAAGGCCTGAATTAGAAATGTCAAAGTCAATGAACTGAGCCCGCCACCGTCTAGGGTCACAGATTAAATAATTACTAGTAGGTTATCTGTGGTAAAAAAAAAGTATTCGTATATTAATAATTTAGATTAATCATTTATTCCTGAATTTCAGGCCTTACCATTATTAATTTTACATTTTACCTGTGTATTTAATCAAATACACATAATTATTACATAAATATAATATAGAATTAATTAATACAAAACGTTTAATCAGCATTCGTGGAATTTTAAACCGCAGAGTTTAGTTACCAGTCTCCTCGTACGATAACAAAGCTAAACTTAATAATTATTACAGTGGGAAATACCTGAAACAATATTTAATTAATATTTCATAATTTAACTGCTAAGTAACTAATTACAACGTTTAGGTATAGAGCATTGCCATGGCGAATATCTACCATGAAACCGGTTCGAATTTCGTCGAGGCAAATTTCAGTGATTCAGTGCTCAGATATCCTTTCAAGATTTTATGAAGTTTCCAACTTTTATTTTTGTAAAAAAAAATATTTCAGATTATTTTATAGGTACCTACTTAAGTGCTTACATTTGTTTGGATTGAGATACGTAGGTTACAAATTAAATAAATAATTGAGCTACATAGCCTACTTATTGCTTTTTCAGTGTCTCTACTTGGTAATGTAAGTGAATGCAATGGGCGGTTTCCCATAGAAATTATTTACTAGTCTTCTTGTCAGACAGGTAAGCCCATGGTTCGACTCCAAGTTGTTGTATCTTTAATGTTGTTATAGGTATCTATAATGTCTTGCCCATAACGGTACCTATACAAAAATTGCGTACCTCCTTCGAGATCTGTGCACAATCTGTGACGGCATTTTTGTAGTTTTATGACAAACTTGCCGTTTTTTATCGCACAACAAATGCACTTAAATTGCAACTATTAGGGGATTTTTACGGTTAGAAAGTTGGCAAGGACGAAACTTTGAAGTATTTGTTGTTTAAAAAACACTATTTTTGTTTCGTTTAGCTGTAGAATTAGAAATGACAATTGCCAAGTTCCAAACACGAAATGCACCTTAATTTACTACCAATACTAGTGGAAAACAAGAAGAATTGAAGCCTCAAATGCAGTAAATAAAACATTTGAATATCTATAGTGTTCTTAAAAAAAGATTCCAACGAATTGAGAACCTCCTCCTTAAAAAAGAAACAAAAAATTCAAAAATGGAACATTGTCGCATTTACTCCTTTATTGCTTAACCCTTTAATTGTCACTGCATCCCATGCTACTAAACAAACATATTAAAAGAATTAAAAAAGTAATTGGGTCGAGTTTCAAGGACACACTAATGTAGGTACGTAATTTTAAAACAAGTTTAGCGTTGCGCAAACACAATAATTACAATATAAAAAGCGGCTATTACCATTACTTTTTTATGGTTGCTGGAAAGATGTTTTTATAAAAATCTTTGGCGGCACAGTTTACCTACTTTTATTGCGGTATAGAACTATGGACCAATATTTAAAGGCCTTTGGGTACGGCGAACATCACTAATAAGTAAACTTTACCTTATTTTTAAAACATAAATAATTAGGTATAATTAGTTTTTTAAATGAATTTTATAATTTAACAATTAATTAATCCTATTTGGTAGTAGACATTGATGTATTATTTAAACAGATATGATACCTCCTAACATTGGCATCACCAGGCCTATGATCAGCGCACCACTACATGCAGCGAAATTCACATATGTGTTATCGCACTCGCAATTACTTCTTGGTAATATCTTTGGTAGTAGATATAAGTATTATTAAAATAACATAGCCTGCACTAACACAAAATCTATAAAACGTCACTTCCTACTATGGAAAACCTTGTAAAAGTACGATTTCGGGGAACGCGGCAGATAGTAGACGTCAGTCAATTCATACATATTGTGGCGATGACATGTGCCGCAACGGCAGACGGTATTACAATTTGTATGAGACCGACTGACGTCTGCTGTCTGCCCGTTCCGCGAAATCGTACCTTTATAGTCTTTTTTTATACATAGTTTTCCTATAGGTACCTATTTGGAATAGTTTCGCTCGTTAGATAGTTTTTAATTTTACAAATTTCATTTCCGAGAAAACAAGTGAAAAACGATGCAAAAATTAAAACATGCAAACTATCGGGAGCACTACATTTTAATGAACATCAGTCATCACACATTCTTAACAGTACACAAGAAACGCATAAAAAATACGTGATCTACATAGAATGAGCAAAGAATAGACACTATTCACCCGTCTGCGACTTCCGGTTGGTCCGATTTGACCTTCCGGCCGTTGACATTACTGACCCGACGCCTGTTATTCGATTTTCTTAAAAACATGTTTATTTTATCTCAAAAAAGGAATTTTAAGGCTTTATTAATCGATACCATTGCTTTCTATTTTTTATGTAAAAATATATTGACAGATGAATTATGTCTATGATCATTTTAAGAAAACAGGATTCTATGCATCAGAAAATAAAAAAGAAATGTTGATACGAAAGATATAGTTAAATATGTATTCTGGTCAAGCAGGATAAATTGGCATATTTACTACCTACAGATTAAAGAATATTCTAAATTATTTATTTTTATAATATTTGAAATCAATCAATCTTAATTATAATTATCTCCGTCTCATAATGAAGTTTGATTTTGGAATAAAATGGAGTGCGCAGTCCTGATACGCTGTCAACGGAATTAATTAATCTTTGACTTTTTTATTTTCTATTGACGAACCAATGACAATTTTATTTAAAAATTAAGTTTACGTAATGGAAAAGTTTACACTTTCTAATATCTAGGTATGGTGTTGTTTATCTAGTTTTTACGCTAGGGCTAGGCTGGAATCTGCGAGTCAGACTGAATAAATTAATTTAAAATGCGTAGAGTTCAGTATTCTGGAAAATCCGTATTTTACTGCGAAAGAATTTAAGTTCATTTATTTGCCTAAGTGAGTGACCTACTTAATTTCTTAAAACGTAATGTAACTTATTTCAGAGCCGATTTACAACCGTTCTATAACTATGATGCCAATGTTATGAGGTACCATATCTGCTAAAATAATACATCAATGGTATGAATGATCAAAGTAGGTAGGTAGATAAGGGCGGCACAAAGTAGTCTAAACTAGGAAATAATGAATCCGGCCCTGTAGCAAACTTACCACAACGCTGCATTGCGTCCTGTGTCAAAAATAACGGGAAACCCAAAACGCGATAGTTTTATGCCATCACATAAAACTGATTTATTTATTGAATAGAGTAGTATAAAATACACGACGTCTTATAAAATCTGGCCACTGTCCCGTTGCAACCCTTTCTCTGTGATTTACAATCGTTTACAGCCGTTTACAGCCAACCCTTACGGTCCAAAGTACCGTTGGCCTGTGAAAGGGTTAATTATAATATTCATAAGACAATTTGTCGGTCGGCCGAGACAATTCGCTACCGAAGTTCTTTGTGGAAGCTCACAATAGGTGTTTGTTTGAAATTGTTTTGAGAAATGGACTAATTTCTTTGTGGAAGTGCTACTGTTGTCACAGAAGTGAATCTCACATTCCTACAAATATACGAAACATTAGGTAATAATGTAAAATATTTTAAGAGGTCAGTAGGTAGGTGAAATAATAAAATTCACAAAAGCAATAAAAATCATTCGAATTCTCATAATAATTATAGTAGTTTTAGGCGTAACATTATTTGTATTTTAATACTGGACACTGGTGAAATACCTAACTATAGACAAACTTAAAAAAACAGATGTGTGAATTTCGCTGCATAAAGTGGTGCACTGAGCACAAGTCGAGTGATTGCAATGTTAGGAGATACCATATCTGCTGAAATAATACATCAATAGGATTACAAGAGTATAGTCGAAAAGAAAATCCGCGAATTAAGTCATTGTTACTTACATAATAAATTAACATATTACGCGCTAATTAATGTAAGTAAATATACCTACTCGTTTGGTTATTTGTTGTAATGTGGTTAATGATTATCGCGGTTTGCTTGCATGCATAACCATAATGTTATGTTGTTATTGTTTTTCATCCTAGTACACTCATCAATAAAATACTAAAAGCCGCTATAGACGGACTGCTTGGAGCAGTCAATTCCGACAGTCAATACAAAATTGATATTCGCCATACACGGACCGCTAAAGTGGTTCGTTTGCAGCTAAAAATGTCGGCGTGTGGTAGAAGCCGGCAGCAAAGAGCTGCTCGATACGCCGTACGCGGACCGCTTGAAGCGAATCGCGTACAAGTACAAGCTACTGCACAAGGATTGCTTGGAATAGTCGGGTTGGAGTCGACTCCGACCGCAACACGACTGCTCTCGTGCAGTTGGTGTCGACTGCTCTAAGCAGTTCGTCTATGGCGGCTGTAATACCTACCTATAATACCTATGCAACCAAATAAATTTAAACTGACTCACCTCTTCCATCAACTTTAATGTTGTGAAGAAAATATTGACACTGTTTCATAACAAAGCGTGACTAACGGAATACCAAGCAGAGATGACTGAATAACGAATGACCGGTATTACTGCACCTCATTCGTAACGAAAAGAAAATAAAGTCGACAGTTGCAGAAACTTTTGTCACCAACTTTTAAACGACAATTGCTACGTCATCACCAAAATGAATGCGTAGCCAAAAAACATACAAATACAGTTTTACAAATGTTCCCGTTCATTATATTTTTGTCTAATTTACGATGCTGCGGGCCCACTGTGCCAACGGGATCTAACAAACACCGCTTTTTGAATAGTGGTTCGAACGGCGCTCGCACTGGACAAAGAGATTTTGACAATTTTTTCGTAAAACAACACACAGCTTTGGTCAATTTTATTGCGTGAAATTTTGACGGTGGCCATTTCTGGAAAAATCTTTTGAATTTTGAATATCATTATCCTTTATTTAAAGTAGCTGGGAATTTTAAATTACAACAGTGCAACGGCAACAACACGAAATTTTGGTCGCATTTATTCCGTTATAAAAAATAACTGATTTTGGAATATTTAACTCATTCTATTAAAGTTTATAAACGTGCGTATAAACGTTTAAAATGCGTAATCGAATTTTGATAGCTCCGAAAATAGCCATGTTTTTCGGCAAAATAATTTAAATTTAAAATTGGCCATTGATCAACCACTGAAGTATACTAATAAGAAAACATCCGTTCTAAAATGTGCAGGTTAGTCGTCAACTAGGCTTATTATACAGTATGTTTCAAAAGAACGAAATAATACTTGGGGGTTTGGAATAGAATTGAACGGTATAAAAAAATTACCTAGTGGAACACCTTTTTCAAATATATTTTTTCGCGTTTACTAACGCGGTTCAAGGAACCGTCAGTTCTGTTTAATATAAGTAAATTAAAAACATCATTGACTACGAAATTACACTTGCGCAATAGCCGCGTTCTATTTGAATTTCGAAAATTAAAGCGTTTTAGTTTTGCATTTTAGCCAGGTTTTTTGGTTTAGATTTTAGGTTTTTGAACCAGTGGGAGAATTTTTAAATGAGAATTTGGTGATAGTGGATTGTTAATTTCTTGTAAGAATTAATTAAATGGAGTGGGTTACATTACTGACTTTTATTTTCAGCCCGCAATGTGAATATTGGGAGGTTTATTTTAGAACAATATGTAGGTAAGTATGTTTTTTTTTGTTTTCAAAAAAGTAAGTAAATCGTACTACAGATATTATTGCAATCCATTTAATCTTATTAGAATCTTCTGTTTTACAACTTGCAAAATTAAAAAAGTACATTTTCATATTTTTTTCAGTAATACCTTAACCTTACCTTTAACCTTTCGGTGTGTAATCAAAATAATTAGATTGTGAAATATCGATTATCGAAAGGTTCTATCTCGTTCACTCGTGTTAACATAGTGCAGTACAAGAGTGGGAGGCAATTAAAAAATTCCGTCACGTAATGTATGAGAGCTAGCCAAAAGTGTAGATGCGCTGGCGCAGGGTCAATGACCTGGACTGCAAACATTTTGAACGAGAGGAAGGGTGAAGTGGATTAAGGAAATAATAAACTATTAATTATTATAATAATTATAACAGGATAAATTTACTTAATTATAATAATAATATAACCTTGAACCAGTTTGTTTAAACTGCAGGTGGTATTTTAAACGTACTGGGGGCTTACCATGACCTCTTATTGCGATTCAATTATAGGAACGTTTTAACGTTTCAGCGACTTTTTGTGCAATGACGTACCTTATTGTCATGACAATAAGAAACGTCATTGCACCAAAAGTCGCTGATACGTTAAAACAATACTGCTATAAGAGGTGGTGGTATTATTAAACATGTTTGATTTACCTCATGAAAACCTTACAAATATTATTGGACACCATTAGAGCATTTGAGAATCTCAAAGCACAATGACTGGGCCTCGAGTCTCATAACAATTGTCCAGTCTCTAATATTATCTTCGTTGAAGAATCATGAAGAATCATTGTAAATCGCAAATTCGGTCGGCTATTTGTCAAAAAATCACGAGGATAATATTTAGAGACCACTGGTTTTGCAATGATTTATTGTTAGCAGACTTGAAGCACAAAATCCTGAAGGCTCATACCACTAAAATGTAGAGATGGGTTGTACTAGGTAAATTTGGGACTAGGTGCACCTATTCCTAGTATTTAAAAATACGTGATCCAGACACCAGTTCCACCTATTCCACCTAGTCAAAATTACTTATCGACTATGGTTCGCGTACTTAGTCCTTAAATCCATACTTTGACTCGATACATGAGATCAATAATTTACAATTTGTTGCTACGTATCTAAGGGGTATTCAAGTTATGTCCTTCATCTTTATGCTTTGGGCTTTCGGCTTTCTCACCCATCGTACGAAACGCAGCTGCGATAGCTACTTTACGCCGATCTTCTGTGAGAGGGTGGTACTACCTCGGTCGAGTCAGCCCGTATATGAGCTGCAATCGATTGACTACAGCTTGGCTCTACCACCAAGAAATCATACATACATAATTTATTGGTAGCATAAAAAATATTGTACAAGGATATGCAAATACTGACTGCATAATACTATCCTGAATTGTAATAAATCTTATGCTTGATTTGAAAATACACAAATTAAATCATAACATATTAAAATTATTGTAATTTTATAGTTTTGTAAAAGCTATTAATGTCACAGGTCGAAGCAATAAAGTTGGTATATAGTAGCAGAGAATAATTCTTACCGTGATAATACTGTAGTAAATATAAAAAAATATATTTTTGTAAATAAATCCCAATACTTCACGCTCGACTTGCTTTATTTATATTTAAATATAATGGACCGGGAGCCCAGCGTGCAATTCGTGGATTTGAACGAGCGCCGTCCAAACCTAGTAGATTCGGTAGATGACATGATAGGAAGAATACATTGTTCTAGATGTTTCCACTTTCAGCGGTGGGGGAAGCGTATACATGACAACTTTTTTTTTTTGTATAAATAGCAATGACATAAAAATACTCAAGCGTGTCAGATATTGATACTTTTCATGCTCCAACATGAAAAATTAAAAAAAAAAAAAAAATACTCGAGCGCGCCAGATTTTGTAAGCATCTATAGGCTACGGTAACTGCTTAAAATCAGGCGGGCCGTGCGCTTTTTTGCCACCGGAGTCTTAAATTTAAAAAAAAAATCTGAGGGCGTGAAAAAGTGAAACTTCCAGATGCTCCCATTTCTTAGACTGACGATCAAATTAGCAAAATTGACACTTGACACTTCTTAGCTAGTAATGAATCCCCCTTATCTTAATCTCACTAGTTCGAGTATTTTAAGATGGTCTATTTTGTTTGGTTCCCCTGAGCGAACCCACCAATATTAAGGGCTCATAATTTTTTGAGGTTCTTATCAACCATCCATAAAAGACGATTCTATTCATAAAAATACTTCGCGCCTTTCACACGACCCTGCTACGAATTGGAACTTTTTTAATACATGTTTCAAAGGGTAGGCAGATATTATTAATTATGTATTGTTTAACGCGCTCATTTCGCCAATCGTAATGCAATTCTGTTACGAATGACCACAGAAAATTTCCAATGTCGCAGTTTTAGGGTTAGGTAGTACCGGGGTATATTCCCCTCTGTCCACAGTTTGGACGTTATTCACTCCACTCTGCCAAAAACTTTGTAAAAGGCATGAAGATAATCCTCCCCTGTTCTATAAAAACTAATCTGTATTTATTAAAAATGATTTCGCGCATAATCCTGTTATAGCTGAGAGTTGGAATATCAGATTTGATTTGAACATCCGACAATAGTTTTATGTGATTTAAACATCCGACGTGCACAAATCAATCTTAGCTTGATTATTAATACTTAAGTATAAAAATATAAAACTCACCACGAGATTGAGACGAAATTAATTAAGTTCATCCAAAGGAAAACAGCATGAGGAAACATATGTCGTAGAAAATCTAAGAAATTTAAAGTCAAATCCTGGTTGATTTCACATGTATTTCGAATTTTTATTTTTTTTATAGTACTGCGGTGGCAAACAAGCGTACGGCCCGCCTGCTGTTAAGCACTTACCGTAGCCTATAGATGCATACAATACCAAAGGCATTGCTCGCACATTGCCGACCTGAAGGGGAGTGGGATGGGGGGAGGGGGTGGGCTTACGGCTCTCTCACTCATCGTACGAAACGCAGCTGTAATAGCGCGTGTTACGCTGGCCCAGTGCAGGCACCAACCCGCACTGGGCCAGAGCGTGGTGGATAATGGCCTGCATCCCCCTCGCATTGAGGGGAGGCCCGTGACCAGGAGTGGGAGGTAAAAGTGCCCACCCATAATAATTTTTTAAAATTCTAGTTTTTATGCGATTCAAACTTATTCGTTCTTCGAAGTAGTCTCCTCACCCATCCATCTGGGTCCACTTGACTCCTAAGATATTCTGAAGAAATTTTCTCGCCCGAGATCATGTATCACCCACGGTCATGTCTTACCCATGCTCATGTAGTCTAGTTGGTGAATATACCACCCAAAATATCCTGGGAATAATATATCCTGGGACCTTTTTTTGCACACGGCTACCTGATCCCCAACTAAGCAGAGCTTGTACTATGGAAACCAGATAACTGATATTACTACATATACTACTTTTTTATTTGTAAATACATACTTAATATACATATACACCCAGACTCGGGACATACAGACATGTTCATGCACACAAATGCATGTCCCGGGTAGGAATCATACCTACGACCTGCAGCGTGAAAGGCGCCTCCGCGCCAACCACGCTAACGGGCCCGTCAAATCTTCCCCTTTTGTTGGTGTGAGCCACCTAAGCCGATGACTCTACGGTTCGGCTCTACTGTTAGGTTTTGATGGTAGCGCCCGCCTAGCTACAGCAGAACCGGACTAGCCGTAGCGGCTCTGCTAACAACCGATCGTTGAGGATAACTGCATGCGATTTCCGATCGGCCAGCATGTCCGGAGGTCATTAACACTTATATTTGGCACATCTGACCACTTTCCGCTGGTCGTGGGACCATACACAATGCTAGATGGTAACTATTCGCGTGACGGGTCAGTGACCGAGGGTAGCGGCTACGATTTCGAATACTCATAAAGTTTGGTATTCCGTGCGAAGTGAATTGAGAAGGGATATTTTGCTTTTGCTTGACGACCGCTTGGTGTAGTGGTTTGAGCGTAGGCTGCTCGGATCACTGCATCGGGTGGTTGCGGGTTCGATTCCCGCCAGAGGCAAATTTCGGAAGTGGCCTTTTCGTAATTTGCCCTGCTAGGCTATTCTGTAACGACAAACTCACTTCGCACGCGTGAATTTGCAGATGATATGTAAAATTTTGTATTGAAATTTGATATTTCACTAAAAAATGCACGCGTGCGAAGTGAGTATGACGTTACAGAATAGCCTAGCTGGTCTGGGATCGCCCCCTCCATTCTATCATCATAACTTTATATAAATTTAGGGGTTAGGATTTTGTTTGAAAAGCAAGGAGAAATAATAATTTGTCGGTTGGTATGGCTGTGCCTACAAGAGGCGAGCGGCGCGCTCAAGCAGGTAGCACAGTAGCACAGCCGGCGGTGACAAGACAAAACGCTAGATAAATCGATTTTGTCTCATTCTCTCCTATGCATTAAAAGAGAGAGAGAGCCTATCGGTGCGATTAAAAAAAAAACATTTTATTGTATGAATCATTGCTATAGTTGCGGCACGCTATGATGGCCGTTTTGACGTGTTATAATAAGGTTCATCCTCTCCACCCTCCCACACAACAAAACGGCCATCATAGCGTGCCGCAACTATAAATCATCTTTTACTTCATAAATAGGAAAAATGTGATAAAAATTACATCACTCAGTTATTTAGAGATGTAAAAACCTAACCTTATCAAATGTGACTAAATAGAAATAATTATGGATTAGTCATACCTATTACGTAATATGCAATAATATGAGTTATCAAAGGTGACTTTAGGAATTCTCGAATGGTGACACATCTGATATTAAAACCTATTCGATTATTTCAATAATCGTTTATATGGCATTATTTCAAGATGTGACCACCCACCCTAAAGGTAGGACTTCGCTCAACGCGGCAGGCAGCAGAAGTTAGTCGGTCTATTGTAATGCCGTCGCGGCACAATTTATATGAGACCGACTGACGTCTGCTGTCTGCCGCTTTGAGCGAACTCCTACCTTCAAGGTGCGATTTCGCGCAACTAACGCCATTCGGTCTCATATAATCAAATCAAATCAAATCAAAAGTTTTTTATTCATGTTAGCTCAATAAAGCGTTTATAAATAGTCAAGATAAACAATATTTTAGCGTTACCACCGGTAACGCCGGTATAAATTGTAATACCGTCTGCCGTCGCGGCACATGTCATCGCCACAATTTGTATGAGACCGACTGACGTCTGCTGTCTGCCGCTTTCCGTGAAATCGCACCTCAATACGTTGGAAATACTTAAAAGTGGTCCAATGCTTGTCCCCATGAGTATGCCCAGCTCTTGGCTGGATGCGGGATCGCCCCCCCTCCCTCCGTAATAAACTAAATGAAATCAAACGACGGAGCAGAGTAGAATGCTTAGTCTACTCTTGCAATACCAAAGGCATCGTGCACGTTGCCGTGCTGAAGGGGGGTGAGACAGAGGGATGCGAAGGGGGACATCGTTCCCTCTCCATCGTACGAAATGCAGCTGTAATAGCTACTTTGCCCCGACCTTCGGTAAGCGGGTGGTACTACCCCGGTCGAGCCAGCCCAAATATGAGCTGCAGTCAATTGACTACAGCCTGGCTCTACCACCATCAGAGATACGTGATTGCCAATGTCCTCATCTTGTTCTTATCCACCAAACAGTAGGTAGGTATCTGATTCAATGACTGAAATACTTCGATAGTCACAACTAATATCTTACACAAACAGAAATCGTTTCACTTTTATGTATGACCTAGAACAACAATTACCTACATACCCTTTAAAAGATAGCATCAATTTGTTGTAACTGGGTCAAAAAACATATTTAAGTTTCCTGCTAATTCCAAGTGAAAGTAGATTTAGCTTCATGACTGCGACGGCCCTATCTTCCACGCGATTCTAAATCCTCGTGATCACAGGCCCAGACAAGACTTGGCACGGATTGTGATGCACTGAGTTGCTGTCTATTTCTTTCTAATAGGTATTTGATAGGAGATATACTTCGACCTACTGCAGCTCTTCAAAGGTATGTACTTGTGCATCTCCCGGAAGATATTTTTGAGGGTAGTCCCACACGGACGTTCGGGCGGTTTAGGGGGTGTTTGGGCGATGACTGAGGTGGGCTAGAATGCTGGATAGTCGCCGCAGTTTAGTCCATAAATTACGTGAGGCATTTAGGGGGGAGGGGTCGACCCAAATCTCACGTGGGGTAGGGGGGGGGGTCGACCCAAATCTCACGCATTTTTTTTTACCGTAGGAAACAGTGTAAAATTGGGGGATAACTGGGTCAAATTAAGTAAATCATGTTTCTCATGTCTCTCCTTGGGGGGGGAGGGGACGATCAAAATTTTTACGATCGATACGATTTCTTTTGACGATTTATAAACGCTACTTATGAGTTGAGTTGAGTTCTCACGACATCTCACCAAGGGGCTCCCCCCGAAGCCGAAAAATCTCAAAATTCACCTCACGTAATTTATGGACGCCCCCTTACTTGTCTGTGATAGGAATGATATTGATTCTTGGTATTTAGCTCTCTGACTTTTTATGGCGTGATTGTACAGGTAAAAACTAATGTATTTTGGTGCATTGTTGGAACAATGTAAATGCTATAGTTATATCGTCCTGTCCGTGCCTGTCCCCTCATTGATCAACGAAAAAATTGGATTGAAAAAAAGTTTCTTCGCAAGACGGAGATAGTAACGTAGCGACCATATTGTTACCACACCTTTGTACCACGAGATCTGTAAGGTATTCATTTTCCTTACCCTTCACTACTTCACTCCACTGACACACATAGACACTAACGCGGAATCCGCATCAATGAAACGCAAGGTTCAAGGAAACGCGCGGGTGACTCATGCGCATACACCGGCTACAACACTGAGATGTAAACAGTCACTAAGATTTCGTAACTGACGGTGACGGTAAACTTCTTAATAAACTGACTCACTGCTGGATTTGGCAATAGGCCGTAGAGCCCAGAGGCGGCAGCTTTTACAGGGCGCTCCGTATAAATAATAAAGGAAATAGATTCATGAGTGATTAAGATATTTAAGAGGGAGGGGCGGCACGTTAAATCTGACACTGAACTGGTTATATCACAGTTTAATCAGCAAATACTAGTTAAAGGTTAACTATACAAAATGAAAACCAACAATGACAATGAAAAGCTACGCCGCCCAACTATAGTCACCGCCCTTGCGAGTGCTGCCGCCCGCCCAGAACAAAAGCGAAACGCAAGCCCGATAGTCTGCTGTATGTAGCGTTAGTCCCGTCACATACATACGGAATTTCCGTACGGAATTCCGTTTCGAAATATCGAATCGGGGATTCCGAACGCAGTAAATCCTTCCAAATGGGATTTACTGCGTTCGGAATCCCCGATTCGATATTTTGAAACGAAATTTTCCGTATATATGTGGCGGGCCTTACTCAAATCGTAGTTTATTCTACAAATTATTTAAGACAGGTATGTCCTTATATTGTTAGGAATATTTATATTGAATTCACTTATTAGTCACGGGTTACACGGTCCTATCTCTATGTTGGCTTTACAGAAAAGTATTATAGTCTAGGGTAGCTGGAAATAACGTTTATTATAGGGTTTTTTTAACCTACTTATTTGAGTAAATTAAAGCAGATTTAATTAAATACTTACTATGTTAAAACAATATAAGATGTGACGTGACATATACGTGTACTTATATATTGCAACATTATTCCTTTCATGATAATCATATTTATTTATTTACAATCAGATTTTCAGTACACAGCGTTTGCTGAAAGTGGTACAAAAATGTATTTAACGTAAACAAACTAGTATCTAATTCAATATAAAAACAGTAGCAGTTTCGTAATGAAGACCATAAATATTGTTATTCGTAATAAATATAAATATTAATAGGCATGCTGGGCGTATTTAGAGCCTATAAATCAGACGCGCGCGTTCTTCATCTGATATATCGTGAATAAAGTGGTGCGAGATTATCGGAGCATTACTCAACTTGTAAAGCAACGGATTCACTTACGCAATGATCCCCGATTTTTAACCACCAGGGCCCTAGTCGCTTAGCCATTGCCATTGAGCTGCTATAGTGACGGACCATCTGAGTGGTCGGTTAGAATCAACCAACGAATTAGAGGGTTGATCACTAAAGCAGCGACCTAGGGCCCAGCCCCCCTAGACAAATGGCATGAACGCTAATCGAAGAGAATAGAATAGACTTCACAATGTATGGAAATGTCAAACGTCGCTATGTAGATCAACAATAAGTTGCTATGTAGATCACGTGACTTATGTCACTTTCGTGATTTGAAGGAACGCTTGTAGACGTCAGCCCTTCAGGAAGTCTCTTTCCAACCTCGCGACAACGATAGAAGAAAACAAAAGCCTCGCGATTAGTATTTGTAGTGACATTGACAGATAACGTAACCGAGTTCAATACACCGAGTGTTTGGGGGTTTCGATTCCCGCCGGAGCAACTTTCGGAAATAGCTTTTTCTGGGTGTCACTGGGATCGCTCTGTACCCTGCACTGGGGCCCTACCACCACCTCTTATAGCAGTTTTGTTTTAACGTTTCAGCGGCCATTTGTGCAATGACGTTTCTTATTGTCATGACAATAAGGTACGTCATTGCACAAAAAGTCGCTGAAACGTTAAAACGTTCCTATAATTGAATCGCGATAAGAGGTCATGGTAAGCCCCCTGTAAACCTTAGTGCTTCGTTTGGGGCCTTAGCAGTTGGTGTGTTAGTATGGCGATATTTATTTATTTGTAACGTGTGGCATGAAGGGTGTAGCGCGCAGCTATCTTAATAATTTTTACGAGCGCTACGAAAGTTCCGATCAGGCAATAAATATTTTTTATCTATGGTTTTTATAAACATTTTATATACTTTTATCCATAGAGTAGATAGGTACTGGCCACAAAGCGTTGAGCTTTCGCCAGTCCCGCGAATAGTGGATTCCAGTACTTTCTACAAGTTTCGAAGTTCGAATGAAAGTGGCCGCACACTCGTCCGACGCGTGAGCATTGTGTTTGTACACTGTAGTGTTATATTCTCTATGGTGAATACAAACGAAGTGATTATATGCTCTTTGGTTATACATGCGAAGTTTTTTTTTCAGCCAGGGTTTTGATTAGGTAGTCGCAAAAAAAAACTAGGAATTTATTAAATCCTCTGCCAGCGCAGTGGTTAAGCAAATTAGAATTAAATAAACTTTTTCAAATATTTTTTGTAACGTATTGTGTAGTTTTTATTATCTAATTTATTTCGTTACTTCTTAATAAAAATAAGTAAGATATTTCTTGATAAAACAGTGATAAACCAGTTTTATTTTTATAAATAGTAGCGATTATGAATTTTGGGACGAAAAATGTTTTATTAGTTGCAAGAGATATAATGTTACAAATACAATATTGGTATTTTATTAGTATGGTTTATTCAAAATAGGTTAAAAATAAAATAAATATATCCAGTCCACTCAAATTGTTGTCGAATCTCGTACTCATCTTGAGGAAAAAAAATAAAAAATTTAGAGCGTCATCCGAATGACGAATAACGTAGATGAGCAATATATTACATCTATAACTTCGTGAACATAATTGAGATAGCAAAAAATCATGCTGGATGACGTAGGTTTTATTCTCAATAAGGAAAAAAAAATAGAAAAAATATAAAAACAATAAAAGTTTAGTTAGTTTAGTTTTTCAAACTCAACCTTTTGAGATTTATATGTAGGTAAGGACTTAAAAATAGGATTGTGGTTGTTATTATTTCCGCTTTTTTTCAATTAAAATTTTAATTAACATTCGGCCAAAACTAGTGACAAGAAAAATCTAAAACCAACAACTTTCATAAACATTCGGAATTTAAATTGTTATTTTTTTATTGTAAAAAAATAATTATACATTACACAAAAAATATCTACTAGTTCGTACAATTTCGTATCGTACGCGAATTCGGCCAGCGATAGCACTGTGCAGTCAATGGCCGGTGAAATGACGCACAGTTCATTCACCTTTCACCCAATTTGCCTAAATTTACCGCGGTCGAGTTCACAACGCGTCGCTTCGCGTACCAATGCCATTATAATAGTGTACCATTAAAATTTGTCAGGTTATAATTTGTAGTACAACATTTTGGAGTATTTTTTCGGTTGAAGAAATTTTCCACAGTTTTTGTTCGGTATGTGTGTCAGACTTTAACAAGGTAATTGTTAGTCTATGTGTAGATGTTGCGCAAAAAATTATTTTGTGTAGTTAGTTTTTTTTATTTAAGTATATTGTATTTTTTTTCTAGTTGATTATAATTATGCATATTAAACACTGAAGTCTGCATGAAAAGAACGTATAAATTTATTTATAAAAAAAAGCAAAAATATTTTATAACACAAATAATTGTCCGCGATTTCGACCCACTGGGGACTCACGAGAAATTTTCTAAATTTTCACGAAAGAATGTCAAGTTGGGCAGTCACTTTCTACGAGAAGTTGCGAGCAATCGACTTGTCTATACGATTCTAAAGTAAGTTCAAACACGATGACATTATTTTCTCCAAGTACCTATACATTGTAGAGAAATTACGACAGCCACGACATGGAGCGTCGATTTCTAGAATATTCTCATGTCAGAACTTAATTTCAACTTTCTTTTCGTTCAAATATACCAATATCGGATTTAGGCCATGAATTTTCGCGTGGGCGATACAATAAAAACACTTACTTTATCCTCCTTCCGAACTCGTCATATTTCCTCCCCATATTAGGCGTTTATGAATGAATGCCGAACGCGAGCCGCACGCGCACGTCACGTCCACCGATCGATAAAACGACGTTGTTATCGTAACGGCGATCTCATCTTGCATAGCATTTTAATGTCGAATAAAACCTAACTGTCCGTCCAAAATAAATACCAGCGAAATGTGAAGGTAGGTCGGCAAACGGTATCCGACAATGAACTCTCGTAACTGGCACAACGACCGACCAATTTGGCATTTCGGCTCGTGGTGAAAAAAAAAATATCGCCACCGGCGGTACCAGGGGAAAATGAACTAGAGAAAGGTTGATTTTCGAGTGTTTCGTATGTGTGGGGGTGTGTGCACACGGCTGCGCCAGTGTGCGTCTGTCATTGTAGCCGCGCGCGCAGCGATAGAAAGCACAGTGAACGTTTGTTTACGTTCGCCATTAAAAAAAGAGTGAAATGTGTACGATAAACTGTCAAATTATTTAGTACTTAGCCGAATGTAGGCCGATCTGTGGCTAGTTTTATTTTAGTCACAAAACGCAGACGGGAATTCGATTTGCGATATAGTGTACCTATACTTTCTTTTTGATGGTGTGAAAATTGGCGTACATTCAAAATACGTATTAAAAAAAATCTACGACTTGGCGAAGATTTAGCATTCTTAATTTCTGGCCTATCCAAACTGAAGATACGAGACGACAAAGTAACCCAGAATAATTTTGAGTACCTAGGTAGGTACCTGATGGATATCCTTTGCTAATTGATGCTATACGTTGCTATAGTAACGCTTTTTAAGATCGACAGCATACTGTCATGCCTTTAAACAGTCTCAACTCAATGGATAAATATTTTATGGACCGTGTGCCCCGTGGAATTTCCCATATAAACTTTCATCCCCTGTGTTTCATCCCCTTAAGGAGTTAATTTCCAAAAACGCTGATACAACTGTCTTTAATTTAGATACAGAAACTTAAACAAAACTGCCTTAATTCTCACTTCAGATGACGAACTTTTATACAATATTTCATCCCCTATTGGACCCACTTAGGGGTTGTTTTTTTTTTATAATTCGTTTTTAGTTCTCATTTAATTATCAAAAACACCTGCGCAGAATTTCTTGCTTCTAGCCCCACCGGGATGAAATTAAATACTTATTAAAATGGATTAATTAAAATACTTAAAATGTGACATAATAGCCTAACCCGATATTAATTTATATTATTCTTGTTGAAACATGGGAAATACACAATTTTAATCTGCGGTTTTAACTACAATTTACAATATCCATAAATCGTCTAATTAACCGCACTACCTACATGATTAATTCGTTAAAATTTTTGTGAATATTGGGTATTTTGTCGATTGCTAACGGGAAGGAAGTCCATCTATCGCTATCACGAACGCATGATCGCTATAAATAACTATAATTTATAACATTATGGTCGAATGGCGTCATATTGCAGCGACATTACGTACGTATTGCGTGGATACGGAGGTGAATTTACGTACTTCCGATATTTTTTTTTTAATAATAATAATATCCTGGGTCATTTTTTACACACGGCTACCTGATCCCAAACTAAGCAGAGCTTGTACTATGGAAACCAGATAACTGATATTACTACATATACTACTTTTTTATTTGTAAATACATACTTAATATACATATACACCCAGACTCAGGACATACAGACATGTTCATGCACACAAATGCATGCCCCGGGTAGGAATCGAACCTACGACCTGCAGCGTGAAAGGCGCCATCACGCCAACCACGCCATCGGGCCCGTCGTTTTTATATTCTACAGGATAATCTTTCCGGTATCATGACATTTTCCTGTCCCGTGCTGCTCACGTTAGCTTCACGAAGCTTCGGCCCCTTTTTAATAGCCGTTAAACGCCCCACTCCTGGGCAAAGGCCTCCCCTTAATTCTCCACAAGTCGCTGTTTTGGGCTATTTCCTGCCACGATATTCCCGCAAAATGTACGTTCATAGTTAGCGCGCTACACCAACAAACAAAAAGCGCTCTCATACCTACTGTTATAATCCGTTCATAATACAACTGAAGGACTGGTGTCCAAGTAGTGATGGGATGTTCTCGAGAACATTCTCACTCTCGGAAACTTACGGAAACTTAATCGTGAGAATTTTCGAGAATTTATCTTCTGAAGCATGTTAAACTTGGCATAAACCTCATTAAACATGCAAGTATGGTGTTTTTAATTGTTTTTAAGATTGAAAGTTAGGATAACGTCACCCAAAATAAAAAAATCTCACGAGTAAGTTTCCGAGGGTGAGAATGTTCTCGAGAACATCCCATCACTATGTCCAAGCCAGGACTAATGGACTGGTGTCCAAGCCAGGACTAAAGGACTGGTGTCCAAGCCATATTGGTCGGCCATGATGTTTCAACGTCAAGTGTCAGTCTAAGACAGTGACAGCTTGACATTGACAGAAGAGAAGAGGCGTGGATGCTCTCTCTCGCCCACTTCAGTGTTACGAATCGATTCTAACAAAACCTAACCTAAAAAACTTTAATAATTACGACTACTGAGAAAACGCAAGTAAAAAGATGTGTGGTGGAGAATATTGTTTTATTATCAACTTCCCTGCCTATAACCATTTCTGTTTCACTACCCTGAGTCAGGGCTGCGGATGCCTTTTTCTGATGCTGATGCTGAAATTTATCATTTCAACAAATGCTGATTATTTTCTTTAAAAAAAAAACGGGAAAAAGTACTAACCATAATCCAAAAGTTTTCTTTCGTGAAAATATTATTTGTTATCCATTATTTTTTCTTTAGTATTAATAATACTAAAGAGGAAATTCATGGACATGTGCATTCTTCCCATCCTCACATATGGTGCACAAACGTGGTCTTTGACAAAATTGCAGAAGTTCAGACTCGCCGTCTACCAGCGGGCTATGGAGCGCAGTATGCTAGGTCTAAAGCTTACGGACCGGGTAAGAAATGACACACTGCGCTCCCGAACGCGAATTTCCGATGCGGGCCAAAAAGCCGCCAAGCTTAAATTTGACTGGGCTGGTCATGTCTGCCGCATGCCTAACACCTTTTGGGCCAAATCTGCTACCGAATGGGTCCCACAAAATGTAAGAAGGGCACGCGGCAGGCCCAGACGGAGATGGCGTGACGAACTGGACACCTTTGCGAGGGATTGGTCTGGTATAGCCCACGGCAGAGAGGAGTGGAAGAAATGGAAAGAGGCCTTTGCCCAACAGTGGGACACTAATGGCTGATATTATTATTATTATTTTTTACTTACTAGGGTATAATAAACTCGCATTTAAAATTAGATAACCTCGCAACCGATAATAAGCCTGCCCCCTCTGCTCTGCGTTCATGTCATGACTCGAACATCAACATTAACAATCTATACATATTAGCATCGGTCAATGGGGATGCTGATGCTGATATTGGAAATGATGCTGATGGTCCCCGGTAGCTCTCTGCTCTGAATTATCGAAAAGTTGAGCGTCACAGTTAGCGTCACATAATTATCAGAGGGACCAGCCAAGTGGCATGAACGCTAATGGAAAAGAATAGAATAGACTTCACAATGTATGGAAATGTCAAACGTCGCTATGTAGATCAACAAGTTGTTATGTAGATCACGTGAGTTATGTCATTTCCATACATGAAGCGTAGCGATTTGAACGTACGGTCGTAGACGTCAGCCACTTGTCTAGCCCTTCTGAATATACAGGGTGTAACGGAAAGGGTATAAACATACGAAGTGCACGGCTGCTTTGGATGATAACGAACAAGACGGCAACGGTTTTAAAATCCTATATCTACACGTTACAGAGATATGAGACATTCCAATACATGAAAACAAAATACCAAACATGTCAAATTTACATATCGACATCACAAGTGACGTGAAAAGGATAATGACACTCGTAGTGCGGTTACACGTTTATTATTATGGGAATTCAATAAACTTAGCAAATTTAATATTTTGGTATGAATTTTTTTTTTAAATACTTATTTTTGAGCTGGAATCTTGCATATCGTTTCTATAGCAGATACACTTTTCACCCCTTTCGGATAGATATACCCTTTCCGATACACGCCATAGAGCGTTCTTAAGCTTCAAAGTCAAAGTCAAAATATTTTTATTCATGTAAAAAGACTTATGAATAGTCAACATAAATATTGTAGTGTTACTTCGTGGCAATACCTCTTATATTATTAATGCAGCATACCAACAAGTAGTCGTTGAGAGAGCGACTCATCTAATTTGTTTATAGGTACATTCATTCCGGCTTCATTCTCAGATAGGCCAGTTTTTCCTGACCACATTTACATAGGTTTTCTATACAGATTTTTATCGTTGACTAATTGATTACGATGGTGGTGTACTGAACGATATAATGTAATAAGATACAGTCTAGATAAATAGAGCTAGCTTAAATAAAAAACCGGCCAAGTGCTTGTCGGACTCGCACATAAAGGGTCCCGTACCACTGTAGAATAAAAAAGACAAAAATATCAAGTTTCGTGTATGGGGACCCCCTTTATTTTTAAATTTTATTTTATGTTTATTATTTATTCGTTGTTTAGCGGCAACAGAAATACACATTCTGTGAAAATTTCAAGTCTCTAGCTATTACGGTTCGTAAGATACAGCCCGCTGACAGACAGACAGACAGACGGACGGACAGCGTAGGCTTAGTAATAGGGACCCGTTGGCACCCTTTGGGTACGGAACCCTAAAAACTGAAGAAATGTAGAGAAAAGCCGGGTTTTTACTACCAATGTGCTAAGAAATTTGTACTACATTAGTCACTAAAGTAAGTAAAATCCCGGCTTCACAGACCTTTCCGTAGGTATACAGGCTGACTGGTTAAACACTTTACATATTGAAGGACATGATAATTTATGGTAACATGAAACGTCTAAAAAAATAAAATTAAGAAAATACCAATGAACTACAGAGAAAACCTTCTTTAAATTAATGTGCAAAAACTCGGAAATTGTGGACACCGCAGTGCCTCGCGTAGAACGCTAGTGCTAATGACACTTGATAGGTACGTCAAATCAAGGAGGTACGATCCTGACCACGCTTATTGTTTTGAGTGGATAATTAAAGATAAATTAGGCATATATTAGGCACCAATTTTTCTTACATAATTAGATCGAGAATCGAGTAATGAGCACTCTATATCAATATGTAAAGTGTTCAACCAGTCAGCCTGTATAATATATGAGCTTGTTACTCTTATTTTAACTCGCATCGCGTCGCTTCAATATCTTGTACTGGATAACGCGTGTGAAGCAATCTATGCGGGATGCTACGCGTTGATGCACCCGGATTGCATCGAAAACAAAAGCGAACAACAATGTTAGAACTAGGTATATGTACTGTATATTTAGGCCCGCCACATACATACGGAATTTCCGTACGGAATTCCCTTTTCTAAATATCGAATCGGGGTTTCCGAACGCGATACGTCCATACATTTGGATGGATTTACTGCGTTCGGAAACCCCGATTTGATATTTTGAAAAGGGAATTCCGTACGGAAATTCCGTATGTATGCGGCGGGCCTTACATTTCACATATAGTATGAGATATAGTGCAAACGAAGACGGGCGAGCGAACAAATCTCTCGGAAAGGCTGGCGAGCCTTCTCGGCGCTTTTGGGCTACTATTGGTGCAAGCTCGCTCGAGTCAGGGGCCTATATAACGAACCCCGAATTTTCTTTCCCGAGCGAAGCTAATGACGACACTAATTTATGTCAAAGTTTGAACAGTTCAGAGTTCTGACTGAATGAAACGGATGCCTCTAGTCTTTCTCTTTCTCTTTGTGTCAGGTCTCTGAACCGTAGAATGGTTATCCATATATGAAGAAATAATTCGTTATTATTTTCCATCAAAGGGCCATAACACACTGGGACGCCGGGCGACGTCGCCAGCCACGTATCCAAACAATTGGTATTGACTGGCAACGTCGCCAGTCCGTCGCCAGGTGTGTTACCTGTCATACATTTCAATACGAATTAGTTGGATGCGTGGCTGGCGACGTCGCCATGGCTACTCGGTGTGTTATGGCCCTAAGTATACAATATAATATTCATCAGACCACATTGAGAATGTAGGTATTCATATTTTATTTAACTGTTGGTAGATCCATTGAGACAGAAATTGACATCATTATTTTATGAGCTGTCTTGGGAGATTGATGTTAATATGAATCTCACGGCATCAAATAACCTTTCCATCAATATTCACCACACAAAACGAACAATTAAAATCATCAAAAGATATAAATAATTCAAGAACCTCATCTCATATTATAATTTTCCGCTTAAACTCCCAGAACGGGTTTATTAAGCCGTTTCGGTTTCAGAATGTGGGGAAAAACTGTTCAACGGCGGCCGTGATGCGTTTTCCGACGCAAGCGCGCTGCGTGCCCGGCGCCCGCGCACTCGGGACGCAAGTGTGGTGCGCGGACACATTTGTGTGGTAATGAAGAGAAATGATGACATAAATTTACATCGGTTTTGAGATCTTGTTGTTATAAGAATTTAAGAAATAAATAAAAACATACAACTTTAAATATAGCTGTGTTGCTCACATATTAAAAAAACACTACTTATTATAAGTTTACTTAATAATGAAGAAAGAAAGCTCCGTACTTAATATTTTTTTATAGTACTGCGGTGTCAAAAAAGCGCACGGCCCGCCTGATGTTAAGCAGTTACCGTAGCCTATAGATGCTTGCAATACCAAAGGCATTGCTCGCACATTGCCGACCTGAAGGGGAGTGGAATGGAGGGAAGGGAAGGGGGGGTTGGGCTTCGGGTTGTATTTTCTAGCATATAGGTATTTTTAAATTCTGTTTCCGGTTATATTACCCTAGTACATGTAGTACTCATGAAAACAATTATCCCCTTATCGAAATTATCACTTTAATGTCACCTAGATAACCATTATCTATTTAATCTGTACAAAATTTAATAGGTACATACAATACTGATACTAAAGTAGGTATTATTTTCAATATGTCTATGTGTTCCTGGTAGAACAAATAAATTATGCTAATGTAACTTATTTATTTTTTATTTAATTGTTTCTCATAAACAATCTTATCATTGTTACCAGGATTTTGCTAATTAATATTTTTTTTATATGAGTTTTTGTTTGTATGAACGATTGAGTTTCCTTGTATCCAGATTGAATTAGGCTCAGTAGTGTTGATCTCTTAAGATATCATCACAAACGGTCATATCAGTATAATTTACATATTTATTGATACGGCCTACGTCAATATTTCTTTAAAATTAATATTGATACTGCATCGCAGGACATAGACAAAATCGCTGACAAAGGCTTATAATCGATACGTTGATTGTCTTAAACTGCCACCAGTTTATGGTCGCCTAGTAACATTGCAATTATTAATTGGTTTAATTTTAATTACAAACTAATTAGTTATTAATCGCTTTTAAATAATTAGTGATAATTTTATTGATAAAAATAATTAAGTATCTATTAGCCGTGTTTTAGACTGATATCAAATCACTACGTTTGCATGTTTGTCGCTTAATAACTTTAAAAACTCATTTAAAATAGACTTTTGAATAAATCTTCTTCTTCGTGCCTTATCCCATTATGAGGGGTCGGCTTTCAGTCTACCCTGATTTGGCTGATCACCGATATTTACACGGAGCGATTGCCATCTGCCCTCCGAGACGCAGCTAATGGGACTATCGGCAACCTAAGGGTATGACCATTTTTGTCAGATTTGCAGGCTTCTGACTGCCCGTAACGACTGTCAAAGATCTTCAAATGACACCCGGAACCGCCAGCTTAACGTGCCCTCCGAAGGACGGAGGAGATCAGATGTTATAATTCGGACACCCATCCAAGGCCCAACCGAGCCGAACGGGGCTTAACGCGGCGATGTATCGGACATCTTATTAACTAGGCTACGACCTCCTCAAGACTTGAATAAATACATTTTATTATTTTATACGCACATAGCAGCGGAAAGAGTAGGTAGTTAGGATAAAATGAGGAAGGTAATGATTTAAGTAGCTAAGAGAAATATGTTTGTACATGGGGCTTGTCCAGTTAATAGCTGGGAAAGTCAGATCCAGTAATAAATGTAACGGTTTAAAAAAAATTAAACTCATATTTTCTTCTTTCCTTGTTCTTATCGAAATGAATTGACGTCGTGTTTGTTTCCTTGCACTGGGTGGTTTTGGTTTCGAATCTCATCAGGGTCAAATTCAGAAATGTTATTTTCGTATGTCACCCTAGTCTGGTCATCCCAGACCTTAGGTACAGGAGATGCTTAGTATGGGATCATACAGTTGCGTTTGACTGATAATAAATCTCTATAGTATACAAAGTCGCTATACGTCGTCTGTATCTGTTTGTTCGTTTAGTTATTCTAAACTGCGCAACAGATTTTGATTCAGTTTTCACTCTATCATTTAGATAATTTCATCTGGAAGGTTTCAATGTATAAGAAGCGAGAAGCCGAACAAGGCTGGAGCGGGTCGCTAGTACACAATAAATAACGCGCGCGCTGCAACCACTGATTGGTAAACGATCGGAGGTTAAGCAACGCTTGGCAAGGTCAGGTAGAGATGGGTGACCATTTAGTGGCATTTGAACTGAGCGTCTCCGTGCTTCGGAGGGCACGTAAAATGTCGGTCCCGGTTGTTTTCATCTAGGCAGCAGTCGTTAAGCCTTGTCAGAGGCCATCGGGAGGCTTGCACAACTCTGACACTAGGTTGGCCAGTTACCATAAATAAATTTAAAATAAATAACAAGTGAATATCCGGGACAGTACCAACCATTAAAACCACCATCCTATACACAACACGTGGCTCACAGTTACATAACCTCATTCGGGCAACCTTCTCAAGTAACCACCACCATTACCAGATCCCTATCCTCTATACAACTAGTTAATAAACACAGACCAAGTTATACAGGCTATTCTAACGTAGTATGATCTCAACGCATGATACTTAACGGTACGACCGTTGCAATGATATTAGCGAACCCTCGTGACCCAGTTAAAAGCGTACCGTTACGGGCGTCGAACCCGCACCCCGAGTGTCACATTTGTTTGGTATTACATCGGAGGCGGTTGCGGTGGGTTCTGTAAGAAGTTACAAATCGTTAATATGTTAATGATATAATATGTAAAATGTAGTTAGGTGGACGTAGGTCATTGCAAGTACTCTTACTAATATTATAAATGCGAAAAGTGTGTGTGTGTGTGTGTGTGTGTGAATTTTTGTAAGTATCTCCATAACTACTTAACCGATTTTAATAAAATTTTAAACGTAGATAGTGTAGGCTCTGGAATAAGCCATAGGCTAATCTTACACATCAATTTCCACGCGGGCGAAGCCGCGGAGCACAGCTAGTTTTAAAATACTTATTATTGTAAAAATAATTAATTTGATATAAGTAGTATAAATAGGTACCAGATATTTTAAAGAAAGTAAGGAAGAAAAATATAATGTTTATTGGCTCCCCAAAAAAGCAGGTGGCAATATAACAATGCATAGTATACCGGCGATGGATGGATATCATACCAATATGGAAAAAAAATACAGTCCGAATTGAGAAGCTCTTACTTCTTTGAAGTCGATTAAAAAGCTTAAAAAAAGACAAAAAAAGATTTTTGAATTTCGAATGAAAAAAAAAAATACAAGAATGTTCACGATAAAAAATAGCAAGGTGAATTTAATAATCTAAAACACTTTGTAAATTAATTACAATTAACCGCAAGTTGTGTAACGATTCATAATAACATACATAGAGCAATAAATAAACCGTCGGTACCGCCCATAGTAGAAATTACAAGCATAACTGGACAATTGT
Source organism: Drymonia ruficornis (assembly GCA_947859195.1). Classification (NCBI taxonomy): domain Eukaryota; kingdom Metazoa; phylum Arthropoda; class Insecta; order Lepidoptera; family Notodontidae; genus Drymonia; species Drymonia ruficornis. Next base: position 6,199,016 of record OX401926.1, on the reverse strand, counting down.
AAAACTTATCTGAGGTTGATGCTCACTAGCACGTTAAGCTCGAAAAAATTATATGGGTCATCGCAGTGAAAGAAAACTCTTTGGAAAACCCGTCAATTTTTTTTTTGTTTATGAAAAAAATTATAGTCAAAGTTTTCCTAAACTGGATTGGCATATTTTCGTAAACTGTTGCGTCTGGAAAAGGCGGGCGGCCCGAACAATCAATTTTGACGTCTGAACGCATAGACAATGTCAAAACTGATGGCTCGAGGGCGGCAGTTCGAGGCATGTGTACGCACCCAATCGCTTGCAAATACAAATGGGTGCGTCTAAAACAGACGGGCGGCGCGCCCGAGCAATCAGTTTTGAAGTCTGACTATATAAAATCATGTCATAAAATATGGGTGCTTGGTGCTGCTTTGCTGCTGGACATTGCTGGGTGCACCTACCTACATGATCAAGGGTCAAATTCGATTTTTATCCGAAGAAATCCGAGAATCATACTCGCGTCCGCTGTTTCAAAGGCAAAAATTTGACCGCAAACCGCTTTTTAAATATGTAAATTTATAATCAAAATGCATCTTAACAAACAAGATTCCCACACGTAAAGGAAGTCCAATCCGTTATTTGACCCAGAACATTTAAATTAACAGCTAAAAAGATCAAAAGAACTTTTATGTAATTTTATCCATTAAATTATTTAGGTCATACGGACACGATGCGTCAGTTTTGGCCCGTTATCCGCCGATTGGCACAGTGGGCCTAATGACCTAACTGTATCTGAGTTTATGCGAGAGATAAATGGTGATATTTTTTGTGCACAGTGCTTTGAATGTAAGGTTGTACAGACAAAGTGGCATACGTATGTTTATGAAGGACTAAACTCTTGCTTTACGTAGTCAATAGCCGCGCCTAGTTGTCTCACATGCCGCGCGAGGCAATTTGGCCACGCTTAGTTTGACCGCCCGAGCCATATGCTCGCTCTGCCTCACCCGAGCGCTGTCATTTGCCCCGCCTAGTTTGGCCTAGTTATGAGACAGAACGATAATGTTGGTAATGACGGCTATGTACCCTTTTCTGCCTAGAGTATAGTTTGGTTCGCCCTTTGGCTCACCTAAGCATTTGACCGCGCAACCTCGCGCGGCATGCGCCTGATGTAGATGCAGCTACTGATTAATTTAAGAAAATATTTATATATAATTTATCGTATCGATTTTTTGATCCGAACGAAGGAATCATGCCTTATACTTCGTCCAAGCATTTATTTTACTTTTGACATTTAAGATGGTCAAAGAATGCGTCATAATCTATCAATTCTATTGTTAATTGAATAATACTATAGATGAACCATAATATAAAGTAATACGATTCATTTTTCTTTGACATTCTTTAATGTCAAAAGTAAAATAAATGGTTGGACGAAGTATAACTAAAGAATCGAGGCATGATTCTGAACACTTCGTTCGTTAGTCGCTTGGTCTGTACAACGCACAATAAATAATAATGGATGCGTAATGATAAATTGCCAGAGCCTAGATTATGTAACGGTCGGCAATACATTTTGAATACCCTACATAAATTATATCTATCCGTATCACCCGTAAAGGTAGGTACTGACCGGTGTTACGGGGCGTAATGTAACACGTAACATGAACGTTACGCCCGCCGTATCCTAAAATCGTTCTCGTTGCTCGCGTGTTCGTGCTCGTTTCCAGGTACTGACTACACGAATGCTCACTTTGTAACATGTTACATTACGCCCCGTAACACCGGTCAGTACCCACCTTAATAGAGACAGGTAGGATAATCTGATTTATCTAACAGTCCGTTACTTTAAACCACGGTGTAATAAAACCAGGATTTATGTTCGCGTGACAGCTAGATCATATGACGGTAGGAAACGCAGCTGTAATAGCTACTTTACGCCGATCTTCTGTAAGAGGGTGGTACTACCCCGGTCGAGCCAGCCCATATGTGAGCTCCAGTCTATTTACTACAGGCTGTACCACCAATAAATTGAATTTATATTTATGTTATCAATTTATAATTATTGAAAATGTCAAACAATGAACAGGGGGCTTACCACCACCTCTTATAGCAGTTTTGTTTTAACGTTTCAGCGACTTTTTGTGCAATGAAGTTTCTTATTGTCATGATAATAAGGTACGTCATTGCACAAAAAGTCGCTGAATCGTTAAAACGTTCCTGTAATTGAATCGCAATAAGAGTTCGTGGTAAGCCCCCTGATCATGACGTAATCTTGGGTCATCATGGGAAGAGGATGGCGTAGCATCGTCATCGGTCCAACTTGGAGCCTACCAACGCTTTTTTTTAATAGCCTCTTAACTGTCCCACTGCTGGGCAAAGGCCTCCCCTTTTCTCTTCCACAACTCCCGATCCTGAGCCATTTGCTGCCACGTTCCGCCCGCAAAGTTGACCATCATCTCTCCACCTTCGCCTCGGTCTGCCTCGACGTCTGCGACCGTCTTCTGGCGTCCAACGCTAACGGCCTAAAGCTATGGGTTGCTCCAATAGCAGCGCCGTCATATAACGACCACACTAGAACATCGGCTACGTAAACAAAATGGCGCGGTTTCCTAGAGAGCGGTATTGAACCCCGTTTTTTACATAGCCAATGTTCTAGTGCGGCCGTTATATGACGGCACCGCTTTTGTAGGAAACCAGCGCATTACCGCCCGGCCACGACCTCGTCGCTATCAGCGACAGCTTAGCGCGGGGATACTAAAATGTTGCATCGCGCGCGTTGCCGCCGATGGCTTCATACTTTGTCGCCATTCTAGATCCTTCCTACTCCATCGTTTACTTAATCTTAAAAAGAAAAATACCAATTTCTGCACGATTTCTGTACAATTAAATCACTTGCTTATAAGACAGCCTGCCTATAAAGGCCCGTTCAGACCGCATGTAACGTCTGTAATTAGCTTACAAATTAAGAGAATATATCCAAGTAAGTGTAACATCCGCCATCGCTTCTGGTAATCCGATAATACTCGCAAAACGATAAGATTATAAAGTGAGCACTGGATGGGGTAAGAGCGTAGTTTCTTTTAATATTGAAGCGTACTTAGTAAAGTTATGATTTTTATAAAATTACAACAATAACCGACTAAAAAAACACTTACCGCCAAAGATTTTTAGCCTGTTTAAAATGGTTTTATAAAGCATTTCTAGGAACAAAAGTGATTTGTAATGCCAGTGTAAGTCTATTATTATTTCTATAAGTTTGGTGGTTAATTTTATTAAAGATTATTTTCGTGACTTCTTCCTCGTAAATCGTAAGTTATTATGAAGGGTTGGTTTTCAGTCTACCCCGATTTGGCTGATAACCTATATTTACACGGAGCGATTGCCATCTGCCTTCCGAGACCCGACTAGTCACACTACCAACATACTAAAACCATTTTAGTCAGATTTTGCAAGCTTCCGACTACCTGTAACTACTGTCAGAGATCTTAGAGAGACACCCAAATCTGCTTGGCATGCCCTCCAAAGCACGGCGGAGGACAGATGTTATATTTCGGTCACCCATCCAAGTGTCGACCGAGCTGAACGTGCTGAACGTCTAAATAATGTCACTTCATTCATGTCACTTCGCTAGCCGCTCTGGCCACTAATAAGCAAGGCCATGGCTAGACTCATCCAGTCTCCACAGCATCCTTGCAATAAGGCCGTGTAGGACACCCGTTATCTCACCAACGATACGCCATCTCGTTCCGAGAGGCTCCATATCAGGATGTAACTGTGAGTAACTCGTTAAGTAACCCGGTATGTGGGTCAACCGTTAGTGATAGCGCCTAAGTTATTGCGCCGGACGGGTGGCGGGCGCGGCCCGAGTTAGGGCGGGCCGGCGGAACAACGAGATAACGAATAACGATGAGGAAGGATTCTTTCGATCAATCGTTAAATGTATTGCGTTTTCGTTGAAATTCAGTGGGTTATGTCGATTTGTTACACGAATACTGGGCGTCAACTCTGCAATGTTTTACCGATTAAAATTCATTATTGATATTATCTTCGTGAATCGTAATTTCTTGGTGGTCAGCATGTTCATCTGTAGGCTTCCTCTGGCCGACAACATGTCGACGATTAAGGGCCATAACACACCGGGTAGCTATGGCGACGTCGCCAGCCACGCATCCAACTAATTCGTATTAAAATCTATGACAGGTCTCACATCTGGCGACGATGAAGACTTCACGAACATACAGGATGGTGACGACATTACGACATTAAATTTAAACACGATCCCTACTGGTCAATCACAATACTTTTAAATTGTCAAATTAGGTTTACATCAAAATTGTAAAAAAGTATTTTTTACACAAATAAAATGCGGAAATAATCTAAACGTAACACTATATCCTTTATAATCGTCTACTGACCTCATCGACTGACCTGGAGGTACAAGGGTGGCAAAATCGCTTCGGTGTCGGTGTATTTGGCGGTGCATTTGTAGGTTTAAAGTTAAAATAGTAGCAGTAAAAAAGTCATCCCGTGGCCTATACCTATGAATATATTTTGATATTTTTTTATGTACGAACTACTCACGTGATACCCAATTTGTGGTTTCAGTTATTGTCTTTATGTCGTCACCACTCTGTATATTAAAGCTGCTTCGTGTGAGAACGATTGTATGTTTATGCATGAATGTCCAGCCGCGCGATTTGAAAACGCCAGTCAAATGCTTGCCATCGAAACAGCCTTAAGATAGGTACTGAAACAAGAAATAAAAATACCATCAGAAACACCAACTGTAACCATACAACAAACTAAGCGACAATGGACTGGGTGATCCTAGTGACACCCAGACCAAAAGGACTAGCATAGGCGCCACGACAAGACTTTTGTCACGCATTATATCGCACCGTGTCACTCTCTTAGGGGAAAAGTTGACAAAATCTATTTAGGGACCATCCATAAATTACGTCACATGAATTTCATGATTTTTAGACCCCTCCCCCCTTGTCACAGCTGATCACATTTGCGAGACTCCCCCCCTACCTGTGTGACGTCAATTTTTTTTTACAATTTTCAGAAATTTTCGTTAACAGTTCAAATTTTGGTTTTAATACTTGGATATATTATTTTTTTTAATGTGACGTCACTTAACTAAGGGCCCCTCCCCCCTTGTTACACAATGTCACATTTCGTCGACCCCCTCCCCCTTTACGTGTGACGTTATTAATGGATGGTCCCTTATCTCTTGTTTTGTCATGTCACAGCGGGCTGTGCTACGCACAATAATGCGTTCAGGGCAAATTACGAAAAGGCTGTTTCCGAAATTTGCTTCTGATTATAACTCTATTGTCTAATTCTCTAACACCACGCGATTCCCTCGAAAAATCTTGATTTTTTCTGTAATAGCTATGTATGCTACACTAATAAATACAAACAAATCAATAGTTAAATTATTCTAAAGCAGTTTCGGACTAAATACATTGTGCATAGCATCGTGGGTTGGTATTCTCGTCGGCGGCACCGACAGTTAGTTAATGTCTTGTTAGTTGTATGGACGGGATCAAAGGCTCTATGTGGGTCGACCGTTAGCCGCCAGTGGTGCCACCATTGCAATATTATGGATGTTATGTTGGTATACGATCTTTGTATGTGATAATTTTGAGTATACCTTTGCAAGTCAGATAAATATAAATATATCGGCAGACTTAACACACTTACTGTATGGTCCCAAACGAAACTCTTGTACTATGGATACGGAACAATGGACTAGGGGAAATCCCAATGACACCAAGGTCAGGGCAAATTCTTCTTGTAGTTGCTAAAAAGAAAAAAAATATATACATTTTATTTTGTTTATAGTATTGCAGTCACAGTTTAGCCGGATATGGTACGTTCTTTTTTTCAGAAGACAAAAATAATATAAATATAAAAATAAAAATAATAACGTCACGACTTTTATCCCCAACCGGGGGTAATCAGAGGCTTGAGTGGCCATACACCACCACATTGTAGAGGTATTAAGTCAACTCAAAGCCCACGTTTAACTAGATAGTCCCAACCCAACGTGACAGGGTGGTGAACCTTGTCGCCGTGTATACAGGAACTGACTTACCTAACCCCGAGGGATAGGTAGGTTTCCTCACGATGTTTTCCCTCACCGTAAGCGAACGGTGAATTGTGCACATAGACGAAAATTCATCTATTGGTGCATAGCATGCCCCACTGGGGATCGAACCTGGGACCTTCTGGTTGCTAGCCCAACCTGTTCGCCCCTAGGCTACAGTCGCTATAAAATAATATAAAATGTTATATGACAGGTTCTTTAGTATAGTTTAGTTAAGTAATACCAGGATGTTATGTCCTGTTATGATTAGTATGGGATATACCAAACTGTGGATTGGTGTCCACATCCGCTGTTGGCTAGTTGACTCACTGTTATTCCGTTTTAGTTCCGTCTTTAACTAGGCTACACACTATTTCCAACAATACACTACCCTTGCTTCACGTATTTTACAAACTTAAACCTTATAAGTCTCAATTTTGGATTGATTTTGCAGTAAAAGAGTGGCCGTGCTTGAAATATTATTGAAATACGATTAGTAATGTGATGCGAATTTTATTAAACGTGTTCTAAAAATGCTGAACTAAACTAAATACAGCGTATTTTGGATCCGTTTTCGATGTAAATTTTGAAATGTGTTAAGATACAGCATTGACGTCCATAATGCTATGACGTCTTTACATTTCCTACTAAAATGATCAAATATTTTCGATGTTTACGAGGATTTAAACATTGAGAGATCCATGAATACACTAGATTCTAAGCTAGACGCATCTACTAATAATAACCTAAGATAATACGATTTGCTTTTTAACGACTTTCCTCCTATAGATAGTCTGAAAAATCCTGTATTTATCTTTTTTTTTGGACTGCGGTGGCAAAAAAGCGTACGGCCCGCCTGATGTTAAGCAGTTACCGTAGCCTATATATGGTTACAATACCAAAGGCATTGCTCGCACATTGCCGGCCTAAAGGGGAGTGGGACGGAGGGAAGGGGAGGGGGGGTTGGGCTTTCGGCTCTCTCACTCATCGTACGAAACACAGCTGTAATAGCTGCTTTACGCCGATCTTCTGTGAGAGGTTGGTACTACCCCGGTCGAGAAAGCCCGTTATTGAGCTGCAGTCAATTGGCTACAGCTTATCTCTTTCAGGGTTTTGAGTCACAGGGCCCTAAGTCGCTTAGCCTGTGGCGCCACTGTGGCATTTTGTTATAGTCATCGACCCTCTGAATGGTCAGTTGATTCTGACCGACCAATCAGAGGCCGAGCAGCCGGTTGATCACTACAGCAGGTCAATGGCAATGGCTAAGCGACTTAGGACCTTAGTCTCTAAAATTATGTTCGTTATTTCTTCATTGTAGATCGGAAATTCTTGGCGTTCGGCATGTAGGGGGCCATCCATTAATTACGTCACACGAATTTCATGATTTTCAGACCCCTCCCCCCTTGTCACAGCTGGTCACATTTGCGAGACTCCCCCCTCCCTGTGTGACGTCACATATTTTTTATAATTTTCAGAAATTTTCAACAGTTTTCGTTAGAATTTCAAATTTCGGTTTTAATACTTAGATATATTAGATTTTTAAATGAGACGTCACAGAACTTAGGACCTCTCCCACCCCCTTGTCACACATTGTCACATTTCATCGACCCCCTCCCCCCCTTTACGTGTGACGTAATTAATGGATGGCCACTAGTCGGTCAGAGGACTGCAACCGATGGCCGATAAGTGTGTGCATGTATAATGCAATGCATGTATAATAGTGCCAAGTGTGTGTATGTATAATGAAGAAATCACGAAAATAATATTAGCGACCAGCTGGCCTACTCCGAAATACGAACCTAACGTTTCGGCTGACGGATTGTCGTGATTTGACATTTCTTCTTTCGTTTTTCTCTACGATTTGACATTGTTTTGATCGTAAATCGAATCCGTACTTCGGACGATCCGTCAGCGACGTATTTCGGAGTAACCCCCCAGTAGTTTCGCGACGGACAATTGTTAAGGGACTCGAGACCCGGGACTATAAAAAATTTGGACTCCAAAACCACTATACCAACTGCGCAGTGTTTATAACAAAGCGAGTGGTAGAGCCGAGCTGTAGCCAATTGACTGCAGTTCATATACGGGCTGCCTCGACCGGGGTAGTACCACCCTCTTACAGAAGATCGGCGTAAAGTAGTTATTACAGCTGCGTTTCGTACGATGAGTAAAAGAGCCGGGAGCCAAACACCCCGCCCCCCTCTTCTCCTGCCTTCGTTCCACTGCCCTTCAGGTCGGCAATGTGCGAGCAATGCCTTTGATATTGCAAGCATCTATAGGCTACGGTAACTGGTTGATATCAGGCGGGCCGTACGCTTGTTTGCCACCTCAGTCCCATATAAAAAAGTAGTTCAACCAAATATTTCGGTCAGTATCTCAACGTCAATTATTTAACAAAACATTCTTTTATACGCATTTGGAATGACGCATGCTCTTTCAAATTAGCACTGTTACTTCGTGAATGGGTATAGAAATTTTGAAGCGAAAATTAACGACACCTACTTACAGGTCGTTGAACTTGCGATTTTTGAACATAGATGTTAGAATAATATAGCTAAAGAAAACTAAATAAAAATTATACTTAATCTGAAAAAGAAAATCTACGGCGGAATAATACCTAAGCGCGTTGGTTGTAATAATGGGTATGATATTTTTTTAATTACCTACAAGGTTTACGTGCCTGAAAATACTACTTTACTTACCAAACATTCTACTGGCTGCGTTTACATCAGACGCATGCCGCGCCCGAGCACTCAATTTTGACATCGGAACATACAGAATGCGAGGCATCTGAACGCACCAATCTGAATGTACTTATTTCTAATTTCATATTCAAAAAGCTTACCGAAGTAATTCGGAACAGTTTATTTCACAGTATCATACTGCCTCCGCATAAACACCAAAATTGAATGCAAATTTCCAGAACTGACATAAAAATAACAATGGCCAAGTCAATTTCAAATTCAGGCCGTCTAAACTATTGGTGCCATCTTGTTGTTGCCTGGAATTGAATGTGTATTCGTCCCACGGACTAAACAACATTTGGATCCCGCACTTACATCATATAATTCCTAAAAAAAATGCGGACCGGAAGTGGAGGCAACGCATTGTGATTGGTATATGCAAATAATATTGGATTGAGATTTTTTTTTCTCACTCACATCGTCCCACTGCTGGGAAAAGGTCTCCCCCACAACACGTGTGGATCCGGAAATGAATAGACTCCACCCCCTACTTAGTCTACGGGTGTTGTACAAGGCGACTAAAAAAGGCCCTGAAAAAGGAAAATTACAACTAACTCCTTACCCTCTACTTAGCCTATTGGTGTTGAAATAGACGAATAAAGGCCCAAAAATAAGGGAAATTAGACCTAACTCCTTACCCGCCAACCCGCACTGGACCAGCGTGGTGGGTTATGGTCCAAACCCCCCACAACCACAACTATGATAAACAGCACAAAATTGAGATTAGTCGATCGTAAATCTTACACACATCAAGGTTGTATTTCGGTAACTTTTGTCGTAAAGTGCGGAGTTTAAAGTATAGTTAGTCCGTGATTCGTACAGTGTGGTTTGTGTTGGCAATAAACTTGAGGAGGTCGTGCCCCGCGGCCGGTATGTGGGTCGACCGTTCGACCGCGCCGGCGCAGCTTCGCGACTCACGCAGGTTGTGAATGTGGCCCTATTCTGGTGATGATCATTAACAACTATTTTATAATAAACTAGCTTATGCGCGCAGCTTCGCCCGCGTGGATGTCGGTTATCGCGACCAAAATTTGACAATTTATATACTAAAACCTTCTTCTTGAATCACTCTATCTATTAAAAAAAAACTGCATCAAAATCCGTTGCGTAGTTTTAAAGATCTAAGCATACATAGGGACAGACAGACAGACAGGGGGAAGCGACTTTGTTTTATACTATGTAGTGAAGTGATAAATAAATAAATAAAATAGTATTTTATAGTATAGCAGAATAATATATTATTTTCTCTTCTTCATCTAATTCATAATACTTAGGGCCGTAAGATCAATGGTAGTTGATAGATCTTGGAGAGTTTAATTGAAACTATCGATTCAATATGAAAGACGGGAGATTAAACTCTTTCCCGTGGTTTTTTAACCACGGGAAAGAGTTTAATCTCTCGTCTTTCATATTGAATCGATACAATGAATTACCGTAACGAATTTAGTTGAAACTGCAGATTTATAGAGCTAAGGATTCTATAACATACAGCTCAATAATTTTTGGTCTACGACAAAAATTAACGAAGATACGACTAATTTCCTAACGAAGTTTCCTGACCGGGCCGCGCCGGCCGCCGCACTCGCTGTGACGTCACGCGGGCTGATACGCGCTCGGCTAGCACTAGGGTTCGGTTGTCTTGTTCGCGCGCAGCGTGTTTTAAGCCTCAAAATGAGTTTACAGGAAAGTTTTCAACAAGCTAAGTCGGATAACCTGCCAAAAGTCGATACTTTTATGGTATTCGACTACTTAAACAATAATTAAAAATACACCAGCGCCGAGACACGTGGTTGGAAACGGAAAAGGTACACTTAGGTACTTTCACTTACCTTTTCTGTTATGAATACTATTTATACAAAGAAACCTATTATTTTACCACTAGGTTAAGCATGGAAAGGTTCGGTGTACCTACCCAAAGTACTATAAGATATATAAGATACCTAGGAAGGTAGGTAGTATCCTGTTATAAGTAGGTAGATTAGGTGTTTATCCTATTGAGTACTATTTTTATTCCTGTTTATTTTTGACGACCGCTTGGCGCTATAGTTTGAGCGTTGGCCGCTTGGCTCACTGCATCGGGTGGTTGTGGGTTCGATTCCCGCCAGAGGCAAATTTCGGAAATGGCCTTTTCGTAATCTACTCTGGTCTGCACGCTTAGCATGAACCCGAAGACAAGCGCTATTTCGCGCCTAACTGTCACATACAATCGCGCAAATGACGTCACAGCGGGCTATGTCTACAGGCCCTAGCACGAACACCGCGCGTCAAGCGACTAGGGTGCGACTTAATGTCAGTTGAAGACTATAGTCTACCGGCCATAACATGACCGCCAATGTATCTCTATTTTTGACAGCTCGGGGTAGAGATATATGTCTACCACTGTTGTAGGCCGCGATTAAGAGTTAGTTTGAATATGACTCGACTTTTTATCCAAAATGAACGGTGTTTTTAATGTTTTAGGTGCTTATGCTATCATATTGAATTTTTTATTGCTATTAAATACTTAACACTGGCAAAATACCTAGTTAACGTGGTGATTTTTTGTTTTACTGGCTTAAGAAAATAAAAAAGCGGCAAACGCGGCAAACTAAAAGTGGCTCGATTGTATCGAAATCATTTATTATCTCTAAATGAAGAGAAATTAGCCCGCAACCGGCACAGACGGCAAGTGCGGGAACTCTGCGACCCCTTCGAGCTCCCAGAGCAAGAGTTCGGCCAAATCTTTAAAATAAGCAAGGAAATGGTGGAGTAGGTACCTTTGCTCGGAGCTCGAAGGGGATCTTACCCCCAAAAATTCAGCGGGATATCCTGTGATCATTGAGGTAGGTACGCTACATGGTCATTTAATAATAAGTATAGTTACCTACCTACTAAACGTCAAAAGATATTTCATTTTATGTTCAAGTTACTTAATTTTTTTCTATTTACTTGCAGATTCTTAAATCCATCAAAATATTGATGACTGGCCACTACCAGCGCTCTATTGGCCAAGAGCAAAATTTACTTACCCTAGGTATAAGCTGGCGTTCCTCCACAGAGCTAATACTGCTACTACTGCCTACCTGCTAGATTACATTAATTACACTTAATCCCAATTATATTCTTGATTGCGGACTCAGACTGTCGAATCCTGAATTGCAACGCCAACTATCCGGGTCGAACACACGACCTATTTATATTTAATAATTCAACGATAAAAGAGGAGATGCGCAGACTGTACAACAGCCGAATCGGCAATTATTATCTGCTTGGTGAGATGTGTTCTATAGTTTCTTATTTCTTTTATAATTAACTTAATTTACCTATTAAGTTTAATTGACGGTTGGCGTGGCTGGTTTAGATTCCTCCTTTCATGCTGCAGATTGTAGGTTCGATTCCTACCCGGGACATGCATTTGTGTGCATGAAAATGTCTTCATGTCCCGAGTATGGGTGTAATTATGTATGTATTTACAAACAAAAAAAGTAAGTTTAATCAGTTATTCATTTATTTATTTAGTAGGATTGTTCTGATGATTCAGTTACTTAATTTTTTTCTATTTACTTGCAGATTCTTAAATCCATCAAAATATTGATGACTGGCCACTACCAGCGCTCTATTGGCCAAGAGCAAAATTTACTTACCCTAGGTATAAGCTGGCGTTCCTCCACAGAGCTAATACTGCTACTACTGCCTACCTGCTAGATTACATTAATTACACTTAATCCCAATTATATTCTTGATTGCGGACTAAGACTGTCGAATCCTGAATTGCAACGCCAACTATCCGGGTCGAACACACGACCTATTTATATTTAATAATTCAACGATAAAAGAGGAGATGCGCAGACTGTACAACAGCCGAATCGGCAATTATTATCTGCTTGGTGAGATGTGTTCTATAGTTTCTTATTTCTTTTATAATTAACTTAATTTACCTATTAAGTTTAATTGACGGTTAGCGTGGCTGGTTTAGATTCCTCCTTTCACGCTGCAGATTGTAGGTTCGATTCCTACCCGGGACATGCATTTGTGTGCATGAAAATGTCTTCATGTCCCGAGTATGGGTGTAATTATGTATGTATTTACAAACAAAAAAAGTAAGTTTAATCAGTTATTCATTTATTTATTTAGTAGGATTGTTCTGATGATTCTGAAACAGTTTATTAATGAAATGTAATAAGGATCAATCCCCACAAACCACTCTTTTTAGACGAGACGTCTCTGAGTGCGGCAGGCTTTTACTCTCATACTAACAAACAATAAATAAGCTTTGAGTAGGTAAATTACAATAGGTACATTTACAAGATCTTCTTACTAAAACTTATATAATAAACTCATAAAAAATAAAAACACTTTGTATAAATAACAAATTAAAACTTAATTATTAATCGTTCACTGCGTAACCTGCAACAAAAAATTTATAAAAAATAAACAAATTATTATTATTTAAATTTTCAGGCGATTCTGGCTATGCCTTGGAGCCATGGCTGATGACTCCAATTAGGAATGCACCTCGGGACACCCCTCAATTTAGATACACGGAGTGGCATTGCCAAACCAGAAATTTAATTGAGAGAACGAACGGCTACTTGAAGTGGACCTTTCGGAGTTTGGGAATAGATAGGACTTTGCACTACTCCGCCGAAAAATCAAGTCAAGTAGTTTATGCATGCTGTGCTATAGGTATACAACATAATGCGACATTATAGGTACATGTAATTTTCAAATTATCAAATTCTTATTTTTAGGCTTAGCATCATACTTTTAAGTAAAATGTTTATAATTTCCAGAGTACCCATGGAACTCATGGAAATATCGCAGATCGGAACGGAAACTCAAAACTTGTGGCGGACAATAAACGTAACGCTATAGTGCAACAATATTTTGGATAATTATTTGATTTTATTTTTATTTTATTAAAGTTTACAAATTTTACAAACAAATTGATATCAATTTATTTACCTGTTTTTTCGGTGACTCGGAGCTTCAGCAGCAGCAATACTATTTTTAAGCGCAGTTGTTTTGCTACATCCTGCAAAAGATATTTCAAACATTATTAATTATCCTCCCTTCCCTTTCCACTATTCCGCTCCCCTATCAACCTACGCCTACAATACCTGCTTAACATCAGGCGGGCCGAAGGCTTGTTGACCGCCTTATTTGTGAAAAAAATATTGGCAATTATATATTTTTCAGCCAGTGTGGTGAAATATGCCCTGATTCCTCCCAGATTAAGAGGGATTCGTAGGGGTAGGGAATTGTGCCTTGTATAATGGCAATAAGCTCGCACCCTTTTACATTAGGGCCAAAATACCATCGACGGAATATGGGTGCACTGCAAAACTCATTTGCTTGCTCCTAGCTTCCTTCGGATTCTGGGAATTCAGGCATGAAGGTTCACTTATATTAATTACTTAGGAACAAATCCATTAAGAGCACAGTAGGTATTCTTTTAGTAATAGTAGTCCTCTTAACCGAATTGGGGCCTCGGTGACCAATCTCAACGGACACTAGTCATCTGTGCAGAAGATATTATAATGCACAAGTGTGTGCGCAAGTACAGGAGCACAGAAACACTCAGTTCTATTAGCACTCAATGGTAAAAGCGTTGCCGAGTGTTGCTTAACCTTCGATTGTTTACCGATTAATAATTACAATTGTCTATGAGGTAGTAGTTTACATTATAATCTAATGTATAATAAGTACTTACGTGATAATTCTCTCAACTCTTAAATAACTCTCTCAGCATATGGCGCAGCTGCTCCCATTGCTCGGCCCGGGACCGCTGGCCCATGGGCCCACTATTATTCCCATTGGCAAATGCAGTGTTGGCCTGCATATAGGAGACCAACATCTGCACCTGCTTCAGGCTACTCCTACTAGTTTTAACCCTGAAATTAAACTCTGTGTTAGCTTTTCTTAGATCGAGAACTTTTTATGTTAAGCGACTGAAGATTCTAACATCAAATACATATATTTACAACTTACCCTATCCTCAGTCTTATGTACTTATATAGACAAAATGCACTTACCCTTTTCTCGTATTCATTTTTCCACAAAATCACACAAAACATAAAAATATTTAGTTTTAGCGGCGTTTGTTGTGTTTGTTTACAAATATCAAATCTGCCAAACATCACTGTCAGTTTTAGATCTGTATTGACCGAATGAGGTGAGCAAAGAATGAATGATTTAGTGCCGTACCCAAAATCGGCAACTGCGATTAGAAGATCGATTCGGTCTTACCATATTTAAAAATAAATGTTTTTTTATAACGGCAAGACAGATTACTCTTCGGTAGATAAGACTCTACCGACGGTAGACTCGCTGTCTTCCTGTCAGTTCATGCTTTAGGTCGCGACATAGTCGGAAGAGAAGAGATGGTTTAAGGAGTCGCGCGACATATAAGTCTACATTTTTCATGCTAAGCGTGCAGGTTGTCACTGAGATCGCCCCCAGTCCATTGTATGGTAGCCAAGTATCAGCGGTGCTTAGGGGGCGTTCATAAATTACGTGAGGCATTTAGAGGGGGGGGGGGGGGGGGGTCGAGCCAAAACTCACCAAATCTCACGTGGGGGAGAGGAGGGGTCTCTGCAAATCTCACGTAATTTTTTCTCCGCAAAAATTAGGGTGCGTTTCCATTGAAGCGGAGCTGGGCGGAGCGGACCGTGAACTGGCCAATCACAGTGCTCGAAATCTCCACTCCGCATCAGTGGAAACAGTGTAAGCGGAGCGGAGCGGAGTTGAGTGGACTTTCGAATAAAACAAATGAACACGCGGCCCCGAGCCGGACAGAACGGAGTCGAGCAGGCTGTGGTGCCGAGTGGTGTGCACGAAGCGGAGCGGAGTGGAGCGGAGCGCAGCGGACCGGAGCTGAGTGGAGCGGAGCTGAGTGGAGCTGAGCGGATCTGACCGAAGCTGAGCGGAGCCGAGCGAAGCTGAGCGGAGCTGAGCGAAGCTGAGCGGAGCTGAGCGGAACTGAGCGGATCTAACCGAAGCTGAGCGGAGCTGAGCTGAGCGGACTTTCGAATACAGTATATGAACACGCGGCGGATAGCTTCCGAATTTTCATCTTCTAGTAGAGAAAGATGTAAAAGCGCTGTTCTTTTCTTAACCGATAACATGACGTATGATCACTCCATGAGATTGAATTTGACTCAAATTTGACTGATCGGAACACGGCTCAATGCAGCTCAGCTTGACTCCGCCCCGCTCCGCTCCGCCCCGCTCCACTCCGCCCCGCTCCGCTCCGCCCCGCTCTGCTCCACCCAGTTCCGCTTAAATGGAAAAAGTTGCCACTTTTCACTGCTCTTCTCCGCCCCGCTCCGCTTCAATGGAAACGCACCCTTAAACTGCGAGAAAACTGGGTTAAATTAAGTAAAACATGTTTCTCCACTAGAATATGGCTTTTGAAAAATCTCACCTAAGATTAGAGGGGGAGGGAGGGGGTCGAGCAAAATCTCACAACATCTTACTAAGGGGGATGGGGGAGGCAAAAATTCACAAAAATCACCTCACGTAATTTATGGACGCCCCCTTAGTTTGGGACCATACAGATGGCGTGTAAGTCTGGCGATATTTATTATTATTATTTATTATTCCTTTATAATCTATTATTAACATAATATTATATTACCCATCACCCTACCTAAGGATTCACTATCACTACATACCTAGTATAAAACAAAGTCGCTTCCCGCTTTCTGGCTGTCTGTCTCTATGTATGCTTAGATCTTTAAAACTACGCAGCGGATTTTGATGCGGTTTTTTTTAATAGATAGTGATTCAAGAGGAAGGTTTATTATGTATAATACATACTTAATATAGTAGAGAAACACTGATAATTTTAGAGGTTTCTAATGTGATGTCGTAAATAAATACATTTTTTTGCGCTTACATTGCAAACGCTGGCTGAATCCTACGAGATAGATCAAAATAATGTACTACAGTATTGTACACCATAAAAAGGTATACAAAAAGTCCGCGTTGGTATTTATGTCTATCTCTTAGGGATAACCCACAATAACCATTTTTTATCCTTTACTTTTTACGAGAAATAATGGCTTATTTACGAAGCGATTTTAAGCAATACAGCATTAATCCTTATCCAATTAAGTACCTTAAATACATTGTGCATTTAATATAGATCAATATGGCCCTTTACAGCATGTAATTTAAATGAATAACACCTAAAATAGTGAATGGCGGCGCAAGCGGGAAACCGGGCACATCGCGAAATCAACGAGGCGAGTCCGGTGACGTCACGCGCGCTGGCCGCACTTACCGCCCGTCGATAAATTTTGGATACATAAAATGTGTTAGGAAATCGCAACCGATGGACCGATTTCGATGATTTAAAAACTATATTGATAAGAAAGCTTAGTTTTAACTGTTAGTGTTGGTTATGAGTTGATTTGTTGACCTATTACTGATCCTCATTGATATTTAATACGACATTCATATATTAAGATGTTGGGCCTTAATAATAGCCTATTGCCGCAATACCGGGTTCACTCGCCCCAATGCGAGAGTGACTCGAAACAGTCCTCGAAACGGGTGTACTGTGGATTCACGAACGTCTTTCCAAAAACGAGGTATCCCCATGAGAGTGGCGTCTACTGTAACATCGCCGTTCATCATTACAATCTTTTCGGGTCATACGATCGAACATCTCGATATTTATATATTCCAGAAGAAATATGTAATTATTCCGCTTCGTCCCAGAATAAGCCTCCATCGCGAAACTTTTACGCACGAAATAACACATCTCCGATTTGAATACCACTTATTATTCAAAGAATTAGGCAGGAAAGAACAGCCAGTGGGCCGCAAGTGGGTCACGCTATTCTCTTCACGTTCCTTGAACTTTGTCACGCTCGTTATGAAACTAGGCGGTTCTGAAAAGCCTCAAACGATCTCAATTCTGTATTGTGTTCCTGCTAATTACGGTATGCCTATTAAAGTTCTGTTGTGCGTTTTGTGTCAGTCGGGTTTTTGTAGGTTGGAAGTGAAAAGCGTGTTAGCTTTGTATTGTGATTTGAAATGAAAATTGTGTTTATATTTTACTGTTACATGACTGTGGATGTATTTTTGTATCTTTGATTTGCGAGAATGAGCTGCTTAATTTTGTCGCGCTATACTGAAATATGATAATGACTACAAATAGTCAAATTAAGCATTTTAGTTTTCGGCCACTACACAAGATTTTAATAGCGTTAACAAATGTGACTAAACATTATCTTCTTTTTGTCCGGATGACAAATCCATTCAAATTCAGGGATTTTCAGCACACAAACTATGTATATCCTTAATTATAAATAGAATACTGAGAACACAAATATAAACATTCTAATGGCAATGCGCACGTTTCTTCGAAATAATATGGGACAATATCTGTGCTACAACAAAAAGGAACCTTGAACGTTGTATTAAATCATCGGCGACCGGCTGCGGCCGAGGCCGCGCTGCGCGTGCGCCGTGACGTCATGCCCGCCACGTCACGGCACGTCACCGGGTCAACACGCCGGGGTCAACGAACGACCGCCAGTTTATTTTGGCGCGCATCACACAAAAAACGCCGGGCGCCATCTTGTTTCTCGGATTTCGCAATGTATCTTATTCGATGGCGGCGTATTAAAACGTTTTCGTTTTGATTGCTCACTGATCGATTAATGCCATTAATAATGTTTGTAATCGATAATTTAACGATTTCAGTTTAATGGAATCAAATATAACATACTTTAGTGTTTTGTTTGTTTATGTAAGCCTTGCACAACGTGTTAATAGTTATTCAAAACTCGTAAATTAAATTCGCCAACAAAATTAAATTAAAAATAGAAACTAACTCCCAATCGGATAGCTCATCAAGATAAAAATAAAGTAATTACTAACCTCAAAAAGTCCTTGCGAAACCCGCCAAGCAACACGTGATATCATAATAGGTGGAGTTGCAGATTTTTTTTATAGTCTCCGAAAATATTTGACCGGCCAACGACCCGGTGGCGGCGATCCGACCCTGACCACAACCGAGCCAGTGACGAAATGTGACGATTGCTGACGTGGTATGTGTATCAATTAGATACATACGTGATACGCTGTAGGTACGCAATAGGTGTATTCACCAGTTTTTTTTAAGAATTAGAATTTTTAAGCAAGACATTTTTGTGACGATACCATGAGATTTGCGAATTGTGATGCAATGATGGAAGTTTCCGTAGGTAATGAAATAGCATGCGGTAATAAAATAGTATGAAACGAGTTAAAGTCCGAATTTTCATTAGTTGAAGTAAACTGACAGGAATTAATGAAATTTTTCGTAGCTTTTTTAAATTTTTCGTAATTAGCCTTGGTCTGGGTGTCACTGGGATCGCTCCCAGTCCATTTTGCGGTACCCATAGTATAAGCTTTACTTAGTTTGGGACCATACAGTTGGTGTGTTTGTCCGGTGATAATTTTTTTGTGGATTGGAACCTTATTTGTTATATTTCTTACACAAAGTAACTTTAGCACCTGTCAGTTTACTTCGCCCAATTGAAAATCAGACTTAAGCTCGTGTCAGACTGCAATACATTTCCACTACCATGGAATCTTCCATCATTGAATCTCAATCTTTGGTACTAAAGTGCGGAGTCTATACTGTGGTAGATCCGCGCCCGCCCCTGCTCCCACCAAAGCCAGATATTGGCAGACACCAAAACTGATTGCTCGGGCGCGCCGCTCGATACATGTGGAAGCGTCCTATTACATTTTGTCGTTATTATGCAGGCAGAACCAAACAACATTAAATGTTATATGTCATTTTATGTAATCTATATCATCATCATCATCAAATTATCCAACAAATCAACTCCTGCGCATCGTTATCTCGATCTTCGTAAACAAATGCAACTTCCTCGAGTTAAACAGTCGTAAAATGGCCGTGTGCGATGTTTAATAGTAAATTATGAGTGGTAGGCACGATAGCTGGACGCTCCGGTGCCCACTGATGGACGTTTTTCAACTTTCTTTGGTCTTGTGTAGTTAGGAAATGAAAGACCAATGAGGATTGTCCATTTTTTGAAAACCCATTTCGAGGATAGAGTTGCTATTCATGTTTATCTAGTTTAAATTGGAAGATACGCTAGTTTTTTTTATTATTATTTAGTAAGCTAAGGAATTTATGCCACCCTCTTCTTCCATAACGATGATAAAGTCATCAGTTTCATAATATTAAATTTAAATATAGCAACAAAATTAATCAGTAAAATACAAAATTAAAAAAAAAATAAAAAAAAAATAAAAAATATAACGTCACGACTTTTATCCCCATTCGGGGGGTAGTCAGAGGCTTGAGTGGCCATACACCACCACATTGTGGAGGTATTAAGCCAACTCAAAGCCCACGTTTCACCAGATAGACAGAACCCAACGTAACAGGTGGTGAACCTTGTCGCCGTGTATACAGGAACTGACTATTACCTAATCCCGAGGGATAGGTAGGTTTCCTCACGATGGTTTCCCTCACCGTTAGCGAACTGTAAATTATGCACATAGATGAAAAAAAACAAAATACAAAAAAATAAAATACAAAATTAAATATGTATATTCAAATTTGTTTTAAAAAAAGTTTCTGAAGACCAAAACTATGGACTTTTGACACATCGTTCCTCTCTAGTGATCAGTAAAAATGAATTTTGATGGCCGACGATTTCATATTTGATGGAGTATAATTATGTTGTTGGCCGAAATTGCAATAGCAACTTCAACGGGTAGAAGGCGAGTGGAAAGTATGTTTCAGTCAAAAGAACAGCTCGCCTAGACAAGTGGCATGAACGCTTATCGAATAGAATAGAATAGACTTCACAATGTATGGAAATGACATTACAAGTTGCTATGTAGATCACGTGACTTATGTATACATACATGAAGCGAAGCGATTTGAAGGAACGCTTGTAGACGTCAGCCACTTGTCTAGAGGGGCAGAAAGGAAGTAGCTAACTCAAGGGCGATGTTAGGGAACTCCCTAGGCCTGGGCTGCTGCCAAATGAGACAAAGGGTAAATCTACCACAGGATTGGAACGAGATGCCGCGACTGCCAGCTAGCAACTAATTATATGCCTGAGGATGTTAGGCATATGAATTTAATAGCAAGAATTTAAATAGCATGACTGTTTCAAATGTTGAATGGGGATTCCCTAAAACGCCAGATGACAAAGCAGATTACGGAATGAACTAACTTGTACCAAAAATGGTCCATTATAAGATAGAGAGGAGTAATTAGGGCCTCCGCAGACTTGCTATTTTTAGCATCGGCGATCGGCGATTTTGATGCTGCGTCTCGCTCGTTCGCGCTCGAAGAAACGCGACGCAGCATCGATACAGTCGCAAAATCGCCGGTCGCCAATGTTAAAAGTAGCAAGTCTGCGGTGGCTCTTAATGGTGGAATTTGAACAGAAAACCTTATAATTACTAAAAAAGAAGCCATTGAAAATTGAAATGATCCTCGTGGAAAATTTCATGATAATGGAATACAGGAATGAGTGTAAAGCGAATGTTTACGTTTAAATGTCACTGACTTGTCTATTGAACTTGGTAGTGACAATATATATTTATATTAGGTATGAACCAGGTATGAATAAGTAGGTATTGAGGGTTGAACTCGGGGCAAAGAACTTGAGGTTGAGTTGTAATGACGTCCCTCCCTTCAAATTGACACATCATTTCGGATTTTGACATTTAAACAATGTTGCGCAATATTCAGGTCTTGAGTCACTTAACAAGTGTCTATTGCGAAACCACTGGTAATATTATATTTATGAATTCTTCACTATAAATCGCAAATTCTTTGCGGTCAACATGTTGTCGGCCAGAGGACTGCTGGCCTACTCCGAAATACGAACCTAACGTTTCGGCTGACGGATTGTCGTGATTTGACATTTCTTCTTTCGTTTTTCTCTACGATTTGACATTGTTTTGATCGTAAATCGAATCCGTACTTCGGACGATCCGTCAGCGACGTATTTCGGAGTAACCCCCCTGCTTACAGATGGGCGACAATGGACATCGAAACTCGGAGCCCCCTGTTGTATAATATTTGTTTGACGACCACTTGGCGTAGTGTTTCGAGCGTAAGCGTAGCTCACATTGGGGGGTTGCAGGTTCGATTCCTGTCCGACAAATTTCGGAAACAGCTTTTTCGTAATTTGCCTTTGCTCTGCGTGTCACTGAGATCGCAGAACATGTTATTTTCCCAAGGTCAAATCTTTCGTTCTAACAATTTATGAAGTTTTACGTTATGCTCTAAATTTGTCAAAACTATAGTATGTCCATATACTATAATTGTTCTTCTTATCGTATGGTTAGTGGCCAACCTGGTGTCAGAGTTATTCAAGCCGTCCAAAGGCCTCTGACCAGGCTTAACGACAGCTGCTTAGATGACAACAACTGAGACCGACTTTTTACGTGGCCTCTGAAGTTCGGACACTAAATTGTCACCCATCTCTTACTGACCTTGCTGAGTTTTGCTTAACCTCCAATCGTATACCGATCAGTGATTGCAGCTGGCTATGAGCGCCTCTGTATACTATACTACTTAAGCATCAGTCTTTACTAACTTGAAGAAGTTGGCGTAACCAGCTCATATTAGAAATAGTAATAGTATTCACATTGAAACCCCATTGTACCCCATTGTATTAAGTAGCGACTGTAGCCTAGGGGTGAACAGGTTGGGCTGGCAATGAAGGCCCCAGGTTCGATCCCCGGTGGGGCATGCACCAATGGATGAATTTTCATCTATGTGCATAATTTACAGTCCGCTGACGGTGAGGGAAAACATCGTGAGGAAACCTACCTATCCCTCGGGATTAGGTAATAGTCAGTTCCTGTATACACGGCGACAAGGTTCACCACCTGTCACGTTGGGTTCTGACTATCTGGTGAAACGTGGGCTTTGAGTTGGTTAATACCTCCACAATGTGGTGGTGTATGACCACTCAAGCCTCTGACTACCCCCGAATGGCGATAAAAGTCGTGACGTTACATTTCATTTCATTTTATTCACATTGAAACCTCGAATTTGGCATAATTAACCCGTCACCTGGGTGGGGTTGACCACCTGAAGTTTGTACTAGATAATAGGTGTTTAACACTTCATAGACTAGAGGCACGGGTCAATCAACTCGTTGGGCAATAGTATTATGTTTTGAAGAGGCCGTTGAACTTCACTCTCGCTGTTCTAGGTAAGGCATTGATCGGGTTGACTGACCCAGGTTTTTTGACAAATCAGGTGTTCACCACGTGGTTGTCTGGTTGTATTGTCTGACTCATCAAAGGTTTTCGAGGATTATGATAATTGATTTGTGTATAAGGATATCGCGGAAAAAAACTCGGGTTATTGATGAGTGATGGAATCGTGCGATTTAATTTATAGACATATGGAAATATTTACTTTTTGTATGTATAAAGTTATGGTGAAAAACTGGAATAGTTACTAATGGGACTAAGCTGAAGCTTTACGATTTTAGTATTATCTTCTTTTATGTGCCGAAGGTGCCAACAAGCGTAGAGCCCGCCTGATATTAAGCAGTTACCATAGCCTATATATCCTTGTAATACCAAAAGCATCGCTCGCACGTTGCCGACCTGAAGGGGAGTGGGACAGAGGGAGGGAAGGGGTTTGGGGATTTGGGCTATCTTGAGTATTCTAGATGAGTACATTTTAATCAAATTCCTGGTTCTTTGCCCAAACCCATCATAGAAGGAACAGGAGATACCAAAGAAGATATAAATTTTCACCGTATTCGAGTGACAAAATGAATATGGTCAAAATAACATAACATAACATGTACTTCACGACTTTTATCCCCATTCGAGGGTAGTCATAGGCTTGAGTGGCCATACACCACCACATTGTGGAGTTATTAAGCCAACTCACAGCCCACGTTTCACCAGATAGTCAGAACCCAAGGTGACAGGTGGTGAACCTTGTCGCCGTGTATACAGGAACTGACTATTACCTAATCCCAAAGGATAGGATTCCTCACGATGTTTCCCTCACCGTAAGCGAACTGTAAATTATGCTCATAGATGAAAATTCATCCATTGGTGCATGTCCCACCGGGGATCGAACCTGGGACCTTCTGATAGCCAGCCCAACATGTTCGCCCCTAGGCTACAGCCACAAAAAGTTCTGTGTCTATGGCGTAAAGATAAGGGGGCGTCCATAAATCACGTGAGGTATTTATGGGGGGAGGTGGTCGAGCCAAATCTCACGTGGGGGAGGAGGGGGGGTCTCGGAAAATCTCACGTATTTTTTTTACCGCAAGAAACTGTAAAATTGCAAGAAAACTAAGTTAAATTAAGTTATTTTTAACAAAACTAAATATTTTAAAGTAAAACATGTTTCTCCTCTATAATAAAGCTTTTGAAAAATCTCACGTGAGATTAGGGGGAGGGAGGTGGTCGGGCTAAATCTCACGAAATCTCACCAAGGGGGGGGAGGGTCGAAAAATCTCAAATTACCTCACGTTATTTATGGACGCCCCCTAACCCAGCATTCACCACTTTATCTTCCCACTGTCATTGTTACATTTTCTTTTCTCCGCTTCCGTGCTCCAATTGAGCGTTCATTCCCCTCGGACTTGCGATTTCTCCATCACTCGAGTGGCGAATTAATGCATTTCTTTACTTACGCAGCTTTTTATGTTGGGATGCTATTGAATTCCAACATTTACAACACATTACACGACTTAACTGGCGTTTGGATTGTGTTTTAAAATCTTATGGATGGAACTAACGTATTCTGATAAAACGATGCTGTTTTAAACCATTTTAATAATTGATTTTTAAACGAAGCATGTATGAAGAGAGATGTGCCCTGTAAATTGGCTATAAGTTCGCACCCTATAACACAAGAGCCAGAATACATAGAATTCGAGAAATAATTAGAATTTATCTAGTAATTGAAGTGTATGAAAGTATATACGGTATTTATAAAAATACTGTCTGTTTGTTTCGGTTAATCTCCGAAACGGCTGGACCGATTTTGACGGGACATTCACTAGCAGATAGCTGATGATGTAAAGAGTAACTTTTAGCAAACACTAACAATGTTTTTTGGCAAATACCAAGCTTACGAAGTCACGAGCACAGCTAGTAGTAGCTAGATAACATTTAAATTGAATTGGAATTGACTATCACCTGTTCAGAACGATTTTCCTATGAAAAACTGCTGATAAACTCTTATTTCTACTGTCTCCTAATTGGTACTCACTAAAAACAGATTCGAAGCTCTCGTGGCGGTAAATATCTCGATGGGTGACCGCTATTGGCACTTACAAGAGCGCTTCCATTAGGCACGCTAAGCTGTAGTTTCAGTTACAGTCATTAGGCTATGTTGGACGCCTTCAGGCGACCTGAAAACATCTATCTCACGCTTACAAACAAACCAACGATTAGTCCTTTCTTATAACGATCATAACGAGAATAGAATGACTGTTTTGAACCTACACAAAGCGTAAGTAGCAATCACGAAAAACACAATTGCAACGTACGAAAACAACAATTTGAACGTTCATCAAAAAAGAAAACGAATTAGGTCTATGGTTCCATCATTATAGTTTGAAAAACGAACGTGACCATCCTAACCCACAGCCTACCCATAGACAAATTACAGCCATGGCCTACAATGGCGATGCTCAATGTGTTTTGTGTTGAACAAATGGCTATAAAATAACCTGTTTTTGTTTTGCGCCTAATTTTATTGCCATTTATCATGATTCCACGCCCCGAAACATGGTGGTGCAAAAAATAAAGCGAGCCGCATTAATATTGATGCGTTTGGTAGTTATAGTATGATTTATTAGCGTACAAGGAGGATTAGTGATTAAACGAACTTACCTGTACGTGATGTACTTATAGAAGGAATTGGGAAGTCCCATGTGGACAGCCCTATTTCCGTAATTAGTGGAGGAAAGTCTCAAGTAGACAGTCCGATATACACAGCCTAATATAAATCACGCTCGGTGATTTTTTGGATTGGTAGGTATGTTATTAATGAATATATAATCAGTAGTGATTTACCTGGCGATTTATGAGGCGACTGCATATCTTTATCCGATGATGATGGTGATTTACGACGTCGACGAGCACGTTTCATTTTCCGCTGTAATTTCTTTAATTTTTTCTCCAAATGATCGAAATCACTGTCGTCGCGTTGCCTTTTAGGCATTTCAAATAATAATTATAAATTTTATAGATTGAAAAAAAATTGAGCACTTGAAACAGCGAAGCACTGACTTGTGAATGATGACAGCCGGTACAGAGACTAACATATATGTTTCTTAAATATTTATTATCTCTCAAATATAGTGCTAGAACAGCGAGTCTGTGAGTGAAACTACATGTGTATCTATGCTAATATCTTCGAACGAAGCTCGAGTGTAATTAGCGTTCGTGACGCTATGACGACTCTATAAAACACACCAACGGTCCAACAGGGGAATGAAAGACGTTTATGGATTACCCACTCTACAGCACCACCTTCCGAGATCTTCGTGGTGGAAGGCCGGCGTCGCCTGTCCATGCACCAGCGGGCCCTGGCGGGAGATAGGGCTTCGGCCATATCGCTATGTTGAACGCTTTCCAGGTGAGAAATACAGGGTTATTGGTAAAACACTAACAACCTTGCAGGGGCGTATTACTGCCATCAAAAACAACAACTTTTGTTCTATGACTTTTTACAAAACAAAAAAAAAATAACAAAAAATCACACTCTAAAATGTATGAAACAAGAAAATATGCTCATAGCGGATAGCCGTGGTCCGTTTACGTACTTTAGGGCAAAGTGGAATACAACCACGTACCATGGCTTTCGTCCAGATAAGAGAAAAAAAAAAGAGATTTTTTGTTAATTTTTTTTTTATTGTTTAAAGTCATAGAACAAAAGTTGTTGTTTTTGATGTCAGTAATACGCCCCTGGAAGGTTGTTAGTGTTTTACCAGTAACCCTGTAGAGTGGGTACTCCATAAACGTCTTTCATTCCCCTGTTGGACGGTTGGTGTGTTTTATAGAGTTGCCATAGCGTCACGAACGCTAATCCTCCTTGTACGCTAATAAATCATACTATAACTACCAAACGCATCAATATTAATGCGGCTCGCTTTATTTTTTGCACCACCATGATTCGGGGCGCGGAATCATGTGTTTTACCAATAACCCTGTAAAACGTCTTTCCCATTCCCCTTCAAGGCCTTTAGCCATTGGACTGCCATTGCCATTGAGCTGCTATAGTGATCGACCCTGATTGGTCGGTTGACTCTGACCGATCAGAGGGTCTGCCGACCAATCAGAGGCTCGATCACAATAGCAAGTCAATGGCAATGGCTAAGCGACTTAGGGCCCAGGTAGGCAACGTGCGAGCGATGCCTTTGGTATTTTATGCAGCTCTAGGTTAACTGCGTAACATCAGGCGGGCCGTACGCTTGTTTGCCACCTTAGTCACGTAAATAAAGTTATACTAGGTCGCGGGAAACCGCTGGATGCAAGTGGGACAGGACCAGTCGTTGTGGAAATCTTTGGGGGAGGCCATAGGGCCATAACACACCGGGACGCCAGTCGAGGTCGCCAGCCACGTATCCAAACAATTTGTACTGACTGGCGACATGGCCAGTCCGTCGCCAGGTGTGTTACCTCTCATACATTTCAATACGAATTAGTTGGATGCGTGGCTGGCGACGTCGCCATGGCTACCCGGTGTGTTATGGCCCTTAGTCCAACAGTATACATCTTTTGGCAAATATTTAGGGGAGCCTGTTGTTATTATAGTCTCTCTGATTACCCTTCACTCCACGCTTGTTTCAGAATCGACAAATAACCCTATCCACCAAAAAATATTTTATTTGGTGGATAGGGTTATTTGTCGATATGACATAATTATGGTATGTTGACAATTTTATGTCAAAACGAGGCTCTAAATATGCACCTACGATTCGTTTACAGAGTTGCGATCGGTATCAAAATGTAAACTTTGCATAAATTGTCATGTTGTCATGCAATAAGTGCTAATGGGGGCGTCTTCATCAGGCGCATGCCTCGCGCGAGCACTCACTTTTGACGTCGGAACGCATAGACGTAATGTCATAATATGATTGCTCGGGTGAGGCATGCGTGCCATATGGACACATCTATTCTCACTTTGCGAGCGATACATAATGCGTAAAAATTTTAATATTCGAAGCAAATTCTAGTCCTAGAAGATTTTTAAATCTATAATTTATATCCGTCATTAATTTTATTGGTTTATTCGATTTTATCGATGTTATTTATCCGCCAAATAATTTATCATAGGCTGATATAACTCTCATTATTAGAACCACTACTAGAATTTTTCTGTTCACTAATAGTTTTTATCTTAATTCATCTATGACAAATGTTCTGCCTCGTTTTTCTTTCTAACGACTTAAGTGACTAATTAAGAAGTTTATAACTGGTAGTCGTAATAAATTGATGCCAATTTATTTTTAAGCAATTTCTTTATTTAATTTATGATTAATACCGAAATTTTTTTTTTTTAATGTTCCGACAGGAATTTGGAAATTTTTCACTTTAGAGTTGTTATTCTAAACAATCTACTTAAGTCTTGTTTGCACCTAATTATATAAACTTAAGAAAACTACGTGAGTTTTTACGAAAAGCCGGAATTAATAACTTTAACCTCTGTGACCTTGGTAATCTGAAAAATAAAGTTAAACTTTAACCATTGCATAAGCTAATTAAGTTACGTTTAGCTGTGGACTGGACGTTCCGGGAAGCAGATAAAATAATTAAGCATTCTGGACCTTAATACGTAGGTAAATAATTAATATTATTATTAATTAAGTAAAAAGGAATATTAAACCTTTTTTCCATACGTATTTCCACTACTACTTCAAACTAGTAACTACCCGGAAATGACGCTCAATGCTTGAAAATCTTTACAATTAATGATTCAGAACAGAAGATAAAGTCAAGGAAGTGAGTAGTTACCTAAAAAAAGTACCTGGTTGAGGCTCTATGCACTTATTCACACAAAAGTCGCAACGCCAGCAATATCTCACTCGCGTTTGATAGTGAACTCATAATTACGCGTCTACGGGGGCAACGAACCCGTATGTAAAAAGTTCGCTGCCTTGCGCGGGCGCACGTACGACGACACCACGTGGCTAGATGTTTGTTTATGTTTTATAAGATATGATTCAGATATGTAATTAATGCGATTGCCAAATGTTTTGATCAAATGTTTGATTGGTGTGAATTGGTGTGCGAATATTGGTTTGTATTTAATATTTGGTTTGGTACGTTTATTATGTCACGCGTCAGAGGTTACGCATTACTTTCTCAATAAATTGGAGGATGTATTAGTCGTAGGTACAGTCAGCAACGAAAGTCGCTGAACATTCAGAATTTTTCAAATCGGTTATACTCTTTATTCTACAATCGTTGGTAAATCTTTATAAAACCAAACATTAGCAACATGTCTACATTTTATTTCGATAAAGAAAAAATATGGATTTGATGCAAAACAAAAGTGTGCAAGCTATTTGAAAAACTGAGAATGTTCAGCGACTTTCGTTGCTGACCGTACTTGTGCGTAATATGCGTGTCTGCGTATTTCTTTAGCAGCAGCTGAAAAATCCAAGTATTAAAAAAAAAAATATCCTCTTCATCCAAATGTTGTTTGAAATAAATTGCAGCTAGAGGTGAGTCAAATAAATAAATATCGCCAGACTTCACCTAGCTGTATGGTCCCAAACCAAGGAATGCTTTTAATCAAATAGACTGGGGGCGATCCCAGTGTCACCCAGACCAGGGCAAATTATGATAAGGCCGTTTCCGAAACTTTCCTCTGACGGGAATCGAACGCGCAACCACTCGATTCAGTGAGCCGACTTGCAATGTTAGATGGTACTATATTTACTAAAATAATAGATCAATGGGGTCAGTACCTCCGAGTTCACACGAGCAAGTGTAGGTTCTCATTTTTATTACCGGCAAATTGTTGAAATATTCCCCTTTCATCCGAAAAGTATTCCCTTTTCATCCGACATAAAGTGACATTAAATTTAATTTGTTCGTGATATACTGTGCGCGTGAAAAACGCAACAGCTCCGTAATACTCCGTATATGTCAACTTCGAATGGCTCTTAATTCGAAGTTGACATGTTGCATGCCGTACTGACGCTGTCTGAAAGAAAAACCCGAGTAGAATGTACTTTTGCTACGTTTGTGTGGGGTGAGGGCACTCGTTGGTGTCCCAGTGGACTTATATTGTTATCTTAGAAAAACGAAATGTTGCATAGTTGCTGGACAAGCTGTAGCCAATTGACTGCAGCTCATAAATAGGCTGGTTCGACCGGGTTAGTACCACCCTCTCAAAGGAGATCGGTGTAAAGTAGCTAATGCAGCTGCGTTTCTTACGATGAGTGAGCGAGCCGGAAGCCCAACCCCCTCCGTCTCCCTCTGTCCCACTTTCATTTCCTGGGTTTTGAAACTATTTTGTCGTAGAGTCCATCCCTCCAGTAATTATGGGAATAGATAATGTGAGAAGTCGTAATCCTATCCGTAAACAGAGTTGGGCCAAATTTAATTGCGATTAATTAATTGCAAATTGCAGGTGATGTCACAACTAACAATTAATTGTGATTTGTTCGCGATTGACAAACAAATCAAAATTAATTGTTGATTATGACATCACATGCAATTTGCAATTAATTAATTGCAATTAAATTTTGCCCAACTCTGTCCGTAAATTATACCTTATATTGCAACTTCATTTACTCGCATATACTTTACAGATATAAAAGCAAGTGCAAGTAACTACTCTTCCCACCCCGGTGTCACAGCGAGTGCATAGCTTTCCTTTCGCAGATATATGCCGGGTTCGACGCCCGCGCACGCCACGTGGCCGCAACGCGACACCCTCGCCGCACGCGTTCGCGGTGCCACTGATTTATTGGATAACTACGAGAAAATTTCTAAGTTTTTTATGGGACTGCGGTGGCAAACAAGCGTATACCGCTTGATGTTAAGCAGCTACCGTAGCCTATAGATGCTTGAAATTGCATTGCATTGCTCGCACGTTGCCGACCTGTAGCCCGATTCACGTAACCAAAACCGTAACGACATCTCAGCGATATAGTCGTTGATAGACTTTTCGTAACAAGAAAAGGCTATCAACGACTATATCGCTGAAATATCGTTACGGTTTTGGTTACGTGAATCGGGCCCCTGAAGGGGAGTGGAACGGATGGAGTTGTCCTTACCCTTCGTTTACACTGCCGCAACATTATCTATGTAGTCTGTTTTTCTATTCTCTGACAGCTTAAAATAGAGCTGCTACATCAATCATTATAAGTGTACGGTCAGTGTGAACGAGAGGTTATACTGTACTATACTTACCTATGTTCAATCCCGGTTCGATCCCCGGTGGGGCACCAATGGATGAATTTTCATCTATGTGCATAATTTACAGCTCGCTAACGGTGAGGGAAAACATCATGAGGAAACCTATCTATGCCTCGGGATTAGGTAATAGTCAGTTCCTGTATATACGGCGACAAGGTTCACCACCTGTCACGTTGGGTTCTGACTATCTGGTGAAACGTGGGCTTTGAATTGGTTAATACCTCCACAATGTGGTGGTGTATGGCCACTCAAGCCTCTGATTACCCCCGAATGGGGATAAAAGTCGTGACGTTACATTTTCACTTATGTTCAATTCATAATTTTATACGCAAGTCAATAAGATCTCAAGGAAAATTTCGCACCTCAATTTCATTGAAGTATAGAAGCAGCAATAAAAGGTAGCAAAAAGATTAATTTGTTTCACATAGAGTCACAATAGAGTTAAAATGGGATGAATATACTTAATTGACGGGATGAAAAAAATCGGAATTTTTCCTTGAGATCTTATTGACTTGCGTATACACAAGATGATGTCAGTTGATAGATCAACTTACATACTTACCCTACAATTCAGTAGTCACTTAAAGCATTACAAATACCTAAAGGCATACTATAATATATAATATACCATTTCTTTGATAGTCGAAATAACTTCTCTATACCTCTACCAAAGCAATCCAGAATATATTATTTCCCGGGCACGGATGTTTTCCACGGTGGTTGTGTGACAGCGAGCGCATAGTTTTCCTTTCGGAGATGTATGCCGGGTTCGATGCCCGCGCCTGCGCCGACGCACGTGGTACGAGTCGAGCGACACCCCCGGCTCGCGGCAAAAACACAGGGAACTCTGCACTGAATCACTGCCAGCCGACGTCGGCGTAGGGTTGCCACCTGCACGAACCGAATTAATTTAATACCTTCTTCCAATCTTAATAGTCGAGGTCGCGTTTCTCTATAAACGCTTTGACTTTGACTTAACAATTGTTAAGTCAATCCGTTTATTTTGTTTAGGCCTACGGGGCACTTACAAATTGTCATTTTACATTTTTTACTTAATTCTACCGCCGGATCGGAAACGCGACCTCGACTGAGAAGATTGGAAGAAGGTATTAAATTATTTTGATTCGTAAAGGTGGAAGAATATGTGAGGAGTTCCTCATATTCTTTATTTTGATTAAATTCGTGCGGATTCCAAGATAACTTAGCGTTTCCCAAGGACTCGTTGAGGGTCAAACCTTAGCGTAATCGTTGAACACCACTGTCGATCCTGGCTTACAGGAGTAACAGTGATGCGAGTGTGGCGGGGCGGTGACGTAATATTTTTATTGTTTATGTTGCCGTCTTTATTTTTTGACAGTTCAAAATAGAGACAACATAAATCGGTGTAATTGTTGCGCCAGTACAAACAGTAACACTAATATTTTTCAGATATTTCACTGCTGAAATATGCAGGGTTATTGGTAAAACACTAACAAGTTTTGTTCTATGACTTTTTACACAACATAACACATTTAACAAGAAATCACGCTCTAAAAAGTATGAAACAAGGAAATATTCTCAGCTAGAGGATAGTTGTGATCCGTGGTTATATGCCACTTTGCCCTAAAGGACCTCTTCTGGATCCTCTTGTATGTGCTGTTCCTTTTTACGTTGCTATGCTGATTAAATATTTTTCATGTGATTGTTTAATTTCAGGTGGCAACCCTACCGAGTGCTCACAGTCTAATGAATACTATTTATGTAATGAGAATAGGAAGCACATTGTCTGATCGCGCTCTACTCATTATAGCTTCCATCATTATTATAAACACGATTCTTATTGGTTTAATTACTAATGTTGTCCCAAACCCCCCACCAGGGCGGCGCCACGTTGCAGCGGTGCGGTGACATTAACACTTGACAGAAAAAATATCCCTAAAAAAATAATAATTCTAAAATCAATTGACAGATCAAGCGAATCATGTTTTTATTCTGTTGTTAGGCAAACTAAACTAAATATATTGCTGTCCCTTTCATGTAATGTAAGTAAGAAGGCAGTATTTCTGATTATGTCTTCAGTATACTTATTAATATCTTTCTTAATCCCAGTATTTACCACGTTCTTTACTAAATTAAAATACTAACGTTACATAAAAAATATATAATTATTGATCATTAATTATTTATAAAATAATAAATTAAAAATATACTACACAGCAAGTTATGATGGACTTACCCTGGCATTACATATCACTTTTGTTCTTAGCAATGCTTTGTAAAACCCACTGTAAACTAGCTAAAATACTCAATTGTTTAATTTATATATTTTATCAAATCTACCACAAACCTCACAACATGCCACAATCTATTAACACAGGAAAATACAGATTAAGGCCACCCGTACACGATAAACTATCATCGGACCTAAGTGGCTTACGGCAATTCCATAATTCATACATTTGTAACTTTTTGTCGCCAACGCGCTTGCTTGTAGTAATTACTAATTACTTACAGATAGTAATTAATGTGTTACTATTGATACTGAATGCAGTAAGGTAGTTTGTCCAGTTCTGAATACTTTGACGACCGCTTGGCGTAGTGGTTCGAGCGTAGACTGCTCGGGTCACTGCATCGGCTGGTTACGGGTTCGATTCCCGCCAGAGGCAAATTTCGGAAACGGCCTTTTCGTAATTCGCCTTGGTCTGGGTGTCACTGGGATCGCCCCCTTTTTATTGTACGGTACCCATAGTACAAGCATTGTTTGGTTTAGAACCATAGGACATACATACATAACATACACATACATACATAACATACACATACATACATAACATATACATACATAATCACGCCTGTTTCCCGTAGGGGTAGGCAGAGACCACTTCTTTCCACTTGCTACGATCCTTACATACTTGTTTCGCTTCGTCCACTTTCGTCCATAGGACAGTTGTGGATAATTCTTGCGATATTTATTTATTAGGCAAAGGTGGAGAGACGCTATGGATGACATTGAGGAGGGAAGGGGAGGCCTTTGTCCAGCTGTGGGACAGTTAACAGGCTACAAAAATATATTTAGTATCATGATACTCAGATAGAAAACAAAATGTACTTACCGATACACCGTGTGCGGGTACCCTAACCGATTAGCCAACACTGCAGAAGCCACAGCGGCGCGGGCGCCGCAACAGGCGAATACCTCGCATTCAGAAGTAATAAGTTGATGATTGTCCTTACGTAACCAGTACCGTACTGCATTCTTCAAGCTAATTCGGTGTGAACTCTACCTGGTAGAGTCATTCGAACAGTGCCTCGTTGCTATCATAGAGTTCCGGACATATTTCAGGATTATGCATTTTTAACTCACGATCTGTTTCAGAATCGTGAGATAACTTTTATCCACCAAATAAATATGCCGTTTTGACAGTTTTGCCATAGAATATCTGTCAAAATCCCATATTTATTTGGTGGATAAAAGTTACCTGACGATTCTGGAAAGCCAAGCTGTAGCTAGTAGACGCCGTCTACTAGACGGCAGCTTGATATATGGGCTGGCTGGACCGGGGGTAGTAAACCTTCACAGAAGAGCCGAAAGCCCGACCCCCTACCCCTCCGTATCTCGCCCTTCAGGCCGGAAACGTGCAAGCGATGCCTTTGGTATTGCAAGCATCTATAGGTACCGTTAACTGCTTAACATCAGGTGGGCCGTACGCTTGTTTGCTGCCTTTGTCTTTTGCTCCTCTGCCGTTACAGGGAATAGGTATAGTTGTAATAACCTGAAAATATAACCTTGCAAACTTCTTTAGGAAATAATGAAAGTAGACGAAGCGAAACAAGTATGTAAGGATCGTAGCAAGTGGAAAGAAGTGATCTCTGCCTACCCCTACTGGGAAACAGGCATGATTATATAAAAATGTAATGTAACGTCACGACTTTTATCCCCGTTCGGGGGTAGTCAGAGGCTTGAGTGGCCATACACCACCACACATTATATGTATGTATGTATGTAAACTTCTTTGTCTTCTTATCGCATGGTTAGTGGCCAAACTGTTGTAAGAGTTGTTCAAGCCGCCCGAAGGCCTCTGACAAGGCTTAACGACTGCTGCCTAGATGACAAAAACCGGGACAGACTTTTGACGTGCCTTCCGAAGCATGGAGACGTTCAGTTCAAATGCCACTAAATGGTCACCCATCTCTACCTGACCTTGTCTGCTAGCGCCTCCAAACTAATAAATCAACGCGGATCTTCAAACACGTGATTCAAAATCGTCACGGATTTAATGCCGTTTCAAAAATCTATAAATCTGAATCACAAAATAAAAAAACATCTGAATCTTTTAAACAAACCCTGAAAAACGTCAATGGCTTGATTAAAATTGTAAATAAATAGCTATATTCTCCTGTCTTATATGTATTAAGATATTCTATTGAATCTTATATTAATTTAAACATGTATACAATACATTTCAGTCGTTTTATATGCGACGACTGAAACATTTCCATTTCTAATTTGACGTCGGGAATTGCGTAATTTCCTGTAAATGCGCATATAACTGATGAACATATACATTCTGTTAAGCTGAATTAAATATAACATAACATGTACGTCACGACTTTTATCCCCATTCGGGTGTAGTCAGAGGCTTGAGTGGCCATACACCACCACATTGTAGAGGTATTAAGCCAACTCAAAGCCCACGTTTCACCAGATAGTCTGAACCCAACGTGACAGGTGGTGAACCTTGTCGCCGTGTATACAGGAACTGACTATTACCTAATCCCGAGTGATAGGTAAGCGTTGCTTAAACTCCGATCGCTCTATGTGCTATTAAAATTATATTTCTCCAGAACAAAGGTTAAAGTTTGAAATTCAGAAATGATTATATTTCCTTTTATTTATTCTAATTATGCTGCTACATAGTTATAAAATAGATAAATAATTATGACAAATAACTATGCAATTTATAACATCTTCACAGTAGATAAACATCTATTTCTCACGACGAGACGTTATTTAAGAACAATTTATAAACAGATTTACATATCTCACTTCCAGTACCGAGAAAACTAACTTAAGAAAACCTTGAATTCACTTTGTACCGCCTAACGATCTAAGTACAGTCACGTGATAAGCTTCATGACTCTAAATGCTCCATGTTGTTATTCTGTTCTTCCATGGGGATCAAATATCGAGGGTTGAACGTTCGTGACTTTCAGTGAAATGAAAAATAATAATGATAGCAAAATTTCAAGTTTCAAGTTTAAATAAAGGGTGGCAAGTCTATACTGTCTTCATTTATCTTAATTGGCCGCATCTACAAGCCCCGAACAGCCACGCCAGATATGTCGGGTCAGATTTCAAACAAAACTCATTGCTAGGCGCGCCGATCGGCTCATGTAGAGGCACCTACTCAGTAATATTTCCCCCTTAAAAGTGTGCATTCTTTTACGGTACTGAGGTAAGCAGTTACCGTAGCCTATAGATGCTTGCAATACCAAAGGTATTTCTCGCACGTTGCTGACCTGAAGGGGAGTAGGATGGAGGAAGGGGTATGGGGTGGGGCGGTTGGCCTTCCGATTTTGTCACTCATCCAACAAAACGCAGCTGTAATAGCTAATTTACGCCGATCTTCTGTGAGAGGGTGGTACTACCCCGGTCAAGCCCGCCTATATATGAGCTGCACTTAATTGGCTACAGCTTAACTCTACCACCAATACTGCTTGCTTGAATTACTTTTTAGTATAAATGTAGAGATAATCAGCTCTATGCCACAATTAGAAACTATATAAAATATGAAATCCAAATGATTCTAAGTGCCGCCACACACCTGACTGCTTGTCGACAGCCCTAGAGCAGTTGGTTGCAGTCGATCGCAGTTTCAATACAACATTGACATACACCATACACGGACCGCTCAAGCTGTCGGCGGGCGGTCGATGCGGTCGACTGCAACCAACTGCTCTAGAGCTGTCGACAAGCAGTCCGTGTATGGCGGCACTAAGTAAATCAACTGGGAAATCCAAATGATTCTAAGTAAATAAATTGGGAAAAGCTCCCAAGGAAATCGTAAGAAAATAATAGTCCGTGACAGGTCGAGATGACATTCGGGTTATGAGCTTTTTGCTGAATAAAATCCGAATAAAAATTAGCGGGACCCGCAACGCAACAGAATAATTTTATTTAATAATTTTGTGGTCGATTTTAATTGTTTATCGGGTCCTGCTAATTTTGATTCGGATTTTATTCTGCAAAAAACTCATAACCCGAATGTCATCTCGACCTGTCGCGAACTATTATTTCCTTACGATTTCCTTGGGAGCTTTTCCCAGTTTATTTACTTAGAATCATACATTTGCAGCAATGACTGTACCTACATGTCGATTCTAAAGTGGGTGGTGACAGGACGAGAAGGCAGCCAGTGGATGGTATAATACCAGCATGAATGACAATGCGACCTCGAATGAAAGTACTTTTACTATGCACACGCGTGATCGGGGTAGATCATAGGTTATAGAGTAGCTGCGTACAGAGATTGCAGTGGGAACAATAATATACCTAGGGGCTAGCACAAGCGGTAAGACAAGACTTTTGTCACGCATTATGTCGCACCGAGAAGCACTCTCTGTTACTTAGTGCATCTAGAATAAGACAAAATCTATCTATCTCGCGTTTTGTCTTGTCTCGGACGTCTGTGCTACTAGTGCAGGACAATCTGTTTCGTTGTTTCAGGATTTTGACACATAAATAAAATAAAAATATAACGTCACGACTTTTTATCCCCATTCGGGGGTAGTCAGAGACTTGAGTGGCCATACACCACCACATTGACACATTTCCATAGTAAATTAGTGTCAAAATCATGTAACGAAGCCTCAACCAAAGTTAGACATTGACGAGTTCCCAGACCCGTGCTCGTTGAATAATTCGATAGCAACACTGATAGCAATCTCACAAATGTTATTCTAATTTCATGCTACAATAAAATGCATGATGTACTTAGATTTTCGTCATTGATGCCGAAACCTTCTCAACAAAATGACAATTCAATTTTCAAAATTGGAATCGAACTATCCTAACCGCCGAATACCCGAATACCCGAATCTCTATGGAAAGCGAGTCTTTTTAGCGCTGATTTAAGCCAAACCCCCAATCACTAATGAGATTTAGTGTAAAAACCAACAAACATTATTTTATAAACGGACGGGCCCGTTGCCGCGGGGGCGCCTTTCACGCTGCAGGTCGTAGGTTCGATTCCTACCCGGGACATGCATTTGTGTGCATGAACATGTCTGTATGTCCGGAGTCTGGGTGTATATGTATATTAAGTTTGTTTTTACAAATAAAAAAGTAGTATATGTAGTAATATCAGTTATCTGAATTCCATAGTACAAGGTCTGCTTAGTTTGGGATCTGGTAACCGTGTGTACAAAAATGTCCCAGGATATTATTATTATTATTATTATAAACATACCAAACTTCAAATTCCAATCCTTTTTCCGCCTTACCTCAGCAAATTGAACACAAATATAGGTATGCGAAGAGCAGTTTTCTCTACATCCCGCCTACTCTGCGGCATGTCTATTAGCAGTTGGCGTGGTGCCTGGAGGCGGACGCGGCTTAGTCCACTGCACCATTGACCCGCACCGACTAGGGTAGCTATGAACAATCGCTTCATATACTTACCGTGGACACCCGTCATACATTCCTGCTGACCAGGATTGCATAACAGATTGAATAACTGGGGGCCTACCACGACCTCTTATCGCGATTCAATTATAGGAACGTTTTAACGATTCAGCGTCTTTTTGTGCAATGACGTACCTTATTGTCATGACAATAAGAAACGTCATTGCACAAGAAGTCGCTGAAACGCTAAAACAATACTGCTATAAAAGGTGGTGGTAGGGCCCCAGGGGGCTTACCACAAGCTCTTATTGCGATTCAATTATAGGAACGTTTTAACGACGTTTTAATGACGTTTCTTATTGTCATGACAATAAGGTACGTCATTGCACAAAAAGTCGCTGAAACGTTAATACGTTCCTGTAATTGAATCGCAATAAGAGCTTGTGGTAAGCCCCCTGGTTACGGTTTTGAGTCGACTCAAAAACCGAAGTAGTACTCACTCAACAGGGCCTTGATACGCTATCACTGGATAGATGGAGAGTACCTATTTGCTTGATTTAAAAAACTATCAATCACTACCCAAGGATAATATTATTTTGGCATAGCAACTCGAAATGAGAGGGACACGGTCCCAACTGGGGCCTCTCGCTCGGCTCGTTTTTCTGTCTAAGAATTGTCAAGGTATAATAGACCTTTCAGCAGAATAAAGTTGAATTTCTTCTTAACCAAAAACTCAAGTGATAAATCCTTCATTATATATTCGTGGTTTTAATTTTGTTACCTATTGAATTAACAGACGAAGCGTTTCTACATTTCTACTCAAAACCGATGTGATACCCACTTGATACCTGGATGCACCCACTCAACAGAGCTCTGATAGGCTATCACTGGACATGAAGGAGGGCTAAATACCCATGAAGTTATGCTGAGGTCTCAGCATACCTGGTTGGAACTGGAAGCTAATAAGAGACACCGCAGGCATGCTACTTTTTGCATCGGCGATCGGCGAATTTGCGACTGCATCGCGTTTTGGCGACTGTGCGGTCGGACGCAGCGACTGCTCCGATGCTAAAGGTCAACGCTCATCTAACGCCTCCGCACCCGACCAGCACCGCCTCGCCGCTCAGCGTCCACTAACTGAACCGGAAATTAGTGGACCACGCGCTGACCGCGCGGCGTTCACTCGTTGACCACGCGCGGTCCACTGGTCGATCACGTGACGTTTATGGTGTAAAAGCAGCGTCCGCCCGCGGACCACCCGGCGACGACGAGTGGACGCCGAGCGGCGAGGCGGTGCTGGTCGGGTGCGGAGGCGTTAGGTGAGCGTTGACCTTTAAAGCGACTAAATCGCCGATCGCCAATGCAAAAAGTAGCAAGTCTACGGGGTCCCTTAATAGGTACAAAATGGTACGAAATTCGTCAGCCTAAATTACTTTTGACCATTTCTCAAACCAGGATATTATGTGCCACGATCTCTAGGACAATCATAGTGCACCTACAAAGTCTCTAGGCTAGGGCAGCTAGGTGCGCGTACGCACCAGCGCTGCGTTCCGCATAGCCAATGATGTTCATACGTGCAACGTTTGCTAAACGCTGATTGGCTGCCGCGCATGACCTCTAGTGAAACGCGATTATTCAAGTTCCAGTAATCCCATGACATAATCCAGATTATGGTAATAATGCGATGAGGTATTGCGTACGCGCAATAACTTTCACGTTATTTGCAGTGATGAATGTGCAATGCATTATGGAGGGGAGATGGGAATTTTTGTATTGAATTCTTGGTGATAGAGCCAAGCTGTAGCCATTTGACTGCTGACAGCTCGACCGGGGTAGTACCACCCTCTCACAGACGATCGGCGTAAAGCAGCTATCACAGCTGCGTTTCGTACGATGAGTGAGAGAGCCGGAAGCATAACATCCCCCTTCCTCTCCCTCCGTCCCATTCCCCTTCAGGTCGGCAAAGTGCCTATAATGCCTTTTGTATTGCAAGCATCTATAGGCTACGGTAGCTGCTTAACATCAAGCGGGCCGCACGCTTGTTTGCCACCTCAGTCCTATAAAGAGGCTTGTTGAATCAAGCGATAAATTAGGGATAGTGGAGTTGCAAAAATGTTTTTCACAAACAAAGAGTATTCTTTTGAATGATGATCGTACGCTATGTAGCTCAGGTTTGACAGCTGTCATTTTAATCAAAACTTTGCGATATCTTTTTTTTTTATTTGATACATTATTTCAAAAGTGGCTGTAGATTGCATAGGCTGACATGACGTCAGGATCAACCAACTGGACTTAAATTGGTTTTATTGGATTGTTATATGGAAAGCTACATCCATTACGATGAATTTATCATCTATAACAGAGCAAGGAGGTTAGAAAACCTATTAAGATGTCAAGTGTAAACTTTATAATAGCATTCAAACTGGCTGTTGCCCGTGAAAAGGATTTAAGAAAAAAATAAAGCTCTTAATTTAATGAAGCGTTTTTATTTTCGGCCTATACCTAGGAGCTTTTTTATTGGCGAATTCCAATTTTGAATTAGAACTAAGGAAAAAATAGATAAAATACTTGCGTTATCGCACCTCTACGTAAAGATGTATTACCTATCCAATATCTTTTCCTAGTACTAGTACCTACCCAGTTTTTCATAAACCAAGGCGCGCAGATAATTTTTAAGTTTGCATGGCACTAGAATAAAATCCTAGAATATCACCAACAACATTACCAATCAATTTTGAGTATTATTTATTTTATGATGCTTTTTATAAATGAATAAATTAATTAGTACACTTTCCACAGATTCATGTCGTATACCGTCCGGTATTTCTCTTCCACAACTAGCTGTGAATTGCAAATTGTTTTAAATAGTTGCAACGTGACTACAGTACACCCATTATTCTACATTAATGAGACAGTCCTAGATATTATAGGACCCTTGAAATTTAGTATCAAATCTCAATTTTATTTGTCATCAATGACCTTTCAATTACAAATAGAGGGGTTAATCCCACTAATATTATAAATGTGAAAGTTTGGATGGATTGATGCATGGATGTATCGATGGATGTTTGTTACTCAATCACGCCAGAACGGCTGAACGGATCTGGAAGAAATTTGGCACAGAGATAAATTATAGTCTGGAATAGCACATAGGCTACTTTTTTTAAAATTATGCGCGGACGAAGTCGCGGGTGGAAGCTAGTTTAATACTAATGGCGTTCAAAGTACGGCTGCTTAAACACCTGTCAAACGCGCTGTCAATAAAATCCTTGGTGAGGCGAGA
This sequence comes from Drymonia ruficornis, assembly GCA_947859195.1. Classification (NCBI taxonomy): domain Eukaryota; kingdom Metazoa; phylum Arthropoda; class Insecta; order Lepidoptera; family Notodontidae; genus Drymonia; species Drymonia ruficornis. The sequence continues at coordinate 6,156,924 of OX401926.1, read as the reverse complement.
CTGAGCTCGGTTTTACCAATAACTCTAGTTTTAACGTGCTACACTATCTACGTATCTACGCGTATGAAATATAATCACAGGTGTTAGTAAACTTGATCATCAAATCGGCCTAATTTAGGCGTAAAACGTAAATTTACCACAATGGTTGCTAACCGCCGTGACCTTAAACCCATGGCGCAGGGTGACGTCAGCCGGCCGACGGCCAGCAACCTTGGCCCACAGCCACATCTCGCCATCTATGCTAATCGGACCTCTTGGTGATTTATGCTGCCTTAGTACTTGTGGTCACGTTACCTTTATGTTTTTGGGAGATTGGGTTTTAAAGCCAGCTGTTTCCACTTGAGGAAAAGATGGAAAGGTTTGGAAAGATAAACCCCCTTATTCATAGAAAGTTATGATCGACCTGCAGTGGAATTACAAGTCACATTTGTTCCTAAAAATGCTTTTCAAAACCATTTTAAACTGGCTAAAATCTCTATGAATAAGGGGGAAAGTATGTTAAAATTATGTATTTCTTTATTTTGTGTAAGAAATAATACACATTGGATTGACAACGGGTATAAAAAATACATATTTATGGCTTGCTTGTATGTTTTTTTTTCCTAATGGTATGGTGTTGCTCGAATGTTACAAACATGAGAGGGATGGTAATATACAAGTAGTTGAGTCAAGTTTAATTTGTCCAACATAATAAGCGCCACTCTTGAATTATCTCTATGATTAGAAATATACTCCATAGGATGCAGCTTTCATTTACCTAGAATTCTCTATGTTTCTAGATCAAAACAGGAAAATACTAAACTTTGCCTAAAGTTGTCCCACGCGTATCACAAAAGTTGGCAACATCATAAACGGATGTCCCACGTCTAGCCGACGTGTGCTGAATACGTCGCCATTTTATAACTCGTGAGAATGACAATTGATATAAAATTTGCCTATTTCAGTACTAACGAGTAACCAAGGAAGCGAATTAACCAAAGTGTTTGAATTAACGAAGTGTTTGCAATTAAATAAATATGGACAATCTCACGTAGGTACCTCGTATGTACTTAGGTATATGATAGTTTATTTGGAATTTGAATTATGACCCCGTTTCAGATTTTGCCCCACTATAATTTTTATAGGTGGCAAGCAAAGATTGATTCTTAGTTCTTTTCGACCTTCATATTTTTTTAAAATTATGTTAACGTCATTATGTTAACGTCAGTATACAAACAAGTATTGGGGGATAGGTAACTCACGATTTTTTCAAGGATCTATTCAATTAAGTAATACATAATATAAGTAATTTATATATTTTTTCGTTATCAATAAATTTTGGTATGAGTTGTTAAAATTAAATCAGCCTCTTTTTTGCATTCCACAAAAAAACTGTTCATTAGTTACGATTCGTTTTGTAAGTTTTTCTTGTAACAATAAAATGCAAAAAAACTTAATTTTGCCGAAGTTAGCTCACTGATTTAGCTAAATTTATGCGTCTACAAATTATTATAATTAAATTAAATGGAGTTCTGTTTGATTTATTATCTGTAGTTACAAGTCTTGTAAATAAAGTAAAGGGACTGATATTTACATAACAAGCGTATAGTGACGTAATGTTAGCTCTGTAGGACTATTACGTATCTCAGTTGACAACTGGCGTCGGTTGTACACCGAACTTTGATGGTAAATTAGAATGACATAACATCGGTATGACGTACATATTTCGGTGAATGGATATCGAGGTACAGTGAGTTTAGGCTAGGTTAGCCCTGCAAGAAATACGTAATACCAATGTTATGTCATTCTAATTTACCATCAAAGTTCGGTGAACAACCGAAGCCAGTTGTCAACTGACATACGTAATAGCCCTGCAGATTGGTATTAGATGTTCCGGGTTCAAATCCGGCTTTGTTAGCACTCAATTAATATTGAACAAGAGACAAGTTTGATTTATTTACTAAGTATAAATAATATTAGCCCCTTTAACGTCCCATTCCTGGGCAGGGGCCTCCCCTCAATGCAAGGGGGATAAGTAATAATAAATTAAATTAAATACCTATTGTTCCTTATCATCCCGAAAGTGAATAACCTCAAAAATGTTGTGATTTATATACAGTGTGACACAATATTTCAAGGAACAATTTAAAAATCCTATAAAAACAATGCTTATTATTTTCTGACTGCAAAGAGTGATGACCTAAAGATTTTTTTTTGTATATGACTAAGATGACGCGTAAGGCTTGCCTGATGCAGTTACCGTAGCCTATTGCAGAACAGCCACTTTGCAAGTACTGCATTCTTAATTATCACGGCAGTACATATGTCTATCTATAAATAGCTATATACTTTACGCCCGTCTTCTGTGAGATTGTGGTACTACCCCGGCTGAGCCAGTCCGGCTACATTATGCCTTATTCATAAGAATATAGCCTTAATAGCCTTGAGGTGCTCAAAGACAGCTACAATCACTGATATGTAAACGATCTGAGGTTAAGCAACGCTTGATAAGGTCAGTCAGAGATGGGTGACCATTTAGTGGCATTTTAACTGAGCTTTTCGGTGCTTCGGAGGGCACGTTAAAAGTTGGCCCCGGGTGCAGTCATCTTGGATTTGGGCGGCTTGAATTGGCCAATAACGATAAGAAGAAGAATATAGCCTTTCCGGTTCACCCTGTATAAGGAACACAGAAATAATTAGAAAAAGCGAACATTAAAACTGATTATCATTAATATCGTATGACATATTAATGTCTACTTAATAATCGTTGCTAAGTCCAGGTATCGGAAAGTAGGACAGGATGTGCTCATTGCGCATGCGTTGAAGGACGCTTAGGTATTCATTGTGGACCTAGACCTCATGACTAAGTAGATACCTAATGTATACAAGGACAAACTTGACAATATTATAATTGTTATTAGCATTGAACTTCCGTCCTAGTTGTTATAAAATAATAAGGACGTATTTTAGTTTTTTTTAAATTTTGTTTTAGGTATACTATGGCCAATGAGAAGCGATACGAATTGGTAATGTTACCGCTAAATGTATAGAGTTTTTTAACCAGTTTACAGGAACAAAAGTGATTTGTAATGGCACTGTAAGCCCATGGACTAGTTACTAAGGGGACTGGCCCTAAGCAAGTCAGCCGAGTGGTCGGCCTAGTACTAACATCGACATAAAACGAAGCGAGTAGTTTAACCCCCTTATTCATAGAGATGTTGGCCAGTTTGCAATGGTTTTGAAAAGCATTTTTAGGAACAAATGTGATTTGTAATTCCACTGCAGGTCGATCATAACTTTCTATGAATAAGGGGGTACCTATTTACCGGTAAATAGTATAATGAAAATGAAAAAACAATGACCACGTTTTGTTTCATACAAATATCTAATAAGGGCACCTCTTTCTTTAGTCTTTACTCTGTGTGTAAGCCCATCAAAACTTTCCATAAAGTTGAGGGTTTGAGTTCAAGTCTATCTTAGGGCTCGCCAGCATTTGGGCGGGCATTTTTAGGTGAAGGCGGGCGGGAATGTTAATTAACAATACATAAATGGAGGCGAAACTTTAAAAACAACGAATTGTCTGTGTCTACGACATTACGTCTACGTGGTCGGACGTCAAAACTGATTGCTCGGGCGCGCTGCTCGGCACATTTAGACTGTCGTATCGCTTCTCGTTGGCCGTGGTAGATAATGATATGTTGTGAGATCACATTTCATTCCAATAAATTTAAAACACGAAATTATTGAATAGAGCTTCTAAACAAGCCAATAAAACCTTGATGAGTGTATCCTGTCCCAGTTTTGCAGGAACCGGGAGTTGAACCCGCGTCAGTGGGCTACGGAGGTCCCCACCGCTCGTAAAACATTTATGACCATGTCGGAGCGGTTTCACTGTAGGTGTTTACGATCTATAGATCATTAAATAAGTATTTCAGAATTGTTTTTTAGAGTTCCGCGTACCCAAAGGGTGCCAACGGGACCCTATTACTAAGCCTACGCTGTCCGTCTGTCCGTCTGTCAGCGGGCTGTATCTCTCGAACCGTAATAGGTAGAGAGTTGAAATTTTCACAGAATGTGTATTTCTGTTGCCGCTACAACAAATATTAAAAATAAAAGAAAATTCAAAAATAAAGGGGGTCCCCATACAAGAAACTTGATATTTATGACGATATTATTCTACAGCGGTACGTAACCCTTTATGTGCGAGTCTGACACGCACTTGGCCGGTTTTTTATGTGATATGGTGGCAAACAAGCGTACGCCTTGCCACACTAGACAAGTGGCTTTATCTACAAGCGTTTCTACGAAACGCTACGTTTAATGTATGGAAATGACATTACAAGTCGATAAGTAGATCACGTGCCTTATGTCATTTCCATACATGAAGCGTAGCGATTTATAGAAACGCTTGTAGACAAAGCCACTTGACTAGGGGGGTTGATGTTAAGCAGTTACCATAGCTTATAGTTGCTTGCAATACCAAAGGCATCGCTCGCACGTTGCCGACCTGAGGGGAAGTGGAACGGATGGGAATGGGGGGGGGGCTGTTGGGCTTCCGGCTCTCTCACTCATGGTACAGAAACGCAGCTGTAATAGCTACTTTACGCCGATCTTCTGTGAGAGGGTGGCAAGACGCGTGCTTAGCCAATCGGCATAACTTTTGACTTGTTAATTCACTCTACCCTTACATCATTCATAAATCAAATGTAATCATAATAAAACTTGCAGGTAATAATCTTAGAACAATTCCAGGCATTCGCCATCTTGCTGGCCGGAAGGGAGCTGACTGCGGCACTTCCGGTTAGACTTTCTCTTCCGTGCGCAGAAAACTGCGCCTTCCCGCACAACGATCATTTTCCTATGTTGTTAACTCGTTCAGAAATAGATGCATTAATGTAAATGTATTGATTTCTGATTTGAATTTAGCTTGGAAATACAAAGGAAATACAAATATATATTACGTGACTCAGTTGGTAAACAAGCGTACGGCTCGCCAAATGTTATACAGTTACCATAGCCTCGCATAGGCAATACCAAAGGCATCGCTCGCACGTTGCCGATCTGTAGGGGAGTGTAAGTGCCCCCGTGGGCCTAAACAAAATAAACTGATTGAATAGGCGTGTCTACAACATGCACATGCCGCGCGAGGCTGCTCACCCAAATGCCTCGCGAAGCACGAAGCCACATTTGACTCAGTCGCATGCCGCGCGAGGCAAATGGCGAGGCAACCTACACTCTAGACAGAGAAGGATATACCCGAGCAATCAGTTTGACACGTTTGACATCGTTCTGTCTCATGACTATGCCAAACTAGGCGAGGCAAATGACAGCGCTCAGGTGAGGCAGGACGCGCATTTGCCTCGTGCGAGGCAAGTCAAACTTCGTGATGCAAATTGCCTCGCGCGGCATGTGACACCATCTGGACGGACGTGGCTATTTGAATACGCTCAAACCAATAGACAAATCGATCGATTGATCGAGGCTACTGACCCTTATATTATTGTAAAAGAAAGTGCATAACTTCGCCTAATCAACAATTTAATGGCACGTTGACACCGGCGCGGGCGCTGCGCGGATCGTCGCGCTCGGAAGCGTTGTCTTCGTAAACTACCAAGCCAACTAGACACTCGGGTATAAATATCAAATGATAATATGTCATTGATTCCGCAGTCCGTCCACAACGTAGTGAGCCTGGGCCAATGACTGGGCACTCCTGTGGCAGTAGCTTCTACTATGTGGTGGAAGGACCGTGGAATCATTGACTTATTATCATTTGATATTTATACCCAAGTGTCTAGTTGGCTTGGTAGTGTAATAACAAGGAAACGAGTTGGAATGACCGGAGCGCGAGTTCGAGTTTCCTTTTTCACCGCGAATGGTAGTATATTATGGTGTATTAATTCATAATCTCATGTATTTTAAGGCTCGTATTAATAAATGCATCTCAAATTTGAGATCGATCTCACATTTGAGATGCATTTATTAATATGAGCCTTAGAACATTCGTTAATCCAAGTGCAGAGGTAATTAACGATCTAGGGATAGTGGACGATTTAGAGAAATGGACGATGCCAAACGATCTAGATTAGGTGATAGAGAGTACCTCCTTTTGATTTACGGAAAAAAATTTAAGGTCTTTGACAATAGATTCTTAATAACGTTCCAACTTAAAATTCAAATGAATTGTGGTCGAATTTCGACCACTATTCACCACGTGCGACCACAAGTTTTAATAAAGTTGTGTGTATGTATCACTCGTATGACGTCAGCACAAGACAATGACCTACACTAAGCAAACAGTGTTGACCTCGATAATACAATAATTTCTTTGTTTGACTGACACAGTATTATTCGCGAGGCGGAAAGCGCGATGCCTCTAATTTGCATAATAAAGATACAAATTAGCGGAATTACTCACTTGACTCTGCGAAAGTGTGTCAACGACCGCTGCCAAACGGCGATTTTAAATATTCATAAGTATTTCGTGGGTTTGTTTGGTTTGGATAAGATGTGAGGATTAAAACGACGGGCCCGTTGGCGTGGTTGGTAACCGCCTATCACGCTGCAGCTCGTAGGTTCGATTCCTACCCGGGACTTGCATTTGTGTGCATGAACATGTCTGTATGTCCCGAGTCTGGGTGTAATTATGTATATTAAGTATGTATTTACAAACAAAAAGTAGTATATGTAGTAATATAAGTTGTCTGGTTTCCATAGTACAAGCTCTGCTTAGTTTGGAATCAGGTAGCCATGTGTAAAAGAATGTCCCAGGATATAATAATAATAATATCCTGGGACATTTTTACATACATCATCATCATACATTTTTATCCTGGGACATACAGACATGTTCATGCACAGAAATGCATATCCCGGGTAGGAATCGAACCTACGACCTGCAGCGTGAAAGGCGCCATCACGCCAACGGGCTCGTCAATTTATTATTTATTTATTTTTATTATTTAAAATATATTTTTTCCTACTTAAAAATAAAGTTTTTTATGGTACTGGCAAACAAGCGTACGACCCGCCCGATATTAAGCAGTATAGAATTTAGTCGCATCGCTCGCACATTGCTGCCGGTAGTGGGACAGATGGTGGAGGACGGAGGTGTTGGTCTTCCGGCTCTCTCACTCATCGTACGAAACGCAACTACTTTACGCCGATATTCTATTAGAGGGCGCTACTACCCCGGTCGAGCCAGCCCATATGATATGACCTCCAGTCAATTACCTACAGCTTGGCTCTAACACCAATAAATTTAAATTTCCAACTTACGGAAGAATGGTTACGTTCTTTCATGACTGAAAATGAAAAACCCAACATCAAACTGTCCCAATATGCAATTCCAAACATTTTCCTTACACATACATAATTCATACGATTATCTTAACTAGTCAACGATCCGTGGACAATTGAACTCAATAGTTTCCTGTACATTACGCTCGCACAATGCTCTGGCTTCCCATTCAACTGGACAAAAACTGAAAAAAATCAAGACACGTCGGAGAAGGGTTGCGATTCCTTGGGGATTATCCTTTCTAGAAGTTAGCGCCGCTTCCTTGATTTTTTTTAAATTCTACACAATTGTGGCAACGCTAACATAAATCTTCGAAGTGAAAAGGACGAGGGATCTTTATTAACCATATTACTTATGTTGACAATAGATTTTTTGTAGCTGTTAATTTTAAGAAGTGAGGTAAATAGCCGGTGCAAGATTGAACATGATTTTATGTTATTACAATTGAGATAAATCAGTAAGAAGTGTATTAGTACAATCATTAATTTTATCTTTAAAAAATACATTTTATATTTAATTAAAATTATGTTATTAGAATGCAGTAGCTACGAGAGTATACCCATAATTTTATGTTGCAAGTACATACGAAAGCATCTGCATAATTTCTCAAAATAAAAATACTAATATCCAAAATATGGCGTCAAATATTTGTACCGGCATAACTTATGTAAATAAATATGAAGAGGAAGCTCTTTGGTAACAAAATATCCTCAACAAAGACCGGTAAGGACTATAGTGACCATAATGTGCGTAATCCTTTAAATAAATACTCAAAAAGGCCACTTTAATGCTTGTTCCACTCTTTAGTTACCACCCAAGAATGCTAATACGTTCACCCAATTTTGCACCACAGCCCATTTTCAAAATCTGATGTCAATTATCCAGTTAAATACCGCGTGAGTAATGATTTTTGGGTGGCATTTTCATTGTTGATTTTGTCTAGAAAAAATATTTATAACCCACTGTGGGGTATTGAAAATATAGTAGCGAAGTATTGAACACTGTACCTCTAGACAAGTGGCTTCATCTACAAGCGTTTCTACAAATCGCTACGCTTGAATGTATAGAAATGACTAACAAGGCTATAAGTAGATCACGTGACTTATATCATTTCCATAGATGAAGCGTAGCGATTTGTAGAGACGCTAGTAGACGATAGCCACTTGTCTAGAGGGGCTGACATGCCGATACACGCTAAATTCATTTAATTTCTTTATGAAATCCATCGTTCAGTTCTTTGACTCATTGTTTATTTACAACTTTTATCCGCCAAGCAGTAATGAGTCAGTCGATGAATTTAATTGCTTTATTTTTTTTTATAGGACTGCTTTACATCAGGCGGGCCGTGCGCTTATTTGCCACCTCAGTCACAAAAAAATAAAAACGGATGAGTTTTCTTTATAAAATTTATAACATCTTGTTGACACAAACTCTACTACTGCTGCTATTCCACGTTTGTATAGACAAGTGCGGAAAACGACAATCAATACAAGCACTTAGCGAAATATTTGTACGCCAACGACGTAATACAGATCTTATATTTGATAAGAGATAAAGTTAATATTTCAAATATGATGCGTGTAATAGCGATGTTAAAACGCGCGCGCGCCGATACGTCATATGTGATAAGGGATAATTTTATATGGAAGCGGCTTCTGAGGTCATTTCATAAAAAGGTTTGATTAACTTGTTTATCCAAAATTAAAATAAAAAAAATTTAAGCTGCAGAGACATCATATTAAAAATCTCGCTTTAGGCAATTTACTCACCTTGCTATAAACTAACAAACTAAAGCCGTATTTAAATCGTTCTGAAGCCACGTAATTACGAACAAACTGACAAAAGCGTCAAACTTATGAAACCTCTCTTTGTCAGGGTTCGAAATGGAAACAAACATACAACCTCAAGTACCTTGACCCTTTGGTGTAGCTGGTGACGCTCTCTCCATCTTTCTCTAGCTAGGGCAGTCTCTGTCAACTCCTTATAAGACACTTCTCTTTAATTTAAACTCAATTAGCTACTTATTCAACTTAAACAATAGCCATAAATAGGAGTGGAGGAAAGAAAGGGAGACGTTTTCCCAGCAGTGGGATGATACAGGTAAAAAAGTAGGTACCTAATAATTATTTAAATTAAAAATAATTAATAAATATTTCTTTTGTGGACTCCGTGATAGTAAAAAAACAAAACAAAGGTCTCTTCCGCCCTAACCCTGCTGGTCTGTCCAACAGACGTCCATCCAGAGTCCATATTGGCCATCCATCATCGCATGCAATTGTTCATTTTTGTGTGGACATTGTTTTTTTTTTCGCCAAAGTACCCGGTGGTCATCGCAAGCACCTTGCTGCTTGCCGATATTTTGCGACACATCCGCAGTTTTTGTGCGCTAGTGTTGTGACTATGATAAATTATAGTATCGATACTTTTATTACATGCAATTCTCAATTATCTACGCAAGTAAATAATTGCTAATTCTTATATTTTATAAATTTCCTAAAATATCGTAACGTATCATGATAAGTACTTAATTTAATCGTCATCTTACTTGAATAAAATATATGTAAGAATGTTCAATAGGTCTGATACTTAGTATTCAATCTGTACATATTTATGGACCTAGCCTAGTCGGATGAATGCAGCATATTTTTTTACTAAACTTTGATTAGGTAAATAGGTACTAAAGTAAAACAATTCCTAACATTATCGACAATTTCAATCATACTTCCCTATCGCATCACCATAAATTCAAGCCCACTTATTCATAACTAATTTTAATAGAAAAAAATATGTTCGCGACACAAATGTAGTGAAAAGAATGGTCTATACGATTATAATCCTGTTTTTTTTCAAGGTGGACAATGTTGAGCTGACCATATTGTAGCTTTGAGGGCTGAAGGATTGACGAGGACACAATGGGTACGGGAGGGCGAAAGTATGTTTAAGTGTTTGACCTTTTCGAAAGATGTGTATTTTCGTGGTAGATTATGGCTTGAATCATTACAATGATGGAAGATTCCATTTAATAGAACTACAAGGATATTCTAAACCATTAAGTAGTAATACATTACTAGTTATGTATTATGTTAAAATAATTACCCTTGCAAAATGCTGCAAATTTAGATAGATGTGTAGCACGCCAAAAACTTTGTCTATACAGGCCACTTTTTAAAGTCCATTTCATTCATTTCCATTTAATTTGGATGCTCTAAAGACGATACCGAAGCTTCGCAGTACTTTCTGCCTCCCGTACACGTTCGCCTCGTGCGGGCAGCGAAGATGTGCGAATCACAGCGATGCTCGTGTCCGCATTGTCCGGCCACAGCTTTGGTTTGCGCCCGCGCACCGCCCTGCGACACATTATAATACAGGGGGTGGTATTTGACAGGCTCTTCTTTGGTTTGGTGGAGTAGTATTCCTTTTATTCGTTCCTCTTCGCTTTACTCAAGTTGTACGAGTTGACCATATTCCATTGTCTCACTCCCGTAATAACTTGTACGGAGTCGTACGTAACCGTACAACCCATAATCTATATCAACATGTTAAAATACTATATGATTATCAACCTATGCTTCTTCAACTTTCATAAATAAATATAAAGTTATAAACAAACACTTCCCTAGTATAAAATATTTTGTTAAAACTCCGTTTATTGTAACACCATGTATAAATAACATCGGTCATTCATGTCCGAACATATTTTTTTGCACCTTGTCTCGAACGCAGACCGCTTGAAAACCCACACTTTATTAAACAACCACAAAAGATTACAATCATAATGGGTTACAATAGGTTACAATGGGTTACAGCGTGTATAACATGGTAGCAAATATCTTTATGTAATATTAATGATACACACTAGCTTATATTTGGAGTTTGTCACAACTATTAAAATGTATGAAAAATGATTTTAAAATCATTGTTTGTCCATACATTTTGTGCATTAATCATGATGATATATGTTTGATGTTTACCTACAATATCCTGTGTATATTCATTTTCTTAAAAGACAAGAAAATATTTGCACGCTTAATTTTCTTTAAAAATATTTTAAAAGTAGGGTGTTCAGGCATCTTTTGGGTGCGCTCGCTCCACCATCGACCTCATCTTTGCCCCTGCGGCAAGATTAAGGTCAAGAGCAAGCTTTTTTTTTTGCGCTAATTCGGACCGGAAATTTGCTCGCCATATAGGTATGTAAGATAGATTAGAATTTTTAAAATTCTTACATTACCATTCCCCCGTGCATGCATAAAGCCATCCGTAATTACATACATTATGTAATCGGCTCCAGTCTTGTCTCTCCCATCATCTATCAACTTTTGTAAGAAATTATAATTGCATAACCTCGTCCCTAATTATAACTTTAATAACGTTATTCAAAATTCGTTATTCTTTATTTTTTATTACTATAAATTTGTATCGTGACATCACTCGGAGATTAAATAGAGAAGGAATATTTAAAAATAAATTTAACTACACAAACATCGGACTTAACATTCTCAAATCTAGATACTAATTACCTACCTATACAAACAATTAAAACTTTGCACTCTCATAGGTATTCCTATTTTAATATGATCAGAATCATAAAAAATATAGAAACTAATATCGATTTTTAAAAATCGTGTATGTCATTAATTGTGTATCAACAACAAGTCGAAATTCCCCTTGTTATTTGAAAGTCAATTTGTCTATAACCGTCGGCGGATGCCGCATGAAAATTACAATGTTTTTTAAATAAATAAAAAAATGGATTAGTCATTATGTCCATATGACATCAACCTAACATATTAAAATTAAAAGAAATTAAAAAAAATATTATCTTTTGGCTCACTATTGTATTTTTTTCTTTACTATTGGAGAAAACAAAGGAATCTAGGTCGATATGGATCGATTAATTGTTTTGTAATAGCCTAGCTAAATACAATAAGTAAAATAATTAACTATAAACTCACCAACCATACTGTTTTAATTAAATATCAAAATTATAATGAGGATCACGTAAGTCTTTATGGTAAAAGAAACAGTAGCTAACTTACCGCATCACAAAACCTTTGAGATCGCTGGTTTCGAAATTCAAATCAAATGATTTATTGTTTTTGCTTTAGCCAGCCAGCATTATTTACTTACTTATTGAAATTTGGGTCTCAGTCTTTTCTCCAATCAGATTCAACCATAAAGTCAAAATAATAAGTCTTACTTGACTTTTATGGACGAATCATTGTATGATTTTGATTGAACACAAATGGTTGTTTACCAGAGTCATGCCCTCATTTACAAGACAGAGCGTTGACACCAGAAAGGAACTGAATAAATATGATTCCATGAAGGATCATTTCGCAAGCTGTATTCATATCTATATGTGACCTCCTTGTATCAGTGCACTGAAGGCTCATTATTCATGCCACCTATATTACTGATATGCGTACAAATTATTCTCACGCGTTTGTAAGAAGGTTGAATATAGATAGTTCCTTGCGAAAGAGTTTTGTATAATATTAACGGCTTAGGTATAGATGTAGGTAGTTATTAATAGTTACATAATACATACCCATTTAAAAAAGTAAATATAAAGTGGTCAATAAGTATTTTATTCCAGGACATAACTTATTTCTGTACCGAATTTCATTTTCTTTCGGCTCCCTCACTCATCGTACAAAACGCAGCCGTAATAGCTGCTTTACGCCGATCTTCTGTGAGAGAGTGGTACTGCAGTCAATTGGCTACAGCTTGGCTCTAACACCTTGAAAACCTTGAGACCTTGGCTTTATTGTATTCTGTTTGGCTATTAATATAACAAAATATAAACGGAGAGAACATTTATTTTAAAATATTGTAATAGACCTCGTCGTACAAAACCTCGTTGTCTATGAAAGGGTTGTCTCTTCTTACCCGACGCAAAATCGGTCCGTCCGTCCGTCCGCCCGTCCGTCCATATCTGTAACAGTTTTATAACTTAATATAGTATAGATTCTATACTATAGAATATATTAAATATAGACCTCTAATATTATATTCAGAAATGTAAAAAACAAAATACCTTTTTGCGGCAACCTGTAAAATGGAAAGATCTTTTCAAATGAGATAGTGTTTACATACAACATAAGTACCAACTTATCATACCCAGTTCTGACTGTTGGTTTGGGCTGATGGTATTATTGTCAGGGGTCCAAGTCACTTAGCCACTGTGGAGCCACTGTGGTGCTACTGTGGCGTTTTGCTATAGTGATGGACGCTCTGATTGGTCGGTTGATACTGACCCACCAATCAGAGACCGATCAGCCGGTCGGCCAACCAGAGGGTCGATGACTTTAGCAGCTCAATGGCAATTTAATGGCTAAGCGACTTAGAGGCCAGCTGCTGTTACAAAAACTAAAAAAAGTTTGAAGGTAATAAACACCGGGTAAAGAAATTCTTCCTTTCTCCATAATTACTGCTTCTTATTTATTTGTTTATGTATTAATTTATTTTGTCTGTGTCTAAGCTGTTGTGTGCTGTTATATTCATTTAGCCATTATGTAGTAGGTATAAGTTGGTTTTTTTATTTTATTTTATTGTGTTTTGCAATGTGATTGTAATGTTAATGTTATAATTTTAATTTAATTTAATATGGGTATTTGTATGAAATAAATGGATTTATTATTATTATATATTTATAAGTATATGTAATATTTTCTTGTTTATAAAATGAAATGTATATGTTTATAAGTTACTTATGTAAGTACACCCCCGTTTTTTTTTTAGATCCTCTCCATCCTAAGGTTGCCTGGTAGAGTTCACTATTAGTGATAAAGCCGCCCATTTTCCACTTTCTGTGTAAATTATATCATAATTTTATAAATGTTTGTTTTTTTTTTCTAATGGTGGTGTACGGAGTACATTATTGTACTGTCAGCGGATTGCTGCCGACACGCTACCGCGAGGCGATTTTACTTTATATAGACTAGTACACGTTTAACCACCGCGTGCGCGAGTACCATTAACCATTACCCAACCATTTAACCATACCATTTAGTATTTAATTAACATTTGAACAATAAACCAAATAATTACTACCAACCAGTGACTTTTAGTTACTTACCACCAAAACCATACAAATTAGAGTACCCAACGAGAGTACTTTACATGGTCCTTCGAGCCGGATTTACATGGTCCTTCGAGCGTAAAGGTACCATTCGTGAGTGTTTAGTGTTTGTGAGACTATATTCAGTGTAGAAGGATTTAGAACTGAACTCTGTCGCGAAGTGGTTCCTGAACCATACCAGCACTGTGGAATTCACCAGTCCAGCACCAGTCAACCAACACCAGTCAACCAGCACCACACCAAGGGAGCTGTGAGTCAGCTTGATTCACAGCAGCGTACGTAACCAGTACCTCAAGTAAGGTCTTTTATTTTACCAATACCTACCAAACCAAATTTTGCACCATGGAGGGTTTATTAGATTCTCAGCAACAACTTATGGGGGGCATGAACAACCTTCTGCAGAATTTCAAGAAGGATAGCCGTGACCGTAAGACACCAGATTACCTAAGACGCCTGCTAGACAAGTTGGACTCTTATTGGAATGAGTTCAATTCTAATCATGTGCAGCTATGTGCGTTCGGTGACAAAAGCATCTCATACTTCACTGACATGGAATATGAGAAAACCAAGGATTTTTATAGTCAGGCAAGACAATTAATCCAGACCTATCAACCGGAAGGTAGTAGGCCGACCACACCACTTATTAAACCAGCAACGCCACTTAACTTCCCAACCACCAATCCAGCTCTCAACTTGCCGACACCAGGAAAGGCAGAAGGGACAACCAGTAAACTGGATGAAATGCTGCGAAAACAATCCAGCAATTTCAAAGCATTCTCTCGAACAGTTACCAATATCGACATAGATGCCTTGAACGCCAAATGGGAGTTTGAAGACGTTCTCGAAACGCTCCAGTCTCGCTGGTCAGTAATCGATACCTTGCACTGGGAAATTGATAGCGAGCTCAACGGCGATTATGCAATGTATGAACAAGAATTTTCAAAACATGAAAAAACCTACAACAATTTGAAGCGGACTATTAATGTTAAGATGTGGTCCGTCTCGCACAGGGACAAGATAATACCAAAAATGGAGATACCAAACTTCTCCGGAAGCTACCAGCAATGGACTTCGTTTAAAGACCTTTTCCAAGAAACCATACACAATAACTCATCTCTGTCTAGTGCCCAAAAATTACAGTTTTTGAAAAGCAAATTGAAAGGCGAAGCGGAGAAACTTATTCAACATCTAACCATTAGCTCCGAAAATTACCAAATATCGTGGGACATTCTTAACCATCGCTACAATAATACCAAATTGATAGTGACATCGCATCTAAACACGCTTTTAAATCTACCAGTCATGCAGAGCCAGGCTTCAGCCTCCATTAAAAGGTTACATGACACGACCCACGAATGCTTAAACGCTATTCAAAAACTAGGGGCAGACACATCGTCTTGGGACCCATTACTCGTCCATTTATTGTCGCAAAAACTCGATGCAGAATCTCATAATGACTACATAGAGTCACTAGAAAAGCCTCGAGAGCTCCCAACGCTGAAAGATTTTCTTGGTTACCTAGAGACCAAATTTACATCTTTAGAGGCGTTTAGGAGGAAGCAGGATGCAACCAAACCACCAAACCATGAAACCAGTGTCAAGAAACCATTTCCTCAAAATCCTCCGAATAATTATTACAATAAGAATTCTGGAAAGCCGTCATACAAGGCACTCAACGTGACAACACAAAAGTGTCCACTCTGCAGCGAAAACCATCCTTTATTCTTTTGTAAGTCTTTCCGTGAATACAAACCAGAGTCGAAATACAAAACCATTGTGAAACTCAATGTATGCCGCAATTGCCTGGTCAGTCACCAAGGCAAGGAATGCAAGTCAAACAAAACGTGCCGCCACTGCAATGAGAAACATAATTCCTTGTTACACGATGCGCTAACGACGTCATCGCCCGCCACCAACGCAACCAACTACGAAACCAATCGGCAAAATTGCAACGTGTCACAGGAAAACATGGCCGAAATCCTCCTGGCAACCGCTATGTTGAACGTTCAAGGAGCCGATGGTAGTTCACACCGCATGCGTGCCCTTATAGACCAAGGTTCCCAAACATCGTTAATTACCGAGAATGCTGCACAGAAGTTAGGGCTGCCCAGGCAGCGCTGCAAGGGTGTCATCTTTGGAGTAGGTGCAAGGGAGAATAACTGTAAAGGCGCAATCAACATAACCATGTCATCTCTTCATAATGATTTTACGCATACCACAGACGTGTATATCATGAATAACCTAATAAACAGATTACCAAACCATTCCTTTGAAAAGCCAGTATGGCCCTACTTTACCAACATTCAGCTAGCCGACCCAGACTTTAATAAGAGTCGTTCAGTAGATATGCTACTAGGAGCAGACGTCTACGCAGCCATTATTTTGGGTGGCATAATAAAGACAGATTCATTGGTGCCGGTTGCGCAACAAACGCAATTCGGCTGGATTTTGTGCGGAAACGTCAAAACATTCCACTGCAATGTCGTCATAAATGAACTTGAGGACATCCAACAATTTTGGGAAATTGAAGATATAGCCCAAGATTCATCTTTATCAAGCTGTGATGACCAATGTGTGGAGTTTTATAAATCTACTACCAAAAGGGACAAGGACGGTCGTTATAACGTCAGACTTCCACTTAAACCAAATTACGAAGAAAAATTAGGCACATCAAAACCAATGGCGGTCGCACAATTTCGACAACTAGAACGAAAGTTTTCCCGAAACCAACAAATAGGCCACGATTATAAACAATTCATTAATGAGTATATCTCTTTAGGGCATATGATTCCCGCGGTCGGTAACCAGACACCGGAATGTTATCTGCCACACCATTGTGTTCAAAGGTCCGACTCAACGACTACGGCCCTTAGAGTTGTTTTTAATGCGTCAGCAAGGACGTCGAGTGGCGTAAGTATAAATGACCAGATGGAAGCGGGTCCTAATTTACAACAGGATTTGTTGTCATTAATTACCAGATGGAGGCAATATCGTTATGCATTTAGTGCAGATATTGAGAAAATGTTCCGTCAAATCTGGATAAATAAGGATGACCAACCATTACAAAAAATAGTTTGGCGGGACAACCCCACTTCACCAATTGAAGATTACCAACTCACCACAGTTACTTACGGCACCAAGTCGGCACCATTCCTCGCGATGATGACCCTGAGACAGCTAGCTTTCGATGAGGAACAAAACTACTCTGATACCAACGCACCAGAGGTCCTGAAGGACTCATTTTATATGGACGACCTTTTACACGGTTCCCATAGCCTAATTAACGGTAAAAAATTACAATTGGATCTTATACAGCTTTTAAAATCAGGGGGATTCAATTTAAGGAAATGGAAATCGAACGCACCAGAACTACTACCAGATCGAGTGAGTGATAAGCAAGTACACTTCGATTTTAAACAGGTCGAATCAACCAAAACGTTGGGTCTGCGCTGGGATCCGTACCAAGATAACTTTACTTTTATTTCGCAACTCGATCAAACAATAACTCATCCCACCAAGCGAAATTTGCTATCAGATGTCTCGAAAATATTCGATCCGTCGGGTTGGCTATCGCCAGTGACAACCAAATTAAAATTATTATTCCAATCGGTTTGGAAATTAAACATGAATTGGGATGACAATTTACCAGAAGGGATCCAAGAAGAGTGGAGAAAGGTCAAGACTGACATTAACCAAATTGAGCACCTGCAGATATCCCGATGGATAGGTACAAAAGAGAATGACACCATTGAGCTGCACGGATTTTGTGACGCCTCGACAAAGGCATACGCATGTGTGATATACTGCAAGATTAACCAAGGGCAGGAATCATCAGTCATCTTAGTGGTTGCCAAAGCACGACTCGTACCTACAAGCAAGATTATTACCTTACCAAGACTCGAGCTCTGCGGCGCCCATTTGTTAGCGAGATTGATTACCAAGGTCAAACATTGTTTACCAAATTACCAGATACAAGTTCACGGCTGGATCGACTCGATGGCTGTCCTTGGATGGATACAGGGCGAGCCAGGCCGTTGGAAAACATTTGTGTCCAATAGAGTGAGACAAATAGTCGAGGCCATGCCGTCTTCTTGCTGGAGTTATGTTAAATCGGAACAAAATCCAGCTGATTGTGCTAGTCGAGGTTTAACCGTTGTACAACTGAGACAGCATCCGCTGTGGTGGAAGGGACCACATTGGTTACCAAATTATAAACCAGATCTTGACAACAACCAACGTGCATTTTACACCGATTTAGAAGCAAAAAAGGTAAAAAATACAAATATAGTAATACAATCTAGTGATGGCTCCATTATACAACAACTTATTGCGAAACACAGTACATTCACGCGAGTAATACGAATACTTGCTTGGATTCTAAGAACGTTTCCGCGTAACAAAAACCAACAACCATATTTAAATCTGGCTGAATTAAATAAATCCAAACTAATGATTATAAGAGATTGCCAGCAACTCGAATTTTCTGAAGAAATTACCAAATTAAAAGATGGCCAGTCTATAAGTAAGACGAGTAAAATATTTAACCTTAATCCATTTTTGGACGAAGAGGATCTTTTGCGTGTAGGCGGAAGACTCGAAAATGCTCATGTGGATAGAAACATGAAGCATCCGTTCATCATCCCGCACTGTAGCGAACTAACAGATTTGTTAATCGATCACGGACACAAACTTACTTACCATGGTGGCCCAAGACTAACATTGGCGTTTCTAAGAAAAAGCTATTGGATAGTAGGTGGAAACCGAGCTACAAAGAAACGTCTGCGTCTTTGCGTTAAATGCCGAAAAACCAAGCCTGATCGACAGCAGCAGTTAATGGGAGATCTACCAGAAGCCAGAAGTAACCTGTGCCGACCATTCCAACATACCGGAGTAGACTTTACAGGAAGTATACTAATAAAAGCCAACAAGGGTCGCGGCATTAAAACCACTAAAGGCTACGTTTCTGTTTTCGTGTGTATGGCCACCAAAGCCGTACATTTAGAGTTGGTTTCGGATCTCAGTACGTCCAGTTTTTTGGCTGCACTACGAAGAATGGCCGCACGTAGAGGTGCACCACAACACATCTACAGTGATAATGGCACCAACTTTGTAGGTGCCAGCCGAGTTTTGTACCAAGAGCTCGAATTTCTGAAAAAAACAGGCGACAGTGAGTTTATGACCGAAATCTCAGAGATGGGAATAGAGTGGCACTTCAACGCTCCGTCATGGCCAACAGCTGGGGGATTATGGGAGGCTGCCGTAAAGAGCCTAAAACACCATTTAAGGCGAGTGATCGGAGAGCAGAAGCTCACTTTCGAAGAATTTACCACCATTTTAACCCAATTAGAGGCGTGTCTAAATTCCAGACAGTTATGTGCATTAACTGAGGACCCTGAGGATTTGAATTACCTAACACCATCACACTTCCTAGCGAGCGGGCCCATTCTCACCATTGTTGAAACCGAATACGACCAGCGGACAAGATGGCAGCTTACTCAAAAAATATTCCGAGATGTTTGGAATAGATGGAAGGCCGAGTATTTGACACAGTTGTCAGCGCGAACCAAATGGCGCGAACCAAAACAAAATATGAAAATTGACGATATTGTGATAATTCAAGATGACAACTTGCCAGCCGGAAAATGGGCACTAGGTAGGGTCATAGAGCTTCATCCCGGACAGGATGGCTATGTTAGAGTTGTTACTCTTAAAACCAAAAATAATATTATAAAAAGACCAATAGTGAAACTATCGGTTTTACCAGTAGACAGTAATGCGACGGATGACAAGGACAACTGTAACCAAAAACCACCACCAGCCAGAAAAGGTTTAATAAAACGCTCGTTTAATATTATAACTCTAACTCTCATGTTACTCATATTCGTATTAGCACCAGTACAAAGCACCTACACCATTTCCAACTTACCAAACAACCAAACTATATACTTCGACCAACTATCAACCATGTCCCTTGCACGAGATGAATGGAAGTTAATAGTGTATTACGACATGAGTCCCTACTGGCAAGGGAACGAGCTCTTTCGAAAATACTATAAATACCTGGAAAAAATATGTACGGATGTGGAAGTAAAGTTGCATTGCGACGTTATCTTATTACAACTACAACACGGATATAACGAGTGCGAGTATTATAATAAAATGTTGATGAGTCAGGATTTCATACCACACTCGAGGCGACGTCGCGGACTTATCAATGGAGTAGGCTATATTGCCCACAGCTTGTTCGGAATTTTGGACGAAGATTTTGCGGAGCAATACGGGAAAGAGATAAATCTAATTAAAACCAACCAAAACCAATTGGCGAAATTATGGAAAAACCAAACCAGTATAATAGAGGCGGAGTATAACTTACTGAAAAGAGTAGGACAAACCATGGACAAAGAACATAAGATATTTCACCAGCACCTTATGTCGTTAGAAAAGGCTGCTACTGACGTAAAAATACAATTGCAACGGTTCGTCACCATGACCGATTTTGCAATGTCATCTATAGTTGCTAACGGCGTACTGACCAGTTTGAGATACATCCAGGACACGTTGCTGGACACCATAACCAATATCTACTATGGAAACTTCAATATCCATCTTTTAAAACCAGAACAACTGTTACAGGAACTCAATAAGATATCTGGATACCTAGATACAGATGTGTCTTTGCCTATAGATAATATTCAGGAGAATTTGTCTAAAATCTACAATTTACTCAAAGTGAAAGCTAGAGTCACGAGTCAGTATCTTTTATTTGAGATCAAGATACCACTAGTGAGTCGAGATTTGTACGATCTTTACAAATTGATACCAATCCCGCGAAAGAATGATAATCGTTGGGTCACCCTAGTCCCGATATCAACGCACATAGCTATTAATTTGAAGAAAGATCTGTATTGGCCCTTAACCATAAATGAACTTCAGAGTTGCATACACATGGATACCACCACACAACTGTGCTCGCTGCACAGCCCCTTGTACCAGTACGACACCGACCAGTCTCTGTGTACCAAGGATCAAACAACCAAGGCGTGTAAAACCAGCATCGCCGCTTGTAAACAAACATGGACTCAACTGAGTACGGTCAACACTTATTTGTACTCTTGTTGCGGCCAGTGCTCTGTGCGAATAATATGCGGTCGATCAATAACGGCTGAAACATTTACTGGTGCCGGTATTATTGAGCTGAAAGAGTATTGTCTCATCAAAGGCGATACGTTCACTATAACAGCACACAAATCCTTCACCTCCAATGTGAATATTCGCTCTGATACCATGACGCCGCTGATACCACCAATAAACCACGTAATAAATATCTCCATACCAACTGCGCAATATGGCAATACTGAGGCCACCAATACCAGCAATATCTTCAATGATGATCTTAAAGAGATCGGCGACCAGATACGACAGATGAAGTCACAAGAAGGCATCATAGAGGGAATCTCTAACCATGACGTACATCACTACGCCGCCATCTACGTGTTGATGTGTGCAGCAGCAGCCGTGGGGTTGGCGTGGTTGTGGCACCACGTGCGATCTCGCCGCGCCACCGCGGCTGCTCTCCGCAGCGATTTCGTCAAAGACACCAGTGATAATGTGCGATGTGTCAGTGTAAGCCAGTCTCATAATGATATCGCGCATTCGAGCGATATGGCAAAAGTAGTTTACGTCAGCGTTGACGAAGATCACGCTAAATATAGTGCGCGTATTGACAAGGCAACGTCACCTTGTATTCGTAACCAATTTAAGAGTACCCTAGCTATGCCTATGGATTCCGAAAGACTTTAAGTTAAATATATAATCATTGTTCTATCACCTTGTACCATCATCATCTTTTCATCTTATCATCTCATTTTCATCTTATTTTTTATTATCTTATTTTTTTTTCGCCCGGGAATATGTACGGAGTACATTATTGTACTGTCAGCGGATTGCTGCCGACACGCTACCGCGAGGCGATTTTACTTTATATAGACTAGTACACGTTTAACCACCGCGTGCGCGAGTACCATTAACCATTACCCAACCATTTAACCATACCATTTAGTATTTAATTAACATTTGAACAATAAACCAAATAATTACTACCAACCAGTGACTTTTAGTTACTTACCACCAAAACCATACAAATTAGAGTACCCAACGAGAGTACTTTACAGGTGGATTAATAAAGTGTTATCTATCTATGTAAAACGTAGGTGAAACAGAAAACCTAGACAGCCCTAGATGATCTGAAAATACACTATATCAGCATTCAACAAGCCTGTAGGCTACTAAATAAATATATCGACGAGCAACAACCTCGGAAAATATTCATTAACGTCACACTCGGTGATAAAAGACTACATTTACAAAATAGTGGCGAGAATATTCGATGGTGGTAGAGCCAAGCTGTAGCCAATTGACTGCAGCTAATATATGGGCTAGCTCGACCCTCCTCTCACAGAAGATCGGCGTAAAGTAGCTATTACAGCTGTGTTTGCGATGAGTTAGAGAGCCGGTAGCCCAGCCCCAGTATTTGTAGCTATAAACGCCTCAAAATGTTAGAGTAGAGATGGACCGGGAACCCATGATGCTAACTGTGGATTTACTCAGGCGTCGCGGAAACCTATTAGATGATAGGAAGAATAAATGGTTCTAGATGTTTCACTTTCAGCGGTGGGAGAAGCGTCTACATGTTAATTTCAAAATTGTAAAAAAAGCAATGACATGGAAATACTCAAGCGTGTCAGATATTGATATTTTTTATGCTCCAACATAAAAATTTGAAAAAAAAATGAAACTTACAGATGCTCCCATATCTTAGACTGACCATCAAATTAACAAAATTGACATTTTTGACCCTTCTTAGCTAGTAATGAATCCCCCTTCCTTATCTTAATCTGACGCCCTCGAGTATTTTAAGATGGTCTATTTTTTTCTTGGTTCACCTGAGCGTACCCCTCTATATTGAGAGCTCATACTGGTTGGAGGTTCTTATCAAAATGTAAGGTATCTCCCTTATCTTAATCTGACGCGCTTGAGTAAATCCAGAAATCCCTTCCACGGCTCCCTATCTAAGAGTGATATTAGAGATTATGATGAAATTTAATATTAGGTAGGAAATATCTCCATTGTCCTATGGTCCCATATCAATAAAATGGTGCCAATGACTAAACCAAATTACAGGTCTTGGTGTCATATTCACCTTATGATTTTACTGTAAAGTGGGAGTAGGCATGCGCTATGCACAGCTTTCTAGGCTGAGAATTTGATAATATTGAGTTAATCATATTAGCCCTTTTAACGTCCCACTGCTGGGCACGGGCCTCCCCTCAATGCGAGGGGGATTGAGTTACTATATTTTATTAATCACAATGTGTTTATGCCTGCCTGCTAGGCTATTCTGTAACGACAAACTCAATTCGCACGCGTGAATTTTCTAGTGAAATGCCAAATTTCTAAACAAAATTTGACATACCTAGACTACTTAGACATAGCTAGGCTGCTCACATAAGCGTTGCTGTTTGAAAATGTAATACAATTTTTTTTCTATTGAAGACAGTAACCATTGAGTTTCATCCGCTCAATGGAAGCAACATTACGAACCGGTGGTAATGCTAAAATATTTTATTTTTTTCAACGATTCATAAACGGTACGTATACATGAATAAAAAATGTTTGACTTTGTCTTTGACATTGTCTTCGGGGACTATCGGTGTGATGGTGTATTTTAACAGCCGAATTGCACACAAGTACTACGCCAAGCCAACTAGAAGCCTGTCAAATGTGACGTCACCCGCACAAAAAGGCGGTGGCGGTGTGCGGGAGGTGTGGCGGGCGGGAAGCCGCAGGCGGTAGCGGGTGTGCGGGCGGGGAAGCCGCATTCCATCCGAGTTCCTAGTTGGCTTGGTAGAGTAGTACTGTAAAACTGAAAAGTTCACGCAACGTTACGTTAACTGTAGCCTGAAGTCGTTGACTCGCCGACTGTACCATGTATGTATGCACGTATTATGCGTTCAATGACGTTGCTAAATAGCATACTACAGTACATGTAGGTATAGGACCTATGTATTTCAGTTACCATGCAGATGAAATGAAAAAATACCTGTTGTGAATCTGTAGTCATGCATGTAGGTTTTACAAAGCTCGTAAGACCATACCCCTAAATTTTTAGAACGTTATAATGGATTTGACGGGCCCGTTTTTGGCGTGGTTTGTTTAGATTCCACCTATCACTCTGCAGGTCATAGGTTCGATTCCTACCCGGGACATGCATTTGTGTGCATGAACATGTCTTCATGTCACGAGTCTGGATGTAATAATGTATATTAAGTATTTATTTACAAACAAAAGTAGTATTATGTAATAATATCAGTTATCTGGTTTCCATAGTACAATATCTGCTTAGTTTGGGATCAGGTAGCCGTGTGTATAGGAATTACCCAGGATATTTACTTGCACTGTACTGTACTGTAGAGGTTTTTAGCCAAGTTTTAGTTTTACAATTGCTTTACCAAGCATAGGAACAAAAGTGATTTGTAGTGCTATCATAACTTTCTATTTCGGGGGTTAGAATTAACAGAAGCGTAGGTAGGCCTCCTACAAGGTGGACCGACGACCTGGTGAAGGTCGCGGGAATACGCTGGATGCGGGCAGCGCAAGACCGTCATTGTGGCGAACCTTGGGGAGACCTATGTCCAGCAGAGTACGTCTGTCGGCTGAAATGATGATGATGATGATGAATTAACAATAAATTTAGTTTTTTTCTACAGATAACGCAGTTACGATACGACTTTGTGGTATTTTAATAAGCAACGGTATCCATAAAAACACGCTGATCCAATACTTAGCTTTATTTAAATGTTAAATGCGTATATGAATATATTCAAATAGCCGCGGCTAACGCATCGTTGATTGATATCTCGTATCGTGGAGTGCAACGTGACAGGTCATTGAACTTGTGATAACGTCAGACAAAAAGATAACATTTGAAATAAGAATAATTTGTTAGCCTGAGATTTTATATGAAGGAAATTACGTTTTTAGGGTTCCGTACCCAAAGGGTGCCAACGGAACTCTATTCCTAAGACTCCGTCTGTCTGTCTGTCCGTCCGTCTGTCAGCGTACTGTATCTCACGAACCGTAACAGGTAGAGAGTTGAAATTCTCACAGAATGTGTATTTCTGTTGCCGCAAACAACAAATACTAAAAATTGGAAATAAAGGGGGTCTTCATACTACAAGAAACTTGATATTTTTGACGTTTTTATTTTACGGTGGTGCGGAACCCTTTATTGCGAGTCCGACACGCACTTGGCCGGTTTTTTTAATTTTGACGACTGCTTGGCGCAGTGGTTACCGTTGGCCGCTCGGCTCACTGCATCGGGTGGTTCCGGGTTAGATTCCCGCCATAGGCAAATTTCGGAAACGGCAACGGGAACAACAAGTCGCTATGTAGATCACGTGACTTATGTCATTTCCATACATGAAGGGTAGCGATTTGAAGGAACGCTCATAGACGTCAGCCCTTCTGGTTTTTCAGTAATGCGCATTGACCCGCCCAAGACCGTATAGCTTTGTTCTCTTCCCCAAGTCTGATTATTTCCAACCAATTGAAAACCATTTGTCATTTTATTATTTATGGGACTGGGCCGGCAAACACTTCCATCACTGTTAGTCCTGTAAGCCAGCATATACCTCATGCTCAATGTCATGATGTATGATCGCATCTGAACGCAACAATTGGAACCACTTGGGGAAGGAGACTAGTGCATAGGACCCCAGATGGTCTGGGTTGGTAATCGAACCGTAAGTTTAAATGCCCTGTCGTTAAGCCTATTTTACATTTGGATGAATGGGGTATCGTTAGAATCCTGACATCATTCCGGGTAACACTGGGTATATTATTTTTGAAAAAATCAATATGGCGGCATAATGACTCAATTATAAAAATGAAAAAAAAAATGTTTTTCTTCCATTATTAGTTACAATATGGGTATCAAATTGAAGGCCTTGATGAGCACATTCCAAAACCGTAGAATTTATAGGCATCATTTAACATAGTTAGGATTTACATGCAAAACAAACATTTTATTTTTGACTGTTGTCACTAAAATGCATGAAATAAATATAAATAATTAAAAAACACGACT
Source organism: Drymonia ruficornis (assembly GCA_947859195.1). Classification (NCBI taxonomy): domain Eukaryota; kingdom Metazoa; phylum Arthropoda; class Insecta; order Lepidoptera; family Notodontidae; genus Drymonia; species Drymonia ruficornis. The sequence goes on along the minus strand of OX401926.1, from coordinate 6,130,419 downwards.
GCCCTGCCAAAAAACGAACTAAAAAGTATCAAACAAGTGCAGTATCATTGCAGTCGGGGGCCCTCTTAGATTAAATATGTTCCACAGAACGGTCCCCCGATTGCAATGACTCTGCACTTGTTTGATACTTTTTAGTTCGTTTTTGGCAGGGCAGTCGTGTTTTTATTTTTGTTAATTATTTATTTTTTTATTTTACCAATGTAAATGGTGGAGGAATAGTCGAGTGATGCCCGAGTTACTGGGCTCAGTTTGCTAGGCCGAGCTGCTGGCGTAATGTAAACCTAGCTTTACTGAATGTTTTGGTAGTACAAAATATAGGTTATCGTACTTCGTAACAAACAACATGGCGCCTGGTCGAACGCAGCTGAATCTGCTGCATAATGCACCATCTCCTGGATAAAGCCATTAATATTAATTCTGCAACTCGTTCGACATTTCCTATTCGGAAGAAAATAACACATTTTACCGTTTTATTGATGTATTTTCTACCTTCATGTTTTTCAGGGCATTGACGACTTTTGATTGATTGGTTGTTTTAGGGCGGGCGGTACGAAAACTAAACTAAATATAAAGATCGGAAGGCATCACACCAAAACAATAGTTCGAAATATTCACCTTTTGGTTTAACTGTAAAGTGGGAGTAGGCATGCACAGCTTTCTAGGCTAGTTCTTTTTATTTTTTTTTGTTTATTTAAATACCTAATTTTGTTTTTTTTTATTCACAATGTGTTAATGCCTGCCTGCTCACATAGCGTTGCTGTTTGAAAATGTATAAGTACAATTATTCTTTTGAAAAGAGTAACAATTGAGTTTCTTGCCGGCTCTTCTCAATGGAAGCAACATTACGAACCGGTGGTAACGCTAAAATATTGTTTATCTTGACTATTTATAAACGCTTTATTGAGCTTACATGAGTAAAAAACTTTTGATTTGATTTGATTTTTTTGAAATTGTACGCTATGTTTTTCATGATATACATACTTACCTATAATCTAGGATTTTTGGATTTCTTGTACACTAAACACATATTTTCTAATAGTTACTACGGTTATTATAAACCTACCAATTTAGGCATAATCAGTTTAGGTTAACACTAAGGCCCGTATTAATAAATCGGTCTCAATGTTGAGATCGATCTTAAGATGCAGTTTTGACGTTTAATGTATGGAACATCTGTCAGAAACAGCATCTTAAGTTCGATCTTAATCTTAAGATCGATTTGTTAATACGGGCCTAAGATTATGGAAGGTAATCCATTTGGAGTCGAGACCCTCGGTTCATGAGGTCCAAGCACCAATAAACTCATAAAAAAGTAAACTAAAAGGTTAGTCGAGGCAACCGGCGACCCAAGGGCAGGGCATTTCCTCGCTCAGCGAGTGGCTTTAGTCATCCATCGAGGAAATGCGGCCAGCATCTTGGGTACACTTCCGCATGGACCAAATTTTGTACTTTTTAGGGTTCCGTACCCAAAGGGTGCCAACAGGACCCTATTAATAAGCCTACGCCGTCTGTCCGTCTGTCCGTCTGTCCGTCTGTCCGTCTGTCCGTCTGTCCGTCTGTCCGTCTGTCCGTCTGTCCGTCTGTCCGTCTGTCCGTCTGTCCGTCTGTCCGTCTGTCCGTCTGTCCGTCTGTCCGTCTGTCCAAATTCAAAATTCTAATCCCGAACGAAATGGATTATTGCTTTCATATTGGGTTCGTAATACCAGCCTAGGCTCGAGCGAAGCAAGAATTATGAAGTCATGGCTTCATGAATGAAGTAACCTCAAACATTTGGTGTTTCGTTCCGAAATCGGACATATTTAATCTATTTACGAAATCGATTACACAACCTAATACGTGGAAATTCTAAACGTGTGACAACATTACATCTCCAGCACGTTGTGATCCACGTGCCTATTTATCACAAAGGATTGTACAAGGTAGACAAATAGATAGTGTAAACCATAGACAGTAGGACTTTTTTTGCGAAAGCTCTTTGGTGTAAACTATTATAAGAAGTTAACAGCCTGGACTTTTTGGCGGGAAGTGGAAGAGTGATTTTCTTCTTCTTATTTTATTGTCATTTTTCCCCCTTCAGGTGAAGGGGAGTAGTAGAAGGGGGGATTGGTCTTCCGGTTCCCTCACTCATCGTAAAAAATCGTAATAGCTACTGCACGCCGATCTTCTGTGAGAGCGTGGTACTACCCCATATATGAGCTGCAGTCAATTGACTCACAAACCCAGCCTATTATTACTGCAATGCGTGAGTGAACTGCCCTGATTATTTAATAAATTAGCAAACCAACACGTTTAATTGATATGATGATACCAGGAAGACGTTATAACCGATCTTAAGCGCCACACGATCGAAATTAAAACATAATCAGTTACAGTTAAAGTGGAGTTTCGTTTGAGTACAGTTGGTGTGTTTACGACGTTTTAATTTAGCAAAATAAATGGCTACAAAGCGCATTGATCCCGCTTCCGTGTACAACGCTATTTCGACTTTGGTTTTTGCATGATAAAGTGCACATTTGTTTGATGTTCCGTGTGGTAGATGATTCGTTTTGTAATTACGTTTCATCTCGCACTCGCGAAGTTCAACGGCCGTCCTAGCGAGCCCCCGACGACTGCTTTTGGTAATTAACAATGAAAAAATCTAATTATCTGAGGAAATGATGAAGTCTCGATTAAGGCATAGGCCGTTCAGATTCAGATACACTGGAAGATTTCGTTATTAGTATATTTATAGCGGGTTGGCACCTATGATGGCGTGAGAAATAAATTGGCATTGGTTAATAATAAAATAATATGAGCCCTTTTAACGTCCCACCCCTGGCCACGGGCCTCCTCTCAATGCGAGGGGGATTCCGGCCATAATCCACCACGCTGGCCCAGTATGAGTTGGTGGATTTCACATGTCTTTCGAAGATTGTGTAAGACATGCAGGTTTCCTCACGATGTTTCCTTCAGCGTAAGCAAGCGATAATCATAGGTACTAAAGTTATGATTCGCACGCAGATTTCGAAAAATCCAGAGGCGTTAGCCTGGGTTTGAACCCGAACCCTGGACCTTAAGCCCGCAAGACGCGTTCTTAACCAATCGGCTATCACTAATATAAAATATTTTTAAAAAAGTTTCAATCACAATGAAGTAAAGAAACACTTTACAAAAACATGTAGCATATCCCTTTCGGGAAAAACATATAGTCTGATTTTTAATTAGACGAAGCAAACTGACAGCTAAAAGTGTCACTGTTCTATGAATATGAACCTTATTTGTTCTATTTATATCGAAAAGTGACATTAGCACCTGTCAGTTTACTTCGTCTAATTAAAAATCAGACTATAGTACTTAAATACTTCATAAGAATTTAAGAATAGATGATTATATGGATGTGCCTCTACTGGTTGTTAGAACTAAGATCGAAGGCGATGATAAAGTTTCAGGTAATGCCTGAACGGATGATGTGAAACAATCTAAAGTTCGTTTCTAGTTAGAGTTCCAGCTAGATGTTTTGATTATCGATGCGATCGACGTACGTCGCCGAACGCGGCCGTCGACCCCGCACCCCTATTCTGTATATTAATTACAATCACAATATACAATTTAATACTTACTAAAAAAAAAACTTCGCTTAATTTTAAAAATATTTTGTTGTTCAGATCTTAGATAAATTAATCAGTACTTGAGCGTACTGCGTTGTTGCCAGAAATAAAATTAACTAGGCAGGTACCTAATTAATTAATTTACTTATATTTGAAAATGGAAATTTCTTCTGATTTTTTTTTACTGCTCGTAATTCTAGAATTTTAGATATAATAGACCTATTTCTACATTTAATTTATTTCCATTATTAATATTTAATTCCATTCAAAATACCTATCGGTAGAGTTGTAGCGAAACACCAACAACTTAACAAAATGCGATCTAAAATCTTTAAATTCGTATAGACTCCGCGAATCAAACCCGAAGGTGAACGATTTATTATCTGATTCACAAACCAATAAACTCGACAAATTATTACCTTCCTCTTAAGTTAATCAATTTAATGCCTTTATTACTTGCTAAAGACCGATCCTTATGGGAATAACGAATTTGTATGGGAACCGCCGTTGTTACTACTCGACGACAGATGGCGCTTTCGTTCGTAATAATATCTCTAGTTGGAAAAATAATCGTGATGGCAGGAAAACATTTATTACTTTTTAATTCACAATAGATTATTGTGATAAGTTCTTAATTTTAATTAAAAAAAACATGGATATTATTTTTTATATGTACGAAAGCAATTCTATTTTTAAATTTAATTTAATGAAGATACAAAATTCATTCAACATCTTACCTAAACAATGGGCTGACAGAAAACATCCATTATTATAATCGATTCTAATAAGACCATTCGATATTCGTATCGCAACTACTAATAGATTACCTACACTTGTTTTTACATCACTAATCCAGCAATCCCCGCTTTGAATACTGAGTGCGTTTAGTGCAACATCAGACACCGGATGAGTTTGTTAACTTTTTTAAAGTGTAGTTGTATTAGTAAATCTTATAGGTATTTGCAACGTTGCACGAAAACGTTTTTTCCATACATTTTGACAGATTAGGAATACGGATCCGAATACGTCCAAAATCGGTCATAATGTATTAGAAATGCATCAAAATGTATCTTGCCTGCCCTCCTAGACAAGTGGCATGAACGCTATTCGAATAGAATAGACTTCACAATGTCTGGAAATGTCAAACGTCGCTATGTAGATCAACAACAAGTTTATATGTAGTTCATATGACTTATGTCATTTCCATACATGAAGCGCAGCGATTTCAAGGAACGCTTGTAGACGTCTGCCACTTGTCTAGCCCTTCCGGTACCCTACATATGTACGTGCATCGCGAGCATTTTTCCCGCGCACGTGCAATTTGTGGAACGATCTTCCTCCTCAAGTCTTTCCTCTGCACTACAACATGGCGTTCTTCAAAGATCAAAGGGCATGTTTACAGGTCCCTAAAAGGTCGGCGCCGCGTCTGCTCCCCTTAAGTTGCAGATGTCCTGGACGGCGGCTTCCACTTACCATCAGGTGGACTGCCTGCCAGTGTGCCAACCTTGCCAATTAAAAAAAATGTTGTCTTGTGAACGAAACTTTACATTATTTATACGTAGTAGAGTATGATAGAGTAGTAAAAGTAATGAAATACGTACTGACTAGGGGGCCATCCATAAATTACGTCACACGTTAAGTAAGGGGGGGGAGGGGGTCGACAAAATCACATTTAAAAACCGCATTCTGAATTGTTAACGAAAAATTTAGAAAATGTCTGTACATTGTAAAAAATATGTGACGTCACACAGGGAGGGGGGGAGTCTCGCAAATGTGACCAGCTGTGACAAGGGGGGGAGAGGTCTAAAAATCATGAAATTCATGTGACGTAATTTATGGATGGCCCCTAGCTACTGATACTGGCCTGTTATAGTTTTGGGATTGGCTAATAAATTTTAATGCCTTCAAAAACGGATATCACCATTGGTCAATAAGCTTCTCATTTGGGTAGTAGGTATCCAGGGACCACTAAAACGATCGCCGACGTGACTCGACTCGCACGCGCACGCGCCGTTCGCAGAATCACACCCACACTTCAGTTGGCGGGTCAGACATCCTCATCAATATGTACCATCTACATCTAATTTATAAAACAACCTATGGGTTTTTTCCACATTCGATAATGGAACCATAATGCCGCGATATTGTTTTTTTTTTATTCAAAAAAAATAAAGCCAGTGATCCGGAATGATGTAAGGATTCTAATGATATCCCATACATCCAAATCTGTTCAGGCATTTAAAAGTTATGCCGCGTTGCTCACATACTTACATACATACAAACATGAACCCTGAAAATATACTATACAGTCCTTTTTTGGGCAGCCGTGTAAAAAGGCAAAAGGCCCAAGCATTGTATTTTCGGATTTCACGGACGTATCATTTACAAAAAAAATAAACTGGAGGATCCAGCTCTTGGATAGCCTTGGCTGCATATAAGCAAACTCCACCAACTGAATTTTAAATTCGCGGGACTCTCATACTGCCCTCCAATGGCTAAAAGACTAACTTAAAATTTGGTTTGCACACTTAACGGTCTTTTAGTAATCGGACGGCAGCATAGGTAGTTTGATCTACTTAGGGAGGATTTCTGGGTGGTAATATTTTGACGAATGGTTGCGGAACTAACTCAGTTGCCATAGCGGCCGGAGCAAAATGAAATAACCCTAACCTAAGGGTGTGTTTCCATTCACGCGGAGCGGAGCGGACCGTGAATTGGCCAATCACAGTGCTCGAAATCTCCACTCCGCTCTTGGCCCGTCACAGTTGGCCAATCACAGTCCGCCGCTCCGCTCCGCCCAGTTCCGCATCAAAGGAAACGCACCCTAAACGTTCTAGGTTGTTCTACCTAGAAAAGAAAACCTATTTACTTAGCCTTTGTAGAATAAAATTGAGTCAGTGCGCTCATCGGTCGTCTCACTATATCGGTACCATTCAGAAGCCGCATTCAAAACTCAATTGGTGGGTTGACAAAGGCAAGCATTGATATATGGAAACCTAGGTAGTTTCTAGTTGTCACTAGTTGCGATGTTTATTCGCCTCGGAGATATACTGGGGATTGGCGATTGGCTAAAAAGTGGAATCCCTGCTGACCAACTTCTAGATGCAGGATACAAGGTACCGTGGCCGGAAACTGGAGAGTGATGTTATTCAGCCAGTTGTAAAGAATTATAAAATACCCATAATGATCTGTTTATTGAATTTGCCCTATTATAATATAAATTATAATAGGTACATTTTTTATAGGACTGCGGTGGCAAAAATGCGTACGGCCCGACTGATGTTAAGCAGTTACCGTAGCCTATAGATGCTTATAATACCGAAGGCATTGCTCGCACATTGCCGACCTGAAGGGGAGTGGGATGGAGCGAGGGGGAGGGGGGTGGGTTTTCGGCTCTCTCACTCATCGTACGAAACGCAGCTGTAATAGCTGCTTTACGCCGATCTTCTGTGAGAGGTTGGTACTACCCCAGTCGAGCCAGCCCGTATATGAGCTGCAGTCAATTGGCTACAGCTTGGTTCTACCACCTTGGAAAGAGGCTCTACCACCATTTTCTATGTGTCAGCGAACCGACATATTTAACCATAGAATTGCAAATGACAGTATACCGCGAACAAAGAGCCGGTGTAAACACAGCATTAAATGCGCACCTCTATACAACCTACCCCATTGTAAACCATAGACCATAGACACTGCACCGCGCGGCTAAGTATAGTCGCACAGAGTTTACTGGGCTAAAAGTTGAACGAACCTAGGAAGCGCTTGCGTCTCATTGCTCTCAGCTCTCACACACAGCCGCAGATAACACACATACACATAAATGCAGCTACAAAGATGCTGTCCACACACACCGATGGGAGCGAACCGTGAGAAACGTTGATAACTCACTCGCGTTACTGTCGATCGACACTTCCGAGTTTCAATAGAATCTACACGTTCGAAAATCAAACGCTTTGTTTAAAAACTTTGACGTGTGAACGAACTTTATGTTTGTGTGCGTTTTCGGGCGTGAAAGAGAGAACCGAGCGCAATGGATTCAGTACGCGAGTACACGTTTGCTCGGAATCCAGGCGCGGACAAATTGATGATAAAATGTGAATTTATCACTGATCAAGCACCTGCGCGATCACAATCACCTATATAATTTTGACGGTAATAATAGAAGGAGATAGTCGTAATTAATGTTAATCTAGCGATGTGTGCGAGCGCGTAGGCGATAATGAGTCTCGAGTGTAGTTGCGACTCGAACTCCCTCGCTGTATGCAAGCCTGGTACATTGGATCTCGTTTGCGCATACATTTCAGTACAAGTTTTTTTTACACGCAGTTTAAAATAACACAACCGGCTTGACGGGGCCATTTCTTAAAAATGTCTTTGCATTTCCGCGTTGAGAAAAGTAAAAAGGGCATTCGCTCTCAAATTTCAACTTCGTTTTAAACGCGTGTACAAATTATCTTGGCTGCTTGGAATTTTTTATCGTTGAAAGTTTTAAAATTCATAGCGCAACACTTTGTTTAAAATATCATCAAAGCTAAAAAGTAGAAGTGCGTTTCTGACCAATTTATTGAAAAAGTCCAAATCCCATATATAGTCTGATTTTTATTTAGACGAAGTAAACTGACAGGTGCTTATGTCACTTTTCAATATAAATAGAACAAATAAGTTTCAAATTCATAGAGCGGTGACATTTTCAGCTGTCAGTTAACTTCGTCTAATTAAAAATCTGTCTATAATATTCGTAATCCGCCAAGACTCTGACCCATGGTTTCAGAGACATTTCGGTTCTTCCCGGATTATTCCAGGATCGTTATAGAATCTTAGAAGGTTCAAATAGGTACTTACCACCTACTTTGATACGTATAGGGACCCCTGTTCCAGAGTTTTGTAACTCCTACACATGTCTTAGTAGATCATGAGAATTACAATTCTCACTGAACATGTAAAGTTTACAAACTCTGATAACAAAAAAATGATTTTTAGTAAGCATTAGAAATCTAAAACCGGCCAAGTGCGTGTCGGACTCGCACATAAAGGGTTCCTTACCACCGTAGTCTAAAACGTCAAAAATATCGTTTCTTGTATGAGGACCCCCTATATTTTTAAATTTTATTAAATACACATTTTGTGAAAATTTAGGGATTAGGTAATAGTCAGTTCCTGTATACACGGCGACTGGGTTCACCACCTGTCACGTTGGGTTCTGACTATCTGGTGAAACGTGGGCTTTGAGTTGGTTAATACCTCCACAGTGTGGCCACTCAAGCCTCTGACTACCTCCGAATGGGGATAAAAGTCGTGACGTTACATTTTTTGTGAAAATTTCAACTCTCTACCTATTACGGTTCGTGAAATACAGCCCGCTGACAGACGGACAGCGTAGGCTTAGTAATAGGGTCCCGTTGGCACCCTTTGGGTACGGAACCCTAAAAACTGACATTATTCCGCCACGTCAAATATGTAAAGAATTCATAATCAAATAATACTTAATCAAAATCCGCACCCTATATCTTTGCAAATCGTAGCGTCATCGTAGCTGTCTACGCGGTTCGTAGCGCTACGCAGCGCAGCGCAGCGCGGCGCTCGCATAGCATGTCAGCTGCCGCATTCAGGTATGCCGACAGATGATTTATATACCGATAAGTATATTTTATGTACATTCCAGTTCTATGCTATGTTTTATAAAGTCTGAAGTCTACAATGGATTGAAAATTTTATCACGTTCTATGCATAGATACGCTTAAACCACATAGACGGGGTTACGACGTTTACAACTTATTTTGGTCTATTTAGGTATATCTACTTGGCGTAGGCTTCTCTCGTGACTATCAACAAAATTGCATTGTCATAAGTAAGTCCGACCTTTGAAGTGCAAGACGACTTTACGTTATTATTCTGTCAGAAATCAAACCCGTCAATAATCGCCCCCGAAACTACCAGGCAATCATGAATCAAAGGTGATCGAACATTGCTTATCCCAGTACAAACAGACGAACTTTATTCACACGTTCAATCCAACGAACCCATTTCCTCCCATTGAGCCACGAGGTGCAGGAATCGCCGCATGTGGTATTACTGGGGTGAATGACTACCGATGCAAATATACTGCCCTGTCCCGATCGCAAATTGATGTTGCCTTGGTACACGGAAGGGGAAATCTGCTCGACGGAGCTAATTTCAGCCTGTGATCACGCTAAATTGAATTTTAATTTTATTCTCACAAATCGAAAAAGGCTCGCCTTACCTGCACTAAACATTTTATTGATTTCCCTTTGAAAAAAATCATTATTTTTGAAGTGAAAACTTCTTTAGCGGCGTTGTGCACTTTTCTTGGGATGGGTAAAAAATGTTAAACTCGGGTCAGGACACGTGACCTGATAGAAAATTCGTAAGACGCACGTGACCTAATCGAAAATTCATAAGACGGGATGGGTAAAAAATGTTAAACTAGCGTCAGGACACGTGCCTTATCGAAAATTCGTAAGATGGAGTGTGTGTGTGTGTTTGTACTACATATAAATTGTCATGTTTGTGTACGATAGCGCAATAAATGATTATTGTATTTAACCACATTAATGATAGTACTTTTATACTGATAAATAAAGCAATCGTGCGAAATTATTCCCTAACCATTCCAAAATATTTAAAAATGCACAACGTTAATGTTCAAGTTTTCACTTCTGCCGGCACTCCCGGAGTGCAACCCGTTGTTTTTTTTATATTTTTATTTAAATATTACATCTCGGAGTTGAATCAGATTCGACTACCTTATACCTAAGGTAAGGTAAAGTAAGGCATTCCTAAGGCAAGGTCCTATTATCTCACTAGATAGGTTCATTCATTATGTTTATCAGTGGCTATCGCACTGGGCAGTGATATCGAATTTGATACTCAAGGTAGGGTTGCCAACATAGTAGCATATACTTTTTTGTCTACGGTCGCTGATTTGAGTGCAAAATGCTACAATTTAAATCGATCTTTTTTCTATTCTTAGCTCCTGGTAACATTTGAACCAGGAAACCAAGGTAAAATACAAATCGCATCGAGTTTCAATGTTACTCATCTGGAATAAGGCATAGAATCGTATTTTTGTCGCTAGTCTCGACGGCGACACGAGTAGACGTCGCGCGCCACAGACTAGCAATCACGCAGTTAACTTCCCTACCAGGATCGCATCAATCTAAACGAGTTATTCCTGCACCAGTCTACTAGCACTGGGCTAAAAGTTCATCGATCGCTTACTTTATATTATACATCCAGCTTGTTTCTAACAGCTCGAGAAATTGATGGTGTCCATCCTATAAGAAAATGCAGTATAAAGATGGTACCTACCTAATTTGTATTTGGTTTAGGGGCCATCCATTAATTACGTCACACGTAAAGGGGAGGGAGGGGGTCGACGAAATGTGACATTGTGTGACAAGGGGGTGGGAGGGGTCCTAAGTTTTGTGACGTCACATTTAAAAATCTAATATAATATGTATATCTAAGTATTAAAACCGAAATTTAAATTTTTAACGAAAAATGTTGAAAATTTCTGAAAATTATAAAAAATATGTGACGTCACACAGGGAGGGGGGGGTCTCGCAAATGTGACCAGCTGTGACAAGGGGGGGAGGGGTCTAAAAATCATGAAATTCGTGTGACGTAATTAATGGATGGCCCCTTATTGGTGGTAGAGTCAAACTGTAGCCATTTGACTGCAGCTCATATACGGGCTGGCTCGACCGGGGTAAGACTTTCACAGAAGATTGGCGTAAAGCAGCTGTTATAGATGAGTTTCTTACGATGATTGAGAGAGCCGGAAGCCCTCACCCCACTGCCCCTACGGCAACGTGCGAGCAATGCCTTTGGTATAGCAAGCACCTATGGGCTACGGTAACTGCTTAGGATCAAGCGGGCCGCACGCCTGTTAGTCACCTGTGCCAACAATTATCAGTTTCAATAATCTGTTTTCAAGTTGGACTTATTTTTACTGCGGAGTTATATTAAATCCGTGGTATCTTCAAAGCCAGCCAGCGCCATCTTATAATCACATCCTCAATCTAGCAACAACCCATCCCTTTCAAACAGCTGCTTCTTCACTTCCAGCTGTACTAGGAGATTATGAATTTAAACGAGTCGTCCCCACTCACACAATTTTTCTTACGCGGCACTACGGAAATAAATGTACAAGCGTCAGGCAGGCATCACAGGGTACTAGATCGTAACTGAAAGTAGCTGATAACTGACTCCGGGTTTATACATGCTTGGAGCGGTGAGCACTGTGAGCAGATTTTCAGATAAGGGTCAGAATTCAGAATTTCAGTTACGCAGTAAAGCTTTCCTCCAAAGCTTTCCTGTGTTTTACGACTGTTCTCTTGTCGAGAATACCGACAAAGTGCATTCATTCGAGTAAAGTCGATTTCATTTAGTTCCAAAAAAATCCACCTAATCCGATTCCAATCGTGAGCTAGTGTAGCATTCTAGAGTGACAAAATATTATAAGATCTCGATCCCAATTTCAAATTCCGATTGAGATCGAGTGTCGAGACTTATTTCGTATTGGTGTTCCTACTAAGAGCTCAGCATTAACCATGTGGTTGACGCATTCATCATGTAATCAACGATTAGAGACTAAAAAATAATTTCGTAAAACAGTAGGACCAATTCTTCATTGGTAGGAAATAAAAAGGAGTAATTCCATGTAACTCAAATACCTTTTTATCTTTGTTAAGTCATAAAGGATTTTAGTCTGATGTGACTTGGTCCGAATTCTGCACTACTTGGCAGTGCCTTGGCTTGACTTGGTAAGGGCACTGCCGTACCAATTATACAAAAAGCTGTAATATTCCAAAGAGCTGTACTAACCACAGGAAGCTCAAATAGATGGCGTTTAGCGCAGTCGGGTAAAATTGTCGTGTGATTCAAACAACTGTGTCTCCCCTTGTCGAATACCAGGATTGCATCACTTACAAAGTGGTTATACCCGTCTTCGCGTCTTCAACACCGGCACCCACGGGCAACTGGGACCAATGGACACCAGGGGCCAGTGCTACCAACTGCTGGACCACTCTGGGCCAAAAGTTCAATGTCCGCTCAAGTGACGCGATGCTTATCGCGTTTCTAAGATACTTGTTGCATTAAGTGACGTATGACTAGGGTAATTGGACTGGTGTACAAGTGCGTTGTACAATCTATGTTGTTGGTTTATCACTTGCCGGAAAGGGAAGACGTAGTGTGCACAGATATGTTGTATTAAATCGGAATCATTTCAGTTTGCTGGAGGTTAAAAGCTCTTGAGGCATATAAAATTATCCAAAGACAAATACTGTTTATTACCTACGCGAAAGCACTTCGCAAAACCAACAATTACGCGGATGGCCACCGCAGCATCTTCCAACCTTATGTGTAAAGCCGTCATAGGTGTGCTTGAACCAACTTACATTTACTGCTGATACCTCCACTGATCCAACCAATACGAGGGAAATTTTAATTTCCGACACGCATTTAATAACTTGGCGGCGAAAACTATAAATTTCTATTGACAAAAACAAATATGAACTCAAACCCACGGCGATAAAAGTTGTTTTGGTTTAAAGTATTGATTACGTCAAACTTTATGTCGATTGTAAAAGAAAGCCAGAGACCAACACTAAACAGCAAGGTACTAGGAATATATGGAATTGAAGAGGTGAATCGATTCAATTGCGCGGGGATACACACATGCCTCCACGGAATTACGATTAATTAGCTTTAGCGCCTGTTTCAGTATTGACAAATAACTCTTATCCACCAAATAAATATGGCGTTTTGACAGTTCTTCCATAGAATATCCGTCAAAACGCCATATTATTTATTTGGTGGATGAGAGTTATCTCATTATTCTGAAAGAGGCCATTAATGTTGTATCTTTACGACTCAAACAAAAAAGGAATCCGAGAGTATACCTATTTTCATAGACGCCATAAAACATTGAAAAACAAATGAACGATCATAATCATCGATCGATCGGTCATAAATGTCGCTTAGGTCGTGTTTAATTTCTGTAGAGGGGAGAAATTTCTAAAATGGGAAACATGCAAGAAAATATCCATGAAAGTCGTAGCAGTCATACAAGTTATAGTAAGAATCAAAGGCAATACTTGTTTAATCTACACTATACATTGTAGCAAACGCTGTTAGATAAAACCCTGTATATATAATTTCTTAATAGGTACTCAAAACATTGCAATCTGAGGAGCTATTACAAGCGTGGATCATTTGTTTCGTTTGTTTGTTCGTGATTTTGACACTAATTTACAACAGAAATGTGTCAAAATTCAAAATTCGAATTTCGAACTTAACGGATTATCGCTTGCGTACCGAGTTGGCGGTTAGTGGACAGTACGTGGCCGATGTCGACCATCAAAAATGTACTATGATAAATTCACCAAGGTGTTTTTTTTTATATACCAATGGTGTCCAATTTTGTGGTAATTAGCAGAATTGAAACCCTGAATGTCACAGCAGGTTCAAAGATCCCTTTAAGTTACGTCATAGACCCTCCCAAACTATGCTTGAATGAACAGAACTCAACTATTTACACCAAAAAAACCTGTACACCCACATTGTAAACATAGAGACAATAAGGTATTTACACAACCAGACACGCCAGGCCCCTAGGCCCCCGTAACTTTTGCTTCGAATGGTCCAATTTTGTTCGGAATGCGGAAGGCGGGAGGGGTCAGGATAGAATAGTTGTTGGAGGCACGATTTCACGTGGGCGCCCGTTTCTCAATTCGGTATTCCTTTGGACGTGTGAACCTTTTCTTTGGTTCAGGGGTACGCAACCTTTTCCACAAATTATCGAAACTATAAAGTTTTCGCACCTGTATCTTCTAGCCACGAAATGGCTAATTTCAGAAATAACTGAACCGATCAGATTTCACTACTTAATGTGTTTATAATTTTTTGGGCTACCTATGTTGATTATCTTGCAGCACCTTGCCTTGCTTATTTCGGTGGGCAGCACACTGGAGCTATTGTTAACCAAATAATATTAAAATAAGTAGGTAAATGGAAATTAAAAAAAAGACAATGTGAAAAAGACAAGCCGGCTGAGTTTCTTGCCAGATCTTCTTAGTCGTGGTCGCGTTTCCGATCCGGCGGTAGAATTTAAGGAAAAAAGTAAAATGTCAATTTTTAAGTGCCCCCGTAGGCCTAAACAAAATAAACGCTTTGACTTTGACTTCATTAGCGAAGTTAAGTCTGGCTGGTTGTGTAAAAATAAAGTACTGAAAAAAACTAACTGTTTTTCTCATTACTTGTCTCTAAACCCGAAAACTTATTTTGTGAATACTCAAAATCTAAGTTCAAGGAAAGGTAAGGTAATTTCAATAGAATGAAGGATATATTGTACAGTATGTAGTTTCAATATAGATTAAAATGCCTTAGTGTATGGGTAGCGAAGCATCTTACTTTATAACTTCCGTGGTTACTTTTAACTGACCATAAATATAAATTTTCCACTTACGCCGAGTAGGCACCTATATCGATTTAAATTCTAATGCGAAATGTAAAAATGTTTGTTTGTTTATTTGAAAGTTTAACTGAGCATCACATCAAAACCGCTGAACGAATTTGGATGTTGGCTCAGGGATAGGTTAGACTTATATCGTGGCGGAACCGCGGGTAAACCTAGAAAAGTATTTAAAATGATGAATGCAGGGTTCATGTATGCATGAACCCTGAATACATTACACTCCTTTTTTGGGCTGTCGTGTAAAAAATTAAATAACTGCCAAAGGTTGAAAACTTCTGGACTAGTTGATAAAAAATTCGTTGATCGTACGGGTAATGCGTTTACGTTTCGTAATTTTACGTGGGTTTTAGTATCGATAGTGTCGACAGTTTGTGTTGTCTATCTGTTTTTAGATGATGAAAAATGAATCTCCGTGATAAACCGTACAAATACATCTTAAAATCACTCTTAAACGATACCTATTTACTATTTACGCAGTTTCCTTGTTTATTAGAAGATACATAGGTAGTATTCGATACTTACCCACAAAAATAACTACTAGCTTTCCAAATATGAAAACGATATCAACTTACAAAATTTTCCTGAAATTTTCATAATATTTACGCGTTCCCAACCATCGATAACTGAAACGTGACGCAAACCCATCATAGTCACGTTATCTATCGATACAGCCAACGTAAACCGTCAAAAGTACCAGGCGATCATAACACAAACAAAAGTAAACTATTTCGACAGCCGAACCGAACGCTCAATAAAAACTTCTAAACTTGAACATACCGCGGGAAAGAGACGCCGCTATCTCACGCAGCCCCCGTCTCGCTCTCTTTACGTCAGTTCACAAGCAGTGGGTGAACGAACTCCGAGAGTTTACTGGGCTAAAAGTTGAATGTACCTCCGTTCGCGGACATTACGAACAAGATAGCAACTTTACCATACGCACCGTATCAATGAAATGACGCGAACTCGTTTCGGTGCGATAACGAATTTAGCCAGTGACGCTCACTGATAAAGTTTATTTTCATTTGCAAGTGTGCAGTATTTGCGCCCCATTGGAATGAAACGGCATGTTTCTCACGACTACCACTACATTCGCACGGTAGTAGTGAGACGCGTGTGCGGATGGTTGATGTGTGTGTGTGCGTGAGCTCGAGGTTGGTGTAGTCTTGAAAATAATTTCGCGGTCACACCACGCCGGCGGGTTCATATAACCTGAACCACCTGTCTCTGTTGTGTGCCTAGTTATTTATATCTATGCGCGAACCTATGTAACATAGCTATATACATAATTACCAACAAAATATATAATTGACGCGGCGAGAGGCTCAAACGAGGCTCATTTTTTTCAACATACAAGCTCACATACAAGTTTAAAAAAACGCTGTACATGGAATGATAATTTGTCTTCGCTAAGTGATTACGGCTAAGAAAAAACGCAATGAAATGGAAAGCGTTGTAAATAAACGTTAAATGGTCTAAGGACACCTGCAGCTAGGCTGAACAATGCGGCACCTGCTTGCAATGGCATGAGGACCATCATTTACAAGTGCTACTCAAAAACAAGTGCTTAAGAGGAGGGTTCGAAATTTGGTTGATTTTCTATTCTACTTTTTCTTTAAGTAAGTATGTGGACTAGGAATCTTATATTTAGATGTATGATTTTTGACTATATTATCTTGAGTATCTTTAAATCCAAATCACGATTTGATGAAATTTTCTCGATAAAAAAAATTTATGAAATGAGCTCTAATTATTTACAATTTTCCTTGCTACCACGATGTTTTTGCGATTTAGATCACGAAATTATTTCTAAAACATAGCAAATAATGATATCTAAACTACCCTTCAACCATATTTTAATTCATGAAGTAGTTTTTTTTTAATTCAAGTAAATGTGGTTTGGCGCTTACGTTGTTTATTTCCGAGCGCGCGCACAATATCGCCATCTCACATTTTAAGTACTTGAACTAACCATGTCTCTCTCTAACTTTGTATTGTCAGTGTCCGCTCGGACTTGTTCGACGTCGGACCTGTGAAGGATTTTTTAAAAAATATTACGAAAAAATATTACGGTCGTGCCACATTACAGGTACAGTACAGTATTTACAGTCCGCCGACGCCTATGATAAATAAATAAATATCCTTGGAAATTCTTTTACACATGACTACCTGATCCCAAACTAAGCAGAGCTTGTACTATGGAAACCAGATAACTGATATTACTACAAATACTACTTTTTGTTTGTAAATACAAACTAAATATACACTTAATTACACCTAGACTCGGGACATGCGGACATGTTCATGCACACAAATGCATGTCCTGGGCAGGAATCGAACCTACGACCTGCACTGCAGCGTGATTTTCGTTTGCTTTTCCTTGTCTTGTGTAATTTCTTTTCATCTCTTGTCATTTTGTGTCATCTCTTGTCATTTTGTGTCATCTCTTGTCATTTCATAGTTATTCGTGTCATTTCTGTAAAAACTCCCTATTTCGCTTACTGTTATATACTTGCAGCATGGTCTTGGGCCGACAGTGGGAATACATTGCTTGTCAAAACAATGGAGTCGCTTTATTGCGTTTGTTGTAGGTATGGATGGGCAAGTAATAAATATATCATACATCAATAAATTATCGTAAAAAATAACATTACAGATATGGATAGGAAAATGTTTGTCCGTCCTATTCAATCTATTATATTATAAACGAAAGTAACTCTGTCTGTTACCTTTTCACGGCTAAACCGCTGAACCAATGTTGATGAATTTTGGTATGGAGATAGACTGGGTCTTGGCGGAGAACATAGGCTACTTTTTAGGGTTCCAAAGGGTGCTAACGGGACCCTATTACTAGGCCTACGCTGTCCGTCTGTCTGTCTGTCCGTCTGTCAGCGCGGGCTGTATCTCACGAACCGTAACAGGTAGAGAGTTGAAATTTTCACTGAATGTGTATTTCTGTTGCCGGTGCAGAACAAATACTAAAAATATAATAACATTTAAAAATAAATATCAAGTCTCAAACTTGATATTTTTGATGTGTTTATTCTACGGTGGTACGGAACCCTTTATGTGCGAGTCCGACGCCTTCAGATCTTATGAATGTTTTCTTGAAATAAATATAGTGTATTTTAAGTAATTAACTGGCCAACCCTCAGGTCCTACCTACCATGTTAGGATCTTTTTCGTTCTAGCGGGTGTAAACCGTGATTTAACGAGTTAATGTGATAATTTTTGTATTTAAATTATTCAATTCAATGTAATTGTTTCAGACATAGTCCAATATTGATTATTAAAATTATTATAATTTCACAATAAATATAAAACAATAAATAAAAGTAAAATTAAATTAAAAAAAATAAAAAAATATTTTTTATTTTTCATGTTTTATCATTAAAATACAATATAATATAACATAAATTAAAATAAAATACAATAAAATAAAAACCTACCCCTAATTAAACAAATACCGTCCGCGTGGGATACTGGCTGCATGTCCTCCCTGTATTCAAGCTGTTCCTGTTGTCAAGCGAATTTTTTGAGCAAGGAAAGAGCCAGCCCTCTTGTCACCTGTGGCGGTAACCAGTCTAAGGGTGATTTTGATAGATAAAAAAATAAAGATAAAAAGATAAACAAAAAATAAATGCATGGTTAAATCAATAAAATTAATAAAAACTGAAAATTAAATTAAAAAATAAATTAAATATGGTAAAAAAAATATTATGACACCGCTGATGACTTCATGATCGGCATCGAAGTTAAGTACCAAAGTATTCCTTTGCCTACGAAACATGAAAAAGATACTCATATCCGGCAGTCAGTCACTGGCACAGAGTATGTACATTTTTACCCGACTACGGTGGGCGGAGGGTTATGATTTTGACCGATATGTATGTATGTTCATCTGCTCCCGTATAACGTCCAAACTATTTTTATATCATAATAATTTGACTAATGAGATATCGTTGGACGCGTCTGGATCGTCCGCTGGTTATAGGCTATTATACGATCGAAATATTGTTATACGTATCTATCAGCATATTGTAGGTATCGTTTGTCTTCTTTTGACTTACTTTGTCTTCAGCAATAAAAACAACATAGAAATTAAATTATTTTTTTCAAATACACTCGACATAAAAATCCCATATAAAACGAAAAAAATATATTTGAATATTTTCATCCATTTCATCTATTTTAAAAGGTGCACTGGGACATATTATTTTAATTGTACGAATTAAACAATATTGTTCCTTCAAAAAATAACTATACTATAGTCTACTCCATAGCTGTTCTGTCCTAGCTAAGCGAGAGGGATATATCCTTCGGCAGCTCACGCGACGCTAGCCACACCCCGAAACTAAAATTCATTTTTTTCTTGTATCGTCTTAAGCGGTATCATCATTGATGTACTACTTTAGCAGATATGGTACCTCCTTTGCTCAACACACCACTACATGCAGCGAAATTCACACATCTGTTATCGCACTTCTTATTTATTCCCCAGAAGATGAGCAGTATTGGCAATACCGATGTGTTTTCAACCCTATTTTCCGGGAACAACTTAGTCGTACTGTGTCCATGGTCTAAACAGTTACATGTCTCTCTTTCTTGGTAATGTATTTGGATATCATTAAAATCTTCTGAAAATAGAAGTAGATAATTTTTAACCCCAGACATAGAGTTAATTTTGTTTGCTTTTGTGTATGACATCGTAGCTACAGAACAGGGGGCTTACCACAAGCTCTTATTGCGATTCAATTACAGGAACGTATTAACGTTTCAGCGACTTTTTGTGCAATGACGTACCTTATTGTCATGACAATAAGAAACGTCATTAAAACGTCGTTAAAACGTTCCTATAATTGAATCGCAATAAGAGCTTGTGGTAAGCCCCCAGATGAGCCAATTTCAATACACCTCTTTTTGTTCGATAGGTGGTGTCACTACTGAACGCCACTGGAACACGGTCGCTGACGTTGTGCAATCAGGAGTAAAGGGTGTGGGATGATTGGGACACTTCGGCTCTCCCACTCATCGTACGAAACGCAGCTGTAATAGGTGCTTTACGCCGATCTTCTGTAAGAGGGTGGTACTACCCCGTTCGAGCCAGCCCGTTTATGAGCTGCAGTCAATTGGCTACAGCCACAGAATAGATAACTATAGTAAAATTGTGACGCGGCGTACGCGTGACGCTGTAAGCGGCCGATGGCATTTAGTAGGAGACCACGGCCTTATAAATCATTCTGGTACTTAACAAACAATTAAATAATCAACCACATAGGTACAATATTCAGACAAAATGACAAATTTAGTGAAAAGTCCAGGACATTGTCAGGATCTCTCATTATTTGACCTGGTCACCCTACTTTGGGGAAGGCCTTTATCCAGCAGTGACTTCTTTCGTTTATTCATGGAGGTCTTATAAATTATGACGGAACTAAGGACCATCAAATTTATCTGCCGCTGAACTCATATGAAAAGTCGACCGACAGTGCGATGACCCATGGAAGTATAGAGCAGCAACTGACTCTATCACAAGCCGATTAATGGCAAAATTTCAATCGTAAACGTTGCCGTTTCCGCGCACCGACAATAAAACTTACAAATCGATCAATCTGATTTACAACATCAATTTGTTTGGAGTTTTATTTTTAAAATAAATTGTGAGTCGGTAAAAAATGTGTCATATTTTTCTTTCGGGTCTAGGAAAATGCGTACGTTCGTGCTAGCGGATACTAGATGGCGTTGATTGTTGTAACCATTTACCAAAGCTCTACAGATATTGGTAGGCATTTTCCTAATTATCATCTATGTGCATAATTTACAGTTCGCTGACGGTGAGGGAAATCATCGTGAGGAAACCTACCTATCCCTCGGGATTAGGTTAGCCAGTTCCTGTATACACGGCGACAAGGTTCACCACCTGTTACGTTGGGTTCTGGCTATCTGGTGAAACGTGGGCTTTGAGTTGGTTAATACCTCCACAATGTGGTGGTGTATGGCTACTCAAGCCTCTGACTACCCCCGAATGGGGATAAATGTCGTGACGTTACACACACATCATCGGTCGTAAATTATCATCGCTCGTGACCGAATTTGAGTAACTTTTGAGAGTCTATTATTAATCCAAATTTACCAAAAGTGGTAGTATACACCAAAAAAACTGGTCAAAGGTAGCGAAGTACCAAAAATAAATACTACAATTTACTTTCTCGAAACCAAGTCGTCGGCTCGCATACAATATTAACAGAATTTGCATCTGTGTGCGGTCAACGACCGTCTCTGTTGAGGTTTAGACTTCAATTGATAAATAAATTAGTTTTATTATGACAAATAGATGTTTTATGAGATGATTTGTGGAACTCTAGAAGCAGGTGGGGAAAGATTCGTGGTTATTAGCTGTTTTACTACCTATTAACTCGATATTTTTTTAACTTATGAAGAAGCCAGCCTTCTACAGTAATAAGGAGCTGTTTATGGCCATGCCTCTAATGATACCAATTTACATCGCACGAATTTGTACGAGATGAAACGTATAACATCCCTCACCATAAATAATTTTAGTTTCCGCAAGGGCGCTCCAACTAGATAGAGCATGCGCACTAATAAAATGCGGCAACTGATAACACGTGAAATTTTGAGTACTTCAGTAGGTACATCTGACAGCAACCATTGTATGAAACTGACAGGCCGCAACGAATATAAGTTGCCGCATTACTGGAAATGATTTTTCTTAGTAGGGCGGTATCTAGTTAAGACGATACAAGAAAAAAATGAATTTTAGTTTCGGGGTGTGGCTAGCGTCGCGTGAGCTGCCGAAGGATATATCCCTCTCGCTTAGCTAGGACAGAACAGCTATGGAGTAGACTATAGTATAGTTATTTTTTGAAGGAATAATATTGTTTAATTCGTACAATTAAAATAATATGTCCCAGTGCACCTTTTAAAATAGATGAAATGGATGAAAATATTCAAATATTTTTTTTTCGTTTTATATGGGATTTTTATGTCGAGTGTATTTGAAAAAAATAATTTAATTTCTAAGTTGTTTTTATTGCTGAAGACAAAGTAAGTCAAAAGAAGACAAACGATACCTACAATATGCTGATAGATACGTATAACAATATTTCGATCGTATAATAGCCTATAACCAGCGGACGATCCAGACGCGTCCAACGATATCTCATTAGTCAAATTATTATGATAAAAATAGTTTGGACGTTATACGGGAGCAGATGAACATACATACATATCGGTCAAAATCATAACCCTCCGCCCACCGTAGTCGGGTAAAAATGTACATACTCTGTGTCAGTGACTGACTGCCGGATATGAGTATCTTTTTCATGTTTCGTAGGCAAAGGAATACTTTGGTACTTAACTTCGATGCCGATCATGAAGTCATCAGCGGTGTCATAATATTTTTTTTTACCATATTTAATATTTTTTTAAATTTAATTTTCAGTTTTTATTAATTTTATTGATTTAACCATGCATTTATTTTTTGTTTATCTTTTTATCTTTATTTTTTTATCTATCAAAATCACCCTTAGACTGGTTACCGCCACAGGTGACAAGAGGGCTGGCTCTTTCCTTGCTCAAAAAATTAGCTTGACAACAGGAACAGCTTGAATACAGGGAGGACATGCAGCCAGTATCCCACGCGGACGGTATTTGTTTAATGAGGGGTAGGTTTTTATTTTATTGTATTTTATTTTAATTTATGTTATATTATATTGTATTTTAATGATAAAACATGAAAAATAAAAATAAATATATATATTTTTTTAATTTAATTTTACTTTTATTTATTGTGAAATTATAATAATTTTAATAATCAATATTGGACTATGTCTGAAACAAATACATTGAATTGAATAATTTAAATACAAAAATTATCACATTAACTCGTTAAATCACGGTTTACACCCGCTAGAACGAAAAAGATCCTAACATGGTAGGTAGGACCTGAGGGTTGGCCAGTTAATTACTTAAAATACACTATATTTATTTCAAGAAAACATTCATAAGATCTGAAGGCGTCGGACTCGCACATAAAGGGTTCCGTACCACCGTAGAATAAACACATCAAAAATATCAAGTTTGAGACTTGATATTTATTTTTAAATGTTATTATATTTTTAGTATTTGTTCTGCACCGGCAACAGAAATACACATTCAGTGAAAATTTCAACTCTCTACCTGTTACGGTTCGTGAGATACAGCCCGCGCTGACAGACGGACAGACAGACAGACGGACAGCGTAGGCCTAGTAATAGGGTCCCGTTAGCACCCTTTGGAACTCTAAAAAGTAGCCTATGTTCTCCGCCAAGACCCAGTCTATCTCCATACCAAAATTCATCAACATTGGTTCAGCGGTTTAGCCGTGAAAAGGTAACAGACAGAGTTACTTTCGTTTATAATATAATAGATTGAATAGGACGGACAAACATTTTCCTATCCATATCTGTAATGTTATTTTTTACGATAATTTATTGATGTATGATATATTTATTACTTGCCCATCCATACCTACAACAAACGCAATAAAGCGACTCCATTGTTTTGACAAGCAATGTATTCCCACTGTCGGCCCAAGACCATGCTGCAAGTATATAACAGTAAGCGAAATAGGGAGTTTTTACAGAAATGACACGAATAACTATGAAATGACAAGAGATGACACAAAATGACAAGAGATGACACAAAATGACAAGAGATGAAAAGAAATTACACAAGACAAGGAAAAGCAAACGAAAATCACGCTGCAGTGCAGGTCGTAGGTTCGATTCCTGCCCAGGACATGCATTTGTGTGCATGAACATGTCCGCATGTCCCGAGTCTAGGTGTAATTAAGTGTATATTTAGTTTGTATTTACAAACAAAAAGTAGTATATGTAGTAATATCAGTTATCTGGTTTCCATAGTACAAGCTCTGCTTAGTTTGGGATCAGGTAGTCATGTGTAAAAGAATTTCCAAGGATATTTATTTATTTATCATAGGCGTCGGCGGACTGTAAATACTGTACTGTACCTGTAATGTGGCACGACCGTAATATTTTTTCGTAATATTTTTTAAAAAATCCTTCACAGGTCCGACGTCGAACAAGTCCGACTGGACACTGACAATACAAAGTTAGAGAGAGACATGGTTAGTTCAAGTACTTAAAATGTGAGATGGCGATATTGTGCGCGCGCTCGGAAATAAACAACGTAAGCGCCAAACCACATTTTCTTGAATTAAAAAAAAACTACTTCATGAATTAAAATATGGTTGAAGGGTAGTTTAGATATCATTATTTGCTATGTTTTAGAAATAATTTCGTGATCTAAATCGTAAAAACATCGTGGTAGCAAGGAAAATTGTAAATAATTAGAGCTCATTTCATATTTTTTTTTTATCGAGAAAATTTCATCAAATCGTGATTTGGATTTAAAGATACTCATGATAATATAGTCAAAAATCATACATCTAAATATAAGATTCCTAGTCCACATACTTACTTAAAGAAAAAGTAGAATAGAAAATCAACCAAATTTCGAACCCTCATCTTAAAGCGCACGCGCAAAACTTTTATAAATCGATGTCCCTCACATAGGTACCTATGAAAAAAACCCAAGGAATAAAAAAACAATTATTTCAATTCAAATCATAATAATAAAGTGACATATGTATATTATAAACTATAAAAATATCATCTGCCGAAAACTAGCATGCAGTATTTATGTCAAACAATATTCGCAGATATAACAGGGTCATTCCTGCGAACCAGATTCTCGCCGTGATTTTCGTGGTAATTTTTGTTTTTGTGAATTTTAGATAATTTATATTAATAACATAATATAGCATTTTATACAAGTTCAAAGCTCTATCGCTTTTGTAAATCTGATGATAACTTTGGACAGAATTCAAGGTTGAAGAAAATGGTGCCACGTAACTCATGCAGTACCACACGAAACTCACGCAGTAAATTCCGGGGTATTTTTTACGCATTATTTATGTACTTTACTATATATTTTGCTCTCTTTATGGTTGTTGGGACTTGTGTTTAATAACAAGAGAATGTAAAAGCACAATTTCTGCTTCTGTATGAATATAAAAGACAAAATATGGGAAAAAATCTAACATAAACTTGTGAGCTGGTTATACTTGATTCCAATGATATTTTCCTTGATTTCTACAAGGTCTGTGTGATATACTACTCCAGATATCACTTGCAAGCTATTTAACATAGAGTTCCGTTCGTTTTACCAGAGACCATACTCCCAAAAGATGTGATATGCAAATTGTTTGTGATCGTTATGCGGCGTCGACCATTGTTATAGAGGTGAAGAAACTAATTTGAAATAGAATAATTTGTAGTACTCCAAAAGATGTAACGTCTTGTGAAAATTTGAGCAGGACCTCAATCAATCCAGCTTTAGGACCAACTAGAGTTCGAAACCGATCCAATTGCCAAAGATGTCAGACAGGAAGACGTTCCATCTTCGAAATTATGATGATGAATTATATCTATTACCTTCCCCACTGGAAAAGGTAAAGCATCGATGCTAATGGCGAGTATAGGTGTACTTGTTAGCACTTTCAATTTGCTGCTGATATCCTGGTCTGGACTGGAGGATCTCAGCTCTATGTTCTCAATAGAGGTTCCCGTCAGGTGCATCTTAAAATTAAATAGACAAGACGAATGTTCTTGCGGCTCTTCTCAATGAAAGTAATACGCTAAAATGTTTATGTTTACGATTTATAAGTACTACCTAAGTATGAGTTTTGTCCAGAATAAAATCCGAATCAAAAGCAGGACCCGATAAACAAATAAAATCGCCCACAAAATTATTAAATTAAATTATTTTGTTGCGTTGCGGGTTTAGTTTATCCTCTCTCTCTTCCTGACTATGTATCCCACATGGTGGTGGGGCCAGCCTTCCTAGGCTTTTCCTTCCACTTTGCTCTATTCTCGACATCGTCTTCGTATACCTGACACTCTTTCATGTCCTTTAGCATTACAGCTTTCCATCTTGTTTTGGGTCTGCCTTGGGATCTTGGGCTGGTATTGGAAAGTTGTAGTGCTAGGTTCCCTACGTATTCAGGCGGCCTCCTGTTCACGTGACCATACCATCGCAGCGTACTCTTTTGCATCTTGTCGGTGATATCGCGCACGCCCAGACTTCCTCGCACGTACTCGTTACGGATTTCATCAAGCCTGATAACGCCACACATCCACCTCAACATTTTCATTTCAGCAACTTGAATGGTATGCACGTTCTTTTGGGTTATGGCCCACGTTTCGCTGCCATACATGAGGACTGGTCCTATATACCATGCCTTTTAGTTTAACAGGCATTCTTTTATCGCATGTAACACCAGTTACTTCTCGCCATTTTAGCCACGCTGCAGCTATTCGGTGCTGAATTTTGCATTCTACGTTCCCGGAATTGTACATCATACTCCCCAGGTACTTATATTGATCGCACAAATGGACCAATTGCACATCGATGGGAATCGAACTGCTGTCGCTTGGACCTGGTTCGTTAAAGCAAATAAATTGGGTCTTTGCTACACTCAGCACAAGGCCACGGCTTGCAACTTATGTTTCCAAGATAAAAGTGCTTGTTGTAACTATCTATCTTGCACCCTTATACATGTCGGCAACGATGTTGATGTATTGTTTGGGGACATTATTCTTACGAAGGCTCCACCAGATTGTGTCTCTTGGGATTATCATCAAATGCCTTTTCCATGTCCAAGAATGCAACATACAATGGTCGGTTTTTAGAGTGATATTCATCAGCAATCGTTTTCAGAGCAAACATCGGATCGGTGGTCGATAGGCCAGTTACGACGTGCGGGTTTAGTTTATATTAATAAAAAAAAATGATATTTTTGAATTTTGTTCTTGAGTTTCCTGGACAAATCACTAGGAAAGACGGACACAACCATAAGCAATTAATAATGCAATGAGATGGCAGTATGGAGCAAATGCGATCAACGCTGAGCTTTACGATACCATGGACATAAACAAATAGCGAAGCATCGTGAGACAAAACAATCATTCCGCGACGGGCAAATCATGAGCGTCAGCAATGATGATCGCTGCGTGAGGAATACAACCAGTGTCTGATGCCAATATGTACTTTTTTTTTTTTTTTTTTTTATAGGACTGCGGTGGCAATAAAGCGTACGGCCCGCCTGATGTTAAGCAGTTACCGTAGCCTATAGATGCTTACAATACCAAAGGTATTGCTCGCACATTGCCGACCTGAAGGGGAGTGGGATGGAGGGAGGGGGAGGGGGGGTGGGCTTACGGCTCTCTCACTCATCGTACGAAACGCAGCTGAAATAGCTGCTTTACGCCGATCTTCTGTGAGAGGGTGGTACTACCCCGGTCGAGCCAGCCCGTTTATGAGCTGCAGTCAATTGGCTACAGCTTGGCTCTACCACCTTCACTTCACTTCATATGGCACTGAGACGTGTTCATCACATGAAAAGTCCTATGGAAAATGAGATTTGTGGTAATTTCATGAGATTCGTGGAGAAATTGCCACGAATCTCATGCCACGAAACTCGTCAAATTAAACATATTTCACTATTATTCTTACACTTCAAAATGTAGTATAAATTAAAGAACACTAAATCATACTTCGACAGCTAAGTAATACTTATTAAAAACCCCAGTATCTAAAGTGACTGCAAACAACAATTAATTTTGTCCACAAAACTCCGGTACATCGGCAAAAAAACATGTTTTTTGGACTTTGATACCCTATATCTCATCGCGGAGGGATACACCCTCGATCATCTCTCTGCTGGACTGCCTCGACATGACTGCCTGTCCGTAGTGACACAAAACAAGACCATAAATCGTTTCATCGTAGACTTATACATCATTTAGTCATGCGCCGTAAAAATGTGCACAAACGTGTGACCAACACAAATAGCTGTTTAATATTTAAACTAAACAATAAAATATATTAAATTTGTAATCAATAAAAAGAGTATATTTTTACAATTTTTTTGATGTCTATAACACGATCCTAACACCATTTACCGAAAAGTTAAACGCTATTGTTTCATGAAAGTGAAGCGTGTGACACAGCGAGAACGGCTAATTTGACCCCGATTTTGGTTTTCAAATGAAGTTTGGGTGAATAATTTATTTATTTATGAAATAAAAATTATGTTTTCCAAATAGACAAATGTAGTAAGAAACTAGAAAAATATACTTTTAATCGGCATCTCTGATATGACCAGAGATAAGACTGTGTGACCGCTAAAATCGAGCTTCGCAGGAATCACCCAACAATACTGATCCTCCACTCTCACACCCTCACACCCCTGAAGGTGTGCTGTAGTACCTACACCCATATTTCTCTGAGGGCATGCTAATAAGCTCGGAATAATAGAGAATACCTATAGGACAGACACATTTAAACTGTACGGTTCTTAAAGATCCCTATGTACTTACAATCTATGTTCAATCAGGAATCGACTTAGGACCTTATAATGACGCTAAACTTGCGATCATTGGACTAGCATTAAAACTTTATTACTCATATTTTGTTCAATACAAGAAAGTATTTTCAATTTATCTTAGCAACTCATATTCTTATTATGATGATGAAAGTAGCACAAGTAGGTGCCGAACGAAATAAACAAAAACCTGATAAAGTAGGCTACGGTTTACAAAGAAGCTACTTTTTATAAGAGTAAAGACCATAGTGGAAAGTAGGCAACTAACTGCCAAATATACCTACTTTACGACACATCAAACAGAGCTGTGGGGCTAATAGCGACACTATGCAACATTGTAGCCAATTGACTGCAGCTCATATACGGGCTGGCTCGACCGGGGTAGTACCACCCTCTCACAGAATATCGGCGTAAAGCTGCTATTACAGCTGCGTTTCGTACGATTAGTAAGAGAGCCCAAAGCCCAAACCCCCCCCTTCCGCTCCCTCCATTCCAGTCCCCTTCAGGTCGGTAATGTGCGAACAATGCCTTTGGTATTGCAAGCATCTATAGGCTACGGTAACTGATTAACATCAGGCGGGCCGTATGCTTTATTACCACCACAGTCGTATAAAAAATAATTGCAGCAATTCTGCAAAAGCAATTCGTTTTTCAGACCCTCCAGCAGAATCCGCTAAATTTCCGTGAAACGGTCACTAATGGCGTATAATGTGATGTGTGACTATTTTACAGAAAATTTTGCGGAATTGCTAAGGATCCCTCAGAAAATCTGAAAGATTAATTGCATTGGTAATGTTGCATAGCGTCGCTATTAGCCCCCCTGAGCCTGAGGGCAGTAAGATCAATAGTTTAAACCTTAGATAATTGATTGGTCGAGCTTCGACTAGATGACTTCGGTGTAGTTGTAAAATGCGGCAACGAATAATGCTCATATAAATGAGCATACGAGTCCAACTTGACGTAATCTCGTAGCAACCACTCTGTCACACTGATCTGCCGTGTTGATATTTTTCTTTAATTATATTTACATAGTAAAATGCCGGCCTGCGCCGTAAAATTATGCAGAAACAATCAATCAAACAATAAGAAAGACACTGGGATCACATACCAACAGTAAGTATTGCATAATATCCTAATTTCAACGAAAAATAACACCAACCATTAAAATGTCAAAGAATATAAATTACACCGTTCAGTGATACCGCGTAATAAAACTGAATTTCCCCAAGGTTGCGATTTTTATTGTTCTGCAAATAAATAATTATTTTTATATAAGGTCGTAAGTTATAAATAGATATTTTGCAAGGCACCTTACTAAATGCTGAAGATGATGTATCCACCCTACCATAAAAAAATAATCGCTTGGTATAAATATTTTCGATCGGTTAGTTCAGCTGGTTAGTAACGAGCATTAAAAATTCCTTGGTAACGAGTGATTCAGTCAAAGGAACCCAACATATTTCTTTTTGTGGTAAGTATCACAGAGAACATAGAGGGAAAAGTTGTTCTTTTTTAAAAACTTTTATTTTTTAATTAATGGCCTCTTTCCATTCGGACCCAATGTGATTCTGCCAATGTCAACGTCTTATTAGATTTACCAAACAACGTGTGACAATTTGCGCGGGTGAAGGGGTCGTTGAGGACAGAGATAGGTGGAGGAGGATGGAAGAGACCTATGCCCAGCAGTGGGACGAAATAGGTAAATAAAAAATGGGAAACTTTTTTTATACAGTCCACTCCTCCACCTATCTCTGTCCTCAACGACTCTTTGTCAGTCCTTATCTAAGGCGTCAAGATCATCGCACAATCTCTTTCTAGGCCTGCCGCAACGCCGTCTTCCATCTTCCGGAACCCACTCGCTTGAAATTTTAGCCCACTTGTCAGGATCCATTCTATTCTATGGCCTGCCCATCTCCACTTAAGTTTGGTAGTATTTGATTCATGGGGTAAAAGTTTAGAAGTTGACCACACTATTTACTCATGCTTGTGTGCGTTGACGCAATTAGTTACACACATTACAATATTGAGATTGCCGCATTCAAGGAACTTTATTTCATATGACGTGCGGTGTCTTCCTAAAGGCACGTCACTGGTTTAAACCACGGGAGAGGGTCTAAACTCCCGTCTTCCATTCAAAATGGATAGTTTAATACAATACTGACATGTTTCTAACATTTTTTTCCGCGAGTGACTGAGTCGTACCGTGTCTATGGACTCCGTTTAGTAGGACACACTATTTTGGACAGCCACGTGTCTCCCTCTTTCTTGCTAATATCTTTGTTTGACGGTAACAAAAGTACTTCAACAAGGAAATAACCGAAATTACGATGATCATGATAATAATTCTATGAATCACTATAGTACAAGGAAAATGTCTGACGTACTTTCACCTTATATCAATTGGCCTGCATCTTGCAGTTCTGATAATTGGGTACATACGTGTTGTTACTCCCACATTTATTAATTTATTGCATCTTGTTTTAGTTCATCAAAATATTTTGATATTTTTTCCTGCAAGATGCAGGCCAATTGATTCCTTGTACCATAGTGGTTCATAGAATTATTATGAACCACTGTGAGAACGATGGTGTCCAAAATAGTGTGTCCTACTAAAATATCCATAGACATATGGGTATGTACCCATATGTCTATGGATCCCAAACTAAGTAGGTACATAAAGGGTACAAACGTTGCTTAGTTTGGGAAATTATTGCGGCATTTTCCCCAATGGAAATACTCGCAACGTCATGGCTCAGTTTGTAGAAGTCACTGGAAGGCTTAAAGCAATGAACTCCCGGAAGACTTCCACATTTTATTGAGACTAGCCCGCCACACACTCCCACCACTGTTACTCCTGCAAGCCAGGATCGACAATGGTGTCCAACGACGACAAGATTTGACCCTCGACGAATACCGAGGAAAAGCTAAGTTGTCTTAGAACCCGCACGAATTTAATAAGACAACAAAAGAAAGGATAGGAGGAGTTGGAAGAAGATTATCCACTTCCTTCCGTGCAAAGTGTAAAGTGTTTAACTTGTGGAAAGGATGTTTTCTTGAAGACCATCAATCTAATAACATTTTTACAATGAGACATCGTTTCTTGTCAACACTGTCTTCAGAAACCATTTTATCACTTAACATAGCTCGAAATATACACTTTCGCGTCTCCATAATCATAGTGCATACGTGTGATCATCGCCATTTCCTCCTAAACCAACTTTAGTTTGTAAACACACTGAGTCACCGGCAGTTCCGATAAATAGCCGGCATTATAGTCGTTTTGTCTGTCTGCATGTAGCCAAGGAAGTGAAAGTGTATAGAAAGCGGAGAAAACTTCGACGGGCAGCCATCTTTCCGACGCCGACGGCTGACTCTAGCCACAAAATGCATCGACGATGCAGTTCCTACCTCTTTTCCTACGTTTTACGATCAAAGCGAAAACAAACGAACCAAGAATTCTAATGCCTGCGAAATGCGAAAAGTAGTTTATTCTAAATTGCAGTTTCTGTTTAAAACAATACAGCCAATAATTGAACCAGTATTTGTCTGGTTCCGTCGAAATTAAAAAGAAATCATCATTATAACACAATCATAAGAACATTGTTGGGTTTAACCTACTTAACAAGCATACGATTGTCGTATCAAAATCTTCCAATATAGAGTCGAAAATTGGTTGTTATTTGAAAAAAAAGTGAATGGTTAATGTCAAGAACACGATAAAAATATCTATGGAGAGTGTAAAGAGTAGATCACGGCCAAATATAGACTTTCACTGCTTTCTCTGACCCAAATATCGTTGGCGTAGGTCGAGTGGTTGGCCTTCGGGGTGGTCATACTTTGGTGTTATCACTTTCATTAAGGTTTGGTAGAAAGTGGTGACGTAGAGTTAGGACTTGAGAGTAAGGGCAAACGTGTGGGCAATCGAAAGTTTGAAGGCAGTGAAGCTGTTGGTTGGGTTAGTGACTTCGGTCGTAAAGATCACAAGCAAATTGTTTAAAAAATGGGCAGTCCACGAAGGGCTAGCTATCAACTAGACCTACATAGGCGATGATGTTAGCTCCCAAAGTAATAGAGAGCCTATTGAAAATTACCAGAGCACGGTTGTAGATTGTGACTGGCCCTGGGTAGACCTGTAGATAGTCTAACTATATGTGTGCAGTGCAGATGGCAAATCCCTCTATGTAAATGAAATGATTCAGCCAAAACTAGGGTAAACGAACACGACAATACAAGGCAATAGGTAAAGGCTAGGAAAAAGAGTTAATAATAATAAAGCTACATATAGAGGAACTCAGGATTAACCAACGATCAAACGCACATATAAGCCGCTAGGGAACTTTGAAATCCCTCTGTTAGAGGAAACAATTTAAGTATACATAATTATAACTTACAATACAAAATAACCCACAAAGGTGGGTAAATTCGGACAACCGGAGATGGTCGGGATTCGTGGGAGATCGATGCGAAGTTGGTGCGACGAAATGGACACCTTTGCGGATAAATATGGCCACAACAAGCCCAAGACAAGCTCGTGAGGAGATAAAAGGGGAAAATTTGATAGGCTATAAAAATCACAACAGACAACTTAGCTTTTCCCCGGGACTCGCCGAGGGTCAAACCTTGGCGTCATCGTCGGACACCATTGTCGATCCTGGCTTACAGGGGTAACAGTGGTGGGAGTGTGTGACAGGCCTAGTCCAAAAAAAAGGCTGTAAAATCATTTCAAAATAGGTAGGTAGACTAACTCATATCCGCTAGGGTATCAGTCAATAATCAATTCCGCATTATTTACTATTTAAATGAAACTTGCAAGTAAGAATAAATAATTTTCTAAAAATAGAAACTGTGAGAGTGGAAAGCGTAAGGGCCGGCCACGGGAGATGATTTATCGTAAACCAATGAACTGTAATTGCTATGTGGCAAATTAAGAAGGTTTTGGTTTGCAATCCAATGAAAATTATGAAAGTTAAACTCCCACCGATCATCAAATTGATCAGTGGTCTTTAAATGTTATTACCTTTAGGCACTTGAGCTGCATCAATGTGAGGTCTTTTTGTTGTGGTGGTCGTGGTGGGTGGGTTGGATGCTGTAGTACAAGACACGGGGAATGGTGTAAACCAGGTATCTGTGGGTCTAATAGGGACACTACGCAACATTGCAGCAATTTTGCAAAAGCCATTCATTTTTCTGATTTTATAGCAGACCCCGCTAAATTTCCGTGAAACGGTCACGAATTGCTCGTGACTATTTTAGGGAAATTTAGCGGAATTGCTAAGGATTCTGCTAGAAAATCAGAAAATTTATATGCATTGGCAATGTTGCATACCTAGAGGCACTATTAGACCTGCCCTGGCTTAAATGCTGTTAATATTTGAACGAAAACAGATCTTATAAGCGCTCTGGTAAGATTCATAAACGATTGAGGATGGGAAAGCCAAGCTGTAACCAATTGACTGTGGCTTAAATACACGATGGCTCAACTGGAGTACTACCAACCTCTCATAGAAGATCGGCATAAAGTAGCTATTATAGCTGTGTTTCGCACAATGAGCGAGATAATCGGAGAAATGAACCATAAATTCAATGCCCACCAAGCAGAATAGCTGATCTGGGATCACTATAACTCATAAACTATTTTAATATATTTAACTTATTGTTGTTTTAAATTTTCCTCTATTGAAGTTACCTATTCTATTACACATGGCTAAATTGCATTGTTGCAAAGATGAGGATAAAACCCCAAAGAAATGAACACGGGTAAAATAAACAAAAAGCCCTTTATTTCTCACATCTCGGGCAGTCCACGCCCTGCGGAACTCGCACACGTCGACGTCACAGCAAAGGGTGACGGGCACTTTCCCCCCGAGTGATGGATGCACCTACTTTCACTTAACTTTGCTACATATACCTCATGTATTGTGAGGTCAGAGTCACTTGCCGGGGTCGTTGAACTCCACTTGCCAACTTTTACCGTAGTCTCGGTTTTCGGCCACGGTGCGGGTTTGCAGCGATTTTTTATAGGTGGTTACTTTTTTGGAAGGTCGTGTAAGGAAAGCTTGAATTTGGATGGGTGGGCCGACCTTTTTCGTGCTTCAGTGGGCACGTTATGTTGGCTCTTTAGTCTCGGTTGTTCTGTTTTTATTTTTATTTATTATTGGCATACTGACGAAACGAACGTAATTCTATGCTAAATAGCTTGCAAGTGTCGTCCGGAGCAGTTTATTATATGGACCTTGTGGAAACCAGGGAGAACTTCCATGCGTTCAAGCGCTTTTGCCATACCTATTATTGGAATGAAGTATAAGCTCACGAGTTTAGGTCCAAATAGTCAAATTACTGTCCGTGGTGCGTTACAACTGGTCTTCCACTAGTTGTAACAGTCTTATTTCTGTGGCTACCAGCCTATACTGTTATTATTGTCTCCCCCTTTGTTATGGAGGGAAGTGGATAATCTTCTTCCAACTCCTCCTATCCTTTCTTCTGATTAAATTCGTGCGGGTCACAAGACAACTTAGCCTTTCCCCGGGACTCGCCGAGGGTCAAACCTTGGCGTCTTCGGTGGACACCATTGTCGATCCTGGCTTACAGGAGTAACAGTGGTAGGAATGTGTGGCGGGCTTCGTCCCAAAAAAAAAAAACTAACGATTAGTTACATTACAAACATGAGTAAAATAAATAAATTGCGTAGGATAAGTTGCTAAACGTAACAATCACTTATAAGTAAGCAGTGTAAGCACCGCATTCAAAAAGTAACTCCATGGTATTTGTGTAAAAAGAAAAAGATTTAGGTACCTATATAAAAAAATAATGAATTAATTAATTTACAGTTCGCTGACGGTGCGGGAAAACATCGTGAGGAAACCTACCTATCCCTCGGGATTAGGTAATAGTCAGTTCCTGTATACACGGCGACACGGTTCACCACCTGTCAGACTGGTCAGACTGGACCGGGTTCTGACTATCTAGTGAAACGTGGGCTTTGAGTTGGTTAATACCTCCACAATGTGGTGGTGTATGGCCACTCAAGCCTCTGACTACCCCCGAACGGGGATAAAAGTCATGACGTTACATTACATTACATATAAAAAATGCTTAAAGTAATACAAAAAATAAATAAAAACAATTAAATAATCATGCAGACTAGAAGAGATTCGTATATAACTAATAGGTACTAAATTGCACTGAACACCGACCGCTTGAAGCGGACAAATAGATCCGTATGAATATCAATGATATCGCTGCAATCATTGATGAGCCCACACATACGAGGTATGGGAGAATTAGTGCCGGAACTGTCCTCCGGAGCGGGAGATAAAACGGAGTTATGGGAGTGCGAGGCATTCTGAGTGGGACCCGAAACGAAATTTTAACAAAATTGTATTTATTTACTATGATTTAAGAGACGACATTACCAAGAAAGAGTGAAAATGTGCAAAATAGTTTGTCCAACTAAAAGGAGTCTGTGGACACAGTACGACTTAGTCGCTCGCGGAACATCATGTTGATACCGTGTCGGTATTGCCAATACGGCTCATTTTCTGGTGAATACAAACTTCTTATGTTTCTAATTTTGTTGGGAGTGCGATAAGGGGGCGTCCATAAATTACGTGAGGTGATTTTTGTGATTTTTCGACCCCCCCTCCCCCCTTGGTGAGATGTCGTGAGATTTTGCTCGACCCCCTCCCTCCCCCTCTAATCTCACGTGAGATTTATCAAAAGCCATATTCTAGCGGAGAAACATGTTTTACTTTACGTAAGATTTGCCGAAATCCCCCTCTCCCCAAATGAGATTTGGTGAGATGGGCTCGACCGCCCCTCCCCCCCCCCCCCCCTGAATGCCTCACGCAATTTATGGACGCCCCCTTATCGCTGCATGTACCTATTGGTGCACTGGGCGCAAGGCTAGCGATTGCAATGTTAGGAGGTACCATATCTTACAAAATAATACATCAATGCATGACACTTTAGTTTCCTACAACTAGGAATTTGAAACGTTGAAGTTGCGAATATTATTATTATTTCAATGAACATTATGTACATCTGCTATTACGAACCCGATAAACCCTAGGACCTAACCCAGGAAAGCGATAATCTATTTCGTTCGGGCTTCGAATTATTTATAGTGGTTGGTAAGATTCCGCCTATCACGCTGCAGGTCTTAGGTTCGATTCCTACCCGGGACATGCATTTGTGTGCATGAACATATCTGTATGTCCCGAGTCTGGGTGTAAATATGTACCTATATTAAGTATGTATTTACAAACAACAAGTAGTACCTATATGTAGTAATATCAGTTATCTAGTTTCCATAGTACAAGCTCTGCTTAGTTTGGGATCAGGTAGCCGTGTATAAAAAGAATGTCACAGGATATTTTTTTTTAATCATCAACTAAGGAGCGAAACAGATAGTGCGGATATTGCGAATTGTTATCCATTCATAAGTATTTTATTACACGACCGATAACTGCAGAAACGGCAGTTCATTTGCCATGCATGCGTGCTGTTCGCATGATCGCATGCAATATTTCGCTGCAGGTGCAATGCAATTCGTACATGGTGCATACCGATTTACCTACGGTCATGCTTTTTATTAACATTCTGTGAATTATACTCCTGGTAATTTTCATGTCGAAGGCCTTCCCTTATTTTGTTATAGTATTATTTATAGCCTGAAGCTATCACTTTTCATTATACCTTTCTGTGGTATTCCTGCGATTTTTTATTTTGATAAAAGCAACATTAGTAATAGCGCCACCTATTGCTAAGTACACAAATTATGTCTTGACAATTTTTTTTATATGGCAATCTAAATGGCAAGCCTATAAAATTTCTCGGAAGCAAATACAAACGTACAAATGTGTGCACTTATTTTAACTCACTATTAATTTAATATTGATCAACTGTTAATTTTTATCGTTATTCCAAGAAACCTATTTGAGATTTAAGCAATGGCAACAAATTAATGCTATCCTTCTGTCAAAAAAAACCATTCTGTCAAAAATTGTCATGATTTGGCGTTTGTGATTGTGATTTGTCTTAAAGCTGTCAGTCATTCATTAATATTTCTGAGTTTCGTCTCGAATTCTCGAAATCTCCAAAAATGCTTCGCGAAAAACTGAATTGGGTGCAAGTTTTCCTCACCGCCATACTATTCTCACCTATATTAGCGGAATGGAACACACGGGATTACATCAGGAGGGAGCATTCTCTCACAAAACCTTACCAAGGTGAGTGACCCCTTTGGCCGGTGACTTTGCTGTATAAATTCCACTTTACGCTGTATAATGAATTGTAATTGCAGGGAGAGGTATGTCGGTGCCTTACTGGGACTTCTTGGGTAGCACTATTGTGACCGCTAACTACGTGCGTTTGACGCCAGACTTGCAGTCAAAGTCTGGAGCTATTTGGAATACAGAGGTAAGAATGTGAATATTATCGCTGAGTCGGTGATAAGATGCATTAACTGCGCGTGTTAATGTCAGTAACAGCATTTTTAAAGATAACAGAGACACATTTTATCACAACAATCCAGTTATTTTGTCATAAAACATGTTTACTCAGATGTTGTGAAGACAAAGATTCTATTAGGTATATTATTTGCATATAATATGTAGGTATTACATTGTACAATTTACAATTCGCTTACGGTGAGGGAAAACATCGTGAGGAAACCTACCTATACCTCGGGATTAGGTAATAGTCAGTTCCTGTATACACGGCGACAAGGTTCACCACCTGTCACGTTGGGTTCTGACTATCTGGTGAAACGTGGGCTTTGAGTTGACTCCACAATGTAGTGGTGTATGGCCACTCAAGCCTCTGACTACCCCCGAAGGGGGATAAAAGTCGTGACGTTATATTTTTTTTATTTTATATTTTTTGTATTACATTGTTGGTAGGTACTTATGATGTGTTCTCTTCCTACTGGGTATTTATACAATAAACAATATAAAATGTTGTCAGACTATCATTGATCTTTCTAGAACTATGAACTTCAATATGCAACAGTGAATGTTCGTTAATTTACTTCATTATATGTATTGTGTTCCACACCTGTATTCTTTGAAGAGGTAGGCAGAAGTGTTCTGCAGTACATCTACATTTTGCCAATAGAGTTTCGGTCGCAATGTATCGTAGGCTCGCCTCATACTGGACAATTTCTTGTTCAATGCGCGGGGGATTCAGTAGTTTAGATGTTTTCACTGAACTCCTTGGAAATATTCATTGGTACAAAGCAAATTTTTTCTACTGTTTATGGTACAAAGTAGCCAATTTTCATTTTCAAACAATGACATTGAATTTGTGTGTATTAATTAGGCAAATTCAAGGTTGTATGAATGTTAATACAATTAGTTCACACAATTTACCTACTTAGGTCTTTCCTATCAGCAACATTAGAATAGAAAAAAAATACCTGCCTAAATGTGTCCGCCATAAAAAGTATTGATTAAATTGTAATCTATGCATAGTTTTTTTTTGAGTTTAGACTTTAATGCCATACAAATAAAACCTTTATTACCTATAGAAAAATATTGGCATGCTACCTATTTATTTTAGTACATACTGTATCTAATATTATCATAATTATTAACTTTGACATTGAAATACCATCCATTGTACAACAATGTATTTTATCCGTGAATACTATGTAATGCCTAGCAACTAGTAATTTTGTCACATACTATTTATGAAACCTGTGCCATAAATCAAATGTATTGAGAATACATTGTTTAATTTCATTTCTAGCCTATATTGTTCCACTGCAGGGCCTCCATTTTTTCCACTCGCTCCGGTCTATGGCTACCCGGGACCAATCCGTCAAGTAGGAGTCCAGCTCATCCCGCTATCTTTTTCCGGGCCTGCTCGGTTACCGTTTCTAGCTGTTTGGGGTCCACTGAATGGTTGCATTAGCCAAATGTCATTCCGGCATGCGGCAGATGTGGCCCGCCCAGTTCCAACTTAGTTTTGCTGCTGATTGACCTATGTCAGCATTGTTTAGTTAATAACATATTTTTTTCCTCTCCCAGCCCTGCCAGACTCGCAACTGGGAGTTACAAGTGCAGTTCAAGGTGCACGGACGCGGCAAGGACCTATTCGGTGATGGCCTCGCGCTATGGTACGTGAAGGAGCGCGTGCAGACCGGCCCAGTGTTCGGCAGCAAGGACTACTTCCAAGGACTCGCTATTATACTGGACACGTATAGCAACCATAATGGTGCTCATAATGTGAGTTTTTTTTTTCTTATTTTGACAGCTTGCGCATCTCAAGTAGGCTCACGCGAGTGTGTATGTGTGAAGTAGTAGTGTGTAATATCCTGGGACAATAATAATATCCTGGGACATTTTTGTACACACGGTTACCTGATCCCAAACTAAGCAGAGCTTGTACTATGGAAACCAGATAACTGATTACTACATATACTACTTTTTTATTTGTAAATACATACTTGATATACATATACACCCAGACTCTGGACATACAGACATGTTCATGCACACAAATGCATGTCCCGGGTAGGAATCGAACCTACGACCTGCAGAGTGAAAGGCGCATCCGCGCCAACCACGCTAACGGGCCCGTCAACAAACGGGCCCGTCAAAAGAGTCTTATGCCTTCCCACGATCCGTTATTGGTGATAGAGCCAAACTGAAGCGATTAACTCGCTGGCTGGCTGGCGCGACCGGCGTAGTATTCACGGCGTAAAGCAGCTATTACAGCTGCGTTTTTTACGATGAGTGAGAGAGCTGGAAGCCCAACGGGAACGGCCGCTATGCCCCGATGGTTGTTGGATAACTCTTTTAATATAGCGATGTGCCTCGTGAATCTTGATATCGCGATTTAGTGTTTCTATGTTGTACTGGAGCGTGCATTCAACGCCATCTGTTGGTGGCATCGTGAATGTTTAGTATGTAGCGTGATGCACTCCCACCACTGTTACGCCTGTAAGCTAGGATCGACAATGTCATACGGTGACACCAAGGTTTGACCCTCGACGAGTCCCGGGGAAAAGCTTAAGTTATAAGTTGAATAAAGATAAGTTGGGGCCGGAAAGTTCTCGAGTGGCGGCCGCGCACCGAAAAGCGTAGCGTGGGTAGGCTTGCCACAATGCGGACCGACGACC
The DNA here is from genome assembly GCA_947859195.1 of Drymonia ruficornis. Taxonomy (NCBI): domain Eukaryota; kingdom Metazoa; phylum Arthropoda; class Insecta; order Lepidoptera; family Notodontidae; genus Drymonia; species Drymonia ruficornis. Next base: position 6,089,746 of record OX401926.1, on the reverse strand, counting down.
TGGTGAAGGTCGCGGGAACCCGCTGGATGCGGGCAGCGCAAGACCGGTCATTGTGGCGAACCTTGGAGGAGGCCTATGTCCAGCAGTGGACGTCTTTCGGCTGAGATGATGGTGATGAAAGATAAGTTGATGAGAGATCGCTACATCGCTTCATGTGGTGTTGCAGCACCAGCACCCGTTCATATCGGCGATGATAAACAACGGGTCGCTGCACTACGACCACGACCGCGACGGCACGCACACGCAGCTCGCCGGCTGCGAGGCCAAGTTCCGCAACTACAACCACGACACGCACATCTCCATCATATACAAGGATGACACGCTCGTCGGTGAGACACGGTGCATTACACTTTAAACACCTTTCATTCATGGTAGAGCCAAGCTGTAGCCATGACTGCAGCTCATAATACAGGTTAGCTCGACCGGGGAATTTCACCCTCTCACAGAAGATCCGCGAGAAGTAGCTATTACAGCTGCGTTTGATAAGATGAATGAGAGAGCCGGAAGCTGAAACCCCCCCCCCCCTCGACCCCTCCCTCAGTCTCACTCGTCTTCAGATCGGCAACGTGCGAGCGATGCTTTTGGTATTTCAAGAATCTACAGTGCTTAAGATCAGGCGGGCCGTACGCTGGTTTGCCACCTTAGTAACATAAAAATAAACCTAAGCAGGCAAAAGCCTATGATGGGTAAATTGGGTTAGATTTATAAGTCATCTATAGATGCTACATAGCCGGGGAGCTCTGAGACAATATTTTGATGGGTCCATTCAAGTTCAAAGTTAAAACTCATTTTGGGTGACAATTGATCAAACTAGCATGAGAGCCAGTACAAGTTGACCAGATGACCAACAGCTGTCACCCAATTTAGACCATTTGTCACCCAATTTAGAAAGTTTTAGTTATACCGGCGGCATTGCATTGTATTTATTCACTTTTTTTGTCAGTGTCCACGGACCTAGATGGCAAGAACGCGTGGAAGGAGTGCCTCAAGGTTGAGAATGTGCTGCTGCCCACTGGCTACTACTTCGGAGCGTCCGCCACCACCGGTGACCTTAGCGATAACCATGACATCGTCGCTATCAAGATGTTCGAACTGGACTTGTTGGAAGAAGTAAGAATTTTTTATACTCTCCATCCTTGAATTACGTCATACGAATTTCATTATTTTTTGACAGCTGGCTACATTTGTGAGACTCCCCTAGTGTGACGTCACATAATCTGCAATTTTTCATCTAGAAATTATTAAATTAAAACAGCAGCTCCAAATTAGTTTTATAAAATCAACATCAAACAAACATTTGAAAAATTAATAAAGCAAAGATATATTAGACTATACTCCATTTACAATAACATTAGAAATAAGAGGCTCGTAGAAGCAGGGATGCAAAACATTTTATTTCAAAGTCAAAACAACTTTTATTTAGAGTGGTTACATTAAAATTTGTTTTAACATAAGTTTTGTTAAAACAGTGCTAAAAAAATCGATAAACAAAATAAAAGTACTTTTTATACCATGTTTTATTTATAATAACATCGTATCACACATTTTAAACATTAAAAATGAAGGTGAATGACTAAATGACAAACACCGACAGCACATTATTTACGTCAATTTCATAGACAACATAATCCGACAAAATTAGAAATACCCTGCTGTCACAACCTCTGACGGGATTTATGTAACATGTTAGATTTGTTAGGATTACAGTGGAACGAAAAACGTTCACGGTATTGCCACCCCTGCTTCTTTTAGGTTTTTAGCATTGACACTTATTTTAAATTGTACTTAAATGATATTATTTAAATGAAAGGCAATTTATTTTATAAGATAAATAATTAAAATGATTACAGTTAGGTGTGACAAGCTGGTATATAAATAGATTATAATAAATTAGACGTCAATCGTAACTGTAACATGTTAATTGTACTTTTGTTACAAAGTGGACATTAAAAATAACCTTTTTTAACTTCTGTCTAATGCTATAACGAATGGAGTATAGCTTCCGCCCGCGACAACTTCAGCGCATGATTTTAAAAAAAAGTAGCCTATGTGCTATTCCAGACTATAATCTATCTCTGTGCCAAATTTCATCCAGATCCGTTCAGCCGTTCTGGCGTGATTGAGTAACAAACATCCATCCATACATCCATTCAAAATTTCACATTTATAATATTAGTGGGATTTTAAAATGTGACGTCACGAAACTTAAGACCTCCCACCCCTTGTCACACAACACAATGTTACCCTTCGTCGACCAGATGAAAATAATATATTCCTTATCTTCATAATAAACTTCCATCTTTTCCAGCAAAACAAAGACGAAGACAGATCAAAAATAATACCATCAGCCGCGTCGTACGACGCGCCGCGAGAACGCGTAGAGGACTCCAAGCCCGCCATGTCCGGCGTCAAGACCTTCCTGTACATGATGTGCGTGGCCATCGTTATCATCGTACTCGTGGTCCTCGGCATCATGTGGTACCAGAAACGACAAGAACAGTCCAGAAAGAGGCTGTATTGATGGCCCTCTGTGCGGTACTCAGTGACATTCCTCGTTTGAAGTTTGAACTCTCTATTAAGGACTTTCCACACATAGCCGGGTCGTGCCCGGAACGTAGACGAGAACGGGAATGAGTTTAGTGTTGTGTCATACAAGAGTCACTTCAAATGTCCCATACAAAATGAAAAAATGTCCCATCACCTCGAAATAATATTTTGTACCGCTTAAGGGGCCATCCATTCATGCCACACGAATTTCATGATTTTTAGACCCCTCCCCCACCTTGTCACAGCTGGTCACATTTGCGAGACCCCCCCCCTCCCTGTGTGACGTAACATGCTTTTAATATTTTCAGAAATTTAAAAAAAAAATCGTTAAAAATTTAAATTTCGGTTTTAATACTCAGATATATTCGATTTTTAAATGTGTCGTCACAAAACTTAGGACCCCCCCCCCCCCCACCCCCTTGTCAAATAATGTCACATTTCGTCGACCCCCTCCCCCCCTTTACGTGTGACGTAATTAATGGATGGCCCTTAATTTGTGAATGAAGTGAGCTGCGAATGTGACGCGAGTCACGACCTTACGATTGTCACGAACGTGATTGAGGTGGGACATTGTCACATATCATCATCCAATATGTGTTACTCATACACTCACCAACATTGCTTGCCTACCCAACACTAAATGAGTTCATATCAAATGTACACACTGATATTTTTTGAGCCTCTGACGGAGCACGGTCCGTCCAGGGCCCGGCTATGTGTGAATATCATTTAATGTTCGTTGGATATGTACTATGGTTCACTTTATTACATAGTAATATAATATATTTTGTTAGTAACGTTAGTTCCACGGACCCATAAAATCATCAGATGACGAAAATAAAATCCAATAATTATTTATTGCAGCTAATAAAGTGAACTCATAGTACATAGACAATGATTCTTCCGTATATTTTTTTAATAAGTCGAGGATTTTTGTGGGTTTAGAAATAGGGATGTGAAACCTCTATTTGTGGTGATACATCAGTGAGCTTTCGAGGATTCGTAACATTCTATGTTCAAAAATATACTTCTGCTATAGACCCAACTATATTATAGACTTGGCATTTGATTAATTCTAACTATTACTTATGTGCTATTAATTTATATAATTGACATTTGGGGTGTAACAAGACTATTTTTTCATTAAGCAATAAGTTTACAACACATCACGTTATGAATTAGAATAGGAATGTCTAGACAATATACAAAGAACGTTAATTAATTATGGTTTAAATGGAATTCCTTGAGTTAGAAAATATATGTCAGATTTTATAAAAGCTAAATCACCAAACTATGATTAATTGGGCAATATTTTATGAATATGTTATTTTCAGATAACTATAGTTAGCTTGCCAAGAAGACTAATTGGTACCCAAAATTATTTATTTGTAGGGTTGTATAATTTTTATGAAAATCTCATAATTAATATTATGTATATAAGTATGTGTGTTATGTTCGGTAAAGCGATATAATTATTTATGGAATCAATTTTTTTTATTTTATTGAGAATTAAAAGTCACAGTATATTATGGCTATTAATCATCGGTTAATAATGTATATCTATGCATACATCTGCCTACCTTCTTTGGCAATATCGGTATAATTATTTTGCTTATTGATCATGAGGAAAAAATAAGATTCAGTGAAGTAATGTTAATGCTTTATCTATCATTTTCGTAATCTCAAGAAATATTTATTCACTTCTTTTTACGAAATGGTGATATCTAGCACCTTCCTATTTCAAAGTAAATATTTCAATGACATATTATTTTTTACTTGTCTTCTCTGTTTCATTGTTCAGGCATATGTATAACCGTGTAAAAAAACTTTTTAATAGGGTCTAACACCTAGACTTTATCCCCCAAATTTATAGAAAGTTATGATAGATTTACACTTGCATTACAAATCACTTTTGCTCCTAGATATGCTTTTTAAAACCTTTGTAAACTGGCTGGGAACTGGCTGGTGTGGTTAGACTCCATCAAACAATTTTGTTCTCTAGACTTTAGAACACATACCTAGTTGTTACAAATAAGTACATTTTGTATGTGTATGAATTAGTCATGTTCAGTAGATTATTTTATAAGTTTATATCTTGTTCAGTAATAACAAACTGATGACTTACTTCGTGTTCAAAAAATGGCATGGCAATGATTCTGCGTAATTCAGTTTGTTATTATTAATGATAATTTAAACAATAAGTAATAGTGGTTACAGTTGAACGATTTATAATTCTATAGAAAGACTAATGTGAAAGTATTTATTTAATTTAATATTCTAGTTCCTCATTGATATTAGTTGATAAACCGATCGTTCAAATGTAACACGGTAAGTGAACGAGTGTTGTATGAATTGGTGTGTTTTAAATAAAAAGATTTATAAACTTTTCAAAGTCCACTTTTACTGCAAATGTTTACACCTACCTGCGGGCTTACCACGACCTCTTATCGCGATTCAATTATAGGAACGTTTTAACGTTTCAGTGACTTTTTGTGCAATGACGTACCTTATTGTCATGACAATAAGAAACGTCATTGCACAAATGGCCGCTGAAACGTTAAAACAAAACCGCTATAAGAGGTGGTGGTAGAGCCCCTGCATTACAATAAGTATAATAGTTGAAAAGTTGCACCAGTCTGAGCACTTTGAGTATCTGAACTACCGAGCGAGTTGTGTCAACAACGACAACCTTATCATTCGAGCTGTTATAACCCTTATTTCTATGTACATAGAGTGCATTCAGCGCTTTAGTACATGACGATGTTTTATTTCAATGCAATTCAGCAGTTTCGGCATTTACTCGATATATAATAATTTTAAAGTTCATTTTAGTTAGTCAGAATAAAAATCTCGCGGAGCACGGTTTGCTCAGGAGGAAATTCGGGAGCCAAGAAAATTTATGTTGTGTAAAGTGTTAATAAACGGTGTCAAGAAATTTTAGTGTTTTTTTTAAGGCAACAGGGACGGTATCCTAACAAATTTGGTGTCAGAAGTGGGATGTCAGAGAAAAGTCTTACGACGTAGAGTCACATAGACGCTGGCATTCAAACCCAAGGACCCCTGTTTTGCCTTCTGATCGACAGTAAGACTTAGCCCAAGGCTAAGCCTGCGTCAGCTACTGGACGACGGTCAGCCTCCGCTGTATAGCGTGAGCCCGCTCCACACATTCCACCGGAACACCTCGGGACGACGGTCAGCCTCCGCTGTAAAGCGTGAGCCCGCTCCGCACACTCCACTGGTCTCCACTGGTCGACGGTCAGTCTCGCACCGCCGAGCCCGCACCAGCCAAGGTTTTTGACTCATCTCCATCTACACTCCGCGCAGTCTGCTGGTGAAATGCTGCTGTTGCTGCTGCTATAGTGAGTGTTTTTACAAAAAGTTCCATTCCAGTGTTTTCTAGTTCTATCTCAGTGTCTTCCACATCGGTGTCGTTTAGCGAACTATAATTTACTATATTTTAATTTTTACCACTTTTACTATTTCTTTTATAATATACACATTTATACTACTTCTTATAATTTTGCAAATATTATTCTGTTCAACATCTCTAATAATTAATGTCACTTAAAGGAGAAGACACTAAAGATTCTAAATCGACCATCATGTCCGAACAAATTACTCTTTCAGTCCTTACTAAATTTATAAAAGGATACAATGGTGATAGGGAATTACTTCCCGCGTTTTTAACAGATTGTGACAATGCAATGTCCCTAGCCACCCCAGAGCAACAAAATGTACTCTGCAAATTTATTATATCTCAATTAGAAGGTAAGGCCAAGGTTGCTTGTAGTTTAAAAACGTTCAGCAAGTGGGCCGAATTAAAAACCTACCTCAGATCTACATTTGGGGAGAAAAAGCATGCCACGCATTTATTAGTCGATTTGCAAAGCTGTAAACAACTCGGTACAGAGGATGTTACTAAATATTCCTTAAGAATTGAATCTATATTAACTAGGATACAATCCGACACTCATTATAACTGTAATGATAAAAAAGAACTCGTTGGGCGTATAGCAGCCATGGAGGATCTTGCACTTAATACATTTATGTTAGGGTGAAACCCCTCAATTTCGACTATTGTTCGGTGTCGAAATCCTGCTGACTTAAATGAAGCAATACAGCATGCTATCGAGGAAGAAAAACTTTATAATCTTTCCAGGTCTAATTTTGCTAAAACCCAAAAGCAGTGCACTGTGTGTAACAAAATGGGGCATAATTCGTCTGAGTGCTTTAAAAATAAGAAAATTAACAATAACCCTCAGTTTCAAAGGTCGTATCATGTGGACTCTAATCTTAATTCCAATGCTAACTCTAATTCTAACTATCATACAAAACCTAATACTAATTCTAATTTTAATTCAAACCCTAAAACTTGCAATTACTGCAAAAACATCGGTCACATGATTGAGCAATGCCGCAAAAGGCAATATAATATGCAACGCCGCGAAAATGTCGACAATGCACAACGTGATCCAAGCACGTCCTATACTAAGGTCGTTCACATGTGCGAAGCTAACGAGTCAATTTGCGATGAAAATTTAAACTAAAAATGATTTCGGACACGTGTCAGCCGAAATCATATAGTCCTCCAAAAGACACGAAATCCTATGCTATTTCTACTAGCTCATATTCATCTCAACTTAATAAGTTGAGTCCTACTAAATCTTTTACATCTCAACCAAACGAGTTGAGTCTTTCTAAATCTTTTACATCTCAACCAAATGAGTTGAGTCCTACTACATCTACTAAATCTATTACACCTCAACATAAGTTGAGTCATTTACCTACTAAATCTTTTACATCTCAACCAAATGAGTTGAGTCATACTAAATCTACTAAATCTATTACACCTCAACATAAGTTGAGTCATTTACCTACTAAATCTTTTACATCTCAACCAACCGAGTTGAGTCTTTCTAAATCTTTTACATCTCAACCAAATGAGTTGAGTCATACTAAATCTACTAAATCTATTACACCTCAACATAACAAGTTGAGTCATTTACCTACTAAATCTTTTACATGTCAACCAAATGAGTTGAGTCATACTAAATCTATTACATCTCAACATAACAAGTTGAGTCATTTACCTACTAAATCTTTTGCATCTCAACCAAATGAGTTGAGTCCTACTAAACCTACTATATGTACTAAGTCTTCTACATCTCAACAGAACAAGTTGAGTCTTACTAATTTTGCTAAATCAAAGACACCTCGAACTAATAAGTCGAGTCATCATATTTCCACTGAATCATATACACTGAATCCTAATCCTAAATCTAATGAAATTGTTATACCTATTTGTGAAATGAATACCTATAGTAAAAAGGTGTCCCTACCTCACGTTTTTATCCATACTAATCATGCTAAAGAACAATTATGTTTTCTTATTGATACAGGAGCAAGTGTCAGTATTATAAAAAAATCTAGCCTACAAGAAGTTCCATGTCTCTCAACTGAAAAATTAAAGCTTAAAGGCATTACTAATTCAGAGCAGTTGGTTGAAACTTTAGGTACATTTCAACTGGAATTTATTTTATCTAATGAAACATTTAACTACAAATTTCACGTCACCACCAATGACGTCAACTTAGAAGAGTATGACGGCATCATCGGCAGTGACTTTTGCAACTATTTTAAAGCAAACATTAATTATTCATCAAAATCTTTATTAATCAATGGCTATTCCATACCTATAATTTATAAACAACCAACTTATATCATTCCGGCACGCGCTGAAGCTGTTATTGAATGCGCAATATCAAATTACTCTCGCGAACATTACTCCAACAACGAAGCACTTGTTCTAGATCATATTGTATGCACCGGTGTTTATGTCGCCAATTGCATAGTTTCCATTAAACCCAATGAAAAAGTAAACATATCAGTTTTAAATACGACTGATTCTAATATTGAAATTAAAGACTATTACGTGGAACTGTCACCTTTAGATTACGAAACTTTTAACCCTGATCAATGTCACGAAATCAATACTATATCTACTACTAAATCTAATCGCCTAAATCAAGTCTTGGACTTAATTCGCTGTTCTCATTTAAATAATGAAGAGAGGAAATCTCTCCTTGATTGTTGCTCTCAATTCACTGATATTTTCCATCTCGAAGGAGAACCCCTATCTTTCACAAGTGCAATCGAGCACACTATTAATACAGGTGATGCACCTCCTATCCACGTAAAATCATATCGTTTTCCAGAGTGTCACAAAAATGAAGTTGATACTCAAGTTAGGAAAATGCTTGACCAAAATATTATTCGCCCTTCTATATCGCCTTGGAGCGCCCCTGTATGGGTAGTCCCGAAAAAATTGGACGCCTCCGGCAAAAAGAAGTGGAGAATCGTCATAGATTATCGCCGACTCAACGATGTCACTGTTTCCGAAAGTTATCCACTGCCTCTTATCACCGATATTCTCGACCAGTTAGGTCATTCTAAATATTTCAGCACACTTGACCTTGCAAGTGGCTTCCATCAATTAAAAATGAGTGCCGAGGACGCTCCCAAAACAGGATTCACTGTCAGCACTAATTCAAGCATGTCTGGGCACTACGAGTTCACCAGAATGCCTTTCGGGTTGAAAAATGCCCCTGCAACATTTCAACGGCTGATGAACACGGCTCTATCTGGTCTTCAAGGTCTCCATGCCTATATTTATTTAGATGATTGCATCATATACTCTCATGACCTTGAATCTCACATTTCCAAACTCACATTAGTATTTGACAGACTCCGACAATTTAATTTAAAACTTCAACCAGACAAATGCGAATTTTTACGTCGCGAAGTCGCATATTTAGGACATATCATCACCGATAAAGGTGTTTCCCCTAATCCTGAAAAAGTCAAGTCCGTCTCTGAATTCCCAACTCCAGTCAATGTCAAACAAATAAAATCATTTCTAGGTCTTGTCGGATATTACCGACGCTTTATCGAAAACTTTTCTAAATTAACTAAGCCCCTAACCTCGCTATTAAAAAAGGATGTTCCTTTCAACTGGACCTCTGAACAGGACAGTTCATTCCAAATTCTCAAGGACAAGCTCACCACGGCTCCTCTGCTTCAATATCCTGATTTCACTGCTCCTTTCTTAGTTACAACTGACGCCTCGAACTATGCCGTAGGTGCAGTCCTCTCACAAGGTGATATTGGTAAAGACAAACCTATCGCCTATGCTTCAAGGACACTTAACAAGCCTGAAGGCAATTATTCTACCACTGAAAAGGAACTTTTAGCTATTATTTTCGCTGTTAAAACTTTCCGTCCTTATATATATGGTCGAAAATTTAAAATAATCACCGACCGTCCTTTGGTTTGGCTTTTTAATGTTAAAGATCCAGGCAGTAGGCTCATTCGCTGGCGCCTCAAACTCGAGGAATACGATTACGAAATCGTTTACAAACAAGGTCGTCTCAATTCTAACGCTGATGCGTTATCTCGCTGTCCAGTTAATGCTATTGACGTCAGTATCCTAAATAATTCAAAATATGAAAAGTATTTCAAGGACCAATCTACAAAAAACCTTCCCAGTCCTAACACTGTTATCGAAGAATGTACACAAGGCCTACATCTATCTAAATTTAAAACAATCGCATGTCCGGTCGCCTTGGACTTTGATCACTCCTCACCTCATTGCGAGGAAATATTGTCGCAACTCGACAATTCCGCTGAGTTGCTAAATTCCGAACGTGAACCTTTTACAGTTCAACAAACCAGCGACAAAAATAAAACATACTACTTTTTATATACTAAAATTCATCATTACGAAGAAACTAAATTAAGAGATATTTACAATTTACTACTTAAATTAAGAGATCTTATCTTAGGTGATGATTCGAATATTACTGATCTCGCTATACCCGATTTTACGGATCCATTTTCTAGAATAAATTATACTAAACTTTATAATATGATTGCCTATATCTTTCATAATACTAATATTAAAATTCACATTTACAAGAATCAATTAATTTATCCTACTCCAGTCGAAGTTCCTAAAATATTGAAAGAAAATCACGACTCTACTATCTCAAATCACCAAAACTGATAATCTGTTACATCTAATACATCTAAGATAAATACCTTTTTAAATATAATTGAAGGGTCCTTACTAGCTATTTCTAATCAGTTATATACTACCTTAAATGCTGTTCTATTCTCTAAAGCTAATGTCTTATTATCCTAGTGTAATAAGCCCTATAGGCCTATATACCGAATTATCAAAGCATAGTAATCATATAAATCAAAGATTGGATTTTCCAGTGCAATTAAAATTAGATAACATTTATTCTATAATCGACGTTTCAGAACTTAGTTCTTATTACTATAAAAATAGAGTTGTTTTCGTTTTGCAAATCCCGCTAATTACTCCTGCTAAGTTCATTGTTTATAAAAACATACCTTTGCCTACACCTCACGATGAGTCACACCTTGAAACGTTTGCTCGGATACAATCTTCTAATTTGTACACTGCTATAAGTGATGATAGAATGCATTATGCCATGTTGGACAATTTAAATATTTGCAAAATTATAAATGACGAATATTCGACTTGTGAATTTACCTCTATATGTTCAACCTTAGCCAATCCGAATTGTGAATCGAAGTTATTAACAGAGGTAACCCTTATACTACCTCCTGAATGTAACGCCAAATTATTATATGTCAAAATTGATATTTGGCATCAATTGATGAATAATAAATGGATATACGTCCAATCGACCTTAAATAAGTTAACAATTAAATGTGACGAAGAAATAACCGACCATTCTATTGTCGGAACGGGAACTGTTAAAATAACCGAAAATTGTATTGGTTTCTCTAAAACTACTCAATTAATGCCAAGTAGCTCCTATTCTACTATTATTACGTCTCCTTTAGATATAAGCTTTGATATAACTATTGATGATTATTGTAAGAAGGACATATTTAATAAAACTTTGCCATATTTGTCTCCGATTTCCTTAAGTAAAATTAATCTAGACTCATTACGATATGCTTCTCATCAAATGGATAATCTAGAAAATGAATTAAATAATTTACAAAAAGAATCCCATTTTATTAAATATGGTTCTTATTATTCTACATTTACGTATATTTTAATTGTTTGTCTATTTTTATATGTTTGTTACAGAATTTTTAAGTGCTTTAGATGTAGTCGTTCTAATAACGCTGGATGCTGTATTCAGATTTTTAACCAATTTGTTCTAACATTGTAGAAATGACTGATATTTCCACATCTGAAGATGATAAATCTGTTAAATGTTTGCCAGTTCTTAAGACAAATTACAAACCCTTTGATAAACATGATTCCGATGTGTCAGCCTCAGCCTCCAGGAGGAATTTAAATTTCTAAAATAAAATTTATTTCAGTTTGTTAGACTATTTTACACTTACTAATTTTACATTAAACGATGACTAATTTTGTCTAATTTTTAGTTCTACTATTTTTAAAATTTATTGGGCTCCTAATTTTAAGATGAATCTTAATTTTCAATTTTTATATTTTTACCTTTATCTTACTTTTAACTTAATTTTCTATTTTTCTATTTTTACCTTTATCTTACTTTTAACTTAATTATCTATTTTTACCTTTGTCTTAATTTTCTATTTTTGTAATGACTTCCTAATTTCCATCGTTTTCTATTTTATTTAGACTTCGCTTCATCTTAATGAGGTAAAGCTTCGTCAAAAAGGGGGAGCTGTTATAACCCTTATTTCTATGTACATAGAGTGCATTCAGCGCTTTAGTACATGACGATGTTTTATTTCAATGCAATTCAGCAGTTTCGGCATTTACTCGATATATAATAATTTTAAAGTTCATTTTAGTTAGTCAGAATAAAAATCTCGCGGAGCACGGTTTGCTCAGGAGGAAATTCGGGAGCCAAGAAAATTTATGTTGTGTAAAGTGTTAATAAACGGTGTCAAGAAATTTTAGTGTTTTTTTTAAGGCAACAGGGACGGTATCCTAACAAAGCCAACAACCGATCGAGCATAAAATTTCTTGCGACCGAGTCACTGAAGTACGGAACGACGAAGTCGCAGTGAAAAGTTGCGCTCAGAGCGTAGCCTCTGAACGCGGCCTGTTATCATAAGTATTTTTTTTCTGTGCTGTCCGTTAAGTGCAAGGAAGTTTTAAGTCTCTAACACCTGGAATGCGGACTTGGCAGCAAAAGTGAAGCCGACAGCGAGATACCATACTGAACGTTGTTTCCTTTGCCAACAAGAGTGACCATAATATTTTGAAATTTTGAGTACGTCCCCATGGACATCTAGTGAAAACGTGCTTTTGTTCCGAGATTGTTATGATAGGAAAATAATAAAATAAGGAAAGAAATGTTTATTTTCTTAAGAACATGAGTAGGTACAATAAATTAGTCTGCGGTGGCCAAACCACACGAGTGCCTGTCTGTATCTTGGCAACCTAAATGAAGTTACAAAATACTATTTAAGATCGTAGATTTTGCCACTTTGTAATATAAAGTAACATGACACTTCACACGCTTGGACGTTGTCTAGGCTCTCCATATCTATGGTTTTTCCTATACTTATCTTTCCTATAGGTACTTACTCTTTTTCTATGCTATAAAAGGTACCTACTACTGTTAACATGTTATGTTTGATTTGGGCTGTGCAAGTTGTGACAGACGGACATAGAGACAGACAGAAGGACAACAAAGTGATCATATTAGGGTTTAGTTTTTTTTCCTTATTAGGTACGGTAAGAATATCCAACTAATTAGACCATAAGACAAAATTAAAGGACAATGGGCAAAATTGTATGGGACTTGGTCCAAATATACACCACTGACGAGACCTACGTAACCCGATAGACCACTAAATACTGAGTAACTTTTACAAAGACAGATCAACAAAATAAGCTGTCAGTAAAAAAATATGGGTAGTTTAAAAAACATATTTTTTTTATTTCACCCTTATTATTATGTTTATACATTTTTTTCGAAAGGCAACAATACAAATACTCTTACTAACATTAAATAAAAATAAAATAAGCTGTCAGAAAGCAAAAAATGCCGTGAAAAATATTTTATTATTATTTTTGTTACCTGATGAAAAGTGAACAACAACAACAACAGCAGCATTCTTACGTATTTTCTGATGTTGCGCTTCTATAAAATAAATAAGCAGTTACCTTCTATACGTTACCTTACTTTTTCACTTATCATCAGGTAACAATAATAATAATAAAATATGTTTCACGGCATTTTTTGCTTTCTGACAGCTTTTTTTATTTTTATTTAATGTTAGAAAGTGAATTTATATTGTTGCCTTTCGAAAAAAATGTATAAGACATAACACTAAGTGTGATATAAAAAAAATAAAATATTTATTTAAACTACTTATTTTTTACTGACAAACTATTTTGTTGAACTGCCTTTGCAAAAGTTACTCAGTATGTAGTGGTCTATCGAGTGACGTAGGTCTCGGAAGTGTTGGACATTTGGACCATTTTTGCCCATTGTCCTTTGTGCTAACGAAAAGGAACAGTGAGGGCAGGGCATTTTCTTTTAAAACTCGTTGTGTTAAATTAGGGACATAATCTGTCGGCTTAAAATGCTTGCTGCATATGACGGAATTTTGGGTAATTTTTCTGTAGCCAATAGGTATTTGTTGTAACCAATTTACACGCCTGGGATCTGTAAAAGCCAAAATTGTTTTTTTGTTTTTTATTGCTTAGCAGTAATCGGGAAGTGTAAAGTCAAAAGTCGTCCCAATTGCAAACAATTTCAATCGACAAACCATCGGTCTCGGCCTTTATTTTATATTGTCCATCAAGGGTTGCAATGCTGACCGCGCTGTGGAGGCCTGGAGCTGCGCTGCGCCGCGCTTTCGGCCATCAACAACGCGCCCAGCAACACACTCATTACAGACCGTGGCAGTAATGTACTATTAAAAAGTAACAAAAGGGTAAAGGAAAGGGGCCCCGAGAATTACATTGCCTGAAATGGTTAATCTGGCCCTAGACGTGCGCGTTCCTCGAGCGTGTTAACGACGCGAACGCCGTGTGCGAGCCCGGCGAGCCGTGACAACGCGGCGTGAGCGTCGCGTTTTACCAGCGTGTGGTCTGTCGCGCGCTGCAAATGCGACCGACTTCAAAAAGTAGCGATGTAGTCGTGCGGCAACGAAAAGCGCGACTTTATCGCTGCAAACAGTTCCCGTGGACGATATTCCTCAGTTAACACAGACACATAATAAGATTTATATTATAGTCCTTTTTACTAGCGAAATTTATGTCACCCGAACATCTAAAATGTACTTAACGTGGAAAACATAGTTACCCACTTACCTATGTTAAGATAATCCTTAATTCGGATAATATTCGCTTTTACACCCTTCCATTACGCATATTCTACCCATTTTTATGAGAAAATTCAGCACAATCCTCTAGATTTAAAATTAGCTGAAAATGTCGTGTGTCACGCAAATTGACGTTCTGTGTTTCAAGTTTTTAATTTTATTTCTGCTACGATTCCTATCATAGATTTATTATTAGCAGATACGAAGCTATTGTTTATGGTATACATATTTTATGCAAATATGGACCACATTAACGAAAACATATCTGTCTCATTCAAACTCGTGACAATTTAGCTATGTAAAACAGTACAGTATATGTCATATATTTCTTATTTCTGGAAGTTTTTGGTTATTTCCGTCAGTAAGCCGCCTCCCTGAGGGCCTTTTTGGACCGCCATATTGGGTCGTCGGCTATGGTCGGGTCACTATGGTTAGTACTTCATCTGTCATGTCAGCGTCTTATACAAATTATTTTAAATTTTACGCTGAACTGTGTGTATTTTGTGACTCTTTATTATATTATTTAGGATTATTAAGGAAAAATCAATATAGTTTAGTGTTGCGTTAGGGCATGCAGTTCTGATTCTCTAAAGAATTTCGAAGGATTGTCATTTTTCAGGTTAGTTGTGTTATTTTCATATTTAAGTGTATTTATAGTGTGTGAAAATACCTTTCGTGTACATTATATTAATTTTTAATTGAGTTCCCGTCTATAATCGTACTCTCGAATTCATATTTTCAAATAAAATAGATCTAACAAATATTTGCTATGTTTACATAAAAACGTAGTGCTGTCCTTATAAGTTTTGTTTCAAAGTTATCGATACAAATTCTATTCACCTACACGTTGGGCCGCGCCGTCACCCTGGTGTGACCACAAAGAAATTATTTTTGTTTTGGAAAGTGCGTGACTGCGCCGCCTTAAATTTGTTTTATAATATTTGTCATCACTACTCACGAACATAAAGATGCGCGACAGAGATAACAAGTTGATTTATGGATAGTGAACATTTTAAAATTAAATGTGGGAATTGCTAAAACGGCTTAAAGAAGTTAAAATAGAGTTTATTCAAAATCTCCCGATTTCGCAAGATTTTTAGCTGATAAATTTGTCGATTTTTAATTTTACGCTTTTGCTACACTGGGCAGTGGTAGGTAGGGATGATGGCCGTGTATGCATGAGGCTCTCCACACGTGCATATTTTCGTGGTAAAGTTGAGGCGCCAACAAGGCCGAGACATTGAAATTCTGGTGGTCTCTAACGTTAAATTGCGAACCCCGAAGAGTTGCCATGTGAAAATGACTTTACTTGAGCAGCAGCGTCACTCTGCACAACCATTTTAGAGGGAAGAGGGTGACTCGCTCCACGGAGCCATAAAATAACATAATAGTCATAAATAAAAACATAATTTTGTAATGCCTACCCCCGATTAACGTGATATTTGTGCTGCGGTCTCTTTCCCCCCTTCATGACACTTGACTGACCGACTCGTTTGGTACACTCGTCGTCGCGGTGCCTCCTGTGTCTAAAAACCTTAATCGCACGAAATCTACACAATCCTTTGTGTAATTGTGTTGTGTGAACTGGATAAACCCAAGTGAGTGCTCTAGTGATGTGCCTGCGCAGAAGAACCTGACGATCCAGCCATACCACCCTGGAAATTCACCCGCCTCCATCGTGTCGTTAATGTACACGCTTGACATTGACCTGAGCCTTACAGATTTGATTCCCCCCTTTTTTGCCTTATTTGATTTAGCCCAGCATAGCTGAACCTACCTAATCAGGACCCAGCACTTTTCCCGCGACATGATCGTTAGGTATATCGATATGGGTACTATCGACTAACTAAAAGTACAACACTTTTTGCTGTGCGCCATTTTGGACGGTCGTGTGCTCGTGTTTGGCTACAGATGACGTCACATAGGGCTCGTCCTTTCTCTCTTAGGTCATTGATTCCTATAGACATCACGGAACTGACAATTACAAGCGAATTATTAAAGAAGGTAAGTACTTATTTCCAGATATTTATTTATATTTGAAATTTTAATCTTAGGATATTCTTATACTTTACCATAGGTATTTCATTAATCGACTTTATTGTTTATTATTCTTAACTTGAAAATGTACCAAGTTTAAGGTGATCGAATAAATATTAACTGGCAACACAAGGGATGAAAGGTTGTACTGTTAGAAAGGGAAAGAAGGCGCAGTTATAGGTATCTGGCTCGGACCGGTTTTTATAATGCGTGCATCGTGGGCGTTAAGGCCGTCACATAAGGATTATTTTTGATTAAATGAATGGAAAATAAAGTTTGTAGTCCACAGTCATGTTCAATGGTATTACGTCGATGGTTAAGTGATCTTCATCTGGCAACACTGAGTGTCACCAGTGTTGCCAGATGCGGGGATTCCCTGCAAATTCGGGGGCTTTTTTCGCCTTTGGGGGGAGATTCGGCGGGACGGATTATTTGGGGGATTTTGGGGGGGGGGAAATAAACACGGAGGATCATCAATACCTACTAATTTTTTAATTTTTCAGTAATAAATTCTATCTATTAATTCAATTAGTTCGTTATCTTTTTGTGACGAAGTTATTAGGAAAGAGTACCTATTTTTGGTTTTGAATAAAAAATGAAACGTGAAATTCAAAAAAATACTAATTGAAATTTCAAATGAGTAAAAAACTGTTTTGGGGGGAATTTTCTCAAAAAGCTAATTGTCGGGCGGTTTTTGAAAAAAATGTGAACTCACTTCTCACTTGGTCTACTTATGCTGCGTTCCATTCACCGTATTTTTTGTTATTTTCGTCCACAAAAAGTGTTAAAAACGATAATAATGATCATTTTCAGTACAAGTTGGTGCGAGTGGAACGTGATTTGTGGACAAAAATAACGATAATTACAAAATTAACAGTGAGTGGAACGCACCAATACTATACTCTTTGCACTTGGTCATCTGGCAACACTGACTGAGTGTCACTGTCAGTGGCTTTTTGGCGGGAAGTGGAAAAGTCATGTCGTCATTTTTGTTTTAATTTCCAAAACTTGTGTTTTCGTGTATTATAGTGTGTAATATTGGTGGAATATTAACCATTATATGGTCATAAATGTGCGTGAGTGTGGGCAATTGGAACAAAAGTGATGAAACATGATTTTCGGCTTCTCACAAGAAGTCTAATAATTTGTCAGTAAAGTATCCGCCACTTTACTGATAGGGTTTGGGGGGGTAGAAATAAGGTAGTTATAAGGTAGATTTAAGGTAGTTATAAGGTAGAATTAAGAAAAAAATGTAATAAAAGTATACTGATGTTAGGCTCCAAAGGGCTAGTTCCCAGGGGCCGTAAAACTAATCTTATAAAAAAAAAAAAAAAAAAGTCATTGTCAGTGGCTTTTTGGCGGGAAGTGGAAAAGTCATGTCATTTTTGTTTTAATTCCTAAAACTTGTGTTTTCGTGTATTATAGTGTGTAATATTGGTGGAATATTAACCATTATATGGTCATAAATGTGCATGAGTGTGGGCAATTGGAACAAAAGTGATGAAACATGATTTTCGACTTCTCACAAGAAGTCTAGTAATTTGTCAGTAAAGTATCCGCCACTTTACTGATAGGGTTTGGGGGGGTAGAAATAAAGTAGATTTAAGGTAGTTATAAGGTAGAATTAAGAAAAAAATGTAATAAAAGTATACTGATGTTAGGCTCCAAAGGGCTAGTTCCCAGGGGCCGTAAAACTAATCTTATAAAAAAAAAAAAAAAGTCACTGTCAGTCAGCTGTCATTCTGATTTCCGGCGCGCGGCGTCTCGTACGGAATTTTGTTTGTAATTTGTATTATTGGAAATTTACTGAAAAAATACGTTTATCTTACGAAAAATACAAAACTTAACCATCCGGAATGGATATCAAATCATTTCTCCACTCCTGGTGCGCTAAGAAAGGACTTTCCCCACTGTTTGATATTCGGGGTACAGGTAGGTTATATTACAATTACTTTACCATAGCTTTACCAATGTATAACAAAAACAAATAATACCTTAAAAGGTAATTCTATTATTATCTTGCAAGACTAAAGTGATTTAATGTTATCATAACCTATCAGGCCCGAAACATCGCCAAAGATTTTTGTGCGAAGTTCGCGTGGATGGCATAGCTTACGCTGGTGCGGGGAACTCTACTACCAAGAAGGAGGCCCAGGTAAATGCCTCGAGGGACTTCGTGAACTACCTCGTGAGGAGCGGTCAGATCCCCGCGGCCGAGGTACCCGAGGATAGCCGTGCGGTGAAAAAGGAGCCCGATGATGGCGGCCAGGGACCGCAGGAAGGGCCGATGCAAGGAAATAATGGCCAGCAACAGCAAGAACAGCAGAGGCCAGTGTTCCAGGTAAAAATGAGAATTGTGTATGATTTTTTTGTGGTAAAGGGTTCAGAAAGAATGGAAAAGTTATTGGCTCCATTGAAATTAGGACTGTATTAGCATAGCCTAAAGTAGACAATTTTATGACTCGCAACACAGTGTTAATTGTGGCCAGAACTAGGACTTTACAGTAGGTAATTTAGAGTTCATATTACCATGGAGATACATGCAGACTTGTGTCTGAACTTTATTGTTTTTATGTTGAACTAGCTGATGCCCGCGGCTTCACCCGTGTGATGAAAGCT
Source organism: Drymonia ruficornis (assembly GCA_947859195.1). Lineage (NCBI taxonomy): Eukaryota > Metazoa > Arthropoda > Insecta > Lepidoptera > Notodontidae > Drymonia > Drymonia ruficornis. The sequence goes on along the minus strand of OX401926.1, from coordinate 6,070,207 downwards.
CCCAGACGGCTTATTTTTTCCGACACCTCCCACAAATATCATTTTATTTTAGCCAATGTATACAAAAACTTGACAAATTATATACTAAAACCTTCCTCGAGAACCACTCTATCCATTGGTGAAAACAGCATGAAAATCGGTGCAGTAGTTAGACAGATAGACTCGGCAGAGGACTTTGTTTTATAATATGTAGTGATAAAATGTTTTTTACAAAATGATGGATATAAACATGTTTGGGGACTTTGTTTTATTATGAAATAGGAACAAATATGTCCAATAAGGGTATTAAAACACAAAATCCTCCATCCAAAGGTGGTCTGCCCACTGTATACTGTTGTATTTGTCTCCACTGGTGTACAATTATCTATCTATTCTATTTTAGGATGGAATGGGCCCAGACAGCATGGGTCAAGCCTACCATGCTTACGGTGGTCCGAGCCAGAACTTTACGTACATGGACCGAATGCAGCAGCAGAAGAATGTACAGGAGGCTGAGGACCTGGACGTGAACGCCAGCCTCCACGGTAACTGGAACATGGAGAATGCCAAGTCTAAACTGCATCAGTTCATGCAAATAAATAAAATAAACGCTGACTATATTTATAAAGCTGTTGGTCCAGATCATACAAGGTTTGTTGTTTTTTTTATTATGTTAGAGTGTTACCACACCAATCAATCAACTGTTGATTGATCCGTAGATCAATGGTCTATCTTGAACAACAGTTTCTACATAGAGCAATGTCAAATCAATCACTACATGCATACTTAAGTAATGAGAAACTATTTCTTTCAATGGTGTATAAATGCATAGCAGAATTGGGCAAAATTTAATTGCAATTAATTAATTACTAATTGCATGTGGTGTCACAATTAACAATTAATTTTGATTTGTTTGTCAATCGCGAACAAATCACAATTGATTGTTAATTGTGACATCACCTGCAATTTGCAATTAATTAATCGCAATTAAATTTTTCCCTACTCTGATGCTTAGTAATTTTTGCTCCACTGCCTGCTGCTGCCATTTCAATGTGAACCATAGACATTCTTTTTTTTTTTTCATATATTTTAACTTTATGCTATTTGAAAATATTTTGATTTTTCTATTAATTGCCAAATACTCAAATGTTTAAGTGACATTTGGCCATTTCAGATATTGTTATCTGTATTTATTGTATGGCGCTTCAAAGTTAAGCAGCTATTAGACTTTAGTTGCGTAGGAGTATTTGGCAGTAACACAATTAATGCATGACAAATTCATTGTTTTCTTGTCTTGTCCTTCTTATAGGACATGAGTCTAGTTATTACTTGATTTAAAGAAAAGATATTGTAATAGTGGACTGAATAATAAAACATTTCAGTCTTTTATTACAATATATTTGATAGAAACTATATACACCACATGCTATATGCTTCCAAGACTCCTAACATATGCTCTAACCTGGTTAGGTCAGCTATTAGACAAAAAAGCATATTGCTATAAGAACAAATAAGGCTCATGATAGCCATGGGACACATATGTTTAATGTGTCTAATGACTGTGCTCAATTTTTTTTTTATTTCTTGCTGTTTTCCTCTGCTTTTCTTAAAGTGCCTGCCATTAAACAGCACCAACTAATGCATTCGTTAGTAGTCTATGTATACACCTGCTTCAAGTCAATATTATCTCACTTTGAATGAAGATATTAACAGCTCACGGCAATAAGTAATGTACATCAAGCTCTAAAAAAGACATCGGCTAGCTTCATGGAAGTAATATGTTGTTCAAAAACATTCTAGAAAGAGAAAACTTTTGCGGTAATGGTATCCTTTTCTACTAGGCCTAGGGTGAGGAAAGGGCTGGGCTTATGGTTATTTAGGTGTGATCACTGGGGAGTGAAGGGACCCACTTCCTGACAAAGATTCTCCCTCCATGGGATCCATTGCTAAAGTTTGATTAATAATTCAGTGGAGTAAAATGACAGCTTTTTATGTCAAACATAAAATTAATTTAATCCGTTCATCATGAATAATGTTGTTTTAATTATTCTAGTTCAAATTAATTCAATTTTATTTACTAAAGAACAACAAAAACATGATCACTCATAAAAAATTGATTGGCGGCGTCTTCATCAGGCGCATGCCTCGCGCGAGCACTCACTTTTGACGTCGGAACGCATAGACGTAATGTCATAATATGAGTGCTCGGGTGAGGCATGCGCGCCATATGGACACATCTATTCAATTAAAATATAAATTCACATTTATATGTCATTTTACTCCACTGAATTATTAATCCGACTTTAGCTTCGGCTTTATACAACGTCGTCTCGTTTAATTTCCATGATTGTCTCTAGAATTCTTACTTGTGAACTTTCTTTCACTGTCTCGTCAGTCATTGCAGAAGTTGGCAGTGCTACCGAGACCAGTCTTAAGGGTGCGTTTCCTTTGATGCGGAGCTGGGGGGAGCGGCGGACTGTGATTGGCCAACTGTGATGGGCCAAGAGCGGAGTGGAGATTTCGAGCACTGTGATCGGCCAATTCACGGTCCGCTGTGCTCCGCTCCGCGTGAGTGGAAACGCACCCTAATTATGCCAAAGCTGGCCGATCTTCTCTTTGTAGAGCTCGACGTAAATTACATATTGCCGCGAGCTGTAGCCGTTATATTATGTGTCAACCAATATGTGTCTTTAGCCAATGGTTATTCATAAAACTTGAAAAATCAATGGCTGACAATAAAATGTAGTCACTCTGGAAATGTGGCCGAGTTTATGTACCAATCGCTCATATTGATGACAACACTTGTAGTTAGGTTTACTGTGTAATTAATTACTGTAAAGTATTATTATTTATGCAATGGCTGCGTCTACATGAGGTGCATGCCGCGCTCGAGCACTCAGGTTTAACGTCGGAACATTTGTGCTCGGAGTCATGCAAGGCATCTGGACGCACCAATACAGTACTCTTTTAAAGTTATGTATGTACAGACCTAGCGAATGAATGCCAATGACAATAATATTCGTTGGTATTTATGTTTCGTGTGTACAAGGCCTTTTACGACCTAAATATGAGTGTTGTCAATACAATAAATAATTAAAATATGAAGCAAACTTTGCAACAGCAATACAAGCTTTGCTTCAGACGAAAAATCTCAACACACAGAACGAATCCAAGACGAAAATTACTATAATTACTTACCTACCTTACTGGTTCATGTAATGCATATAAATGACTTATTACCATAACTTGTTCTAATAAAAGGATAGTATAAATTTGTCCTATCTCTGGAGGCCTATTGCGAAATTTTTTCGGCAATGTTTCTGTCACGTTGGGTTCTGACTATCTGGTGAAACGTGGGCTTTGAGTTGCTTAATACCTCCACAATGTGGTCGTGTATGGCCACTCAAGCCTCTGACTACCCCCGATTGGGGATAAAAGTCGTGACGTTATATTTATATATATTATTTTTGTTTCAATTGGTTTCGTTCATCCCGTGCTTCGTCGCTGAAAATTGATTGAAATCGGATTGAAAGAGTGAAATCCAGTCCCGTCCTTCCATTCAATTTCAATTGATAAAGCAATACGGGATGAACGAAACCAATTGAAACATAGTCGAAGTTACGCAAAAGGACATAAACATACAGAGATTAAGGATTTAGATGAAATGCTGTAATATAATTTGTTAAGAACATATTGATAGTCTTGGATTTTGTTCTGAATGCAGGTGTGTTTGAGCCTTATTATGTAACGGCCACAGTTCCAGAGTTTAGCTCTCTCGTATACTCCAGTCATCTATGTGGTAAGTGTGTATATTATTTGCATTATTTATTTTACAATAGTTTAACAATATGTGTTACAAATTAATAAGTAATAAATTATCATTTATCTATTTTCGTTCATCAACAATGTTAAAATATCCAATACATAATTTGATAACAACAAAAAGTTCTTTTGAAAGGACTTATTTAAACTGGCTTTCTGCAAAAACTGTTCATTCAATTTAGAAAAAATAAAAAATGACTATGTTTGACTAGAATCTAATTGGTTTATTATGTTTAATGCATGCTGTATTTTATTTTTTTCATAAAATTAATTAATGTCCTTTTAATAGACACGTTTAAGAAAAAGGAAACATTTATATTCAACTATATTAGCGGCACGTTACGAAGGCCTGTTTGACATTTGGGGGGGGGGGGGAAGAAAATGAACCTAATTATAACGAAATAAGACTGGCCGTTTAAAAAAATAAGAAGCGAAAATGAATCTTATTCCGTTATAATAAGGTTCATCCTTTTCCCCTCGCATATGTCAAACCGGCCTTCATAACGTGCCGCTACTTAAGGATTTTTCAAATTGATTAGTTTGATGTTCATTGCATGCATCATAATTGTTCACATGATACATAAAATGCATCTTTTTTAAGAGACTGATTTATAGGCGGCTCTACACTCGCACCGAGAAGGCCGGCGAACTCATAGTTTTCGCCGCGTTAACATTGACTTCGCGGCGCGAGTGTATAGCCGGCTTACGAAGGAAGAATGTATAATTCATTCTTCACGCTGAATACTTCGAATTAATTATAGAATATGTGTTTATTAAGTAACAATTTGTAGGAGTTTTTGCTGTGAGATGTCGATATTCGTCCGTCAACTGGGCCGCAACGTGACCGGCCGCGAGACAGCGTCCAACAAGCAGACCGCGAGCAAGTCGTGCGCGCTCTCCATTGTCCGACAACTCTACCATCTTGGCGTGATTGAGCCGTTCAGTGGCACGCTCAAGAAGGACAGGTAATGACGGCGAAACATCACCTCACCATATGTTTCTTCCACCATATCTTAAATCGTCAACATCCCTGGAACATATATTAACGCTTAGTGTCGCCATAGACGGACTGCTTGAAGCAGTCGAAACCATGGACCAATTACTAAGGGGACTGGCCCTAAGCAACTCGGCCGAGTGGTCGGCCTAGTACTAACATCGACATAAAACGAAGCGAGTAGTTCAACTATTTACCGGTAGATAGAACAATGAAAATGAAAAAAACAATGACCACGTTTTTCTTCATACATATATCTAATAAGGGCACCTCTTTCTTTAGTCTTTACTCTGTGGTCGAAACCAACTGCTCGAGAGCAAGAACCCATACCTATACTAGTGATTAATTATAGTGGCCCCAACCTACCAACCGTTAGGTTATAAGAAGGAGGCACACTATACCTGGCAATCCCTTACGAGGCGTCAAGGACCATCTACGGTAGGTCCTGCCGCCAGAGCATACGCTCTAGTACTCAGAGTTGGGCAAAATTTAATTGCAATTAATTAATTACTAATTGCATTTGGTGTCACAATTAACAATTCATTTTGAGTTGTTTGTCAATCGCGAACAAATCACAATTAATTGTTAATTGTGACATCACCTGCAATTAGCAATTAATTAATCGCAATTAAATTTTGCCCAACTCTGCTAGTACTCAACGTGTGAGTTGCACCGTGATCGCTCACTACCATTTATCCAGAATGGTACCGGAGCCGTGAGTCGCTCACCACCCGCACTCCTAAGAATGCTAACGGTTCAATCCCCGCTAAGGACGCCAGAGAAGCCGACTACCATTTACTGCATGGACTGCTCGAGAGCAGTCCTTGTGCAGTTCTGTTTGTATTTACGCGAACTGCTTCAAACGGTCGAGCAGTTTTTTTGCTGCCGGCATGACCCGCACGCCGACTGCATTTTTAGCTGCAAACGAACTCGAGCAGTCCTCCGTGTATGGCGAATGTTAATTTTGTAGTGAAACTGCAGATCGCTTAACAGCGACTGCTTGAAGCTGTCTGCACTGACCGCTCCAAGCAATGCATCTATGGCGGCGCTTGTTGTGGGTGGAACCAGACTTGACCTGATTTGATTTATTTTATTCCGTTCTTAATTCTATTATATTAAATATAAGTAACATAATGTATTTTATTTATTATATACTTACTTAATATACTCTTCGCACGTACCTATGTCTTTTTACTATTTTATTGATTTTATTAAGTAGATATATATTTTTATTAGTCCTTTTCTCTTGGGTTTGGCTGAAAATCAGCGCTGGTGGAGTCTCGTACCCCCCCCCCCCCAGCACATGCTGAGCCAAATACCTTTTCGGCACAGTTCGCGCTGACCTTTTTTTTTCTGTTTCCTCTGTCTATGTGTTGCAAGTGTGTCGAATAAATGTTTCTTTCTTTCTTTCTTTCTTTCATTTGAATATAATAAGAACTGTATTAAGTTATACATTTTCCTTTCAAACAACAGATCAGCAGAAGGCATTATGAAGCCATATCCCGTGGCCATAGATCCAGCGCTGGAGGCGAAGTTAGAAGAAACTCTGCAAGGTAAGATATTCTGAAATAGCAATCAGTAAATGGCAGTTAGAGATGGGTGACCATTTAATGTGATTTTAACTGAGCGTCTCAGTGCTTCGAAGGGCACGTTAAAAGTCGGCCCCAGCTGTTGTCACCTAGGCAGCACATTTTAAGCCTTAGGGCCTACTCTGTTTCAAACGAAAAAGAAATTTCGGACGAAATACGCGTATTTCCTACTACGTTTCTCGTTGATTCAGACATTTCTTACGAACGTAAATTGTTTGACGTTTATATTCGACGACGACGAAGACGTCAAACAATTTTAATTCGTAAGAAATGTCGGAATCAATGAGAAACGTAGTAGGAAATACGCGAATTTCGTCCGAAATTTCGTTTTCGTTTGAAACAGAGTAGGCCCTCTTGTCAGAAGCCTTGAACAACTCCGATACTAGGTTGGCCACTACCAACTATTCGTCAAACGTGAATATCCTCCAAGGCAAATTATGAAAAGGCAGTTTCCGAAATTCTCTCTAGCGGCAATCTAACCGGCAATCACCCGATGCAGTAAGCCGACCCCAGAACCACTGCGACAAGCGGTCGTCAAAGTTGAATTCTATTTTTGCTTAGTTTGGGACCATACAGTTGGTGTGTAAGTCTGGCGATATTTATTTAATAATAATAATATCCTGGGACATTTTTGTACACACGGTTACCTGATCCCAAACTAAGCAGAGCTTGTACTATGGAAACCAGATAACTGATATTACTACATATACTACTTTTTTATTTGTAAATACATACTTAATATACATATACTACTTTTTTATTTGTAAATACATACTTAATATACATATACACCCAGAATCGGGACATACAGACATGTTCATGCACACAAATGCATGTCCCGGGTAGCAATCGAACCTACGACCTGCAGCGTGAAAGGCGCCTCCGCGCCAATCACGCTAACGGACCCGTCAAAAATTATTATTATATATACAGGATGTCCCAAAACTTTGCCACATGGAGGGGAAGTACCTTAAATATTGTAGATAGAGAATTTTACTGAATGAAGACTTCATTTTTATTTTAAAAACAATACGAACTGCATTCAAAGCTTTTTTTAAACTCGCTTGCTACACTCGGGAATCGAACCGGCTAAAATCCGAAAAAATAACATCCTGTACTTTTATGGCATCAATCGATAGGATCAATCACAAGGATTAAATCACTCTAACACACATGGGAAATTAAATGAAAGGAAAACCGTGATATCTTAACTTATAAGAATTAAAAAAATAAGTGAAAATTAAAATAAATAACGATTTTATGGGTTTCCTTTCATTTAATTTAATATTATGTTTCTTAAAGAGATTTTATCCTAATGATAGACCCTATCGATTGATGCTATAAAAGTACAGGATGTTATTATTCGGATTTTAGCCGGTTCCATTCCCGAGTGTGGCAAGCGAGTTTTCAAAATGAAAGGAAACCATAAAATCTTCACTTATTTTAATGGAACGAATAAAAAATGGTAAACTAACTAATTTGTTGCTCGAAATTAGCTCCATTTTTTTATTGTGGATACACTTTATCTTTGAATTCATGAATTTATAAGTTTAGATTTCATGGTTTTCCTTTCATTTAATTTACCATGTTTGTTAGAGAGATTTGGTTCTTATCATTGATCCTATCGATTGATGCCATAAAAGAACAGGGTGTTATTTTTCGGATTTTAGCCGGTTCGATTTCCGAGTGTGGCAAGCGAGTTTTCAAAAATCTTTGAATGCAGTTCGTATTGTTTTTAAAATAAAAATGAAGTCTTCATTCAGTAAAATTTTCTATCTACAATATTTAAGGTACTTCCCCTCCATGTGGCAAAGTTTTGGGACACCCTGTATATATTTTTTTTTAACCTATGCTGTTCCACTGCTGGGCAAAGGTCTCCCCCAATACACTCCACAGGTCTCTATTTGAGGCCGCTTCCATCCATCCCTCCAGATAATAGTCGAGGTCATCACGCCATCTTTTTATGGGTCGACCACGACGGCGACGTCCGTTATCCGGTATCCATCCTGTGCATTTTTTGGCCCATCTGGTTTCATCCATACGGCACAGGTGGCCCGCCCAACCCCACTTCAGCAAAGCAGCTTTCTTACCCATAAAAAATATTATTTATTCATTTATTTCGCATTCCACAATGTGTAAAAAGTGTTAAATACAATGTAGACCAATTGTGGACCCAGCAGGGCACAGCAAAAGTAATAAGTAGGAGAGAGGAGGATAATGACGTAATACATATTTTTTTAGATAATTAATTATAAAATGCTGTAGTTAGTATTTGTTATTTGGGAGATACATTTTAATTAGCATATTTGAATATTATTTTGTTTTTTCTAATGTCTTTATCATTCATGTATTCATTAATAGAATAGTAGGCTTTATTAATTAATAAAATTTTCAAATGTTTTGTAAATAATTTATTATATTTATTATTATTTGCAATGTTGTCGTCAGATCTGAACATAGAGCCGATAGACGTGAACTCGGCAGTAGCGTCGGAGGACAGCGCGGAGGGGCAGCGCGTGGTGACGCTGCTGCAGACGGACCGCGCGAAGGCGATGCGCGAGGCGCGGCCCCAGCCCGGCGGCGTCGTCTCCTGGAGCCCGCCGCAGAACAACTGGAACGCGTGGACTGGATGCAATATTGGTGAGCGAGTCGCATCACCTCAGGGCTTCAGGGCCTAGGCTGATCTGGGAACCTATTTGGTCCAGCCGTGAGACACATTCACTACTGTCTTCTGTGGTGTTTTCTTGATTTTCCTGTTCTATTTTAATAGTCTACCTATTGTTCGTTTTATTTAAATTTTAGGTAATGTGTCTTATGTGGTGTATCAAATAAATGTTTTTCTTTCTTTCCCCAAGTCACTTTAATTTCGTTTTTGCAATGGACAATTGTCAAGGCATACGAGGCCCAGTGATGACGAACCAATGGCACGCGTGCCGTTTATGGCACGTGACACGTGGCAATTTGGACTAGACACGACTTCAAAACGAGTTTTATATTATTGCAAGGCATCGCATGCACGTTGCCGACCTGAAGGGGAGTGGGATAGAGGGAAGGAAATAATAATAATAATACCATTTATTTCAGGCAACGATGGCCCATATTATAAATACCTTAAATACTAACATACATACTATATTAGAACTTAAAACTAATTTGAAGGTGTTGGTGATGGCAGCCTCCCCCGAAAGCGCCTGAACACCACACCTTTCGGCCAGTACTGTTCCTGCATGAAAGTGGAAAGGGGGCTGATAGATGCATGGGTTTTTAAAATGTTGAATTTGTAACAGATGAAGGTCCGCTGGCGACCACGAGTCTCGACGACATCAGCGCCGACTTGGAGAAGCACCACCGAGATGTGTGTCAGAACAGTCAACTTTACCAGGTGAGTATCATATAATACGGATCGTACACAACACAGTTCCCAACACTATTAAGCCTGCTACACACGTAACGATATATCGTAGCGATTTGCAGACTGTGCAGTTAAATCGACCGATATCGGCGTCGATCGTCAGTTCTCCGCAGAAGCTCGCGCAAGAAACATGTCGTCCACGATGGAAGATGATGACGCTCAACTGTGCAAACGCAATCGACAAAGATTTATCTAATAGAAATTATAACGATAATCTGCAACGATATCGCTAAGATATATCGTTACGTGTGTAGCAGGCATTCGTTTTTTTATCTTATATTCAATGGCTGCTGTCTGAATGTGGCGCCCGAGCAATCAGTTTTGTCGTCTTGAATTGTGGACATCCTAATAACGTAATCCTATCCTACTTCGTACTAATATTACAAATGCGAAAGTGTGTGTTGCTTGCTTGTTTCCCACGAGGGTACATCTGAATGATGAATGTTTGTTACCACGTATCTCCATAACGACTAAACAGATTTTAATGGAATTTCGAACGTAGATAGTGTATGCTCTGGAGTAAGATACAGGCTAATCTTAGACATCAATTTCCTCGCGACCGAAGCGGCGGGGCACAGCAAGTACTCTCATAAAATGATCTCACCCCTTTTGGACTTCTTTTTTAATCTCGTCATTTCAATTCAATTATTTATTAGTGTGATTATTGGGTAGTACAAAAGATCTTAAAACTAAAGTTTATTAAAGATCCTCAAAAATCTACTTTGATTGTCAGAAATAGGTTTTAAATACAGTTTACGTGAAGTGTGTGTGTCACAGGAAAGTGTTCGCGAGCGGGAACAGCTGCCCGTGTACGCGATGCGCTCGCAGATCATGGAGGCGATCAACGAGAACCCCGTGATCATCATCAGGGGCAACACCGGCTGCGGGAAAACCACGCAGGCAAGTCTTTTACGGCTTACTAAGGCTCAACACTGACTTTTAGCAAAATTTTGATCAATCTGTTGGCCGTTTTGCTATATAAATATACCACATTAAACTTCAGATCATCAGTAATAAAATGTATTTAAATGTTACCAAATTTTGTGGATTTCGATGACAGAAACATGAGGATTGTTTTCGGTATTACTGGAGAAGCTAAAGACCATCTATTGTCGAATCCAAGATTCACTCACTGAAAATTTGTATGAGTAGCTATAGTTTGTTGTGTTTTTGGGGATTCTGATTACGAACGACATACATTTTAGAACCCCAATATAACAGAAGTGAACGTTTCCATAATACGGGTGTCTTTTTCGTGGTTTTATCCGACTACCGCGGAGGGTTATTTGACATTATTTTTTACTACTCCACCAAGCCAACTAGGAGCCTGTCGATGTGCGGGTGCGCTCAGTGTGGCAGGCGGGAAGCCGCAGGCGGTGGCGGGTGTACGGGCGGTGAAGCCGCATTCCATTTTAAAGGTTAAAGGCATTTTAAAGGTGGTAGAGCCAAGCTGTAGCCAATTGACTGCAGCTCATAAACGGGCTGGCTCCACCGGGGTAGTACCACCCTCTCACAGAAGATCCGCGTAAAGCAGCTATTACAGCTGCGTTTCGTACGATGAGTGAGAGAGCCGAAAGCCCCTTCAGGTCGGCAATGTGCGAGCATTGCCTTTGGTATTGTAAGCATCTATAGGCTACGGTAACTGCTTAACATCAGGCGGGCCGTACGCTTTTTTGTCACCGCAGTCCAATAAAAAAAAAAAACTAAAAAAAACCTTCCGAGCTCCTAGTTGGCTAGGTGGGGTAGTACGAATGTATCATCAATTTTACCATGCTCTACGATGTTGTGGATGTGTACTAGGTGTGCCAGTTCATCCTGGACGACTACATAGCGAGCGGGCAGGGCGCGTGGGCCAACGTGTGCGTGACGCAGCCGCGACGCATCTCCGCAGTCAGCGTCGCCGAGCGTGTCGCCAGCGAGCGTTGCGAGGACCTTGGCAACAGCACTGGGTACTTCTCTCTTCTACATCTCTTCTTCTTCTACGGGCGGTTGTTTTGTGTATTGGTGATAGATAGATAGATAGATAACACTTTATTGTACACCAATCGAACAAATACAAAAACAACAATGACAAACAAAACAAGAAACAAATACAGTGTACAGTGGGCGGTCTTATCGCAAGCTGCGATCTCTTCCAGACAACCTTTGGATGGAGAGGATTCCATGTTTCAAACAGGGTAGTAGCTAGCGGTGTACCTACTAAGTATAATTAAATAAAAAGGGAAACATATAACATATACCTAAAAACAAAATAAAAATACTTAAATAAGAACATACATAACAATAAAGATAATAAATAAAGAAAAAAAGCCAAGAGCCAAGCTGTAGCCAATGAGAATAACTAGGTCAACAAATCAACTTATAACCAACACTATAGTTAAAACTAAGCTTTCTTATCAATCTAATGTTGAAATGATCGAAATCGGTCCATCCGATGCGATTTTATAACACATTTTATATAATGTGCGATCCACACGTGTGACGTCACACGGGGCCGTCGGATCGAAGGCGCGCTGTACCCGCGCCGCCGTTCACTACAAGGCGCGCGTGGACCAAATGACGTCACAATAACCGCGCGCGATCTTCGCTAGTAATTTGTTCACAACTTCGTCAATTTTTGTTGTAGACCAAAATTTTTTGCGATGTATGTTATGGATTTCTTAGCTCTATAAATCTGCATTCTCAACTAAATTCGTTACGGGTCTCCATTGACTGCAGCTCATATACGGGCTGGCTCGACCATGCTCGCGACTCGCAACGCGGTGTAAATTGCGCCCAAAGCTATGATAATACGGTCTTATTTTCAATGGAGCCAGTATCGCGCATTATCCCGCTCTGTCTGAACTGACCTCTGACTGAACTGCTCTGACTGAAGGTGTTATCGTTTAACAGGCTAACATTGTTCCAGGTACTCAGTGCGTTTCGAGTCGGTATTGCCTAGACCGTACGGCTCGATAATGTTCTGCACTGTCGGCGTGTTGCTCAGGAAGTTGGAAGGTGGCTTGAGGGGTGTCAGCCACGTATTGGTAGACGAGGTGAGTCTACATTCACACACTTACCACACTTTACGTCTCACTATTTCTAGTTTTTAACCGACTTCAAAAAAGGAGGAGGTTCTATGTTCGGCTGTATGTATGTTTTTTTTTTTTTATGTATGTTCACCGATTTCTCCGGCATTTATGAACCGATTTGAAAAATTCTTTTGCTGTTCGGTAGATCGTAGCTCCAAGTTGGTCCCATAAAAAAATAATTCCTAGAATCAACCCCTAAGGGGGTAATTCTGGGGGGAGAAGGTCGTCTGAAAAAAAAATTCTTGTCCGATTGACTTCAAACTTAATATGTATATTTTGCATAGGGAATAATGAAACTCATGTTTCAGGATTTTGGATAAATCGCCCCCCTAAGGGGTAAAACGAGGTGTTGAAGTTTGTATGGAGAGTTACCGTTTATCTCTAACGTTTATGAACCAATTTTTCTTTTTAAACTGTTATTGGTAGGTGTCTAAGTCGATTTGGTCCCGTAAAAAAATCATTTCGGAAATCAATCTCTTGGTATGCCTACCTACTATAAAAGTAAGAAGAGATTGGCACCGACCCCAAATACTCGATAACACATTATCACGCCTGATTTTCCCGAAGGGGTAGGCAGTGGTGGTAATAAAAATATTATTTCAGGCTTTTTAGTGCTCCAGGTTTTTTTGAAGTCGGTTTTTATTTTTTTATAAAAATATTTTATTATGAGAAAATTGGGCCTAATGAGGCTAGTCTTGTATTGGCGCGTGTGCTTCTCTTTCTTAATACATAGGAGAGAGTAAGACAAAAGCGAATTATCTCGCGTTTTGTCTTGTCACGGACGACTGTGCTACCAGTGCAAGTGGGGAAAGAGGGAGCACCTCAAACCACTTACCATTATGTGGACCCTTTGTCCGTGTGCCTTGCCTTCCTGGGCAATAAATAAAACCTTCATACAGGTGCACGAGCGCGACGCGGACACGGATTTCGCTCTGATCTTGCTCCGCGACATGGCGCACACGTACCCGGATCTCCGGATCATCCTGATGTCCGCCACCGTCGACACCACGCTCTTCACCAACTACTTCGGCAACTGTCCGGTTATTGAGGTAGGTAACTTTTACAGTATTTTAAATGACTTATCTGACTAATCATAAATGATGGCCGAGGCAGGCTTTGATGTATTTCATGCTATCATTAGAAAACCTGTGCCTCTTATAATTTCATCATCATCATTCATTATCATCTTTAATATTATGTACTTTAATTGCCAAAAATAACTAAGTCAAAACACCAAAATGTAAAATAAAACTTTCTGCGATACAGGCCAAGCCTAGTGCAGAAAGTTTTGTAATTGTAACTGTACATGTAAATTCTTTTCCGTCAATAAACTATTATTATTATTATTATTATTTATCTTCCACAGAGTGCGTACCAATTCTCACAGTATATTGAGTGCATTGTGTCATTGAAAATGTTTATTTTGTTTAGGCCCACTTACAAATTGTCATTTTAATTTTATTCCTTAAATTCTACCGCCGGATCGAAAACGCGACCTCGACTGAGAAGATCGATGTAGAATGATGATAGATGGGAGTGTCCGATAGTGGGGCGTTGGTTAGAACTTCATGTACCCGCTGTGAGATATCATGTGTCTTAGCACTGTGAAATTACCTACTAACAATAGGTTAAGGCTAATTTCATACTAACAAATAAATCAATATGGTCTTAAAAAATATATTTTACTTTATTTTTATTAATAAATGTGGTCGGTCAGGTCCCTGGTCGCACGTTCCCAGTGAAGCAGTACTTCCTCGAGGACTGCGTGGAGCTGACCAGGTTCGTGCCGCCGCCGGACACCAGGAAACGGAAGTCGACGGGCAAGAAGGCCAATAGGGACGACGATGATGACGATGATGAAGGTTTAGGAGCGGACGAACAAGAAGAGGACTTGAATAAAAACTGTCAGCTCGACGGCAACTATTCGCCGGAGACCGTCGCAGCTATGGGGAAGCTGTCCGAGAAAGATGTACGTATTTTCCCTACTGCACAACAATTTGTTTCTTGATTTCCTGGCCAAAATTCTTAGTAATGGGTTTCCCTAAAGATTTTAGTTGAGAATGCAGATTTATAGAGCTTAAAAATCCATATCATACAGTGCAAACATTTTTCTGCTACGTCAAAAATGTACGAAGTTATGACCAAATAACTAGCGAAGTTCGCGCGCGGATGTTGTGACGTCACATGGCCCACTCGCGCTTTGTAGTGAATGGCGGCGCGGGCACAGCGCGCCTTCAAGTCGATCCCGCCCTGTGACGTCACACGTGCAGGCCGCATATTATAATAATAATAATATCCTGGGACATTTTATACACACGGCTACCTGATCCCAAACTAAGCAGAGCTTGTACTATGGAAACCAGATAACTGATATTACTACATATACTACTTTTTTATTTGTAAATACATACTTAATATACATATACACCCAGACTCGGGACATACAGACATGTTCATGCACACAAATGCTTGTCACGGGTAGGAATCGAACCTACGACCTGCAGCGTGAAAGTCGCCTCCGCGCCAACCACGCTAACGGGCCCGTCAATCTAAATATATAAGAATCAAAGTCCTGATTGACTGACTGACTGACTGACTGACTGACTGACAGACAACGCACAGCCTAAACCGCTGATCGTAGAGACTTGAAATTTGGAGGGTGGGTTTGTCTTGATGTGTAGAGGTGTACTAAGAAAGGGTTTTTTGAAATTCAACCCCTAAGGGGGTAAAATAAGGGATGAATGTTTGTATGGAAGTTCGTCATTTTTGAAGTTAGAATTATGAAAATTGCTGATTAGGTGTCTTTTGAAAAATAAAAAAATATGGGTTTCAGGGTTTTTGAAAATTCGACCCCTAAGGGGGTAAAATAGGGGATAAAAGTTTGTATGGAAGTTACGTCATTTTTGAAGTTAGACTTACTTAAATTGGTGATTAGGTGTCTTTTCAAAAATAAAAAAGAGTTATTTCAGGGTTTTTGAAAATTCAACCCCTAAGGGGGTAAAATAGGGGAATGAAAGTTTGTGTTTAGATTTCTTTCGTGTTTTTGGAAATTCAACCCCTAAGGGGTGAAATGTGGAGTGAAAGTTTGTATAGGGGTGGTCGAGTTTTGTTATTTTGACGGGAAAGGGGAAAACGGGGTCAAGGGATGTTTTAATAAGTCATCCATATCTCGATATTGGTTATGATTGCTTATTTGAATTGATCAGACTGGGGTTTCCGTATTTTTAATCATTTTGACGAGAAAGGGGAGAGCGGGGTCAGCGCATGTTTAGTCATCCATATCTCAAAATTGGTTATGATTGTTCATTTTAAATAATCAGACTGGGGTTTCAGCGTTTTTAATATTTTGAAGGAAAAGGGGAGAGCGGGGTCAGCGAATTTTTAGTCATCCATATCTCGAAATTGGTTATGATTGTTCATTTTAAATAATCGAACTGGGGTTTCAGCGTTTTTAATATTTTGAAGGAAAAGGGGAGAGCGGGGTCAGCGAATGTTTAGTCATCCATATCTCGAAATTGGTTATGATTGTTCATTTTAAATAATCAGACTGGGGTTTCAGCGTTTTTAATATTTTGAAGGAAAAGGGGAGAGCGGGGTGTGCGCATGTTTAGTCATCCATATCTCGGAATTGGTTATGATTGTTCATTTTAGATAATCAAACTGGGGTTTCGGCGTTTTTAATATTTTGAAGGAAAAGGGGAGAGCGGGGTCAGCGAATGTTTAGTCATCCATATCTCGAAATTGGTTATGATTGTTCATTTTAAATAATCAAACTGGGGTTTCGGCGTTTTTAATATTTTGAAGGAAAAGGGGAGAGCGGGGTCAGCGAATTTTTAGTCATCCATATCTCGAAATTAGTTATGATTGTTCATTTTAAATAATCAGACTGGGGTTTCAGCGTTTTTAATATTTTGAAGGAAAAGGGGAGAGCGGGGTCAGCGAATGTTTAGTCATCCATATCTCAAAATTGGTTATGATTGTTCATTTTAAATAATCAAACTGGGGTTTCGGCGTTTTCAATATTTTGAAGGAAAAGGGGAGAGCGGGGTCAGCGAATGTTTAGTCATCCATATCTCGAAATTGGTTATGATTGTTCATTTTAAATAATCAGACTGGGGTTTCAGCGTTTTTAATATTTTGAAGGAAAAGGGGAGAGCGGGGTCAGCGAATGTTTAGTCATCCATATCTCGAGATTGGTTATGATTATTCATTTTAAATAATTGGGGTATAAGCTGAGCTGAATATGGTAAGTACTACTTCAGTTTGATCCCATAAAAAATCATTTCGTAAATCAACACCCAAAAGGGGGAAACTAAAGGTAGAAAAGTACGGCAGAAAAATATGTTTGTACCCGATTGACTTGAAACTTAGTATGCATAGGGTAGGTGAGGGAGGAAGGGGAAGACGTAAGGTAGGGGGAAGTGGAAGGGGGAGGGGAAAGGGAAAGGGAAATGGAGGGGGAGGGAGCAGAAGGAAGAGAGGGGAGGAAAAGGGGTGGAGAAGGGGAGGGGGATTTGGGATTTTGGCTCTATATACCTACCTACCAAAACACGCATTCACCGAATTAGGTACCGTGATAAAGTTTGTATGGCTCCAATAAAAATCGTGAAATAAAATTATTTTTATAAAAAAGCAAATACTGACTTAAAAAACCCTGGCGCACTAAAAAGTACTAAAAAGTCTTAAGTCACTTGCCCGGTTTTTTTTTATTTTGTAGTCTACGCGGACGAAGTCGCGGGCAAAAGCTAGTATTATATAAAATGTGTTATAAAATCGCAACTGTTTTCGATGATTTCTAAATTATATTGATAAGAAAGCTTAGTGTTAACTATAGTGTTGGTTTGTCGACCTCGTTATGATTCCTATTGTTGTTACTGAGAAGGTAATTATTGTTCTAGCTAAGCTTCGAGCTGATAGAATCCATCCTTCTATACATCCGCAACCTGCAAAGCGACGGCGCAGTGCTGGTGTTCCTGCCCGGCTGGAACCTCATCTTCGCGCTGATGAAGCACCTCTCCCAGCACCGCGTGTTTGGGGACACGTCGCAGTATGTGATCCTGCCGCTACACAGCCAGATACCCCGGGACGACCAGAAGAAGGTGTTCGTAACTCCGCCGCCGGGACTCATCAAGGTGCGTGTTTAGTTCATGATGTAGTACCTAATACCGCGTTCATAATACCCAATCAGAAGATATATGACTAAGGTGACAAACAAGCGTATGATTCCCCTGATGTTCAGCAGTACCCTAGCCTATAGATGCTGGCAATACCGAACCATCGCTCGCATGTTTCCTACCTGAACGGGAGTGGGAAGAGGGAGGGGAAGGGGAAGGGGGGTGGTACTCATCTAAACGCAGTTGTACTACCTACTTTACGCCGAGTCATAAAATCTGAAAAAATAATTTCTTTTGCAGAATTGCTATGTAACCTTTTTAGCACCACAGATACGCCTACCATATAAATAAAATACCCTCCTGAGATGATCAGAAAAATATTGTTATCCTGCTCATATCTTACGCGCGGAACGAGTGCGGCTTTATATTCTAAAGCGTCGTTAATAACTCAACATTTTTGTGGCAGGTTATTCTATCTACGAACATCGCTGAGACGTCGATTACGATCAACGATGTAGTGTACGTAATCGACTCGTGCAAGGCCAAGATGAAGCTGTTCACGTCACACAACAATATGACGTCATACGCCACTGTGTGGGCCAGCAGAACTAATTTGGAACAGGTAAACTAACGCCAAATGGATGCGTCTATATGGATCCGTCGAGTTGCTCGGGCTGCCCCAAGCCAGTACGAGCGGGGGCGAGACAAATGCATGGCTCGAATCTCATTCTCTAGTATCTGCTTTTTTGACATTTCACTAGATTTAGTTTAGTGAAATGACATATCACTAAACATTTTCAGTAAGAAGACGTAATAAATTAGAATATTCGACATCTACCGGGATTTCGTGAAATCCCTGGTTCGTTCATTTCCCTGCGACATATATAATGTACGTATGAGTGCTCGGGCAAGGCATGTGCCTGGTGTAGACGCAGCCAGTGAATAAACCTTGAATGTAATATGAATTTTTTCGCGCTCTCAACCAAAGATGAAACACGAGCGGTCGGAGCGCGAGCGATTGTAGATGGTATTGTTAAAATAATAGATTTATTTTTTTATTGACGTAGTATGCCCAAGCCCAAGTGTTGAATGCCGAAAACTTTAAAATTGCAAGTGCAACAGAAAGTTTTATGTTAACAGTCAAATCATATTTTTGGGGAATATAATGAATTCAACAGTATTTTTTAAAATATAAATTTTAATAATCGTACCTATTGAATTGTTGCATATCCCACCATAAATTAAACTTGTTTTTTTATTAGCGTAAAGGCAGAGCGGGTCGCGTTCGCCCCGGCGTGTGCTTTACTCTATGCTCCAGGGCGCGGTTCGACAAACTAGACGAACATCAAACGGCAGAGATGTTCCGCACACCCCTACATGAATTGGCGCTCAGGTATACAATGCTTTTTGTGATTATAATAATAATAATAATATCCTGGGACATTTTTTACACACGGCTACATGATCCCAAACTAAGCAGAGCTTGTACTATGGAAACCAGATAACTGATATTACTACATATACTACTTTTTTATTTGTAAATACATACTTAATATTAGTGTCCGACCGAAGATTCGGTTTCGGCCGGTTTCGGCTCAAAAATCTAGTTTCGGCACCAGTTTCGGTTTCGGCAGAAAACCCACCGAACCTTTCGGCCGCGCCGAAACTCTGCGTTCGTGAATTATCGCGCGTCACTCGGTTGATTTCGGGAGAGTTCGTGTCTCGCGTTGCATCCGCCATCGTCAGCTGTCAGATCGCCGGCCGGTCCGGCTCGATTGTTTTGTGAATTTAGTGTTATTTCTCGCTTTATTGGCCTTTATTAAGCATTGAAGTTCTTTCCGTTGAGTTATTCACTCGGATTTATGAATGATGAGAATTAAGTATGTAAAAGAAAGAGATTATATTATTTTATATTTGATTCACACATTCATCATTTATTTATTACTTATGTTACGGTACCTTTAATTTAGGTTATTGTTGTTGGATGAGGTTTTAAATTACCCAAACAACTACCAGCTATGATTTAGCTGTGTGTGACATTCAGATACATTATTTTTTATTGGTAAAATAATTTGCTGTTGTCCGTATATTTTTTTGAGAATCGATCTGAACGTGACATACCTATCTACTTAAGTAGAAAATGAAAACGGGGGTTTAATATATTACAATTACGATTGCCACCCTAAATTATAAAAAAATATCAAAATCCCACAAAAACCCTAAATTACCATCTGCATTAAAATTTAAAATGATTTCAATTACTGTTAAATTTAGTCTTAAACATGTAGTGATTATAAACGCAATCATAATACTCAAATAATTAGGTTCTTTTTTATAATGTAAGTGTTGATTATAGAAAAATAATTGTTCCAAGAAGTGTTAACATGATTGTAATTTTGTTTTTATTTTAATCAGAGCAGTAATATTAAAAAAATAATAATATAATAATATTATTATTAATAATTATATTTTAACATGCTGCAATTATTGTTTTTTATTTCATTTAACACATTCTAACATTTCTAACTGTCAATATAAGGGTATAAAATAAGCCAAATTTCAGAGTACAAAAGATTTTTAACTTGTCTGAAAAAGGTTCGGTTTCGGTTTCGGCCGAACCTAAAACAGATGCCGAAGATTCGGTTTCGGTTTCGGCAGAAAATCCTGTTTCGGTCGGACACTACTTAATATACATATACACCCAGACTCCGGACATACAGACATGTTCATGCACACAAATGCATGTCACGGGTAGGAATCGAACCTACGACCTGCAGCGTGAAAGTCGCCTCCGCGCCAACCACGCTAACGGGCCCGTCAATATTTGTGGTGCTTTTGTAATGGGTTTCCGTAACGAATTTTGTTTGCCGTATGTCATTACTTCCCAGAATTCGTTTCTTAATAGCGACACTATCGAAAGGTGTAATAATACAGTGTGTATTTTTTTTCAAAATCAACTACATATTTCGATTCCTGGCTACGAATATAGTTTTTTTTTCAAAAATCCAATGATGCAGTTTTAGTTTTCATCAAAATCGGCCCCAGACTCCTTTGAGTACTTTTCGCTATTCCTCATAGTTTCGCCATCCACGCACACTTGAAAAATTCACCCTGTATACTTAGTCCATCCAAAAAAAAACCTGATTGTTTACGACAGGTTTCCAGAGACTTCTGCGTACATCTTCTACATGAGTGATTGTGTTATTTTTTTTGTATGGATCTCGGGGAGTTACTAATCGGTTGCGTTCCTTTGAGTATCGCCGTGGACGAATGGCCTACGTGTTTCGGTTTTTTTTTTCCAATCGGTAGTCGGTTGCAGTATATTATCGTACATAAACGGTATATTTGTTGTGCAGTATAAAGCTGCTGCGTCTGGGCGGCATCGGTCACTTCCTATCGAAGGCGCCGGAGCCGCCGCCGCTGGACGCCGTCATCGAGGCCGAGGCGCTGCTGCGCGAGCTGGCCTGCCTCGACGCGCAGGACTGCCTCACGCCCCTCGGCACTATCCTCGCCAAGCTGCCTATAGGTCACTACACATTCCCCGACTACCTCCCTACACATTTTACCAATAACAGAATATGTTTAATAGTACCATAGATTACATACTAACAGATATTTCACTTCGCAAAAGCATTTAAATAAATAGCGACTTGTTACGATGCAATAAGGTGTAATTCAGCTAGTACAGCGCTGCCAAAATTATATTCACATGCAATGGTCTCTTTCTATCGCGTAACTCTTATCTCTTCTGACACGCGGAAACACATTGAGTAGGCCAACCAAGGCGTGTACCTAAATTGTGGAGTGCGCCAGGCCTAATGTGCCATTGGTGCGACCAACCCTTTTGCTATCTCCATACACATTGGCCAAACATTGGTCCCGCAGAGCCACGCCTCGGCAAGATGATGGTGCTTGGGTTCGTGTTGGGTGTTGGCGACGCGCTGACCACGATGGCGGCCAACTCCACCACCTTCCCCGAGATCTTCGTGGTGGAAGGCCGCCGTCGCCTGTCCATGCACCAGCGGGCCCTGGCGGGAGATAGGGCTTCGGACCATATCGCTATGTTGAACGCTTTCCAGGTGAGAAATACAGGGTTATTGGTAAAACACTAACAACCTTGCAGGGGCGTATTACTGACATCAAAAACAACAACTTTTGTTCTATGACTTTTTAAAAAACAAAACATAAAATAACAAAAAATCACACTCCAAAATGTATGAAACAAGAAAATATGCTCATTTAGAGGATAGCCGTGGTCCGTTTAGGTACTTAAGGGCAAAGTGGAATACAACCACGTACCATGGCTTTCCTCAAGCTGAGAAAAAAAATATTTTTTCATACATTTTAGAAAGTGATTTTTTGTTATGTACAAAGTCATAGAACAAAAGTTGTTGTTTTTGAAGTCAGTAATAAGCCTCTGCAAGGTTGTTAGTGTTTTACCTGACATTATAATAATAATAATTATGTTCAATATTTTCAAATCTGTAACACACTGTATGCCACAAACATTGGTGAACAATGTCGATTCCAAATATTAGCTACTCGTCTTAGTTTTGTTTAGATACAGAAAAATTGTGGATTTGATGCAAAATAAAAGTACATACATACATATACTCACGCCTGTATCCTAAGGGGGTAGGCAGAGAGTATTGATTGCCACATGCTACGATTTTGACACACCTCTTTTGCTTCATCCACATTCATACGTCTTCTCATGCACTGCCGTCGGTTGAGGGTGCTACGGACTTGACCTTTCTGGAAGAGACAATTAAAACAATAGTGTGCAAGCGATTTAAAAAACTGAGAATGTTTAGCGACTTATGTTGCTGAGCGTACAATATTTCTAGTTTATTATGCGAATATATTCTGAAAAAACAAATGTGTCTATAATAGATGTGGGAGCGAGAGTACTCGAAGGGCGAGGAGGCCGAGCAGAAGTGGTGCGAGTGGAAGGGCATCCAGCCGACCACCATGCGGGTCACGTACGAGGCCAAGAACCAACTCAATAGTAAGCATTTCTATATTTTTAAATCACTTCTATCTTTAAACATTATGGCTTCCATCGTAGTAGTAAAATGTTTTGTTTATGTAAGCTAAAGAACGTTCATATTTTATTTTACAATGCCTGTCTGTGATTCCTAAAACCTATCAGATTATTTTTAACATTGGTTTTTTAATGTTAGTATTTAATTATTATTATTTATTTATGTATCGATATCCCCCCTGGGCCCTAAGTCGATTTGCCATTGATTTGCTATATCGACCCTCTGATAGGTCGTTCAGAATCAACCAGCCAATCAGAGGCTCGATCACTATAGCAGCTTAATGGCAATGTCAGTTCTATGGCTAAGCGACTTAGGGCCCTGAACTCTTTCCCTTGCATTACAACATGGGGTTCTTCAAAGAGCATGCGAGGTCCCTAAAAGGTCGGCATCGCATCTGCCGCCCTTGTCTGCCTTTGCTATAAAAAAGTATATTTCTAGACATCCTGACGACGGCGATCGGGTTCCCGGAGGAGTGTTGCGTGCCGCAGCGCTGGCAGCCCACCGGGCCCGACCCGGCGCTGGACCTGGTCATCGCGCTCATGTGCATGGGCCTCTACCCCAACGTCTGCCTCTACCAGGGCAAGAGGAAGGTAACCTACTCATCACTCGCACACCACTTGACAACATTACTAAACTAAATCTATACTAAGGACCGATTTAAGTAACCATTGAGTGTTTCTTCACTTGCCGACACGGCCCTGCAACGACATGTCGGTAACGACAATTTCATAGAATTATGTGTTTCCTGCAGCAGTGGTAGCCGATCGGTTAAGCACGCGTCGTGCGGGCTTAAGGTCCTGGGTTCACACCCTGGCTCACACCTCTGGATTTTTCGAAATCTATTGTGAATCATAACTTCAATATGATTATCACTTGCTTGCGGTGAAGGAAAACATCGTGAGGAAACCTGCATGTCTTAGACATGTGAAATCCACCAACCCGCACTGTGCCAGCGTGGTGGATTATGGCCTGAATCCCCCTCGCATTGAGGGGAGGCCCGTGCCCAGCAGTGGGACGTTAAAAGGGCTAAATTATTATAATATGTGTTTACTGATGTCGGTATCGGTGCGCGGCCGGTGTCGTTGCCGGGCCGCGTTGGCCAGTGAAGAAACGCTCATTGACGTCTCCGAGTTCGGCAGTAAGAGTGCGTTTCCTTTGATGCGGACCTGGGCGGAGCGGAGCGGCGGACTGTGATTGGCCAACTGTGATGGGCCAAGAGCGGAGTGGAGATTTCGAGCACGGTTTTTGGCCAATTCGCGGTCCTCTCCGCTCCGCGTGAGTGGAAACGCACCCTAAATACTAATCGCGGAGGGTCTGGAGTAGATTCGTACGCTTGTGTTCCGCCTTAGGGCCGTGTTCACCAGCAAACTAACCGTAGACCATTGTATCTTCACCATTGAACGTATTCCCCAGGTCCTCACAACGGAAGGCAAGCCGGC
This sequence comes from Drymonia ruficornis, assembly GCA_947859195.1. NCBI lineage: Eukaryota > Metazoa > Arthropoda > Insecta > Lepidoptera > Notodontidae > Drymonia > Drymonia ruficornis. The sequence goes on along the minus strand of OX401926.1, from coordinate 6,045,742 downwards.
GTTGCTGCACAAGACGTCAGTGAACTGCAGCAACCAGGAGCAACGCTTCCCGTCGCCGTTGTTCGTGTTCGGCGAGAAGCTGCGCACGCGCGCCATCTGCTGCAAGCAGACCACCATGGTGGCGCCGCTGCACTTGCTGCTGTTCGCCAGCAGGAAGGTCGAGTGGGTGAGTGTTAACCACAAATACCAAGAAGAGATGTTCTTATTAGATTTCCCTGACAATTTGCGCGGGTGAAGGGGTGTTAGATACCGCCTACTTTCTATTTTCTATCTACCGGTCAATAGCAAAACTAGTCGCTTCGTTCTATGTCGATGTTACTACGTAGTTTAACTTTTTCGCACTAGATGTCACTAAATGTAGGATGGTAAAGAGACGTACAAAGTTGCGCCATCTAGTGTCGAGTAGAATTATATTTGGGACGCGAACGTTGGCAAGACGTGTGCTCAGGACGAACGCTGACAGCACACTGACATAAGCCACGCGTACTGTGATGACGTCAGGGGCCTAGTGGATTCATAGGGCCCGGGTGCTTAGACCGTCTCCTTTCCATATGTCCTCCATCGTGTTAACCCTTAATGCCTGCCGCTAGGCGCAGTGCTTCAAGCGTAGGCCGCTCGGCTCACTGCATCGGCTGGTTGCGGGTTCGATTCCTGCCAGAGGCAAATTTCGGAAACGGCCTTTTCGTAGGGTGGGCTCATGGGCTAGTCAATTGGCTACAGCTTGGCTGAGTGTTCCGTGTTGATCTGTCCAGGTAGACAACGTGGTCCGGCTGGACAACTGGCTGAACTTCGAGATGTCGGCGCGGCAGGCGGCGCTCGTGCTGGCGCTGCGGCCGGCTGTGCAGCGCATCGTGGAGCGCGCCGCCGGCGAGCCCGACGCCGCGCTGCAGTTCTCACCCATAGAGGAAAAGGTACACCGCCTTCAGCATGTGTTCGTTCAAAAGGGAAAGGAACTGCCTTAGTGGTTGATCGGGGTAGTACCACCCTCTCACAGAAAATCGGCGTAAAGTAGCTATTACAGCTGCGTTTCGTACGATGAGAGAGAAAGCAGGAAACCCAACACCTTTCCCCATCCTCTGCCTCTGTCCCACTTCCCTTCAGGTGGGCAACGTGGCCGCAATGCCTTTGGTATTGCAAGCATTTATAGGCTACGGTAAATGCTTAACATCAGGCAGTCCGTACGCTTGTTTGCCTCCTATTTGACCCACCTGTTTGACAAGTTAAACACATAAAATTCTTTTGAGTGTTCTAATTGAGCTTGCAAGTCATTACGCGAGCACAGGAACTAATTTTCATCGCGCGACGAAATCCCATCGTTTGATCGTGCAGGATGACTCCTGAGATCCTAATACAGTTTGATGTATTAAGTATAATAATATAAATAAATATTTTCAACAGATAATACAATGCGTGAAAGAATTATGTGCGGTGGATGCCGGCGACTACAACATTCAACGAGATGTAAGCGTACCAACGTTCAGAACGGACGGAGCGAAGCGCGGTTTCAACTCGAATAGAGGCTGGGGCACGAGCGGTCCCCGGGGAGGCTTCGCTGGTACGCCAGGCGGATTCGGCGGCAACCGAGGCGGATTCGGTGGCAACCGAGGCGGATTCGGTGGCAACCAGGGTAGTTTCGGAGGAAACCAGGGTGGTTTCGGCGGAAACCAGGGCGGTTTCGGCGACAACCAAGGTGGATTTGGTGGCAATCAAGGCGGTTTTGGAGGGAACCAGGGATATGGCGGTTTTGGTGGTAACCGAGGTGGTTTTGGCGGTAACCGCGGCGGTTTTGGCGGAACCCGTGGGGGTTTCGGCGGTCCCCGTGGCAGAGGCGGACGACCCAGGCGAGGCTGGTGGTGAAAGAATTCCTAGATTAATCAACATTGTGATTTTAATATTAATATACAAATAATATCATTGAATATACGTTTTATTTACCACCAAGCATATACAGAACATAAATCACATGATTGAATTAATAGAAGACAAATTAAATTAAACGAATCACTATCCACATTCAAACAAAAAACAAACTAAGAACCTGCTAAGAACTACTCCCGTTAAACATTCTAATGACAAAGGAAAATTATGTCTAGAGTAACAATCATTTTAAAGTTACGACGAATGGCCCAAAAGCCCGCTAGAGATAAAAGTGGCTGAAAAGCCACAGCCTTCGTCATTCAACAGGATTCTGGACCACAATCAATATGAAGTCCTTATCAGGAGCTACCATCACTTCACTCTTCTTGCTGCGTATCCTCAGGAACGTCAAATCATTAGTGGGGTCGAGGTCCCTCACGACTGCCTTAGCTTTGTCTACCAAAGCACTCATTAGCCCGGCGTATTGTACTGAAACGTGGTTCTCTAAAGTCGTCTTTATAGGTATACCTTCGCCATTCACCACTATGACGCCAGCTACACCTTTGTGCAAGGAGAGTTTACGCACCGTTTCTTCAGCTTCGTTTGCCATATTTGAAGAACTTTAGCGTAGTTTCTTTTCCAAAGTTTCCAATCAAAAACGAACGCGTAAAAATTTGCTTCAAATCAAAATTGAATGACGTCTTGTGACATTTCTAAACTTAAAATGTGGGTAGGTTTCCGACCAGCACACTTGTTATGTTCAATATTATTTTAGAACTTTTAAAGTAATGAAGTCTAAAATTATAAGAAGCACGTACCTATTATACCTAGGTGGTGCAGCTGGGGTATTATTTGTTGATACTTGATACCCTATAGTTGTTTGGTCAATCGAGCATTAGGGTGGGATGAAACAAGTCACGTTCGAAAGTATTTTATACATTAGCAAACTGCTACTACTAAACCACGCCCCTGCCAACTTTTTTATTTATCATCTGTACTCTTGTCACTGTCAAATCAAAACTTTAAACGTCAGTGAATGATCAGTCCATCAAGTTAGTAAACATGAGGATTGGGGTTATTATTTTATTTTAGATATTTTGTAAGATTAAATTTCTCCAGGATTCAATACAATCTTGTGGCTAAAGATATAAAAATGAACGCCATCAGGGTAAGTATATAACCAGCATCATCAGACTACACCAGTCTTCCTTCATTCACATCTTGGTTGTCGATACTGATGCTAATATCTTATTTTAGAGCATTTGGCGAGCAGCACCGCTAATTAGAAATACCATACCACCTAATTATGCTGCCCTACGAACCCTTTCCACCCCTTCTGTGACTCCTATGACGACGCCAGCTGATCAAATAGCACCTCAAATAGAATTGGACAAACTGTACAAAAAGGTTGAGTTGGAGATGAGAGGTATCGACCCGGCGGTGCTTTTGAGTTATTCCTGGTTCTGTGTGGCTGCGGCGTCGCATCTCGGTATTGAAGTCACGAAGAGGTAAGTGATTTTGAGGTTATGTTTAAAAATAATAAGACTTCAGTTGGCAATGTATTTTTTTATATAGTTTTGTTTTTGTCATACATATTTTTCACTGATAGAATTGTGTTCACATTTCAATTGCCAAATTTTGAATGTATTCAAATACCATTCAACCAAATAAATGTCTCCTTACATTTCTTCAATATAGCTGTATATTTCCACTAAAGTCTCAGTGCAAGTATCGAACAATTCAATCACTTAATGTTGTCTAAACTTGTACCAAACCCTCTGAACAGTAATTTTAATACTTACCTACTAATCTTCAATCATTTTCAGCTGGGCACTACGTAAAGCAGAAAAAGAACGGCACACACTGCTACGTTGTGTGCACATCTACAAAAAACATCGAGTCCAATATGAGATCCGTACTTACTTCAGGTTCATACATTTACAGCGACTAACGGGATCTACATGCGACACATACCTCGAGTACATTGAGAGGAATTTACCTGAAGGGTGTGCCCTCAAAGTGACAAAGATAGAGTGCCAGAAACTAGACGATCATATTACACCACCCAGCGAAGAATAGGACTGTATTATTTGTGTAGAGTTAGAATAAAGTAATAATATTCAGAAACATCTTTGATTTACATATGAGAATAGAGTTCTGATTACCTAATAAAAATATTAGGCCATGTTGATAGAACATAATCATTCATAAAATTGATAAAAACATGTTTTCGTGGTAAATTCAGTGTTATTATGAAAACAGTAAAATAGGTGACCAATATGTACGTAGGAATGAAAACAACCCTTTTAATAATGCATTATTTATTTTGCTCTGCTACAAACACAATAGAAACAAAACAATAGCAACAAGGCAGTTGTTAAACAAACTGGGGCTGTGCCCCTACGCTACACTTAAAATTATTATGTACCATACTAAATAACTTTGGGAAAATAACATAAAAATATAGTCTCTAATCATAATACAAATAAATAAAACTATACTTAGGCCCGTTTCACCCACCACTCTCCTCTATTATATTTCTTCAAAGACAATTTGAAAGAATTTTCATAGAATAAACAATCTGAGGGTGGTAAAACAAGCCCTTATATCATTAAAAATACAACATAAAAATTGTTTATTGAAACTATACTAGTCATAACATTCACATTAGTAATGCACAACTGTCTAAAGCAGTGATGGGCAAAGTAGGGCCGGGAAAGCATTTAATCCGGCCCGCCGACGATCTTTCGACATGAATAGTATATGGCCGCGATAATTATATTTTGTCGGTCCAGAAGTATAAAGTAGATTCTACTTAGTAGAATAGGTAAAGGAGCCAGCTAGACTAGCCGCGTAGTTCATTTGTGTTGCGGGTCGCGGGGCGCAGGGTGCAAAGAAGCGTGTTGAAGTGATATTAAAAGATTGATTAAAAGTTTTAACACAAAATGCATTTGTATTCTGGCCCGCCTCTGAAATTTCTTAACTTTATGGCCCCCCATTAAGAAAGTTTGCCCACCACTGGTCTAAAGGGCCAAGATCTCATAATTTCCTTCATCAAGTTTCAAGTCTCAACAGAAACATCCTTTCCTTGCTGCTTCATCATCTCAACCTTCAAATACACAGGCATCTTTCCCGCCCTGAGCTTTTCTCTTTTATGCACCTGCAATTGATGTTTCAGCATCTGCTTCCTATACCCAAACTCTTTCCCGCACTCACTGCACACGTGATCTTTAATACCCAAATGCTCCACCTTCATATGCCCCTCCAATTCCTGTTTACTATGAAACCCTCTCCCGCATGAATCACATTGGAAAGCACGCACCCCATTATGCACCCGCATATGCTTAGACAAGTTACTGCCATTCACAAATCTCGACGGACATAACTTACACTGATAAGGTTTTTCTCCCGTATGAGATCGCATATGCATTTTCACTGCTTCCTTGCTGCGACCTTTGTACGGACATACCGTACATTTGTAAGGAAGTGTGTTGAAATGTGAGAAACGGTGTATTTTGAATGATGTCTGGCGGAGGAAGTTCTTTCCGCAAATATCACACAAGTACGGTGCTTCGTCTTTGTGAATAGCCAAATGCTTCTTAAAGTAGCGTGATGCGTATAAACAATGGCATATTGGACATGTTTGTTTCATATTTACGTGTTCATCGGACATCCTATGGTCGTGCAACTCATCGAATGACTTGAATGATTTCTTACACCTGTTACAATAGTTGGATTTCCGTATTTCTCTCTTTTCTCCTTCCTGTTTTATGTTGCCTATGCTAGTTTTCTGCTCTTTTTCATCTTTCTTTTCCTGTTTTATGAGTATCAAATTGGGTCTCTGGTTATTTACTCTTTTGTCATCATATTCCGATTTAATACCACTAGTGTTCTGTTGTTTGGATTTTGTTTCATCATTTTCCGATTTAATATTGATGCTGGTCAGCTGTTTCTTGACATTTTTCTCTTTGCATTCAGAGTTGTCTTCAATGCTATCTAATAAGTGGTCACTGTCATTATTATCTAGTACAGGTTGCTTGAGGAGTTTGTCTGAGTGTTGAGCTCTTCTTCTTAATATAATTGCGCCTTGGAGGAGTTCGTTGCATGATTCACAGAGGAATTTAGGGAACGGATCATCAATACGCACTGTTACTCCACTTACAGCGTTAAGTCCTTTAGAAATATAGTCAGATTTGTCGTGGCCGTAGATGGGGATACTCCCGCTCTTCAAACAAACTCTACAAGTACTGAACTCGTTCATCTTCATAAAGTCGACTCTCCGGATACCCGCGTCGCGCGAAGGTCCCGCAGCAGGACCCGAGGGACCTTCAGACCTAACACGTTTCACTTTTATTCCTTTGCAGTGCAGCATTTTCAACAGCATTCGTTGCCCAACCATTTTGGTGACGAGTGGTTCACAAGCAACAAATAGCTGTTTTCTGTTATTAGTAAACCATGTAGCTATATACAATCTACCTCCTGTGATTATAGATTTTGCTTTATAAATTATTTATTAAGGTATTTTTTACATAGAAATATATTTTCCACTTTCACACAACACAAACAACAAGAAAACTAGGAGTGGGCGTTAATTAAACGAACGGCTTTTTTTAACTGTTAATCTAATGTTAACGAATTAACAGCTTTTTGTTTACTGCAAAACCCGCTAAATCTATCAACTGTGTCATTCAACGATTTTGGCAATGCGCTTTTTTTATTATGTCAACGAAAAGGTATTCAAAAGTCGCTAACGTAATCTGAAGCTGCTAACGCAAAACCAGCTAAAATTATCTATTTCTTCTGCGTTGAAAGAACGAATAGAAACGGAATATGCCGAGTGGACGCGAGGGCGCCTATGTGAGCGAGCGAGACGCCGCTAGCTTAAAATTGTACGAGGGAGAGTGAGAGATATCTATGTTTCTAAGTTCGCTTGCTCCATGGCTCCCGCCGCTCTGTCTTGCCGAAACGAACAGGTTTTTGCTTGTAAACATTACAATCAAATTAGTTTGTTTGAGTGACAGGTTGAAGGTCAACGCATTTTTATTTTGATAAGTGAAAGTTTAAGTTGTAGATTTCGTAAAATATAAAAAAAATAAGATGATTAGATATGTATATAAAAAAATAAAATGATTATGTACATAAAATGAATTAAACTTTTAAATACGCCTGGTATATCCTTTTTCCGCCAGCCAGTCCTAAGCCTGGAAAAGTATGAAGGCAAGTTTATTTCATTTAGATGACGACTTTTGATCATTAATTATTTAAAATTGACTGGTCACTCAAACAAGCTAACTTCAAAACACGAAAACATTGCTTTGGTTTTAGCAGGCTGCGGCGTAACGTCAGCTCTTTTTTCAATTTGAACAAAGTTTCATCTATTAACTGCTACGTTGCCGTTGGTACAAATCTGTTACATTAACGGCTTTTTTAACAGGTTAACATGATGAATTTAACGGCTTCGTTGCGTTAACCCAAAAATCGTTAACGACCCACCACTAAAGAAAACCAACCAAAATGAATGAACTAAACGAATATTTTGTTTGTTTTTATTGAATGAACATAATCTAATGTCTATCGTTCGTTAGTGATGTGGAAAAACAAAACAATATCGATGTTTTTTCCGACAAGTAAAAAACTAAATTAATAATAGGATGTAATTATTTTTATTAAAAGTTATAACTCATGAATAGGTAAAAACAAGTTTTCCTTACTTTATAATAGATTCACAAGTTTTATTTTTTTGTAGCTAATCAAGTACATACTTACCTAGGTTCACGATTTATATGAAAAATACATAAAATAAGCCACTATTAGGTAAAAAAATGAGCAACGGTGGGAATATAAACAAAATAACCTAACTGGTAAAGCTAATTAGCCACTGAAGTCATACATGACTTGCATTTTATTTAACACAATATTTTAATTAGTCACTAGGTCATAAGTAATTTTCTGTGCACTTGACATAAATTTAAGCTTTACATAAAACAGTAGCAATGTGTTATCGTCAAAAAAATTACCATATGAAATATCCAAAACAAACTCAACAAAATATTACTTACTGTTATACATTTTTGCGATAAAATAAAAAAACAAGGCCTCATTGTGTCATTAAACAAAGCGATGTTTCAAAACAGTGGGTATGTAGATACTTAAGTGATGGACTAATGGTGCGTTCCACTCACTGTTAATTTTGTAATTTTCGTTATTTTTGTCCACAAATCACGTTCCACTCGCACCAACTTGTACTGAGAATGATCATTATTATCGTTTTTAACACTTTTTGTGGACGAAAATAACAAATATTACGGTGAATGGATCGCAGCATAAGAGGTGATACAATAAGAACCAGTACTTAACGATAGCCATAAATTACTTAATATAACACCAACACACTGTTGGGCTTATAAGCTTAGCTATATGTAAAGCTATAGTATGAAAACCTGCCTTCAAAAGCAGAAAATAGTTCGACACAAAGAGAATAACAATGAACACTAAACTATGACTAAATCCACTCAGTCTATATTATTTGGCATCAGTATCTGACTCTCTTTGGCATAGCGTTGCTCTTGAACTTGTTCTAATTATACTGATGGTTCTTACACACGGTGAAGATGAACAGGATAGCGAAGGCCAGCTCCAGGGCGTGGAACATCAGCATCACGGCACACCAGATGTACTCCAATCGGAGTATGTACGTCTGGTAGATGAGGAAGTAGCAAACGCCGATAGCGGACGGTATTGTGAGGATCACGGAGAAGAATACCGGGACCTCTGGAAAATTAATAAACGCTTGCTACAGAAATGTGATGTGTTTATAAATAAGATTTTTTTATATGGTACAGTGTAATTATTATATTTGAAATCATTATTGGTAAACCCTTCAGATAGCCGTAGGGGGGCGTTCATAAATTACGTGAGGTGATTTTGAGATTTTTCGACCCCCCCTCCCTCCTCGGTGGGATTTCGTGCGATTTTGCTCGACCCCCTCCCTCCCCCTCTAATCTCACGTGAGATTTTTCAAAAGCTATATTCTAGAGGACAAACATGTTTTACTTAATTTAACAAAAAAAAAGTTAAAGTAAAAGTTACGTTTAGTTTAAAACAAAATTTAATTTAACCCAGTTTTCTTACAATTTTACACTGTTTCTTGCGGTAAAAAAAATTACGTGAGATTTTACGATACCCCCCCCCCCCCCCACGTGAGATTTGGTAAGATTTTGCTCGACCTTCTCCCCTCATAAATGCCTCACGTAATTTATGGACGCCCCCTAGGCACTGAAGAAAAAAAAAAAGCAAATTGGAATTTTAGATCGCTAATGATATTACTTACTCTTGCTTGCCAAATTTCCTCGTCGTCCCAAGAAAATACGAATAACTTCAACAAGGCACAACGCACTAAATATACCAGCCTCGGTGAGCAAGGCATTTTCAGGATAAGAGACATTAATGGCTTTTAGAATTCCCATGGCCACTTCACACACGAAGAACATGCCTAAATAAAAGCTATTTAGGTAAAGCAGTATTTCATACGCTAAACTGGAGTTAACATTTGTTACTTTAGACATATTTAAGTTTAGTGCTTTTCTAAGCCGAGCAAGCAAAATCAATGTTTTTGTTTACAATTTCGATGACGTTTTGTTCGATCGACCGTACATGTCTATGACCGACAGACAGGGGTGGGAAATTAGGAAACGGAAGTAGGACCGAATGGTAAGATATGGTTGCGTTCATGTTTTTTTTAAAGAGGCGGTTTCCCATCGAGTATTCTATAAATAAATGGCGAAAACTTTTTCTAAGAAGGTTCTATCTACTAGTAAGTATAAGAAAGGAGCAAAGAAAGGAGTCCATACAGTCGGCAACATAAGTAGTTCAACATTTTCAGTTTTCTAGAATACTTTTTTATTTATTACTAACGATGGTGAGTGTTTTAAATTATTGTACTAGATGTCACTAAGTGAAGTTTGTAGTACGCGGTAGAGAAGTGTAGTGTAGGGTAGTGAAGTGTGACATCGTTGTTACAAATACTCAGACGATAAATATAAATGTGTACATTCGCCAACGTCTAAATTCACGATTCTATTTTTGGAATTGTAATATACCACTTCTATTTGGAGTGATAAGACTACAAATATTTTATTTAGAGATGGGTTCTACTCTTCTACTAGGTAAATTTGGGACTAGGTGCACCTATTCCTAGTATTTAAAAATATGTGATCCAAACACCTGTTCCACCTAGTCCACCTAGTCTCAAGTACTTATCGGCTATGGTTCGCGTACTTAGTCCTCAGATCCATAATAGGACTCGATACATGAGATCAAGTGGGGACAAAAACTGACGGACGTGTTGAGCGCTAATACTAGATGGACTAAGTACTGTCTAAATTGGAATAGGTGCTGCCTAGTCTCGTAAAATACCTAGTCTTCACACCTGTTCTAGTAAATACGACTCACCTCTAAAAACTAATAAAAAATTAAGTTAAAAACTAAAACCCGACTACTGAAAAATCATGCTCTAAAAGAAGGTACGTGAAAGAAGTTAGAAGACATTAAGGCCCGCCACATACATACGGAAATTTCCGTACGGAATCCCGTTTCGAAATATCGAATCGGGGATTCCGAACGCAGGAAATCCATCTAAATGTATGGACGTATCGCGTTCGGAAACCCCGATTCGAACCCATCTTTATAGGTATTTAAGATATTGTATTTGACCTGTAGGGGAGTGGGACGGAGGCTGGGGAAGGGAGTGTTGTGCTTCCGGCTCTCTCACTCATCGTACGAAACGCAGCTGTAATATACTTTATGCTGATCTTCGGTGAAAGGGTGGTAGGTACTAGGTACCTCCGCCGAGCCAGCTGATATGAGCTGCAGTCAATAGTCTACAGCTTGGCACTAATAAAATACACTAATAAAAAAACCGGTCAGGTGCGTGTCGGACCCGCACATCAAGGGTTCCGTACCACCGTAGAATATAAAGAAACATACCCAGAAATGGTGGTCTTTAGAGTCACACGTTGAAGTCTTTTGCATGGAAAACGACCATGAGGCAATGAGTCAGAAATTGCAAGTTTTTTATATGGTCCCCTTTATTTTTAAATTTTATTTTCTTTTAAGTATTTGTCGTTGTAGCGGCAACAGAAATACACATTCTGTGAAAATTTCAACTCTCTACCTATTACGGTTCGTAAGATACAGCCCGCTGACACACGGACAGACGGCCAGACGGACAGCGAAGTCTCAGTAATGTTTCCGTTGGCACCCTTTGGGTACGGAACCCTAAAAAGTAAAATTAAAAGTATCCTCGCTTATAGCTCTTACCTCTTTCTACCTGTCAAGTCCATACACAGTGCGTATGTGTGAGTGGTGCGTGCTAGTACGTTGTGCATGAGTGCAAGTGTAAGATTGCGCAACCAACGCACACGTAATGTTGGCACTTCACTGGTGCATTTGAACAAATATTTGCATAATTCGGGCAAAACAAACCAAACCTACCTTCGTGCGTGTTAAGGGTTATATTTATATGGCACGATAACGCAAACATTTGTGCAAGTACGCCATTGTGAAGTGCCACCATAATAAACGGAAACGGAAAGTGACCAAACAGGAAGAGCGCGCTGAAATAATCAAGAAGCCATTAGGCGTGTCTACAACATGCACATGCCTCGCGAGGCTGCTCACCCACGTGCCTTGCCTCAGTCGCATGCCGCGCGAGGCATATGGCGAGGCAACCTACACTATAGACTAGACAGTCTAGACAGAAAAGGGTATACCCGAGCAATAAGTTTGACACATTTGACATCGTTCTGTCTCATGACAATGCCAAACTAGGCGAGGTAAATGAAAGCGGTCTGGTGAGGCAGGACGCGCATTTGCCTCGCGCGAAGCAAGTCAAACTACGTGAGGCAATTTGCCTCGCGCGGCATGTGACACATCTGGACGTGGCTATTGATGTATTATTTTAGCAGTTATGATACCTCCTAACATGATATTATTATGGTACCTGATTGTAGCAGGTGGTAGAGCCAAGCTGTAGACAATTGACTGCAGCTCATATACGGGCTGGCTCGACCGGGGTAGTACCACCCTGTCACAGAAGATCGGCGTAAAGGAGCTATAACAGCTTCGTTTGAGTGAGAGAACCGGAAGCCCACACTCGTACGCGTAAATTTTAGAAAAGATTACCCACGTTAATTTCCCGCGGTTTTTTATGTTTTACGCGATACCCTAATTATATTTTTTCTCAAATAAAAGTAGCCTAAGTTACTACTTGTAACATCAGCTATCTGCCAGTGAAAGTCCCGTCAAAATCGGTCCAGCCGTTTCGGAGATTAACCGGAACAAACATCTAAATAGACAGACATTTTTTTTAAATAGTTATTTTGACATTACAAACAGACACTTCGTTACGGGTGTCAATAATAAAGAGAGCTCACCTTATGTTGGGAATGTTACCTTAGACGTGCAGGCGACCGTATCTAAATACCATTTGCACTGCACTCAACGGTATATTACCCTGCAATGAAAAGCTACTAAAGCTCAACCACCCGGGTCAAATAGTTACGTATTAATACTGTGACCACTTTAATCAACTTTAGTAATAACTACAGGATAATTCTCTTGTAGCGATAATTCTCAACATCCTGTATTGGATTATAACTGTCCAGATCGATTTTAGGTTCAATTCTCAGGTCTTGGAATCAGAGGGCCTAGCTAGGTACTCTTTTACAAACGAAAACGAAATTTCTCACGAAATTTCGCATATTTCCTACTACGTTTCTCACTCAATCCGACATTTCTTACGAACGAAAATTGTTTGAAGTCTTCGTCGTTGTAAAATCTTAACGTTAAACAATTTTCGTTCGTAAGAAATGTCGGATTGAGTGAGAGAGCCATGAGAGTGAGAAACCTAGTAGGAAATACGGGAAATTTTGTCCGTAATTTCGTTTTCGTTTGTAAAAGAGTAGGTCAGTAACGTTTGAACCTCTGGGGGCTTACCACAAGCTCTTATTGCGATTCAATTATAGGAACGTTTTAACGACGTTTTAATGACGTTTCTTATTGTCATGACAATAAGGTACGTCATTGCACAAAAAGTCGCTGATACGTTAATACGTTCCTGTAATTGAATCGCAATAAGAGCTTGCGGTAAGCCCCCAGAACTGTACTTTGAACGTCAAATAAGCTGTTTACATGTTTTAACACATGACGACCGTTTGGCGCAGTGGTTCGAGCCTATAGGCCACGGGGGCCTGCGGGTTTAATTCCCGTTAAAATTTCGGATACGGCCTTTTCGTAATTTGTCCTGGTCTGGGTGTCACTGGGATCGCCCCCAGTTCATTGTTTGGTAGCCATAGTACAAGCGTTACTTAGTTTGGACCATACAGTTGGTGTGTAAGTTTGGCGATATTTTTTTGCTTTATTTAATCCTTTATTATATTATATAAGATATAAAGATATATACACGACGACACTTGACACAAGTACACTCAGTATTAGTAGTAGTTTATACATCGAGTGTCTGCGTGTGTACACCACCGCGACACCGTGTGACAGTTGAAATGACGGTGTCGCGACTGTGAGATACACTGAGTGTCGTGTGTCGACAGTCGCCGTGTATTCCGAGCATAAGACTTAATTCGCGATGGCCCCTAATATATTCCTAATACCTTCACGCATTTATCCCCTGAAATGGTAAGCAGAGAGGTCTGTCAAAAAGAATGGTAAATTTTCTACTTAACGCGGCGATATATCTTGCGTCGGCAACATTCACCGGGAGCAGATTAAAATGTCAGCAAAAAAGATTTTGCGCGTTTTGCCGCGTTTGGTAGAAAATTTAAATTATTGGAATGTCCCGATTTTCTGAATTAGCCGAGAACACCTTAATATTTTCTTAGTCTCCAAGGCGACGAAAACTGCAACGCTTGGTGTCCCTACTCGTAGAAAGTGAAAGACGCTTGCACATTTCTAGGAAACGCATTTCGCTGGCGCGCCACGCAACCACAACATTTCCGACCAGCACCGACACCGGACGCGTCCGGCACAAATGTAAAAAACACATTCTAAAAAAAAACTAAAAATGAGGACCAAACCCGTGTTGACGTTTACCAAACTGGACCAAGAAACTGGTGACCAGCTGGACAAGATGTTTGAAAAGAAGGATTGTATGATTGAGATTAATCCTGGGAGGGTGATCCTGCCGGCGGATTACAAGAACATTGGCCAGGATATCATGGATATGGAAGTATTAGATGAAGACGTTTGGATGTGTTCTTATCCGAGAACCGGTAAGATTTCTTCTTTATTTCTAAACTAGCTATTGCCCGCGACTTCGTCCGCGTTGACTGCAGAACGTCCTGCCCCTCTATCCAAGTAGCTTAGTCTAAAACACAAGTGTTACAAGCGTTTCTTCGACAAAACGCTACGCTTCATGTATCGAAATGACAAAGTCACGTGATCTACCTCGGTCGGGTACTACCCTGGTTGAGCCAGCCCATGGATATAATCAGCTGCAGTCAATTGGCTACAGCTTGGCTCTACCACGAATAATATATTTATGTTTAATTTAGGCTCTACGTGGGCACAAGAGATGGTCTGGCTGATTGGACACGCTCTAGACTACGAAGGTGCCAAATCTTTACAACAAGTAAGTAGGTACACTTACTGGTTATACCATTGATGTATTATTTCAGCAGATATGGTACTCCTAACATTGCAATCATAAGACTGGTGCTCCGCGCACCACTACATGCAATAAAATTAACACATCTGTTTTCGTTTTGTTTATCGAATTCGCAATTCGACAAAAAAGTTAAAGGTATAAAGGTAGGTAGGTAGGTAGGTAAGGTAAGGTATCTTCATATCGTGTATTACTTACTAGAAGATGTGCTGTATTATAGGTATACCGCAAGCGCGTTACCGCGCCTTAGGTATGCGCGGGGAGGTGGGAGGGTGGGACGGCGAGCGGCGAGACGGGGGCTCATCGCTCTCGCCGTCCCACCCTCCCACTTCCCCGCGCATATCTAAGGCGCGGTACCGCGCTTGCGGTATACCTATAGCAATACAGTATAGGTATACCGCATCTATGTATATTCCTTAGATCCGCTGCCCCTTGGTGGAACTCTCCTGCATCATGGTGGATGGCCACTCACGATGGCACAAGGAATCGGTGCAAGGCACAAGCGTGGACCTGGTCAAATACCGGCTTGCACACCCTCGATACATCCGCAGCCATTTGCCCTGGGATCTTCTGCCTATAGATATTGAGAAGGAAGACGGATCTGCGAAGCCTAAGGTATACAGTTGTACATTTATGGCATTACTTAATTGGGTCACTCAGGGCATTATTGTGGGACTACAACTGTTCCCTTTCTTGGTAGCCAAATTTGTATTTTATAAATTGTTAAGTCTGTTAGGGAATAGTTGTGGTCCGAAAACAGAGCCTTGAGAGAGCCAATTTAGAAAATGTTAATTTCCAAGTCAAGTCCTCTGACGTTATAAGTGAGCGGTATTAATGTTTAATTGTAGATACTTTTATTAATAGATACCTACCAAGATAATGACTCTGTTAGTCAGTTTCAATTGGAAAAGAAAGTTAATGCCTTAACCGTGACGAAGTCGCTGATGTACTGAAACAAAGTCTGAATAAAAACATAACAACCCGCATATACCTATTTAATCAGTGCTATCTATTATGAGTTCCTCTGAATCCAGGTGATATACACTTCGAGGAACCCCAAAGACATGGTGGTTTCGTACTACCACTACTGCACCTTGGTGCACGGACTCAAGGGCACTTTCGAGGAGTTCTGTGACCTCTTCATGAGGGACCGCGCACCCTGCGGCCCTGTTTGGAGCCATATTCTTGGTGAGTTTACCGCTAAACTCAAATGCAACGAATAACATCGTCTCCAGGAGAGCTATTGCGTAACTTTTTCGGCAATGTTTCAATTGGTTTCGTTCATCCCTTGGCCTGGTAGCTTATGAACGAAACCAATTGGAACATTGCTAAAAAAGTTACGCAATTGGCCAGGTTAACCTATATTTCAGCCGTTAATGATTCTGTTAACCAAATAAATTAGTTTGATACAGCAATGAATATATTTTTATCAATTCCAAATCATCCAGGTTTCTGGCGTCGACGCAACGATCCAAACGTTCTCTTCATCAAATTCGAGGAGATGAAGCATGACCTCCCATCGGTCATCAGGAGGACAGCCGATTTCCTCAACAAAACTATCACGGACACCCAAGTGGAGAAGCTTTGCGAACACCTGTCCTTCCAAAACATGAAGACCAATAGAGCTGTGAACTTGGAAGCTATTCTGGAGAAGTCCTTCGGAAGGAATTACTTGGATTCCACTGAGTTGAGATTTATAAGGAAAGGGGAGATAGGTGATTGGAAGAACTATATGTCAGAGGATCTGTCCCGGAGTTTCGACGAATGGGCTGAACAAAATTTGAAGGGCACTGAACTTAGTTTTGAGTAGCGAATTAGAGATACAAGATTATAACTATTTCTAGAATATCAGATTAGATAATAAACTTATTAGCTGTAAATTTATAACAAATATAACAGTATTCTGCGTTTTATATAATTTTTGTTCATAGTAAAAATAGGTTTCTTAATAATTGTCATGTAGGTGTAGGATTTTTAAAAAGTAGTGACATAGGTACCTATTTATTATCAATTTGATTTTGTTACGTTAATTTGTGATTATTTGATTAAATGAAAAAGCTATTTTGCTCTTTTTATATAGAAGCCATCGATATATAAATATATGTCAATGACAGAAGCACATCTTCTAGGAAGCATCAGTGAGTACCGTACCGTACCGTATCAGTGAGTACCTTTTTGCATAATATTCCACATATTAGCCAGGATTGGAGGAATGCAGTAGGTATTATAAGTCTATGGTGCAATGGTTGATAATAAAACTAACATTTTTGTTGCATTTTTTAATACCACAAAAGTGAGATTCACAATTTTTGGCGATAAAAATTAAAGACGTAACTTCGAAAGCAGCTTTGTTTAGGAAAATGTGGAGACATTGTATAGTATCTTATTAATAGCGAACTATGGCTTTAAAGTATATGTACGTATACAGACGATTCATACCTATTTAAAATAGCAAAAGTAACAATATGAAATAAAAAAAATGGTATAGGTCGGTAACTTTATTTTATAAGAAAGCAGAGTGCAAATTAACATTCTTTAAACATATCTCAAAAATTGCGAGTTAAAACTTATTTAAAACAAAATAAATAGCTCAATAATCTCAAAAGGACTAGATAAAATATTTAATTGACTCACAACACTTAGCTACGCGGTGATTATAACTAGCTATACATCGATTGTTGAAAATACATATATTCAAAATAAAATTACATACATCTGAATTTACAATGGATATGTTCCCTGCAAAATCTGAATTCAATTTGAATTCCACTAGTCAAATAACAATTTCCGCTATGGTAATCTCGTTAAGCTTCATAGCGGAATATGTTGTAAATAAACTGCCACTGTTGTTTACATAGTCGAATTACTTTTACATCAAAACAACATAGTTACGTTGATCGTGGCTCCTGTAAGCTTCGTGAAAACAATGTGTCTAAGGACGTAGCATGCATAGGTTTACGTAAAGAAGATGAAAATCTTAAATACCTAGATATAGATCACAGAGTAGTGCACAATGTACATTCATATTATGCAGATCTAGAGCTTTACAATAAAGCTAACTTAGTTGATGGAGCTAAAATGATCAGAAGGATTCCCCCATTTGTCTAGCCTAACCAAAGGCTTGCCTAAATACTGAATCATTAACGTGAGAAATAATTGTGCTACGCCCAATGATAGAACTTTTGCAATCTCCTACACGGTGTGTCACTAAGCGACGCATCGTCTATTATACAATATACAATTAAAATATCGTCTTTGTTTGTACCCAAAAATATATCTACAGTTAATCAAAATACCTTTTCTGTAATTATCTAAACTGCTCTTATATTTAATAAACCGTCGTTAAACGACGTCAAATGTTTTGTTAACTTTATTAAGTAGTTATAAACATAATTTGCTATTGTCATCATGTAAAGCTCTTTACAACTTGATTTATCTCGTAATAATAATCTTTGGAATTACTTTTTGGGATGTATTCGTCTGAGATCCGTTAAAAACTAATAAATTAAATATTTAAGCTAAAACCACTGTTCCGCCATTTTGAGTGATAATGAACCTACAAGAAATAAAAGAAATATGTGTTGGAGATTTTTTTTATAACATTCTTGTATCTCGTATATTAAAATGGCGAAACTAGTTTAAGTTTTTGTTTTCTTTATTATCTAATTAATTAAGTACTTAAATTCCCTTACACCTAATTGTATTATTTTGTTGCTTAAAACATTTTATGGACTAGAGTGGATTTGTAAATAAATGGATTCAAAACAATACTTTTAGGCCGAGATAAATAATAATGTTATAAATAATTCTGTTACGAATACTGATATTAAGAATTTGTGATAAGTACCTAGTGACTATAATACTAAATCTGTTTCACCAACGATGATGTTTATAGGAATATAGGTAATCCTGAAAAGGTTGAACAGAAATATATTTTCCATAAAAAAAAAACTATAGTGAGTGCATCTTTTGAAATTTGAATAGAAATCAATTCGGTTATCAAGAAAAGCTGTAAATATTAAAATTTTACAAGACGTCTCCAACAGTTTAGTGTGGCAACACTCGTTGGTCGATTAATCATAACATTAATCCAATTAGTGAAACAGAGAATTTAACTAATAGATTATTTTAAATAAGATGACAACTGGAATTAGATTTATGCCGCACGTGTGGATTCCCGTATGCCCCGCAGCATCTCGTGTGATGGTGTCCGTGTGGATGAACGTTATTTTGTATTTGGCTCTTTTCTTTAATAGAGTCCTTGCTTACCTGTTTTTGCGTAGAGCATTTAGATCCGGGGGCAATCCGCGCTTTAAATCTGCCCACTTTGCCTGGCTTCTGATTACTGTCTGTGGTGTCATTTGCATTGTAGATATGATGTACTTGGTTGACTTCTGTGTGTGCATCTTGGAATTCTGTGTCTGTTGATCAATTAATTCCATTATAGGTCACAGATCCCATTGTTAGGTTTGTTGGGGGCAGTGAGTAGTCATTACGTGTAAAATATCGGAATTAGCCAAGGAATCGAAAGAATTTGACACCAATGCCGTGGGAAATAACTTTAATTTCACTGTATTGTATGTTGACTACGCTTATTATCAACTTGCAATGGGTGGTAGAATCTATTTATTTATGTTCTATTAATAAAAATAACAGTCATTTTGATAATTGTAATTAATATTACGGTTTCATCGACGAAACGTGACTTATTACATTGTAAAAATGTATACAAAACCACACTTGTAGTCAGTTAAGTTAAAATTGTTTTACCTGGATGACATTGTTTACCCTCCCTTGTTTGTCCTTACCTAATTCATCTGCGCTTTGTTTAGCCGTGGTCGATGATTCTGTCTGCAGCCTGAGGGTCGACAAGGAGTCAGCGATGATCGGCGGTGCTGAGCGAGACGGGGATATACGAGCTTTGCACTGTTGGAGCGGGAAGCAGCACATCGTTAGCCGATGACCAGTTTGGGACATCTATAAAACGAGAATCGAACCCCGTCCAAGTTCACATTGGACATTTCATTTATTAAGTGTTATTTGTGCAACCTTGTCCCGTGCCATATGTGCTAAATGCCCTTATTTTCATGAAATGTATTCCATAATGTGACAATTAGAGTGGTTGAGATTGTGTTATTATTTCATAAGAAGTAGGATAGTACGTAGAATAAGGGTAAGGATACGGATGATATTTATTTTTAATTTTAAGACAATACTTTATTTTTCATCAATTTTCAATAATAATTTACAAAGCAGTTACTTACTGTCTCGGTGACGGCGTCTGCATCTAACTCCTTGATTAACGGCGCAGTACCAACTCTGCAAGGGGACGTCGAACTGTAACTTAAGATTATAAAGCACTTTACATCTCAGCTAACAAGACCTTACAATACAGAATATAGAAAATATTCTTGTTAACAGTTATTTTTATTAAATTCGTTGTGAGTGCTAAGGCAATAAAGCTGTTTTGCAGTAGTCGCTGATAGTCAAATTTCAGTGTCTTTGCCAGCTTACACGAGTATCAGTGGGGGGAATATAATGCAATATGTTAGGCCAAGTTAGGCTAAACTAGCAAGTTAGGCCAAACGAGTAAGACCCTTTTATTGTTACCGTGCAAGCATATTATTAGTTGTGCAAATTAATAATCAGCCAGTTGTTTAAGATAATAGTAATTTAGTTACCAGAATGATGAATTCAGGCTGTCCACCGTTCTCGGCGGGTCAACTGACTCTGCGTCCGTCCACATTGCAGCGACACTTGTTGAGTTTGATCTTGATTCTAGGAAACAATATGAATATCGATGATATAGAAAAACCAAGAAAAGAAAGGTGGTCTAACGCTAAATGGGGTCTAGGTTTCGAAAATCATACAATTTTGAATACAAATTTCAATTTAAACAACTATTAACATTTGCTAAAACTTCCGAGTGGAAACCGACGGGGCCCGCAGGACTCTCAGCTCTGGCTTGCCTTAGTTGGCTGTCCAGAGAGGGTCGTTAGAGCTATATGCTCCAGGGGTGGAAGTGTTAAAGGGCATAACGCCGCGAGTAACTTCGGAGAAAGCGCAGCACACCTCTCTACACCCCTGAGCCGCCCACACCAGTGTTGCTCCTAGCCGTCTTTACGATGGCAATTTTAGGGGCCCACCTAGTGAGCGGCAAGTCACCACCTGCCAACGATAATTAGTTTTACACTGATTATGGCAGGTGTCCGAACCCTTCCTATAGCCCAATCCCAGTCCATCCAAACTTCATGCAATAGACCCATTTTCTCTTTTCACATTTTGCAATAGTTCCTGCATCTGCTGGGGTCAAGCTGCTGTAAGTGACTCATCGCCTGCAGCGGTTGACCCCAGCAGGTGCCTCACATAACATCAAACTTATCTCTAGGGGCCTCTACGTGTTGGACCCATGTCCCCACGCAAGCCTTCCAAAGGTCTGGGTTTAGCCCGAGTGGATTAAAGGAGAAACATAATAATAATAATAATATCCTGGGACATTTTTTACACACGGCTACCTGATCCCAAACTAAGCAGAGCTTGTACTATGGAAACCAGATAACTGATATTACTACATATACTACTTTTTTATTTGTAAATACATACTTAATATACATATACACCCAGACTCCGGACATACAGACATGTTCATGCACACAAATGCATGTCTCGGGTAGGAATCGAACCTACGACCTGCAGCGTGAAAGTCGCCTCCGCGCCAACCACGCTAACGGGCCCGACAAGAAACCTTGTACAGGCTTAGCTTAGCTTCCTTATATGGTCTGTATTATACAAATCTTTACAATTATTGGTTGTCTCTTTATTATGGAAAACAAGCCTCACCTCTTTCCTTCTCAGCTCTATTAGGCGAATTAGCAATACTCCGCCTCGCCACATCTTGAAAAGTGACAGGCGAATACATCCTTCTTTCTTCAACTGGTGACGTAATTGTAGCTGTAGGGGTAGTAACGACTTGAGAACTTCTAGAAGCTTGAATAGTCATAAGGTTCCCTGGACTGTTCACTAGAGAATTCGCTCCTGAATTGATTATGGAATTAGGAAGATGGTTTTGCATGATGCTAGCCATGTTAGCTTCTTTGATGATCATCTGTTGTGCTGAGTGTTCAGCAATACTGTCTCTGACATCAGCAGCCCTTTCCCATTCTAGCTCTCTTCCTGGATGTAGTTGTGGTGATATCACTTTGGTAAGAGATGGTCGGGATTCGCGGCCCTCTAGCCAGTACGTTTTCATTGCGCCTGCAACAATGTTAGTGGAGATAAGTAATGATTTGTTCAATCTTTTTCATGGTTCAACTCATGCTGGAAATGTTGTCTAAATATTCAGGCGATCACACTATGCCATTAAAAGCAGAGTAGAGAGAGAGTGGTAGTAAGTATATCGGTAGAGATAATAAGGAAAGTTGCATATCAGAGAAAGACTAACTCTAAAAGGCGAACCAGCAAACAGCAACGTGGTGAACTAATTCCAGAATCCCCTTTGCAATCAAGAAAGGTCTAGTAGTAATAAAAGGCCAAGAAACAAAATGATCCTCACCTTTCCCCTTCACCTGTATCTCCCCTCTCTCCGTCACCATATACGAAGGTGACAGCAGTTCCTGTGTCGTCTGCGAGATATGTATCCTCATGGCCTCAGAAGTGGACTCCATGCGTGAGGCCGTGTTCACCGAGTCCCCGAACAGGCAGTACCGGGGCATCTTGAGGCCTACGATTCCAGCTACTACTGCCCCGGAATGAACTCCCACGCGAATTGATAAGTGGGACCCTGGAATAGAATGATGATGTGGTTTAATCTTTGGAACCTGTCCTACTACATAATAACTTATACCTGCGTTTATATGTAATGACCAAGCAATGGCAGGACCACCTTACCAACCAACCAGGCCTAACTGAGAAGAGCTTTCAGCGGCCTAGGTGCCCAAATAGACTCTAAAATGTCTGGGGCAGAAGGCAATTGGAAACCACTGCTTCTTACTTCCCATGAGAGTTATGGATGTTGCTTATTGACCACGACCACTGTGTCAAGAGTGTCTGAGAAGAAGAATCTAATCAAAAATGTGATCAGCTCCCCTCGGAACAGGTTGAGTCTGGGACTTTCGATAATATACGGGGCTTTCGATATAACTCAAATTCCTTGATTCTCCCTAATATCGAAAGCAGTGAAAAATCTAAATGTTAGTTAGGCAAGTCCTATCCTAAAACTTAATCAAAGAAAACGTTTTAGGAGTTAGCTTTAATCCATTACGCGTCGTATATTTTGTAACTGTTGTGTGGGCGTATAGTCGATATTACCTGTGCTCGGGTCCTTCAGGTCAGTGATAGCGTCCACCATGTCTAGTGCCATGTCGCACACTTTTTCAGCGTGGTTGTCTTCTTTTTCAGGAGCCCCAGACACTACCATGTAAGCGTCACCTATTGTTTCTACCTGTTGAACAATAACAATCGATTTCCATCAGATTTGGAAAAGCAAGCATCAACCCGCGGAATATTATAAACAAACTTTATTGACTGGTGGACTAAACCGATGAAAACCGCAGCTTAGTAGCTAGAGAAACCGCCAAATTTATAGATATTTTTATTCAGTTTACAATGGTTTTACCAAGCATTTCTAGGGACAAAAGTGATTTGTAATGCCAGTGTAAAACTTTCTATGAATTTGGCGGTACATCTTTAATTAAATACAGAGTAGGTTTTAGACTAATGGAGTTTTAAGGACGGATAATTCGCGTGCTTCCTGTAGCAGTCAGTTGAAGCATTTGGGTTGGGCTTAATATACATATACTGATAGGTTTACAAATAGATAGTGATTACTGACCTTGTATACCCTGTTCCTCTCAGTGAGCGTGTCGAATATGGAGTACATGGCGTTGAGCATGGAAACCACCTCCATAGGTGTGATGCGGGAGCAGATCTCCGTGAAGGTCACCACGTCGGAGAACAGGATCGATACGCTGTCGAACATCTGCGGTTGTAGCCGTACTTTAGTTCGACATTCATTGCTTTGGTTCGACACTCATTTTTTTAGTTCGACATTCCTTTCTTTAGTTCAACATGGAGACATAAGACTAAAGGACCGTTATAGCATTTAGTCATTTGTTTGATATACTGGTACTGCTCTGACGGTTCGTTAGTGTAAACTCGTCCCTAAAGGCGGGATTCCGAGCAACGCGGCAGACGGCATACGTCCCTCGATCCTACACAAATTGTCACGATGACACGTGCCGCGACGGCACGACGGCATTCAATTTCTATGAGATCAAGTGACGTCTGCCGTCTGCCACGTTGCTCGGAATCGTACCTTTAGCTCTAATGCCGCAATTTGCTACCGTAGGTAGGTAAGAGTAAGAAAAGTACGAGTAATGCCCCTTGCAAATCTTGTAGTAGGTATCTATGAATGTGTCCTAAAAATCAACTTATGTTACGTACAAGAAAATCAGGCATCACAGTCACTACTATCATAGGAAAGGTTTGCACCTTGGTATCTTAACTAATTTCCGGCAGTTAGGGGCGTCCATAAATTACGTGAGGCGATTTGGGTGCTTTTTCGACCACCCCCCCTTGGTGAGATGTCGTGAGATTTGGCTCGACCCCTTCCCCCCTAAATGCCTCACGTGATTTATGGACGGCCCCATAGTTATTTCCTGTTTATCCTAGTTGATTCTAGATACGAAATCTCATTGCTATTATAATTTGCATCTGTGTCAAGGTAATCTCCTCAATGAAATAGGTATACAGGGTGGATTTTTGAGACGGGGCAGTAAGGGCAGCTACTTGAACCGTTATAGTTACACGAAAACGTTCGTAGGAGACCATCAGTTGGCCTCAAAGAGACTTTTGATCACAGTAAGAAATAGGATCGTTTGGCAACAAAAACTATTTCGAGTTAACTAATCAGCGAGAAAAATGCTAAAATAATATGTTGGTATTTTATCATTTTTCTCGCTGACTGTCCATTTTTCCAAAATCTGCGAATGCAGTTCAGAATATCTCAAAAAGTTAGGGATGGTCTCTTAAAAATGTTTTCGTGTAACTATAACGGTTCAAGTAGCTGCCCTTACTGCCTCGTCTCAAAAATCCACCCTGTATAAAAAATCCTTAATTGTTCGCCTATCACGATTAAAAGTTCACAGTATCCACAACACAGCTATCGGAGAGCTGATCGGACGGGGGTCCGACACGTCCCCGTGTTTATCCGGGGATCTTATGGATTCCGGATGAACGGATCGTCCGGACTGGGATATAGAGAGCCTTTTCAAAAGGACACTTTGAATGTTAGGGAAATGAAAGGAAAAGAAGACCGGCCGCTCATTATAAAATGGATGACAGAACACTCATACATTGTTGCAAGTTGATTGCCTAATATGAGTCACGTTCTGTGAGAGAGTGGTACTACTCTATACCTACACTCAAGCACTAAAGTTGAATTTCTACAACGTCAGGCGCGCACATCAACGAGAGTTTCATCCGACAGTAAAATTACATCTTAGATCGCAAAGCAGCACGAAGTATTCAAATTGAATTTATATTGATGCTGTTCATGTGGAATAGGATACGTTAGAGAAATGTTACAACGTAATTCGTCTGGGGATAACATGCTTTTCTAAAAGAAAATCCAAGGGTTTTTTGATGGAGACAACCATAAATAAATTATAGAAATATTCTCCGAGAAAGAGGGAGATACATACATGTCTGTCCAAAATAGTTTGTCCTACTAAACGGAGTCCATGACATGAACCTAATATTAAGAGGACTGGGTCTAAGCAACCCGGCCGCGTGGCTCAACTAAGCCGTTGATGTCATCACAGTAGGCGTTGCTTAAGTCAGTGTGCTGTTGGCGTTCGTCCCAAATATAATTCTATTCGACACTAGATGGCGTCCCTTTGTACGTCATTTTCATCAACCTACACTTAGTGACATCTAGTGCAAAAAGTTTAACTACGTACTAACATCGACATAAAACGAGGCGAGTAGTTCTGATATTTATCGGTAGATAGATGCCACGCATTTCTTAACCCCCACCACCCGCGCTATCCCGCGCATATTTCCACGCGTTGTTTCATAGAGATATCTACTAAGAACACCTCTTTATTTAGTATTATGGTATTACCAATACGGCTCATTTTCTGGTGAATAGTGCCTTCTCATGTATTTAATAAGTTAATTGTCGAATTGCGAGTGCGATAACAGATGTGTGAATTTCGCTGCATGTAATAGTGCGCTGACAACAAGTTTTTGATGGCAATGTTACAAGGTACCATATCTGCTAAAATAGTACATCAATGTTAGGTTCACTATCATATTCATATTGACTATCTCCTGAGCCGTTTGAAAAATAATGAGACACCATGTACCCTTCGGTCGTTATTAAAAACGCCATCGTTCTCTGAATTAATGGTTATGAATATCGCACTCGAGGGAAATAACCTGCCTATTCCACCTTCCTTATTGTTTTATTTACGCTAATACTTTTATTTATTGCTGTAATTATTTACGAACACTAAATTGCCTGTCAAAAAGTTCTGGGCATTACATTTTCAAAAGAAAACGTACGAATTTATATCCCCCAATGACCCGAAGCGATATTCAAAGCGGTAGAGACAATTTCTAATACATAACTAAAAACGATTCATCTGTTTTGGAGTTACACTACATAAGACATACAGAGAATGAGTATGATAGAGGCGAAGGTTTTAATCTAAAACCCCCATGGACTAATAATTACAAACCAACCTTTATTTGGTTCAAGAGTTAAAATATGTTCTAACGTTAGGCCCATGAGAAGCGACACGAACAGTTTTTACATAAAACACGACTATGTTATTATCATTATAATTATTATAGGTTGTTCGAAGAAATACCAACAGATTTATTCTTAAGAAATACGTGAAACCCTGAATGATCTTGCTCTGGCTTTGTTTAGATTTGGTATAGCTTCTCGTTTGCCTAACTTTATATGTATAAGTGTTATGTCTTGAATTTTATGTGTCGCTAAAATATACTCGTCCATCTCACTCACCTCGCAAGTGTCTATAGGGTTCTCTCCGTTCCGCAGTCTATCAGCGACCTGCTTCGGTATCATCTGATACAGTAGCTCGTCTGTCCTCTTCATCTCCTCGTCTAGTTTCCTCATGGACTCCTCTAGCTTCTTGCTCTTCTGCTGCTCTTGGTCTAAGGCTAGTTTAAGCTCCACAGATTGCTGAGTACCGGCTAACATTAAATCCCTGAAAGTTTTTAAAAT
Source organism: Drymonia ruficornis (assembly GCA_947859195.1). Classification (NCBI taxonomy): domain Eukaryota; kingdom Metazoa; phylum Arthropoda; class Insecta; order Lepidoptera; family Notodontidae; genus Drymonia; species Drymonia ruficornis. Next base: position 6,018,956 of record OX401926.1, on the reverse strand, counting down.
TTTGTCAACTCTTGCCATTTCTGGATGTTTGAATATTCTTTTGTAAAAAATAGTTAAAGTCTCGACTAAACGAAATATTTCCATCACGCTCATACGTTCTGACAATGAGAAGGATGGCAATACAATTAGTTTTCTCCAGTTTAGTTTGTGTGCTAACAGGATCAGCATCAATAGCTTTTGAAGCACAACAATTATCATCATTATCAGTACTTACATGAAAAGAGAAGGAAAGAAAGCTTTGAAGTGGATTACAAAAACTTTTTTGGTTACTGTAAAACTTCTTTTTTCAGAAAAACGGGGCGAAGATAGTCCCTCGTAGGTCTCTGCCGCGCTCACACCTAGGCACTCCTAGCTACCCAATATATAACTGCATCGTAATAGTTACAATACCTCTACCGGTCCTCATGGACACCCTGGTAGAAAGCGACACAGTTCCACCCGGAACCTCTCACTCAGGTCATCTTTATGCAACATTGATCCCTCCTTCCAGTATAAGCTTCATCCATCCACCCATAATTCTTTACAGTCTAGATCTATGTCGACGACTGACCTGCTGAAATCGTGCATGGACAAATCATTGATGTACAGCCCCGTGGAGACCAGGGCAGACAGGTCTGGCATCACAGGAGTGCCCAGGTACATCATCATCCGCCAGTTGTCCATGTAGATCATCTGACCTGGAAATTATGTAAAGTGAAAACTGAACTAAACGTTATCTAAAGCTGGTCGTTTCTAGGAGGAACTGTAAAAAGGTATATAACCCTAATATTTAAGTTCTTCCCCGCATTAAGCTGCCTTTGAGTGTTCGGTGGTAAGGAAATAATTCGGGATGTGATGAGGTTTTCCAAGTGGTAATAATTAATAGCTATTAAAATTATATGTTTACTGATATTAAAATTTATTCTGTAAAATAAGAGTATTTGAAAAGTTGAGAGTGTTCGTCGACTTAGTGCCGCCATACACCTGACTGCTTGTCGACAGCTCTAGAGCAGTTGGTTGCAGTCGACCGCAGTTTCAATACAAAATTTACATTCACCATACACGGGCCGCTCAAGCAGTCGGGGGGCGGTCGATGCGGTCGACTGCAACCAACTGCTTTAGAGCTGTCGACAAGCAGTCCGTGTATGGCGGCGCTTAATATGTCACTGGCTACGTAGTCATTGACGATAGCATCTACTAACTATTAGTTTCCAAAGATTCAGCAACTTCATCTCGCGTTGAGACAAAGTGATTCTTGATATCGAAGAGGAAATTAAAAACTTTCTTTATAATTCCAAAATCCTAAAATGATCTACTCGTCTAACACCAATAAGGCGCATTACTGATACACATTCAAAAGAAAATAGTGAAATCTATAAGCGTAATTACATAGATACTTCAATACATTAACTATCAGTATATAGACCCATAACTTTTATACCTCGAGGAATATTGCTAATAAAACCCACGTCATGAGTAACGAAGGTATAAAATAAAATGGTGACCCAAAAGTGCTCCCTGAAAGCTTATTTTGAAGTGAAACTTCGTGAATTGCCTAGTTACAGTGCAAGTCTGATATATTTACATTATGAAGCGCTAAAATCACTACCTATGTAAGTAATTTTATTCGCAAAAGAGCTTTTCTGACGCCCGTTAAAAATTTAACAGGAAAAATTAGATTCAACAGGTAACTTTTAACGCCCAGCAGCGTTGAAAATACAACGCAATACAATAAAAGCGTACCGCTTAGGGCGAGGCTCCATCTACGCGCTGCGCTGCGTTGCGCTGCGTCGTCGCAAGATTTTGTACTGGCACGTCACCCTCCCCGCTTCGTCTCTCGCCCGCTGACACCTGCGACGACGCAGCGCAGCGCGTAGATGGAGCCCGGCTCTTATGTGTCATTTTAATGATTTTTCAACGCACGTAGACAAAGATCTTGTGCGAATAAACGTGACACTGGAAGCTTATTCTATTTTAGTATACTTTTAAGACCGTGTGGGTGTAAAATATTATTTAACCTGCTTTTTCAACGCGCGTCATAAAAACTCTAGTGCGAAAGAGACCAAAATATATACAGGTTGTGCATTATTTGCCACGTGCTAGCCATCAGCTATATTCTGTACTGTTTACAGCCAAGCTCACAGGGTGGTCTACCTTTGAGATGTAAATTTATAACGTCAGGCAATGGGCGTCCGTCATACGCAAAGCGTTTCTTCGGGGTCATGCCTGGACAGACAATAAAAGAAATCGTTATCTCTTTCGTGTTAAGTTTCTTAATTACCTACTAGCCGTGTGCCCAAAGGGACTGCCATATATTCATGTATTTAACCCCCTATTCCAAAAAGGCTTATGTTCTAAGAAAAAAAAAAAGAAAAAAAATGATAAAAAAATATTTACATACCTATAGATATGCGCATACGCATATATCCCTGTTATGTTATGTTTAGTCATTAAGATCCACGAGAACCTCTGCCGACAAACTGTTTCACAGTTTGGCAGGATGTATGTAAGATACCCATGTATTTAAAGTGAGAAATAAACAATATAAAAAAACACCATACAACTGACTTTTTATTTATAAAGAAGTTGCAACACCAATTCCCATATTTCTAATTTCAAAAATTACGAAATTCTCATTAGATGTGTCCATATGGCGCGCATGCCTCACCCGAGCACTCATATTATGACATAACGTCTATGCGTTCCGACGTCAAAAGTGAGTGCTCGCGCGAGGCATGCGCCTGATGAAAACGCCGCCATTGACTTGGTGGGCCATCATTTTAAAGAAAGCAGAAGACGACTTATATAACTAGCTTCTGCTGGCGACTTCGTCCGCGTTCACTTTAGAATTGGGTCCAAAGAGAAATAAAACATGTGAATAGTTGTTTTTTTTGGTAATCCCACAGGAACCTAACACTTTTCCGGAATAAAAAGTATCCTTTATCTTAATCCAGGTAATAAACTGTCGGCATGCCAAATTTTATCCAAATCCGTTCAGCCGTTTTTGCGTGATTGCGTGACAAACAATCAAAGTTTGATATTTAGTAGGATACTTCGCTATTATAAATGTAGTGTGCAGTCTAGAGTCAGCAGGATTACAATTAGCTTTCCAACCTCATTAAAAATGTTAGTCTTAGCAGCGCTTAAACTTTTAATGGCAACCACAAGGGACCGTAGTGGATACCTACCGTTTTATGGAAATCAAACGGTTTTTCGCTTTCTTTATGCCTATCTCTCCTAATTCCTGTTTATTTCGCTGATTTTTATGTAGCATCATTTTAGCAATTATTACTGAGACGGCAGAGTTATATAGGTACCTATTCAATATTGTAGTTATAGCCTGGCACAGGTATATTTTTTGTAAATATTTTTATTATATAGGTAGTAAGTAAGTAGGTTAATTTATTTTTATGATATTTTGTATATAGTATATATATACTTCGAATAAAACATATTTTAGTTACATACCTACATCAATATTTTAGATGACTTTGTCAGTGACTGGTTTAGAGTATTATCGAAACTAGGGTCCACACTTCGTGACGGCTAAACAACGTTACAAATCGACGATTGCAAAACTTAACCGACCACACATATAAATAACGATTACTTTCCTGCTGAAAGCACCCAATATCGTCGGTGAAGTTCTCACAGTGCCTAAGTAATTTTCTGGCGGTTTTATTATTTTAATGTTTTTCTTCTTATCGTATGGTTATAGTGGCCAACCTGTTGTTAGATTTGATCAAGCCGCCCGAAGGCCTCTGCCTAGGTTTAACGACTTCTGCCTGGAGACGCTCAGTTCAAATGCCCGTAAATGGTCACCCATCTCTAACTAACCTTGCCGAGCGTGGTTTAACCTCCGATAGTTTACCGATCAATGATTGCAGCTGATTATGACTCAAATGCTATTGGATAGAGTAAGATGTCGCGGATTTCAATTACAGAAACCAGTCAACCGACCAATAATGATGCGTTATTTGAAAACAAGTACTACATAAGGATTTTTTTAACCTACAATATCCCACTGCTGGGCAAAGGTATCCCCCAATATACTCCAACTGTCTCTCCACATAAGGCATAGGTAACGTAATTTTACTAAATTTTTTGCTCTCCTGTAAAGTAGCAATTTTTTACTTATGCACTGTTCGAATTTCATCGACGATATGCGTCAGTCTAAAGTAAACGTTGAGTCGTTCAACTTAAGATTGCAATTCCAACGCGTCCAACGTTCCTGTCAAAACAATTTTCTTGTGTGGTATAATAAAAGTTAGCTGTCTGAAAAAGATAAGACGGTCGGTGCGATATATGGACCAGTTTTGCCTGTGTATATTTATTAATTTTCATCTGGTTATGACTACGTTCAGATTGAAGTCGTACGGCAATATGGCCCTTATGCATACTTCTCTTCTCCTCGCCTCTAGTGCCTTCTCACAACTATTTGGTGGTAGAGCCAAGCTGTAGAAATTGACTGCAGCTAACATATGGGCTAACTCGACCGGGGTAGTATCACCCTCTCACAGAAGTTCGGCGTAAAGTAGCTATTACAGCTGCTTATCGTACGATTCGGCAGCCCGGACGAGTAAAATTGAAATGTCTGTTTGTAATGTCCAAAGAACAGCGTTTTATTACTAAATGCATTTATATTATGCGTGTACCTGTATGTTACTAAGTACTAATAACAAAAACACAGTTTTTGTATTTTTTTGTCTGTCTGTCTGTCTGGATGTTTATTCCGGGTAATCTCCGAAACGGCTGGACCGATTTTGACGGGACTTTCACTGGCAGATAGTTGATGCTATAAAGAGTAACTTAGGCTACTTTTATTTCAGAAAATAATTAGCGTTCCGCGCAAAAAGGACGTAGTCGCGGGTAATCTTTTTCAAAAATGTACGCGTACAAATTCGCGCGCACAGCTTTTTTTAAATAAAAGTGTATCCAGTTCTGTTGTGAATAAAGTTTGCTTACACTTTGGCAAAATAATGTACACGCAGCTGTCGCTTGGAGATGAGATTTTGGGATTGTTTTCTCCTAATATTTGTTCGGTTTGTTTTGTCAAGGTTATCATTACGTAACGAGTCTCCAAATTGTTATCAACGAGATGGGACGAAACGCCCAGGGGAATGAAAAAATGTGGTTTTGTTAATAGAATGAAATGAGACGACGTAGCATGACACCTATATAGTAGGTTTTTTTATACTTGTCCTATTTGTTAAGCAAATATGGCGTCCAGCGGGGCGATTGCGTAACTTTTTTGTCAATGTTTCAATTGGTTTCGTTCATCCTGTGTCAATTATATACGAAACCAATTGACAAGTGACCAATTGACTTTGCTTACCAAATAGGAAAAGTATAAAAAAACGTGCTATACCTTAAACCTCATTTTCTTAAAAATCGGCCAAGTACGTGTCGGACTCGCACATAAAGTGTTCCGTACCACCGTAGAATAAAAACGTCAAAAATATCAAGTATCGTGTATGGGGACCCCCGTTATTTTTAAAATTTATTGAATTTTTAGTATCTGCTGTCGTAACGGCAACAGAAATACACATTCTGTGTAAATTTCAAATCTCTACCTATTTCGGTGCGTGAGATACAGCCCGCTGACAGACGGACAGCGTAGGCTTAGTAATAGGGTCCCGTTGACACCCTTTGCGTACGGAACCCTAAAAAGGAGAGTATGTAGTAGCCAGGTACTCCACAAACCTTTAAGCCTCAAGTTCTTCTCCGTAGCTCCATCAGTCTCATCTGACAGTCTCAGCAGCTGACAGCGTTTGTCGGGAGCCTTCTCATGTATCACAGCTTCCACCGTCACCAGCTCGAAGATGTTGTTAGTGCGGTTCAGTATCTAAAAGGATATTGATCCGTAAAGATATGAGAGATAAGTCGCAATTTTCCGGAGCGAATTGAATGCTGGTGTGAAAGTTGTGTCGATGGTGGTCTCATATGGTGTCTTAAAGCCAAGCTACAGCCAACGGGTAGTACCTACCACCCTCTCACAGAAAATCGGCGTAAAGTAGCTATTACAGCTGCGTTTCGTACGATGTGTGAGAGAGCCGGAAGCCTAACCCTTCTCCTTTTCCTCTGTCCCACTTCCCTTCAAGGCCCTAAGTCGCTTAGCCTTTGCCATTGAGCTGCTATAGTAATCAAACATCTGATTGGATCGTTGATTCTGATCGACCAATCAGAGGGTCACTATAGCAAAACGCTGCAGTTGCGCCACAATAGCTGGCCCTGGGGCCTTACCACGACCTCTTATTGCGATTCAATTACAGGAACGTTTTAACGATTCAGCGTCTTTTTGTGCAATGACGTATCTTATTGTCATGACAATAAGAAACGTCATTGCACAAATGGCCGCTGAAACGTTAAAACAAAACTGCTATAAGAGGTGGTGGTAAGCCCCCTGGTGTAGAGCAATGCCGTTGGAATTGCAAGCATCTATAGGCTACGGTAACTGCTTAACATCAGGCCGTACACTTGTTTGTCACCTTAGTCAGATACACAAATAAAGAACGTGACTTACAGTTTGAAATTTGAAGGCTATGAGCGGGCGCACTAGATCGAACCAATTAGTAATCTTCTTGCCGACTAGGTCGGGCAGGATCACCATCAGGGAGTTGCCGATGCTGCGGACCACCATATCTGAACTGCAACAGAGGGGTCACTCAGACAGATAAAATAAATATCCTGGGACATTCTTTTTACACACGGCTACCTGATCCCAAACTAAGCAGAGCTTGTACTATGGAAACCAGATAACTGATATTACTACATATACTACTTTTTGTTTGTAAATACCAGAGGGCCTACTCTGTTTCAAACGAAAACGAAATTTCGGACGAAATTCGCGTATTTCCCACTACGTTTCTCATTGATCCCGACATTTCTTACGAACGAAAATTGTTTCACGTCTTCGTCGTGGTCGAATCTAAACGTCAAACAATTTCTGTTCGTAAGAAATGTCTGAATGAATGAGAAACGTAGTAGGAAATACGCCTATTTCGTCCGAAATGTCGTTTTCGTTTGAAACAGAGTAGGCCCTCAGAGTTGGGCAACATTTAATTTCAATTAAATTAATTGCAAATTGCATGTGGTGTCACAATCAAAAATTAATTTTGATTTGCTTGCCAATCGCGAAAAAATCACGATTAATTGTTAATTGTGACACAACCTGCAATTTGCAATTAATTAATTGCAATTAAATTTTGCCCAACTCTGGTAAATACATACTTAATATACATAATTACACCCAGACTCGGGACATACAGACATGTTCATGCACACAAATGCATGTCCCGGGTAGGAATCGAACCTACGACCTGCAGCTTGATAGGCGGAATCTTACCAACTACGCCAACGGGCCCGTCAAACAGACATATATGGCTACCTACCCAAGGTCTCTTGGTAGGTAGGCATATATTGCTTTCCCGAAGAAGTTTTACCTACCCAGTGGGGCCACTTCGAAATACGAAACGAAACGTTTCAGCTGACGGATCGTACGTTTTCCTACTCCGAAAGTGAAGGCCTACTCTGTTTCAAACGAAAACGAAATTTCGGACGAAATTCGCGTATTTCTTACTACGTTTCTCATTGATTCCGACATTTCTTACGAACGAAAATTGTTTGACGTTTAGATTCGACGACGACGAAGACGTCAAACAATTTTCGTTGTAAAGAAATTACGGAATCAGTGAGAAACGTAGTAGGAAATACGCGAATTTCGTCCGACATTTCGTTTTCGTTTGAAACAGAGTAGGCCCTGTGTTTCGAAAGTGTTCCGGATTCTTTCGGAGTATGGTCCACTAAAGAAGAAACGTGAAATCACGACTATCGAATTCGAACTTCGGATCCGAATCCGAATAAGTTACTTACTTGTCGAACTGTGAGTGCGATAACAGTGTGAATTTTGCTGCAAGTAGTGGCAGCACAAGTTTAGTAATTGCAATGTAGGAGGGACCATATAGATGGGGAAGCGAGCGTACAATTCGTGGATTTGCACGAGCGTCGTCCACACCTAGTAGATTCGGTAGATGAGATGATAGGAAGAATACATTGTTCTAGATGTTTCCACTTTCAGCGGTGGGGGAAGCGTATTCATGAAAAAAAATTTTTTTTTGTATAAAAAGCAATGACATAAAATTACTCGAGCGCGTCAGAATTTGTAAGCATCTATAGGCTACGGTAACTGCTTAAAATCAGGCGGGCCGTACGTTTTTTGCCACAGACCTATATTAAAAAAAAAACTGAGGGGGTGAAAAAGTGAAACTTCCAGATGCTCCCATTTCTTAGACTGACGATCAAATTAGCAAAATTGACACTTTTGACACTTCTTAGCTAGTAATGAATCCCCCTTATCTTAATCTGACGAGTTCGAGTATTTTAAGATGGTCTAATTTTTTTGGTTCCCCTGAGCAAACCCACCAATATTAAGGGCTCATAATTTTTTCAGGTTCTTATCAATATGTAAGCTATCTCCCTTATCTTAATCTGATGCGCTCGTGCAAAACCAGAAACCTCTTCTACGGCTCCCCATCTAATACCTATTATCTGCTAAAATAATACATGCCCACGTCTAACGGTTCACGCTTACATTAAAAGATGTTTTTTTCTACTTTTCCCTTATTCAGCACAGACACCAATAAAAATATGGTCTTTTTGTGTAGTTATTTGAATCCACGACCGCTCATAGTACGTACCAAGATATTAAAAACATTTTGGTTCAAAATTAAATTACGATGTTAATTAAATCCGCCAAATGTAGAAAATGAATACCTATTTAGCTGTAGCTATCTACCTATTTAATATTTACGTTGAAAACAAGGCATATCACATTTGGCGCGTAACGTAATTAAATTTCCTTGTTTGCTGTTGTATATCCATATCCCAACCACATAATAATTATTGTGGACAATGCCACGCCACAAAATCCTTTGTCAGCATTTCCCTGTCTAACAAAAACAGAAAAAATCGTATGCTCATGCCCGTATACTAGTGTTGTTACGAACAACAGCATCATTTTTGATATCAGCACCAGCATTTGCATTGATTGATGCTGATTATTTAATGTTCTTCTTATCGTATAGTTAGTGGCCAACGTGTGTAAGTGTGTCTGTTTGTTCCGGCTAATCTTCGAAACGGCTGGACCGACTTTGACGGGACGAATAAGTAACGTAGTCTACTTATTTTAAGATTTATTTGTAAAATGTCGCGCGTACGCAGTCGCTGGCACAGCTAGTAAAAAGTAAAATATTAAAACGATTCTTTTTTTTGAATGCCAAGGCAAACTTTACCAGTTTTGGACATAAATTCACGATGGTCAGTAATTTTTCCCTTGTTTTTTTTAAAGAAAATTATTAAAATCAGCATCCGCAGAAAAAAACAACTATTGTTTTTTACTCACCCAAAGACAATACAGAAGGGGAATATTTCAAAGAGCACGGACGCGCTGATGGGGAGATGTTTCTCCTCCCTGGTCATGGCGAGGGAGGCGAGGGTGAAGGCGCGGTTGTCGAAGGTCAGCTGGAAGGTCACGTGCACCGTGTCGAACAGCAGCTCCTCGCGGACCAGCTCTATCCGCATTTCCTTGTGGTAGAAGTGACGGGCTACCTGGATGGAAGATGCTTGTTACGAGTACCTATCGAAAACAGTTGAAAAATCTGTTTTTAAAACCCATCTTATTCGTATTTTTTTTAATATATGGGTATTTTTTTTACCAATAAGGCGGCAAACAAGACGGCCCGGCCCGCCTATTAGTCTGATTTATAATTAGACGAAGTAAACTGACAGGTGCAAATGTCACGTTTCGATATAAATAGAACAAATAAGGTTCAAATTCATAGAACAATGACATTTTCAGCTGACAGTAAGTTTAATTAAAAAAAAATCGGACTATAGGTCAAATTACGAAAAGGCATTTCCGGAATTTGCTCCGGGCGGGAAACGAACCCGTAAGCCCGTAGTGAGCCGAGTGGCCTGCTGCTCTGTTACTACGTTCGTCAACAATTTTAGTGATAATAATTATTATGCTCATTGTATATTAATTACTATAAGCGCCATCTATATAATATTATTTGTATTAATACATTATAGATGCAATAGATGGCGATAGTATCGACAAGACTTGTCTACATAAAGTGATGCTTATTTTTAACACATCGATCACCGGGGGCGTAGCTCAGATGGTAGAGCGCTCGCTTAGCATGTGAGAGGTACCGGGATCGATACCCGGCGCCTCCAAGGTTCTTTTGACACTTTTTGTAATATAATTTGATTTTCCACGGTTTTTAATCATTTACGCGGTAATAAATTTTTTAAGAACTACGAAACAGCAGTTTATTTCGATATTGTATAGTCCGTTAGACGGGCCTATTTTTACCAATTTTAATCGGAATATTAAGGTAATAAAGCCAAGCTGTAGCCAATTGACTGCAGCTCATATGCGGGCTGGGTTGACCGGGGTAGCACCACCCTCTCACAGAAGATCGGCGTAAAGCAGCTATTAGGTACAGCTGCGTTTAGTACGATGAGTGAGAGATCCGAAAGCCCAACCCCCCTCCCCCTCCCTCCATCCCAATCCCCTTCAAATCGGCAATGTGCGAGCAATGCCTTTGGTATTGCAAGCATCTATAGGCTACGGGCAGTACGCTTTTTTGACAACGCAGTCGTATAAAATAATAATAATAATAAAGTCATTAATAAAATTATGACGTTAGAAAACTCACCTCTCTTATCTGGCCCATCGCATAATACACAAACCCTCTTCTCTTCGATCTGTAATGTAACGTCAAGCCCTGTCGAGTTTCATTCTCGCATATAAAACTAGGCGCCCTCATCCTAGGGTAACTGAACTTCAAATACTCGTGCAGATTGTCCAATCCGTTGAGGAAATCCCTCATGTGCCTCCCCAACACTGATAGTACTCTGTCGTACCCGTATTGTGACACAAATCCGACGAAATAAACGCCCATTTGGTCCATAAATTCTCTTTCTGTGATGCCGAGTACCTGAAACGAAGCGCCTGTTAAAAGTTTGATAGCAAAGTTTTGTTTTGAGGATTTGTACTGTTGTTTTGTTTAGAGGGGTAAGATAGAATAGAATTGAATTTACGTAAATATTTCAAAAAGAGAGAGATTTGCAGAGTCTTTGTTCATGTTTCTTTGAGTTTCGGAAATTACTTGGTTTATGATAGTTCAATTAAAGGTAACAAGAAAAACAAAATGTATTTTATTAACAATAAGGTCGATAATACAATATCAACTGTACCGTATACTACAACTTTTTTTGTATAACTTGCAGCAGACAGTGATTCATAATTTCAACAAGTTTGACATCGGGGGTGTAACTCAGTGGTAGAGTGTCTGCTTCGCATGCTGAAAGTCCTGGGTTCAAATCCCAGCACCTCCAAATCGAATTTTTTGATTCTAATGAAGTGATTTTTGTATTCCCATTTTTATTTTCGTCTATCTTTTCTAACCGACTTCAAAAAGGGGAGGTTGTCAATTCGACTGTATGTTTTCACCTCCAAACCGAATTTTTTGATTTTAATGAAGTGATTTTTGTATTCCCTTTTTATTTTCGTTTACCTTTTTAACCGACTTCAAAAAGGAGGAGGTTGTCAATTCGACTGTATGTTTTTTTTTGTTGATGTTTTTTTTGTGTTTGTTAATTATGGTTGACCAGGAAAATATGATATTTACTAGAACAAAATTTAAAAAAATGTGCAAAACGTAATTTGGCCCATGAGGGGATCGAACCCGCGACCTTCGCGTTATTAGCACGACGCTCTAACCAACTGAGCTAATGGGCCGATGAACAAGATGTTGAAATATAATGTCACATTATTTCACATCTTACGTCATAGGAACCCACAGTTTCTCAATCGTGGGAGCGCGAGCGTGATGCCATAGGGATACGAGAGATTGAGAAACTATTATTGGGGATTTTACAAAAGACTCCTCGTTCAAATTCTCGTTTTGTTATTTTGCTTTGTGTCGGGCGGGTAACTACCTACCAGATTTTTTTTTTAAATTTCAAAACAAAAAAGATCTTGTAAAATGTCTTATACATATTTATATTATAAAGCAAGTATTTTTAAATTTTGTTATAAAACCCTGCCTATACGTACGATGGGTACAGTATTCAGTGGCATTTCGACTGACGTATTCGTTCTTCGGAAATCGGCAGGCAGGTAAAAAGTCGGTCCCGGTTGTTGTCTTCTAGGCAGCAGTCGTTTACTTAACTACGTGGCCAACTAGGCACTGGGGTATAAACATCATTTTATAATAAGTCAATGATTCCGCGGTCCGTCCACAACGTAGTGAGCCTGGGCGAATGCCTGGGCACTCCTGTGGTAGTAGCTCCCACTACGTGGTGGACGGACCGCGGAATCATTAACATCCTAATAATATTATAAATACGAAAGTAAGTGTGTGTGTGTGAATGTTTGTTACCACGTATCTCCATAACTACTATACCGATTTTAATGTGTGAAACGTAGACAGTGTAGGCGCTGGAATAAGACAGGCTTAATCTTATACATCTCTTTACACGCGGGTAGTGATGGGATGTTCTCGAGAACATTCTCACCCTTGGAAACTTACTCGTGAGAATTTTTGAGAATCTTATATTTTGGGTGACGCCATCCTAACTTTAAATCTTAAAAACAATTAAAACCACCATACTTGCATGTTTAATGAGGTTTATGCCAAGTTTAACATGCTTCAGAAGATAAATTCTCGATTTTCTCACGAGTAAGTTTCCGAGGGTGAGAATGTTCTCGAGAACATCCCATCAGTACACGCGGGCGAATCCGCGGGGCACAGCTAGTATTATCATAAAATGATATTTATATTCGAGTGTCTAGTTGGCTTGGTGTGGTAGTTAGGTTGGTAGTATTGGTAGTTTTACCTCCTGTGCTTTCTTCGCGAGCCGTGTGATGAGGTTCTCGGGGTAGACCTGGTGGACGGAGAAGGAAGGCTGCTCCACACCCGCTTGCCTCCGGATGTCCTCCCAGCGCTCCTCGCCGTACGTCTGCCGGATGTACTCCGCCATGTTTTCCAACAGGAGCCCGTACATTGTGGGACCTGGGGGGAAGAAGTTATATGAGTTCTTTGGATAAGACGGACCTGTTTCAGAATAGTCAGATAACTTTTATTTATCAAATAAATTTGACGTGTTGATAGGATATCTATGGGAAAACTGTAATTAGGTACATCAAAATTATTTGCAGAACAATCTGTAAAATAGATCTCAAGGTTGATTGGTTGATCGAAATTGAGATGCTGTTTTAGACAAATGTTCTATACATTAAACGTCAAACTGCATCTTAAGATCGATCTCAACTTTGAGATGCATTTATTAATACGAGTCTGTTCTGAAGGTCTCTGACTATTCAGCTATTAAAATATTTTTATAGAATGTTTTATAGCGCCTCTATCGGCCATCCGAGGAACGAATAATCTGCAAAGTCCATTTTCTTCGTCCATAGTACAGTAGAATTAGGATAGACATAATGCTAAGTATAACGATAAGTTGATAGAAAAATACGTACTATGTTATAAGTACCTATTCCGATAGTCGTGCCACAAACCCACCCAGTTCCGGTGGCCAGAAATCGAAACTAAATTGATTACATGAAACTTATATTTCCTTTTGCGTCGTCAGCCGCAACCTTGCCACATTAACTTAGTTATGCCACAGAATAGTAATGCCTAAGATATTTACTAGTACAGTCCTTGAAAGAAAGTTATAGGTCCATACAAAAAACTGGGTTAAAACTCAACACAAACAGATTCGTAAAAACGCCGTCCAAAAGTAGTTTACAAGATAAATGTTACCATTAAGTTGGGATCGGAATGTTTGGGCTTTTTCTATTGGGTTGTATTTTGACCTTGGACCCAGAGGGATGTGGGTTGACCTTCAGACCGTCGAAGACGAGGGCTTCGAGTCTCTTAACAATTGACAATTGCGAAACCACAGTCAAACCGATTGCACGGTTTTGTAGGACTAACGGCCGAATAATCGTACGCAACTTAAATTTGAGAGCTGCTTAACTTTGACACGCCATACAAAAATGACAGTTAAACGTCTCAAACTGCTAAGTGGGACTTAAATATTTAAGTAGCCTTTGAGTATTCGGCCGTATGTATAATAGTACCACATAATTATGGAATAAATAATAAATAAACCAATAAACAACTGATCTTTAATATTCTTCGTAGGCATGTCAGGCATTACAAACAGACACTTTCATATTATTTATTTGTATAGATATTGTGTAGATTACCTAATACTGTAACTCTAGGTACAATTTTGGTTAAGTCCCATTTAGCTCTTAGAGACTTTAATCCGTCATTATCGTACTCGACATGAAGCTGCTATCAAACTTGAGTAACATTGATTAGTGAATAAAGTCATAAAATTTTAAACTGTCCTCTCAATATCTTCATCTTTCTTAATAAGCCAGTTTGGACATTTCTAGGCCGCGCTAGGCTTTATTGGACACATTCTGTGTATTTGTAGCGTGTTAGGAATCTAATATATTTCCATCCGTTTGATGTTGAGTGAACTAACATTGTTTTGGTTCTCTATTTTTAGGGTCCTAGGATCTTAGGACTTCTAGGATCACTTTGATGTCCGTATGTCTGTCTATCCGTCTATCATGATTGCACAGTCCATACTGCTGGTATTAGAAATATGTAATTTTGTTAGTAGGTATACTGTCAAAATTACAATAGGTACCTTTTATAGCGTAGAAATAGGCCAAGTAAGGATTTCGAAAAATGCCGCCCTTAAGCGAGTAAAATAAGTAGTGAAGAGTGAGACCAGTGTTTTTCTATTGGTTTTTAGCGAGCAGACTCGGGTGCCAGTGTGACTATGGCCTAAATCCCACTCGCATTGAGGGGAGACCCGTCCCTAGCTGTGGGACATAAAAGACAGATAAGTTAGATATTTAAAAACTTTGAAGACAAAACATCGTTAGGAGAGATGTTTTTATTAGTAAAAATATAAACTAGAGGATTTTCATTAGACACGTATTATATGTATTAAAGTCTCCATAAAAAGTGTTTATTATGTAATTGTGTAAAAAAAGGTCTAAACCTACCTATACGTATAATAAAATACATGGTTTGTTGGTGGTTTATCTTTAGGCATGACTCGATTTATGATCCATTGTTTTACCATGTAACAGCCATAAAATTCATCTTTTCGGGAAATAAGAATTTTAACCCCTTTAAAATGCCTATAAACAGCTCGTATAAGTCTTTTTTATTGGGACTAAGCCTGCTACACACTCCCACCACAGTAACTTCTGTAAGCCAGTATTGACAAAGGTGTCCAACGATGAAGCTAAATTTGACCCTCGACGACTGCCGGGGAAAGGGTACCTAAGTTGTCTTGGAACCGGCACGATTTTAAGAAGAGAAAATATAGGAGGAGTTGGAAGAAGATTATCCACTTCCCCATAAGAAGTTTAAGAATAAGAAGTCAGTATAAGAAGTCTAGCTGATATTGTTTTTCTTTAATGTACTTTTAAAACTTATTAAAATTAATGAATTTTCTGGCAATTTCCGATATACCAAAACTGTCTCTATTTATAAACGTCATGATTTAAAACTGACTCAAAATTGTTTCAATAGTTTTGATTCCAGCACGATGAACAGACGAGTTCGGGGCCATTCCATTGTAATAATAATATAGAGTGTAGAGATCTATCGTTATAGCAGTCACAGCAACGATTCCAGTAATAACGATCGTAGAGTCGATTACGGAAAGATCGTTTCCGAGGCGGATTCAAAGACAGAACCATTCGTTACATAACGAGACGTAACGTGAAATGTAATGTAATTGAATCCGTGTCTATTTGAATAATAGTTAATTGTGTGCCTTTAATAGAACAAAGCCTTATCCAGCTAACGTATTCACCGAACCAAGGCCCCAATTTCACTGACAGAAGTTAAGGCCAAGTTCACATGAAGTAATCTTCCCATCACTGAAAATACCGTCGTCGTCGGTGCATAGAACATGATAAGAAAATGCTTCGAGCGTCTTGAGAGGGAATTAGTTATCTTCCATTTGCAGAATGTAGCTAGGTGGCAACAAATGTATTGAAAACTTTCGCTAAGCGGGTATAGTAGGTATACAGGGTTATTGGTAAAACACTAACAACCTTGCAGGGGCGTATTACTGACATCAAAAACAAACTTTTGTTCTATGACTTTTTCAAAACAATTTTTTTTTACAAAAAATCACTTTCTAAAATGTATGTTTTTTTTTTCTCATATAGAGGCAAGCCATGGTACGTGGTTGTATTCCATTTTGCCCAAAAGTACCTAAACGTACCACGGCTATTCTCTGGATGAGCATATTTTCTTGTTTCATACATTTTAGAGTGTGATGTTTCGTTATTTTTTTTGTTTTGTAAAAAGTCATAGAACAAAAGTTGTTGTTTTTGATGCCAGTAATACACCCCTGCAAGGTTGTTAGTGTTTTACCAATAACCCTGTATAGAATTTCTAGTGTAAAATTCCGTAGAAAGTATGAAAAATGCTTGCGGTGTTGACTTATTGAGTTGACTGTACGATCCAGATAGTCAATTTTGTAGAATTATATTCGCTAAATTTATCGTTTAATAAGAATTTGTCTCCATACTAAACTAAATCTCACTAAAGGTGGTAGGGCCAAGCTGTAGCCAATTGACTGCAGTACCACCCTCTCACAGAAGAACGGCGTAAAGCAGCTATTACAGCTGTGTTTCGTACGATGAGTGAGAGAGCCGAAAGCCGACCCCCCCTTCCCCTCCCTCCATCCCACTACCCTTTAGTTCGGCAATGTGTGAGCAATACCTTTGGTATTGCAAGCCTCTATAGGCTACGGTAACTGCTTAACATCAGGCGGGCCGTATGCTTTTTTGCCACCGCAACCTATTAAAAAAAAAAACTAATTAGGGATGCGCTTGTAGCGACCTCACATCTCGTTACATACTACACTTTACGATGCCACCAATAGATGGCGCTAAGTGCACGCTCCAGTACAACATGCGAGTTTACATAGAAATCCTGAATCACGATATCAAGATTCTCGGGGCACATCACTATATAAAGAAGACCACGACAACTACCATTGGGGCATAGCGGCCGCCCCGCCAGGCACCACCCGCTTGGCTGGAACATCTTCCCTTTTCTCCTAAACGCTGATTAACAAAAACGTCAAAAAGCTACAACTTGTTCCACGCAAAGTATTAAATAGATAAGGAGCAAAGACGAAAGGGTCAAACAAATTGTCAAAATGAGTCGATTTATATACATAGCGCGTTACCACCGCTTCTAAACAGGGACGATTGACGCAAAATCTTATTCAATCCGATAAATTACGATCGGATTGTTTGAATAGTGATCGCAAGCGTTATGCGAGAGTATTATGCGTCACTAAATAATCACAAACACATAATCACAGCCGCAGTTAGGGGGCCATCCATAAATTACGTCACACGTAAAGGGGGGGAGAGGGTCGACGAAATGTGACATAGTGTGACAGGGGGGGTGTCCTAAGTTTCGTGACGTCACATTTAAAAGTCTAATATATCTAAGTATTAAAACCGAAATTTGAACTGTTAACGAAAAAGTTGGAAAATTTCCGAAAATTTTAAAAAAATATGTGACGTCACACTAGGGAGGGGGGAGTCTGACAAATGTGACCAGCTGTGTGACAAGGGGACAACCAAAAATCATGAAATTCGTGTGACGTAATTTATGGATGGCCCCTAGTCAGAGATATCTCACCAAAAATTTCAGATGGAGCATTGATTTCTTGGGTTTAGGTTTATTAGGGCTGTTGGTGAGAGACACATCGTGTGAGGCGAGACGTGTCCGTCCAAAATTGTTTGTCCTTCTAAACGGAGCCCATGAACATAGTACGATTCAGTCGCTCGCCAAAAATAATGTTGAAAACATGTCAGTAGTACATCTACTGGTGAATAATGCTTTCTTATGTATTTAAAAAGCTAATTTTCAATTGACGATTGAGATGTGTGAATTTCGCTGAATGTAGGGATGCGCTGAGCACAAGCTTAGTAATTGCAATATAAGAGGGTACCATGTCTGCTAAAATATACATCAATGCATGGCCCATATATTTTTGCAGATTGAAGAAGATAGGAGAGGAAAGAGAATATTTTTTTGAATATTTTCTGGACTTAAGTTTATATACTTAGGTAATTTTTAATTCAGCAGCTGACTACAATAATTACACAATTAAATTAATTAACACACGGAAAACAAGCTGAATGGCGAATTAGAAATAACGGCCGCCATATTAGGCGGGCGCGCGGATTTGGCGCGGCTCTGCGCGTGCGCACGCTGTCGCAATGTCGCATTGTGTTGCTATTATTAGCAGTAGTGGCCATTGTCCCGGCTATAATGCCTTAGCAACGGTCGGTAACTGGCCTTAGAACTCACTATGGTGTGGACTGCGCCTATAATTTGTTGCTTAAAATATAAATGGTTCATCGTTGTATCTTTGATGCTTGAAGTGAATAACAAAGATATTAGAGTGACTACTCTAGTTATAGAACAGTAGTAAAAAAGTGCGAGTAGGACTTGTGCCCTGAGGGTTCCGTACAATTTTTTATGGAGTTAAATATTCAAAATTCAGAAAAAATATATTTGTTTTGTAATGAGCAGCCAAAATAGTAATTTTCGTGTCTCTAGCTTGTAAAAAATGGGACCCCCATACAAGCCTTCCCCCATAAGTCATTTCCCTTTAAATCATTTACCACTTTGCCCTAAAGACCCTCATCGGACCACGGCTATCCTCTAGATGGGAATATTTTCTTGTTTCATACTTTTTAGAATGTGTTTTTTAAATGTATTATATATATATTCTTAAATGTATTATGTATTTAAAAAGTTATAGAACTCGGCAGTGGTAGCCGATTGGTTAAGCACGCGTCTTGCAGGCTTAAGGTCCTGGGTTCAAACCCTGCCTCACACCTCTGGATTTTTCGGAATCTATGTGTGAATCATAACTTTAATATGATTATCATTTGCTTACGGTGAAGGAAAACATCGTGAGGAAACCTGCATGTCTTTAGACATGTGAAATCCACCAACCCGAACTGGGCCAGCGTGGTGGATTATGGCCCGAATCCCAATGTTAATAATACAGTTGCAAGGTTGTTAGTGTTTTACCAATCACCCTGTATATCGTCCTCCATTTTAATCCGGACCCAACCTTCCAGTGCGTCCTAGACATTGTTCGCCAAATACCAGACCGATATTATCATAGTATTGCGAATCGCATTGTCCGTTACCCTCGAGTATTTTTAGACCCCCGACCTTGTGGCATCCTGATTTATATTCCGTCGCACTTTCGCTATTGTCCCAAAAAGGGAACTGCGCGTGAGACGGTTTTTGAAATAGAAAACATAATCCAAATATTTGATATTAGGCTCTAACCGAGAGTCGCAGATAATTCGCGCATAAGTTGCTTGACAAAAAACTGCGATTTTTCCGCAGCAGTGTGTTGAACGTCCCTGTAGTTTTAAATTAATTTAACGACTTAGGCACCACTCTTTCCTTTCCCGATAACTTATCTAGAAGCCACTGCCCCCCTAGACAAGTGGCATGAACGCTAATCGAATAGAATAGAATAGACTTCACAATGTATGGAAATGTCAAACGTCGCTATGTAGATCAACAACAAGTTGCTATGTAGATCACGTGACTTATGTCATGTCCATACATGAAGCGTAGCGATTTCAAGGAAGGCTTGTAGACGTCAGCCACTTGTCTAGCCCTTCTGGACTGTAGACGTGTGGCGTTACATTATTTTCACGAAACGTAACGTAACCGGTTACGTCAAAGGCGTCACCGGTTATTTAATAGGTGATTTTTGTAACTGGTTATTTTTGTAACCCTATGGTTTTCGTCACTACTAGCTTCTTGTATACAAAAATACAAACATTGTTATTTGTTACTTTTAGATGTCTATGGGTGACCGGTGATATAATACCTATGATGTAGTTTGGGCTACAGCTAAATAACCTGTTACAAAAATCACCAGTTACTCGTTCGTCGCGTAAACAGTGATTCGGTGAATTAGCTCGTAACCAGTTAATGTAACCGGTGACGTGAAATAACGCTCACGCCTACTGGACTGTCAATTTAACGTCAATAGATGTGTCCATATAGCGCGCATGCCTCACCCGAGCACTCATATTATGACATTACGTCTATGCGTTCCGACGACAAAAGTGAGTGCTCGCGCGAGGCATGCGCCTGATGAAGACGCCGCCAATTATGTTATCAATAATCTGGCCAATGTCTTCAGCCAACTCTCTAACTTCTATCGCTAGGTACTTACCCGTAAAACTCTACGGGGATGAATAATGTGGTAGAGCATTATCCTAATCTTTTGATTGATATGTCATTCGATTCTGGATATTAGCATTTTATATCTCTAAGGGAGGTCCAACTTTGATAGCTATTTGATTGATCTACGGATTTTGAAATAAATAATTGGTGGTAGCCAAGCTGTAGCCAATTGACTGCAGCCCATAAACGGGCTGGCTCGACCGGGGTAGTACCACCCTCTCACAGAAGATCAGCGTAAAGTAGCTATTACAGCTGCGTTTCGTACGGTGAGTGAAAGAGCCGGAAGCCTAACTCCCACCTCTTCCCCTCCCTTCGTTCCAATCCCCTTCAGGTCGGCAAGCATCTATAGGCTACGTTAACTGCTTAACATCAGGCGGGCCGTACGCTTGTTTGCCACCTCAAACCCATAAAAAACACAAATATATTTTATTCTAAGTTATATACCTTACTTCTCCCCCTCGCATTGAGGGGAGGCCCGTGCCTAGCAGTGGGACGTTAAAAGGGCTAAATTATTAATTAATATTATTACATACCTTACTTCTAATGAACCGTCTCATTTATGAGGACCACTTTCTGCCTCTGTTAGTCTTCGATTCAATTAACGAGTAGGCTGGTACCTTAAAAGTACATAAGATATATACTTGAGCCAACCCAAGTTCAAGTTTGAGGTTGACCTTTGTTAATTAGGTTTGGAAAACTCCTAGTCGGAAGATAAAGAAAGTTGGGGAGACGTATCCAATTGAAACAAAAAAAAAACTATAAGTACCTGCCTATTAAGAACGGCGATCGATTTGGTGCGTCCAGATGCCTCGCATGCCTCGCCCGAGCACTCATGTTACGACATTCTGTCTATGCGTTCCGACGTCAAAACTGAGTGCTGAGTGCGACAGAGTATAGGCTGGTTTACGGTACCAGAAGGGCTAGACAAGTGGCTGACGTCTACGAGCGTTCCTTCAAATCGCTACGCTTCATGTATGGAAATGACATAAGTCACGTGATCTACATAGCAACTTGTTGTTGATCTACATAGCGACGTTTGACATTTCCATACATTGTGAAGTCTATTCTATTCGATTAGCGTTCATGCCACTTGGCTAGAGGGGCAGGTGGTTGTAGATTCGAGTCCCGTCTGAGCAAATTCCTGATTGCACGGGTAGTACACGCATTTACCTAGACTTCGTTATTTATAGAGATCATAATCATAGCATTTCTAGGAACAAAAGTTATTTGTAATTTGTACCTTATGCCAGTGTAAGTCCAGTAAGTTAATTTTTTCTATAAATTTATTGTCCAAAAATACACAAATATTTCGATATTAATTTTACAAAAATGTTGATCGCTTTTATGTATTCTGACGACTTTTCGACAAGTTTGATATTAAATTATGCAAAAAGTATTCCATTCAGGGACAAAAGTTGCCAAAGTGAAAATGGAGTTCGACATTGCCTAGCCAAAAAGCTCGTCTGTTAATCAATGAGAGAGAAGTTGGGATCAACTGAAATTATTTTTCATTTGTTGGAAAGGGGCCATCCATAAATTACGTCACACGTAAAGGGTGTAGGGGCATAGGTCGACGTAATGTGACATTGTGCGACAAGGGGGGGAGGGGTTCTAAGTTAAGTGACGTCACATTTAAAAATCTAATATATCCAAGTATTAAAACTGAAATTTGAACTTTTAACGAAATTTTTTTAAAAATTCTGAAAATTTTAAAAAAAAATGTGACGTCCCACAGGAGGGAGTTTTGCAAATGTGACCAGCTGTGACAAAGGGGGAGAGTCTAAAAATCATGAAATTTGTGTGACGTTATTTATGGATGGCCCCTTTTGTAGAAAGTAGGTATCCGTTGGTTATTTTATTTTACGCCATCTTCAAAGGGCATGTTTACAGGTATCTAAAAGGTCGATGCCGCGTCTGCTCCCATTAAGTTGCAGATGTCCTGGGCAGCGGCTTCCACTTACCATTAGGTGGACTGTCTGCCAGTAGGCCATCCTTGGCAATAAAAAAATGTAACTGTAACGTCACGACTTTTATCCCCATTCGGGGGTAGTCAGAGGCTTGAGTGGCCATACACCACCACATTGTGGAGGTATTAACCAACTCAAAGCCCAAGTTTCACCAGATAGTCAGAACCCAACGTGACAGGTGGTGAACCTTGTTGCCGTGTATACAGGAACTGACTATTACCTAATCCCGAGGGATAGGTAGGTTCCTCACGATGTTTTCCCTCACCGTCAGCGAACTTAAATTATGCACATAGATGAAAATTCATACATTTGTGCATGCCCCACCGGGGATTGAACCTGGGACCTTCTGATTGCTAGCGCAACCTGTTCACCCCTAAAAAAACTATTTCGATGACGTTCGATGATTTAAATCTATTTTTAATCGTGGTAAAAGTTCATCAAAAATTTCTAATGAAAAAATTAAAGTAACCTGGCTATTTTTGCACAAAAGAATATTTAGCATGCCATTACAAAAATTAAAAATAAATTGTATTTTGTTTTCATTTTTATTTAATGGCTATATTATATTTTTTGTATCCATTGGCCAGTTCGTATTCAATTAATCAAAAATATACGTAGTCTATAGTCCTTGGTGCATCCATTATTACTTACACTACATTCCAGTATGCAGGCAGTACGAAAGCCCAGCCAATCGTTTAGACATTTTAATCGGTAAACCTTTATTCCAGGCACGTTTACAGACATAAGTAATTGAACATTGGATATCAATACAAACTAGTAAATAAATAGCTTTAACCGTCTGCTGTGAGCTCGTATTTTAAAAATAACTGGCTTAATAAATAATCAATATCGCCAGACAGATTATTCTTTTACTTTAATTTGCAATTTATTCACTGAATATTACAAAATCTGTTTACTCCGTTATTTCTGAGAATTTAGAGAGTTATTGCAAGCCCGGTACGAAAGCAATAATCCGTTCCGTTCCGGCTTCGAATTTTGAATTTTGAAACATTTCCTTATAGATGGGGAGGCGAGCGTGCAATTCGTGGATTTGCACGAGCGTCGTCCAAACCTAGTAGATTCGGTAGATGAGATGATAGGAAGAATACATTGTTCTAGATGTTTCCACTTTCAGCGGTGCGGGAAGCGTATGCATGAAAAAAAAATATTTGTTGTATTAAAAGCAATGACATAAAAATACTCAAGCGTTTCAGATATTGATACTTTTCATGCTCCAACATGATAAATTGAAAAAAAAAATACTCAAGCGCGTCAGAATTTGTAAGCATCTATAGGCTACGGTAACTGCTTAAAATCAGGCGGGCCGTACGTTTTTTTGCCACCGCAGGACTATATTTTAAAAAAAAAACTGAGGGGGTGAAAAAGTGAAACTTCCAGATGCTCCCATTTTTTTAGACTGACGATCAAATTAGCAAAATTGACACTTTTGACACTTCTAAGCTAGTAATGTATCCCCCTTATCTTAATCTGACGAGTTCGAGTATTTTAAGATGGTCGATTTTTTTTTGGTTGCCCTGAGCAAATCCACCAATATTAAGGACTCTTAATTTTTTGAGGTTCTTATCAATATGTAAGCTATCTCCCTTATCTTAATCTGATGCGCTCGTGCAAATCCAGAAACCCCTTCTACGGCTCCCCTACTATTAGTAAATTAGTCTCAAATACACGACATAATGGCCGAACGAAATAGTATGGTCCGGGCTTAATCAAAGGGTGTGTAACTGCCCAAATCAAATCAAATCAAATCAAAAGTTTTTTATTCATGTAAGCTCAATAAAGCGTTTATAAATAGTCATGATAAACAATATTTTAGCGTTACCACCGGTTCGTAATGTTGCTTCCATTGAGAAGAGCCGGCAAGAAACACAATGGTTACTCTTTTCAAAAGAATAATTGTATACATTTTCAAACAGCAACGCTATGTGAGCAGGCAGGCATTAACACATTGCGAGTAAAACAAACAAAATTAGATATTTAAGTAAAATAAATAAAAACTGGCCTAGAAAGCTGTGCATGCCTACTCCCACCTTACAGTCAAACCAAAAGGTAAATATTTAAAACGATTGTTTTGACATTTCTTTAAATTTGGAATACGGTCGAAATGTATAGAAAAATCGTTATCGGCTGTACTGTGTGTATACAGAATGTCCCAAAACTTTGCCACATGGAGGGGAAGTACCTTAAATATTGTAGATAGAGAATTTTACTGAATAAAGACTTCATTTTTATTTTAAAAACAATACGAACCGCATTCAAGGATTTTTGAAAACTCGCTTGCCACACTCGGGAATCGAACCGGCTAAAATCCGAAAAAATAACACCCTGTACTTTTATGGTGTCAATCGATAGGATCAACCACAAGGATCAAATCACTCTAACAAACATGGGAAATTAAATGAAAGGAAAACCGTGATATCTTAACTTATAAGAATTAAAATAAGTGAAAATTAAAATAAGTAACGATTTTATGGGTTTCCTTTCATTTAATTTACTATGTTTCTTAAAGAGATTTTATCCTCATTATTGACCCTATCGATTGATGCTATAAAAGTACAGGATGTTATTATTCGGATTTTAGCCGGTTCGATTCCCGAGTGTGGCAAGCGAGTTTTCAAAATGAAAGGAAACCATAAAATCTTCACTTATTTTAATTGAACGAATAAAAAGTGGTAAACTAACTAATTTGTTGCTCGAAATTAGCTCCATTTTTTGTGGATACACTTTATCTTTACATTCATGAATTTATAAGTTTAGATTACATGGTTTTCCTTTCATTTAATTTACCATGTTTGTTAGAGAAATTTGGTTCTTATCATTGATCCTATCGATTGATGCCATAAAAGAACAGGATGTAATTTTTTCGGATTTTAGCCGGTTCGATTCCCGAGTGTGGCAAGCGAGTTTTCAAAAATCTTTGAATGCAGTTCGTATTGTTTTTCAAATAAAAATGAAGTCTTCATTCAGTAAAATTCTCTA
This sequence comes from Drymonia ruficornis, assembly GCA_947859195.1. NCBI lineage: Eukaryota > Metazoa > Arthropoda > Insecta > Lepidoptera > Notodontidae > Drymonia > Drymonia ruficornis. The sequence continues at coordinate 5,993,641 of OX401926.1, read as the reverse complement.
TCTACAATATTTAAGGTACTTCCCCTCCATGTGGCAAAGTTTTGGGACACCCTGGGGTATAGCTAAGATTCCCTTAATTTCTACAAAATTTGAAATAAGACTCGAAATGAATTTAAAACATTGGTTTAAACATTGGTTCAAACATTGTTTCCAAGCTCCAATTTCCTGTCAAATGCAAATACGCCCCTTATAATATCAAACAGTTTTTGTTTAGGCGCAATCTCGCGCAGGTGACATACCTAAATACGAAGACGGATGATCCAAACCTGTTCTGTCAGTAATAGACTTTGACAAATCCTGATAAATCCCGATAAAACCTGATAAATCCAGGAGTCAGATGGCGTTTTTGTCTGTCCGAGATAGATTGATGCGATTTGTGGTCTAGACATATTTATTTCAGATGAAACTACTGATGTGATTTATACCTTGTCATCATAAACCGGCCCCCATTAAAATCACGTAGTGCATCATTATATATTAAGGGCATACTAAGGCACGAAACGATGACTTTACACATAATTCTTGATGAATCCGTTGGCCCACTTGCTATATAAAATATACCCACCACATTAAATTTCAGACCGTTAAGAATAAAAAGTATTCGGTAATGGCGGCGTCTTCATCAGGCGCATGAGTAGTAGGGATTCACCGGTTCTAGCTCACGGCCAAAAATATTGTGGCTCACCAAAAAAAAAAAAAAAAAGGTCATTCCATCGATCCGTGGGTCGACGCCGCCTAAAAAAAAAAAAAAAAAAAAAAAAAAAAAAAAAAAAAAGTTTGGTGTCTTTTTGGGGGTTTTCGGTCATGCCCGATCGATCTGTGCTATTCCCGCGTTGATATCTGTAACGGTTCCTGAGATAGCTTTCAGACTCAGCGGCCTCGTAAAGGTTTTATTACGGTCGCCTATTGTATTCAAGGGTGCTATTGTGTCAGTACTTCACGATGCTTAATGAGGGTCGGCTTATTGTTCCCGAGGGCCGTTTGCAATGAAAGACTTATATTTTTTTGTACATTTTTATTTATCGATAAAAAAGGGATTTAAACATTTCATAAAGTAATATATCATTGTACAGTGTATTCGTATCGAATATTCTTATGAAATCAGACATTGTATTATCATTGAATTTATAGTACAAATACAATAAACAATATTCACCGCATACGGATGTGAAATCGTTTTGTAGCCTATTGCTATTAAATTGCCATTGTTTGGAATTTCTCTTCAAAAATGATCTGTGGTAACCTGTTGGTGGTCGACCATAAGAATCAAAATATTGTCCGATACTATTGTCATCGATGTGAATGGCGATCCAATGGCTTCCAGGTCTTGTATCAGGGTCTAAATTAGATATAATATATGTAGGAGTATGAATGTGTATTGGCAATCGGTTAGCTGCATACACATTATATTGTAAGCTTGGATGAATTTTACATAAACTTTTTTGTATATCTATTGTGTTCATAATGATCACCTGGCGCGTTGTAAGCTGTTATCGATTCGACTTATCACATGCAAGTGTAAAATTTAATGTATTAACAGGGTATTTCTAGTCTGCTGAGATCATGGAAATAATACAAGGTAAAATATGCTGAAAATTATGTCTTTATTCAAATTTCAATGAATAGCTGCGTATAACTAGTACAATGAATACTTAAAACTACATTTTTTTACTTAAAACTAATACAATGAATACTAACCTAACCTAACCAAAACTAATACAATACTAACCTAACCTAACCTTAAGGCCAATTATCTTCATCAAACAATACACGCATAAATACATGCATATTATTATCGATAAACCATTTCTTAAGTAAAATTACAGTTTTTAATGCACTATGCTTCTTATGATATAAACAATTTACCGTACTTCTGGTATTATCATACAATTGATTTAATCGCAATAAATCGGGGGCACCTTTTTCACTAATATCTGCTACACTGCACTTATTACAAATATTTTTTATCCACTTGATTTTTTCCGTTCCAAAAACTAAAATTTTTTTATTTGTTAAAATTGGTATAATCACACGTTTGAACTCGCGATAGTCAATGAAACCGGCACTCCAATAAAAATCGTGTCGTCTTTCTATGGAAGAGACGTTTTTCTTTTCTGCGTCTGCCAAATTGTAATATGGGCATGGTGGTTTTATTAAAAACACCTGGGTATAATCTTCCGTAGCTAGTGCAAACTCCTTTATCAAGAAAACATTGTTGGAAACTTTAAATCCTTGTAAATCGACAAACATGACGTATTCTGGATTCATGATTATCTTTTAAACTGATGTCTACTCAACTGGGCGATGTAACGTAATGAACGTTCGTTTGCCATGCGTCTTATATAGATATCGCGACGTCCCATTGTTATTACGGTCGCCTTTTGTTCACTGCAGACGAGTACAAACATGAATCCTGTACATCGAAAGATCCCCTAACAATGAATGCCTCCCTCTATTCACAGATAACAGCACGACGGGGGGTGCAAGTTAGGACGACACGACGCCTATAAATCATGGCATTAACATTGTTCTCCTGTCCCTTTGACGGTGGTCAAGTCGAGACGTGACACATGATAAATTAAATTCGACAGGTTCAATTAGGTTCGACATTCGACGTGACAGGTAAATTCTCAAACTATGAATAGTATACAATGAATAGAACATAATTAACAAAGAATTTGAGTTATCTACATCCGTCACAATAATATGAAGCCTAAATAGGGAATTTAATGTTTTAGCTACTATAATCTACTGATACATTACGGTTTTTATCAATTTCAATAACATTATCGAACTCGGCATAAACGATACAGTTTATGGTTTGTGAAAGTGCTGATTCAAAACGAACTTCCAATCTCACGCTACCATGTTTTATAAGATTCCAATGGCCTGATGAGCTAGCTGATAAATCAGGTGTTAAGTCGAAAGCTAATAGACAATATCCTTGTGCATATTGTTCCCTAGATATGCCATTACCTTCATTAAGGAAATGTATACCCGTTCCCGAGAATAACGTGTGATAAGCTGAAGTATACATATTATTCTCGAATGATGGTTGTAAAGCTTTGGAAGGTATTTGTTGCCCATCAATATATAAACTAAATGTATTAAAATCGTGATTTTCAAAATTAAATGGATTTTTTGTGAGTTTACCATTAAAGCCTGCGTTATTAACAAATCCTATTATGCATCTTTTAGGTACTTGTCCTAGAAAAATGTTATCTAGTGCTTTTCCCTGAACCCCCGATGGTATTGTCAAAACTTTAACTTCAGCACGCGTAATAGGATATTTAGCTGTAGTAGAGGCTAAAACTTTTTGATGTGCAAGTAAAACTGTTGGATTGATTCGCGCTCTACGAACAATAAGCGTTGCATCAGTAATACATACTTTCAATTTTAAATATGAAAGCAGACAAGTAGAAACATGAAAGATTCCATAACAATGAATGCCATGCCTCTATTCAGAAATAACATTCCCAGCGGGGGCGCGAGTTGGGACGTGTCATCTATAAATCACGACAATTACATTGTTATCCCGGTCCTTATTTCGTGTCGAGACTTGTCGCATGATGCTAGCAGGTAAATTCCCTAGCAATTGGGTATAAAAGCGAGAAATAAGAATTTGAGAGCTACAGTATTCGTTAATTTGTGAACGCAGGTGCATCTAAGAGTGTTGTGAAAGTGATTAAGTGTCTTTAAAATCTTCAGAACTGCACAATGGAGGTAAGTTTTCAGTTTTATTTCATCAATTCATTAGATGAGTACAGATTTTTTATTTATTTTATCAATTCATTAGTTTGTTCATAAACAACTTTGATGTAAATTGTTACAGAACTCATTCGATGTTGAAGAAAATACATACAAACATTATTATTATCCACTATCGGATGATTGTGAAGACTTAACCATCAAAGATTCACCTAAAAAAGAAATTAAAAGAAAGACAATGGTCACATCATTGGATAGTTTAGATGAGCTCTTTGAAAATCCATCACCGATAAAGAAGAAAAAGCAATCGTCCACAGTTGCAAGGGCTAATGCCGAGGGGGGAATAACTTATCTATCAACAAATGCTGATGACAATATCAATTCAAGTCATCTCATAAAAATTGAAATTTATGATCTAAAAAAGTTGTCGAAAATTCCTCAACAACAACACTGGAAATATGCTGAATGTAGAGTTAAATACTACACAGACATTAAAAATAGTAACTTTGTAGATAGTAAAAATGTTATCTATCAAATAACAAAAGAAATTTCAAAAACAAAAAGTTGCAAGAAATATTCCTTCAGTAATAACTAATAACAATTATTTAATTTTAATCATTTTTTTTTTTTTTTGTAACTAAGTAGTTTTAATATAAATATACAGTGTAGATTTCAAAGGAGCATCATTTCAAAACGTTGAACCATCGATGTTAGATCTGCCGTCTATTTCCTCAAACAATATGGAACAAAGTACCGAAGTTTGCATCGGTGCCTTCTTCAATTCGACGCTTGATGAAGATGTGGATATGTACGAGCTTTGTGAAGAGACAGAAAAATGTGAATTGAGTAATTCATATTACGATGAGGAGCTTTACAATATCTGTGCACTGGCTGAAAAAACCTTAAAGTAAGTTGCATGGAAATTGAATTTACCATTTATAAAATAGACATTGATCTGTAGGATTTATTTTAAACATGTTTTATTTTTATTACAGTAAACCAATACTTCAAATTGGCGGTGGTCTCAAAAGAACTATGAGTATTCAAGAAGAAAAAGAAACAATACATACGAAGAGACCAAGACTTGAAGAAGGACCTTCAACTTCATCATCAACATCATCATCTGGTCCTCTTAATAGTGATAAGGTAAATTGTAACACATGTCAGCTTTTATTTAGTAGGAGATATTTCGCAAATCATTTAAGAAGTAACATACATAAAAATAATCTTTTGAAATTGCACAACTCTTTGACAAATGTTTCCGTTGTTGAATCTGCTTTTGGACGAAGAATCATAACATATAAAATTAAAAGTAAAAATGATCCCTCATCAGACTTGGTATTTGAAACACCGGAATTATTTTTAAATTCCATAAAAAATGAAATATTACTTTTGATTAAAGAATCCATTGAAAAACACATTATTTTTAAAACAAATTTTTGTCTGAATGCCGATTTTGTACAGGAAACTAAAAATATTACAAATTCTTTTGATTTTCAAACCACTAATTATAAAATTTCTCGAGGCCACGACTTAAATATATTCTTTTCATCTTTATGTGACACTCTAACAGATAAAATAAGTGCTTTCGAGAAAAAAGATAGCGGATGGAGTCTCAAACAGATCAAATATATCGAAATGAATGTAAACAAATTTAATCCTCTACGTGGATCTTCATATGTTGATTTACCCCCAGACATAAAAGCTAAAAGAGCCATAATTAATGTAAAAAATAATGATAATTTATGTTTTAAATGGGCATTACTCTCGGCGTTATTTCCCATCGCTAAAAATGCAGAGCGCACATCATCTTACAGTATACATTTCAATAAACTTAAATTCGATGGTGTATCTTTCCCGGTTAAATTGAGTGACATACCGAAAGTTGAAAAGTTAAACAATATCAGTATAAATGTCTTTGGTTTGGAATTAAACAAAGAAACAAAGAAACATAATGTGGTGGGTCCACTGTTTATGACGAAATCTCGTAAAAGCCAACATGTTAATCTATTGTACATACACAATAGTGCAACTAACCATTACTGTTTTATTAAAAACTTGGCGCGCTTAGTCGGAAAACAAATTTCAAATCAAGATCATAAGGTGTGGATCTGTGATGGGTGTTTACTTCACTTTCCCACAGAAGAGAGGTTGGCTAACCACCAACAGCATGATTGCTCTCACATATCTACTGAACTTCCGAGTAATATAAAAACATCGAAAGATTGGTTTGGTCAACCAGTATCTAACGACAAATTAAAATTTGATAAATTCCAAAGAAAGTTAAAAATACCTTTTGTTGTATATGCTGATTTTGAGGCATTCTTAAACCCAATAAAATCATGTCCTAATGACCCGACTAAGTCGTATACCAACAACGTTAATAAACACGAAGTTTATAGTTTCGGATATTACATAAAATGTTCATTTGATGATAGTTTATCAAAATATGAAACCTACAGTGGACCAGACTGCGCGCAAGTATTTATGAAACGTTTATATGAAGATTTTAAAAAAATATATTGTAAAAATAGTTTTCAAAAACACCCCAAACCACTATCAACCGAAGATGAGAATACAATTAACAATTCAAAAAATTGTTACATTTGTGAGACTGATTTAAAAGGAGACGACGTTCACTATTTTGATTGGTACACAGGTGATTTCAGAGGAGTTGCGCATGATGTATGTGTAACAAAATTCCGAACACCACAACACATTCCAGTATTCCTTCATAATCTCAGTCACTATGATGCACATTTCATTGTCCATGCATTAAATTTTGTAGATGGCAACGTGGAAGTAATTCCCCAAAACAAAGAAAGATACATATCCTTTTCAAAGATATTAACTATTAACAACCAGAGAGTCAATTTAAGATTTGTAGATTCTTTTAAATTCCTACCATGCAGTCTTGATCAATTAGCTAAGAATCTCAAAGATGAACAATTCTACACACTTAAAAGTAATTTCCCTAGGGATGAAGACTTTAGTCGTCTTAGAAAAAAAGGTATATATCCTTACGAATTTATGGTATCATATGACTGTTTAAAATTAACAACTCTCCCTAGTCAAGATCAGTTCTACAGTTCACTGACCGATTCAAGTGTTTCTGATGATGATTATCATCGTGCTCAGGATGTTTGGCAACATTTTAAGTGTCGCGAAATGTTAAATTACTCAGACTTATACCTAAAAACTGATGTTTTGCTCCTGACTGATGTGTTTGAAAACTTTAGAAACATTTGTATTACAACTTATGATTTAGATCCTGCTCACTATTATACAGCGCCGGGATTGAGTTGGGACGCTATGTTAAAATACACAAAAATTGAACTAGAACTATTAACAGACTTTGATAAACTGGCTTTTATTAAGGCAGGAATAAGAGGAGGTGTATCTCAATGTAGCAATCGATATGCAAAGGCAAATAATGAATTCTTGGAAGATTTTGATGAGAAAAAACCTCGGTCATATCTTGCATATTTTGATGCTAACAATCTTTATGGTTGGGCTATGTCTCAATTCCTTCCAGAAGGTAGTTTTGAATGGGTTAGTACGGATACTAATTTTGACGTGTCAGATACATCTGAATGTGGTTTCATTTTAGAAGTCGATTTAGAGTATCCCGTCGAACTTCACGATTTACATTCGGACTTACCACTGTGTCCAGAAAATACAATTGCAGGTAATTCTAAAGAAAAAAAACTAATTCCAAATCTTAATAAAAAAAGCAAATATAAAATTCATTATAGAAATCTTAAACAATGTCTTGAGATGGGTATAAAATTGATTAAAATTCATAGAATTTTAAAGTTTCATCAAAGTCCTTGGTTAGAAAGATATATAGATCTGAATACGAAATTAAGAACAAAAGCAACATCAGATTTTGAGAAAGATTTTTATAAATTAATGAACAACGCAGTATTCGGTAAAACAATGGAGAACATTGAAAAACGAGTTAATGTTAAATTATTAACGCACTGGGAAAATCGAGGTAAAACTTTAGGCGTGCAAGACTTAATTGCAAAACCAGAATTTCACAGTTTATCAATTTTTTCTGAAAACTTAGTTGCAGTACAGTTACGAAAAATAAAATTGATTCATAACAAACCTATCTACTTAGGATTTTGTATATTAGATATTTCAAAAACTCTGATGTATGATTTTCATTACAACTACATGTTAAATAAATTCGGCAATAAAACAAAATTATTATACACTGATACTGACAGTTTAATATATCAAATTTTTACCGACAATTTTTATGAAGATATTAAACCCGACCTTGCTACACGATTTGATACATCTGATTATGCTTCTGATAATATATTTGGTTTTCCAAATCTAAATAAAAAAAAGATAGGTTTCTTTAAAGATGAAAATAATGGTAAAATTATGAAAGAATTTGTAGGACTACGATCTAAAATGTATGCATTTAAGGTTGAAAATAAAATGATAGCCAAAGCAAAAGGTGTAAATAAAAGTGTCACAAAAAAAATGAACATTGAAAATTACAAGTCATGTCTCTTTGAGAAGAAAAATCTATTTTGTAGTATGTATAGATTTAAATCGATTAAACACACAATCTTCACTCAACAAATTAACAAAACCTGTTTGTCCTATAACGATACAAAACGATATATTTTGCCAAATCAAACTGATACATTAGCATGGGGTCATTATAAGTTAAGTTAAGTTAAAGAATGCACTTTCAATTGTAATAAATATTTTTGTGTTATACTATGTAAATAAATAAAATTGTAATTTTATAATATCTAAGGTAAATTTTAAGATTTTAAATATTTTGCGATAATAATTCTGTGTAAATGAATAAATAAATATGTAATTTTATAAAATCTTAGGTAAATTTTAAGATTTTAAATATTTTTGAGAAAATAATAACATGTAATTAAATTTCTGTAAGATTTTTTGTGTCATATTGTGTAAAATGTATTTTTATTTATCCAAATATAAATGTATATTTTTCTAACACTGTCTTATTCATTTCAATACCCTCTAAGAATCTACACGTGTTTAATAATGTTCCAATTTATTCATCCGTTTACTGCCATAGTTGCAGGCCCAAGTGGTTGTGGCAAATCTATATTCGTTACAAAGTTTATTCAATCCATCAAAGAGATATGCAACAAACAGTTCAGTCAAATTACTTGGTGCTTCGATGAAATGCAACCTTTATACAATTTACCAAACGTAAACTATTATCAAGGTATACCAGATCTAAGTATGTTTGATGGGAAGGAGGCAAACCTTGTAATTATCGACGATCTTATGAGAGAATCTGATGGTAGAATTGTTGATATTTTTACTAAAGGCAGTCATCATAGAAACTTAAGTGTATTCTATATTACACAAAATTTATTCCACCAAGGTAAAGGTCAAAGAGACATTTCTTTGAATTCAAACTATATTATTTATTTCAAAAACCCTCGTGATAAAACCCAAATTAGATACTTAGCGCGACAAGTATCACCAGAAAATTCAAAATTCATTGAAGATGCATACAATGACTCCACTAAAGAAGCACATGGATATTTAATGGTTGATCTTAAACAAGACACCAATGAAACATGTCGTATTAAAACGAAAATATTCCCCTCAGATGGATATTGCACTGTATATGTCCCCACAAAAGGGTTTAAATATGCCAAGAACCAACAAATTCCCATCATTTACAAATAATGTCTCAGAGCATCCAGACGCACAAGAATTTACTAAGCGCACTACACACTCTTAAACCGAAATATCAACGAGCCCTATTAAAAGCGTGTGACGAGCAAGAAATAAACTGCATTTGTGAGTGTATTTATAACGTTCTCCAGGGCAAAGTACCGCTTAAAGATAAAGAAAAGAAAAAACTTGGTAAATTTAAGAGTATACTTCGCAAGTTGGTACGTAAAGGAACAGATAAAATACGAAAGAAAATAATCATTCAAAAAGGTGGTGCATTCCTACCAATTATATTGGGTTCCATTTTGAGTGTATTAGTTAATTCACTTGTTTAAAAATGGAGCACGCCAAAAAGATGTTACTTATTGATCCAAGTTTATTAGAGAAATTAAATCAAAACAACAATCAACACAAAATTGAAAATCCTACCTCAAGATTAGACATCGAAATGCAAAAGATTTTGAATAGTAATATGGACGATAGAAAAAAATGGATTTTATATCAACAAATTTTGCAAAGATATCTACACTTTACCGAAGCAGATCGTCAACCTATAGAATTACCAATAATTACTTCCAATATCGATGCTGTCGGAGACACTGCAAACAATGAAGTTTCTAATATAAAAGCTGAAATCGCTGGTAAAGATTTAGTTGTGAATCAGACATCGAAAGACGACGTGAAGCAACAACAACAACAGCAAGAAAGTCATATATACACACCTAGACAAATTTTAAGTTTAATACCAAAAACTTATATAAAAAAGGGTGAGTTATTGCTTAATACAATATCATTGAGTAAAAACAAAATTCACTGGAACGACAGCGGTACTGTCACCATAGATAACAAACAAATTCCCGGAAGTAATATCATAGATTTGGTAAACGACTTTCTTAGACCATTGAAAAAAAGTAATCCGAAAGGTTGGGAAGATTTTGCCAAAGCACTGAAAGACATTAAAATACCATTAGCTTACATTGGAAATCCAAACAGAAGTGAATACATAAATAAACTCCAATCGGATGATCCTACACAACACTCTGTGGAAGAGGAAATCTATACTACACCAAGTAGTGCTGATAAGTATCAAAGAAAACTAAAGAAAAAGATTGACTGGGAAAAATGGACTCCTTACTAGAAATTAATAAAATATATTATGATGTATCACATCCTGCCGGATATGGTAGTATACTCAATCTAGTAAAAGCTATGAAAGGTAAAATGACTAGAGGCGACATCAAAAAATGGTTGCAAGCTCAAGAAACTTACACACTTCATAAGCCAGTACATAGAAGATTCCCTCGGAATAAATACATTTTATCTAATCTAAATGAACTTTGGCAGGCTGATTTAAGTGATATGAGAACTTATTCTAAATATAATGATGGTTATAATTACATTCTTTGTGTTATTGATGTATTTACTAAATATGCTTATGCTATGTCAATGAAAAATAAAAATTCTGAGACTATAAAAAAATGTTTTGAACACATATTTAATGAGGCCGGTACCACTCCAACACATATACAATCTGATAAAGGAACTGAATTTGTTTCAAAAGATGTACAAAAGTATTTTAGGAGCAAAAATATAAACTATTATACAACAAATAATCCTGATATTAAAGCAAGCATTGTAGAAAGATTTCAAAGAACACTCAAGATGAAAATGTGGCGTTATTTTACCCATAAAAATACATATAGGTATATAGATATTTTACAAGACTTATTATATGCATATAATCATAGTTACCATTCCAGTATTAAAATGTGTCCTTGTGATGTAAATTCAAACAATATAATGACTGTTTGGAATAATTTATATGAAAAGGGTAGAAAACAAGCTGCAGATATTACACCAACACCAAAATTTCATGTTGGTGATCATGTACGAATTACAAAATTTAAACATATATTCCAAAAAGGTTATGAATCCAACTGGAGTGACGAAATTTTTATGATATCTTCAATAATAGATAGATCACCATGGATAGTATATACACTGAAAGATTTGCAAAATGAACCGATAGTGGGTACTTTTTATGAAAGAGAATTGCAAAAAATTGATTATAACCCCACTTCCAGTTATAAAATAGATAAAATAATTAGCACTCGCTACTCTGGCAACAGAAAGCAAGTGTTAGTGAAGTGGAAAGGTTATCCAGATAAATTTAACTCTTGGATTTTGGCTTCTAGTTTAGAAAATCTATGATGAAAGAAAGTTTTTATTTAACATTACTTAGTAATAGTTCTATGGAATACTTTCCAGAAAACTCAACAACTCTTTTTTCAACAAAATTACCTAAAGCAATTATATTGGAAGGATCGTGGTCGGTTGGTGTGGTTGAATTCCAATATCCATGCACGATGTTTACTGTTCAAGAACATGAAAACGTTGTTTACATAAGTAAATGGATGAAAATACCCAACAATACCGGCACTCCTAGTACCTCTCTAGCGTACTACAAAACTCATATACCAGCCACTAACTATGATAATATTGAACAAATTATAGTGACACTAAACAGTTTGAGGGAGAAAGTGAAGTTTCGCTATGATGAGATATCAAAGTTCGTATTTGTTACTGTAAATGATGAAGCATTAAAATCAATAACGTTATCGCCTAATTTGTCTCTTCAACTAGGATTTGAACCTAATAAAAACCTTGTTTCTAAGAGTCTTGGAAAGTGCCCAGCGAATTTACATTTAGGGTTGCCATCTCAGTTATTTGTTTATTGTGATATAATCGAACCACAGATCGTCGGAGATGTAATGACCCCTCTTCTCAGAATAATACCTTTAGACCCTTCAAAATATATTTACGGTGCTAATAAAATGCATGTTTTCTCACCACCTCACTACTTGCCTGTCATGCGTAGAGAGTTTGATACCATTGAAATAGATATAAGATCAAGCACGGGGCATAAAATACCATTCCAGTTCGGAACTGTGGCTATTAAACTACATTTTAAAAAATTATAATGCATCCCCAACGTTATAATACAAGTTGTCCCTACGAACATTACTATTCACATCAAGGTGGATCAGGTATTGGAGTAATTTATAAAGGGGCACCATATCAGCGCGGTCATGGAATTGGTAGCTTTCTAGGAGGTTTATTCAGATCTGTTTTACCATTGTTGTCTAGTGGAGCTCGAGCGATCGGTAAAGAGGTTTTAAATACAGGTGTGGGGCTTTTATCGGATATGGTTAGTGCACGTCCTATGGAAGATTCTATTAAGACTCGATTGAAAGAGGCTGGGTCAAACTTAAAAAGAAAAGCCGATGAGAAAATTGATCGAATTAATATGTCTGGATCAGGATATATAACTAAGAAAAAACGTCTGGCTTCATTCATTCCACCGCTACGTGCTAAGGTGAAAGGTGCTAACAAAAAATCAAAGTTGACACGTAATAATATCAAAGATATATTTTCATAAATAATAATAATAATAATAAAATGTCTTTTCTACACAATCATTCTTGTGAGTGCATTAAGTCGGAGCTAGATTTATTTGCTTTACCATCTACACAAACAAGTATAGAACATGGAATGTGGATACATTACAAACCTATTTCATCTCTCGCCGATGATGGCCCCATCGAATTTCAAGTACCAGGAACCGGTGATGACTACATAGATTTGTCTCATACTATGATTCATATTAAAGCAAAGATATTAAACCAAGACTCAACAAAACTGCTAGCTACAACGACAGTGGCACCAATAAACAATTGGTTACATTCATTATTTAGTCAGCTTGATGTTTATTTGAACCAAAAACTTGTATCCCCGCCAAATAATACATACGCCTATCGTGCTTACATGGAAACTTTGTTGAATTATGCTCCTGCATCAAAAGAATCTCACCTAACATGCAGTCTTTGGTATGAAGATACAGCTGGGAAAATGGATTCAACCGATGAGAAAAATGAAGGATTCACTAAAAGAAGTAAATTAACAGCTGAAAGTAAAGAAATTGAAATGATTGGGCATCTACATGGTGATATATTCAACCAAGAAAAGTTTTTAATTAATGGTGTTGAGATGTCTGTTAAATTAGTTCGTTCCAGAGAAACATTCAACTTAATGGCTTCTTCAGACGATTTAAAATTGAAAGTATGTATTACTGATGCAACGCTTATTGTTCGTAGAGCGCGAATCAATCCAACAGTTTTACTTGCACATCAAAAAGTTTTAGCCTCTACTACAGCTAAATATCCTATTACGCGTGCTGAAGTTAAAGTTTTGACAATACCATCGGGGGTTCAGGGAAAAGCACTAGATAACATTTTTCTAGGACAAGTACCTAAAAGATGCATAATAGGATTTGTTAATAACGCAGGCTTTAATGGTAAACTCACAAAAAATCCATTTAATTTTGAAAATCACGATTTTAATACATTTAGTTTATATATTGATGGGCAACAAATACCTTCCAAAGCTTTACAACCATCATTCGAGAATAATATGTATACTTCAGCTTATCACACGTTATTCTCGGGAACGGGTATACATTTCCTTAATGAAGGTAATGGCATATCTAGGGAACAATATGCACAAGGATATTGTCTATTAGCTTTCGACTTAACACCTGATTTATCAGCTAGCTCATCAGGCCATTGGAATCTTATAAAACATGGTAGCGTGAGATTGGAAGTTCGTTTTGAATCAGCACTTTCACAAACCATAAACTGTATCGTTTATGCCGAGTTCGATAATGTTATTGAAATTGATAAAAACCGTAATGTATCAGTAGATTATAGTAGCTAAAACATTAAATTCCCTATTTAGGCTTCATATTATTGTGACGGATGTAGATAACTCAAATTCTTTGTTAATTATGTTCTATTCATTGTATACTATTCATAGTTTGAGAATTTACCTGTCACGTCGAATGTCGAACCTAATTGAACCTGTCGAATTTAATTTATCATGTGTCACGTCTCGACTTGACCACCGTCAAAGGGACAGGAGAACAATGTTAATGCCATGATTTATAGGCGTCGTGTCGTCCTAACTTGCACCCCCCGTCGTGCTGTTATCTGTGAATAGAGGGAGGCATTCATTGTTAGGGGATCTTTCGATGTACAGGATTCATGTTTGTACTCGTCTGCAGTGAACAAAAGGCGACCGTAATAACAATGGGACGTCGCGATATCTATATAAGACGCATGGCAAACGAACGTTCATTACGTTACATCGCCCAGTTGAGTAGACATCAGTTTAAAAGATAATCATGAATCCAGAATACGTCATGTTTGTCGATTTACAAGGATTTAAAGTTTCCAACAATGTTTTCTTGATAAAGGAGTTTGCACTAGCTACGGAAGATTATACCCAGGTGTTTTTAATAAAACCACCATGCCCATATTACAATTTGGCAGACGCAGAAAAGAAAAACGTCTCTTCCATAGAAAGACGACACGATTTTTATTGGAGTGCCGGTTTCATTGACTATCGCGAGTTCAAACGTGTGATTATACCAATTTTAACAAATAAAAAAATTTTAGTTTTTGGAACGGAAAAAATCAAGTGGATAAAAAATATTTGTAATAAGTGCAGTGTAGCAGATATTAGTGAAAAAGGTGCCCCCGATTTATTGCGATTAAATCAATTGTATGATAATACCAGAAGTACGGTAAATTGTTTATATCATAAGAAGCATAGTGCATTAAAAACTGTAATTTTACTTAAGAAATGGTTTATCGATAATAATATGCATGTATTTATGCGTGTATTGTTTGATGAAGATAATTGGCCTTAAGGTTAGGTTAGGTTAGTATTGTATTAGTTTTGGTTAGGTTAGGTTAGTATTCATTGTATTAGTTTTAAGTAAAAAAATGTAGTTTTAAGTATTCATTGTACTAGTTATACGCAGCTATTCATTGAAATTTGAATAAAGACATAATTTTCAGCATATTTTACCTTGTATTATTTCCATGATCTCAGCAGACTAGAAATACCCTGTTAATACATTAAATTTTACACTTGCATGTGATAAGTCGAATCGATAACAGCTTACAACGCGCCAGGTGATCATTATGAACACAATAGATATACAAAAAAGTTTATGTAAAATTCATCCAAGCTTACAATATAATGTGTATGCAGCTAACCGATTGCCAATACACATTCATACTCCTACATATATTATATCTAATTTAGACCCTGATACAAGACCTGGAAGCCATTGGATCGCCATTCACATCGATGACAATAGTATCGGACAATATTTTGATTCTTATGGTCGACCACCAACAGGTTACCACAGATCATTTTTGAAGAGAAATTCCAAACAATGGCAATTTAATAGCAATAGGCTACAAAACGATTTCACATCCGTATGCGGTGAATATTGTTTATTGTATTTGTACTATAAATTCAATGATAATACAATGTCTGATTTCATAAGAATATTCGATACGAATACACTGTACAATGATATATTACTTTATGAAATGTTTAAATCCCTTTTTTATCGATAAATAAAAATGTACAAAAAAAAATAAGTCTTTCATTGCAAACGGCCCTCGGGAACAATAAGCCGACCCTCATTAAGCATCGTGAAGTACTGACACAATAGCACCCTTGAATACAATAGGCGACCGTAATAAAACCTTTACGAGGCCGCTGAGTCTGAAAGCTATCTCAGGAACCGTTACAGATATCAACGCGGGAATAGCACAGATCGATCGGGCATGACCGAAAACCCCCAAAAAGACACCAAACTTTTTTTTTTTTTTTTTTTTTTTTTTTTTTTTTTTTAGGCGGCGTCGACCCACGGATCGATGGAATGAGCTTTTTTTTTTTTTTTTTTGGTGAGCCACAATATTTTTGGCCGTGAGCTAGAACCGGTGAATCCCTACTACTCGCATGCCTCGCGCGAGCACTCAGTTTTGACGTCGGAACGCATAGACGTAATGTCATAATATGAGTGCTCGGGTGAGGCATGCGCGCCATATGGACACATCTAATTAAATTCAGAACCTTTAAAAAAATAAAAAATAAAAATATTTTTTTTATATCGTCGGACAGAGGGGTACATTTATGCAAAAAAATACGTCCATGATTTAAATGGCAGATTTATTAACTTACTTAATACTGGCTAAATGCACTGAGAATGAAGCCATGGCGAATGTTTTTCGACACCCACAGAAATGAAGAATTCGGCGACCCCGCCCTAACGATGTCGTATCACTTTTTGTGGGGTGTTAAAATCAGTATTGCGACGGAGAATTTCCAGGGCGGTTTACACCACAGAGTAAAGACGAAAGAAAGAGCCTTTATTAGATATATGTATGAAAAAAAACGTGGTCATTGTTTTTTCATTTTCATTGTTCTATCTACCGGTAAATAGTTGAACTACTCGCTTCGTTTTATGTCGATGTTAGTACTAGGCCGACCACTCGGCCGAGTTGCTTAGGGCCAGTCCCCTTAGTAATTGGTCCATGGGCTTAACACAGATCAATAGAATTGTTTACATCTGTTATGGGGGTCTTTCACGTATTTCATGTGTGAAGGTTTTAACTACACTCACACATCTGTGATTACCTGATTGCATGTGTATGTGTAGCATCACCAGTGATTTCCGATTGTTTCTGCAGACGTCTTGCGATCTTAAGGTCCAGGGTTTGAACCCCGGCTCGCACCTCTGGATTTTTCGAAACCTATGTGCGAATCATAACTTTAATTTAATTATCACTTGCATACAGTGAAGGAAAGCAGCGTGAGGAAACCTGCATGTCTTAAGAAAGACATGTGAAATCCAACAACCCGCACTGGGCCAGCGTCGTGGATTATGGCCTGAATCCCCCTCGCATTGAGAGGAGGCCCGTGCCCAGGAGTGGGACGTCAAAAGTATTTAATGTACTTGGAAAATAGACATTCAATAAAAAAATCTTTATATATAAAAATGAATCCCTATTTCATGTCATTACTTGACGCGAGAACGGCTGGACCAATTTAGATGATTTTTTTTTTAGATTATTCCGTGACATTCAATGAAGGTTCATACATTTAAAAAAATTGGAAAAATTGCCCGGAAAGCGTTAAAAACCCACATTTTACGTATGATTCAAATTACTTTCAATAGATGGCGTAATGAACGCCGGTGTCAGATGGCGGATGGCGACTATAAATTCCTGCAAATTTATTTCATGGGCGATTCATCACGAGAAATAGATCTGCGTTGTGCACATAACAGTGCTGGGCAAAGGTCTCTCCCCATCTTCTTCCATCCATCGCGGTCTTAGGTTCTCTCATACCACCCGTCTAGATGAGCGTCGAGGTCACCGCGCCACTGTTTTTTGGGCCTACGTCAGCGACGACGGTCGTGCTCTGGGACCGCACTCGGTGATTGCTTTGGCCTACCTTTCTGAGCTCATTCGGCTCAGGTGACCCGCCCAGGTCCACTTAAGTGTAGCTGTTTTCGCTCCTACATCCGCGATAAGGGTCATGGAACGCAGCTGGGTGTTCCGCACCCTATCAGTGTGTTTAACACCCAAAATGCTGCTCCATTGCTGTTTGGCAAACCTTCAGTTTGGACTTCTGAGCTTCGGTTAGTGACCATGTCTGGGCGCCGCCGCACTGTGGGCTGAAAATAGAGCTTCATAGTACTTTAATATTTTTTTATTTTTTGCTTTTCATAAGCTTCTAATGCCTTCAGCAGTCATGAATATATAAGAATATAATTTCATAGGTATACTAAATAAATAAAATAAAAAATGAAAATGTTGTATGGCTCCAAAGTAATAAATCCAAATATGTATCTTCAACCCCGCTGTGTTAACCGTTATATCCTTACAGATGGCTGTTCTACAAATTATTTGTAATTTTTTGGTGTATGTTATATAACGGTAACACCTGCGGTTTTGAAGTTATTTGGATTTATTACTTTTGGGCCAAACAAAATTTTCATTTTTTTAAATATAATTTAGTAGACCTACGAAATTATATTCCTTATATATTCATGACTGCTGAAGGCATGCATGCATGGAAGCTTATCAAAAGCAAAAAAAATAAAAAAAGAGAAAAAAAAATAAAGTACTATGAAGCTTGATTTTCAGCCCACAGTAGCGCCGTAGGTAAGAACGGGCGGGATACACATGTCAATGTGTCAGTGGAAGGTTGCCCTTCATGATGTCTCCCATGGACCAGTAGCTCTTCGACCAATTTAGCTATTTTTAGGGTTTCGTACTCAAAGGGTACCAACGGGACTCTATTACTAAGCCGGTATCCGTAGCGTGTTAGCGCTACAACAACAAATACCAAAAATTAAATAAAATTTAAAAATAAAGGGGGGGGGACTCTATTACTAAGCCTACTCTGTCCGTCCGTCTGTCAGCGGGCTGTATCTCACGAACCGTAATAGGTAGTGAGTTGAAATTTTCACAGAAAGTTGTTGAAATTTCTGTTGCCGCTACAACAACATATAATACTAAAAATAAAATAAAAATTCAAAACAAAGGGGGTCCCCATACAAGAAACTTGATATTTTTGACGATTGTTATTCTATGGTGGTACGGAACCCTTTATTTGCGACACGGGAAAGGAGTAGATCAGACGACGAACGGGGGAACGGGGGGGGAGGGTTTAGTTCTTTTTTGGCTAATAGGTAAGTAAATACAACGTTAATTCTGAGGCGGCACGAAGTTCGCCGGGACAGCTAGTATTCAATAAAAATCGTAAATTTGATAGCTAAACGACATTGCCCGGCAAGTACCGTAGTTGTCGGACTTTATTCAAGCCTTAAAGGGTTTTAAAAATCAATCAAACTGGAATACAAAATGTTCTGTTTGCCCAGACTGAATAAAGTGGATGCTCGTATATATTTTAATAGCTTTAATTTAAATATTTATAGTGTTGCAAAGACACTATAAATATTTATATTAAGGCTGGAACCATTGCAACTGACAGCTCGAGGTTGACCGCTTTTTGCTCAAACAATGTCGTAGGACCGCGAGTTGAATTTTTTGAATTTAGAATTTTCGATACGCCACGACACATCAAAAAGACGACATGATAAATCAAAAACAGAAGTGACTCATATACTAAACTCGTATCTTGCCTACTTTTATTTAGTCGTATAAGGGTAACTTCGTAAAGGAAAATTTTCACTAAATCTTAAGTACAATTTAAGTACTACATTTTTATTAATAGGTAGGTGGGTAGGTAATTTTTTCTTTGTAATCTTTTTTATTGTTATTTTGTTGATATTGTAAATAAAAGCTCACTAACTGTTAATTTTTAATTGTTCTGAATATTAATTTTGCCCAACACTGGGTAATAGGTAGTACTACTTAAAAAAAGACTAGTACATAATTTAAATGTTTAATATTATAGGACAAAATAAGTAAAATTAAAACAACTTAAAATTCTAAATAACTGAAAACAAGAAAAATTGTTGACAACATCGGGTAATAACTGAAATAAAAATAGTACTAATCCTTATTAGTTACTAGCTGTGCCTGCGACCTAGTACGCGCACATTTTTGGAAAAGGTTACCCCTTATTTGACTGATGGATTGATGGAGGATGACGGGCGGATGGAGTGGCAATGCAACGCATGCCGGGCATGCATGCAACCCTCATAGGATCACTGTTTTGCCCGTCAGTCTATCTGTCCGTCTGTCAAAACGTGCACAGCCTAAACCGCTTGAGTTAGAAACATGAAATTTTAACTTTTTATAGCGTAGAAGAAGACCACAGGAAGGATTTTTGAGAATTCAACAATTAAGGGGAGAAAGTATCTATGGATAGTCCCAGTTTTTCTGAAGCTAGAGACGTGAATATTTGTATTTGTAGGCTGAGTAGCCGAAATACTAATTTTCATGTAAGGTCAAGATTTTCAAGCCAGAGCCATGGGTCTAGAGCAGCTCCATGATAATAATAATATATGGTATAATTAAAAATAAAATACTTGCTCCACAAAACGCCTCGTTTTGTGAGTTTTTTTGGGTTCCGTACCTCAGAAGGAAAAACGGAACCCTTATAGAATCACTTTTTGTCCGTCTGTCTATCTGTCCGTCCGTCAAAACGTGCACAGCTCAAACCGCTGGTGATACAAATATGAAATTGGGACAGTAGGTGCCTTTCATAGCGTAAAAGAAGAGCAAAGGAAGGATTTTGGAAAATTCTTACCCTAAGGGGGTAAAATAAGGGGTGGTAGTTTGTATGGAATTCCCTCATTTCCGAAGTTAGAAACATGAAAATTTCTATTTAGGCTACTAATACAAATCCAAATTAGTAATTTCAGCGCTTTTGAAAATTCTACCCCCAAGAGGGTAAAATAAGGGGTGGAAGTTTATATGGGGGTTCAAATTTTTCTAAAGCTAGGCACAATAAAATTTGTATTTAGGCTTCTTATTAACTAAGAATAGTAATTTCAGCGTTTTTGATCATTTCACCTCTAACGGTGTAAAATAGGGGGTGCAAGTTTGTATAGGCGTCCCAATTTTTCTGAAGCTAGAGACATGAAAATTTGTATTTGGGCTACTCATTACAAATTAAAACCGGACAAGTGCAAGTAGGACTCGTGCTCTGAGGGTTCCGTACAAATTTTATAATGTTTGTGTGCATCATATCTTTGGCGTGCAAATACAGGGCAATGAAGCAAGATGTGCTCCACTGTCTCGCTGGGGTTCTTTGAGCTTCCACTTTGCTAGTTTTCGGAACAGTACATAATAATTACAACACCTAAGTGTGTATTGTTCCGAAAACAGGGAAAATCATGAAGACTCGAATCTCGGGATAACAACTGCACTGCAAGCGACTGTGGTGAACAGGTTGGGCTAACAATCAAAAGGTCCCAGGCTCGATCCCCGTTGGGGCATGCACTAATGGATGAATTTTCATCTATGTGCATAATTTACAGTTCGCTGACGGCGAGAGAAAACATCGTGAGGAAACCTACCTATCCCTCGGGATTAGGTAATAGTCAGTTCCTGTATACACGGCGACAAGATTCACCACCTGTCACGTTGGGTTCTGACTATACAGGTGAATTTTTCAAGTGTGCGTGGATGGCCAAATCCGAAACTATGAGTGATATCAAAAAGTACTCAAAAGAATCTCGGGGCTGATTTTGATGAAAATTGTAATTACTTCTCAAAATTCGTTTCTTATCAGCGACACTATTGAATGCTGTAATAATACAGTATGTGGTTTTTTATTCTTAATCAACTAGTTCGATTCCTGGCTACGACTATTGTTTTTTCAAAAATCCAATGATGCAGTTTTAGTTTTCATCAAAATCAGCCCCGAGATTTGTTTGAGTACTTTTCGATATCACTCATAGTTTCGGATTTGGCCATCCACGCTCACTTGAAAAATTCACCCTGTATAGTCAGAACCCAACGTGACAGGTGGTGAATCTTGTCGCCGTGTATACAGGAACTGACTATTACCTAATCCCGAGGGATAGGTAGGTTCCCTCACGATGTTTTCTCTCGCCGTCAGCGAACTGTAAATTATGCACACACACATGCGAATTTTGAGAAGTTGTAATTACTTCTCAAAATTCGTTTCTATTCAGTGACACTATCGAATGGTGTAATAATACAGTATTTGGTTTTTTATTCTAAATCAACTAGTTTGATTCCTGGCTACGAATATTGTTTTTACGGTAAACTTACGGAAAGAGCTAATTTTAAACAAAATAGTATTTTATTTCTCTTAACCTAAACTGATTAATTGTTCAAAAATGATTGAAAATTTGTAATTAGAACATAATGTTGTGAAGATGACTGCGCTGCGAAGGTAAATAAATAAAAATATTGAGCATAATTTCGAACAAGGTAAAGGTAATGTACGTATGACTTATTACAGTCAACTTGAAAATATGCAGCAGTTTATTAAAAAACACAGTTTTTTTTAAGTTTGCCGTATGTCATTACTTCCCAGAATTCGTTCCTTATCAGCGACACTATCGAATGGTGTAATAATACAGTAAGTGTTTTTTTTCAACTAGATCGATTCCTGGCTACGAATTTAGTTTTTTTCAAAAATCCAATGATGCAGTTTTAGTTTTCACCAAAATCGGCCCCGAGACTTCTTTGAGTACCTTTCGATATTCCTTATAGTTTCGGATTTGGCCATCCACGCACACTTGAAAAATTCACCTGTATAAACGTGGGCTTTGAGTTGGTTAATACCTCTACAATGGGGTGGCGTATATCCACTCAAGCCTCTGACTACCCCCGAATGGGGATAAAAGTGGTGACGTTACATTTCTAAAAAAATATTTAACAGGTGATGACACTAAATAAATTTAGCACTGCAAATTTAGCGAATTATAAAATTTGGACCCATCCCTAAGAAGCTGTGATGTTTATTTGATGTATGGTTTAGTAATGTAGAGCATTGAACTCCGGTCTCCCAACTTAATCCTGATGCTCAATAAAACTAAACATATAGTAAACATTGCCGACCTGAAGGGAAGGGGTAGGGGAGAAAGGGGGGGGGGGGGGGTTTGGGCTTACGGCTCTCTCACTCATCGTACGAAACGCAGCTGTAATAGCTGCTTTACGCCGATCTTCTATGAGAGGGTGGTACTACCCCACCAAACGGTGGTTAGTCCAACTTAAAAATAAGCAAACAAAAATAATTTCGTATTACAAATATTAAGTAGTATGAATAACATCAACTGAAACACGCTTAACATCAGGCGGGCCGTACGCATGTTTTTTTGTCTTGGCTTTTCTTGTCGCATATAGCCAGTGTCAAGTACCTACCTATAATAATATAGATTTTCAATGTTGCACTTCGCCACTTCCCGCCAAAAAAAAACAAGTTTGTCTAGCAACTCAGTGGTATAAAAAGATATCATAGGCAAGACAAAAAATAGAAATGTAACGTCACGACTTTTATCCCCATTCGGGGGTAGTCAGAGGCGTGAGTGGCCATACACCACCACATTGTGGAGGGATTAACCAACTCAAAGCCCACGTTTCACCAGATAGTCAGAACCCAACGTGACAGGTGGTGAACCTTGTCGCCGTGTATACAGGAACTGACTATTACCTAATCCCGATGGATAGGTAGGTTTCCTCACGATGTTTTCCCTCACCGTCAGCGAACTGTAAATTATGCACATAGATGAAAATTCATCCATTGGTGCATGCCCCACTGGGGATCGAACCTGGGACCTTCTGATTGTTAGCCCAACCTGTTGTTGTTGTTAGGCAAGACAATAAGATTAGAAAGTAGGTAAGCGGTTTTTAGAGGACGATTATGCTTTTTAATCATATACCTATTCATCATTCTATATTATTCATAATCTATGATGACAACAAAACGCGTCACTGACATAAATATTAATTTAAAAATATTTGTAATCATATAATATCCTAAAAATTATGTTCAATATTATATTTAAACTATTTAAAACGCGATTTAATTCATAAAATGCTAAGAAGACGTAATTTTTTTACGAATTTCACGCAAAAATTTGCGCGCACGTCCAGCTTTGGAGGCCGCCATCGCGGATCTGCGACGAACATTTTGCAGTCCAAGTCATGATGACCCATGACGTTTGTAGCATATTTAAGGTTATTATTGATTATTTTTTAAATAAAATGACTAATATTAAATCTTGGATCCACGGATTCTTAGACAAGTCTTGACAATTTTTCTGGTATAGGTTTCACGTAAAGCTGTTCAGTTGCTATGGAGAACATTTACGATTAAGGTTGACAATTTCATATTTTGAAATCGATTTCTACAAAATTTGGTAACATTTAAAGTAAATCGGCTAAGCCATTTTATTCCCGACCATATGAGGTTTAATGTTGTATACTTTATATTGCACATAAGCCAGCTGCTTCATCAAACCATTTACTTAGACCCACCCAGTTGAACATTTGTATCACCTTAAAAGGTCTGTTTCATTGCATTTAATCCATAATAAAGTCCTCTTACTGTAAGCGATCTAGCCTTTGAGCTACCTATTCAATTTTAATTTCATTATTATTATTTTTTTTATAGCCTATTAAATGTCCCACTGCTGGGCAAAGGTCTCCCCTTTCTGTCTTGGTCTTTGGGGGAATTGGACCATAATCCACCACGCTGGTCCAATGCGGGTTGGTGGATGTTGCGCCAGAGCCTCGTTCGTTAATCAGCAGGGTGTACCGCGAAAAGAGGGCCTACTCTGTTTCAAACGAAAACGAAATTTCGGACGAAATTCGCGTATTTCCTACTACGTTTCTCATTGATTCCGACATTTCTTACGAACGAAAATTGTTTGACGTTTAGATTCGACGACGACGAAGACTTTTGAGACGAGAATTTTGTTTTCGTTTGAAACAGAGTAGGCCCTCAGGTGAGGTTGACTTGAGGCCTTGGATGTTAGTTGGCCCCCTCACACCCTCATTTCATTATTTATGACTTTATAATAAAGGCTACCCCCCTTATTCATAGAAAGTTATAATCGACCTGCAGTGGAGTTACAAATCACATTTGTTCCTAAAAATGCCTTTCATAACCATTGCAAACTGGGCAAAATCTCTATGAATAAGGGGGTACATCTCTAGATTTTTTCTTTAAGCTCTACACACACAGGTTGTTCTACAGGTTTGGAACGCAACTTTACCTATACAAAGTTGCACTGATCGGTAAACGGTAATCGGATAACGTAGGAATGTCTACTCAAATTTCGTTTGCATACTTAAAGGAATGAATTTTCATCTATGTCGCTGACGGTGAGGGAAAACGTCGCGAGGAAACCTACCTATCCCGCGGGATTAGGTAATAGTCAGTTCCTGTATACACGGCGACAAGGTTCACCACCTGTCACGTTGGGTTCTGACTATCTGGTGAAACGTGGGCTTTGAGTTGGCTTAATACCTACACAATGTTGTGGTGTATGGCCACTCGAGCCTCTGACTACCCCCGAATGGGGATAGAAGTCGTGACGTTACATTTTATTTTTCATTTATTTAAATATTTAGTCTGCTAACTAAGAACTGTTTCAATATAATATCTCCATCTTTCCTATTTGACATAATAATTAAGACGGAAATCCCTGAAGACCATTCTTCAGTGAAGAGTTGGTCAGAGACATTCTGAACAGTTAAACAAATTGAAGCAAAACACTTTTACCAATATTACATACTACCAGCAGGGCTATTACGTATGTCAGTTGACAACTGGCTTCGGTTGTTCACCGAACTTTGATGGTAAATTGGAATGACATAACATTGGTATTACGTATTTCTTGCAGGACTAACCTAACCTAAACTCACTGTACCTTGAAATCCATTCACCGAAATACGTAATACCAATGTTATGTCATTCTAATTTACCATCAAAGTTCGGTGAACAACCGAAGCCAGTTGTCAACTGAGATACGTAATAGCCCTGCTGGTGCCCGCGACTTCGTCTGCGTAGAACACAGTGATGTAGCTTGCCTAAGCCGGGCCCTGTATTAAAATTTGTTGGGGGGCCAAAATGAAGAGTAAAGAATTTTCACATACGTTCGGGACTCTAGCCCGGGGGCCCCGTATCATTGATACGGCTGATACGGCGGTAGCTACGCCCCTGGTAGAACATGTGTTTCACATGGCAAGGAAAAGAGAAGAATATGCGGAGCTGACACCTCCAGAGAAGTGGCGAGGTACCGCAAGAAGATGAGAAGTACAATAAAGAAGTCAGGCTCCTAGCTGGTCCTTTAAGTAATGCCCACCATTGTTACATAGCTGACGTTATAAATCACCGAACAGATATAGTTGCCACTATAGAAAACGTATTTATTATCGTCAGTGAGGTCGACCTCGTTAGAACCTTGTTAGTGGGCAATAACGCAGCGGGCGCTTCGTTACAACTGGTTTGTCCAATTTACTACCCCAGTAATGGATATTTATTTCAAAGTGATGCACATTTTAAAACACTCTATATCTGCCACAGGTATCTGCTAATAAGGGTCACAGGCCTCAGGCCACAGGCCACAGGCCACAGGCCACAGGCCACAGGCTACAGGATACAGGCTACAGGCCACAGGCCACAGGCCACAGGTGTCTGCTAAGGGGATCTTACAAGATCAATGGTGGATCGATCGCGGAGAGTTTAAACTATCGATTATAGAAGGGAGGTTAAACGCTCTCCCGAGGTTTAAACTACAATTGTTCACAATACTATAATTACTATAATTAACAACAAAAACTAATTAAATACTACAATTTTATTGATTGATTCGTTTGATAGACAATATAAAAATCATACAAAATTGCCTTCGTCCTTATTTTTAAACGACTTCAAAAAAGGAGGAGGTTCTCAATTCGACTGTATTTTTTTTTTTTTTTTTTTTATCATTTTTTTTCCAAATAAATTGATTAGAAAACATTTTTTTCTCCAATTAAAAAAAAACATATTTCAACTTCGAATGTTGACGAAACTCATCCGACCAAATTGGTGTAATCTGTCATTCGGATTGGCTAACGAGCGAGCTCACAGTTCCCTCCGAAACGGGGTGAGATTAGGCATCGCTGGGATATTGATACAAAAGAATTTCTCGATTACATTCTAACGGAATACAAGTTTGGTGGGCTTTACACATGGTTCCATTTAGGCCCGTATTAATAAATCGACCTTAAAGTTGAGATCGATCTTAAGATGCAGTTTTGACGTTTAATGTATGGAACATCGGTCAAAAGCAGCATCTCCAGTTCGATCTCAATCTTGAGATCGAACTTAATGCATTAGACAAGTGGTGAATTTTGCGATTGATCTTAGTGCACCGAGAAAAAAAATTACGACAACAAAATGGTTTTTGTAGTTCCTAGTGGTCTTTTTAGTATGTTTTACTAAAAGTTTTGTATTTACAGTAAATGTTTTATAAATGCGAGATATTACATAAAACATTTGCTGTAAATACAAAACGCTTAGTAAAAAATATTAAAAACACTACTAGGAATTACAAAAACCATTTTATTGTCGTAAATTTTTCCTCAGTGTGCATTAGACACGAGTGGTGAATTTGACCATGTGCCAAGCCTTCTTAACAGTAGAATCTTTACACTTGTCTTTTATTAGGACAATGAATTTAGCCATGCGTAAAGAAAGCCTACACTGTAGCCTAAATAGTGTTAAACTTGTGCTAAAAATAAAACCATAGATAAACAAAGAAATTCAAATAAACAAATGAAAATCGGTGTCATGGTGAAATAAAAAAAAGCACAAAAAGTTCGAAGACCCAGCGCTGGTATTTCGAAACATTCAGCCGCATTTCCACAACGATTAATCGATTAATGATAGTGTGTCGTCACATTGAATCATCACCCGAATATTTACCCGCCGTCGCTTTGAAGTATTTTGACGTTGGCACCGAGTAAACAAACGTATGATTTGATATCTCGGTATGATCTCGATATAAAATCGAGTGGGCGAATAGGAAGACTCGTTTGTAAGGTGTTTGTTTTCAGTCTATGGTGACCGTGAGAATTTGCATTTTTTAAATCTATACATATAATAAGAATGTAAAATTGGTCGCGTCTGTACATTCGAAATATTTAAAAAAAAAATAGTGGGTGGGACTTAGATGGACCAGCAGAATTCATTTTTATCATTTTTAGAATTTTTGTCTGTGGGTATGTTTGTATGTTTGTATGTTTGTATGTTTGTATGTTTGTATGTTTGTATGTTTGCTCAGATTTTCGTAAGAGCACAACTTCGAATCCACCGGATGGATTTCAATGAAATTTGGCATGGATATGACTAATAGTCTAACTTAACATCTAGGATACTTTTTTTTCGAAAATGTTTAGGGTTGCCACAGAAAATTCAAAAAACTACTTAAAAATTCTAAATGTTTGAAAGAGCACAACTTTGAATCCACCGGATTACTTTCAATGAAATTTGGCATGGATATGACTAATAGTCTAACTTAACATCTAGCATATATTTTTTTTCGGTAAAGTTTAGGGTTGCCACAAAACATTCAAAAACTACCTAAATATTCGAACACGCACAACTTCGAATCCAATGGATTGATTTCAATGAAATTTGGCATGGATATGACTAATAGTCTAACTTAACATCTAGCATATTTTTTATTTCGGTAAAGTTTAGGGTTGCCACAAAACATTCAAAAACTACCTAAATATTCGAACACGCACAACTTCGAATCCAATGGATTGATTTCAATGAAATTGGGCATGGATGTGACTAATAGTCCAACTTAACATCTAGGATATTTTTTTCTAAAATATTAGATTGTAAATTTTTATGACCACACAGAAATTCTAGCCAAAAATAAGTTTTAGTTATTGAAATACGTCTATTTAGAGCGGAGCCCTACGGAGCCCTACGTTGTGTGTGATCCGACACTATTTGGAATACATAATCTTAATTTTAATAATAATAATAAATATTTTATTGCTGCGTTCTACCATCTTAAGTTTCGTTTTTCTTAACTAGATGTCGCTATACTTAAAATCAGACAAAAGCTGCCTTGCACCACATGTCAAAATTTAATATCTTCCTTGCTTCAAGAAATTTAGTTTTTTTATTCCTAATTACGTATAAAAAACATTAAAACATTAAGCTATCTTTGTATCACGCGGAATCTTAGACGTTAACTCTGGAATTCATCTCCACAGTACTAATGCCGTAGGGAAGCTACCTACCTAAGAAGTAAGTCTAGGGGACCTGCTGATTTTGAATTAAGTAGTAATAGAAACATAGACATTGAACTCTGAACTCCAACCCCTCAGGAATGATGCTGCTGGGTAACTGCCTGCTTAAAACATAAATCTGGAGGACCTGCTAACTTTGAATTAGCAATGTGGGTATCAAATAGAAACTTCTCAGGCGAGGTCGCGTTTCCGATCCGGCGCTAGAATTTAAGGAAAACATGTAAAATGACTACTTATAAGTGCCCCCTAGGCCTAAACAAAATAAACGCTTTGACTATTGACTTAGACGATAAACTCCGGACTCTAACTTTTTAAGCACGATGTTGCGAAGTGACTCTTACCTAAGCCGTGAGTCTGGAGCACTCACTCATTTTAAATAAGGAACATGGGTATCAAGTACAAACTTAAACATTAACTAACTCTGGAGTCCAACCGCTCAGTCGTGATACTGTGAGTAACTACAGATATAGATAGACGGATACAGATAGACTGGTACAGACAGAGATACTTACCTACCGATAGATTACAGACAGACCGATTCAGCAGACAGATACTTACAGCTAGACTGATACAGACAGACAAATAAAGTCAAACTTTTGTTATACAACTAAGGCGCCAGGCAAGCGTACGGCCCACCTGTTGTTAAGCAGTTACCGTACCCTATAGATGCTTGCAACCAAAGGCATCGGTAGCACGTTTCCAACCTGAAGGGGAGTGGGGTTAGTGGGAGGGGACGGGGATGGGGAGGTGGCTGGGTTGCGCCTCCGGCTCTCTCCCTCATCATACGAAACGAAGGTAAATTAGCTACTTGAATGCCGATCTCCACCTTACTGGTCAGACTCTACCACCTTACTGGTATAGACTGGTAAATATAGACAGCCACGGACAGACGAACTCAGACTGATGCAGACTGACGTAATACAGATTAGACGATAGACAAAATTATATTTAAGGGCTTCACCGACTGGACGCGGACGGAGTCGCGGGCACAGCTAGTGCAAAAATATATTTTTTGTGAAACTGTTTTCATTCATTCGTATGAGCTTGGCCAACTTTAGTGTAGCTGTTTAATTTTTTTTTTGTTTAACTATCTTCCTTCCTAAGGACGACGTAGAAAAGTTTAAAATAGTATTAAAAATTAAAAAAAAAAAAAAATTAAAACGGTCAAAATAAAAAGCTTTGGTCGTGGGGGGGTCAAATTCCACCTTTCCCTTCTCGCCCCTTGAAACTGAAGTTTTATCATCTATAAACACTTCCCCCAATCATTCGTGATCAAAACTTCTTAACGTTCCAAAAGGTACTTACTGATAATGTTTGAAGCAATTTGTGTGTCCCATATTGGAACATTGTTCGGGTAAACGCTAGAATAATTGTCCCACCAATGATTGATTGTCGCAAATGATTCTGGGTCAAAGCTCTTTGCAGGCACTTGATTACAAATTAATCTCAGGTCATCAATTAATAATAATAATAATCAATCTAGACTTAGGTTATATCAGTATTTGGCTACAATAATTATTTTGTACCTATTTGGAAAATGAAATGTAACGTCACGACTTTTATCCCCATTCGGGGGTAGTCAGAGGCTTGAGTGGCCATACATCACCACATTGTGGAGGTATTAACCAACTCAAAGCCCACATTTCACCAGATAGTCAGAACCCAACGTGACAGGTGGTGAACCTTGTCGCCGTATACCTTTACAGGAACTGACTATTACCTAATCCCGAGGGATAGGTAGGTTTCCTCACGATGTTTTCCCTCACCGTCGTCAGCGAACTGTAAATTATGCACATAGATGAAAATCCATCCATTGGTTCATGCCCCACCGGGGATCGAACCTGGGACTTTCTGATTGCTAGCACAACCTGTTCACCCCTAGGCTACAGTCACTGCTTGGAAAATATTTAGCAGTGATAGCCGATTGGTTAAGCACGCGTCTTGTTGGCTTAAGGTCCAGGGTTCAAACCCCGGCTCGCATCTCTGGATTTTTCGTGACCTATGTGCTAAGGTGAAGGAAAACATCGAGATGAAACCTGCGTGTCTTAGAAAATCTAACTAATTTTAGAAGTACATGTGTATGCCCCAACCCGCACTGGGCCAGCGTGGTGGTTTATGGCCTGAATCCCCCTCGCATTGAGGGGAGGCCAGTGCCAAGGAGTGCCACATTAAATGGACTAGGTTATAATATCATCTATACATATAATAAGAATGTAAAATTAGTCGCGTCTGTACATTCGAAATATTTAGAAAAAATATAGTGGGGGGGACTTAGATTGACAAACAGAATTCATTTTTATAGAATTTTTGTCTGTTTGTATGTTTGCTCAGATTTTAAGGGGAGGCCCGTGCCAAGGAGTGGCACATTAAATGGACTAGGTAATAATATCATTATTATAATATTATTACTTAGAAAATATCCAGTTTGACGATCTTGTGGTCTGAGAATGATCGTGGGTTAGATTTCCATAGATGACAAATTTTTGCAAGTAGGTAAGTTACTCCGGAGGATTGGCAATACCGACATGGTTATCAGTGTTATTTTCCTCTAGCGACTGAGTGGTACTGTGTCCATGGACTCAGTAAGACAAACTATTTTGGACAGACACGTCACTCCCTCTTCTTGGTAATATCTTTGTTTCCACTCAATTTTATTGGT
The DNA here is from genome assembly GCA_947859195.1 of Drymonia ruficornis. Taxonomy (NCBI): domain Eukaryota; kingdom Metazoa; phylum Arthropoda; class Insecta; order Lepidoptera; family Notodontidae; genus Drymonia; species Drymonia ruficornis. Next base: position 5,961,955 of record OX401926.1, on the reverse strand, counting down.
TTCCTTCACCTCGGTTAATATCAAGATACTATTCTTAATTGACTGTTCACATTACTAATGGAACGAGTATTTTATTTCCCCTGTCTATTTCTAAATACCTCCATTTTCTACATCAAGTCGGGTATTTTTATTGCCTCGTAGTGGTCCCCCATCGCGAGTAGGTAAATTGGATGGGTATCACGTGGTCCAATTAAATTTGATAGTCTTTCGTTAGAGGGAATGTCTATATAGGAATTGGTTGTTGGGCCTTGATAAACTTTTATTGTTCGCTTTTGGTAGTAAAATACAGGTTGTGTCAAGGGTCCGAAATAATAATTTAGGTGATATGTAGATGCCTAGAAGACAGGCTATACGGAACTGCCATATTTCCTGAGTTACGGGCTTTTGAATATTTGTCCCAACTTCACGTCTGTCACAACTGTCACAGCCTAGAATACAGTGTAAACAGCATTTAGAGGCAAAAGTTTGTCATCATTTTGCGTACCTATTTAATAAGTACTTATTTAAGTTTTTTTTTTATTTGGCAAAAAATAACACTTTTATAAAAAGTGTTCGCATTTCGATCAAACTTTTATACGATTTAATTCTATGCCCGATAGTCACTCAAACACCATTAATGTATTATTTCGGGCTTTTGAGACAACTTAGGCAATTCAATATGAGTTCTCGCTAACATTTTTGGTAGCAATTTCATTCTTTGTGTGTCCAAAATTCGTCCTTCTTGACGATATTGCTAGACATTTTACCGTACAACGACAAGTAAAGGAAAGTATATGAGTTTAATAAGTTTATCTATGTAGGTATGTGCGATAAAATAATAATATTAATTTCTCTTAGCAAAATAAGATCATCATTGAAATAAACATTTATCCAAGTATACCGCCGTAGACCCCAGTTTCTTTAGATGCTCACCATCCGATGTTACGGTAGAAATCACAATTTTTCAATTTGAGTGATAAGGACGCCCATTTTCTACTTTCTGTGTAAAATATGTACTACTTTTTACACGACTGCCCAAAAAAGGAGTGTACATTGTACTTACATCATTCCGGGTAACACTGGGTATATTATTTTTGAAAAAAAAAACAATATGGCGGCATTATGGATCAATTTTTAAATGTGAAAAAAATATTTTTTCTTCCTTATTACAATATGGGTATCAAATTGAAGGCCTTGATGAGCACATTCCAAAACTGTAGAATTTATAGGCATCATTTAACATAGGTAGGGTCCACATGCAAAACAAATATTTCATTTTTGGCTGCTGTCAGTAAAATGCATAAAATAAAAAAAATAATTTAAAAAATTAAAAAACACGACTGCCCTGCCAAAAACGAACTAAAAAGTATAAAACAAGTGCAGTGTCAGTGCAGTCGGGGGCCCTCTTAGATTATACTACTTTTTAGTTCGTTTTTTGGCAGGGCAGTCGTGTTTTAAATTATTTATTTTTTATATTAGGTATTTGTAACGAATAGTGGGTTAAGTTGCAAAGCTTTATAATATTGAATGATAAGGGCAGTGTAAGCCACTCGGCCCCAGCCGGCCAGTAATCGGATCATGGGCTTATAGGGCAATTGGCCGGACCGCAATATAATTTCATAAGCTTTGTGCAAACTAACTATATTAGCAAGTCGATATCCAAAGGTATCGTAAGATGAAAATAAAAGTAAAATATAATAAGAATTCCTGGAATTTCAGAGAGTGTCCGTTTTCCTTCGGTTTTAGGTTAAGATATGAGAGCTAGGTTTTATTTACCTCAGCACAGTGTTAACGTAGTGTAAAGCATAGCAAAGTGTTAATTTAGGCATATAACATTTAATAAATACATGAAGCAGTAAGCAGGCCCTGCATAAGACTCTTGAATTGAAAAAAGTTATAGTTTTTCCAAAGAATTTGTAAAAAAGGTTGTTCTATATCGGTAATAGAATAGAACACACTTCCATTAATTGTTATGTACACTTTTTATAAATATAGGTTTCAAACAAAGTAGATAATCTTTCGCAATATAAATGTAAACTTCTTTTTTGTAAAATATAAAATCATAAAAAAAACGTGTTTCTTAAATATATGATATACTTATCGACTTGTAATTTCATTTCCATACATTGCGGCGTAGCGTTTTGTAGAAACGCTTGTAGACGAAGCCATTTGTCTAGGTGGGATGTATTCATAGTATGTTAGTAAGATTATTTAGCACTAACTACTCAAGCACAAGTGAAGTCTGAATCTGTCCCGCTAAGTTTGCACGCAAGTACCGTATTCCGTAACACTATTGTCATCGTTTCTACCTACGTGCTTTTGAAAGCCAATTAGGTACAGGTAAACACAGAAGTGATAGGAACCTCTGATCTCTAAGGGCCACCGCAGACATGCTACTTTTTGCATCGGCGATCGGCGATTTTGTCGCTTTTAAAATCGGAGCAGTCGCTGCGTCCGACCGCAGAGAGTCCAAATCGCGATGCAGCATTGATACAGTCGCAAAATCTCCGATCGCCGATGCAAAAAGTAGCGTGTCTGCGGTGTCCCTAATATCGGTTTTGCGATTATCTATGCACCCTTAGACAACTAAAATTTATCATTTCGTCAGTTGCAAACCGTGTTAAACATTTAAAATATCTATCGACACATTGTTTTTCTACGAAATAGCGATTGTGTAACTCGATTTTGTAATATAAATGTAATGTAATGTAACGTCACGACTTTTATCCCCGTTCGGGGGTAATCAGAGGCTTGAGTGGCCATACACCACCACATTGTGGAGGTATTAATCAACTCAAAGCCCACGTTTCACTAGATAGTCAGAACCCAACGTGACAGGTGGTGAACCGTGGCGCCATACATTTTAACATAGGTATTTAATGTTGAAAATGATAAGAGTTTATTTCAGTCAAATTGCTTATTGTAGAAACAAGTCGAGCGTTATTACAAGCTATAGAAACTGAAAGAAAAATACACAAATAAAGCGTTACTTGTTTTTCTCATTTAATATAAATTAATAATAAATTTAAAAAAATGATAGTGCTTTAAAACAAATTCAGATTGAGCGCCTCATTACTAAGGCTCTTTACAGACGAGCTGCAATTCCGCAGTCAGCTTACAGTCCGCATGTAACTCGTCTGAAAATACCCTATAACGAACTTTACAAATAACATGTGAACAAAGAGGATTTGAACTTTAAAGCCATTGCCATTAATAGCAATTCCACGACACGGAATAGGGCTGCACCTAGAGATCCAAGGGATTCAATTACATGTCGTAGTCTCGTAGCCATTCCGCCCTAACTCCCGATGGAGGCAGATTGCGTGAAAATTGCTATCGGAGACAGGTTAACTGCATCTATAGTTCGGATTGCATCTAGAATGCTAAAAGGCAATCTTGTAGAACTCTACATGCTTAGAATTTTTATCTTACGTAGGGAGGTAAATAATGCTAGGTACTTTTTATCTAAAAGTATGTAGTTTCTAAAAGTATGTATGTATTTACCCGACTACGGCGGAGGGTTATGATTTTGACCGGTATGTATGTATGTATGTATGTATGTATGTATGTATGTGCATCTGTTCCCACGTAACTTCCAAACGACTTGTCGTAATTTGACAAATGAGGTATCGTTAGAAGCGGCTTAATGGCGCGCTGGTTATAGGCTATGTGACGTCACATAAAATTGCATGTGGCGCCCTCTAGAGGACATAATGTCATGAACTAAAAAAAACATTTTTTAATGAAACCGTATGGGGTATCAAATGAAAGAGCTTGATGAGCACATTTCAAAAATATATATATTGTTACCTATAACTCCAAAATAATGAAATAAAAAGTAAGTTTAAAAATTAAAACCCGACTACTGAAAAATCGCGCTCTAAAAAGTATGAAACAAGAAAATATTCTCATCTAGAGGATAGCCGTGGTCCGTGTTCATATGCCAATTGGCCCTAAAGGACCTACACGGACCACGGCTATCCTCTAGATGAGAATATTTTCTTGTTTCATACTTTTTAGAGCGCGATTTTTTTTATATGTGTAAAGTGTGTATTTTTATTTTAGAAAAAGATTTAGGATTTCGCGCAAATTAAAACCCGTTAAATTCCACGCCGACGTAGCTATAAATAAGTGGCTTCATCTACAAGCGTTACTATAGTAGCGGCATTCTACGATGGCTGGTTTGACATGTGGGGGGGAAGAAAATAAACCTTATTATAGCGGAATTAGACTGGCCGTTTTAAAAAATAAGAATGTCAAAAAAAATATGCGAAAATGAATTTTATTCCGTTATAATAAGGTTCATCCTTTCCCCCTCCCACATGTCAAACCGGCCATCATAGCGTGCCGCTAGTATGGAAATGACATTACAAGTCGATAAGTAGATCACGTGACTTACCATTTCCATACATGAAGCGTAGCGATTTGTAGAAACGAATGTAGACAAAGCCATTTGGCTAGAGGGGCTGTAGTTGTAATGTCCTACTCCACCAAGCCAACTAGGAACTCGGATGGAATGCGGCTTCCACGCCCGCATACCCGCCACCGCCTGCGGCTTCCCGCCCGCCACACCTCCCGCACACCGCCACCGCCTTTTTTTGCGGGTGACGTCACATTTGACAGGTTCCTAGTTGGCTTGGTGGAGTAGGTAGTAAACGAAACATTGAGTACCGTGTTCCTTCTCGACAAACCAACGATATTAATATTCAAATTAGTGTTATGTCGGAGGTAGTATGCGGAAGTACGCACCACTGCACATGAGCAGCGATAGAGCCTTGTCACACTAGCGGTTTCAAAGCGGTGCGCAGCGAACACGCCGCGGACGCGCAGCGAAGACGTCCTTACATATTGATAAGAACCTCCAACTAGTATGAGCCCTTAATATAGGGGGTACGCTCAGGGGACTAAAAAAAAATAGACCATCTTAAAATATTCGAGCGCGTCAGATTAAGATAAGGGGGGGGGGGGGGGGATTCATTACTAGCTAAGAAGTGTCAAAAGTGGCGATTTTGCTAATTTGATCGTCAGTCTAAGAAATGGAAGCATCTGTAAGTTTCACTAATCACCCCCTCTGAAAATCTGACCCGCTCGAGGATTTTTTTTTTGCAATTTATCATGTTGCAGCATGAAATATATCAATATCTGACACGCTTGAGTATTTCCATATCATTGTGTTTTTTTACAATTTTGTTATTTTATGTAGACGCTTCCCCCACCGCTGAAAGTGGAAACATCTAGGACCATTTATTCTTCCTATCATCTAATGTACCAAATCTAATAGGTCTCCGGGACGCTGGAGTAAATCCACAGTTAGCATCATGGGCTCCCCCTCTAAAAGGTTGCATATTCGCTGCGCACCCGCTCCGCTTTGCAACCGCTAGTGTGATAAGGCCCATAGGTAGACTTCGCTCACGGCCTTGAAGGACGTAATTTTAGATATATTCTACACACGTAGCTGCTATAAACAATATTAAATAGGTAGGTGTAACATCTATCAAACCCACCTTCATGCCAATAAATTCCAAATAATGGATTCCAAGGGCCTTTTATCCATCAAATAAATATGAAGTTTTGACAGTTATTGTATGGCATAACTGTTAAAACTTCAAATTTATTTTTTTGGCCTTTAGATCCTTAAACCAAAGTGGACTTGAATATACCTACATAAATAAATAAAATTTAGGTGTGTCTTTGTAATGTCAAAATAACAGCTTTTTACTAGAGCAGAGTTGGGAAAAAAATTATTGTAATTAATTAATTGCAAATTGTATGTGGTGTCACAATTAACAATTAATTTTGATTTGTTTGTCAATCGCGAACAAATCACAATTAATTGTTAATTGTGACACCACAAGCAATTTGCAATTAATTAATTGCAATTAAATTTTGCCGAACTCTGTACTAGAGCATGCATATTATGAAAGTATATACGTTACATGTCATGACATGTGAAATCCACCAACCCGCACTGGGCCAGCGTGGTAGTCTGGATCCCCCTCGTATTGAGGGGAGGCCCGTGCCCAGAAGTAGGACTTTAAAAGGGCTATTATTATTATTAAATACGCCTACGTAGTACTGAAAAACGCAAACTGAAAAATGCTCGTTAGTTTACGATGCCTGACTTCGGCTTTTATATTTATTCTCTATTTCAGCATCGCGTTCCTTCACAATGATTTAAGGCTACAAAGCTTTCACAGACCGCCCTAAGTCGCTAAGATTCTAACTAGGGTTGCCATCCGTCCGGTTTTAGCCGGACATATCCGGCTAAGGCCTTGTCTGCCCAAATACTTTAGTGACTGAAGCTTATACATATAAGGCTTATATAAGGCTGGTTCGACCGGAGTAGAGTGAAGTAGCTATTTTATTGAGAGAGCAAGTAAGCCAACACGACCCTTATGTTTCCTCCATCCTTTTCTTTTCTTCCTGTATTCCACTCACTTTGAGGTCTGAAACTTGGGAGTAATGCCGCTTGTTTGCCGCATTAGTTATAAAAAAAAAATTAAGGGTCCGGTTTTTTATCAATGAATTAATAAGTGCTGATTAAGGTAAGCTGATTAATAGGTAACCACGAACGAAGAGCGACGATGCCTTTTTTGTTTTGTTCACTAAAATATGAAATGTCCGGCTTTGTAACCAAATGTCCGGCCAATTGGGAAGACTGAGTCCGGGTTATTTATAACCCGGACTCAGTCTGAGTCAGGAGATACCAACTCGAAATCAGGAGATAGCAACCCTATGCCGTCTATTTCACTTGATTTTCGAGGGATATTTTCACGACCCAAGAAATAAATAAGCAATGACAATATTGTTTGTATTTTTTTCGGTAAAATCTTGAGATAGCTCCACAATTTATTGTTGTACGCAGGGCCGGATTTTGAGGTCTGGAGGCCCTGGGGCAACAAAAGAGTGGAGGCCCCCTGGCCTCTAATTATTTTACAAATAAAATAAAATATTGTTTTCAGTTGACTTTTTAAATAAATAATATATTGTGTCCATGTGAAATCTTGCGACAAACATTTATATATAAATATAATAAAAATACAAGAATTATTGGAAATTAAATGTTAGTGTTAACGAACGGAACCTTCCGAGCTTTTTTCGACGAAAAATCGTCGATGAAATCATCAATCATCATTTTTCGCTGAAATCCAGTTCCCGAAATAAATCACTTTCAATGCTCAGAAGAAATAGCTCTGATAGACTGTTTTGTCCCATAGTAGTTCGAAGCCTATTTTTAATAATTTTCATTTTTGAAAATGAACGCTACGAGCAAGTACCGCCCCATTCAGCCATTGTGATACCTACTCGATCAAGATGGGTAGTAAATGGAAAATGCTTATCAGGGCCGTTTGACATACCTATTGATCTTTTATTGATTGGGTGAACAAATATAGATAAATAGTTTTTTTTTAATATTTAAGAACAATATAATCATGTTTATACAAAATACAGTAGGTAAAATAGCGAAAAAAATATCTAAGGAATAGTTGTTAAATCGTCGAAATTTGAAAGATTTTTTGCAGTCTCTATTGGGGGGCCCCTCTTTTGTGTAGGCCCAGGGCAGTTGCCCCGAATGCCCTCCCCTGAATCCAGCCCTGGTTGTATGTATGAGAATAGAGTAACACATTCGAAAAATAAAATATTACTTTAGTGATGGGATATACATAATGGTAAGGATAAGCGCACGATTATTTTCCACCTACCACATAAAGAACAACGAAAATGAGTAGAATACTTTCGGAAGATACGGTACTTATAAAAAATACATTTTTTTTGTCTGTCTGAATGTTTGTTCCGGTTAATCTTTAAAACGGCTGGACCTATTTTGACGAGAGTTTAATTGGCAGATAGCTGGTGTTATGGGGAGTAACATAAGCTACTTTAATTTTAGAAAAATAATTAGGGTTCCGCGCAAAAAAATAAAAAGCATTCAATTCCACGCGGGCGTAGTCCCGGTTAATCTTATTTAACCCAAAATGTACGCGTACGAACTCGCGCGCTATTATGTAAATAAATGCCTTTTAGTGTAGAAATTTACGTAGTACCTAACTACATTTAAATGTTAGTTTATTCCAGCCAGGTTTAGCCAGACCAGTGCCTATAATGCTTGGGAAATGTAAATGCCCTCGGATATTAAGGGACCCTGAACAGATGGTCTACGTAACCAGACGTGTTGACTGCGGTCTGCGACCCACAGATAAATCGCTAACCGCACAACTTTGCTATCCAGGCTAACCGAATAAAACTTGGAGGGGATGTTGCCGCGACAACTTTATAATTAACAGTTAATAGTTCCGGGGTGTGTGCTAGAATATTGGGTGGGTACATTAAAGCCCGGCCAAGTGCGTGTCGGACTCGCAATTAAAGGGTTCCGTACCACCGTAGAAAAAGATGACAAAAATATGAAGTTTCTTGTATGGTGACCCCCTTTATTTTTAAATTTTATTTTATTTTAGTATTTGTTGTTGTAGCGGCAACAGAAAATACACATTCTGTGAAAATTTTGAACCTATTACGTTTCGTGAGATACAGCCCGCTGACAGACGGACAGACAGACGGACTGCGCAGGCTTAGTAATAGGGTCCCGTTGACACCCTTTGGGTACGTTTCACAGAATGTGTATTTCTGTTGCCGCTACAACAACAAATACTAAAAATTAATTAAAAATACAAAATAAAGGGGGTCCCCATACAAAAAACGTAATATTTTTAACTTATTTGTCTTATGGTCAGTTTCCATACAAAGACTTCAACGTGTGACTCTAAAGATCACCATTTTTGGGGATGTTTCTTTATATTTCTACGGTGGTACGGAACCCTTCATGTGCGAGTCCGACACGCACTTGGCCGGTGTTGTTTATGTATTTGTTTCCACTGGTGTACAATAAAGTTGTATCTATCTATCTTAAATAATACATCGATGGCAATACACTTAGTTTAATTAAGTTTCGGGTCATTCCTGCGAACAAGATTCTCGTCGTGATTTTCGTGGTAATTTTAGTTTTTGTGAATTTTAGATAATTTATATTAATAACATAATATAGCCTTTTATACAAGTTCAAATCTCTATCGCTTTTGTAAATCTGATGATAACTTTGGACAGAATTCAAGGTTGAAGAAAATGGTGCCACGAAACTCATGCAGTACCACACGAAACTCACGCAGTAAATTCCGGGTATTTTTTACGCATTATTTATGTACTTAACTATAAGTTTTGCTCTCTTTATGGTTATTGGGACTTGTGTTTAATAACAAGAGAATATATAAAAGCACAATTTCTGTTTCTGTATGAATATAAAAGACAAAATATGGGGAAAAAATCTAACATAAACTTGTGAGCTAGTTATACTTGATTCCAATGATGTTTTCCCTGATTTCTACAAGTTCTGTGTGATATACTACTCCAGATGTCACTTGCAAGCTATTTAACGTATTATTCCGTTCGTTTTACCAGAGACCACACTCCCAAAAGATGTGATATGCAAATTGTTTGTAATCGTTATGCGGCGTCGAACATTGTTATAGAGGTGAAGAAACTAATATAAAATAGAATAATATTTAGGTACTCCAAAAGATGTAATGTCTCGTGAAAATTTGAGCCACACTGTGGTCCACTTCTAGCCTGGTCCTCTCCAGATGCTCATACACGCATGGAAATAATTTCACGGAGGTGGCGGCCCTTAGTTCTTATATGCCATCTGGACTGCCATTTGTTCAGACATCTTCGTAAACGACAGAATTCTAAAGCGATCTCGCGTTTTAAGGAACTTTGTGTTCATGTTTTCTGGAGGAGAAAAGTACATGACCGCGCGTCTCTGACTCTTTGGGTCACCTGGGAGCATTCTCGCAAATAATAGTAGAGCCTCAATCAATCCAGCTTTAGGACCAACTAGAGCTCGAAACCGATCAAATTGCCAAAGGTGTCAGACAGGGAAACGTTCCATCTTCGAAATTATGATGATGAATGATGTATTTTATCTTCCCCACTGGAAAAGGTAAAGCATCGATGCTAATGGCGAGTATAGGTGTACTTGTTAGCACTTTTAATTTGCTGATGATATCCTGGTCTGGACTGGAGGATCTCAGTAGATTCTCAATAGAGCTTCCCGTCAGGTGTATGTTACAATTAAATAGACAAGACGAATGTTCTTGCGGCTCTTCTCAATGAAAGCAATACGCTAAAATGTTTATATTAACTATTCATAAGCACTACCTAGGTATGAGCTTTGTCCAGAATAAAATCCGAATCAAAATTAGCAGGACCCGATAAACAAATAAAATCGCCCAAAAAATTATTAAATTAAATTATTTAGTTGCGTTGCGGGTTTAGTTTATCCTCTCCCTCTTCCTGACTATGTATCCCACATGGTGGTGGGGTCAGCCTTCCTATGCTTTCCCTTCCACTTCGCTATATTCTCAACATCGTCTTCGGATACCTGACACTCTTTCATATCTAGCATTACAGCTTTCTATCTTGTTCTGGGTCTGCCTCTGGGTCTTGGGCTGGGAATGGAAAGCTGTAGTGCTAACTTCCCTACATATTCAGGTGGCCTCCTTTTCACGTGACCATACCATCGCAGCCTACTCTTTTGCATCTTGTCGGCGATATCGCGCACGCCCAGGCTTCCTCGCACGTACTCGTTACGAATTTTATCAAGCCTGGTAACGCTACATATCCACTTCAATATTTTCATTTCAGCAACTTGAATGGTATGCACGTTCGTTTGGTTTATGGCCCACGTTTCGCTGCCATACATAAGGACTGGTCTTATGATGGTCTTATATACAATGCCCTTTAGTTTTACAGTCATTCTTTTATCGCAAGTAACACCAGTTACTTCTCGCCATTTTAGCCACGCTGCAGCTATTCGGTGCTGAATTTTGCATTCTACGTTCCCGGAATTGTGCATCATACTCCTCAGGTACTTATATTGATCGCACAAAGTGACCAATTGTCCATCGTTGGGAATGGAACTGCTGTCGCTTGGACCTGGTTCGTTAAAGCACATGAATTGGGTCTTTGCTACACTCAGCACAAGGTCACGGCTTGCAACTGGTGTTTCCAAGATAAAAGTGCCTGTTGTAACTCATCACAGCGCTCTGTGCAGATGGCTACATCGTGAGCGTATATAAAAGTCCACGCTGCCGAACTTTGCGCTAACTCCGTGAGTGAATACAAAACGAGGCAATAGGAAGAGACTCAGTACAGAGCCTTGATGTACGCCTTCTGTGACCGCTATTGGTTTTGTCTCACCCGCTACCGTCTGAACCATTGATCTTGCACCCTTATACATGTCGGCAGCGTTGTTGATGTATTGTTCCGGGAAATTGTTATTCCGAAGGCTCCACCCAGATCGTATCTCTTGGGACCCTATCATGAAATGCCTTTTCCATGTCCAAGAATGCAACATACAATGGTCGGTTTTTGGAGTGATATTCATCAGCAATCGTTTTCAGAGCAAACATCGGATCAGCGGTCGATAGGCCAGGTACGACGTGCAGGTTTAGTTAATATTGATAAAAAAAAGATATTTTTGAATTATGTTCTTGAGTTTCCTGGACAAATCACTAGGGACGATGGACACAACCATAAGCAATTAATAATGCAATGAGATGACAGTATGGAGCAAATGCGATCAACGCTGAGCTTCACGATACCATGGACATAAACAAATGGTGAAGCATCTGAGACAAAAAAAAAAAAACCGCGACGGGCAAATTATGAGCGTCAGCAATGAGGATCGCTGCGTGAGGGATACAACCAGTGTCTGATGCCAATATGTACTACATTATGGCACTGAGACGTGTTCATCACATGAAAAATCCTACGAAAAATGAGATTCGCGGTAATTTCATGAGATTCGTGGAGAAATTGCCACGAATCTCATGCCACGAAACTCGTCAAATTAAACATATTTCACTATTATTCTTGCACTTCAAAATGTAGTATAAATTAAATAACACTAAATCATACTTCGACAGCTAAGTAATTCATATTAAAAACCCCAGTATCTAAAGTGACTGCAAACAACTATAAATTTTGTCCACAAAACTCCGGTACATCGGCAAAAAAACATGTTTTTTGGACTTTGATACCCTATATCTCATCGCGGAGAGACACACCCTCGATCATCTCTCTGCTGGACTGGCTGTCAGTAGTGACATCAAACAAGACCATACATCGTTTCATCGTAGACTTATACATCATTTAGTAATGCGCCGTAAAAATGTGCACAAACGTGTGACCAACACAAATAGCTGTTTAATATTCAAACTAAACAATAAAATATATTAAATTTGTAATCAATAAAAAGAGTATATTTTTACATTTTTTTTTATATCTATAACACGATCCCAACACCATTTACCGAAAAGTTAAACGCTATTGTTTCATGAAAGTGAAGCGTGTGACACAGCGAGAACGGCTAATTTGACCCCGATTTTGGTTTTCAAATGAAGTTTGGATGTATAATTTATTTATTTATGAAATAAAAATGATGTTTTCCAAATACACAAATGTAGTAAGAAACGAAAAAAATATACTTTTAATCGGTATCTCTGATATGAACAGAGATAAGACTGTGTGACCGCTAAAATCGAGCTTTGCAGGAACCACCCTTTCGTCTCTGTATCAATAAAATACGCGACATTGTCCTCTATTTCCATTCACGAAAGCAATTATTTCAAAGTTTTCAGGTAAGTAAACTGTGTCTAATGATGATTAATGATTATAGCATAGTTTCAAGCTAATTAATCATGTAACTATGCAACTGTCTCAAAAGTACGAAATAATACTTGAGTGTTTGAATGAGAAAGGAGAATAGAATTAAATTGAATAAAAAAAATGAAATTAGAACACGTTATTTCAAATATTTTTTCCCACTGTATCTAATAAACTATGTAAAATTAACATTCTGTTTCTTGAATATTAGTGGTTGCTACTTCTGAATGCTGTTTATACTGGTTCCTACGCCATTTGATGTGTTCTAAGGCCGCAAAACGGATGTTGTCACAAATGTTCGAAGACCCGTAACTCAGAAACTATTGTAGTTAGGTATAATCTGTCTTCACTAGGCATCTACATATCAGTTACCGTATATGTTATTTAATTATTGTTTCGTACCTTTGAGACACTCGGTATACTTATTTGTAGTGTCCGACCGAAGATTCGGTTTCGGTTTCGGTTTCGGCCAGTTTCGGCTCAAAAATCTAGTTTCGGCACCAGTTTCGGTTTCGGCTGAAAACCCACCGAACCTTTCGGCCGCGCCGAAACTCTGCGTTCGTGAATTATCGCGCGTCACTCGGTTGATTTCGGGAGAGTTCGTGTCTCGCGTTGCATCCGCCATCGCGCATCGTCAGCTGTTAGATCGCCGGCAGGTACGGCGTGATTGTTTTGTGAGTTTAGTGTTATTTCTCGCTTTATTGGCCTTTATTAAGCAATGAAGTTCTTTCCGTTGAGTTATTCACTCGGATTTATGAATGTTGAGAATTAAGTATGTAAAAGAAAGAGGTTATATTATATTATATTTGATTTACACATTCATCATTTATTTATTACTTATGTTACGGTACATTTGTTTTAGGTTATTGTTGTTGGATGAGGTTTCAAAGTACCCAAACAACTACCAGCTATGATTTAGCTGTGTGTGACCTTCAGCAGGGCTATTACGTATCTCAGTTGACAACTGGCGTCGGTTGTACACCGAACTTTGATGGTAAATTAGAAAGACATAACATTGGTTTTACGTATTTCGGTGAATGGATATCAAGGTACAGTGAGTTTAGGTTAGGTTAGCCCTGCAAGAAATACGTAATACCAATGTTATGTCATTCTAATTCACCATCAAAGTTCGGTGAACAACTGAAGCCAGTTGTCAACTGACCTACGTAATATCCCCGCAGATACATCATTTTTATTGGTAAAATAATTTGCTGTTGTCCGTATATTTTTGAGAATCGATCTGAACGTGACATACCTATCTACTTAAGTAGAAAATGAAAACGGGGATTTAATATATTACCATTACGATTGCCACCCTAAATTATAAAAAATATATGAAAATCCCACAAAAACCCTAAATAACCAACTGCAATTATAATTTAAAATGATCTCAATTAATGTTAAATTTATTCTTAAACATGTTGTGATTATAAACGCAATCGAAATAATCAATTAATGCGGTCCTTTTTTATAATGTAAGTGTTGATTGTTGAATTTTTTTTGTTCAAGAAGTGTTAACATGATTGTTATAATTATAGTATTGTTAATAATAATATAATACTATTATTATTAATAATTATATTTTCACATAATTCAATTATTGTTTTTTATTTCATTTAACACATTCTAACATTTCTAAATGTCAATATAAGGTTACGAAATAAGCCAAATTTCATTAAACAAAGGATTTTTAACTTCTCTGAAAAAGGTTCGGTTTCGGTTTCGGTTTCGGCCGAACCTAAAACAGATGCCGAAGATTCGGTTTCGGTTTCGGTTTCGGCAGAAAATCCTGTTTCGGTCGGACACTACTTATTTGTATTGAATTAGACTTCAAACAATAATGGCCTTTTGTTATACTGTGTTTATTGTTTTACGAGTGAACTTCAAACAATTAAATTAGAATTAAGCTAACATTGCTTATTCAGAAAGTGAGTCACGCAATAATTACCTCTTTTTAACGAAAACCAAACAATATTTATTAACGTCAGTTATATTTGTGCTTATACCAGCGCAGCTGTACGCTTTTTTTGCTGATCAAACCATTTTTTAGGGTTCCGTAGTCCCAACGAGGAACCTTTATAAGATCATTCAGTCCGTCCGACCCAGTCTGTCACATTGCCATGACTACTAAAGATTTTGAGGGAAATTGATTTTTTTTTTTATAGGACTGCGATGGCAAAAAAGCGTACGGTCCGCCTGATGTTAAGCAGTTACCGTAACCTAAAGATGCTTACAATACCAAAGGCATTGCTGGCACATTGCCGACCTGGAGGGGAGTGGGATGGAGGGAGGGGGAGGGGGGGTTAGCTTACGGCTCTCTCACTCATCGTACGAAACGCTGTAATAGCTACTTTACGCCGATTTTCTGTGAGAGGGTGGTACTACCCCGGTCGAGCCAGCCCGTTTGTGAGCTGCAGTCAATTGGCTACAGCTTGGCTCTACCACGGTGATGATACAATAAATGGTGCAATGTAATGTATAATACTTGCAATACTGAAGGCATTGCTCGCGCGTTGCCGACCTGAAGAGTAGTGGGAAATAGGGAGGGAAGAGCTTGGGCTTTTGGCTCTCTCGCTCATCGCACGAAACGCAGCTACAATAGCTACTTTACGTCGACCTTCTGTGAGAGAGTGGTACTACCTTGGCTCTACCCAGACTTCCTTTCTATCTTGTAACAACGTCGATCATGACCACAGAGTAAAGACTAAAGAAAGAGGTGCCCTTATTAGATATATGTATGAAAAAAAACGTGGTCATTGTTTTTTCATTTTCATTGTTCTATCTACCGGTAAATAGTTGAACTACTCGCTTCGTTTTATGTCGATGTTAGTACTAGGCCGACCACTCGGCCGAGTTGCTTAGGGCCAGTCCCCTTAGTAATTGGTCCATGATCATGACTCATTATTAAATTGTATGTTGAAATTGCACACGTAAAATTTATAACCCAGAAATAAAATTTCAGCATAAACCTTCAGGAATTTAGGAACATTAAAACATGTACGTAAGTATAGGTACCTACTGAAATATTTAATAAAACGATAACGTACATAAACGTAGTACCTACGTAATGTTACGTGCGTGTGGACTTTAACAACTCTTCAACTGTTGAATATTTGCCGAACCATGCTGAAATTCCGAATACAAAGTAACTGAAAGTTTGGCGGATGTTACTAACTGCTTGATCTCTCAAGTATAATGTTACTTCCTGTATTTTCATACAGGAAGGAAGGAAGTGCAACTTCGGAAAGTTATAAGTACGTATGTCAGGAAATGAATACACAGTCTGGATATAAATAAAAGGTTTCACTGCAAAGATATTACCAAGAAAGAGGATATGTGACTGTACTACAAAACTGAGTCCATGGACACAGTACGACTCAGTCGCTCGCGGAAAATAATCTTGAAAACGTGTCGGCACATAGGGTTGCTACTCGGGTTGCTACTCTAATAGGAGATAGCCTCCAAACATGCCTCGTTAGGTGACTATACAGTCTTAAGGCTGTAGATACAAGCCAAGTCAAGGTTCCTAGCCGCGTGATCACTCACGAGCACACACATGATTGCTCAATATCCAAAGCGATCCCTTCATCTGCCAATTCCCTGAAACTATTGCTCTCTGAACTGAAAATAATTAAATTCCCTACAGCTTTACCTAAAACTTCGCAGTACTAACTGCGGAGCGCATCAGTGCGCCGGAACAAAAGAACGTCTGTTGTGTCTGTATACAGGGTTATTGGTAAAACACTTACAACATTGCAGGGGCGTGTTACTGACATCAAAAACAACAACTTTTGTTCTATAACATTTTACAAAACAAAAAAAAATCACACTCTAAAATGTATGAAACAAGAAAATATGCTCTTCTAGAGGATAGCCGTGGTCCGTTTAGGTACTTTAGGGCAAAGTGGAATACAACCACGTACCATGGCTTTCCTATACATGAAAAAAAAAATTTTCATACATTTTCGAAAGTGTGTTTTTTTTGTTTTGTAAAATGTCATAGAATGAAAGTTGTGGTTTTTGATGTCAGTAATACACCCCTGCAATGTTGTTAGTGTTTTACCAATAACCCTGTATACGGTCTTAATTTAATAGTTAAAAGAACAATAAAATAAATAACTTAAGAAAAGCTGATTATCTATCTACTAGGTTCCTCTAACCTACCTACTAGTAGTAGGGAGGTTTGACGCGCTCTAATCCAGCTGCAATCACTGATCGATAAACGATTGGATTTAAGTGAAGCTTAGCAAGGTCAGTCAGAGATGGGTGACCATTTAGTGGCTAAAACTGAGCGTCTCCGTGCTTCGGAGGGCACGTAAAAAGTCAGTGCCGGTTGTTGTCATGTAGGCAGCAGTCGTTAAGCCTTGTTAGAGCCTTCGGGCGGTTGGTCAAAATCTGACACCTGGTTGGCCACTAACCATATGATAAGAAGAAGAAGTAGGTAGACGAAAATGATCTTATCTAAGGAACTAAGCACTTTTAATCAGATAATCAAAGGTTAAGGGGCGTCCATAAATTACGTGATGTGATTTTTGAGATTTTACAACCCCCCTTCCCCCCTTGGTGAGATTTCGTGATATTTGGCTCGACCCCCTCCCTCCCCCATTTAATCTCACGTGAGATTTTTCAAAAGCCATATTCAAGTGGAGAAACATGTTTTACTTAATTAAACCCATTTTTCTCACAATTTTACACTGTTTCTTGCGGTAAAAAAAAATTACGTGAAATTTGCCGAGACCCCCTCTCTCCCCCACGTGAGATTAGGTGAGATTTTGCTCGACCCCCTCCCCCCTTAAATGCTTCACGTAATTTATGGACGCCCCCTTGTCTGAAAAAAAACGGGCGTAGTCTTCCCCGCACTCATTGATAGGAGCACAAGTCTAGTGATTGCAATGTTAGGAGGTACTATATCCGCTAAAATAATACATCAATGGTTATGGGATTTTTAACTTAGCCTCTCTCCAAGTAATCATCTTTAGTATACACTAGACATGTGTAATTTTTAGGATTCCGTACCCAAAGGGTGCCAACGGGAACCTATTACTAAGCCTACGCTGTCCGTCTGTTTGTCCGTCTGTCAGCGGGCTGTATCTCACGAGCCGTAATAGGTAGAGAGTTGAAATTTTCACAGAATGTATTTCTGTTGCCGGTACAACAACAAATACTAAAAATAAAGGAGGTATCCCATGCTAGAAATATTTATTATAATATATATATTTTTGTCATTTTTATTCTACGGTGTTACGGAACCCGTTATGTGCGAGTCCGACATGTACTTGGCCGGTTTTCGAACATTGCGTCGACAGTGTAAGAGCTCAGTAATAATAACATCTACCACGGTTGGTCTATGTAACGTCCACTTACTAACTTTAAATTACAATTGAAACTTTCGCGCCAACTAAGCGCAGAATGCTGTTAGTTTAGTAAATTATATTACAGTTATTAATGAAAGCTGGCCCAGTGCGTCAGCGTGCCTTCACATAGTCTAGAAATTGTTCTACGGCCCGCTTGATGTTAAGCAGATACCGTAACCTATAGGCTGTCATACCAAAGGCTCGTACGTTGCTGACCTAAAGGGGAGTGGGAGAGAGGAACGGGAAGGGGGATTCGGCTTTCGGCTCTCTCACTCATCGCACGAAACTTTCTACAATGAAACGAAAATATGACACACTGTGCACATTTTTCTTCGTCAGTACATGCGATACCTAAGCAAGTACTTGCCTACCAATTTTTTGTTAACAGTATTTTGCACTTCGCTCCGACGACTCATCATAAAAAATAAAATGTAACGTCACGACTTTTATCCCCATTCGGGGGTAGTCAGAGGCTTGAGTGGCCATACA
Source organism: Drymonia ruficornis (assembly GCA_947859195.1). Taxonomy (NCBI): domain Eukaryota; kingdom Metazoa; phylum Arthropoda; class Insecta; order Lepidoptera; family Notodontidae; genus Drymonia; species Drymonia ruficornis. The sequence goes on along the minus strand of OX401926.1, from coordinate 5,943,413 downwards.
CCACCACATTGTGGAGGTATTAACCAACTCAAAGCCCACGTTTCACTAGATAGTCAGAACACAACGTGACAGGTGGTGACGACTCATCATATCAAGAACATTTCTTCACAATGTTTAGAATGTGTTTTCTTTGTCATGGAAATAAATGACATATCATGTTACTTCCATGTATGTTCCAACGAGACAGAGTAAACAAAACATGAAAATATTTCCGCCGCATTTTCACATTTGTAAATAATTTACAGCAAATGTCTACTAACAAACACTACTACGTGACGGGCCCGTTAGCGTGGTTGGCGCGGAGGCGCCTTTCATTCTGCAGGTCATAGGTTCGATTCCTACCCAGGACATGCATTTGTGTGCATGAACATGTCTGTATGTCCCGAGTCTGGGTGTATATGTATATTAAGTATGTATATACAAACAAAAAGTACTATATGTAGTAATATCAGTTATCTGGTTTCCATAGTACAAGCTCTGCTTAGTTTGGGATCAGGTAGCCGTGTGTAAAAAATGTCCCAGGAAAAAAAAAAAAATCGCCAGACTTACACACCAACTGCATGGTATCCAACTAATGTTTGTACTATGGGTACCATACAATGGACTGGGCGATCCCAGTGACACCCAGACCAGGCCAAATTACGAAAAGGCCGTTTCCAAAAGTTGCCTCTGGCGGAAATCGAAACCGCAACTATCCGATGCAGGCGATTCAGAAATGTTGATCCTTTTGCAACGTCTTTACAAATAATTTTCATTCAATTGCTTTGTTATGCCATTAGTACGCACGAGGCAACCATGGTTGCGCCACCAGCGGGTGATTCGATAGCCGACACCGAATTGGTTGCACTACCAAGTTGACACCAGGTGCGATACCCTCCATACAGCTCTATACATTTTGTTGGTGGAGCGACTGGTTGCGCTACCACAGAAGGGCTAGACAAGTGGCTGACGTTTACGAGCGTTCGTTCAAATCGCTGCACTTCATGTATGGAAAATACATAAGTCATGTGATCTACATAGCAACTTGTTGTTGATCTACATAGCGACGTTTGACATTTCCATACATTGTGAAGTCTATTCTATTCGATTAGCGTTCATGCCACTTGGCTAGCCCCTCTGGTGTCCTCGTGCGATATAGCACTTAGATATTATCCGTAAATTTAAGGGGTTAGATTTCTCCCTGGTATTCCTGACTCTATATTACAGATATGGATTAAAATCTATAAAAAGTATTTTGATCATAAACAAGAAATCTATTAAAAATAAAAATTGTTTTCCGATATCCAATGGTTAACCATTATTGAAGGTATTTTTACGGGCCCGTTAGCGTGGTTGGCGCGGAGGCGCCTTACACGCTGCAGGTCGTAGGTTCGATTCCTACCCGCGACATGCATTTGTGTGCATGAACATGTCTGTATGTCCGGAGTCTGGGTGTATATGTATATTAAGTATGTATTTACAAATAAAAAAGTAGTATATGTAGTAATATCAGTTATCTGGTCTCCATAGTACAAGCTCTGCTTAGTTTGGGATCAGGTAACCGTGTGTACAAAAATGTCCCAGGATATTATTATTATTTATGGAAATCAGATAATCCTAATGGTCATCCTACATTAGTCTTTGGCTGACAGTAACAGTCCCAAAGCCAGATCGATTACATTGATAAATGATTTACTACAGAATAACCCAGATACAGATATATTCCCATTTTGGTCATTAATTTTGCACACAATGTGGATGTACTGTTGTAAATGCATACTTGACATGAAATGTAAGCGTTTTGGTATCATACTGTATGTTCATATTGTTAAGAATAAATAATAATAATTATTATTTTTTAATGATATTGACATGCATATATTATTTTAATTTTACTTTATTTACATTAATAACCTATGACCTCTCTGCATTTGTTTACAAAAATATGTACAACCAAATAATAAAAAGAAAATAAAAAGAAAAATTAACTTATTTAAATTAACTTAATTAAATTATTGAAGATTTCAGATAATGCAATGGTTACAAATGATTGCACATCAAATTTACATGTAATTGTAGCACTAAGTAAATTCTCCATAAGTAGTCGTACTAACTTTTAAATAAATATTTGTGTTTAACACCTGACAAACATTACCACGAAAATAAGTGATCTCTTATGTAAAAATTACAATTATTAAAATTAAATAGAGGATAAAAACCAGGAGAGAATAATCTCTTTAGTCAGCCGAACATTTGCTGGATAGCTATACTGTAGAGACGAATTCATATCTTACGCGTGGAATTTCTTGTGAAATGTTAAAATTTGGAACTGAAATTTGACATTTCAGGGTTAATGGTTTGAAGTACCTAGTAATAGGTAGTAATGTCCATGTTTTTAATCCCACAGAATGTGTCTGACCCGTTGAAGCAGGTAACGACCCCAAAAAATAGGAAACAAAAATCTTTAAGCACGAAAATAGGTGGACATAAAAGTAAATGGGAACCTTTTAAAGTCACGACTTCCGACGAAAATATCTCAGAATACACACACAATAATAAAAAAATACTTCGGTGGAAAGAACTGCGGTCACATCCTGGCGTATGTTACAAATCGTGACGAGGGTACAAAGGGAAGGGGTGGAAATCCTCTCTTTGTACCCCTACAAAGGGGGGTTCACAAAATATTTGTTCCTCTGATTTCTTTCTGATTGATTGCTTTTGTAGGACAGGGACAGAGCTCTTCTGAGATTGTGCCTGTCAAACTCAGTGGCTGCGAAAATTACTTTTTTTTGTTTCGTTGTTACAAAACACTTTGACCATGAAATTGAAGGTAACTAGTAGTTTAGTATTTTTAATACACATCACTTTGGTAAAATTAAATTACTTTCATTTTATTTTTTATTTTTTTATAAACACATGGGTGAATACAGCCTTCTTATTTAATAAGTTATTTGGTTAGAAATAAATATTAACACACATTCACCTAAACATAAATAACAAAAAAAAATCCTGGATATTTAGTGGTAAGCAAAAAAAACTTGCTCAGGAGAAAACACTAAAATAGAAACCGCAAAATTAAATTCAATCTAAAAACTAAATCCTAAGTAACAAACAGACTAAACAGCTTAGTAGTAATTCCTTCATCCCAGTTGCCACTAAATGTGACAACCACCCCAGCGTAGCGCTACGAGCTACGTGCTACGCGCGTAGTCTTCCGCTGTTCCGCACCGATGCGCTACGGATCGCATGTGCTACGGACATAGATTGTAGAGTGGAATGCAATGCAATTGTACTGTGCAATGTTAGAACTTGTGCATACAATTTAGCTACGTATTCCTGTTTTTTTTTTTACTTGATATCTAAGCTTACACTAACGCAATATGTTTGTACAGTTTCACAAGCATACATTTATAAAAGTTGGAGAGCCCTCGCGGAAACCAAAATTAATCTATAGCCATAAGCCATTTAAAATTTTAGTTCCAAGCTTGTCGGAGTTAGGTTGTCTCTATTTTTTGACAGCCCAGAATAGAAACAGTAATATACATCGGTGTAGGGTTAAATTAGATATAGGTGACCACTTTCAGTAACTAGCCATTACATAGGTATTTACCGTTTTCAAAAAACACTAGTAAATCGGTTGTCATCACCTATAGGTGGGCTTTTCTGACACAACTTTTATTTTAGACTGTTAATTACCTACGTAGTGGCTAGTTATTGACAGTGGCCAATTATACCAAGTTTTACACTAAACCCCGAAATAGAAATGTTAATGTATGTTATGTCTGACAAAACAAAATAAAAAAACCGGCCAGGTACGTGTCGGACTCGCACATAAAGGGTTCCGTACCACCGAAGAATAAAAACGTCAAAAATATTAAGTTTCTTGTATGGGGACACCCTTTATTATTAAATTTTATTTTATTTTTAGTATTTTTTGTTGTAGCGGCAACAGAAATACACATTCTGTGAAAATTTCAAGTCTCTATCTATTACGGTTTGTAAGATACAGCCCGCTGATAGACGGACGGGTAGACGGACAGTGTAGGCTTAGTAAAAGGGGCCCGTTGACACCCTTTGGGTACGGAACCCTAAAAATGAATTAATTTAACAATAATAAAATACTTATCTTTATATATTTAATTCATGAAAAAACAATGAAGACCAATTCTTAAGTTTATTTTACTCTGATTTGGCTGAAAACTGATATTGCCTGAAAGGGATTGCCGTCTGCCCATTAGTAGGACCTTTTGACATTTGCCTAGCTTAAAATACCTAAGATTTCACCCACGGGAGTTGTAATAACTGAAAGGTTAGAATCGTAAAACTTTACAGGATCCACATGGTTGTTGAAGAAACTCATATAAGTACGGTCAGCAACATAAGTCGCTCAAAATTCCATGAACCTAATACTTAGAGGACTGGGTCTAAGCACCTGGGCCCGAAGACTCCACTAGGCCCGTGACGTCATCACAGTAGGCGTGGCTTAAGTCAGTGTGCTCTCGGCGTTCGTCCTGTGCAGACGTCTTGCAAACGTTCGTATCCCAAATATAATTATATATCGACACTAGATGGCGACCATTTTGTACATCCTTTTTACCATCCTACAACTAGTGACATCTAGTGCAAAAAGTTGAACTACGTACTAACATCGACATAAAATGAAGCGAGTAGTTCTGCTATATACCGGTAGATAGAAATAATGTCACCATTATTTCTATCTGCCGGTATATTTCTTAATCCCCACCACCCGCGCCATCCCGCGCAAATTTCCACGCGTTGTTTCATAGAGAAATCTACTAAGAACACCTCCACTCTCTAATAGGTTTATGCAAAATTCTCATTTCAAATCATTGCACACTTTTGTTTTGCATCACCAGTATTTAGCATAATTATTTTTATTGATCGCAACAATATTTAAACATGTTGCTATTATTGAGTTTCAACAACGTTTACCAACGTGTGTAAATAAAGAATATTACCGATTTGAAAAATTGAGAATGTTCAGCGACTTACGTTGCAGACCGTACTTACTGGCACTTTGACTCGGTCAGCGAATTTTAAGCTAACGCTATGCATACGCCAGACAATTTTAACATTTTTATAACATTTGCAGTTTTACGACGGATGCTGTTAGGGGTGGGTGTACGTTGTTCAAGTATCCTAAGTAGATGATATAGATTTTTTTTTTAAATTTTTGAAATTTTGAAAAAAAATTGTGACACAGGGAGGGGGGGAGTCTCGCAAATGTGACCAGCTGTGACGAGGGGGGGGAGGGGTCTTAAAATCATGAAATTCGTGTGACGTAATTTATGGATGGCCCCTAGTTACAAAAACATTGGATAAATTATATTATGTAAAGTTCCAACCCTTTCAAGTCTCAGTGCATCCCTGCTATCCTTGAGGCAGCAGTATCGTTTATGACCGTATCGATCCGACCTGTCATACAGTGCCCTCTCAACTTAGCTAAAGGCAAATCACATCCCTACAAGTTAGTCGTATCTAAACATGATATAACAATAAGGGGCCATCCATTAATTACGTCACACGAAATTCATGATTTTTGGACCCCTTCCCCCTTGTCACAGCTGCACATTTGCGAGACTCCCCCCTCCCTGTTCACACAGGGACATATTTTATACAATTTTCAAAAATTTTCAGTTAGAGTTCAAATTTCGGTTTTAATACTTGGATATATTAGATTATTAAATGTGACGTCACTTAACTTAGGACCCCTCTCCCCCTTGTCACACAATGTCACATTTCGTCGACCCCCTCCCCCCCTTTACCTGTGACGTAATTTATGGATGGCCCCTAACCGACCGCTTGGCGCAGTGGTTCGGGTATTGGCCGCTCGACTCACTGCATCGGGTGGTTGCGGGTTCGATTCCCGCCTTAGGCAAATTTCAGGAACGGCTTTTTCGTAATTAGCCCTGGTCTGGGCGTCCCTGGTATCGACCTCATGCATTGTATGGTAGCCATAACCCAAGCGTTGCTTATTTGTTGTTGTAGCAGCAACAGAAGTACACATTCTGTGAAAATTTCAACTCTCTACCTATTACGGTTCGTGACTTACAGCCCGCTGACAGACGGACAGACGGACAGCGGAGGCTTATCCGTACCCCTTGGGTACGGAACCCTAAAAATTAAAAAGTGACAGATATTCAACCCGGTGAATCGCAAATCACTCGTGGCATCTGGCGACAAAGAATCAGTTTACATTTTAATGAAAATCCAGATAGTTGGGTGATGCACGCGGGCTGCAAGGCAGGAGATATGTTCTTACGGTCGCGAGTGAAAGAAATAAATTACGATTCTAAAGCTTTGGCAAAGTCGATCAGTTTTACGGGACTTGGCTGCCACATAATCCCACCAACCTCTAAGCTAGTAGATATCTGTCAGTTTGTCCTACTAATATTATAAATGTGAAAGTTTGTGTGTGTGAATTTTTGTTACCACGTATCTCCATAACTACTAAAGTGATTTTAATGAAATTTTAAACGTAGATAGTGTAGGCTCTGGAATAAGACATAGGCTAATATTACATATGATTTTCCAAACAGGCGAAGCCCGAGGGCACAGCTAGTACTAAATAAACTAATTAAACACACCACACTAAGGTCCGCATTAATAAATGCATCTCAAAGTTGAAATTAATCTTAAGATGCAGATTTGACGTTTAATGTATGGAACATAAATATAATCACGCCTGTTTCCCGTAGGCGTAGGCAGAGACCACTTCTTTCCACTTGCTACGATCCTTACATACTTGTTTCGCTTCGTCCACTTTCATTATTCCCTATGGAACATCTGTCAAAAATAGCCTCTCAAGTTCGATCTCAACCTTGAGATCGATTTATTAATACGGGCCCTACATACCAACTGTATGGTTGTGACAAATTATGAAAATATCAGTAACTGGCCCCGACGGGAACCTATTCAATTCAATTCAATTCAATTATTTATTTGCGTAATATGGGTTTACAGAAGATGTTACATTTTAAGTTGTTTCACCATATACAGCTCAAGCATGCAAAAATTTAAAATTTCTATCTAATAATAAAAAAAAATAACATAACCTAATCCCACGCCGGCCGGTCAACCGGTCAACCGGCCAACCGGTCGTCAGCGTCCAATATTGGAGCAAATCTCTCAAGAGGAATCCCTTTCCTCTGCTGTCCAATGTTAGTTATTGGCCACCAAATATATAAGATCGGGTTTATCCTCGATAGAATATCAGTAAACATGTAACGGGAGGAAATGGCCGGAGATTGGACAGTAGTTGCTCATTCATGTTTATGTTAACATTTTGTTATTGTAGAATGGATAAATCTTTCCTAAGTCTCATTAAATTTATTACTAAATACGTTTTGTTACATATTTGGGTAACCTACCTACTTATATGTGTGTGTGTTAATGCTTAGGGTAAGCAATGCTCGGCAAGGTTAGTCAGAGATGGGTGACCATTTAGTGGCATTTGAACTGAGCGTCTCCGTGCTTCGGAGGGTACGTTAAAAGTCGGTCCCGGTTGTTGTCATCTAGGCAGCAGTCGTTAAGCCTTGCCAGAGGCCTACGGGCGGCTTGAACAACTCTGACACTAGTCTGGTCACTAACCATACGATAAGAAGAAGAAGATATGTGAAAGTGTAATTGTTTGTTTGTAAGTTTGTCGGAGTATCACACAAAACTGCTGAACGAATATTAATAAAATTTGGTACAGCAATATTTTGTGTTCTAGAATAACAGGTAGGCTACTTTTCTCGCTACTTATTAGAAATACCTACTCCTCTAGACAAATGGCTACTTCTACAAGCGTTTCTACAAATCGCTACGATTAGATGTATAGAAATGACACATTACAAGTCGATAAGTAGACCACGTGACTTATGTCATTTCAATACATGAAGCGTAGCGATTTCTAGAAACGCTGGTAGACGACAGCCACTTGTCTAGAAGGTTTGCCTCCCTAGACAAGTGACATGAACGCTAATCGAATAGAATAGAACAGACTTCACAATGTATGTAAATGACATTATAAGTCGCTATGTAGATCACGTGACTTATGTCATTTCCATACATGAAGCGTAGCGATTTGAAGGAACGCTTGTAGACGTCAGCCACTTGCCTAGGGGGGCAAACCCTCTAGACAAGTGGCTGTCGTCTAGCCACTTGTCTATGTTGTCTATTTCGTTTATCACTACCATTTGTGAAGTTATCAGTTTGGCCACCCCAAACAATTCGCTTCATGATAAATATTTACTTCACATTCTCCGACTAACAAGAGAACTGACAGCCATGTAATAAAATTCCGTTTAAGAATGGGCCGGACTGCAGACTTGAAAAGTGGAAAAAAAGGTAACTAAGAGTTTCCATTTACTGTACATGTATGAAATACAAATCTAGACTTGATTATATTAAAAACCTTAGTATTTTTTTTTAATTTATTTTACTTTCAAGTAAGCTTTTCCGACAAATACTCAAACAAAACTTAAATTTAAGAGCTGCTTATTTCTGATGTGTCTTGCAAAAAATAACAAACACGACGTCTCAAACAGCTAAATGGAACTTAAAAATATGAGTTTCCTAGCGTGTTTTAGTATTTAGGTTCACAGTTAGTACCACAGATTTTTATACTAGGTACCCGAGTTCTACCAACCACCTGTTAGCGTGGTTGGCGCGGAGGCGACTTTCACGCTGCAGGTCGTAGGTTCGATTCCTACCCGAGACATGCATTTGTGTGCATGAACATGTCTGTATGTCCGGAGTCTGGGTGTATATGTATATTAAGTATGTATTTACAAATAAAAAAGTAGTATATGTAGTAATATCAGTTATCTGGTTTCCATAGTACAAGCTCTGCTTAGTTTGGGATCAGGTAGCCGTGTGTAAAAGAATGTCCCAGGATATTATTTATTATTTATTTATTTATTTACCTAGATAATTTAAATGCCTAGTATAAAAACGAAACCCATTTGTCATTACCTACCATGCTTACAATTTTAGGACGGTGCTCTGTACGTAGACGCACCTATTGAACGACAACGTTGAATTTTCGTGAATACGGCCCTGTGGTGCCTACCAAGAAAGCAGATAAATAAAGATGGTAATTCAGTTCCATGATATTCTCATTAGAATGTAATTTCAGTCGCCTCTGCGTTACGTATTATGGCAATTATTTACGACACTACCATAGACTAGTCTTTTATTACTTTATTACGGCCGTATTTTTATATAATCGTGTTTAAAAGTACTACATATTTGAAGCCCACACATTGGCTATGGAATTTTAGAGGCAATATTAAAGAATGTTTAATATCCTTTTTACACCTTTTAAGACATTTGAACATAAAAAATTCCTACGAGAACTTTTTGGCCCTTTTACCTCAATCTTCGCTGTTTAGTTCACATCCGATCCTTAGTACGGGTAACCTTTCATCTTCAACGACCGATCGGCGCAGTGGTTCGATCGTTGACCGCTCGGCTCACTGCATCGGGTCGTTGCGGGTTCGATTCCCGCCTTAGGCAAATTTCCGAATCGGCCTTTTTTTTATTGGACTGCGGTGGCAAAAAAGCGTACGGCCCGCCTGATGTTAAGCAGTTACCGTAGCCTATAGATGCTTACATTACCAAAGGCATTGCTCACACATTGCTTTCCAAGAAAATGTATGTCAGACGTCATTTCGTGCGTAGCTTCTCCGTGCGCCGCGGTGGACATGGTTAAATACATTTTCTTGCAAAGCGAAGCTTGACCCACGTGCGTGGCCTCTCCGTGCGTGTCCTCTCCGTGCGCCGCGGGGGGTTTCCGCCTTAATTATATTATTATTATCCCTTAGCAAAGTGAATAGGCATCTTTTAACTTCGTGGTCAGATTATAATTCGGTGTTGCGCGGGGAGTTTCTAGTTTCAAACCAGTAATTGCCCATTTTGGGGCGTAAATCTAAAACTATGGGGCTAATAATTCTGTAAGCTGTGGGCTTGTAATAGCCGCTTGCGGGGAATTGGATGTAATAAATAGCTTCGGTAACTTTAGAATTTTAATAAGTTTCCTACAAGAAAATAATAATCTAAATGAGCCAGTTTTATAGAGTTTGGATTATCTTTTTTTTATAGGACTGCGGTGGCAAAAAAGCTTATGGCCCGCCTGATGTAAAGCAGTTACCGTAGCCTATAGATGCTTGCAATACCAAAGGTACATTGCCGACGTGAGGGGAATGGAGGGAGGAGCTCTCTCACTCATCGTACGAAACGCAGCTGTAATAGCTGCTTTACGCCGATCTTCTGTGAGAGGGTGGTACTACCCCGGTCGAGCCAGCCCTTTATGAGCTGCAGTCAATTGGCTACAGCTTGGCTCTACCACCTTAAAACCTTAACCTTATTTCTGTTTTATAACTTTAAAAAATGCCCTTTTTACGTCCCAGTCCTGGGCACGGGCCTCCCCTCAATACGAGGGGGATTCAAGTCATAATCCACCACGCTGGCCCAGTGTATCTTTCGAATATTTATTGGATTTTCTCAGACATGCAGGTTTCCTCACGATGTTTAGTCCGTACACTAGACGAGACAGCCACAATTTTGAGTAACATCGCAACAAACACGAAAGTCTTTAAACTTATAACACCTTTGCGTCAGGTATTAAAAAAGTTATTAAGTGAGAACACACGCGAACATAGTCCATAGTCCATACCTACATGTCACCACTAAAAAGTGTTGAACCATGCTTGAACCCGACGAGTTTTATGACATCAGTCTCGTATTGTACGTAACATATTTACCGTGTTTATGTTACCCTAGTACCTCGACCCTTTCTGTCAAGTAATACTTTCTACTTTACTAGTGACAAGTACTATTACTTGTTACTGTGCTGTACTGGGCAGCACTTTTAAATGTCGAGAAATAATATTAGTGTCTTTACATTTATGTACTTTCATGTACTTTTTATTTACCAAAGAATTTGTAAAATAACTCTCGTTTGAACAATTGCACATTTTCTATACAAATAAATACATTATCCCCCAAATTTTGTGTAAGTAATCTATTTCATGAAATTGTGCCATTTCATGTAATTTTACGATCCTGACGACATGTAAATGACATTCCTACAATTGGTATAGTGTTGTAGTATTCACTACAATGCATTTCGCACAGAAAACGGATTTTATGTCCGTCTACCCTTTACGTAGAATATATCACTTGAATGTAAATTGTCATTCCAGTAAAATAGCTTCCATTATAGTGTAATGGTATAACAGAATGGAATCCCAGAATAGAGCATATAAATTAGGTGCGAATGAATGAGGGTTATTTGGAAAATTTACTGATAGCTATTAAAGTAACAGATCAAATTAAGATCGAATGTAATATGTCTTGCCTCTTGGGTACTTGTCGTTTCGCACCATAACCGGTTCGTACTTAGTTCGCCCCATGGTGCGAAACGACCAACTCAAAAAAAATACCCAGACAAGTGCGAAAAGGACTCGCGCCCTGAGGGCTCCGTACACTTATAGTAGGAGTTGAATTTTAAAGACACTGAAAGGTATATTTTTATTTGTAGCCTAATTGCAAATTTTCATGTAAGTACCTATCCTATCCTTGTATTATTATTATTTAAATTATCTAGGTTCGCTATATTATGTTGTATTATTTATACTTAGCACAAAATAGAGGCAACAACATAAATATAGAGTAGGTATACAGGGTTATTGGTAAAACACTAACAACCTTGCAGGGGCGTATTACTGACATCAAAAACAACAACTTACTTTTAAAAAAACAAAAAAAAAAATTAACAAAAAATCACTTTCTAAAATGTAAAAAAAAAAAAAAAACTAGTGGAAAACCATGGTACGTGGTTGTATTCCACTTTGCCCTAAAGTACCTAAACGTACCACGGCTTTTCTCTAGATGAGCATATTTTCTTGTTTCATACATTTTAGAGTGTGATTTTTTGTAATTTTTTTTTGTTTCTATAAAGTCATAGAACAAAAGTTGTTGTTTTTTATGTCAGTAATACGCCCCTGCAAGGTTGTTAGTGTTTTACCAATAACCCTGTATAGAGTTTTATTAAATGAGCCTTAGTACAACCCACTCGAACACGTGTAGGTACCTATATTAAACAAGAAGGAACTAATATCAATAATCATTAGAAAATTAACAACGGTCAGTTTATTATTGTACCCGCCTCGAAGGATTTGTTTGTGAATCGAATCGATTTTGTTGTTATTCCAACCACCTAACCTTGCCTACCCCGTAATAAACAAGCCCCAACGATAAGGATTCTAAATTACGTAACATCAACCGTCAAAGTAGACCTATACCCAACGTAAATATAACTCTTCATACTATAGTACGTCTAGTACCTGACTATATTTCATTTGGTTATGCAACCAAATCCATGAGATAAGGTTGTAGAGCCAAGCTGTAGCCAATTGACTGCAGTTCATATTGCTGGCTTGACCAGGGTACTCATGAGCAGTCTCAGCCACGGCCGAGATTTTCCAATTTTCTCCGAGAACGAGACCGAGAAATACATTTTATGCCGGCTACAGGCTCACGCGAGAAGTCTCGCCGAGAAATATTGCCGCGAGAACCGAGAAGGTATCTACATCTCTCTCATTCCTTTGAAGCGGGCAAAAACCGACACTGATCGGAGAACAGACGAGCGCGAGAACGACACGACATTACATTCACGCTTCTCGGGTCTTCTCGGGGATTCTTGGATTCTGTAGGACCCTAGTGTTAGTAGAAGATCATAACGTCATTATCATTTTGTCGTTATTACCAAGTTATCCAATAGTAACTGTAAATAGCTTGCGTATAAATTGCACGATTCCATGAAATAAAGTAATTCTCTTTTACAATTGCCTTGGAGGAGTCTCAATTGGTTTCAGGAAATTACGTTTTCCGTGTAACTATTTCGTGAAAAGAATACCAGCGTAATAGAATTGAAAATCTTCTGGATGCTATTTTTACCCGACTACGGCGGAGGGTTATGATTTTGATCGGTATGTATGGATGTATGTGTGTGTATGTTCATCTGTTCCCGCTTAACTTCCAAACTACTTATCATAATTTGACAAATGAGGTATCGTTGGAAGTGTCTTGATCGTCCGCTGGCTATAGGCTATGTGACGTCAAATTAAATTTAATATGGCGCCCTCTAGAGGACATAATGACATGAACAATTTTTTTTAATGTTGGGTTTCAATTTAAAGGGCCTAATTAGCACATTTAAAAAAAAAATTGTTAGCTATAACCCCAAAATAGTTTCATACTTTTTAGAGCGTGATTTTTCAGTAGTCGGATTTTTTTAATAAAAGGCGTGATTGATTAGCTTATCAAATTTTGAGCTGACTTCTACTCAATACTTTCAGGATAGAATAGAAATTTCTCAGTTCCCATTATCTGCGTCTTCGCTTTTTCAGGACTTGCTCTTGAACGTCTGAAACTCTCCTGAATTATTAATGCCTATCTAATGGAAAAACTTTCTGAAGTTATTCAAAAGTTCACCTATAGGTGTCGAAATCTTTCATTTGATGACGACCGCTTGGTGTATGGTTGGAGTGTAGGTCGTTCGGCTCACTGCATCGGGTGGTGGCAGGTTCGATTCTCGCCAGAGGCAATTTTCAGAAACAGTCTTTTCGTAATTTGTCCTGCGGGTCTAATCGCGACACTATGCAACATTGCAAAAAATCTGCACGATTAATTTATTTTTCCGACTAACTTTCCGTGAAACACCGTGAAAATGTGTGACTATTTTACAGGAATTTAGCAGAATTGCTAAGGATTCCTCAGAAAAAATAAATGGTTGGTGGGATAGTCTGGCGATATGTATTTATTTCGTAACCAAGCATACCATACTCTAGCTCATCCTCTAGCTATTTATATCCGGTTGAAGTATGACAGGTGTTGATAAATAACACATCCGTGTGATACACAATACCCCTTTCAAGATAAAGCTGTGAAAAATAATCCATCATGCTCTCTTGGATGAATGAAAAGAACTGACTGTGTGGGTATATTAAATAATACCTACAGATAGGTGGATGGAGTAGATGGGGTTGAATTTTATCATGATGTAGAGAAAACTTCGTTTTCATTACTATTATAGCCAGCTGCAATTACTGATGGAAGTCAAGCAACGCTTGGCAAGGTCTGTCGGAGATGGGTGTCCATTTAGTGGGATTTGAACTGAGCGTCTCCGTGCTTTGGAGGGCATGTAAAAAGTCGGACCCGGTTGTTGTCATCTAGGCAGCAGTCGTTAAGCCAGCGGTCTTCGGGCGGATTGAACAACTCTGACAACAGGTTGGCTACTAACCATAGAAGAAAAATAAGAAATACTATTGATATTTGTAGCAGAATAGTAGTTTGAATGCAATTTTTTACCTTAAAAGTAATCATTTACTATAAAATCTATCAAAATGTATGGAAAATGGAAAATCTGTGTCGTCTTTTGCGTGAGTAAAAAGTAAATGTCATAAATTACATCCAACCTATTAACTATCACTTGAAAGAATTTCATTCAAGAAAGCAGACTCATTAGCCAATAGTCGCTATGAATGGAATGAAAAATAGTATTATATCAGTGCGCTACTAATATCAAGTAGGTCAATGTAAAGAAAACTAGTACCTATTCAATAGGTCTCTCACAGTGAAATATGATATTTTTCATATTTAATACAATACTAGCTGTGACCGCGACTTCGTACGCGTAAATTTTAGAAAAAGATTACTCGCGACTACCTCCGCGTGAGTTGAATGGGCTTTTGTTTGCGCGGCTCCAGACAGACAAACAGACACTTCAATTTTATTTATTTGTATACAGGCTGACTGGTTAAACACTTTACATATTGAAGGACATGATAATTTATGGTAACATGACACATTTAAAAAAAAAAAAAAAAAAACAATGAACTATAGAGAAAACCTTCATTAAATTAATGTGCTAAAACTCGGAAATTGTGGACACCGCTATCGCTAGTACGCGTGTTATGCGCGCACGGAGTTAATGACACTTGATAGGTACGTCAAATCAAGGAGGTACGATCCTGACCACGCTTATTGTTTTGAGTGGATAATTAAAGATGAATTAGGCAAATATTAGGCACCAATTTTTTTACATAATTAGAGCGAGAATCGAATACTGAGCACTCTATATCAATAAAAAGTAAGTTATAAAACTAAAACCCGACTACTGAAAAATCGCGCTCTAAAAAGTATGAAACAAGAAAATATTCTCATCTAGAGGATAGCCGTGGTCCGTGTAGGTCCTTTAGGGCCAAATGGCATATGAACACGGACCATGGCTATCCTCTGGATGAGAATATTTTCTTGTTTCATACTTTTTAGAGCGCGATTTTTCAGTAGTCGGGTTTTAGTTTTATAACTTACTTTTTATTTAATTATTTTGGAGTTATAGGTAACAATATATATATTTTTGAAATGTGCTCATCAAGCTCTTTCATTTGATACCCCACACGGTTTCATTAAAAAAATGTTTTTTTTTTAGTTCATGACATTATGTCCTCTAGAGGGCGCCATATGCAATTTTATGTGACGTCACATAGCCTATAACCAGCGCGCCATTAAGCCGCTTCTAACGATACCTCATTTGTCAAATTACGACAAGTAGTTTGGAAGTTAGGTGGGAACAGATGCACATACATACATACATACATACCGGTCAAAATCATAACCCTCCGCCGTAGTCGGGTAATAATATGTCAAGTGTTCAACCAGTCAACCTGTAGATTGAAGAATTGTAAGTGCCAATGCGGTTTACGAACTTCACACATCTTTCGCAAGTCGTGTGCAAACTTCCTTCACTATTTAGCAAGTCATATTATTGGTACATAGATATAGGTATGATTATGGTAAGTGATATATATATAGGTTATATAAATTAGAGACGCGTTCTAAAAATAATTTCACATCAATTAAAAAAGATTTATCGACCATCTTAGCGAGATTAATATCGCGCGGGAATCATCTTTCGTCAGATTTCCGCAATCGAATTACGCCCCAGGGCTTTCCGGATTGAATCTAATTTACGTATATACCTACTGAACAGATCAAAGTGAATAGGTAGGTCGGTTTTACCTCTCTTGTAAATGGCACGAACATTATTAAACCTCTAATTACGTTTCATTGCATATTGTAAATATTTTGATGATAGCAATCCTGCTAACACATGAAAACAAATATACGTCACGACGTTTATCCCCATTCGGCGGCAGTCAGAGGCTTAAGTGGCCATACACCACCACATTGTGGAGGTATTAAGGCAACTCAAAGCCCACGTTTCACCAGATAGTCAGAACCCAACGTGACACGTGATTTGACAGGTGGTGAACCTTGTCGCCGTGTATACAGGAATTGACTATTACCTAATCCCGAGGGCTAGGTAGGATTCCTCACGATGTTTTCCCTCACCGTAAGCGAACTGTAAACTATGCACATATATGAAAATTCATCCATTTGTACATGCCCCACCGGGGATCGAACCTGGGACCTTCTGATTGCTAGCCCAACCTGTTCGCTCCTAGGCTACAGTCGCTTAGTCGCGAACACATAGTAATAAAAATATGTGCTTCTTCTTTCAGCCTGTATTCACCCACTACTGGGTGTAGACCTCTCCTCTTTCAAGCTATTCGTTCCGGTCCTGTGCTATTCTTGTCCAGCAAGTGCCAGCCACCTTTCTTATGTCATCGGACCATCTGACTGATGGTCTGCCTCTCTCCCTACGTCCCCTTCTAGGCCACCACTCTGTTACCGCCCTAATAATCTCTATATTTCAGAAACTATTAAGCTGGAAACCCACCGCGGCGCACGGAGAGGCCACCCACGTAGGTCAAGCTTCGCTTCGCAAGAAAATGTATGCAATCGTGTCCACAGCGGCGCACGGTGAGGCTATGCACGAAATGACGTCATGCATACATTTTATTGCAAAGCGAGGCGTGGCCCGTGTACGTGGCCTCTCCGTGCGCCGCGGTGGGTAATAGTTGCAGCTACCGTAGTCAGCTACCGTATATGTCCATTATTTTGTTCCTAGTGGAACACTTGGTATATAGAAGACCCCGATACCCCGGCTTATCACCCGCCTAGCTGGAAGATCTTCCTTCTACCGCTACACCATTAAATGGTCAGCCATCTCAGACTAACCTTACTTTTCGGCACCGGCGCCATTCTGGGGAAATGGTAGTCGGCTCCTTTGACGTGATCAGCGGGGATTGAATCCGCTAGTTCTTTTCGGAGTGCATGTGGTGAGCGACTTTAACAGCTCCGGTACCATTCTGGATAAATGGTAGTGAGTAATCACGGTGCAACTCACACGATGAGTACCAGAGTGTATGTTCTGGCGGCAGGACCTACCGCAAATGGTCCCTGATGCCTCGTAAGGGCTTGCCAGGTATAGCGTGCCACCTTTTGTAACCGCAAGGTTGGTAAGAGTGGCCACTATAATAAACCTACAGTAGAGTTGAGGGTCCTGACCTTATTTTTGCCCTTTGCGGAAATATAATCTACAACAATTCATCTAGGAGCCTGCTGATAGCGACCTTTTGCCCCAGGGTAGTCACGCACTTACGTATCTACTATCACTTACGTAACTATATCAGAAAATTATAACCATCGTGCGCGTAAAACGATATTGGATCGTAAAACCAACTTTTAACGCCTTTAATACAATCTCAACTCTTTCAGAAGCAACATTAACTTATACATAATTGAATTTATCGAGTTAATAAACTTGAAATCGTCCCGCGCAGGTGAAAACCGAGCGATAATTCACAAAACATCTGGCGAACAGAAGAAACGAAATTGATTTTCCAGTGGTAAGTGTAGCTTTAATTACAATCCTAAGGGACTTTACTCATGCCGCGACACGATGCGACCGTATGGAATCGATTTTTAACTCGCACGTACATCCTCATGGATCGATAAGAAGCAAATTCGAGTGATTTGCGACACCAAACGCTATAAACAGTTGTCCATTAATTAGGGCCACCGCAGGCATGCTACTTTTTGCATCGGCGATCGGCGATTTTGTGACTGCATCACGTTTTGACGACTCTCTGCGGTAGGACGCAGTGACTGCTCCGATGCTAAAAGCGACTAAATCGCCGATCGCCGATGCAAAAAGTAGCAAGTCTGTGGTATCCCTTAGGATATTTTACCCTAGATTGTAGCGTTACTGTGGCGTTTTGCTATAGTCATCGACTCTCTGATAGGTCGGGTGATTCTGACCGACTAATCAGAGAACGATCAGCTGGTCGGCCCACCAATCAGTGTCGATCACGATAGCAGCTCAATGGCAATGTCTAAGCGACTTACAGCCGAATACTCAAAGCCTTCTCAAATATTTAAGTCCCAGTTAGCAGTTTGAGACGTCGTTATCTGTGATTTTTTATATGGCGCGTCAAAGTTAGGCAGCTCTCAAATTTGAGTTGCGTACGAATATTCGGCGATTAGGGACCACATCAACCGATGCAATTGCGATTCGATGTATCGCGTCGCGCCATGACTTATACACGTTCACTGTGATTTATCGTCGGAGTTGTGGAAAAACGTGTTACGTCCCTACTTAAACAATAATGGGGATTAATGTATTGTTGGTGGATATAAAACACCCACTTTTATTATAAGAGGCAGTGACAGGTGTGGTGTACCCTTCGCCCCGAAATGAGGTACGCTTTAAAGGTGAGTATAGACTTGAGCATTTACTTGCATCAGAACATCGAGCATTCACCGTTTTCAGGGTATCTTACCCAAAGCGTGCCAACGGGACCCTATTACTAAGCCCACGCTGTCCGTCCGTTTGTCAGCGGGCTGTATCTTAAGAACCATAATAGGCAGTGATTTGAAATTTTGACAGAATGTGTATTTCTGTTGCCGCTATAACAACAAATACTTATAATAAAATAACATTTAAAAATAAAGGGACAAGAAACTTGATATTTATTACGTTTTTATTTTACAGTGGTACGGAACCCTTTATGTACGTGTCCGACACGCACTTGGCCGGTCTTAAAATGTTATCGAACCGCACTTCGGAAAAAAAAACGGCGAATGCTCGATGTTCTGTTACAAGTAAATGCTCAGGGCTATACTCACCTTTGGAATTAGTGATGTGCAAAATCGATGTCGAACCAGGAACCAAGACAAGAACTTCGTCTTGTTGCGTTCTTGCTCAAGTTCTGGGACCTCGAGGCCCTTAAGTGCCATATCGCACGAGGCAACCATGGTTGCGCCACCAGCGGGTGATTTGATAGCCGACACCGAATTGGTTGCGCTACCAAGCGGACACCAGGTGCGATATCCTCCATATAGCTCTATACATTTTGTTGGTGGAGCGACTGGTTGCGCTACCACTGGTGTCCTCGTGCGATAGGGCTCTCCTCGAACAATTATTAATTGTGAAACCACTGGTTTCTAATATTATCTTCGATAATTCTTCAAATAGCAAATTCTTGGCGGTCGGAATGTTCTCCGCCAGAGGACTGCTAACAAATGGCCGACAAATTTTATTTCCAATGTACTTATCTATTTAGGTATACAAATAAATACTTAAGTATGAGTTGATATAAAAAAATATACTAAAACCAATTATACTAGGCATCATCCCCATTTAAGTATTTGAAGTAGGTATAAGTAGTTCTTATAATATAAAATATTTTTAAATTAATACACAACCCTAAATATAAAAGACAAAATAAAAGAACAAAACTACTAAAATAAATACTTATCAAAAAAACTTACTTACAATTATTTAGTTAAAGTGTAGCATCTGCGATTAAACTTAACAGACCGGAAGAACTTGACCTTGGCACCTTCGGACCGGAAGTGGACGACCGTTCATTATCTTGACAACGTGACGTCATGTTAGTTATCCGACTTTAGTAGAGTTGATTGTTATACCATTAACGTATTAAATATATTTGCTATAAATAAATCATTGGTAATGTTTTTAGGTAGGTGGGAAAAGATTTATTACTTTCCTGTTTGATGCGCTATCGATAGGTATTCGGGTAAAGGTGTATTTAAATAAAAATATCTGCCTGAGTAAAAACATTAATTTCGTACTTAATCACTTTTCCTTTGAAGGTGCTGTTTGATGTTTGGTTTTATTAAAGTTAAAAAAAAATTAAAATCCCTAATTATAGAAAAATATAATGGATTTAGTAAGTATAGGTAGACGCAATGGCACTACAAATAATGTATGTTTTGAAAAACGCTTTGTAAGGCTATTCTTAATGGATTTCCCGAAATTAGAGGGGTCTCTGCACTTACCTTATTTTATTCCTTCTTCAACAACAAACAATTTCAACACGTCCACATTCACAACACTACAAAACTATTTTTAAAATTTTCAAACCAAAGAGTTTCGAATTCCGAATAATATTTTTTTCTCGAACACTTGATTGTAACTTCAACTCATTCTAAAATCAAATTTTCCCGCGTTCGCGAAAATAGCCGAAAATAAGGGGTGGAGTAGACAGACGCTTCGCGCGTCGCTCGCTCAACTGACGCGAGTGACGCGAATTTTCACGATCCCGATGCGTAATTTCCGCAGGCGCGCTGCACAGAATAGATGAAATGGAATGGACGGCAATAATTGCTTTCGGGACAAATTAACGCGCCAATATAAACATTATATTTGACGTCACATACGTCACGCGATGGGACTGTTACGATATTCATAGATACCTACTTAATAAAATCATACATAGGTAGATACCTAATAGAAATCTAGAACTGTCTTCACCATTCCATGTGTGTCTCAAAGTTCTAATTAGTAGTGTTACCAAATTTATATAAAGTTATGGACTTACTGGCTTTACAAATCACTTTTGTTCGTAGAAATTCTTTGTAAAGTCATTGTAAAATGGCTAAAAATCGCTATAAATTTGAGGTAATAATTTGCCACATAGCAAAACGTGATATAAGGACTTTATAATTTCACCATATTTAAGCAAATAAAATAGATTGAAAACATAGATGGTGTAGCTGAAGTAACACTTATAAACTTTTGAAGCGAAATCCTATAATAATAACTATTGGGAATAGAAATAGATACTGATATTAATACCGTACTTCAACGTGACAGTATACTTAGACGACTCATGTTTTCTTTCGCTAGCAGCTATAAACGGCTAAGTTCCCCGAGGAATATAAAATAATCAGCCATTCCTTTAAGTCCCAGGCTATCCAATTTCGCATAAGTGCATGAACAGTGTAAAACTACACTGAGCAGCTTCGCGAAAATTGCTTTGCGCTCATGTCAGTAATGTTTTATGATACAGAAAATTTCGCATTTCAAATTCTTCGGCAGAATAACAATAATAATTATAAATATTGATCATGCATACTGGGCTTTAACGTAACCTTGCATTCTTTTAGACAGCGAGAAAAACAAAAAAATTATGTGCTTTTTTCCTAGATGTGGCATTTTGTTCTCATAGCGGACACAGAGATGACCGTCTATTTTATCTACGTTTCGTGTACGTGTAAACGTATCTACGTTTTTTAAACGGTGCTATTATCGTCAATTTTCAGTAGAATGGCATTATAAAATACTGTATTAATGTATAAATTTTTATGAAGACTGGCGCTTACGTTAACTTCTATTACAGGTACTCCTAGATCTCATTACAGTTTGTAAATCGTATACTTGTCATAAATAATTTGCCTACTTATTGGGACACACTTATAAACTTTTGATGCATTTTTTTTAGGACTGCGGTTGCAAAAAAGCGTACAGCCCGCCTGATGTTAAGCAGTTACCGTAGCCTATAGATGCTTGCAATACCAAAGGCATTGCTCGCACATTGCCGACCTGAAGGGGAGTGGAATGGAGGGAGGGGAAGGAGGGGGGGGCTTGAGCTTTCGGCTCTATAAATCATCGTACGAAACGCAGCTGTAATAGCTGCTTTACGCCGATCTTCTGTGTGAGGGTACTACCCCGGTTGAGCCAACACCAAGATGCGAATGTTGAGATGGGTGTGAGGAGTGACGCGAATGAATACGGTGAAGAATGTGCATTAAGAAGCAGTGTGAAAGTAGCCTAATAGATGAATTTGGAGGTTGGAATGGTTTGGGCATGTGATGAGAAGAGATCGAAAGCATATGACACGAGTACTGAATATGAATGGCGGCGTCTTCATCAGGCGCATGCCTCGCGCGAGCATCACTTTTGACGTCGGAACGCATAGACGTAATGTCATAATATGAGTGCTCGGGTGAGGCATGCGCGCCATATGGACACATCTAATGTGGAAGGATACAAAGCGAGAGGAAGACCCAAGAAAAGATGGATGGATTGTATATAGAGTGATATGAATGAGGTTAGAGTGGATGTATGACAACAAAGCGCGATGAACGGAAATCTAACCGTGCGTTTCCACTGCACTAAAACATGTTGACATAACATACTGTTGTCTCTGTTTTTTTACTGTAATTTAATAAAGACAACAATATGTTGGTCAACATGTTTTAGTGCAGTGGAAACGCACGGTAAGACATACTGCACCAACCATAGATGTAGAGACGTAGAGTATGGGGTAGAGATACAATAGAGCACGGCATGGCGTGGCATTTTATTTTTTATCAATCGAATTTAATACTTATCCAATCGAAATAAGGTATATATTTCAATGCTCGGTGATCGACCTCGGAGCATCGCGGAGCATTTTCTCGGTGCACCCGCTGGAGCACCTTATTTCGATTGGATAAGTATTAAATTCGATTGATAAGAATTTATATGCCATGCCATGCCGTGCTCTATGTGCGCCGGCCATAACTATCACATATACAACGTGTAACGGAAAGGGTATATACATACGAAGTGCACGGCTTCCTTGGGTGATAACAAACTAGACGGCAAGGGTTTTAAAATCCTATATCTACACGTTACAAACATATGAGACATAGTAGTAAAATACCAAACATTTGAATTTACATTTGCACATCACTAGCACCAAAGTTAAAGATCGCGGAAGAGTGACGTGTAAGGATAAAATGACCCTCGTAGTGTTGTGACACGTTTGTTATGATTTTAATTCAATTACTTTAGCAAACCAAACATTTGGTAATAAATATTTGAAAATTAATTTTCAGCTGAAACCATGCATAGAGACTCTATACCAGATACACTATTCACCCCTTTCGGATAGATATACCCTTTCCGTTTCACGTTGTATATAACATAAATTCCCCTCATAAACCCTCTGAATGAATTAACATATGAATCAACAAGTTCACCGAATAGAAGTCAATTGTAGTTACTCAAATGCACTTAATAATGGTATTATGTATGCGAAACGTGCACAGACAATATCTATATATAGACACGGATGACCGATCACATGACCTACAGATTAAAATTGAAAACGGATGAAAATAAATTTATACAATACGTTTTGTCTAGTGGTTTTCCCCTTGTTCGTTTAGGTACCTAATAATCAATGATGTTTTTTATTGTAGACCTGACACACGAAGATTAGTTCTCAAAGAGCACATTAATCTATACCCCCATTGACGGGCCCATTGGCGTGGTTGGTTTTAGATTCCGCCTATCACGCTGCAGGTCGTAGGTTCGATTCCTACCCGGGAAATGCATTTGTGTGCATGAACATGTCTGCATGTTCCGAGTCTGGGTGTAATTATGTATATTAAGTATATATTTACAAACAAAAAATAGTGTAGTAATATCAGTTATCTGGTTTCCATAGTACAAGCTCTGCTTAGTTTGGGATCAGGTAACCGGGTGTAAAAGAATGTCCCAGGATATTATATTAGGTATATCAATTAATTCAAGCCATGTTAGACCTGTGTTAGAAAGAGATGAATATACATTATAGTGTTATTAGCAACATAATCATTGGCGCGCACGCGCGTGCTGCGGTGCAGTCGCGACGCTCTGGGTGGCGCGTGACTAAGTGGATGTCGGGTAATTATCCTGCATTCATTTTGCCAAATAAGCGTGGTAAGTCGCATCTAAAGGTATAATACATCTTTGCCTAATAATACAAATTTAAGGAAAATAATAATATTTAGGGATGGGCGAATAACACCTGGGTTTAGGGAAAAGTAATACATTATTCGGGAAAAGTATTTGGGATAGGTTCATCTAATAAGGAGTCATTCACAGTAAATACTTTTCCATAAATTTTTACCGTATTCGGTAATCTTGATCTTGACGATACGATAACCTACCTAAAAATGTCGGTCATGACCAGGGTTATTACGAAAAAATCACCTTGTTTTAAACACCGTGTTTAAATCATGTTTTAAACATTTAGAACATGTTTTAAACACGGTGATTTATTCCTACTGTTTTAAATCAATGTTTTAAATAATGATTTAAACACGTTTTAAACAGTTTTCATTTTAAATTTCCTGTTTTTTTGCAACTCTGGTCATGACTTGAATATTGTACTTAAAGCAAAGCATTTTTTGCGTTTACATCAATAAAAAATCTTCTTTATTTCTAGAAATAAATACTGGCAAGAAGGAGCAAAAAGTGATTAATCAGAAATTTAATAGTTAATCCTGTAAGTCGTTAATCAAATATTGCTTTAATTATAAGATAAATACTTATTGATTCCACCATTGAAGAGGTATTTTGATACTTGTGAATCCAATCTATTTATTTTAAACTAGCTGTTCCCGTGACCTAGTACGCGTAAATTATAGAAAAAGATAACCCGCGTTTAAGTCCGCGTGGAATTTAATGGTTTTTTTTACGCGAAACCTAATTATTTTTCTAAAATAAAAGTATCCTAAGTTACTCCTTATAACATTAGCAATCTTTCAGTGAAAGTCCAGTCAAAATCGATCCAGCCAGATTCGGAGATTAGCTGGAACAAACAACAAGACAGACAGACAAACACTGAAATAATTGCTTTTTGTTATAGTTATCTACCTGTATTACCGTAATACTTTCATGCATTTTGTAATAAGTTATTATTTTGACATTACAAACAGGCACTTCAATTTTATTTGTATGTATTAATGTATAGAGTGAAAAGGTATCTTGATACTTTGGAATCCGATCTATTCGATTAAATTCGGCTGTAGGTACCTGTAGTAAATATTTAAGGGACTCCTTTCAGAAGTATAAGGCCTGTGGAAAATCCCGTCTTTCATCCCCGACTATCCAATATTAAACATTTCAAAGCTTATCTCGAGATCAAATAACGAATCTTTGATAGGACATTCGAAAGATAAACCCCTAAATTTATAAAATGTTATAATGGGCTTACACTGGTAAATCAATTTTGATCCTAGAAATACTCTGTAAAATCATTGTAATCTGAATTATAATAATAATTAGCCCTTTTAACGTCCACTCCTGGGCACGGGCCTCCCCTCAATGCGAGGGGGATTCAGGCCATCAGAGGCGCCGACTTTTTACCCGACTACGGCGGAGGGTTATGATTTTGACCGGTATGTATGTATGTATGTATGTATGTATGTATGTATGTATGTATGTATGTATGTATGTATGTATGTGCATCTGTTCCCACCTAACTTCCAAACGACTTATCGTAATTTGACAAATGAGGTATCGTTAGAAGCGGCTTAATGGCGCGCTGGTTATAGGCTATGTGACGTCACATAAAATTCCATATGGCGCCCTCTAGAGGACATAATGTCATGAACTAAAAAAAAAACATTTTTTAATGAAACCGTGTGGGGTATCAAATGAAAGAGCTTGATGAGCACATTACAAAAATATATATATTGTTACCTATAACTCCAAAATAATTAAATAAAAACTAAGTTTAAAAACTAAAACCCGACTACTGAAAAATCACGCTCTAAAAAGTATGAAACAAGAAAATATTCTCATCTAGAGGATAGCCGTGGTCCGTGTTCATATGCCATTTGGCCCTAAAGGACCTACACGGACCACGGCTATCCTCTAGATGAGAATATTTTCTTGTTTCATACTTTTTAGAGCGTGATTTTAGACAATCTCGTGGGGGCTTGATGACTCGTTCAAAAGAACAGGCAAGCAGTAGGACAAAAAGGTGTTATTTTTTAATGTAGGAAAAAAGGTACCTATAGGTAAGGAAAATCTAAGAGTGCACACCTCAAACGCTCATGTAATAATTTTATTAATAATTTTAAAAAAATAATTATCGATGTATGCTTGTAATGTTTGTAATTCTAACTTTGAATCCCACCAACCTCGAAAATATACCTACTTACTTAAAATCAACCCTTTTTATTGGAAGTTAGTTAATATTGTATCTAAATAAATGAATTGAAACGTGCGAGCGGGTGAGGTTGTAGAAATATTGCTCAAAATCGATTACTGATAAATTTTAATGTCTGGGGTCATGGGTGCTCTGCACCCACTATTTAGCTTTCATGGTTGCTCGAGACCCCGAGCACCCACCGAGTAGGCGCCCCTGCAGGCCATAATCCACCAAGCTGGCCCAGTGCGGGTTGGTGGATTTCATATATGTCCTTCAAAAAGTTAGATTTTCTAAGACATTCAGGTTTCATCACGATGTTTTTCCTTCACCGTAAGCAAGTGATAATCATATTAAAGTTATGATTCGCACATAGATTTTGAGAAGCCAGGGGTGCGAGACCTAGGCAGTTGACCCTAGTTTGAGGCTTGGCTGGGCCAGGTAGATTATGGCATGAATCCCCCTCGCATTGAGGGGAGGCTCGTGCCCAGTAGGACGATAAAAGGGCTAATATTATTAAATGTTATATAACAGTCGTTATATATTCGTGTATTAATTTGTTTGAATGTCCAGCGCACGTGTGTCGCTGTGTCGTTAGGCCGGCTGTATACGGCGGTAATACAATTGTGCCGTTTTAGACACGACACTCATTGTCAATGGCGCGCACGCGACCGCGGACAATGATAAGCTACAGCGCACACTGAGCGTTTTAAGTATATTAGAAAAGAAAAATAGAAAATAGAAATAGAGTAGATTAGAAAATAATAATTAAAATAATAGTAAAGGATGCTTGCTAATTGATGCTTATACCAAAATGGTTGAAAATGGTGAGGAAGAAAAAATAAATTAACAATTATGAGTAAATTTAAGTACATTTTTAAGATTAAAATGTCGAATTTGGTTGAGAATTCTAGTGCTTACGTGGGTGTTAGTGGTCTAGTCATTATTAAATTATTATTACAATAAAAATAACGTAAGAAACTAAATACATACCTGCCAACTAAAACAATGTTATAAATAATGACAATGACAAATAGCTAGCTGATGTAACAATTTTATACGTTGCTTAACATTAAAATGTAAATGCGTACGCTCATACATATCCTGAATGAATTCAGTTGCTTTCGTAGATTCCAGGTCATTGTTTTCAGAACCTTGGCAGTGACTCACCCACACCCACCTTTTCCATTCTCATGTACAGTTATAACATTAATATTTATGCGGATCTCGAGCACTGATAAAATACGGTGCATGTTAAGGAACTAAGTGATTGAGTAATAAAAAGCTACATTTTCTTTTGAGGGACGTAAGCGCTACTTGAGCTTTTAATCTGTCCGCGTTTTAACGCCCCGGAAATGATGATGGGCAGTTGAGAGTCGGGTATCATTAATTTTCCGCCTTCCCTTTTTTATTTGACTTATCACATTACTTATTTAAGGAAAAAGGCAAGTATTTTTCTTTTCTTTATCCCACTAATATTATAAATGTGAAAGTTTAGATGGACGGATGGATGGATGTTTGTTACTCTTTCACGCAAAAACCACTGAACGGATTTGGATGAAATTTGGAACACAGATAGTTTATAACCTGGATTTACACATAGGATTATTTTTATCCTGGAAAAATGTCAGGTTCCTGTGGGATTTTAAAGTTAACGCGGACGAAGTCGCGGGCAGAAGCTAGTAGTTCATAAATGTAGTATTTGCAAAGACATTAATGGTTACATGGATTAATCAGTTTTGCACGCAACACGTTGAGCGAATTATCCTCAGATGTTGGATTTAAAAGTCCTAAGCGCCAGTAAGTTTAGAGCCTATTCGGGCGGGCACTTTTCTCCGGACGTTACGTCCGGACGGAAGTTGAAATAATACAAATGAATTCCCGTGTATCTGACACGTGAGAGCTCGGTGGACTTTGCGAATAACCTTTATTTTAGTCCTAGAGAGATTAATTAGTGGTATTGATGGTATTTTGAATTATAGAACCGTAGTCAGCTTGAGCGATAATAGGCAGTATGCGCAACATCGTGTCAGTAATAATGTCAAACCAGAAGAAAAATACGTGGCGTTTAGGTCGAAACGTTTGAATCGTGGCGTTTAAACCTCGGCGTTTAACCACAACGTTTTAATCGTGGCGTTTGAATGGCGGCGTTTAAACCGCAAGTGTGCGCGCGCGCTCACCTGCGTAGGCACGTTGATTAAGGAAGTCGTTACAATCATTATTGAAGACCGGCCACATAGAACACATAACAGACGAAATTAAAACATCGGACTCTTGTCTAACCGACGTAGGTGCCTAGTAATTACAACTATGACCCTGTCTTAACACCATAGAGGTAATTTTCGCATAGCAATACTTAGGGCCGTAAGGTCAACGGTTGATAGATCGTGGAGAGTTAATAGTACATTGTTATCCGAGGGGAAAAGTAACTTATTAATTGGTCCCGAGACAATTTTTCCCTAAATCAATCACAAATCGTTCCTGTTCCGAATCTATAATCACAAACTAAAACCTTTTATAATGTTTGAAAAGTAATGGCCTCTAAAAAAAACGAAAGTGACAGTGTCAAATTATCAAAAAGCAAAATACGCAATCTACGTCAGTATACATATGTTTGCATGTGTAAATGTTCACTATTTTTTTCTTTAGCTACTAAATTATTTTATTATTACTTTCCTTGTATACGTGATGAAAAGCACAGTGTTTATCTCGGGTTAAAGTAACTTATTATTGGTCCCTCGAACTATTAGCGCCCTCGCTACGCTCGGGCGCTAAACCCCGTCTCGGGACCAATTAATAAGTTACTTTTCCCCTCGGATAACAATGTACTATTAACTATATATCGATCTATTATATTCCGGCTCTCACTCGTCGTGCGCACGAAACGCAGCTGCAATACTTACCTATTTTACACCGATCTTCTGTGAGAAGGGGGTACTACCCCGGTCGAGCCAGCCCATCTATGATTTCCAGTCAATTGGCAATGATCTTCGCCAAAAGATTTTCATCGCGACACTCCTATAAACTCACATATTAAACTAACTACAAGTACCTACCTCAGTCAGTGTCTTATGCTAAGGATACACTATACACTAAAACACTCAGTGTATACATCAAGTGTCTACGTGTGTCCACCTACGCGACACCTTGTTACATTTGTAGTGGCCCGGCCGTGTCGATACACTGAGATACACTAGACACTCATTCTGATTGTCTAGGGTAGTCGTGTATCCTTCGCATTATAGTCTGTATAGAAATCTGTACATGTATAATATCTGTACCTATTTGACAAGATTCAACATTTAGGAAAGCCATTTATTTAATAACAGATTTCCATACTCATAAAATTGATAATAAACGTCCCTACCAATAAAACTCGTATAAAACAGTAACAACCTTAAAAGCCTTTTTACAGTATTACAGCTTATGAAAAACAGCTTTTCACTTAATTTATTCGCCGTTTCGGTCGACGACTTACCGCAGGTCGAGACACGACTACTTAAACTAAAGACTATTTCTTAAATATTTTTGAAAACGATTTAAAGTGCGATTTGAGTAAAATGTAAAATTTTACAGAACTAGGCGTGAAGTAGTTATTACAGCTGCGTTTCATACGATGAGTTAGAGGACCGGAACCCCAACACCCCCCTTCCCCTCCCTCCTTCCCCTGCAATGCCGTTGGTTTTGCAAGCATCTATATAGGCGTTAAGCAGTTACCTACCGTAACTGCTTAACACCAGGCGGGTCATACGCTTGTTTGCCACCTCAGAACTATAAAAAAAAGAAAAATGTATCCTACCCTACTTCCTACTATACTACTAGTAGTATTATAAATGCGAAAGTAACTGTGTGTGAATATTTGTTACCGCGTATCTCCATAATTACTCAACTAATTTTAATGAAATTTGAAATGTAGATAGTGTAGGCTCTGGAATAAGACATAGGCTCATCTAAGCGCTAACATACACGGACTGCATTTTGCAGTTTGGTTGTAGTCGACGGCACGCGACTGCACACGGACTGCATTTTGCAGTCGGAAGCGACTGCAAAATGCAGCCCGTGTATGGCGGCGCTTACACATCATTTTTCACGCGCGCGTAACCGCGGGGCACAGCTAGTGATAAATATAATCTCAATGAATCAGTGTTCAACTGGCCAAGTTCAAACACATCGCAGTCCCCGCCGACCCCAAGTAGGGATGCAAATCGCGGGATCAACACGAGAAGTCCATCTCCTCTGAGTGACTCCTGACGTGACCATACTCCGAGATGGCCGGTGCCGTGCCCTTGCCCTGTTTACAACTTACGATCACTAAGTAGCTACTTAAGCTACCTTAATCAGTAATAAACTCTATTTTTTATTAGCTGCGTCTACATTAGGCGCATACCGCGCCCAAGCATTACAAGTTTTTATACCCCAGACCTTTAACAGGCTAAATAACGATTTTACAGAAATTTTGCGGAATTGCTAAGGATTCCTTAGAAAATCATAAAAATGAATTGCATTGGCAATGTTGCATAGCGTCGCTATTAGCCCCCTGTCTTCACTAGGCATCTATAATATTAGCTGCCTTATAGGTATAACTTAATTATTATTTCGGACTTTTGAAACAACCTGGATCCACTGTTCTTAAATTGGATCATTTCTCACGTAATCATGATGTAAATTGAACCATATATTATCTTGCTCGCTATATTGTCTGTCATGACAAACTTGCGACAAACATTCAAAAGTATCCCAAATTCTTGAACAGAATATTCCAAAAAATCATAAACTTTGAGGGAAAAAAAAATTTATGAATCAAAGTAACTAAAAAGTGACGCCGAACTAAACTAAAACTATCTGTGACTTTCAAATTGTTACCGGACTACTACCAATTTTACGAAAAGGCCAATAAAGTTTTACCGAACTGGGACTTCCAAATTGTAACCAAACATAATAAAAGATTCAATTCGCGTGTGTTATTTCTCACGGAGTGTGAATAAAATGGCTGAGGAAGGAAAATAATGTGTAGTGTAAACGAAAAATCTGCGTCAACAATGACGAATTGGAGGAAAATGTTCACTAGAAATGGGAACACAAATACTGGGGTTACGCCACCAAAAGTATGTTTGCTATTTACAATTGTGGCTTTCATTTTGCTTATCTAAACTAGCAGCATTTCGAGAAACCGCCCCGGCTGAGTACGGCTTTCTTCTACCATTTACGGTATTTAAAATTATTTGGAAGAAATCCCACGAATACAAGTGAAAATTAAAAGATGTAGCAACCGCACCTAAATTCGATGTAGTATACAAGAACTAAGAGGACAGACGTTCTGTCCTCTTAACGACTTTGTTTCATACTAGAGAAGTACCTCCCTGGCCATTTGATTCAATATTTGCAACTAATCCCTCTTCCTTTAATATTTAAGGTGTATGATGTTAAGGAATATGATGAAACGTTTGGAATTCCGATGGCAATCCTAAAGCTGGTTGGTCTACGTCTAACCAGGAGAGATTCCAGATACATACGGTAAGGAAACTTAATAAATACTAAGATGACTTTTATTTGAAGGTACTATCTCATCATCATTTCAGTTGAAAGATGACCGCTGCAGGACCCAGGTTTACCCCAAGGCTTTCCACAGTTCAACGGTTTCCAGCGACCTTCACTTAGGTCTTCTGATACCTCGCCACTCAAGAACCTTTTCGCCCCAACGGCCATTAGTTCTTCGGGCTATGTGCCCCGCCAATTGCCACTTCAGGCTACTAATATGTAGGGCTATGTACGACACCTTAGTTTGTCTACGTATCTCTTCTTTTCTGATTGAATCTTGTTGAGAAACTTTGAGTTATAATAATATCTATAATTAATTGTCTACATTTTAAAAGTTTCCTTAACCTATTTAGGTCTCTCTTGAACGCATACAGAAGTAAAAATACATTCTACTGATGTGGTTTCATAAGATACTTTCAATTTTTTTTTATCAATTCTGTTTCATTCTTCCCATATTTAATTTCAGGTTATTTTGGAACCTGTTCTACTGGTTTGAATTCGTCAATTTATTCATCGTCACCTGGCTTGAGCTGATACAAATGGCGCAGACTGCGAGAGGAGGGTCTTTCCAAGATGCAGTGGAGATATTCAGGATGATGCCGTGTGTTGGATATTTGCTGCTAGGTACTGTATTAACTGACATAGCTCTAAGAATTGCAAAGGTGAAGTGAGAATGGACGGGGCAGTAGCTAGCATGGTCTATAACGCAAAAAGGTTGACGGAACTGACGGACTGGAAGGCGACGTAGTCCAGGAAGGCAAGGTGGACGGACGACATCTGACCCATCGCGGGAAGCCGGTAGATGCAAGTGGTAGATGACCGTGTTATGTGGAAGCCATTGTGGGAAGCATATGTCCTGGCTAATGGATGGTGATGGCAAGGGGCTGAGAGACGTAGGCCTAGAACCCTCGGCTTGCGAATCCCTCCGATTTTAAAATTCTCGAGAAATTGCATATTAATTACGGTTCCTAATGCTCATTATCATGGCCGAAAGGCTGTTGATCTCTAAGTCTTTTCAACAACCAGAGAGAGTTTGGTCTTTCTACGTCTTCTAGTCCACCAAAGGTAGTTCTATGTATTCAACGGCCTAGTATTTTTAATGGTGGAAATTAGCAAGTTATACTACAATGTCCGAATGCCATGAGACTATGACCATGTCCACAGCGATGGCGAAATCCTACAAGATTGTCTACTACCGACCAGTATATGAGAACCTGGTGAGTGAACTCCGTGACATGTGGCCACGAGGGTCGG
Source organism: Drymonia ruficornis (assembly GCA_947859195.1). Classification (NCBI taxonomy): domain Eukaryota; kingdom Metazoa; phylum Arthropoda; class Insecta; order Lepidoptera; family Notodontidae; genus Drymonia; species Drymonia ruficornis. Next base: position 5,910,450 of record OX401926.1, on the reverse strand, counting down.
TCTCCGACGAGGAGCATCTTATCATCAGCACGGCGTTGAGGAACCTAAATTATGTTGTGAAAGGTAGGTGCATAGAGCAGTGTTTGACTGATCAACTTTTTATTTAGTCAAAGAAGTCATAATGGCCGGCGCAAACTGTGCACGGCAGGGGAGAGGATTTTAATTTTTATCAATCGAATTTAATACTAATCCAATCGAAATAAGGTGCTCCGGCGTGCTCTTCGGTGCACCGAGAAAACTGCTCCTTGATGCTCCACGGTCGTTCACCGAGCGTTGAAATATATACCTTATTTCGATTGGATAAGTATTAAATTCGATTGATAAAAATTCAAATCCTCTCCCCTGCCGTTCCCAGTTTGCGCCGGCCATTATTTATTTATTTATTTATAGCTAGGAAAAACAACAGCTTTTAAGTTCAGTGGTGGTAACAGTTATACAAATTACATAATAAGCTTTCTGTTTTCGCAGAAAGACGCTATTGTGTCCGTATTCTGGCATGGAACTATTTTTTAACCCTTGTAATTCCAGAATAGGCTTTCTCCAAGCTTACCTCCTTACCGAATATTATCTTCCTTAATCCTTGAGCCAAATTATTCATCAAACTTAGAACTATTTCAAAAGTTTGAACCACCGTAGGTTTAGTGCGATAGTATATTTTATATTTAGGTTCCTAGTTACTATTATAATATTAATTTGATATCGTTCAGGTTATTACTGGTGCAACAACGTTCTCCTGGTCATATTCCTCTCTCCTCCTTTCTTGGAGCTGATGAAGCAAGCCCTCGGCTACGATGTACCTCGCATCCTGCCTTTCTTCTACTGGTTTCCATTCGACCCCTTCCAGGGAGTCTATTATGAGATTATTCTGATTGCTCAGACGTGGCATGGTGAGTTGCGGAAAAATATACTTTATTACGTTCCTGTTTGTAATAATATTGCTTTGAACGTATGTTGGAATACTTGCCTATCTTTCAGAGTTAACGTTAAATCGCTTAAGAGGAGGGTTCGAAATTTGGTTGATTTTCTATTCTTTTTTTTCTTTAAGTAAGTATGTGGACTAGGAATCTTATATTTAGATGTATGATTTTTGACTATATTATCTTGAGTATCTTTAAATCCAAATCACGATTTGATGAAATTTTCTCGATAAAAAAAATTTATGAAATGAGCTCTAATTATTTACAATTTTCCTTGCTACCACGATGTTTTTACGATTTAGATCACGAAATTATTTCTAAAACATAGCAAATAATGATATCTAAACTACCTTTCAACCATATTTTAATTCATGAAGTAGTTTTTTTTTAATTCAAGTAAATGTGGTTTGGCGCTTACGTTGTTTATTTCCGAGCGCGCGCACAATATCGCCATCTCACATTTTAAGTACTTGAACTAACCATGTCTCTCTCTAACTTTGTATTGTCAGTGTCCGCTCGGACTTGTTCGACGTCGGACCTGTGAAAGATTTTTTAAAAAATATTACGAAAAAATATTACGGTCGTGCCACATTACAGGTACAGTACAGTATTTACAGTCCGCCGACGCCTATGATAAATAAATAAATATCCTTGGAAATTCTTTTACACATGACTACCTGATCCCAAACTAAGCAGAGCTTGTACTATGGAAACCAGATAACTGATATTACTACATATACTACTTTTTGTTTGTAAATACAAACTAAATATACACTTAATTACACCTAGACTCGGGACATGCGGACATGTTCATGCACACAAATGCATGTCCTGGGCAGGAATCGAACCTACGACCTGCACTGCAGCGTGATTTTCGTTTGCTTTTCCTTGTCTTGTGTAATTTCTTTTCATCTCTTGTCATTTTGTGTCATCTCTTGTCATTTTGTGTCATCTCTTGTCATTTCATAGTTATTCGTGTCATTTCTGTAAAATCTCCCTATTTCGCTTACTGTTATATACTTGCAGCATGGTCTTGGGCCGACAGTGGGAATACATTGCTTGTCAAAACAATGGAGTCGCTTTATTGCGTTTGTTGTAGGTATGGATGGGCAAGTAATAAATATATCATACATCAATAAATTATCGTAAAAAATAACATTACAGATATGGATAGGAAAATGTTTGTCCGTCCTATTCAATCTATTATATTATAAACGAAAGTAACTCTGTCTGTTACCTTTTCACGGCTAAACCGCTGAACCAATGTTGATGAATTTTGGTATGGAGATAGACTGGGTCTTGGCGGAGAACATAGGCTACTTTTTAGGGTTCCAAAGGGTGCTAACGGGACCCTATTACTAGGCCTACGCTGTCCGTCTGTCTGTCTGTCCGTCTGTCAGCGCGGGCTGTATCTCACGAACCGTAACAGGTAGAGAGTTGAAATTTTCACTGAATGTGTATTTCTGTTGCCGGTGCAGAACAAATACTAAAAATATAATAACATTTAAAAATAAATATCAAGTCTCAAACTTGATATTTTTGATGTGTTTATTCTACGGTGGTACGGAACCCTTTATGTGCGAGTCCGACGCCTTCAGATCTTATGAATGTTTTCTTGAAATAAATATAGTGTATTTTAAGTAATTAACTGGCCAACCCTCAGGTCCTACCTACCATGTTAGGATCTTTTTCGTTCTAGCGGGTGTAAACCGTGATTTAACGAGTTAATGTGATAATTTTTGTATTTAAATTATTCAATTCAATGTATTTGTTTCAGACATAGTCCAATATTGATTATTAAAATTATTACAATTTCACAATAAATATAAAACAATAAATAAAAGTAAAATTAAATTTAAAAAAATAAAAAAATATTTTTTATTTTTCATGTTTTATCATTAAAATACAATATAATATAACATAAATTAAAATAAAATACAATAAAATAAAAACCTACCCCTAACTAAACAAATACCGTCCGCGTGGGATACTGGCTGCATGTCCTCCCTGTATTCAAGCTGTTCCTGTTGTCAAGCGAATTTTTTGAGCAAGGAAAGAGCCAGCCCTCTTGTCACCTGTGGCGGTAACCAGTCTAAGGGTGATTTTGATAGATAAAAAAATAAAGATAAAAAGATAAACAATAAATAAATGCATGGTTAAATCAATAAAATTAATAAAAACTGAAAATTAAATTAAAAAATAAATTAAATATGGTAAAAATAAATATTATGACACCGCTGATGACTTCATGATCGGCATCGAAGTTAAGTACCAAAGTATTCCTTTGCCTACGAAACATGAAAAAGATACTCATATCCGGCAGTCAGTCACTGACACAGAGTATGTACATTTTTACCCGACTACGGTGGGCGGAGGGTTATGATTTTGACCGATATGTATGTATGTTCATCTGCTCCCGCATAACGTCCAAACTATTTTTATCATAATAATTTGACTAATGAGATATCGTTGGACGCGTCTGGATCGTCCGCTGGTTATAGGCTATTATACGATCGAAATATTGTTATACGTATCTATCAGCATATTGTAGGTATCGTTTGTCTTCTTTTGACTTACTTTGTCTTCAGCAATAAAAACAACATAGAAATTAAATTATTTTTTTCAAATACACTCGACATAAAAATCCCATATAAAACGAAAAAAATATATTTGAATATTTTCATCCATTTCATCTATTTTAAAAGGTGCACTGGGACATATTATTTTAATTGTACGAATTAAACAATATTGTTCCTTCAAAAAATAACTATACTATAGTCTACTCCATAGCTGTTCTGTCCTAGCTAAGCGAGAGGGATATATTCTTCGGCAGCTCACGCGACGCTAGCCACACCCCGAAACTAAAATTAATTTTTTTCTTGTATCGTCTTAAGGTGTTATGGAGCCCTAGTAGTGAGTATAGTTTTAGAGGAAATAGTAAGGCGACGGCTAGACGTAAAGTAAATACTGTGGTCCGTCATTATTTATCAAAAATCGTGGTCCAAACTGATCGTGTAGGCTAGTGTACTGATGGATGACAGTATTTACCATGAATTTCAATTCCAGAATGACAGTTTGTGGTCAATACTGTCATCCATCAGTACAATAGCCTACACGATCAGTTTGGACTACGGTATCGTGTCATTACGCGTCGCGAATGCAATAGTGTGGACATGTCTTCTGAGATTGCGGTTTAAACCAAGCGCTAAGGTAATATCCATACAAGCTTTCGTGTTTCATTTGACGTCTGAACTATACGAACTACGTCACATTACTGACGAAATAAATACTGAACGTGTAGCCTGCCTGTTTACATCCATCATTATTTACCATACTGATGGACCGCAATATATACTTTACGTCTAGCCTTCGCCTTAAATGTTTCTTACTCCTACGTCTGTTATTGCAACACTATAATCACATAACCAAGTGGAATTAATGTGACTTGAGAATTCTCACAGGCAAAGTTAGAAACATGCTTAGCTACCTACAAAACCTTTTCCGCTCCACTATAAGTAATAATTTATGCTTAGAAACTCACTGAGTCGTGATTTTAACTAGATTAATCAACGTCAGTGTTCAAAACAAAGCAATTTCACTGGCCATTACCTAAATTAGCCGAGCAACTTCAATACCTAGATGAAAAGTGTAAAATAAGTTTGAGCAATGTAAACTTTAGACATTCACGGGTAATTAAATATTTTGTGATATAATAGCATTAGTTTCGATATAATAGCATTAGTTTCGATATTATGATTTTTAGACATTCACGGGTAATTAAATATTTTGTGATATAATAGCATTAGTTTCGATATAATAGCATTAGTTTCGATATTATGATTTTATGACTGAGGACTTCCCCTGTTTATCGAGTTGGAATCACCCGGATCGGTTGCGCGATTCTCAGTCAGCATGATTTCGAGGTCTCGATACCTCGAAATTGGAATTGCAAAGTAGAATTGTGTCCGAGAATTGAGTAGTGATTCCTGTGTCATTATACTGTCGAGTGTGGTCGTGTCATATCGCTCTAATATCTGGCGTACTATGGATAACTTTAAAGGTTGCTATTGCTGACCTCTTTAAGGAAGCTATGCTAAGCTCATATTGAGGTTATTAAGACTAGAGTCTCGTCCTTTACACAATAATAGCCTTTAAGTCTCACTTAAATAAGTGATAGGTTGTAGTTTCTTATTATCATGGGCCGTATAATAAGCGAGATGGCATAGGTATTGTTGCGAAAGACCGAGACGCGTGAGGGGCTCCTGGTAGGAATGTGGCACTTAAGGGTGTTTACGGGGGTACTAGGAGCGAGAGGGACACACGCCTACTAGAGCTATCTCCCTCGGCTCGTTATTCTGTCTACAGAGGGGCTAGCCAAGTGGCATGAACGCTAATCGAATAGAATAGAATAGACTTCACAATGTATGGAAATGTCAAACTTCGCTATGTAGATCAACAACAAGTTGCTATGTAGATCACGTGACTTATGTCATTTCCATACATGAAGCGTAGCGATTTGAACGAACGCTCGTAGACGTCAGCCACTTGTCTAGCCCTTCAGAATTGTTAAAGTATACTAATTTTGTAAGGTGTGTGTGTAAGTTAAGACGTCAAGTGCAAGATCCATGCGATCTATTACCCACCTGGACCATCTGTTTCGTTTGTTAGTGATTTTGACATTCATTTACTATGATTTTGACATTCATTTACTATGAAGAAGTGTTAAAATTCAAAATTCTAAGCCGGAACGAAATGGATTATTGCTTTCGTACCGGGTTTGTAATAACAGCCTATGGAGATCCAAGCGTATTAATCTTGTAGGTCTCATAACAATATGGTTCATGCTGTGTGGGGACCTCCTGTTCTGCATTTTCTTAAGCCACATCACCACCCAGTTCGACCTGCTGTCTGTGAGGATCAGAAGGCTGATGTATGTACCTTTGGATGGACAACTAATTCATAGTTATCCACTTGGTAAGATTTCCTTGTTTTAGAATAAGTTACAGCTGGTGATATTTATAAAATACTAGCTTTTCCCCGCGTCTTCGTCCACGTAGAAATTAAATTTAAAAAAAATCGGATCTCTGATCCCGGATCCCAAAAATATAGCCTATGTTACTCAGGGATAATGTAGCATTCTACTGGTGAAAGAATTTTTGAAATCGGTCCAGTAGTTTTCCAGTTTACTCAACACAAACATCCATACATACAAACCTTCTCTCTTTATAATATTATTAGTATATTAGTATAGAAGTATAGATTTGGGATCTTCTTCTTATCGTATGGTTAGTGTCCAACCTAGTGTCAGAGTTTTTAAGCTGCCTTGATGACGACAACCGGGTCAGACTTTGTACATGTCCTCCGAAGCACGGAGACGCTCAGTTCAAATGCCACTAAACGGTCACCCATCTCTGACTGACCTTGCCAAGTGTTGCTTACCCTCCGATCGTTTACCGATCAGTGATTGCAGCTGTCCATGAGCGCCAATTTGGGGTAAGTCTTTGTTATCATGGGACGATGGAGTTGTAGGCAGGGGCTCCTAAAATAAAAAGATCCTTAGCGGACTTTCAGAGCCTAAAAAAAATAAACCACTTATCTACTTTTTCCAGTCTATTTAGCTTTTTAACGAGGAAGTCTACTAAACTCGACTACTCTGTAATAACCAAAAGTTTATAATGAGAACAGCCCTATTAGGACTTCGAAAACTTTGGACCAGTACCAAAGTGTCGTTGAACTTTCATAGTCATCCCTTATACTCAATTATGCATTGAAATTAACAGTTAAAGCAGTTCTTTGTTCAAAAAATGTCTATAACTATTAGGATTCTAGTTATTATGGATCTACAGATTCAATAGGTACTTCTTCGTAGCCTGTTATCCCATTTTTATTGGGTTCGAATTTAGTTTACTCTTATTTGGGTTGCTACCTATAGGTAAATCTAGCTAGTGGGACTATTAATCAGGTACTTAGGATTTTTAGTACCCTTTTACATGATAGAAGAATATCCTGTGTGGCGCATTCATACATATTTTATTAGAGCCTACATACAATGAAGCCTTGAAACAGTACCAACTTAGGGCCACCGCAGACTTGCTTTCGAGCGCGAACGAGGGAGATGCAGCATCAAAATCGCCGATCGCCGATGCTAAAAGTAGCAAGTCTGCGGTGGCCCTTATAGATTTTTTATTTAATATCTGTAACTGACACCAAACAAAATATACATCCGTAGCAGGACAAGTGTTGCTTGTCAATTTGTTAGTAAGTAATAGTATCTCATTACAAATTTATTTCTACAAGAAAATAAATCTTGCTTACACTGAGAAGAAACTCGTATTACTGTGTAGGCTGTAGCAGTTTCTAGGTAAACTGATTTATCGACGGGTGATCGTCGTCAGCTCAAATTCTTCAATTAATCACCTTGTCACTTGTCGTTAATCAATCGGACCGCACGCCCGGTCATCCTGTAACGTTATTTTGAAATACCAACATTATTTACCCTGTCCAATGACATTAATAAGAAAGAGGGAGACATTTGACGACCGCTTGGCGCAGTGGTTTAAGCGTTGGCCGCTCGACTATCTGCATCGGGTGGTTGTGGGTTCGGTTCCCACCAGAGGCAACATTCGGAAACATTATTTTCGTAATTTGCCCTGGTCTGGGTGTCACTGGGGATCGCCACCAGTCCACTGTATGGTACCCATAGTACAAGCGTTGCTTAGGTTGGGACCATGGACCAATTACTAAGGGGGTCGATGTTAGTACTAGGCCGAGTGGTCGGCCTAGTACTAACATCGACATAAAACGAAGCGAGTAGTTCAACTATTTACCGGTAGATAGAACAATGAAAATGAAAAAACAATGACCACGTTTTTTTTCATACATATATCTAATAAGGGCACCTCTTTCTTTAGTCTTTACTCTGTGTGGTCCCAATACAGTTGGTGTGTAAGTTTGGCGATTTATTTATTATACTACATACATAATTCGTTGCTTGAAATAAATTAATAATTAATTATTTCAGGTAAATATTGCAAAGACTATGAACGCCAGAATAAACTGATAATAGATCAATTTGACCACAAGGATTGGGAGATGAAATACAAAACAGAATTGACTGAAATTATACTAAGGCATCGTGCATTAGTCAGGTATGTATGCCAAACAGAAACAGAGCACACGTTCTCAATAACTTTGGAGAACTGTGTAATAAACATAGTATTTAAGCTATCATCAAAGTTTATTAAGGTCTCCAAAAGTCAAGAAGGGTGAAGCAAGACCCCAAAATTGAGGTAGTAGAAGTACATACAAAAGACTCGTAAAAAATGTCAATCAGCAATACATGCCAACTGCCAAGCTTATCTTGCCTGGTAATTATTTTCTACTAGCTTCTGCTCGCGACTTCGTCCACGTTATTGACTTTAGAACGTCCTTTAGTTTGTTTATTGATAATCCCACAGGAACCTAAAAAAATCCGGGATAGTAGCCTATGTTTTTCTCCAGGGTCCTGTCTATCTCCATACCAAAATTCACTAAAATAGGTTTAGCGGTTTAGTCGTGAAAACGTAACAGACAGTCACTTTTGCATTTATGATATTACTAGCTTTTGCCCGCGACTTCGTCCGCACATAATTCGCCCTCGTGGTGTTCGATAATTCTCCCACGGGGAACATACTATCGGTATAAAAAGTATCCTATGTGTTAATACAGGCTATAAACTATCTGAATTCCAAATTTCATCCAAATCCGTTCAGTAGTTTTTTCTCGAAAGAGTAACAAACATCCATCCATCCAACTTTCACATTTATAATATTAGTGTCGAAGTGGGATAGTGGGATGGGATAGTTTAGTATAGATAGTCTATGGTTTAAAGCTTGCTTAGCTCAATCCTCCCTTTTCCAGGCTGTCCGGCGATGTCCAGGATATGTTTGGTTTCGCGCTGCTCGTCAACTTCTGCAACAGTTCTATTATCATCTGCTTTTGTGGATTCTGCTGTGTTGTATGTTTTTCAATCATTTATCCTATTGCTCAGTTCGAAGGAACATCAGTCCATACGGAAAACGTCCACTGCTGGACACTAACTTCCCCTAAGCAGTCCCAAGAAGAATCATACTACTTTGCCACATAGACATACGTCTACATTACAGTAGATTCTTAAATACTTAAATAAGTACTTAGAGACGATTTCGACATCTGAGGGCCTACTCTGTTTCAAACGAAAACGAAATTTCGGACGAAATTCGCGTATTTCCTACTACGTTTCTCATTGATTCCGACATTTCTTACGAACGAAAATAGTTTGACGTCTTCGTCGTCGTCGAATCTAAACGTCAAACTATTTTCGTTCGTAAGAAATGTCGGAATCAATGAGAAACGTAGTAGGAAATACGCGAATTTCGTCCGAAATATCGTTTTCGTTTGAAACAGAGTAGGCCCTCTGGGTATCTTTGCTTTCATTGTGGGAAAAACTTGGCCACAAAAAAACCTAAAAGCCCAGCAATGGGACGATCGACAGGCTAAAAAAATACTAGGCAACCCATAAATAACTAAAGATGCTTTCAGTTTTATTTTCCCAAATCTCTTACCTAAAAAGTACAAAGAAAGTTATAATAAAAATGCCTACACCAGACACAAAGGTCTTGGAAAAGGTATCATCTTCATAAAGCTCCAAGAATTACGCATAAAATAATTTCAGATTGTCGAGAAATGGAATGAAATGGTGTATAAATCATTTCTGACTACGGCGCTCACTCAGACATGGCTGCTTTGCTGGTATGGCCAAAGACTCTTGGAATCAGTAAGTAACCTATAAATAATAGCCATTTGTTCCGGACTGGATTCCTTTGCCAGTGGGCGCTTCTTGCATACGGGCGATTGCCAGCGATATACCCACAGAGTAAAGACTAAAGAAAGAGGTGCCCTTATTAGATATTTGTATGAAACAAAACGTGGTCATTGTTTTTTCATTTTCATTATACTATTTACCGGTAAATAGTTGAACTACTCGCTTCGTTTTATGTCGATGCGATGTTAGTACTGGGCCGACCACTCGGCCGACTTGCTTAGGGCCAGTCCCCTTAGTTACTGGTCCATGGATATACCTATGTATATAATAATTACGTAAGTATACTAAGTTACTATATTTTCTAGCGACTATGGTGTAGCCTGCTCACATTGCGTTACTGTTTTGAGAATGTACACCATTTTTCTTTTTTTATTGAAAAGAGTAACCATTGAGTGTCTTGCCGGCTCTTCTCAATGGAAGCGGCATCATGGACCGGTGGTAAAACTAAAATCTTTAGCCTCCATTAATAAAAATATATTGACATTTACTTTTACTTAATGCAACAATATTTTATGTTTGGAAAATTATGTGCGTTGGAATTATTTTTCTTATTAAGGATGGCGGAGTTCTAGCAAAGGTTGGGAACAGCTAGACGGGTTCAAACAGTTCATAACACTGACTTAACGTGTGTCGGTGTAAATAGTTATTCTTTAAATTGGCTATCAAAAAACGTTATTCACGTTGTACCTTTTAATAACCTAAGGATAAACACCTTGTTTTAATCCGGACTGCAAATTTAATCAAGCAGCTTAGAGAAACAAATGAAAATGCAGGATCTTTTTAATATTAAAGAACAGCAACTTAATGTGCACTTTCAAAGTATAATATTATATACTACCACTATAATGAAAGTACGAATTTGTTCAACGATCGTGTGGGTGTCGAAATCTGGCCAGTTAACAATTTACTTATCACAGATTACGAAATAATACTTACTTTTAATAACGTAGGTATATAAGTTCCAAGGTGGGTATATAAACGTTTATAACTAATTGAAGAGATCATGAATGCCCAAGGGTGGGTTAGGTTAGGTTAGGTAGTTATTTTTTTAGTAGTACCTGAATACCTAGACAATTTTAATACGGAATAGTTTACAAAGCCGCTTAGATACCTTCATAGTTATCATTTAAAAAAATGTTATCTTAGGACTACTGAACTTATAAACAAGGCTTACAAAGGAAACATTCCTACGGGAAATAACGCAATTTGTTTTTACGGTAACTTTGTAGGGATTTAGGCTTGATACCTGTAGCAATGAAATTCGGGGAGCTTTCCTTTTATCTCGCCTTTTCTTTTAGCCCTGGATCAATGAACTTTGGTACTATGAACCCTGCTGGTCTGCTTAAGTGTTTTGATTGAAATCAACTTAGTTCTGTTTTGTAAAAAGTCATAGAACAAAAGTTGTTTTTCATAATGTCAGTAATACAGTCCTGCAAAGTTGTTAGTGTTTTTCCAATAACCCCGTAGAGCGACGAGGCCGACCTATAGAAACCTTTGTGATCTTTAGGAACACAGTGATAATGAGATCCAATCAGCAAAATAAATGGATTTATCTGTAAGAAGTAGGCTGAAACATAATCTAAGTACCTACACTAAATAATTATGGATAACTGGTTCGCTTCGATCACAGAATAAAGTACGTTATTTGGGATTCCGCGAAAGTGTGAAGGTTGCTTCGAAAATGACCGAAACATCACTTACTCGCATAATAATCCTCAAAGGCAGGTTTTCCCAAGTTAGATACCATCCACTATGTATACCTTATATAAGGACTAGATAGTACCTAAGTGTTAGCAGCTTTTAAAGCTTGAATTGAAGAGGATTATAATTGGAAAGAGATGTAAAGTTTGTAAGCTTGTATGTAGGTGGTAATCTCAGGAACTACTAATCCGATTCGGAACCTTCTTACACTACTGAAAAGCTACACTATCCCTGAGTGGCATAGGCAATAATATCTCGAAGTATACACCGTGGGTGGAGTCGTGGAAGAATGCTTTCATAATATAAGGTTGTACATATTGCGTTGCACCAATATTCTTAGTACTTTGTTGTGTAAAATTTTGATTAAATTCCTGGCGATGGCTTATTTGGAGGGGTAACATGTTTCGCTTAAATCGCAATGTTGCTGGTATACGGATGAATAATCATTCTAACGAGGGATAAAGAATACTACCGTAAGAAAATTGAAGTTTACATCAAATTCTTGATTGGTACGAATACCAACGTATTACGTGCCGAAGCACGTATAATAATTTACGACAAGATTAATATAATTTTGTCGAACGCCGCGTGCTAACGCGAACGCAATCGCAATCTAACATTGGTTATTAGCAGGTTTCACCCAATAAATGGATTCTAACATCAATCTTCTGAACCGTATTTACTAATTTTACCTTTTTATTTTGTCAATGCTGGGTCACCCATTGCGAGATCACTGTTTCGCAATGGACAATTGTTAAGAGACTCGAGGCCCACGTTTCGTTAATTCGGCTCATGTGGCTGGCCCGCCCATCCCTGCTTTAGCAAAGCAGTCTTGAAATAGTTTAATATATGTAAGTAATTATTGAAATGTTAATTTTGTCGGACAGAGTGCAGGAGTTTCGGATGCTCTCTACGCTAGCGGTTGGTACATAGCTTCTAAGAATATAAGAAGTTCCATACTTATTATGCTGCACAGGTACCTAAAGTGTCTTGAGTCATTTAACGAAATCTGAAAACTAGATCTTTTATCTGCTAAAATTGTGCAGTCCTATTTTTTGCTTACCTACTCCATAACGCATTTTTTTCAGGACTCAAAAGAATGTCCATGTAACGACGTTTGGCTTCTCTATTATTTCTTTGGCTAGCTATACAACGGTAAGTGCAAATCCAATTTTAATCTAATCTTTGATAATTACCCATTAAGGATACCCATTAAGGAAATATACAAGGTAGGTACCTTGTATAAAATACCCTTAAATACCTAAGGTTATAGGTATCTTCCACTTAAGTAGATACCTTTATTATGCAATAAATTCAAAGTACCTAGGTACTCAATTGAATTCAATTTGCTTGCAGATCATAAAAACGGCGTGGTCATACTTCACTCTGCTGTTAAATATTTATAAGCAATAAAAATAAATATTTCCGTACTTATTTATTTATGATATATTATTTATTATTATATATTATTTATTGTGAGAAGGTTGGTGAACTTAAAAATCATTTTAAATGAGAGCAAAATATTTTTAATTGCCTTTCCGTGCGAGTGTTTGCGTGCGTTCCCGCCACAACACCAATAATGTCGTTCAATCATTCATTATCATACAAATCAGGGTTACCAATACAACCACATCATCAGGATTTGTGAACGACCAATATTTATAAGTTAAAAAAAGTCTATGGAACGACCTACTCTATTTGACGTTTGGTCATTTACATTCATTCGTTCAGTCAATTTCGTTTATGGTTTTTGTTTGGGTTTTGTTGCGTTTGTGAGTCGACCGATAAAACTAATAAAATGTCGAATAAAAAGAACAAGGAAATACAAAATCACGACAGTGAGAGCGACGAGGAGCAGGACTCTGGCAGCGAGAAAGATTCGGACTTCGATTCCGATGGGAACTACATCGGCGATAAGGTGTGTACGATTCATAACCTAATAAAAACACATGGTTTACCAATTTCTTTCACAATATTTTTTCATAATATCTTGTGAATGACGTCATGAGACTCGGAAGTCGATACATCTTTACCTTTTTGAGTAACCACACAGTGATAAAAACATTATTTTGATATACATTTTACTAATCATATGCTGTTATTGTTAGGAGCTGCAGGCCGACTTCGAGGGGCGCAACCCCGAAGACTGTGACTTCCACGGGATCAAGCAATTATTGAGACAACTGTTCTTAAAGTCCAATGTCGATTTGAGTGGATTAGCACAGATTATTATTTGTAAGTTAACTTTAATTTGGGCCGTACATTGATAGACCCTAAGATTGACTGGTTTATGTTCATTATTAGTAAGGAACGTAAGATGATTTGTAGTTTAAACGACGCATGGAGATAGATTCAATCTCCCTTTGTCCATATGGAATCAATGATCTCCACTCTATAATCAATCAACTAGCTTACAACCCTTTGTAATAATAATCTAAGTACTATATCTTATTTTTTAGCACAAAACTACATAGGCAGTGTTGTGAAACAATGCCTGGATGATGGACAAGATGATGATGACGAGGATGACGGCAGTGATGGAGTGTTTGGTGTCACCACAGTTATAAATATCACCAAAAGAAAAGTGAGTAAACTCCAGCCATATTGCTTTTAGATCATATGAAGGAGTGTATGTTGTTAAATAAAACTTCAACATTTATAAACTTTTGAAGGTATGACATTTAATTGGACTGAATAGGAAATTCTGAAGTCTGAAGGCCCTTCTATCTTCTTTTCTTATTCTACCTTCTACCTTCATATTTCATAATGCCTAACACCTTTTGGTCTAAAACAACTACTGAATGGGTCCCACAAAATGTAAGACGGGCACGCGGCAGGCCCAGATGGAGATGGCGCGACAAACTGGACACCTTTGCGAGGGACTGGTCTTGTGTAGCCCACGACAGGGAGGAGTGGAAGGGAGGCCTTTGCCCAACAGTGGGACACTAATGGCTGATATTATTATTTAATAATTACAGGAAGAAAATTGCATACAACAGATTAGGGAACTACTCACGACACTTGCAGAGGATAATGCAGATGACAGAACCAAGTCTTTAGTTAAGAAGATACTGGCCAATGAAGAGCAGCATGTAGGATTTATTATTAATGAAAGGTGAGTACAAAGATGGACAATCGGGCTATTTATTGGAAGACATCTGTGGGCAAGTCACCACCAATAACCTCTTGAGGGTCTCTGGAAACCGCTGGATGGAAGCAGCACAGTATTTATTGTGGAAAACCTTGGGGCAGGCCTATGTCCAGCAGTGGACATATTTCGCCTTAAATTATGATTATGATGTACAAAGACCAATAGCAGCTATCAATTTTATTAATCCTATCGTAAATTTTTGTATGGAAACTAGCTATTTTCTAGCAGATATGGCAAATCACATTGTCCGTAGAGCTAAGGGCCCACTACCGAAAGGCGGAACACACCATGGCGGCCACATGGCCTTGCCAAATTCATTCACTAGATTGCCATTGCGAAGATGGACATACTATACATATCTAAATGTTATAAAACTATGTGTAACCAATTCATTTCAGGATCCTAAACATCCCTGCTGCCATCAGTGTGCCACTCTTCTCATCACTACAGAACGAATTGGACAAAGCAATCAAGAAACACATGCCGTACACATTCCAGTACCTCATATGGATAAGCAAAACCTACAACACAGGCGGTATGTGTTTTGTAAACATTGAACACTTGTGGTAATGTTTTGTATACCGTGCTTGTGGCTGTGAGTGATTATGTAGTTCGCAACAAACAATAGCGATGTTAAAATTGATCTTTTTAAACCGACTTCAAAAAAGGAGGAGGTTTTTGCAACTATTGTTCCATTACTACTATTGTTGTACCCAAATTACATATTGTATAATGACAAACATTAAGTTAAAGCACTCAAAAGCAAATAAATTAAGTAGGTCATATCGCTTTGATAAGGATGTTGAATTAGCAGCAGACTTTTTTAGATTTTATGTGCTAGCTCGTTTCATTCTCAATAAGGAGTATTAGAGAAGGATGTATGTCTGAACAAGTCCGCCAATCGTATTGGGCTCAACGAGGGAGGCTCATGACCAACAAGTTTGAAGCGATTTTAGTGACAACCCAAGCTTCCATAATCATTTACTTGCACTTTACCTGACTCTACGCTAATATCAAGCTAAATTCATAGAAGATCTGAAGTCATTTTAACCACCAAAGTTTAGCCTGTTTACAAAGCATTTCTGGGAACAAAAATCCAAGGTTATATGGCTATTATATTTCTCCAGAAGAATCGTCAGAGGTATTGTTCGCGAACCAAGAGGAGAAGCCTATCGCGGACGAGGCGCTCGCCAGCTTCGATGTCGACGTCACTGCGCAGGCTGACTTGTCGCAGTGGGATTACGAGGGCGGAGCCCTGACGCCCTGCAGAAAGGTATTTTTTTACAAATATTTAATGTAATTGTTTTTAAACAATTTTACCTCTCACAATGCGGAGAGGATAACGATAAGATTCATGCCTATGTATGATCATAGCTACAGAAAGAATTAACCAAAATCTATGTGTTTTTTAAGTCAGCTGGGCCAAAACCATTGGTTTCTAATATTATCCTCGTGAATTCTTCATTAATAATTATATTAGCCTTTTTAACGTCCCACTCCTGGGCATAGGCCTCCCCTCAATGCGAGGAGGATTCTTCATTATAAATCGTAAATTCTTGGCAGTCAACATGTTGTCAACCATCTGTTAGCAGTCCTCTGGCCGACAATATTGTTTCCCAATGGATAATTGTTAAGAGACTAGGCCCAGATTCTCAACAATGTTTAAGTTTTTACTCTAACGTGTATGTATTTAGAAACACATATACTATAGTAAAAAAACAAATTATAGCGAATGTTTGA
Source organism: Drymonia ruficornis (assembly GCA_947859195.1). Lineage (NCBI taxonomy): Eukaryota > Metazoa > Arthropoda > Insecta > Lepidoptera > Notodontidae > Drymonia > Drymonia ruficornis. The sequence continues at coordinate 5,894,099 of OX401926.1, read as the reverse complement.
ATAGTAACTTTAGCCAATGTTTAACAAGGCCTTTTAATAACGTCTCGCCCTCATTCAGGGTGTTGCTTTTCTTGAAAATTAGGTCTGTAGTTTAGCCCCGAAGATAAACAAAGTACTTTGTTCCAGGTTCTAATATTCGACGGCAGCAAATTCAATCACCTAGTGCGACTTATCAAAGAGGAGGTGGAGGCCGTCTAAACTTGCTTGTCAAGTACTCGCGTATGACCCACGTATATATTCATGCCAATTTATTTCGGTGTATACATATTTATATTTTAATACTAGCTGTGCCCGCGACTCCGTCCGCGTCCAGTCGGTGAAGCCCTTAAATATAATTTTGTCTATCGTCTAATCTGTATTACGTCAGTCTGCATCAGTCTGAGTTCGTCTGTCCGTCGCTGTCTATCTGTACTTCGTTTCGTATGATGAGGGAGAGAGCCGGAAGCGCAACCCAGCCACCTCCCCGTCCCCTCCCACTAACCCCACTCCCCTTCAGGTTGGAAACGTGCTACCGATGCCTTTGGTTGCAAGCATCTATAGGGTACGGTAACTGCTTACCAACAGGTGGGCCGTACGCTTGCCTGGCGCCTTAGTTGTATAACAAAAGTTTGACTTTATTTATCTGTGTGTATCAGTTTAGCTGTAAGTATCTGTCTTTCTGAATCGGTCTGTCTGTAATCTATCGGTAGGTGAGTATCTCTGTCTGTACCAGTCTATCTGTATCCGTCTATCTATATCTGTAGTTACTCACAGTATCACGACTAAGCGGTTGGACTCCAGAGCTCAATGTTTAAGTTTGTACTTGATACCCATGTTCCTTATTTAAAATGAGTGAGTGCTCCAGACTCACGGCTTAGGTAGAGTCACTTCGCAACATCGTGCTTAAAAAGTTAGAGTCCGGAGTTTATCGTCTAAGTCAATAGTCAAAGCGTTTATTATGTTTAGGCCTAGGAGTGCACTTACAAGTAGTACTTATTTTACATGTTTTCCTTAAATTCTACCGCCGGATCGGAAACGCGACCTCGCCTGAAAAGTTTCTACTTGATACCCACATTGCTAATTCAAAGTTAGCAGGTCCTCCAGATTTATGGTTTAAGCAGGCAGTTACTCAGCAGCATCATTCCTGAGGGGTTGGAGTTCAGAGTTCAATGTCTATGTTTCTATTACTACTTAATTCAAAATCAGCAGGTCCTCTAGACTTACTTCTTAGGTAGGTAGCTTCCCTACGGCATTAGTACTGTGGAGATGAATTCCAGAGTTAACGTCTAAGATTCCGCGTGATACAAAGACCCGCTTAATGTTTTTTATACGTAATTAGGAATAAAAAACTAAATTTCTTGAAGCAAGGAAGATATTAAATTTTGACATGTGGTGCAAGGCAGGTATTGTCTGATTTTAAGTATAGCGACATCTAGTTAAGAAAAACGAAACTTAAGATGGTAGAACGCAGCAATAAAATATTTATTATTATTAGTAAAATTAAGATTATATATTCCAAATAGTGTCGGATCACACACAACGTAGGGCTCCGTAGGGCTCCGCTCTGAATAGACGTATTTCAATAACTAAAACTTATTTTTGGCTAGAATTTCTGTGTGGTCATAAAAAATTACAATCTAATATTTTAGAAAAAAATATCCTAGATGTTAAGTTGGACTATTAGACATATCCATGCCAAATTTCATTGAAATCAATCCATTGGATTCGAAGTTGTGCGTGTTCGAATATTTAGGTAGTTTTTGAATGTTTTGTGGCAACCCTAAACTTTACCGAAAAAAAAAAAATGCTAGATGTTAAGTTAGACTATAAGTCATATCCATGCCAAATTTCATTGAAATTAATCCGGTGGATTCAAAGTTGTGCTCTTTCAAACATTTAGAATTTTTAAGTAGTTTTTTGAATTTTCTGTGGCAACCCTAAACATTTTCGAAAAAAAAAGTATCCTAGATGTTAAGTTAGACTATTAGTCATATCCATGCCAAATTTCATTGAAATCCATCCGATGGATTCGAAGTTGTGCTCTTTCGAAAATCTGAGCAAACATACAAACATACAAACATACCCACAGACAAAAATTCTAAAAATGATAAAAATGAATTCTGCTGGTCCATCTAAGTCCCCCCCACTATTTTTTTTCCAAATATTTCGAATGTACAGACGCGACCAATTTTACATTCTTATTATATGTATAGATTACATAAACGTAAGCTTTACTTGTGTTTTATTTCCTGATGATATTAATCAAGTGGTGATAAGGAGTAGGCCTTTTGACACTAGCCCCCAATTTTTTTAGAAAGTGATCGACTTACAACGGCATTACAAATCACTTTTATTCCTAGAAATGGTTTGTAAAGCCATTATAAACTGGCTAAAAACCTCTGACGGTAGATCTTGGGCATTTAGCTGAGCTCAAATTGCTATTAGCAACACTACGCCTGCGACTATGATTTTTGACGAAAGCAAATAAAATATGGATTCCAAAAGCAATACTTTATTCGAATATAAAGTAGCACTGATCTCTAACAACAACCATTTTAAGTATAATCTGACAGAAATTCGCTTATAACTAATGTTTAAGTTCAGTTAATGTATAGCTTTGCTTATCCAAAATTAAGTAATACTTAATTTAAATCATATAAAATCTTATCACTACATAGCAGACAATATTGCAATACATTCAAGATCTATTTACTTCTGTATTTTTATACATAACTGAATATTTTTCACTGATTTCCGCTCTCAAGACCGCATTGTCAATATCAGTTTTATAATCCCAGAAAAAAATGGCTTCAAATACATAGTTCCGGTTACTGATTTCTCATTGCCAATCGTTTGACTTATCAAATGTTATGACTGTTGGATCTCGCGACGAACAAGGCGTCCTTCATCATGAAGTCTCTCAAAGCGCACAAACCCTTCAGTATCTTAGCAGTTGGGTCCATTTTCTGTATGTCAGTCTCGGACAGGCTCTTATCCTGTGCCAGATATCCGTTGACCGCGTCCTCGGTCATCCAGTGCGCGGGTAGTTTCTGCATGTTGAATTGTGCTGGATCTGGGTTCACTGGCATTGGAGTCAGCGACTTCTCCCATGGTGTTATGTATTTCTGCTCGGAATGAAGGCCTTCGATGTATCTGTAAAGTAATATGATTTTTGTAGCTGTTGGAAAAACTAATGACTGCAAATATAGCTGTTCAATGATTATGGGCGCGCCCGAGTAATAATTTTATGACATTATTATGTCCAAGGACCGACGACCTAGTGAAGGTCGCGGGAAACCGTTGGATGCAAGTGGCATAGGACCAGTCGTTGAGGAAAACCTTGGGGGAGGCTTATGTATAACAGTGGCCATCTTGACTTTTGCTGAAATGATGATGATGATTATGTATATGTGGTCCGACGTCAAAATGAATTGCTCGCCACATTAAGACGCACCCATTTAATTGTTTTTTCGATGACTGTCCTCCGAACCGAATCTTCATTAAATTTAGAAATAAATATTCAAACGTATTTTTTTATTTTCTGGGAATATTCGTGAATTTTTCGTAATTCGGATTAAGTCCTCTAGCCTCCGCTCAATATATCAGCATTTTCGCAAATAAGGTCAGATTAGACCGGAAACCTAACTCAACATTCTAATTCAATTACAAATAGTAGAGTAAAGCCTTGAGAAACGGGGGCGGATCGCCAGTTTTTGTATGTGTTACCTGATATAAGCCTCGGAGTGCGTGAGCCGCTGCGCGCGCGGCGGCGCCAGCACGAACAGCGGGTCGAGCGGCGGCCGCGCCAGCGCCGCGCCCGCCCCGCCCTCGCCCGCCGCGCCCGCGCCCGGCGACGGCGTGTTGCGGGCCAGCGGGGACATGCCCGACAACGACGCTAAACACACCCGAACAATATATTGAATTCACTCAAATATACTTGGATTGATATACGATCGTTATTTCAAGATCTTTCTTTTGTTTGAAATTGTTAACGTTATTATATTAGGGTGTTAGGATGGTAGAATGGATTAGTCGACGTTTAATGGTAAGGTATCCGTCGATCAATCAAAGCTACCACACCTATCGATCAACGCCGATGGATGGCATCGATCGACGGACGATCCATTGGTGTTGTAACACCCTTAGTATTGATTAGTAAAATGAGCTCAAGCGAAGAAAAAGTGTCCGATGCTGCTACTATATTAATCAATCGTTTAATAATTAAACAAAAGTTCCAAATGACGGCGGTTGTGGTAAATTTGCGCGATTTATCCGTGGTTTTCTCTTTGCTTTCACACTGGACAAGTGGACACATTTTCTAAATAAAAAAGACAGTCGAGTGGAGCCTTTGTTCGATTTGAAGCCAAAAACAAAAAAAAAAGTTTAGTTGATATACAAAAACACACTAATAAATATAATAGCTTCAGAGTGTCTATAAAAATAAATTCTAAAATATGCATGCTAGTTAGACTAAATCATAATATAATTATCAGAAAATAAAGCACAAAAACCAACAAAAAAACGTAACTCAACCTCGGAACAAATCGTGAACTTCCAACGCAACACAAGTTCAATCCATGTAAGCTATGCAATGTTAGTATAAGTTCATGCACACCTTGACTATGACTACCGCTAGAGTTCGTACCTCCGGGCGACATCACGCCGCTGCGAACCGGCACCGGCTTCGGCTTCTTCGACGATGGCATGTAGTTCCTGGGGAATTGTGGATTATATTCATACTAGCTGTATACCCGATGGGACAGCGGCACGATGTGTGTGCTTAACTTTATATGGAAAACCATATAAAGTTTCACCCCCTGAGGATTCAAATTTCCAATTGATTTTTACACAATCCCCCACGGTGGACTTAATTACACATTACAAATCACTTTTGTTCCTAGAAATGCTTTGTGAAACTATTGTAAACTGACAAAAAATCTCTATTGTAAACTGACAGAAAATGTCTATGTCTAACATCAAAATTGAACCGCCCAAAGCGCGACTGGGCCTCGTAACATCACAGCAACCCCGCACGAACTTCAGCAGTAATTTCGCCATAACATCGTCAATATTTGTCGTTGAACAAAAAAAAATGCACTGTATGTTATGGATTTCTTAGCTCTATAAATCTGCATTCTCAACTAAATTCGTTACGGATTCTCATTGATCGTAGATGAGTGGATAAATCAGCATTCGCAACTAAATTCGTTACGGATTCTCATTGACCCTAGATGTGTTCACAACTGACCTGGACCGCTCGTGCACCGCCATGAGCCTGCCGTTACCCTTGTTGACGTGCAGGTCGCGCACGTGGCGCAGCAGCCGCGGCAGGTTGGGGAAGGGCGCCTGGCCCTTGCGCACGCGCGCGCAGCTGCGCCACACGCACGGGTACTCGGCGTGCGAGCCGCGGTAGTGCTGCTGCACGTGACCCGCTGCCGACACGCATGTGGCGTGGAGGGAGGGGGGGGGGGAGGTTACACGCGTCTGGTCGCACAATGGCCAGGACCCATATCTTTGCTATTAGAGTTATTATGCGTATCGGGAAGTGGGCGTGCTTTAGGGTCGCCACATACATACGGAATTTTCCGTACGGAATTGCGTTTCGAAATATCGAATCGGTGATTCCGAACGCAGTAAATCCATCCAAATGTATGGGCGTATCGCGTTCGGAAACCCCGATTCGATATTTCGAAATGGAATTGCGTATGTATGTGGCGGGCCTTAGGGCCGCCACATACATATGGAATTCCGTATTCCCCGCTGAGGACATCAGAAAAGCCGACTACCATTTCTCTTGAATGGTACCGGAGCTGTAAGGGCCGCCACATACAACAAATATCGAATCGGGATTCCGAACGCAGTAAATCCATCCAAATGTGTGGACGTATTACATACGTACGGATTTTTTTGTAACCCCCAGGGTTGGTGGGAGTTGTCACTATAATAAATCTAATAGCAAAGATATGGGTCCGGCCCAATGGCCAAACTATTTTCACTAGCACTAGCACAGCCGGCCGTGACAAGACAAGACGCTAGATAGTACGCTCTGTGCGACATAATCTGTGACAAGTCTTGTCTTTACGAGTGTCTTGTGTTGACCTTGCAAGTGTCGTTTTATTAGAATGGTTAATCATAAAAAATACTCACGCTCCAACTTTGGTTTCTTGGTTTCAATGTATGTACCGATCACTAGCAGCGTTAAGAAAGTGAAAGTTACAAATTTTATCACATAATTTATGCCAATATAATAATAATTAAATATTGGAATTATTATACTAACACAAAACATCGGGCTCTAGAAAGAGATAGTCGGTTTCGTAGTGTCGTCTCTGTCACTCATACCAGACGCCATAACTTATGGACCACTGGCTGTTGCCCGCGACTTTGTCGACGTAAAATTTGTACATCGAGTCACTTATTTTTCTCTAAACTTTTATCTTTCACTATAATAATTAAAAAAACTTGAGAAATGATTGGTCTCCCATACAAACTTTCGTCTCCTATTTCACCCCTTCAAGTTTTATTCTCGCAAAACAAAGTAGCCTATGTTCTGCTCCAAGGTCCTATCTATCTCCATACCAATACATCAAAATTGGTTTATCGCTTTAGTCACGAAAGCGACAGAGACAGACAGTTACTTTTGCATTTATAATATTAGTAAAGATACCATGGTTATGGACTATAACGCCGAAGTTAGCCGATTATCTATCTCTTTCTGGAGCTCCGTGTGTAATATTTAGTGCCGGGTACCATCCATGAGTGGAGTATATATTTTGTTCTGTTTGAAGTATGTAAATACTTACTGTTGCCCCCGTCACCGATGCAGTGCTCCATGCAATCAGTGAGGTCCTCGAACTGATAGTCGCACGTGTCCCACGCGCATTCATATGTCATCTCCATCGGTGTCTGTACAATTAACAAATTGAAGCATTATTTTAAGTTTAATTAAATAACCCATGGCCAAACCAAAGCGTATCCAACAAATGTAAAAAATATTAACATAAATAACTTTTTATTTTACTCTATCTCTGGGTCAGAAATGCGTCCTCGACTGAGAAGATCCAGCAAGAGACTCAGCGGGCTAGTGTTTTTTTACATGGATTGTAGTAGATACATATTTTATTTATTTAACTATACACTATATCATGCTATAACTACCACATCAGACTCGGCCATCTGGAGAAAAACCTACTTAGGCACTCGTTAGTACGACACTTTTGACACCCGAATACTGAAAGGCTACTGAAATGTTTAAATTATCGTTTAAGTAAATTGCACTCCGGAAGTGCCGGCAGAAGTGAAAACTTGAACATTAACGTTGTGCATTTTTAAATATTTCGACATGGTTTGGGAACAATTTCGCACGAATTGCTTTATCTGTATAAAAGTACTATCATTTATGTGGTTAAATACAATATACATTTATTGCGCTATCGTACACAAACATGACAATTTATATGTAGTACAAACACACACGCACACTCGCGCAAGCGCCCTGCGCTGCTTAAACGAAGCAGGCATACATTTTCGCCGCGCGGTAGAAAGAGAGGGGGATATTACTTTCTCCCCTACGCCGCGCCGACGGTCTACACTCCCTCCGTCTTTCGAATTTTCGATCAGGACACGTGACCTGTCGCGAGTTTAACATTTTTTACCCATCCCAAGAAAAGTGCACAACGCCACTAAAGAAGTTTTCACTTCAAAAAAATAAAAAATGACAATTTGTATACCTAAAAGAAGGGCTTAACGAAATAAAGTATTTGAATTTGAGTGTATTGTACTGACATGTTGCGACATCTCGCGCATCTCCTCCGCGAGCCTCGCGGAGGTCTCCTCGTTGCAGCGCGCGGCTCGCTCCTCCCAGCTCTGCTTGGTGGCGGCGGGCAGGGACCGCCACTCGTTGCCGACTATCCGCGAGATCTCGCCTGACAACACCACGCTTACCATCAGAGGTGGTAGCTACTGCAGCCGATTGACTGCAGCTGACCTATGGGCTGGCTCGACCGGAGTAGTACCACCCTCTCATAGAAGATCGGCGTAAAGTAGCTACTATGCGATTTAAAAAAGAATAGGACGGCCTAGCGCCGTGTTGCGACGTCACAACTGGAACTGGCTCTCGGCTCACTTCACTACAGTACTTTATATGAGTGAAATTAGCCGAGGGCCCGTCCTATTCTCATTTTAATCGCATACGATAGGAGAGCTGGAAGTCCAACCTCCCCTTTCCCTCCCTGTATCACTCCCCTTCAGGTCGCCAACGATGCCTTTGGTATTGCAAGCTTCTATAGGCTACGGTAACTGCTTGACATCAGGCGGGCCGTACGCTTGTTTGCCACCTTAGTAACATAAAAACACCAATCGCGGGCCCGTCGCGATATCACTTATATTAAGGCGTAAACGTTCAAGCATGTCTGTCAAAACTACATGTGTGTTTTTCACAAACACATCAAACAAGTTAAAGGAAGAGAAAACAATACCTACCTAATTTTATTTTTTTGTCCTTGCTAGCTAGATATTAGATATAGGTGGCGTTAGGATTATTCACATAGGAGATAGCTTAAGCAGAGAAAGACAAGCATGGATAATTTGAATTTAGGAATATAATAATTCTCCAGTAGTTTAGGAGATAGAAGCACAAATACAGGCACACTACATACACAATTATATTATTACCTTCAAAATACTTCAATCACATCAAAGTGTGAACGCGGTCAGAAGTATTACAGTCGAATTTTTAGAAATATATTAAATCACGTTTTCTTTTAGACTTTACAATGTGTTTTAAGATTTTATGATTTATCATGAACAAAAAGTACTAAATATGTATCTTATCTATCTAGCTTCTCTGTATACGGCAGCTTACACAGGGATTATTATTATTTATTAACTCACCCATAAACAAAACTGTGTTAACGATTATATTAGACACTATTTAAAAGTGACCGAAGTATTTTCTAGTAATAATACGCAGTGTAATATATGAACCGTGCATAAGAAATCCTAAACCCATTAATAGTAGATTTAACAAGTATTCACTTCAGAATACAATAATTTTATTCTTCTTACTATTGCAATAACTATCTTCTACTTTGTCCTTTTATTTAAATAAAAAACAAAAAAAAAAAGTTTATTTTCATTTACAGTATGCCTTAATGCTATATGAGTGTGAGGACTTCCGGTAAGCATGTAATGCTTGTATTGGAAGTCATTTAACCAACATAATAAAATTAACTTTCTTATGCAATAACTATCTGGCCCCAAGTCGCTTAGTCATTGCCATTGAGCTGCTATAGTGATCGACCCTCTGATTGTTCGGCCGACCGGCTGATCGGCAACAGTGGCAACAGTGGCTGATCGGCAACAATGGCGCCACAATGGCTAAGCGACTTGGCCCCTAGCTCCTTTGTCCCTTCTTGCAATTTAGCCAACATAACAAAACTAGCTTCACAAACATAATAGCCAACTCACCGAAAGTAGACTCGGGGTTGTTAGCCACGATAGCCTTCCTGACCTCGCTGGAGTAGAGTATGTACCCGGTGACTATCTTCTGCTTGGACTCCTTCTTCTTCTTGGTGCTGGTGGGGGTGGCGGCCGGCTGGCTGGCTCGCTCCTGGCTCGGGGTGGCGGCCATTGATGGGTTGTACGGGTTGCTGTTACCACCTAGGAGGTGAATTCATGGTGAGATTCATGGACCAAAGACTAATGGCCGGCGCATACTGGGACGGCAGGGGAGGATTTTAATTTTTATCAATCGGATTTAATACTTATCCAATCGAAATAAGATATATATTTCAACGCTCGGTGATCGACCGTGGAGCATATCGGAGCAGTTTTCTCGGTGCACCGAAGAGCACGTCGGAGCACCTTATTTCGATTGGATAAGTATTAAATTCGATTGATAAAAATTAAAATCCTCTAACCTGCCGTCCCTAGTTTGCGCCGGCCATATGATAAGAGGACTAGGTCTAAGCAACCAGGCCGTATGACTCAACTAGGCCGCTGACGTCATCACAGTAGGCGTGGCGTCAGTGTGCTGTCGGCGTTCGTCCTGTGCAGACGTCTTGCCAACGTTCGCATCCCAAATATAATTGTACTCGACACTAGATGGCGACCCTTTGTACGTCTCTTTTACCATCCTACACTTAGTGACATATAGTGTGAAAAAGTTAAACTACGTACTAACATCGACATAGAACGAAACGAGTAGTTTTGCTATTGACCGGTAGTGTAGACGTCGTGGCTGCCGATGGTCGTGTTGATCAGGTTACTAGTTGTCCACGCACGTATAGTAATGTTAATGTAGTTAGTTACCGATGGAGAGCGGCGTGGCGGGCGAGGCGAGCGACGAGTCGTCGAGCGAGTTCTCGAGTATCATCTCGACGTCGTGGCTGCCGATGGTCGTGTTGATCAGGTTCGTGAACTGCGGCTTGCTGTCCTGCACACACCGACGACTACGCTCATGCCACTGTACATACAAACATTGCATCGTATCACTCACTCATTCATTCACTGACCAAGTTCTTGGAGCCTCCCTCCCCCTACTTTATGGTGGCGACTGACATGAATGTTACCTTACAACGGTGAGGGAAAACATCGTGAGGAAACCTACCTATCCCTCGGGATTAGGTAATAGTCAGTTCCTGTATACACGGCGACAAGGTTCACCTGTCACGTTGGGTTCTGACTATCTGGTGAAACGTGGGCTTTGAGTTGGCTTAATACCTCCACAATGTGGTGTTGTATGGCCACTCAAGCCTCTGACTACCCCCCGAATGGGGATAAAAGTCGTGACGTTATATTTATTTTATTTTTATTTTTATAAGTCAGTCGCTAGCACGAGCACTGCCGGGAGCGCTACTACTAACTGCTGGAAATGGAGCACAGTCAAGCATATATTCGTCGCGCTGCGGTGGCAAAAATGCGTACGGCCCGCCTGATGTTAAGCAGTTACCGTAGCCTATAGATGCTTACAATGCCAAAGGCATTGCTTGCACATTGCCGACCTGAAGGAGAGTGGGATGGAGGGAGGGGGACAGGGGGTGGGCTTTCGGCTCTCTCACTCATCGTACGAAACGCAGCTGTAATAGCTGCTTTATGCCGATCTTCTGTGAGAGGGTGGTACTAGCCTGATCGAGCCAGCCCGTTTATGAGCTGCAGTCAATTGGCTACAGCTTGGCTCTACCACCTTGAAAGCTTACCTTACCATTTGCACACAACGAACAAATTCTCGATGCAAATATTCACATCGAGCAAATGCTCATGTCAGTCGCCACCTTTAGTTCTCTAGATATCGCCCACTACATTGTCTGGGTGTAGGCAAAGACGTTAGGAGTAGAACACTTAATCAAGTTACCATAGAGTCGATATTGACGTGCGGGTTGTACGGCTTCTGCGTGAACGCGCTGGAGGTGGCGTGCACGTCCTGCGACGAGGCCAGTGTTGGCGGGCCCAGCGGTTTCGGGAAGTAGTAGATCTGCAGCAAAACCCCTGCTCTCAGTACCAGGTTTTTGTAATTTTAAACAGGAGACTAGGTTAGGGACGTATCCAAGCCCATAATAATTCAAGGCCAATTTAGGTCTGACCGTTCTCCGTGTGATCTCGCTCGGTGCCATAAATTTCCTTTTAGAAATAAGACTACAGAATAAGACTAATTTACAGTTCGCTGACGGTGAGGGAAAACATCGCGAGGAAACCTACCTATCCCTCGGGATTAGGTAATAGTCAGTTCCTGTATACACGGCGACACGGTTCACCACCTGTCACGTTGGGTTCTGACTATCTAGTGAAACGTGGACTTTGAGTTGGTTAATACAATGTGGTGGTGTATGGCCACTCAAGCCTCTGACTACCCCCGAACGGGGATAAAAGACGTGACGTTACATTACATTTTTTAGAAATAAGACTAGTTGTATGGACAATTTTTTTAAGCACCAATGTTCGTGAATATCAGGTCTATAACATAAAACGGCATTGCCTCTTTCCGGGTCCCCTAAGTGGAATATTATATTACTATTACATGTATTCAAATTATGATGGCGTAAGCAACAAAAACAGATGAAGTAGATAGAAGTAAAATACACTCTGGAGTAAGTCCTAGGCCTCAGCAGTTTTTTACTCAAATCATTTATTTGTCTAACGGCCGAATACTCAAAGGCTGCTTAAATATTTAAGTCCCACTTAGCAGTTTGAGAAGTCGTTAACTGTCATTTTTTGTATGGCGCGTCAAAGTTAAGCAGCTCTCAAATTTAAGTTACGTACGAGTATTCGGCCGTAAGTCTTTCAAAGTCTATACGGGTACCTGTAAGCTAATTTGTGTCATTTACCTCGTCAACAGTGACGTCTTTAGTATGTTCAAACTTGCGAAGTCCGGACTTGAGTTTGCGCGCGACGCGGTTGGACTCGTCGTAGATGGACTCGCACACGAACACGTCGTTCTCCGCTATCTCTGTCGACCGGCCTGGGTGTGAGAGAGACAAAACATCACATTTGTTGCTAATAATATTGTGAATGGGTGCATTAGAAATTTAACCCAATATTTTTTTTAAAGGACCGAGGTGGAAAACGAGCGCACGGCCCGCCTGATGTTAAGCTGTTACCGTAGCCTATAGATGCTTGCAATACCAAAGGCATTACTCGCACTTTGCCGACCTGAAGGGGAGTGGGAATGAGGGTGGGAAGGGGGGTGTTGGGCTTCCGGCTCTCTCATTTATCGTAGGAAACGAAGCTGTAATAGCTGCTTTACGCCGATATTTTGTGAGAGGGTGATACTACCACGATCGAGCCAGCCCGTACATGAGCTGCAATCAATTGGCTACCACTTTCATGTTCCTAGAAATGCTTTTTAAAACCATGGTAAACTGGATTAAAATCTATACAAATGTAATAATAAATATCGCCAGCCAGGTATTCACTAGGCAACATTTGATTTGGTTTTGAGGTAACACTACATTTTGCAAAAATATTAGCAATAAAAATGTTTTAGCAAAACTTACACTTGAGATAATCATCGTAGTCCAACACAGAACATTTGCCCACGATGCCCACTAGTGGGCTGGTGTCGTGCATCGTAGTCAACAGTACTTCTTGCTTGTAGAATGGCTAGATAACGAGAAAGTTTTTATTAAGACTTTATTGTTTAGAATTTGTTGTGTAAGATACAATTGTTGTATACCCTACCTTTGTTATGATATTGGCCACTTCTGACGGGAAAATGAGGAAAGGTCCGCGGAAATAACACTTGTTACTGTAACAAAATATCATAAATATTAATAGCTAACAGACAGATGGACAGACTAAGATAGAACGGTCTGTATTGATAGACAACGGTCGTTGACTACAGTAGGGGCATTTTACGATGGCCGGTTTGACATGTCCCCACATGTCAAACCGGCCGGAAGAAAATGAACCTTATTTTAACGGAATATGACTGGCCGTTTAAAAAATAAGAATGTCAAAAAATTAATGCGAAAATGAATCTTAGTCCGTTATAATAAGGTTCATCCTTTCCCCCTCCCACATATCAAACCGGCCATCATAACGTGCCGCAGGTATAACAAACGAACAGTACCAATCCGCCATCTTGAAATTGAAATCGCGGCAATATTTTAAACGGTTATTCTAAACATGACTCAGAATATTTAGGGAATATTAATCAACAAATCAATTGATAAAAATTTATTACCCAGGTAAGTTATAACAGTTAAATGGTTTGCTTATTTGCTTACCCGAGCATTTTTTTTTTATCAATAGTTTTTTTCATTTGTTTTCCCATTATATTCTGAATCATGTGTTGAGTCATATTTTATTTAAAATATTGCCCACGATTTCGATTTCACCCTGTATAATTTCTTTCACACCTGTTATTCCAAATTCAAAAAGTCAAACGGTCCACTCACTCGCCAGTCTCCCATATAGTGTCGACCTGCGCGATCATCTGCTTGCCGCCGTCCGTGACCACGTACACGTAGTCCCCGGTCTTTATGACCCCGGAGCATACGGTATTATACTGCTCGTAGTACGTGTTCTCGTCGTCGGTGCCGAGGGGGTTGTACATCACTACGTCCTGTGGAAGGGAGACCCTTATTTATTCTGCATAGCGTTCCATGATGGAAGTTCCAACCTAGAAATTGTAAAAAAATACGACAATACATGCTTCCTCGATGACGAAGCAATAAAATGTTGACTTTTCGTCAAATCAATCATAAGTTGATAATAGACATTATATTACCCTAATACATGCCGTATACAATAGTGGTAAGTTCATTGTAAGAAATCAGTATGGATTGTTAGTGTTGTATACAGAATGAATTTGAAATCATAGGCATCCTTTTAAACGGTAATTCTACACATGATTCAGAATATTTAGGGAATATTAATCAACAAATCAATTGATGAAAATTTATTACCCAGGTAAGGTATCACAGTTAACTGGTTTGCTTATTTGCTTACTCGAACAATATTTTTTTATTAATCGATTTTTTATCTATTTTACCAAAATAAGTATTCTGAATCATGTGTAGAGTCATAGTTTAAAAGAATGCCCATCATTTCAAATTCATACTGTATAGCAAGACTTAATAATAATATCCTGGGACATTTTTGTACACACGGTTACCTGATCTCAAACTAAGCACAGCTTGTACTATGGAAACCAGATAACTGATATTACTACATATACGACTTTTTTATTTGTAAATATATACTTAATATACATATACACCCAGACTCCGGACATACAGACATGTTCATGCACACAAATGCATGTCTCGGGTAGGAATCGAACCTACGACCTGCAGCGTGAAAGGTGCCTCCGCGCCAACCACGCTAACGGGCCCGTCATTTTTTCTATGTTTATGACTTTTTTCTATGTGGCAAACAAGCGTACAAAACGAATCCAAATTGAGGATACTTACCGGGCGTTCCTTCTCGTGTACATTCTCCAATACTTCTAATTCAGCGAGTTCGTCCTTATGCTTCTCAACCCGTTCGCGGAACACCGACACTGTCCTGTTCGGCTCCAATGGCACCTAAACAACGATATTTTAAACTTAAATACAACACTATAATGGCATTAATTACTATCACATAAGTACAGTGTGTTCCAAAAGTACGAAATAATACTTGGGGGTTTGGATGAGTATTGGGAATAGACGTAAATAGTATAAATCTTATATGGAAATAAGAAAAGTTTTTTTTTTTTCAATTATTGTTTCCCTCCAAATTCAGAAAAATGAAATATCTCACGGACTATGCAAGTGTTGACTAATAGTTTCTTGAATAAAAATGGCTATGATTCCTAAATGCAGTTTATACCGTGTTTTTAATGTATTCTAAGGCCATGCTACGAAAGTTGCCATAAATATGCAGCAACCGTATACGTCCCAAAATTATTATTTCGTACTTTTGAACAGAGTTGCAAAAAAACAGGAAATTTAAAATGAAAACTGTTTAAAACGTGTTTAAATCATTGTTTAAAACAATGATTTAAGTCAGAAGGAATAAATAACCGTGTTTAAAACATGTTTTAAATGATTAAAACATGTTTTAAACACGGCGTTTAAAACAAGGTGATTTTTTCGTAACAACCCTGCTTTTGAAATACTCGGTGTAATAGAGAAATATAGTCTCTATATCAATGAATTACAGACGGCGGTTGGTCTTACTTCTCTGGGCACGAGCGTGGCTTCTTTCTCGGCAGCCTCCCACACTTTGATCTTCTTGAACCAGCGCAGTTTAGTGTTGTATCTGCTCTCGCATACATATACATCCTTATCCGCGAAACCTAAAAAAACAAAGCAATATTCATTAATTTTGTTTCGCGAGATCCAGAGGGCTCAGCATGGCCCACTTTGACATATTTTTTTGATGGGACTACGTTGGCAAACAAGCGTATGGCCCGCCTGATGTTAACAAGCAGCAGATGATGATGATGTTGTAAGCAGTCACCGTAGTCTATAGATGTTTGCAATACCAAAGGCATTGCTCGCACGTTGCCGACATGAAGAGGAGTTGGACAGAGGGCGGAGAAGGGGCGATATTGGGCTTCCGTCTCTCTCATTCATCGTACGAAACGCAGCTGCAATAGCTACTTTACGCCGATCTTCTGTGAAAGGGTGGCACTACCCCGGTTGAGCCCATATATGAGGTGCAGTCAATTAGCTACAGCTTAGCTCCACCATTAATCAGGGTGACGTGACACGTACCTTCGGGCCTGTACTTGAAGTACTCCTTCACGTTCATGACGTGGCAGTGTCCGACCACGTGGTCGAGCGGCGCCACGCGGTGCGACTCCGTCTTAAAGACCTCCTGCTGCAGGAACTTGCGCGTGCGCACGTGGAACGTCTCGCACGGCCTGCCACACACACGACACAACACTGTTACGGTGTATTTAGAATGAGTAATAAGTATAGCCGTAGAGTAATAAGTATATAGTGTAATAAGTGTATTTCAAGTGTGCTTTCATGGCCAAATCCGCGAAAAGTACTCAAGGAGTCTCGGGCCCGATTTTGATGGAAACTAAAACTGCATAATTGGATTTTTGAAATATCAATAATCCTAGCCAGGAGTCGAACCTGTTGATTTTGAAAAAAAAAAAACACTGTATTATTAAACCATTTGATAGTGTCGCTAATCAGGAACGAATTTGGGAAGTAATGACATACGGCAAACTTAAGGAAAGTGTTGGACTTTAATAAACTGTTTCTATGAATGTTTAGCAACATATATTAGTAAGTGTACCTGAAGTAGACGTTGCAGTAGATCATGGGCACGCCGTCGCCGTTGGTCCAGACGCGCTCGAGCTGCGCGATAGAGGGCTCCTTGTTGCCCTTGTCCGGCTGTATGTAAACGAAGTCGCCCTTGCTGTACTGCGTCTGCTGTAGTGGCGCGCCGCCCGACGGCATCGAGTCGTCTGTGCTCGACCTGCCACGGATTTCAACGGTCACTTCTATACTAATATTATTAGAGTAACTACGTCTGTTACGTTTTCACGACTAAACCGCTAAACCAATTTTGATGAAATTTGGCTTAGATATATACATAACTTTGGAGGAGGACATAGCCTACTTTTGGTTGCGAAAAAAAAACATGAAGCCGGTGAAATAGGGTATCAAAGTTTGTACGGGAGATCAATTCATTCATTTGAAGTACAAATTTTACGCAGACAAAGTCGCCTGAGCGTCTATGGTAACAATCCCAACCTTTAGTTTTACCACCAGTTCGTGATGCTGCTTACATTGAGAAGATCCGGCAAGAAACTCATTGGTTACTTATTCCAAAAAGAAAAATAATAATAGTGTGAGTGACCTGGTCTCATCCTCGTCCTCGTTCTCCTGCAGCAGCTTGCACTGCTTGACGAGCTCGACGCTGGTGGCCATGGTGTCGCGCGTGAAGGCGAGCGCGGGCGAGCGCAGCGCGGCGCGGCACAGCGCGTCCCGCTGCGCGATGTAGTACGACTGCAGCTCCACCGAGTCCTCGAAGATCTGGCTGTCCGTGCGGGACAAGCGACGGGCTCTGACAATGGAGACCAATAACGAATTTAGTTGAGAATGCAGATTTATAGAGCTAAGAAATCCATAACATACAGTGCAAAAATTGTTGGTCTACGACAAAAAATTACGAAGTTGTGACCAAATTACTAGCGAAGTTCGCGCGCGGTTGTTGTGCCGTCATTTGGGCCACGCGCGCTTTGTAATGAACGGCACAGCGCGCCTTCAATCCGACGGTCCCGTGTGACCTCACACGCACATGCCGCACATTATATAAAATGTGTTATGAAATCGCAACGGATGGACCGATTTCGATGATTTCAAAATTATATTGATAAGAAAGCTTAGTTTTAACTATAGCGTTGGTTATGAGTTTATTTGTTGACTTAGTATTGATTCTCATTGAAGGTGCCATCATTACATTGATTTATTGGGATTAAATTTCAGTTTCATTGCTTTTGCCCAGCAGTGGGACATTTAACAAGCTATTAAAAAAAAGTTTCACTGACGCTTAAGCCCGCACATTTATATCACAAACTTTTTATGGGCCTTATGCAGTCCAGTCCACATGAGGCACCAAACCGGTCCCGAAAATTTGGACTGCATATGGTCGTCCATAAAATTGATATCAGAAAGTTTCTGATAATGTGCGATTCGTGCAAAGACAAGCACGCTGAGTTAGAGCCGGGCCCCACTAGCGCGCTGCGCTGCGTTGTCGCAACGGACAACGCATTGTATGCAACTCCTGCGTTGCGACGACGCACGACGTCGCAACGCAAGAGAGTGACGCCACGCCGTCGTATATGTCATTTCGTATACGCACGTCTCCCTCTTGCAGCGAAACGCTGTACGTCATCCCACCGACAGCGCAGCGCATCACCCTCTACCGCTTCGTCTCTCCGTTGAAATAGACGTAAAACGACGCAGCGACGACGCAACGCAACGCACCACGGTAATGGGGCTTTGCCCTTACTTGTCGGATTATCTATATTTTGTATTTTAGGGTTTAAAATCGAGACTAACAAAATAAAACCATTTTTAGATATAAATCCATCAACTGAGATATCCATAGCAAAAGAACGACTGTGAAACGCTATGAAATTTCTCATTTAAGGCCTTCCGTAATCCGCGATGCTTACCTTTCGAAAACAGCAAACATGTCCTGTTGGAAGTGGTCGAGCCTCTTGTAGAGGCCCTTATCGAGTCTCCGTTTGACCAAGTCTAACGAGATGGCGCGCACTTTCTCGCCGTTGGCCGCTTCATCGTGTTCCGGCAACTCAGCCATACTGTCCGAGTAACATCTGGGAGCAACCAATATACGGACACTTTAGTCTTTTTCTATCATATAGGAATAAGCCATTCACATAAAGCAATATCATAGACGCCACTCACGTCCACTATTGTTTGAGAATGCAATCGTCAATAGTTGGCCGGGTATCGGGGAAGGTGAATGTTGATAAATTAGTTCAAGGTCCGGAAGGTGGCGAGATAACCTGGACACTTTTATGGGAAAGACGTGGCCGGAAATTGCCATGGACAGAGTGGTATGGAAAGAAAAAGGGGAGGCCTTTGCCCAGGAGTGGGACAGCCCTATAGGCTAATAAAAAAAGAAAAAAAAAAATAGTTCAAGGTCAATCTTCTAAAATATCAAACTATCCAATGACTCATCACAATTTCAGGTCAAAAAGTCCTAGTGCGAAATCCGAATCGGTGACGGACACAAATCAAAATGATTTTAAATAGAAGGATGTAGTTTCTCTATACATTATACATCGTTACTTTATCCAAAATCAATTGGGGAAAAAATGTTGAACAAAGAATTTTTTTTCCAGTAGTGCCGCTCTGCGAAGTACTGTGGCGAAAAATATTTCAGCAACAATAAGCAATAAGGAAATATCCCAATTTCTTACCTGCCCTCCTCGTCTTGGTGGTTGTAAACTGTGGTGAATAGATTAAGCAGCAGTTCTTGTACAGCCGCAGGTACATCGGGTACTGCGTCATCATCCTCCCTAAAAATGTATAACACAAGTTTAAAATATTAATATACAATCCATCCATCTTTTTTTGGGTCTTCCTCTTGCTTTGTATCCTTCCACATTCATATTCAGCACTTGTTTAGTCACAAGCTTTTCATCTCTTCTCATCACATGCCCAAACCATTAATAGCTTAACATTTCATTTCTAGCCTGTACTGTCCCACTGCAGGGCAAAGGCCTCCCCTCCCCTTTTCCACTTGCTCCGGTCTATGGCTACCCGGGACCAATCCGTCAAGCAGGAGTCCAACTCATACCGCCATCTTTTTCTGGGCCTGCCGCGTTGCCGTTTCCCATTGTTTGGGATCCACTGCGTGGTTGCTTTTGCCTATAGCATACGGCAGATGTGGCCCGCCCAATTCCAATTCAGTTTTGCAACTGATTCTGCTCTCCAAAACACGTATAGCTGACGTAGGCCAATCAGCTGCAATAGCTTAACATCGGGTTAAAAAGGAAATACAACTAACCTTATACCTATAGCGACTGTAGCCTAGGGGTGAACAGGTTGAGCTAGCAATCAGAATGTCCCAGGTTCGATCCCCGATGGGGCATGCACCAATGGATGAATTTTCAAATATGTGCATAATTTACAGTTCGCTGACGGTGAGGGAAAACATCGTGAGGAAACCCACCTATCCCTCGGGATTAGGTAATAGTCAGTTCCTGTATACACGGCGACAAGGTTCACCACCTGTCACGTTGGGTTCTGACTATCTGGTGAAACGTGGGCTTTAAGTTGGTTAATACCTCCACAATGTGGTGGTGTATGGCCACTCAAGCCTCTGACTACCCCCGAATGGGGATAAAAGTCGTGACGTTACATTTCAACTAACCTTAATAACTGCTTCGTCTGCAAGCACACTCGATGCAGAATCAAGGCGTCCTTATAGATCTGTGAATCTGGCTCATTATACTTGCACGCGTTATCGAACATCAGTATGAAGTCAGATGCCAGTTCGTTCACAGACGCGTAAGCGGTGTTCTTCAGTTTGTGGGCTATCTTCTCCATGTCTATGGGGTTTTTGATGAGCTCGTAGTAATCGGGGTATTCTGTTTTGCTTGGTAGCTTCATGAAGATGAGCGCTAGTTGGCGGTTCGCTGGAAAATAGGTCTGTTTCAGAATCGTCAGATAACTTGTATACACCAAATAAATATTTTGACAGTTTTTTTTTACAATATCTGTAAAGGCGGAGTCTAAGGGCCACCGCAGACTTGCTACTTTTAGCATCCGTGATCGGCGATTTTGATGCTGCGTCTCGCTCGTTCGCGCTCGAAGAAACGCGACGCAGCATCGATACAGTCGCAAAATCGCCGGTCGTCGATGCTAAAAGTAGCAAGTCTGCGGTGGCCCTAAATGATACGTATTATGACAGGTTTTTGTTTTCGCCCAGCCGAGCCGACACACCAGGAGCGCGCGTCCCCTGCATTTAGTGGTGTTTTGATTCGATTAT
This sequence comes from Drymonia ruficornis, assembly GCA_947859195.1. Classification (NCBI taxonomy): domain Eukaryota; kingdom Metazoa; phylum Arthropoda; class Insecta; order Lepidoptera; family Notodontidae; genus Drymonia; species Drymonia ruficornis. The sequence continues at coordinate 5,873,150 of OX401926.1, read as the reverse complement.
TTGTATTTTACTTTTATAATTCTTTAAAAATCGAATATCTGTAACCGAAATTATCCGAAACTAGCGGATAATCCAAAATAATTTCAAATCCGTAACCGTATATGAAACCGGTATAATATTATTCCTATGTCCGTATCCGTATCCATGACATCCCTAGTCTCGACTTCCTAGGGTCAGTTCAGACAGAACGGAAAAATGCCCGAGCAATTAACTGACTCCATTGAAAATAGGACCGTATTACCATAGCACTGGCCGCAATTCACACCGCGTCGCGAGTCGCTAGCATGCGCGAGCCGGATACTCATACAATTTTCTACTTTAGACTATGGTAATACAGCCCAGTTTTCAACGGAGCCAGTAAATTGCTAGAGCATTTTTCCGTTCTGTCTTAACTGACCCCCAGTCGTCTAGTCTCCTAAATCGTCTACTTCCTAGACGGATGGACGGACGGACTTCCTTCAAAGGACGACATAGAATGACGTAATCGTTCGGAATAAACATCCACTAACCTTTAGGGTCCCTATAATCCCTGATAGCATCATACAACGTCCTCAACTTCTGTTCGAACGGCGACAACTGCCTCGACTTGACCGCTTTGAACGTCTTTATCGGCGTCTTCCTCTCGAAGTTAATGTTCACTTCTCGTAACTTCTCGTTCATCACTCGTTCGAGGAGATTCGCGTCTTCATATATCATGGAGCCTTCCTCGTTGAATTGTCGGCAGTTGGAGAACATCAATCGGAAGTCGGACACCATTTCTTCTATGGAATTGTACCGGTCGTTCTGTGGACAATGGGTTTTTGATTTGAGAATGACAGTTTAAAAAAGTCAATAGCACATAATATGACTATTTTAGGGGACATGTAATGGCGGTAGATACCTAATCCACCTACCACTTATAATAAGTAACATGGCGCCAAAGTGAAACGGCCAACTTATTTTTAGGAAAAGTATAAATCCAGCACTGCGTAAAATATAATAATTGCTGATGAATTAAATGCGAAAAGGTAAATTCCGAAATTTTGAATAGAAACTCAATCACCCATGTAATGAGTCGATCACCCTACGCTTAAAGCACTCGACCAAGCGGCCGTCAAAAACTATACTCCGGCCAACGAAAAGCGATACTAAAATTAATAAATTATTTGTTTTTAACATTTCACCTTCATTTGTTTTTAATTAATAAATTAACATCAAAGCGATTCTGGCGGTAACTTGAACTCGAACATTATTATCATTTCGTACCGCTTCTCTTTGACCATGGTACAAACCTTACCTTAATATTAGCCTCAATAGTAATCATATCAATAGGCCTATCGATGACGTTGTAATACTCTGGATACAGCTTCTTGCTTGGTTTCTCCATGAACAACAGCATGGGTTGCCTGCCATCAGAGCATGTGAACTCGACCAGCTGCTTGGAGATGTAGTGAAGCTTCTTCTTCAGGGGGAGGTTGGATTTGGGGATGGAGGGGGTGGTTACTGGGGATGGGGCGGTGACCGGGATCGGGTTTAGGCGCGGACGACCTGTGGTAAAAAAAAATAAAAAAATAATCTGACAATTATAAATAAATAATAATAAATAAATATAAATCCATGAGCGTTTGGACCATGGAGGACATATGGAAAGGAGACGGTCTAAGCTCCCGGGCCCTATGACTCAACTAGGCCCCTGACGTAGGCAGTACAGACAGTAAGCGTGGCTTAAGTCAGTGTGCTGTCGGCGTTCGTCCTGCCCACACGTCTTGCCAACGTTCGCATCCCAAATATAATTCTACTCTAAACTAGATGGCGCAACTTTGTACGTCTCTTTACCATCCTAGATTTATTGACATCTAGTATTTTAAAGTTAAACTACGTACTAACATCGACATAGAATGAAGCGAGTAGTTTTGCTATTGACCGGTAGATTGAAATGGAAAAGTAGGCGTTATCTATACCCCTTCACCCGCGCAAATTGTCAAGCGTCGTTTCATAGGGAAATCTGATACGAACATCTCTACTGTCTATTTTCTCTGTGGGTATAACACTCCTTTTTAAAAATGTTGGTACTTGCAAAATAGCAGTAACTAATATCTATTACCACAATAGGAAAACTGTTTACTTACCTCTAGGTCTAGGTGTTGCCACTTGTGTTTGGTTCTTCACCGAGGAGAGACTTTCATCATCACTTGATGATGTCTGAACTATGTCCAATAGTTCTTGCACGCGTTGTTGCATGATCCTGAACATAGATATTTTATGTTACTAAGGTGGCAAACAAGCGTACTGCTCGCCCGATGTTAAGCAGTTACCGGAGCCTATAGATGCTTGCAATACCAAAGGTATCGCTCGCATGTTGCCGACCTGAAGGGGAATGGAAGCAGAGGGGGGAGGTCTTCCAACTCTTAGCATCGGCAACCGGCTGCTGCGTTGCGTTTCTTCGAGCGCGAACGAGCGAGACGCAGCATAAAAATCGCCGATCGCCGATGCTAAAAGTAGCACGTCTGCGGTGGCCCTTACCTCTGCAACTTGACAGCGTCCTTGTACAATCTCGATGTAGGCACATTATACTGTTTCGCGTTCTCGAACATGATGTTCATATCTCCGGCCACCTCCGACAGAGTCCCGTAGTTGCCTCTCCTGATCTTGTTCTTGATTTGGTTCAACGAGACCGGGTTCTTGATCTCCTTGTAGTAATCGGGGTACGCCCGGCGAGAAGGTAGCTTCCAAAAGGGTTCCGCTATTGGAGTGTAAGGATTTATTAGTGGTGATAAGTCACTATGCCTTACGCTCAAACACTTACCGCCAAATTTATAGAGATTTTTTAGTCGGTTTACAATGGTTTTTAAAAGCATTTTTGTGAACAAAAGACATTTGTAATGCCAGTGTACGTCCATTATAAGTTTCTATAAATTCGGGGGTAAAAGTTTTTTGAGGGATGTATAAAGAACCAATAAGAATCCTTTCATACATCGGTTAATCCAGCCGGAAGAAATCCACAGTAGCAAGTTCATAGTAAATATTGTAACAGTCCACAAAAATATGGTCATTTTTAAGACGAAACTACATCGACATCCAGTGTAGTTGAAGTATTGTCCTGCAGGGCTAGCACGCGCGTTAAGACAAGACTTTTATCACGGATTATGTCGCACCGAGTCGCTCTCTCTCACACTTAACGCATAGGAGAGAATGAGACAAAATCGATTTATTTCGCGTTATGTCGTGTTACGGCCAGCTGTGCTACCAGTGCTGACATTACAGTTCAAGAAAGATTTTTCCATTTGCCATAACTGGCACATCAAATGTACCGTTTGTACAAGTGGGTTAGTGCTATGCAGTTACAATATTTACCATTCTGTCCCAAGTGATTTTTGACAGTCTCCAAGAGTTTCCACTGCGGGGAGTCCTCATTTTCCATCTTATCTTCATCGCTATCACCGGCACTGTCTTCAGAATGCTATAGACAATAGAGCATAAATAGCTAATACATACACTTATAGTTAGCAATTGGAGGTTAAGCAACACTTAGCAAGATCAGTCAGAGATGTGTGACCATTTATTGGCAAATCGGATTGAGCGTCTAAATGCTTCAGAGGGCATGTAAACAGTCGGTCTCGGTATTAAGATAAGTTTTGTAAAAGTCGGACTCCGACCCACCGCCGTTCACGGCACTTCCTCTCACTTCGACGGATGATACTATTACATTCGCGGCTTGTTTATAGCCGAGACGGACTACACGAGCTAGGCTAGTATTAATTACGGTTCGACCACTATCTCGGTCTCGGTCTCGGCAGAAGTCATCATCATATCATCGATATTTTTAATACCTCTCTCAACAATTCAAAATTAAAACTGAAACAACTTTTAGTTCCTAGTTAAGTTTTTTTTCTCATTCATCATGTTTTCTTCTTTTTTTAGGGTTCCGTACCCAAAGGGTGCCAACGGGACCCTATTACTAAGCCTACGCTGTCCGTCTGTCTGTCTGTCTGTCTGTCTGTCTGTCTGTCTGTCTGTCTGTCTGTCTGTCTGTCTGTCCGTCTGTCAGCGGGCTGTATCTAACAAACGGTAATAGCTAGAGACATGAAATTTTCACAGAATGTGTATTTCTGTTGCCGCTACAACAACAAATACTAAAAATAAAATAAAACTTAAAAATAAAGGGGGTCCCCATACAATAAACTCGATATTTTTGGCGTTTTTATTGATAACTCATAAATTAAACAATATATAAAGAGAAAACTAACATTTTAACCATGAGTGATCATTATGACATATTTTAGATAAATTGTTGACAAAAAAAAGAAATGTAAAACTACATTTTTGACCCATAAATAAGTTTTAAATTAATAGTACCAGTCAAAGTAGCGCCATCTAACATTGTTATGATATCATTGGCATTACAGTGTCATAAGTAGTATAATAATTCGACTGCAATACTAGAGATCATCTTAGCCGTATGGTTAAGGCGTTAGTCCACGTATATGTGGGTATTAGGTTCGAATCTTACTACGAGTTGTTTTTTTTTGAGTAATTCGCATTTTTTTTGTCGCCCACAGTTTAAATTAAAATAATGTTAACACTAAACTGATTCGTGCAAATACATTGTTTACGTACGTAAACATATTTGTAAATCAAGTTTCAAATGCATTCGGAGTTTCAAGCACAGAGTATTAGAACTATAGATGGCGTTGTAATAGTTTTTCACAGAATGTGTATTTATTTATTTGTGTACTTTATGTACCTATTATTGCAGGTGTGTACTAACAATTATGGGACTGAGGTGGCAAAAAAGCGTACAGCCCGCCTGATGTTGAGCAGTTTTTTTTTATGGGAGTGAGGTGGCAAAGAGTAAATAATTGTTGCTATAACAAAGATAATATAAAATAAGAATCTCATAATATATAAAATAATAGTACCGCTACGCACCACTAGATGACGCTAGATGAGCTCCTAGATCGCGCTATGGTTTCGTTTTTCAGATCGCAATATAGTCACGACCAAAATTCGCCTGCTATTGACAAGTTTTGCGTTATCTCTAGGTTTCGATCGATTGGAAATTGTTGTATTGCTTTCATAGTGTCATATTTGATGGCAGAATACTCCCGTTGCCTCCGACTATAGTGTGCGGGGATTTTAATGTAGACTTACTGGAATCTAATGAGAATGCACCTTTAAAAAAATATTTTGACCATATTGGTTTAAATTCAAAACTTCCTCGTGTTGTTACCACAAGGGGTTATACTCAAATAGATAATGTGTTTATCAATATTGACTTGAATGCTGGCACATACTGTGCACTCTTTAGTTACCTAGCCCGTTATGGATACAATTTCGAATGAGCAATAGATTTTATCAAAACTATCCGAAAAGTCAGAATAAAATTTGTATTTCTGTTGCCGCTGTAACAACAAATACTAAAACAGAATAAAAAAAATATTTAAGTGGGGTTCCCATACAACAGACATGATTGCCGTTTTTATAGAATGGTACGGAACCCTTCGTGCGCGAGTCCGACTCGCACTTGGCCGGTTTTCTTTATGTTACTATAGTCACTACTATAAATACTACTATAACTAAGTCTTATTTAATTTTAATTACTAGTTTTTATTTCTGTGTCTTACCATCTCAAGACTCAACATTTAAATACTTTTTGTTTTATAAACATACTTTCGGCACCGTAGGTCTATTGTTAAAATTATTTATGTAAGTAATATTTTTTTAAGTACATGGCTGTTTGATGCCTAAATAAAAAAAAGAAAAAGAAGTCTTGGGAAAAACTCGCCTGAGAATTTATTTTATTCTAGGTCTCGGTCTCGGCAGAGATAAAAAAACTAGTCTCGGTTGGACCTTAGCATTAATACTAGATACTGTACTGGAACACGCAGCGTGGGTACGCCCCCCGCAAGATAGACCGACGACCAGTGAAGGTCGCAGTAAACCGTTGGATGCAAGTGGCACAGGACCGGTAACCTTTGGTGAGGCCTGTCTAACAGTGGACGTTTTTTGGCTGAAATGATGATGATGATGACCTTTACGTCAGGCTCGTGGTCAGAGCCAGGCGGGTCCATGATGGCCAGCGCCTTGCTGGAGGGCACGGGCCCGACGCGCGACGTGGCTTGCTGCGTATGAATACTAGATACCTTGACGTCAAGCTCGTGGTCGGAGCCGGGCGGGTCCATGATGGCCAGCGCCTTGCTGGAGGGCACGGGCCCGACGCGCGACGTGGCTTGCTGCGTATGAATACTAGATACCTTGACGTCAAGCTCGTGGTCGGAGCCGGGCGGGTCCATGATGGCCAGCGCCTTGCTGGAGGGCACGGGCCCGACGCGCGACGTGGCTTGCTGCGTATGAATACTAGATACCTTGACGTCAAGCTCGTGGTCGGAGCCGGGCGGGTCCATGATGGCCAGCGCCTTGCTGGAGGGCACGGGCCCGACGCGCGACGTGGCTTGCTGCGTATGAATACTAGATACCTTGACGTCAAGCTCGTGGTCGGAGCCGGGCGGGTCCATGATGGCCAGCGCCTTGCTGGAGGGCACGGGCCCGACGCGCGACGTGGCTTGCTGCGTATGAATACTAGATACCTTGACGTCAAGCTCGTGGTCGGAGCCGGGCGGGTCCATGATGGCCAGCGCCTTGCTGGAGGGCACGGGCCCGACGCGCGACGTGGCTTGCTGCGTATGAATACTAGATACCTTGACGTCAAGCTCGTGGTCGGAGCCGGGCGGGTCCATGATGGCCAGCGCCTTGCTGGAGGGCACGGGCCCGACGCGCGACGTGGCTTGCTGCGTATGAATACTAGATACCTTGACGTCAAGCTCGTGGTCGGAGCCGGGCGGGTCCATGATGGCCAGCGCCTTGCTGGAGGGCACGGGCCCGACGCGCGACGTGGCTTGCTGCGTATGAATACTAGATACCTTGACGTCAAGCTCGTGGTCGGAGCCGGGCGGGTCCATGATGGCCAGCGCCTTGCTGGAGGGCACGGGCCCGACGCGCGACGTGCGCTTGCTGCGGATCCGCTCCGACGTCTTGGCGGGCCCGCTGCGCCCGTGCTGATCTATCTCTTGTTTACGCATCTGGATCACCTGCCAGACAAACGGATATAAGAAAATAAATGGAGATAGAGATTTGTGAACTTCTATTAATATAATCATCTATTAATATCACTGGCGTTACATATTTATAATCTCAGAAGAACCTTGCCGAAACCTTGTTAATAAAAGTGGATCACGTTGTGTAAACATTGGCACGGGTTATGTCAAATTTTCTTGTAAGTTTAGACTCGCTTTTATATGTTTATCTCTTTTATAATAACACCGATAGTGTCTACATTATAGACTGCATCTATGACACTGCAGAACTTAGTAACATACCTATGTGCCTGCAGCAGCCTAGACACTATTAAGCGAGGCAAAGCTACCTTACAAGGCTGCTGGTTTAGTCACGATATAATTGTATCAGTTTCTCAATAAACTCCTACTATCATTGCACAACCCGAAACATTATATGAAACTAAACATAACTGTTATAATAATCATTTTCCGTGTATTAGGAAATCGTTATGAACTAATAATAAGCCTTACCTTTTTCAAAGCCTTAGCATCCTTATAAATCTGACTGCCCGGTTCGTTGAAATGGCAAGCATTCCTGACCATCAACAGCAGATCCTTTTCCAGTTCATTCAAATTGGTGTACTCTCCGCCTTGTATCTTCTGGGCTATGGTCTTCAGGTCTATGGGGTTGTCGATCACGCTGAAGTACTCAGGGTACCGACGTTTGGAGGGTAGGAACTGGAAGGCCGGGTGGAGAGGCCGGCCGTCTATATTTGCTGACATAACCTGATGGGAGAAAAATACTGTTATATCTTGAGGGTGTAGGTATTGGCGAGTGTTGTGCATACTTTTCTTGCTGCATGTAATGATGATCCATAACGAATTTAGTTGAGAATGCAGGTCTATAGAGCAAAGAAATCCATAACATACAGTGCAAAAAAACTTGAACTACAACAAAAATGTACGAAGTTATGACCAAATTACTAGTGAAGTTCACTGACTGGGCCGGCGCGGTTGCTGTGACGTCACAAGGACCACTCACGCTATGTAGCGTTTGGCGGCGCGGGCACAGCGCGACTTCAAGCCGATTGGTCCGCATGATGTCACACATGATATAAAATGGGTTATAAAATCGCAACGGATGGATTTTGATGATTTCAAAATTATATTGAATAACATTTGGTTGCTTAGTATAACATGCTGGTTTTGAGTTGATTTGTCGACCTTGAAATGATCCTCACTGCCTATGCAGCAATGGTTTAAATACTTTCCACATATTAGGTTCTAAATTGTTCAATTTCTTTAAGGTATTCACTTACAGAATTGAAGAGCTCATCAAATATATCTTCTTCATTGTTGGTAGACGTTTCTGATAGGTCCTCAGCGACGTCAGAGCGCCTACTCGAGGAACCATTGCGAGATAGCTTCGGCATTTTTATATCTTCACCTACAAAACATACACGTAATTTATAGGAAAGTACCTTTGCTAGTAGTGTAACAATACTACTACACCACCAAGCCAACTAGGCGCTTGTCAAATGTGACCACAAAAAACGCGGTGGCGGTGTGCGGGCGAGAAGCCGCAGGCGGCGGCAGGTGTGCGGGCGGTATGCGGGCGGGGAAGCCGCATTCCATCCGAGTTTCTAGTTGGCTTGGTGGAGTACAAAATGTTAAGGTACTGGAGCTAGGATTCCCTTAAAAGGATAATGATGCATGCACTAAAATGATGGATTTGAACGAGTCACTCTTGTTTATCTGAAATTTTCATTTATACTAAATACAATTGTTTGCTATGTATTAATTGGTACTCACCATTCTCAAGTGCCTGTTTGTTTTGTGCGTACAGTTTCCACAGCTCAATAGCATCTTTGTACTCGGGAGTGTCGGGCTTGTAGAATGCTTTAGCATTGTTCACAAGGAGCTCTATGTCGGCCGATAGCTCTTCAATGTCTTCGTACGTGTCAGTTTTGAGTTTTTGCTGAACCTGAAAATAATGTTTTTATTTTAACTTTTATACAAAAAGAATAACAAATAGATAAACAAGAAAATTAATAGAGGCGGGTATAATACCACATTCATTTTATGTAAGAATGAAATACACATTTTTCAGTACAAAATACACATTTTTCCTACTTCAAAGTGTTGTTTAAGTACAGTCAGTTCAAGTAGCACTAATAAATTCACTTCAATTTAATTCTAGTGGTATTCCCTGCTGAGTCAAACAAGTTAACATGGCTCTTGAAGGACAGAAGGCAATCAATTCATGTGATTAATGGTAATCACAAAAAAAAAGGGATAATACTTTAAGCCAACCACATCACAATTTGGGAATCTTTTTTAAATTTTTAAACTTGCCAGCAACGAATAAATAGTAACAAAACCTCATCAAAATAATAATGCTACTTACTCTCAGCAAATCAATGGGCTGCGACACAACTTCGTAGTACTGTGGCTCTTGCCGCCTCTTCGGAGCTCTTATGAACGAGTCACAGAGCAACGTGCCATCCTCTTTCTTATATGACCTGATTGTGTCATACAGTTGCTGACAAATTTCACCCTAGAAAATATTATTTTTATAAAAAAATTAAAACCGACTTCAAAAAAACCTGGAGCACTAAAAAGCCTGAAATAATATATCTATTACCACCACTGCCTACCCCTTCGGGAAAATCAGGCGTGATGATGTGTTATAGAGTATTTGGGGTCGGTGCCAATCTATCTTCTTACTTTTATAGTGGGTGGACTCGGCATACCAAGATTGGCACCGACTCCAAATACTCGATAACACATCATCACGCCTGATTTTCCCGAAGGGGTAGGCAGTGGTGGTAATAGATATATTATTTCAGGCTTTTTAGTGCTCCAGGTTTTTTTGAAGTCGGTTTTTATTTTTTTATAAAAATAATTTTATTTCATGATTTTTAGTGGCGCCATACAAACTTTATCACCCCAAATTACCCCTTTGGGGGGTGACTTTTCCAAGATTCCAAAACAAAAGTTTCTTAGTTTATTATATGGAGTATACATACTAAGTTTCAAGTCAATCGGACACAAATATATTTTTCTACCGTACTTCCACCCCTAGTTTCCCCCTTTGGGGGTTGATTTCCGAAATGATTTTTTTATGGAACCAAAACAACTTAGTCACCTACCAAATAACAGTTTAAAAAGAAAAATTGGTTCATAAATGTTAGAGATAAACGGTAACTCTCCATACAAACTTCAACACCTCGTTTTACCCCTTTGGGGGGGATTTTTCTAAAATCCTGAAACATGAGTTTCATTATTTCTTATGCAAAATCTACATATTAAGTTTCAAGTCAATCGGACACAAAATTTTTTTTCAGACGACCTTCACCCCCCAAAATTACCCCCTTAGGGGTTGATTCTAGGTATATTTTTTTATGGGACCAACTTGGAGCTACGATCTACCAAACAGCAAAAGAATTTTTCAAATCGGTTTATACATGCCGGAGAAATCGGTGAACATACATAAAAAAAAAAAAAAAAAAAAAAAAAAAAAACATACATACAGCCGAACATAGAACCTCCTCCTTTTTTGAAGTCGGTTAAAAATATGCATGCGTTACTCTCAAATCCATGCAAAAAAAAATTTCTCCGCTTCAGTCTTTGACAACTGCTTGGCACAGTGGTTCGAGCGTTGGAAAATTTAATGGCCTATTCGTAATTTGCCCTGGTCTGGGTGTCACTGGGATCGCCCCTAGTCCATTATACGGTACACATAGTACAAGCGCTGCTTAGTTTGGAACCATACAGTTGGTGTGTAAGTCTGGCAATATTTACTTTATACATGCCTCGTAATATAAAGAAACATCAACGTCTCAATACATTGTCTTTTAAAAATAAACTTAGTCTGGCTAGCGAAAGTAAGCTACTACCACGTAGTGGGAGCTACTGCCACTGGAGTGCCCAGGCATTAGCCCAGGTCCTCTACATTGTGGCCAGCCCGCGGAATCATTGACATATTATCATTTGATATTTACACCCGTGCGCCGAGTTGGCTTGGTGGTTGAGTAAGCTAAATATCTAACGTTGCCAGCCATAATGCCGGTGAAATCGTCTGTAGTACTTACAGGATCTAACTTCTTTCTTTTCCGTGTGGACGGCGGTGGTCCAGGGTTGCTAAGCTCAATGCCATCATCGCTGTCATCACCGTCAGCACCGCGGGAAGCCACGGAAGATGCACGGCGTCGTTTACTCATCTTCACCGAACACCAGACTCCGATGAAATTCAACTTTTGCGCCGGTTTACTAGTATGCACGGGATTTTTATCACATTCTCGGATATAAACGTAAATATGTAACACTTTAATCCTATAAATCTAAGTTAAATACAAGTTTCTTTGCTAAAATGCCTTGCGTTTTACGATTTTAGCTTCGACCATACGTAAAATATGCTGCGTTCCATTCCCGTAATTTTTGTTATTTTCGTCCACAAAAACTGTTAAAAACGATAATAATGATCACTTTCAGTACAAGCTGGTGCGAGTGGAACGAGATTTGTGAACGAAAATAACAAAATTAAGAGTGAATGGAACGCACCAATAATAAAACTCTTAGCAGTGATACCAACTCTCAATAATATTTGTCCCTAAAGCTTTAGTAAAAAAACCCCTAAAATCACCACATTAATATTTAATTCCACCTAATGAAATAAAAATTATGGAAATAATACCATTTCAAATATTATTATTAATTGCGATTGACAAAAATAAATTGAAAACTCTATCAATGGCGCTTCAGTTGCAATTGTCAATAATGTAGCCACATTGGAAATTGCCATCGATCGTCTGAGGGCCCCTTAAGTCGCTAGGTCAACAAATAAATATGATTGGCTAGATTGGGTTACCCCAGGCCTCATATTTTTATACCTCTATTTTACTTTATTAAAATAATAAATGTAAATATAAGAACAAAATATAAAATGTATAAAATTCTTTAAAAATATAAAACACATACCACTTATTTACCACCTAAAGTTGGGGGGAACCTCGTAAGTTGGCAACACTGACTCTTAGGCTCGCTCACTCAAACTGTGTAGCATTAAGGTAAAATGGAGATAGCACGATTCATATCCTGCAAGAGCAAAAGAGACAATATTCACTTATGTTTCATGTGTGACGCTCGAGAACAAGAACGCTTCAGGTCGATGACTGCAAGCCAAGCCAAGATTAGAAGTGGGTGCTTAAACGAAAAGCCGTTTGAAAAGTTCGCTTTTTTACGTAAGCACACAAGCGCGCTTACAAACACAAGCGTGTAGCTTTTAAGCAATGACGGCCAGAAAGAGAAAGAAATTCCAAAAAATTACAAAAAGTAACCTAATTGTTATGAAAATATAGCTCAAATCAATATTTATTAAATTGAACCTTATTTCTTTACCCATAAAAAGCAATACATTGATACTTAATTTTATAGATTGACAACTATTATAACAATTATAGGAACGTTTTAACGTTTCAGCGACTTTTTGTGCAATGACGTACCTTATTGTCATGACAATAAGAAACGTCATTGCACAAAAAGTCGCTGAAACGTTAAAACGTTCCTATAATTGAATCGCGATAAGAGGTCGTGGTAATCCCCCTGGCCCCCAAGTCGCTTAGCCATTGAACTGCCACAATTACGTTTTGCTATTGTGACCCACCCTCTGATTGCTCGGTTGAATCTTACCGACCAATCAGGGTCGTTCAAAATAACAAAATGCTACAGTGGCAGTTGAATGGTTATGCGACTTGGCGCCCAGTGGTTTCGCAATGGACAGTTAGCAATTAACCATTGTGAAACCATTGGTCTCCAATATTATCTTAGTGAATTCTTCATTGTTAGTCGTAAGGTCTTGGCGGTCGGCATGTTGTTGGCTAGAGGACTGCTGACAACGTGTTGACCGCCAGATATTTACGATTTTTAAGGAATTCACGAAGATAATTATTAGCAACCACTGGTTTTCAATGAATTACCGTAACGAATTTAGTTGAAACTGCAGATTTATAGAGCTAAGGATTCTATAACATACAGCTCAATAATTTTTGGTCTACGACAAAAATTGACGAAGATACGACTAATTTCCTAACGAAATTTCCTGACCGGGCCGCGCCGGCCGCCGCGTTTCCTGTGACGTCACTGGGTTGGTACGCGCACGGCTAGCGTTACGGTTCGGTTATTTTGTTAGCGCGCAGCGTGTTCTGAGCAACTAAACTCAAAATGGGTAATAAATTATAAGACGGTTTTGAGCAAGCTAAACCAGATAACCTTCCAAAAGTGGATACGTTCATGGTTTTCGACTACTTAGACAATAATTTAAAATACACCAGCGCCGAGATACGTGGTTGGAAACTGAAAAGGTACACTTACCTTTTCTGTTATGAATATTACTTATACAAACAAACCCATTATTTTACCACTAGGTTAAGCATGGAAAGGTTTGGTGTATCTTAAGTGTAATACCTACCCAAAGTACTACGTAGATATAAGATACCTAGGAAGGTAGGTAATATCCTGTCTAAAGTAGGTAGTTAGGTGTTTATCGTATTGACTATTATTTTTATTCCTGTTTATTTTTGACGGCCGCTTGGCGCTGTGGTTTGAGCGTTGGCCGCTCGGCTCACTGCATCAGGTGGTTGTGGGTTCGATTCCCGCCAGAGGCAAATTTCGGAAATGGCCTTTTCGTAATCTACTCTGGTCTGGTTGTCACTGAAATCGCCCCAGTCCATTGTATGGTAGCCAAGTATCAGCGTTGCTTAGGGGGCGTCCATAAATTACGTGAGGCATTTAAGGGGGGCGGGGGGGGGGGGGTCGAGCCAAAACTCAACAAATAATCATATTATTAATAATCAATATCATCAATATCAATATGTATTAAAAAAAAAAAAACAATTTCATTTTTAAGGTGGTAGTAGAGTCAAGCTGTAGCCAATTGACTGCAGCTCATATACGGGCTGGCTCGACCGGGGTAATACCACCCTCACACAGAAGATCGGCGTAAAGCAGCTATTACAGCTGCGTTTCGTACGATGAGTGAGAGAGCCGAAAGTCCAACACCCCTACCCCTCCCTTCATCCCTCTCCCCTTCAGGTCGGAAATGTGCGAGCAATGCCTTTGGTATTGTAAGCATCTATAGGCTACGGTTATTGCTTAAGATCAGGCGGGCCGTACGCTTTTTTGCCACCGCAGTCCTATAAAAAAAAATATCTCACGTGGGGAGAGGAGGGGTCACGGCAAATCTCACGTAATTTTTTTCACCGCAAGAAACAGTGTAAAATTGCGAGATAACTGGGTTAAATTAAATAAAATATGTTTCTCCGCTAGAATATGGCTTTTGAAAAAATTGAGTGAGCGGGAGGGGGTCGACCAAAATCTCACAACATCTCACTAAGGGGGGAGGGGGAGTCGAAAAATCACAAAAATCACCTCACGTAATTTATGGACGCCCCCTTAGTTTGGGACCATACAGATGGTGTGTAAGTCTGGCGATATTTATTATTATTATTTTATAATCTATTATTAACATAATATTATAACATTACCCATCACCCTACCTAAGGATTCACTATCACTACATACCTAGTATAAAACAAAGTCGCTTCCCGCTTTCTGTCTGTCTGTCTCTATGTATGCTTAGATCTTTAAAACTACGCAGCAGATTTTGATGCGGTTTTTTTTTATAGATAGTGATTCAAGAGGAAGGTTTATTATGTATAATACATGCTTAATATAGTAGAGAAACACTGATAATTTTAGAGGTTTCTAATGTGATGTTGTAAATAAATAAATTTTTTTGCGCTTACATTGCAAACGCTGGCTGAATCCTACGAGATAGATCAAAATAATGTACTACAGTATTGTACACCATAAAAAGGTATACAAAAAGTCCGCGATGGTATTTATGTCTATCTCTTAGGGATAACCCACAATAACCATTTTTTATCCTTTACTTTTTACGAGAAATAATGGCTTATTTACGAATCGATTTTAAGCAATACAGCATTAATCCTTATCCAATTAAGTACTTTAAATACATTGTGCATTTAATATAGATCAATATGGCCCTTTACAGCATGTAATTTAAATGAATAACACCTAAAATAGTGAATGGCGGCGCAAGCGGGAAACCGGGCACAGCGCGAAATCAACGTGGCGAACCCGGTGACGTCACGCGCGCTGGCCGCACTTACCGCCCGTCGATAAATTTTGGATACATAAAATGTGTTAGGAAATCGCAACAGATGGACCGATTTCGATGATTTAAAAACTATATTGATAAGAAAGCTTAGTTTTAACTGTTAGTGTTGGTTATGAGTCGATTTGTTGACCTATTACTGATCCTCATTGGTTTTTAGCTCACAGACTCGGGGCCCTGGTGGTTGCGAGTTTGATTACGATCGGCGAAAACGTTAGAAATTATCATGTCGTCTTCTATTACCTGGGAACCATTAAGAATAACTTTTGCTATCAAACACAAAAATCGCGTCAAATTCAGTCTACCTGTTTGGGAGCTACGATGCAACAGACTCGCACAAAGGGGTGAAACTTGTAACCTCTCTTTGCGTTGCATCAGGCGTTGTAAATCACCCCTAACAAAAATGAATACTAAAATGCCGGAGATATCGGTGAACATACCTACTTAAAAAAAACATACATACAGCCGAACATAGAACCTCCTCATTTTTTGAAGTCGGTTAAAAACAAGCATGGCGCCGTCTCTATCGCTTGTCCTAACTCGTTTGTTTACAATGTATTTATTAATTTAATTAATTGTTCGTTGGGCACCTGCGGACAGATGTCAGCCGATGGCACAGATATATATTTGTCACAGGGGGATTCCTGGCATAGCTGCTCATAATAATAGGGCAAATACATCATGGTTCGACGTAGCGCCCGTGGTAAGCCCGTGCGCTCTGCGATAAACATCGGTATCGATGGACTAAAGAATAGTGTGGACGGCTTTGGATGGGAATTTATGAGAATTGGACTTTTAGTGTGCCGAGGGGGCAGGGGGTTGGTGGAGCAGCTGCCCTTATAGAAAGGTAAATATTTCCAAATGACCTTGTGTTTACCTACAGGAAATTTCAGGTCTTAGGCTAGATACGCTTGTGCTTGGTTGAGTTTTTTCTAGTTGAACTTTAAGAAGACATTATGTAACTACATACCTATAATAGTAAGCGACAGGTCGAGATGACATTCGGGTTATGAGCTTTTTGCAGAATAAAATCCGAATCAAAATTAGCAGGACCCGATAAACAATTAAAATCGACCACAAAATTATTAAATTAAATTATTCTGTTGCGTTGCGGGTCCTGCTAAATGCATACAGCACCAGCAGCAGCAGCAGGGTCCTGCATACTAGTTCATAATATCAAAATATAGATACTATATATAGAGGATATAGAAACTCCGCCAAGGCACCTAATTGCGCCTTCCGCCAAAGTACTACCTATTACTTCGTAAGTAATAAGGTAATGGCGTTAGAATTTGGCTGTATGCTTGCGCAACTTTTACGGGGTTCGCGGACGCGCTTTGGGGTATGCTCATGAAATTTAACTAACTTGGGCGAAAGAGATTACTTACCTGCTTGGATAAAAAATCAGGTTATCGGGCATGGAAGTGCTTCCCGCCAAGTTCAGTGAAGAAACGTACTTAGTATGCTATAAAAATACCTACATGCAAACAGTGCAGGGCAGGCCCCTTCAAGTGTGGTGCAGTTAGTCTTAACACGCTGAAATTTAATGCAACTCTAAAAGGTACTAACTTACTAATTTCAGAGGAACTTTCAATGTGAAAGCACCTACTTATCGGTACTATTTATTTACACTATAGTCTGATTTTTAATTAGACGAAGCCAACTGACATCTGAAAATGTCACTACTGTTGGCGTTTCTAGCGTGTATTTGTGTTCGTGTTGGTTCTCGGGTTCGCAGGACTCTTCAATGATTCGTATAATTTTAATTTAAACGTATAACGTATATTTATTATAATTTTATTTAACAGAGCTCTTCAGTTCCGACATGGATAGCGAATATAAATCAGGTGAATGAGTGAATGTATCGAATAGAACGGTGACTGCGCCGAGGTTCACTCCATAGTTCATTCTTCCGTTCATTGCTTCAATGTAGTTCAGACTGGTTCCGCTACCCGCTCACAGATGGCGCGACGTTCGTATTGGGTGCGTGAACATGCCGGCCGCCTTGGAAGCCCCAGGCTTCCAATGTAAGATTCGGTGCGGGCAGTCACTCTTCGCATGTAGGCACGGGAAGCGGGCAGATCTTGGAGCATGCCCGCCTAATGGTGCCAGCCGCCGTACGGATCTCAGCGACTCTGGATACGCCATCAGCTCCTGGGAACAACCGAATAACCCTGCCCATTCTCCACTTGAATGGAGCGAGGTTATCTTCTTTGATCAAGACTAAGCTGTCTTGTGTGATGTCTTCACTGTCGTGTTTCCACTTCGTTCTTCTCTGAAGCTCCGATACGTATTCCTTTGACCAGCGTTGCCAGAAATGCTGCCTCAACTGTTCCACTCGGTCGTAACGCCCCAAGCGGGCAGGGGTAGTCGTCGTCAAGTCTGCGCAGGCTGGTGCAGTCAAAGGTCGGCCAATCAGGAAGTGTGCTGGTGTTAAGGGGAGGTAATCATTTGGATCTGTGGACAGAGGGGACAGTGGACGGGAATTCAGGACGGCTTCAATTTGCGTTAGTACCGTGCTGAATTCCTCGTACGTTAGATTCGCATCACCGAGTATCCGTCTCAAGTGGTGTTTACATGATTTGACCCCCGCCTCCCACATTCCACCAAAATGAGGGGTGTATGGTGGTATAAATGTAAAACGAATGCCATGATTACCAGCAAAGTCGAAAATATCCTTTGGATTTTCGAAAACGACTGAAATCTCCTTCTGAGCACCAACGAAGTTTGTACCATTGTCTGAAAATATCTGATATGGCTTGCCACGACGTGATATAAAACGTTTTAATGCTAATAAATAATCTTGAGTAGTTAAATTGCCAGCTAATTCAAGATGAATGCAACGAGTAACTAAACAAACGAATAAACAAATATAATTTTTAATAAGTTTTGCACCTCTGCCTTTGCGGTTCAAAACAAACATGGGACCTGCATAATCAACACCAGTATACATAAACGGAAAGCTTTTTTCCAGTCGCTCTGCTGGCAAGTTGCCCATGATTGGCCTCAAAGTATGGCCTTTCATGCGAGTACATGTGACACATTTATGAACTACTTGTTTAGCCAAATCTCGAGCTCTCAACACCCACCACCTCTCACGCATGGTGTATACTAGGAGTTGAGGTCCACAATGCAGTAATCGCTTATGTTCGTAAGTGCATAATAACCATGAAAAACGATGCCTACCATACAACAACATTGGATGTTTCTTGTCGTAAGTAAATCCTGTAGCATTACACAACCTCCCACCAACACGAATTATATTATCGTCATCCATAAAAATATTTAAGCCCGATATTTGATTGATAGATTTATTACTTTTCACTTTCACCGGTAAGTTATTTTTAAGGTTATGATATTCATTAGGGAACGATTGTGTTTGCGCTATGCGAGTGAACATTAGTAACGAAGACTGCAGTTCGTCCGCTGATAAGAAACCGGTTTTGCGGTCCTGCTTGCGCGCGGCCGCTCGCGAATTATGAATGAAACGTAAACAATATGCACCGGCCCTTTGCAAACGAATAAATGATGAAAATCTTTCGAAATTAATTAATTCTTCGGAATTTATTACGTGTAAAGTTGTAGCTGTG
The DNA here is from genome assembly GCA_947859195.1 of Drymonia ruficornis. Lineage (NCBI taxonomy): Eukaryota > Metazoa > Arthropoda > Insecta > Lepidoptera > Notodontidae > Drymonia > Drymonia ruficornis. The sequence goes on along the minus strand of OX401926.1, from coordinate 5,854,329 downwards.
ATCGTGTTAACTTTCATTTCCGGCAAGTCTGTACAAATAGGGTTGCTACTACTATTTGGCCAATTGACTTTGGGTTCACGTAAAAACGGAGCCCCGCCCCACCATAGCTTATCGCTATCGTATATGAGCGAATCAAGATTGACACCTCTCGTAATTAAATCTGCGGGGTTCTCCTTGCCTTTTACGTGCCTCCAAATAGTACCGCCCGTTAATTCATTAATTTGTACGACTCGGTTTTGTACAAAAGTTTTAAGGGAACGTGGAGACGTGTGAAGCCAGCCTTCAACTATTGTTGAGTCGGTCCAAAAATATATTTTGTTGATTTTAATTCGAATTGATTTAATAATTTTATCGTATAACTTTGCACCGATGACCGCTCCACACAACTCTAACCTAGGTATTGTAACGGGTTTTATAGGTGCTAATTTACTTTTAGCGCACAACAATCGAACAGCTGTTGGGGTTGCATCGTCACCACTATCGTCACAAGTACGTATATATGCACATGCCCCGTAGGCGTCCTGAGACGCGTCAGTAAATATGTGTAGCTCCCTATACTGCGTGTTTATTATCGTTATATATCTATGTATTCGAATCATAGGCAGACATTGTATATTTGAAATAAAGCTCTGCCAAGCGGATACTATATCCGCTGGGACTTCGTCATCCCAGTCTAATTTTTTGAGCCACAGCTTTTGCAAAAGTACCTTAGCTGTGATGACAGCTGGAGCTAATAAACCTAGCGGGTCGTATATTTGCGAAACAATAGACATTATTAAACGTTTAGTGATAACTGATTCGTTTAAAGATAATTTAGTTATAAAATGTAATTCGTCACTCTGGGTAGACCAACCTAACCCTAAAGTTTTTGACTGCGAATGTTCACCTATGTTCAGATCCTTCACGTTATCAGGGCTAACATCGCAATTAAAGGTCCACTTATGTAAGGGAAAGCAACCGCTGCGTAAAATATTCGATATTTTACTGCAAGTGGTTAATAACGTGGCGTAATCGTCATCACTGACGATTCCGTCATCAACAAAAAAATCATCGTTTATTATTCTAGCGGCTACCTCGTCATCACATTCCTGCGCCAATTGTTTTAAACAGCGCATACTGAGATACGGCGCGGACGCCGTGCCGTAAGTAACCGTGTTTAAACGATAGACTTGAATGGGCATCTCTCGATTTGACCGCCACAAAATCAGCTGTAAGTTGCGTTGGTCAGATTGTACATATATCTGCCTGAACATCTTTTGGATGTCAGTGCAAGCTACGTATTTATGTTCTCTAAACCTAAGCAAAATTGAAAATATATCATTCTGAAGGGGCGGGCCTACGTGTTGAATGTCATTTAACGATTTATTGGATGACGTAACTGCACTTGCATTGAAAACAACCCGCAGTTTTGTTGTAATACTGTCTTCACGGTAGACACCATGATGTGGTAAAATATAATACGGTTTTTTAATATCGTTTACGTTATCTGTCAGTGCTGTCATATGGCCTAGGGCTTCATACTCATGCATGAAATCGCAATATAATTTTTTATAACTTGGTGAACGTTCTAACTTTCTTTCCAAGGATAAAAAACAACTCCTAGCCATATTGTACGAGTCGCCTAAAGAATCTGCGGATTCTTTTAACGGGATTCTTACGTAGAACCTACCGTGTTCATCGCGTTCAGTTGTCTCCGAAAACAACTTTTCACAAAAGCGTTCATCATTAGAAATTTCTGAACGTGCATCAGTTAATTCTTCTAACTCCCAAAACTTTTGTAATTCGAATTCGACTTGAGCAACATTGCATTGAACATGGTTGCTATACGATTGTTTTATAGAAATAGGCCCGGATATAATCCACCCAAGTTCGGAGTCAAGTAGGTATGGACCGGAACTAAGTCTAATTTTATTCGATTTTAATAATTCCCAATAAACATCTGCACCTATCAATATATCGACAACGGACGGTATATTGAACGTGGGATCAGCAAGTGCAATGTCATTAGGTATACGTATACATTGCGAATTGACGTCTATTGAAGGCAAATTCGAAGTAATTGTAGGTAAGACCAAACAGTGTAAATCGAGGTTGAAATCGTTTACCTTCGAACGAATATTAAGTTTACAGGTGTGGGTCGACTGTGAGACGACTTGTCCTACGCCTGAAATACGAATTGTGGACTGTAATTTCTTTGCGTTTAAACGTTTACATAAGCGTTCAGTTATAAGGCAATTTTGACTACCATTATCTAAAAGCGCTCTAACCGTGTGATAATTGTTATCAGAATCGGGTACTTCGATTAGCGCGGTGGACAGTAGAACCTGTTTCACCGTCGCTGTACTGCAAGCTAATGCATTCCGCTCGGCGGAACCTACCTGTTTACCACACGGTTTGTTTACAAGATTTACTAGTGGAAGCGTAGACGCGACCGTAACTATGCTATCTTGTTTGCGATTATCTGAGTGTAATAACGTATTATGTTTGTTTTGGCATAACCTACAAGGACCAAATAAACAATCATTAATGGAATGGTTATTAGTACGCAGACAATTTTGACACAAGTTTTTATCTGTGACAAAATGGAACCTATCTGCTACCGGCAAGTTAACAAAGGTTGCACATGCGTATAGTGCGTGATTAGCGCCACATAAAACACACTCACGGGTTCGTTTATTCTTATTACTATCGGAACTGGATTTATTCTGTGCAGCGTATGAATGTACGTGAGGTGATTCATGCGAATTTGTTTGTTTGTTGTTTTTATACGTATTTGAGGACTTATCGTTATTAAATTTCGGTTGGTCGTTAGGCTTGCTGTTACTACCTGATTTAATCATGTCTAACATGTCTGCCCGGTTTCTCAGGAACATGATTAAATCATCCAACTTTACAATGTACGAATCTCCAGTTGTTTGAGAAACGAGCGTACCTTTATGGGTCTCCCACTCGCGTTCTGTAGTCGTGTCGAGTTTAGAAACGACTAAGTAAAGTACTAACGTGTCCCACGTATCAGTAGGCTCGTTTAAAGACTTCAGTGCACGTAAATTGCGTAATGTCGTATCTATAAGTTTACGTAACTGCGCTGGAGATTCGGTATTGAGTTGTGGTATAGTAAACAACGATTTAACATGATTTTGAACTAGAAGACGATTATTATGAAACCTTTTCTCAAGCAATTCCCATGCGTGAGTATAGTTGGTAGCTGTAAATTCGAATGCACTTATAACTTGCAAAGCAGAACCACTAAGAGATGATTTAAGATACTGAAACTTTTGTATGCTATTTAAATCTTGACGGTTATGAATCATGGTGTGATAAGAGTTCCTAAACTCTAACCACCGGTCATATGCACCATCACTGGCGGCGTAAAGGGGGGGCGGTGGGGGCGGTCCGCCCCGGGTGCCAAGCACCAAGGGGTGACACACATGGCCTCGGCTTGGGCTGCTGTTTTTTTGAGAGAACAAGTGGCTACTCGTTCTCTCAAAAAAAAAACTGGCGCATCCCATCTGGCCGACGAGTACGCGCGGCGTGGGTGAAAGGGGCTAGTAATTTCAGCCCCTCCCGCCACCCGCGCCACCAAATTTTCAAAAACAATCACAGTCGGTCAGTCAGTCCCTTATATCCTCTTTGAGTCAGTGTTATTGTTTATATTCGTCGCGGCGCGTCTCGTAGTCGAAAGTCAATAGGTACCTATTATTAAATATTCGTTTAATAAAAGTGTGAGTGAGTGTATTGGCAGTTAGTAGATACAGGTCAAAGGTGAGTTTGATTTTGACTACATGCCCATTTTTTACCACAAAATTCAGTCAAGTTAAATTATCGGTTTGGGACGATCTGAATTTAACTTGCGGTCGATATTATACTATACATTATACAATTTATATACATATATCAATATATTACCGCGATGATTAATAATCATCGCGGTACACGTAAAACAAGCAGTACCTACCTACCTATAACGTCTTCATACATACAAATGGCCGAAACGCAAGGTGCGTTTACTAAGTTTACTAGGTATTACGTGTTACTTAGGTATACCTACGCGCTTCGAATTCTTGGTTTGACTCTACCTTCCAATGAATCTCTAACCACACCTCGTCTACAATTCTTTCTCGTGCCGTTTGAAAGCATATCAAATGTATAAATACCATTCGCTGTAATACAAGCACTGATTTCCGGTAAATTAATGTTTTACGAAATAAATCGTAACTAAGTTTGCCTTTTTTGCTCAACAAATATCAAGGAACTATACAATCATTCAACAAAAGTTTTTTTGGTCGTAAAACATCTGGTTAAGTTTGCGATCGTGAATAATAATTTTAAAAGTCTGTTTTAAATGTTTTGAATCCATATATTTTTTTAGAGGGAATGCAATAAAGCAATACGCTTTTTAGTAGATCCTCGGACACGGCATCAAGTGTGGTAACGCTTTCTTTTTTATTTGAACCCTTTGCTTTTCTCTTGCACATGTTGGGACCGTGGGACCATGGCATGGTACCAAACAATTAACAAAATGGGATTCGCAGAATTGGCGTTTTTGATCAATATTACTATAATTGAACTAAGAATCAAAATTCATCCAACTTAAAGCCTTACGTAATTTGCAGTAATACCTATTTCATTTAATGAAAACCAAAATACACTGCCGCGACGTTATACTGCTCGTCTTACTTTTAAAGTCATATAATACAAAATTGAGCGAGAAAAAAAACTGTCAAAGTTAATAGGTATTTATTTATCGATCTTTACAGAATAACCCTTCAATATGAAGCGAAATAGACCTAGTGGATTCCAGCAAAGAAAAATCAAGAAATCAAGAGAAGTTGAGCGCGAATCCTTATCTGGATCAATTTTGAAGTATGTTGCACTTTCGGCTTCAACACAGCAAAGTGTTGAAAATGATCTACTTGATGAAACATATGATTTAAAAAGACAGTGCCAAAATGCATTGGTTGGAGTAACGTTGGGAAGAGAGCCTCACATACAATATGAAAGACAAGTTGAAGAAGATCAACATCAAGAAGAATATGACCAAGGAAAAATAAAGAATAGCGACAATGATGAAGAATTGGAGCAAATTGATTATGCAGCGGAGATACATGAGACAATTCGTTTCGATGTTGCTACTTGGCCAACACCAATGTCTGATGATTTGAGAGTTGAAATTGTTAAAACGGGAAGTGAACCCTATCAAAATAGAGATGGCCCATTTTTAGATACTGTCCAAAGATCTGGAGCTAAAATAAAAGGAAAGAGCCGACATTTCAATTCAGAATGGTTTTATAAAGCGTTACCAAATGGAGAAAAAGTACTTAGAAAATGGATGGTATACTCTCCAATAAAAACCAGTTTATATTGTTTTTGCTGTAAACTGTTTACGCATCATGATGAAACAAAACATCATCAGAGTTTTGCCAACGGGTTTAACTCATGGTGGAAATTGAATCCTAAAGTGTCTGAACACGAGAATTCTGAGAACCATGTCTCCTGTTTTGAAAAATGGAAACTTTTGGAAAATGGATTGAGGCTGCAAAAAACTATCGACCATGAACATCGAATGGTCGTGGACCAAGAAAAAAAGAAGTGGCGTGAAATTTTGAGTCGCCTTTTAGATGTTATTATTTTCCTGGCACGCCAAAATCTTCCTCTTAGAGGGCATAGAGAGGGGGTTTCATCAGACAATAGAGGGAATTTCTTAGAATTGGTTAATCTATTGTCCAAATATGACCCAGTGCTAAAAGAGCATATGCTAAGAATTGAACATGCTATCGCCTGTACAAAAAGGAAACGGGTAGATTCATATTTGTCCAAAGACATTCAAAATGAGTTCATCAGCCTATTGGGGAAACAGGTGAAAAATAACATTGTAGACGACATAAAAAAAGCTAAATATTTCGGAATTATGTTCGATAGCACTCCAGACATATCACATGTTGATCAGATGAGTTATGTAATAAGATATGTTCATATTCATGGCGATCAAGTTGAAGTTAAGGAATCATTTCTCGGTTTCTTCCCTATAGCCGGAAAGACTGCAGTCGAACTTACTGAAAATATCCTTACGCAGCTCGAGAGTGATAACTTGGATATACATCTATGTCGGGCTCAAGGTTATGATAACGCTGCAACCATGGCAGGAGTTCATGGTGGTGTACAAGCAAAAATCAAAGAACACAATCCTAAAGCGTTGTTCATGCCTTGTGCTAATCAAATAAGGTAAAAAGACCAGTAGAGACAAGATGGAGTGCTCATTACGACGCTGTTAAACCACTGAAAAATAATTTTGAGAAATTTGTAGCAACACTCGAAGACATGTGTGATCCCAGCAGCAGTAGAGAAAACGTCGACACAAGAGAAGCAGCATCCACACTCTTACCAGCTTTGTGTGACTTCAGTTTTTTATGCTATCTTTCTTTTTGGTGTGAAGTCCTAGAAGAAGTTAACCAGACACAAAAGTATTTACAAACATCTGGGCTATCGCTGGAAAAGTGTGTCATAAAAATTAAAGCCCTAAAAATTTTTCTTCAAAGCCAACGTATCCAAATAGTCAAAAGAGCTATTTCCTTCGCAACTGAAACATGTGAGGCCTTGGATATTTCGATTGAAAAAAGAGGAAGGAGGAGATTCTGAAAACGTATGCCAGGAGAAACGGCCCAAGATGCTGGGCTAACATTGCCAGAAGAGCTACAGAGAGCTATGTTAGAGTGTCTTGATCGATTTTACGGAGAACTAGACCATCGTTACAGGGCAATGGATGACATTCTCATAACATTTGGTGTTGTTCAGCTTAAAACTCTGCTTACGTCAACAGAAGAAGAACTTCGTTGTATAGTTCAAAACCTGACAAAAATCTATGATGAATTTTCTGAAGACGATATGATTTTGGAAGTTTTACGACTGAGGCGCCACTTGGAAGCCGCCAGCATTTCCTTCCAAGAAGCGGTCCAATGGACTACCTTGGAGCTTCTAAAATTCATAATTAAATGGGACTATTCTGAGTCGGTTCCCAGTCTAGCGCTATGCCTAAGATTTTTTTTAACAATTTGTGTTTCAGTGGCGTCTTGTGAAAGGAGTTTTTCAAAATTGAAATTAATTAAGTCATATCAACAATGAGCCAAGCGCGACTTACTAACCTATCTATATTGTCCATCGAAAAGGACAGAAAAGTAAATTTTGACCATGTGATTGACTATTTTAGTAAAATAAAATCACGTAAGCACGTTTAGTAGGTATTTGTTGTTTTATTTTGGGGTGCTCAATAGAAAGTCGCCCCGGGTGCCAACCCATGCTACGCCGCCGCTGTGCACCATCAAAGACTGGCAACTTAATTTGCGGCAACTTTATAGGTACAGGAGGTATTGAAGAATTAAAAACTGAGTTTTCGTTTAATAAGCACTTCGCGGCAGCCATATTAGAATAATAATGTTCTTCATATGATTCCCTATACTCTAATTGAGCAGTACAATCTTCCTCGTCTACTAATTGTTCTATTTCGCTTTGAATATCATTAAAATTTTGAAAAATAAGCGTTGCCGACTGTGTGCGTAACTCTAAATCAAGTTTCTGATTCGTACTTATATCTACGTTTTGTAATTTACTAAGAAACTTTTCGAATATCGTTAACCTGCCTTTAAGAGTGCCTCGTTGTCTTTTTAGATCAACGAGACGGTTATTCGAATTTGAAGTGCTAGCTAAGCGAGGAGATTTCGGCCTATCTAGATATTTCGACTTATCCCTGACTGTAACGTTTTCGGCAGGTACCTGATACGCCTCATCATCACTCATTTTGGAGAATATGAAAGACAAAAGTACTCACAGTTAGACACCACGTGGCACGGTGACCTGGCGATGTCGAAGCGTAACTGAAAGTTATAAAACACGGTATTAACACGGGAAAAGATACGGAAGAAGGAAGGAAAGTACAACCTGATGGCTTCGACCGCGGATCAGCTTGATTTCTCGACTTCAATTCCACGTTGTCATCGATCGCTGGTTCTTCTTCGTAGATCGGCTCTGGAGGAGCACTTGTTGGCGTTTCTAGCGTGTATTTGTGTTCGTGTTGGTTCTCGGGTTCGCAGGACTCTTCAATGATTCGTATAATTTTAATTTAAACGTATAACGTATATTTATTATAATTTTATTTAACAGAGCTCTTCAGTTCCGACATGGATAGCGAATATAAATCAGGTGAATGAGTGAATGTATCGAATAGAACGGTGACTGCGCCGAGGTTCACTCCATAGTTCATTCTTCCGTTCATTGCTTCAATGTAGTTCAGACTGGTTCCGCTACCCGCTCACAGATGGCGCGACGTTCGTATTGGGTGCGTGAACACTACTCTATGAATTTGAACCTTATTTGTTCTATTTATATTGAAAAGTGACATAAGCATCTGTCAGCCCACTTCGTCTTATTAAAAATCAGACTATAGGTACCAAATATATAAAAGCTATTTCATGAACAGCCAATACTGCAGTCAAATAACCATTACATTGATTTACACGAGTCATTTTATCAACGGACGTAAGACGGGAGCTTATTATTACATCCGAATTGTATTTCATCGTAGCGAGATGAGGGACCGGCGATACGGGCGCCAAACTTATGTCATCTGTCAAAATACATGTTAACAGTACGACGAACGGTAGATGAGTGGGCCCGATAACACAACATGAATAATATTATACAGACGATGTGACAAGCCCTGCTACCTGTCATTTTACGACATTGTTTATGTACGGCTAATGATATGGCTCATTTGAATACCTTGGTGGTCTGGATGGATAGAAAAAACTGCATAGTTTATTTATGGACAGCAATGTTTTGTCTGAAGAAATTCTCAGCACTTTTGCAACTGGTCTCATGTATGCACCATAGGTACAAAGAGAATAATGCCATAGGTATTCGTGAGGCTGAATCTTTATCCAACCATAACCGATGCCATAACTTAGATTGATACGAGACATTTTCTCCACACTTGAGCGTCAATCAATTTCTATAAGTACCTAACGCTTGTGGAAAATGTTTTTTTCTAGTTAGAGCCCTAAAACACCAGTAGGTATATCTCTAACGCTTATAAGATTATTTTTTTCTAGCTAGAGCTATAAGTCTAAATCACCTGCCCCTCTAGACCAGTGGCTCGTCTACAAGCGTTCCTTCAAATCGCTACGCTTCATGTATGGAAATGACATAAGTCACGTGATCTACATAGCGACTTGTAGGTAATGTCATTTCCATACATTGTGAAGTCTATTCTATTCGATTAGCGTTCATGCCACTTGTCTAGGGGTCCTGTAGGTATGTTTACCTAATATTCTGTGTTGAAATTATCTATTAAGCAAATTATTTTAAAAACTTTATTAATGTGCAAATCGTCCTCGAAGTTAGCATAGTGCTTTTTGTGGTAGGTAACCTGCTTGAGACTTGGCGCCGTTTCACTACAGTGATAAATTGCTACTAGGTACTACTGTCTACTAGAAACAGTAGGTATATTTTTCAGTAGTTATATATACTTAGGTGTGCAAGAGCCAGAGAGCTTTATTTAATTTCCACGGTCCAACTCGAAAATAATTAACAATCGGGAAACTAATCAGTAGTTATATTAAGTGAATGCGGACGATAATTGAATAAGAATTTACGAGAACATTGTTTACAAGACTCCGTGCCAGAGGGCAGCGACGGTACATTAGCGCGGCCTTTCGAAAATCGAATAAGGAATAAGAAAAAAAGGCGGGAACGAAATAATTATGCACGTTCCGTTCCGTAATGGGCATCGCGCTACCGTTTCGCTTTAATAGCTCGCTTGTTCTGAGAATTTAATTACGCTCGCAGCGCGCCCAGATTAGCTGGCCGCGCGTTCCGTTTTGTTAATAACTCTAATAATGGATGACGCCTGCGAACCTCGCCGCATTAACTTTTAATTCCCATTTATAGAGCTATTTTTATTAAAACGATACATTATATCATGAATAGTCAAAGGCATCGTTGTAGCACTTTGTTACAGCTGTCATAACATAATCTTCTAAGTGTGTAGAATATATCAATATTATTAATAATTCAATAACGAGCTTCCAAAAACAAATTGTCTAACCGATAAGACATTGGGCCCGACGCAAACAAAACATAAAACGATTCAGCCTTAATAAGAACCGGGGTCCAGAGATGAACACAAAAGAAAAAGATAACCGCCTATTGTTTTTTATCATGTTGTCAATATCGCGCGGCCAAATTTTCAATATTGGAATGCCACGATTCGCCAATAAGAAGCGGGAAGAATTGATTTATTGTCCAATTAGCGTCGGTCAGGTGTGCCAACTGCCAAGATAGCATCAGGCTGGCCAACCTAACTCGGCTGCAACTACTATTTATTTTGGCGCGTTCCATTTTAAATGGCATATTGGAATCAAAAAAGAACCTTTACACCATGCTGGCTGCGTCTTGCGCAGGGTGAATTTGAAATTCAGATCGCAGCCCTCGCTTGCTTAAGTGGAAATCGATTTGAATTAATTGTAGTGTCTGGTTTTTTGTAGGCAGGAACTTTAATTTGATAGAAATCAATATCGACGGTCAATAAATATATAACATACTACTTAGCTGTGCCCGCGACTTCGCACACGTGGAATTTTGCAAAATCTTTTTGCTAAAATAAAAGTAGCCTTTGCTACTCCTTATAATATCAGCTATCTGCCAGAGAACGTCCCGTCAAAATCGGTCCAGCCGATTCAGATTTTAGCCGGTACAAACAAACAGACAAAGATAAAAAAAATGCCGGTACCGGTATAATTTCATATGCATTTAGTAAAAAGCTGTTATTTTGTCATTACAAGCAGTCACTTTAATTTTATTCATGTGTAATGAATGATAGATAAGATTAATCAAGAAAAAGATTGTTTATTGAACGTGGCCATGATTTGGCGAAACAAAACAAAAGGCGGTAATCAAACAGTGTTAATAAAGGACTAACACACGACCGAGGGGCGATGGGATTTCATTTAGCGAGTGAGCGCGTTAATAGCCGCTCGATAGCTGCGTATCGCGTTACATGGGGACGCGATTTAGTAGCCAGATACAATCTACTTATAATGGCTTTTGCTGCGATCACAATGATTTTGTGAGAAGTCAAATGTTTGTGAATAAAAAAAGCTAGCTATTAAGAAGTCTCTGCTTTTAAAAAATGCCTCATAAAAAAATATATCGAAATGGCATTTTTTAATTTTTACTTCATTTATAACTGGAACAACAGAGAAAAATAGAATGTGCCAGATAGAATGGCAATGGCTCACTTACCCTTTGTTCAATTATTAGAAACTGGGTGAAATATGAGTGTACTATACCTGTATATTACCTACCTATCCCTCGGGATTAGGTAATAGTCAGTTCCTGTATACACGGCGAAAAGGTTCACCACCTGTCACATTGGGTTCTGACTATCCGGTGAAACGTGGGCTTTGAGTTGGTTAATACCTCCACAATGTGGTGGTGTATGGCCACTCAAGCCTCTGACTACCCCCGAATGGGGATAAAAAGTCGTGACGTTACACATTATACCTGTATATTCTTCATCGGGATTAGTACCTACAGGCGTTTGATTATTAAAAACCGACAAAATAATTTAATAATTTAGGTCCTGAAGTTGTTTGAATGTCCGGTCCGGAGGTTTAAATAGAGTACGATCACAGGTACGGTGCTTTACAATACTCGCGGAGCGATTGAAATGCGGGTAGTCGATACATTCCGGTAACGTTTGACGTAACGCGGTCAGAGCGTCATTTGCTATTGAGCGCTCGACCGGAGCGGACCGCCCGAGATGACACTGAATATTATTGCAATTGAATAAAGTTATCTATAGAACTTGGACTGTTGTGATTTGATACTTTGAATTTATTGATCATAGGTATTTTTATTTTAGTTTCGTTAGGTAGGAATAATTTTTAATAACTATAACTTACAAACAAGAGTACCTACAAGTATTTTTATAGTTTGTAAGTTAAAATCTATGGGAATGAGATAACTGTCGTTCAGTTCATTACGTGACTTATTTCATTTCCATACATAGAGAGAGGGACGGTTATTGTAGAGTTCGGAAATTATTATGATGTGTGTTTTAACTCCCAAAAATAAACCGTATTCAAGTTGACAGACACGATTTTCCAGCTCTCCATCGCATTAACCATACCCTCTATTAAATAGTAAAGTCGCTACACGCTAGAAAAAGACAGCAATACGCCGCTCTCGAACAGGTTCCCCGCAATAAATGTGCGGGAAAGAAAGAGACGTAGTAATAGCCGGAAATTAGCACTCGTCTATCTTTCATTTTACACCCCAAATTTTCTTATTCCAATTTCCTCTCGGCACGAGAGACCCCATTTTACGGGCCGTAACTGAGTTATTTGCAGTCACGCAAAAATATTCCGAATGCCATGAATGTAGAGTTTAAGTTGGGTTTGAGTGTTGTTAGCGAGTTGTGTCGTTTTGACGACGGGTGTGCTATAGAACACTCTGTCATTTGAAATGAGTCATTTTCTGATAAGAATGCCCTATTGGTTGAGACGTGTGGTGCGCGGCTCGCGCGGCCGATAATGCCATTTCCGAACGTAGATAGCGAATAACTTGGGTGTCGGTTTTTGCAGTGGAGTTTTAATAATAAAGCATAGGGGGAGACGGCCGAGATATGGAAATGAGCGTGTGGAGGAGAGGAAATTTGAATTTATACACCAGCTAGTTTTATTCATGAGGGTGCGCGTCGCTCGCTCGCCGAGATTATAAAGAAATTTTCATACGAATAATGATGTCTATTTTATTTTACTTTATTTTTGCTGGCAATTTCGGCGGTGTTAGGGGTGAATTGGGAGTTTGATTAATGAATAGAGATGGATGATTGGTAATTAACAACCTGAACAGCCTTTCCTGTTACATTTTTTGGACGCTTTCTCTCCAGGTTTGGTCAATAAATGATCTTTTCAAGCTTTCGAACACAGCAACATGGAGTTTTTCAAAAGGCATGTTAACGGATCCTTAATGGTTGAAACCGCGTCTGCTATCCTTACCTAAGCCTTAATCTGTAAGTGCCCAAGGCCTAAACAGAATAAATGGTTTGACTTTGTTTTTGAGTAAGTTGCAGATGTCTTGGGCAACTGTTATCACTTACCGTCAAGGGTATATTCGTGTGTCTATCTAGGCAATAAAAAAATGGGACAAGACTTTTATACCCATGACTACAATCCATAAAATCCAAACATCAGGTGTTGTCGAAGCTTCTTTCATTGCGTGGGAAGCACCAAGCCGTCACGATTGCGCGACCTCAAGGCTCTATGCGATCATTTCGGGCCATTTGCCCTGAAGGCAAGCTATACAGGTGCGGTCAGTCGGTCATGTATGTAGCTTTATTGTGCTTTTGCCGAATGCCGTGGGAATGCGCTTTGTGACAATAGAGTGTAACGAAATGAAGTTAAATGAGAAAAATAAATAGATAGAGCCTTGGGTAAGGTTGGTAGCAAAGTTAGGAAGTATACAGAATGAATACTCATACTAGATTTATTGGGAAAATGGCAACTGTTTTGAAGTCAGAATGGAATAAACATAATATGACTTATTGTGCTGGCCTTAAATAAAAGCATACCAAAGTAGGTACCTACTCTGTGACAAAAGGGATGGGAGGTGTGATTATGATAATGTGAACAATCTATATCTATTTGAATGATTGAATGAACTCTACGTATGAACCTTTTTTCTCAAAAACGATATTTACTAGTTCCATAAATTGATTCAGCCAGCTGAGTGTCGCTAGTGTCGATTTATTGATTTCTATATTTAAAATTGTAGGTCCTATTTTGACCACCCGGCGAAATAAGTTTGTGGCACTGTAAAGGCCCTTATCAGAATCTTCAGATGCCTAACTTTTATCCACCATATTTATTTGGTGGATATAAGTTATCTGATGGTTCTGAAATAGGCCCTAAATTAACTAAAATTTTAAATGACATTTGTTAGGTATCGAATCAAGGAACGAATAATATTTTACACCGTTAATATTTTTTTCACAATTCTACGAATACTTTTACGCGTCCACACAAAAAGTTTAGAGATCATAAATAATAACAACAACAATACAAATTTTTATCGTCCGAAAGCGTCCATTGCACAGGTGGAAAAAAATCAAAAATAGATTCATTCATAAAAGGTTCATTCATGAATGAGTGAATGCAAAAAATGTCCACAAGTGGACTGCCTACATTCATGTATTGTGTGAAGTTAATCTTAACGTCTTCATTATTATCCCGTGGGATTTCTGAATGTGATGATGAATTTATTTTTATATTCCATAACTTACACACAAAAGGCTCAAGAGATCATAGAGTTAGAACGTGTTAATTAAGTTTGCAGATTACACAAATTAATCAAACATTAAATTTAAAGTTTAAAATCACTTAAATTCTTGTTATACCTATTGATACGAATTTTAGGTAATAATCTGTTTCAACAAATTATAGTCTAATCGCTCAATCTTGATCGTTGTCCGTCTTCAAGCCGTCAAGCCAATGAGAATGAGTTTTTAGAAATCAGATTACTAGCTTTAAAATATTTGTCAATAATCCTTCAATTCTAGAAACAGTGTCGTCAAAATACGCTCTGTAATTGGCCCCGCAGTAATACTTAGTTATCTCGAATTCCAGTTATAAGATCGAAACTCCGGTAGCTTCCTAATTAATCTGTGCTCGTAATGATCTTTATAAGCACCCACCATGTGTCGGCCTCGGAATATTTTTGTCCAATTAACTTGTTACATTCTCGCTTCCGAAAATGTCTACCATAGTTGTGAAAAAAATCAAAGGACCGTTCCCCGAAACTCGACCATTATCGACCGTTACCTCCCAAATAGAGTGCGATCGAAACTCGAGATAAACCCCTTCACGTGGACTCTACTAATTGGTGCAATAAATTTGGAACAGCGCGACAACTCAGAAAACCCATTACTTGCCCATCTCGGCCCTTGTTTGGACCTAAGCCTTCCGACCTGTCATAGACCCGACTTACCGGCACACTTCGGATATTCTGTCAAATTCGATTTTATCCAACAATCGAATTTCGTCTCTATCGGCCCCAATTAAACGGACGAACGCGACTAGATTCGATTCAACCGAATCGAACGTAATAAAGAAACGTCAACTCGTTTAAATTCCATTTTTGAATTTAAAAAAGTTCAGACAGGATGCACAGGACACTCGACCTTACGGCTATTGTTTAAAAATAAAAATCACTAATGAGGAGCGCTCGAAAATGTGACGTGCCGGTGACAAAATGTTGAAGGGATATCGATTTTGGACATTGTAAATCGAATCGTAATGTAATTCGTTAAAGCAGAATTTCGATCATGGTATTTATGTTGAATCGGTATCGTTAATATAGAGTCGTCGGGAGCGCGCACCCGTTTGTACCCGCGTCATGCGGACGGACGCTTTTTGTCGTTTTTAATTATATTTATTGTTCTCGTTATTTATTTATTGTTTTCTGTTTTGTACCGTTCTCGCTACCGTGCGTGCATTTTAACGATTTCGGCGGAGATAGCGGACGCATCCAAATTAGGCCGAATGTGGTTTGGCAGGATGCAAATGTTCTACTTTGCATACGCTCGCACAAAAACGTCCCCATCGATATTCCGAATGAACCCGAATGAAAACATCATTAAACGCTATGCAAATGACTATGGAAGGCTTTTTATTCTTGAATTCATTATACATAAAATCTTACCGATAAATCAAAATCCTTGAATATCTAATAGGTTAGTAGGTATTTATTATTTTTAAGTCGTCATCAAAGTAATAACCAACAGAATCTACAATCTACTTACCTACCTACTTATTGTTAAAGCCCGTACAATTGCATCGTTATTTACCGATAATTGTTTATAAAAACCGGAGAAAAGTAACACTAAAGTGTATATTTGCAAACAAAGGCCCGTCAATTGTATCCAATAAAATCGACGAGATGCCTCGTCACTCGATACCCGGACAATGTGGAGAAATGTCAAGAAATTCCAGTGCCCCAGCCTGATAACTGTGACATTCTTTTTTTGAATCAATCTCTTCTTATTTGTCCATTGCTGGTTCTAAATTTGAAAATGTAGGACATTTACCCGATGAATGGCCCAATTCGTTATTACAGGTAATAATTCAAAAATCTTAATCGTTTTAAAAGTAACTCGCTGTGGGCAGTCCTCGTCATAACATTGGGTTTATAATGGTGCGCAACTTTTCAATTTTCTAAGAAGCCTACCTACACCAATAATATTTTGCAAACTCTAGTTGCATATGGACGTAAACTGCTTTGATAATTGAAATATGTATATAATAGGTAGGCAAACAAAATTAGCTGTGCTGGTTTATGGTTTAACATTTTGTTTTATATCAAATGAAAAATACTTTTTTTCTTGCCAGACAAATACACCAACTGTCTGGTCCCAAACTAAGCATAGCACAAGCTAAACATAGCTTGTACTATGGGTACCGTAAAATGGACTGGGGGTGATCCCAGTGACACCCAGACCAGGGCAAATTACGAAAAGGCCGTTTCCGAAATTTATCTCTGGCGGGAATCGAACCCGCAACCACCCGAAGCAGTGAGCCGACAAGCCAACGCTTTAACCACTGCGCCAAGAGGTCGTCATTTCTAAAATAATTTCAAGTATCAAAACGATTTCATCGCTATACAAGTGAACAAGTTTAGTTTCAATTAAGAATGAATGAACGAAAGAACGACAATGACTCGGCGGGTTGCGAAGGTTGCTCTTCATAGAACTACGGGGGACTATTAATTTTTGTCAATAAATGGCTACTGTCTGCCACACTGTCTGGCCTTTTTGGAGAGAGAAGAGATGTTGGCATTAAATAAAATACAAAATTAATTGTATAAGAACTTACAAACATACCTATCCCGCTGAGAGCGTCGCGTCGCTAGTGTCGATACAAGATTAATATAATATACCCAAGGAATTTATACGTTTACACCTAATATACCTACTAAGTATAATAATGGTTAATATTCTACAAAAAAAAAAAAAATCTAAATCGATTTTTCCGTTCAGGCGCTATGATGCCACAGACAGACACACAGATACACACTTCAAACTTATAACACCCCTCTTTTTTCGTCGGGGGTTAAAAACACATTAGGTATAGTTCAAAGAAACACAAGTTTTCGAAATTAAAACAAGAATGACAGCGTCACTTTTCCACTTTCCCGCCAAAAAGCGCAGCCATAGTTTATACAAATTATGTTTTTAATTACGATGATATTTATTCGGCCAGAATTCTCAGTGGCCAGACTCGACAGAATTCACGAATTTTAATTTGGACTCGGTGTGTTTATGTGATACCTTGCGGTGATACCAGCGTGTTCCTGGTAGTATTTTAATTGCGGTTATTTGGCGAAATGACTGATTTTTATGTAAAGGGCATAACTTTTATGTTCAATTCTCGAATGTTGATCCTATAAACTATAATTCTATATTTTGATTTTATCTGTGTATAGGAGGTACCTACTTGTTATTTTGTATAAAAATTAAGGCACTTAACAAACTATAATGCAACTATTTTTAATATCCTCACATTTAATTAAAAATCCATATCAATTTTAAAAGACGTTACCTTTAACTAAGGTAACCAGAATTCGACAAAAATGTTATCAAGAAATCTCTTTCTTGAACTATTCCTATCAAGGCGCATTTTGTGATTATTATAATTTATAGACTACTTAACTGTTTAACGACACATTTAATAAACTAAACATGTTTCAAATAGTATAAAATTTCACCCGCCCACAACATCGAAGCGACGCACAGTGGCCGGATTTCGGGGCTTCCCTTTCATAGGATTTTTGAGAATTAAAATGTGTGTTTTGCTACATTTAAGTACACAGTCTCGTTGATAACATCGTAATATTAAATTATCTAGTAGTCACGGATTTTTTATTAGCTATTAACACCATGAAATATGGATTTTTAGATTTCAGATGTATGGAAATGGAATTTGTTTTCCTTATAACTTTTTTGTGTTTCGAGTTGTAAAGCTGAAACTTTTTTGTATTGTTACTGAGTTAGTAGCCAAGCCATATGACCTTTGACCTTGACCCGGGACGGTCCTATTCAAGAGATATGATTTTTTGAAAAATGACTGTTTGGTGACATTTATTCAGGCAATTTATGTTCAAATAATGAGTGTAACAAGCCTTTTTATGTGAATTATTGTTACTGAATCAACTCTACTACTACGACTAGATTGACCTGGACTAAGAAAATCCCAGTTATAAACATAAAAATAAAATAAAACACATTTTTTATGACTAATATTCAATATTCCATTGAGTTACACATAAGTAGTACAAAACCTACACATTTTGACTAGGTAGGTAGCAGTTGTCACTACCTGCCCCCATTGTCTATTATTTGTTCCACACACAGGTGTCACCAAATGTCAGGTTTCACTAATTAGGGGTATTAGGGATTAAGGATCGTCTAATCATTGTGTTGTTATTGTAGGTGAATGTTTGGCATACAAGATTCCTGGAAATATTTATTGTTTGTTCCATACACAGATGTCACCAGATGTTTCGGTTTCACCAATTAGGGGTATTAGGGATCACAATTTGGCTTCATCTGATAGTTGTTTATGGTGAAGTTTACTTATCTTAGGTCTAAAACTTGATAAGAATGGGTCAGAAGACATTAATACATTGAGGATAATATCCTCATTTGTTGCGATTCTGCTGAATTTACGCGTGTGGCACGCTCAAAAATTGTTGATATCTTTATTGCGTGCTTCAGAGGCCTCTTCAGGGAGTTTACCGATTGGGATAGTTATTCTGCTTAATTATATCAGCACCATGCATGAGTAGTTTTTGTACGCTAAAGGACATATACTACCATGCATATAGCTCGACATATTTATGAGCTGTTGCAGCACAATATTGCCGGAACTTTTCCACGTCAATAAACTCTCCACAAGAGACTACCTGAAGACCTGAAGAATAACTGCAAATCTTCTGATCAGCTCTTCATCAACACCAGTTATCTATGCAGTTGCTTCGGGATTTTCAAAAAAACTTCGTGCAGTGTTCCCATCATTTATAGTACCTGCACCTTGTTTAACTATGTCCACGTTGAGACCCGTTTCATACCGAAAATTTTCATGGATAGTTTTCTTTTAAGTTATAAACAATATGTTCGTTTCAAGAATTTTGCTTCATAAATACAAAAACGTCGAGATTTTAAACCAGACTATCCATACTGAACAAGTCAAAATTGTTAAAGGAGAACATTTAGGATACGAAGTAGTTATTATAAGTGAAACGAAATAAAGGTACTCTCGGCATTTATACTGCTTTCATTTAGAACCCTAAGTCATTTCCAGGAATCTTGTATGACAAACATTCACCTACAATAACAACATAATAATTAGACTTAATATTTAATCCCTAATACCCCTAATTAGTGAAACCTGACATTTGGTGACACCTGTGTGTGGAACAAACAATAGACAATGGGGGCAGGTAGTAGCAACTGCTACCTACCTAGTCAAAATGTGTAGGTTTTGTACGACTTATGTGTAATATTGAATATTAGTCATAAAAATGTGTTTTATTTTATTTTTTTGTTTTATAACGGGAATTTTCTTAGTCCAGGTCAATCTAGTCGTAGTAGTAGAGTTGATTCAGTAACAATAATTCACATAAAAGGCTTGTTACACTCATTATTTGAACATAAATTGCCTGAATAAATATCACAAAACAGTCATTTTTCAAAAATTCATATTTCTTGAATAGGACCGTCCCGGGTCAAGGTCAAAGGCCATATGGCTTGGTTACTAACTCAGTAACAATACATAAAAGTTTCAGCTTTACAACTCGAAACGCAAAAAAGTTATAAGGAAAACAAATTCCATTTCCATACATTTGAAATCTAAAAATCCGTATTTCATGGTGTTAATAGCTAATAAAAAATCCATGACTACTAGATAAATTAATGTTACGATGTTATCAACGAGACTGTGTACTTAAATGTACCAAAAAACTCATTTTAATTTTTAAAAATCCTATGAAAGGGAAGCCCCGAAATCCGGCCACTGTGCGACGGCCCTTATATCGTCTTTTTGTCACGACCGGTCCCTTCGGAACCTTATCAAATTAAGAATTGTCTCAAAACCGACCAGTTCTTTGGAAATGTTCCTTTATATTCAAAAAGACAAGGTTCCAAGTGTTGTCGAGTGTCGATCTCGAAATCCGGTAGCCCAAAGTAATTTGTGAAATTACTTTCTTAGAATTGGAGTCAATTAAAGAGTGCATGTCGCTCGCTGGCGATTTCCGACAAACTGGATTGTCGATTTGGTTTTTTCAAGAATGTTTGTAAAGGTGTAGGGTTTGGAGATAACGGAGAAAGGACATTGGCGAGTAGAGGGTTGAAGCAAAAGAATTGGTGAAGATTAACCGACAAGTTTTACAAAGCATTTTTATAAACAATAGTGATTTGTAATGCCTGTGCAAGTCGACCATAACGTTCTTCTTTGGGGGTAAATGGTTCCTGGAAGAAACACTTTCATCAGTAGTACGGCCTGTACGGCAGGCCCCCCAGACCTAGACTGCCACTCCTTTATTGCCCTCCCAGGGGCCAGGCCAAAAGCAATGATTTGCTCATCCCTCCCTTCCTAAGATAAAAGCTGGATACGATCATGGTTATAGTTAACAGTCCCTAGGAGAAAAAAAGTACCAGGAGACCATCACTCTTTTGGAGCTAAATGAGTTTTGAAAACTGGTACAAATGTAATTTGCTGAACGACTGTAAATAATGATTTTGTCACTGAATAGCCTCCATTTCATTCTTAAATAAATAAATACCGCCTGGCCCGAGACATTAGTTGGATATAATCAACCAATAGGTTATAAGTATGAAATACAATTTCTGTATGTAATAATATCGGTAATGTTATTGTGCGAAACAATAAAATGTGTAACAATGACTTTATTACTTATTGCTGTAAGTTACCGTTCACATAATGTTAATATCAATAATATACTTAATAGCTTGAGGTGCATTGTTTCCACTAACACGTAGGTATTTATATTGTGGATCGAGTCATAATGGGCTCCCCTCTCTTGATATACTCACATATTTACTTTAGAAAGTGCTTAAAGTTTTTTCTAAGTATGTAATTTAAGTAATATTGCTTTTTACCCGACTGCGATACAGAGAAACAGAGAGTACCTAGGTATTCAATTAGTTGGATGGAAATTAGAGGTGGGGGCCATATGGAAGCAGCATAATGGTGCCAACGTACAAATTGCTGGTTAAAAGTTAGCTTTTAAATGCCGCTATAGGCAGGTATTGTTCACTAAAAGCAGTATATTAAGTAACTGTTCTTACCTCCGTTTACGAACAGAGCAGCTCTAGACTAGGTCTGGACTTTACTTACAAAATAAAAAATGAAATATGCCAACAACTATGTCATTATAATTATTATTGTCTTCTATTTAATATCAAATATACTGACACTACCTATCGCCAATTTAAATAGTAAAACGTTAAAGGCAGAAAGGGACAAGTATATCGGCATGCGTAATTGTTAAGCTAACAACTTTAATCGTTAGTTGATAACGATCTATTGGCTAAAAATGATACGGACAAAAACTGGCCGGTGCGGCCGCTACCGAGAACCGGCCGGACTAATTAGCGAATGGCCGAGTACACAGTTAGTCCGCAACACTTGTATCTGAAGGAGCGACAGCATAAAGAGCTCCTTTTTTTTTTCTTCCACTAATGTGGTGTGCCTGATAGGATTTTAGATACAAATACTCCTTTAGTGTGGGGATGAATTTCCAAAAACAGAAGGTTTAATGTGAATTAACATATTTACAAGTAAAAAAAAACCGGCCAAGTGCGTGTCGGACTCGCACATAAAGGGTTCCGTACCACCGTAGAATAAAAACGTCAAAAGTACCAAGTTTCGTATATGGGGACACCCTTTATTTTTAAATTTATTTTATTTATTTTTCTATAGGCTACGGTAACTGCTTAACATCAGGGGCCCGTACGCTTTTTTGCCACCGCAGTCCTATAAAAAAAATAATAATAATAATTTAGTATTTGTTGTTGTAGCGGCAACAGAAATACACATTCTCTGAAGATTTCAAGTCTCTAGCTATTAGGGTTCGTAAGATACAGCCCGCTGACAGACAGACAGACGGACGGACAGACGGACGGACCGCGTAGGCTTAGTAATAGGGTCCCGTTGGCACCCTTTGGGTACGGAACCCTAAAAATTACGTAGTTAAAGTTAGAATTATGGATGTTATTGATTTTGTTTATCATTTGTATCAGTGATTTTGAAAATTCATCTCCTAAGAGGTATAAATAGGGGATGAAAGAAAAATTCCATCCAGCACACAGGTAATCGCCTAAATCAATTAGTGCGAAAAATATCTGTGTCGTAATTATCGTAAATTATATTGTTTTGCGGACGCTACCTCACTATACGTAATAGGTGTACATTCGCGCAGCGGGGAGCTACGTGGAAAGCTGCGCGGGCGCGCGTCAACGAGTATGGCCACAGTAAAAGTCGGAGTTCTGTCTTTTTGTTAACGCGTCGCCATATCGGCGGCATTACTCATTTCGAAAGCATGGGTTATAGCGTGGAAACTGACGACCGCTGAACGGAATATGGACATAAAAACCGTGGAAATAGGAATTAATCGATGGTAGAAAATAAACTTTATTTAAACATTGTGTAACAGGCCTAAGTGTTCAAAACGTAGGTACCTGCCTGCTTGTTGGTGTATTCGTGAACACTCATTTGGGTGCCAATTAAACAGAAATGGAGATGTTTGTGTGGTTATGTACATGTGTTAATTAAAACCTTTTACAATCATACACGTTTACGCAAACAAGAAAATGAGTCATCCTCCTGACCGAATTTCGGCCTCGACGGTCAATCTCGACGGAGACTATAGACATCTGCGCAGGAGATTACCTATAAAGTTCAAGTGTGAGCCCAAGCACTGATGCACTCGCTCTTTCTTCACTCTCATAGCCCGATGGCCGAGTTGGGCAAAATTTAATTGCAATTAATTAATTGAAAATTGCATGTGGTGTCACAATTAACAATTAATTTTGATTTGTTTGTCAATCGCGAACAAATCACAAGTAATTGTTAATTGTGGCATCACCTGCAATTTGGAATTAATTGATCGCAATTACATTTTTCCCAACTCTGCCCGATGGGACGGCTCCGACGGCGACACGTGCTCTCCGAAGCACAGGACGCTGAGCTCAAATTCTCCCTAATGGTCACCCATCTTTGACTGACCTTGCCAAGCGTTGCTTAACCTTCGATCAATAACCGATCAGTGATTACAAGTGGCTATGAGCACCGCGACTTAAACAATACCAGTAATTTAAAAGCTAAATAAATTACTCATTCTTTTCTCAATTGAATACTTTCATGTCGCTACACCACTTTCAATGTAAAAAAAATATACATTTATAAATCCTCGCCTTTCAACCCAATAAACCGAATCATGTCTCGAAATCCTAACGTATAAGGTATAACATCGATCATCGAAAAAATCGATTACGAAGCGCGAATACGAAAAACAAATAAGCATAACTCATCTTACACTGATCGGTATCGATTATTAAAATGGAGAGTGGAATCGATTAATCGCTGAGAAATAATAAAGTAAGCGGGAACGGTTAATTGCTTTGCGCGGATGTAAAACATCGATGCTGATAACTTACTCGATTCGCAGCGAGTGCGGATGATGTGGAGTCGATTTAGAACGATTATAGTTGGATTTTATCGTATGCAGGATTTGTTATTAAAGTACTTCAGGTAGGTGATATTACATGTCTCGATCAAAAGATCCCTACCTAATAGGTAGATTAGGAATGTCTTAATGAGAAGAGAGAATTTTGCATGACTAATAGTTTAATTTTTTGTTTTCTAATTTTGCACGTCACTAGTTGCTCTACAATAGCTCTATTGTGTTATAGTTGCCCGACAATTGCCCAATCAAGTACATTTTCAATAGGGAAATTAAAAAAATGGTTATCTGAAAGGTGTATGTACACTTTAGTGTAAGGGTGAAATCACATTAGCTTTCAATTTAGCGAGTGAAATGAAGATATCCACCGACACTGGAAAGGCGTAAAACAATTTTCATGGACCCTTAGCAGTAACTAACCAAGCTCACGCGCAGGGTTGTCGCAACCGATGCTAACTTCGATAAGGTCTCTTTCTAAGATTATCAAATCTATCTGTAAGGGACAGAGCTATGCTGAGCTTGCTATTTAACTGATTTAGCTATAGATATTTTTAAATAGTGTCGAGTTGGCTCTTTCAGATTTTCTGCAGTTTCTCTATTGATTGGAGTTGACTGATTTTAATAATACATATAATTATGTTTTGAAGGTTTTTTTGCGAGCTTCTGGCACACGTACACCTCTAAAATATTTCTCTCTTGCTCATGAGTTGGATGCGAAGGACGTCAGTTTGTTTATTCAAGTTTCGTTCGTGCAGCAACAAATCCACCCAGTCTATCTCGGTGGTGATGCGTATACGTTAGAATAATATTTTCAGTGGCAGCCCTATAACGGCTTCAATTGGCCGCCTGGCTAAACGCCGTTGCCTGTGGGCTAATTAAAACATCAAGCCAGGAGCGGCCATGTTGCTGCCGACAGATAATCTTTCATATTTTGTCTTGACTGTCAAACGGAGCCTTCGGCGGAAGACTTTATTAAAGCCTAGAGGCAGCAGGTTTTAAAAATATGGTCTGGATACCTGACTATACTCAATGGCTTCATTAGTCCCTGCTTCTGTTAGTCAAACTACCTATAGGAAGGAACATTTATTATGAATCTTAAAAAGAGTGATTGTATTGGTCGAAGTCAGTACCATATCACCTTATTGTTATTACAGAGTTCTCAATTTATTTTTGAACACTCTATCAGTGTTAGATATCACAAAATTAAACACATGATAAACACGAGTTGTGTCTATTTTTACGAAGAACTGTGACATAATTTGTGTTCATCGCGTTCTCTTTTTGAAATTCATATTTTTGGAAAAAGAAAACGACTTTACGTCACTTGATTTTAACTGATATAAAGGAGAATGGTCACTACTAAATCTGCCCATTGTTCTTTGCTATGTAGTTTTTTGTTAGTTGGATTAGGTTGCCCATACCTTCAAAATAATGAAATTATAGGTATCATATCCTCTAGTGACAAGACACAGCGAGTCTTTACCATCTTCACCAATAGCAGCGCAATGATAAATGCCAATTCGCTCTCACGGTAACTTCTGAAATCAATGCCAACCTGGGACATAATTGGGACAGTTGGCGGACGCAGTAAACCTGTTAGACAATCGTCTGGCTAAGATCCTCAGGTGCACTGATGTATTATACAGGGTGAATTTGAAATCATGGGCATCCTTTTAAACGGTGATTCTACACAGGACCCAGAATACTTAGGGAATATTAATCAACAAATCAATTGATAAACATTTATTACCCCGGTAAGGAATAATAGTTTACGGGTTTGCTTATTTGCTTACTTGAGCAATATTTTTTCATCAAAAGATTTTTTTTTATTATCCCAAAATATTCTGAATCATGTGTAGAGTCATAGTTTAAAAGGATGCCCATGATTTAAAATTCACCCTGTATTAGTAGATGTGATACCTTCACACATCGCAATCAATTGTGCTATGAACTTTTATCGCATCACTCGCAATTCGACAATCAACGAGGCATTTTGATGCATATTATTCACCAGATGAGCCGTATTGGCATGTTTTCAACATCATTTTCCGCGAGCGACTGAGTCGTACTGTGTCCATGGACCTCGTTTAGAAGGACAAACTATTTTGGATGGTCACGTGTCTCTCCTTCTTGGTAATGTCTTTGCTCAGGACTTTAAATAACTGCTCGATTTGCTATTTATTTGTTTGTACAGACCAATAAAAACCCCTTTACGGAATGGCGAGATTAAAACTTAAATCATTCGCATCTCTCGTGATAGTCGATTAATTTCGTAAATCATTGGGCCTACTACGGTTTGGTTTCTCATTTGGAAGGTTAGAGTGAGTTTACAGTTAGTGTGAACTAAGAGCCGTGTTCACAAATACACTACCGGACCGTCAGAGTAGTACTTACCGGATTGTTCAAGAGTTTACTGCACTTAACGGCCCGTTAGTGTTGTTAGTGAACTCCGCCCTTAATACTACCTCATTCTGCAAATTTTATAGGAATTGGGTAAGTTAAAAAAAAAACTTAGATAATTATTCACTTAATTTTTGGCAGGATTTTAACCTTTGATTTGTTTAATCTAGAATACTGTTCAGGATTTGTACTTTGACAAAATTCACTAATCACAAAACGCATTTCATAGTTTGAACCATGTAGATAAATGATTAGAAACTGAGGCAGAGACGTCCATTATACGCAGATCATTTTCAATGAAAGTCTTCTGCAACGAAAATGAGATTCATTCGAGAACCAGCAGTACTCTAAATCGAAGTCAATTTAAATTCAGTTGTAGTGGGCGCGGCCGCGTAATGGCGAAGTGCCACCTATAACTAATCAGCGCACGCCCCGCGCCGCTGCGCCAGCGCCGATCCGTTTGTCTTTTAGAAATACGCAGCTTATTGCTGATTGAGATTACAGTGCAGATTATGCAGCCTAAAGGTTGGCATTCACCTATCAACTCGGCACCCGACCAGCTCCGACTCGCCGCTCGGCGTCCACTCGTTGTCGACAGGTGGTCCGCGGGCGGACGCTGCTTCACCATAAACGTCACGTGATCAACCAGTGGACCGCGCGTGGTCAACGAGAGAATGCCGCGTGGTCCGCTTATTTCCGGTTTAGTTAGTGGATGCCGACCGACGAGGCGGTGCTGGTCGGGTGCCGAGTTGATAGATGAGTGCCAACCTTTATGCTGATATGAAAATTATGAGCAAATACAGTATTTGGCAGTTAAGATGACACATCGGGCTCTAAAATGAGATAATCGGCTAGCTTCGGCTTTATGGAGCGTCATCTATGAGTGATAGAGACGACGCTCTACGAAACCGAAGATCTCTTTCTGGAACCCGATATGTCATATTTACTGCCGGTACATGTAGGTATCTGGAAAATTGTAGAAAATTTATAGCGCGCAGACTTAGATATAACTTGTCGCTATAAATGTCGCACCGGATAATCTTCCTCTTTCTTAATTTATAGGACAGAATGAGACAAATCAATGTGTCCCACATTTTGTCTTTTCACAACTGGCGGTAAACCTGTACTGAAGGGCTGAAGTGGCTGACGTCTACGAGCGTTCGTTCAAATCGCTACGCTTCATGTATGGAAATGATGTAAGTCACGTGATCTACATAGCAACTTGTTGTTGATCTACATAGCGACGTTTGACATTTCCATACATTGTGAGGTCTATTCTATTCTATTCGATTAGCGTTCATGCCACTTGGCTAGCCCCTCTGGTCGCACAGCCGGCCGTGACAAGACAAAACGCGAGATAAATCGATTTCGGCCCATTCTCTTCTATGCGTTAAGAAAGAGAGAAAGCGACTCGGTGCGACATCATAAGCAACAAAAGTCTTGCCTTGTCGCGTGTGCTAGCCCTGCTGCTAATGTTAGCCAATTCACTAAATAAACTGTTGAAACAAACAAATTATAGTTACGCAAATTAATAAAATAAATCCACTCAAACTTTCGAGAAACATTTTTCTAACCCTTTCGTGGCTAGATAAGATCGCTTCGGCGTCGGTGGCCACTGGCCGGGGACCGCACGGGGGGTTATGCAAAGAATCTAAATTGGACCAAAAGGGTTGCTCTGGTATGCGCCCCGAACAGAATCTATAAATGACTTTAAAGGGTCTTGGAGAAAAAACATTTTGGCCGCAGTTGGCTTAGCACAGTCTATGTGCTCAGCCAATTATGACAAGATGTGACCAACTATGACAAGACTTGCTTGCTATGACGAGACAAAATTGTCTCCAGTACTATAAGTACCACAGTGATAGTGTTAATACTCTGTGATGATGGTGGCACTCTATTGGTACAAAACTAAATTTGTGTAATAACTGTATTGCTTGCCGTCCTGCTCATGGTCGTAGTATAGGAGCAAGACAAAAAATACTTTTAGAGGTGACGGACTTGTTTGGTAGTCAATATTGGCAGAAATGTACAACTGCCAAAATGAGAGATCTTCGTATGCTTCATTAATAAAAGAACAACCATTCTTACTTCTACCCAATGACATTAAGAAATACTTCTACCTAATTTCTTTCCTTATTGCTAAGTGGGTTTAGGTTGATACTAGGATAACACCTAGTTCATTGTATGGTAGGTAACCATACAAGACACTTATGGTTAGTGCGTATGAGCTAGAACACACTAACTATATGGTCATAAACCACAGAGTAAAGACTAAAGAAAGAGGTGCCCTTATTAGATATATGTATGAAAAAAAACGTGGTCATTGTTTTTTCATTTTCATTGTTCTATCTACCGGTAAATAGTTGAACTACTCGCTTCGTTTTATGTCGATGTTAGTACTAGGCCGACCACTCGGCCGAGTTGCTTAGGGCCAGTCCCCTTAGTAATTGGTCCATGTCACAAACTAAGCAACGCTTGTATGACAGGGCAAATTCGGAAAAGACTACGCTACTCTCAAACCACTATGCCATAAGGTCGTTTTATTTTAATTCTATCGCTGTCTGTCTGTAACACCCTTTATAAACATTTTATACGTGTTCTGTGGCCAATTAGGTACTGGTTAATGGCGGTGGCGAACTTCCGTTGCTTATTAATTATGACAAATTAATATTGATTCAAAAATCACGATTACATTCTTGGAATGTGGAAGGACCTAATTATTTTTGGTTAATTAGTGTACTTAATTAGATAACAAATTGTAAATGAAGTAGGTACCTCTGTTAAGGAAACAAATATGAAAAACTTGAACCAAAATTATTAGAATTTTACCTGAACCTATAATTTGTATGGGTATCGATTGATTCCTGAAATAAATAAGTACTTTTGTAATTGCATAGATATCGATACTACGCCGAAGACGGCGTAATTCAGTACTTCTAACAGCAACCAATGTATGAAACTGACGTAACGTGACGATATTAATTTAACGCATTTTTAGAAACATCCTTAAATCGTAATGCGTATTGCATAATCGTTAAATACCATCGGAAAGACGATTTATTTTCCATTTTCTCAACGATAGGCTGTTGTACGCAAACGTTAGTTTATATAAACACTCACACTACCGTTACCAACATAAAGTAGAGACCAGCTGTAAAGCAGGGTTGCCGACATAAATAAACATGGAGTGATCATAAACACGTCACTTCTGCCGTGTTTACCAATTCATATGACGTGTTGTGATGGCGACGAACCTGGGACCTGCGAGAAAACCGCTTTTTGGGTCTTCAGGTACAATTAAAATAAGAATAGGACGGGCTCTCGGCTAACTTCACTCATATAAGGTACCGTACTTATGAGTGAAGTTAGCCGAGAGCAGTACCAAGTTCCAGTTGTGACATCATAACATGGCGCTAGGCCGGCCCTATTCTTATTTTAATCGAATAATATGGCCTATGGCTTATGGCCTTTACCACCGCCATTATAGTTCATAAACAAATAGATTATTTAGAACGGATATTTTAGAGAATTTGATTAGATTTTTTATGGGCTGAATTGGCTTATAAATAAGTAAAATTGGTATGTTTGTATGTGGGGGGTAATCTCTGGAGTTACTGATCCGATTTTGAGAGTTCTTTCACTGTTAGAAAGGTACACTATCCCTGAATCACTATCACAATCCACATGGGTGAAATTATTAATATTTTTTTACACCCGGCTACCTGATTCCAAATTAAGCAGAGCTTGTACTATGGAAACCAGATAACTGATATTACTACATATACCACTTTTTTGTTTGTAAATACATACTTAATATACATACACCCAGACTCGGGACATACAGACATGTTCATGCACACAAATGCATGTCCCGGGTAATTTAATAATTTAATACCGCGATTTAGGCTCGTATTTTTGTACTGGCACGTGCACCTAATGCCATCTGTTGGTAGCGAGATGTAAAGTCGCTACATAATAATTAAATAGATTTATTTACTTAAGACTTCGTCAGGGTAAAATAGACTGTCTTATACTATGGTCTTATAGAGACAGATACTTACTTAGTACTTATGTCAGTAAGTATATATGTACTTACATACGAGCTATAACGGGAGCTTTTTTATCGTAAAAGGAAGGCTCAATCGCCACTGGTCATTCATCACCAATAAGTCAGTCCGCTCTTGGTCAATACGAATGGCCAATTACAATAAATTACCCACCGCATCGTTGGATAAACGGCCATTTTGGTTAATAATCTATCTGTGGCACTACCAAGAGTTTTAAATTAAAAAAAAACCGGCCAAGTGCGTGTCGGACTCGCACATAAAGGGGTCAGTACCACCGTAGAATAAAAACGTAAAAAATATCAAGTTTCTTGTATGGGGATCCCCTATATTTTAAAAAAATATTTTTAGTATTTGTTTTTGTAACGGCAACAGAAATACACATTCTGTGAAAATTTCAAGTCTCCACCTATTACGGCTCGTGAGATAAAGCCTGCTGACAGACAGACGGACGGACAGACGGATAGCGTAGGCTTAGTAATAGGGTCCCGGTGGCAGCCTTTGGGTACGGAACCCTAAAAAAGTGTAATTATAATTAGCCCTTCATACAGTCCTACTCATGGGCACGGGTATGTCCTCAGACCTTGTGAATGGGCTTCAGGCCATAATCCACCACGCTGGTTCAGTGCAGGTTGGTGGATTTTACGTTGATGCCTTGATCAGTAGTACCTAAGCTAAAGAACAATATTGTCAAGAGGAAAATGGACGGATCACCCCACAAGCAGTCTCGAGCATGATTTGAGGAGTGGAGTCAACCCACCATTCCAACCATTCAACCATAATCAACCATTTTAAAGAGAAGAAGGTTGGGGGACGATCACTGCTAGAGCTGTTGTATTGTAGCTCATATTATTACAATTGATGGTTCGTCCGTAATACCACCCTCTCACAGAAGATCGGCGTCAACTAACTATTACAGCTGCGTTTCGTACGATGAGTTGGAGCCGGAACACCCCCCCTTCCCCTCCCTCTGTCCCAGTCCTCTTCAGATCGGCAACGTGCGAGCAATGCCTTTGGTATCGCAAGGATCTATAGATTACGGTGACAGCTTGACATCAGAAGGGCTATAGTCTGATTTTTAATTAGACGAAGTGGACTGACAGGTGCTTATGTCACTTTTCAATATAAATAGAATAAAAATAAGGTTCAAATTCATAGAGCAGTGACATTTTCAGCTGTCAGTTGGCTTCGTCTAATTAAAAATCAGACTATAGACAAGTGGCTGACGTCTACAAGCGTTCGTTCAAATCGCTACGCTTCATGTATGGAAATGACATAAGTCACGTGATCTACATAGCAACTTGTTGTTGATCTACATAGCGATGTTTGACATTTCCATACATTGCGAAGTCTATTCTATTCGATTAGCGTTCATGCCACTTGTCTAGGGGGGCAGGTGGGTGATAGGTACGCTTATTTGCCACCTTGGTAACATAAAAAAATTGACAATAATTTCCCATCCAGAAATTGTCGATCACACAAAACATAATATATGCGAACAAAAATAAATGAGTAATTAATGGCAGCATTCGTCACAGCTCGGCATACGAATCTGTGCATTTAAAAGCATTAACATCACTTATGGTACAGCCAGTTTTTACCAGCAGCGACCAATTAGCGGACTGCGCATGCACATGGCGAAGAAGAGACGGAACTTCAAACATTTTTTTGTATTCTTATTTGTATGGAGTTTCCTCTTTTGGTAATAAAGGGAAGGAATTTCATATATTTAAGTTTCCTGATGTAAGTAACATGACGACTGTATTAACACGGTGGTACCATCCACTAACAGAAGATCGGCGTAAAGTAGCTATTTTAGTTGCTTTTCGTATTATAACTGATAGAGCAGGAAGCTCACACTCCCTCCCCTCTCACTTTCCATTCCTCGGTCCCATATGCTTTCAGGTCGGCAACGTGCGAGTGATGCCTTTCGAGTTTCTAGCGTCTATAGGCTACGGTAACTGCTTAACATCAGGCGGTCCGTACGCTTGTTTACCACCTTAGTTGTAAAAAAAGTGCAACAAAACTGCCAACTTCACTAGCCGTAAATTTTACAGATAAAGGTGTGTGCATACTATGGTCGAAGCGCAATGTGCTTCGCATAATAATGTGTGCATACCTGAAAAGCTACAATAAATTGTATTAGAACTACCTCTGAACCAATCAGACATAAATTTTACGTTGTTCTATAAATAATGGAACAGCATTTTAATAAAACCGCCGTTTTTTACTAATAACGAATTTATAATTTAATGGATAATTTACAATGTCCCTCATTTCACGTCTTTTATTATTTAGTAGGATGATTATAAGATAGTTTCAAATTATTCCTGACAACTATTTTATTTATTACTTATGTACATAATAATTATGAACATGATAAATCAAATGTTACGTTACGATGAAATTGTTGAAATACTTCCAAGTAATTCACATTATTATAAAAAAAAACAAATGGTGAGAAACAAGTATATCTACTATTAGTTAACATCAATGTTAATTTCAAAATCATAGATAAAATATAAATAATAATAATAATAAATTATACCTACTATTTCCATTTTATTATTGTATCGATGACAAGACCGCACTGTAAAAAAGGTACTACTTATATATTTTTTTAATTAATAAATAATTTTTTTCTGTAGGTTTTATTATTTATTTTAGGACATTCCAAAATCGTACATAAAAAGTAAGTTTTTATAAACAAGTATGAAATAATAACAGATATTTAATTGGTTATTGAGAAATACCTACATGGTAAGAGTATTATAATAACGGTAAATTATTTAACTTGAACGTGGGTTTAGTTTCCGAATTTCTGAACGTATTTTATGTTCGTAACAAATGAATTATCAAATAAAATTAAATAAATAAACTTTTTTAATTAATATGACACAAAAAGCGATTACAAATTAACACATCCAAGTTCTAATAGTAATAAAACTATGGCTTAACATATGCTCATGTTTTTAATTACATTTATTTATTTTTTTGTCAGTGATTCATATTAAAAAATCTATTATTTTATGCGAATACCACTTAATTAAATGTGTTAATTAAACTTACGTATACAATAATTTATTTAAATATTATTTAAGTATATTTACATTTCTATTTGCACGTGTTTAAGCTAACTTATTTTAATTAAGTACTGAATCTTTATTGGCTATGTTTTGCTATACTTTCTTGAATTCAAAGTTAGACTGCATTTTGAAAACTATAATAATGCTTATTTTAATAAAATAACAACATGTAACTATAGAAAATGTATTCATTATATTATATTAGTTATTGAATTAGATGGTGAAAATATTAAAAAGAAAAAACACTCCTATAAAAAAAAATCTAGTGCAGAATTACTTACCTATTAGGGCCGCCACATACATACGGAATTCCGTCCGTTACGGAATATCGGGATTCCGTAAGCTTAACACACACATACGTTTATTTCCGTTCGGAATAATTCCGGACGCATTCGGAATTCCAAAACGCGAAAAAAAACGAACGGTATAATTCAGTATGTATTGTGATACGTCCATACATTTGGATGGATTTACTGCGTTCGGAATCCCGATTAGATATTCCGAAACGGAATACCGTATGTATGTGGCGGCCCTTAGGTAGTATTTCATACAGAGCTTCTCTTGACCCTCGTTTGGACTGATTTAACATTTTGTATTGATTTATGTAGCTGTCTCTATTCTTAATAGCTCAAAATAAAGACAACATCATGTATTGCTGCAAGTGTTGCGTTAATGTAATAAACTCTGATTTTTAATTTCGTGGACTAAAATGACAGCTATAAATGTCAAGTTATATTTTAATTAAATCCATTTTTATGAGAGATCCTGTTAATTTTATTCTTTAGTAAATACAATTGGATTAATTTGAACCAGAATCATAAAAACAACAGAATTCATGATGAACAGATCAAATTAATTTTACGTTTGACATAAAAAGCTGTCATTTTAGTCCACGAAATTAAAAATCAGAGTAAAGGGGTTGTAAAAAACTGTAATACCATTGAGCTACTATGTACTACCTATGAGACAGAATATAATGTAGCATGACTGAGTTAACTGCGGCGATTGCGCCGCAATTGACAGCGTAGTGGTGTGCGGCGTCTGAGTACGAAGTAAATAGTAGCTCAATGTATAATACATATATATTGAATTTGAAATTTGAAATATGAATTTTTCGAGTGTGCTTGCATGGCAAATTATTTGTCTGTTTGTTAAAAATTTAAGCCTTAACTTGACCTATATCATAGAGGATTTGTTCCTTATCAGCCAAACTATCGAATGGTGTAATAAAACAGTATGTTTTTTTTTCAAAATCAACTGGTTCGTTTCCTGACTAAGATTATTGTTATTTCAAAAATCCAATGATGCAGTTTTAGTTTTCATCAAAATCGGGCCCGAGACTCCTTTCGGAACCAAATCGGAGCCAAATCCGGAACTACGTTCCGGATTTGGCCATGAAAGCACACTTGAAAAATTCACCCCGTATACTTCGTACCTCCTTCTTGGTCATGTGCGTTCTAATAATAATAAAAGAGATTGCCAACATTTTTGAGATACGTGAGAGGTAACTGATAACTAAATATTCGTACGATAACATTTTCAGAACACATTTTTTAGGGCCTCTATTCTCTACTTTGATTTTTTACACGACTACCCAAAAAGGAGTGGATATTTAAATTATAGGTAAGTAAAAATGGCTGCGTCTGCAAGAGACGAGCGGGGCGCGCCTGAGCAGTCCGTTTTGACTGATGGTTTTGGCGCGGCGGAACGTGGCTTGTGTACGCATCCATTTACCTGTTGCAATAGAGCCTATCAAGGTTGTAAAAAATATACTTTCAATCTATCTGTGTTGTTAGTAGGTAGGAAACTAAGGGTTAATTTATGTTCGAATATAATTGCGAATTCTTAGCATCGTTTTAAATATGTAAAACAATTACATTAAAATGTTTATTCACCGGACCTGGGGTAATGCATAAAATCAATACGATGTTATGCGGAAGTAAATAGGTCCCTCTACATGAAGCGGGCTGCCGCGCCCTAGCCATCAGTTATGTCATTATGTTTATGTGTTCACACGTCAAAACTGATTGCTCGGGCACGCTGCTCGCCACTTTTAGACGCAGCGAAACATTTCAAATTCGTATTAGTACCATTGCCGACATAATCGCTTTGAATCCGCAAAGTAACGAATACGAGAATAGGACCCGCCGATTTTAAATTCCGAATGCAACCGCCATTACGAAGATGGCGGCTGATCCGTGACGTCACGCGTTGCCGCGTGATCTATTCGTCAATGGGGTTGTAGAGAGTTCAATATGTTCATGTTTATTGCGTGCTGGTGGCTCGGGGGACCCCCGAGGAAGCTCAGCTGGGGCCTTGATGCCGCAGCCATGGCCGCGAAGAGGGGGGGCGCCCCACCACCCCCGAAGAGCGCGAAAGACGGCGGCAGGAGAGGTCTGGCCGACGACAATCTGAACTTTTCTATCTCCGCCTCCTGAAGCCGTTTCGCTTTCGCGCGTCGATTTTGAAACCATATTTTGACCTGGAATTAAAATTGTGGATAAGTCTTACTAAGTAATTACATTAATTTATTCATCCAGTGCGTTAGTTATTTTAGCGTATCTTCTTTTTCTTATCGTATGTATATATATTGACCAAACTGGTATCAGAGTTGTTCAAGCCGCTCGTAGGCCTCTGACAAGGCTTAACGACTGCTGCCTAGATGACAACAGCTCAACATCTGTTTGATACATTGCTGCATTATTTTAGCAGATATGTTACCTCCTTTCATTGCTACAGGTAAGTATATAACTAGACTTGTGCTCAACGCACATCATGCAGCTAAATTCACTCATCTGTTATCGCTCTCGCGATTCGTAAATCAACTTAATGGCAATTTGATGCGTTTTATTCACCAAAGATGAGCCATGTTGGCAATACCGATATGTTTCAACATTATTGTCCGCGAACGCCTGAGTCGTACTGTGTCCGTGGACTCCGTTTAGTACGACATACTATAGGACAGGCACATGTCTCTCTCTCTATAATAATAATATCCTGGGACATTTTTACACACGGCTACCTGATCCCCAACTAAGCAGAGCTTGTACTATGGTAACCAGATAACTGATATTACTACATATAGGTACTACTTTTTTATTTGTAAATACATACTCAATATACATATACACCCAGACTCGGGACATACAGACATGTTCGTGCACACAAATGCATGTTCCGGGTAGGAATCGGGTAGGAATCGGTAGTGAAAGGCGCCATCACGCCAACTACGCCAACGGGCCCGTCCTATCTTGGCTATCTTGGTCTCTTTGGTCTGATAGTTTTAATTAATCAATATTTTGCCACTTTTGTGAACAAGGCAGACTGATGTTTCAGATATTTTTTCCGATGACATAGGTAAGAAAGTTGGATGGCACTTGTTGACCAAGACTGGCACAGGAGCGGAATGAATGGATGTTGAGTAGAAAGGTACAGGTTGAAAGAAGAATATAATGCATGTCCGTAAAACTGTTTGATATTACTGAACATGCTTTTGGTGACTTCGGTTTTATTAAACAAGCTTTTCCCTGCCGACCACGTCCGAGTAGAATTTAAATTAAAAAATAATTGGATATCTGATCCCGTTTCCCGTTTTTACCGGATCTCGGATCCCGTTTGCTGGATCTCGTATCCCGGATCCCGTATCCCGAATATCCCGGATCCCAAAAAATATAGCTTATGTCACTCAGGGATAATGTAGCATTCTAATGGTAAAAAAACTTTTGAAATCGGTTCAGTGGTTTTTGAGTTTAATCGTTACAAACATACAAAAATACAAATCATTTCTCTTTATAATATTAGTGTAGATGTAGATTCTGTAATCTGTCAAAAATGTTGTCGTGTAAAGCCGTCTCAAATCATCTTTACCTGTGTTTCAGTAAGTCTTAGTGAGGAGGAGAACTCAGCCCTCTCGGCGATGCTCAAGTACTGCTTGTCCCTGAACTTCTTCTCCAAGGCGAGGAGTTGCTGCGTGGTGAAGGGCGTCCGCGGCTTGCGGTTGGGCTTGTGCTTGCGGAGCTGGCACCGCACCACTGGTGGCCCGCTAGGCGCGCCCGCTGGGAACAAAAGAACTGCTTAGCTTTAAAAAGATAACAGCTTGTATCATGTATGCAGGGGTCCTTAGACTCGAGTTTTTTTTTATAGGATTTCGGTGGCAAAAAAAGCGTACGGCTCGCCTGATGTTAAGCAGTTACCGTAGCCTATAGATAATCCATTCCCAAAGTGGGCGATAACGCCCACTTGTGGGTGCTGCAGGCCAAAGGGGGGCGGTACGAGACCCTGAAAAAAAATGGGGGCGTTGTGTAGCATTGCTCGCACATTGCCGACCTGAAGGGGAGTGGGATGGAGGGAGGGGGAGGGGGTGGGCTTACGGCTCTCTCACTCATCGTACGAAACGCAGCTGTAATAGCTGCTTTACAGCTATTACAGCTATAGTTATTATTGATCTTCTGTGAGAGGGTGGTACTACCCCGGTCGAGCCAGCCCGTTTATGAGCTGCAGTCAATTGGCTACAGCTTCGCTCTACTACCTTGACCACTTTTGGGTCCTTTTAGGGCACAAAAAGCAAATAGTAATGGGCCAGATGGAAGGCAATCGCGCTAGAGGATGAGCACCAACAAGATGGTCCGATGCCATAAAAGGCGCTGTAGGCAGTTTTTACAAGGCGGTACACAGCGCATGGCCGGGACATTTGGAAGGACATCCGCAATATTCGCGATCCTCAGAAATGAGGGAACGAGGAAGAAGGGTACAAAAATTCTCCAAAAAATTAGCTTTTCCAGCACTAGCACTATAAGATGACATATCGACATGTTGAGGGCCCGAGGCCTAAATACCTCAAGGCACAAGCCCTTTGTGCCCTTTTGGAAAAGACTTTATGCACGTATTCGGCTTATAATAGCTCATTTTGGTATCAAGGTTCGAAAGGTATATCGAGTGGCGATGCTGTTCAGCTATGATGCTATGATTCCCAATAGGGGTGATGTATTGATTTCAAAGTACTTTTGGAAGATTTTGTTTTTTTTTTATTTGAATTTTTAAAATATCAGCTGTTATATCCAGAAGGTTCTCGAGTGGCGACCACGTACCGGAAGACGCAGCGTGGGTAGGCCCCCCACAAGATGGACTGACGACCTAGTGAAGGTCGCGGGAACCGCTGGATGCAAGTGGCACAGGACCGGTCGTTGTGGAAAACCTTGGAGGAGGCCTATGTCCAACAGTGGACGTCTTTTGGCTGAAATGATGATGATAATGATATCTAGAAGAGGTTTTGGTAGTAGCTGAGTTTAGTGAACGATACCTAAAATTACATAGTAGGTACCTAGTACAAACAAGTAAAGGGGTGATGTAGACGACCGAAGAGACAGTTTTGTAGCAGGATTCGACATGCATTATCCCTGAGAATGTACGATTTCATTATACCTATGGTCTAGGTCGTTAACATGATTACCGCGACGCTCAGTTGGGTGGTCGGCAGAGCATTTAGTCACACTAAATCTTGCAGGATATTACCGTAGCGCAAGTACCTATACTTCTCCAGTTTGTTGTTTAATAGAGAATTTAATAATAATACATTTATCATAAGGAATTATAATATCTCTGCTTTAAACTAAGGTAAATCCGTATCAGTAAAAATTTGTTATAAATTTAAATATCTGTTTTGCAACATCCATCCGTCTTAAGGTATCACAATACACAATGATAATGCAATACAAGAAATAAACACTAATAAATGTCAAATGAATCATGGTAGTTTCATTATTAAAGGCATTTGTCGAAGGACGCGAGTGGCTGAACCTCGGGTTATATTCGCGCTTAATACACCCATTAGTGAATGTTTCTCTGTTAACGAGATAATAGCTACAATCACTTTCAATTGCACATTCAAGTAGTTATAGGGTTGTGCAGAAAGCGATAGAGTCACTACAGTCTGTCCATTTTGGGACGTATAGGAACAAAACTCTCTAAATAAATATAAGGAATAAAAGTATGGTGAAATGCTTGATGATTTGGCAGCAATCTCGCATCATTGCCGCTTTTATGTACCATCGATACTTTGCGAAAATTTATAGGTAGTAAAAAGTTTTGTACCATCGATAGTCATTTTATTTCATGAGCTATCATCGTCTAAAGGATTCTTTTTTAATTATATTTGATTCACTCCTATATAAACTAGGAAGTTGATAATTTTAAACGTGCCTAATAATGTAAGAGGTAGCATTTATGAATCGTTAACATCAATATTTTAGCGTTACTACCGCACCGCTTCCACAAAACAATGGTAGCCCCAAAGATAATGCGCGGTGTATACCGACACTCATTTAGTGTAATACTTCCGCGCACCGCTTCATTCG
Organism: Drymonia ruficornis; assembly: GCA_947859195.1. Taxonomy (NCBI): domain Eukaryota; kingdom Metazoa; phylum Arthropoda; class Insecta; order Lepidoptera; family Notodontidae; genus Drymonia; species Drymonia ruficornis. Next base: position 5,814,615 of record OX401926.1, on the reverse strand, counting down.
GCGTAAAATTTAAACCTAGGTCGTAACGCACAACCACAGTGCATTGCGTGTCTGACTAGCTTACCAAATGGGTGTACTTTTCAGGATAGTCCAGAGTTGTCCACTTACTGAGTATTTCATTGACTGATGTTTGTTGTTTTGATATAATACTTGACGTTACCCAAGAATCAAACGCAAGACCTCATTGGCAGGCTAAACCAGGCAGTATTTAGGCAGTTTAACTGAAATGAACAGTCAAACTGAAATTTTAACTGCAGTTGTTTTTTTATTTTTCTAGGTACAAACTACTCCACCAAGCCAACTAGGAGCCTGTCAAATGTGACGTCGCCCGCACAAAAAGGCGGTGGCGGTGTGCGGGGGTGTGGCGGGCGGGAAGCCGCAGGCGGTGCCGGGTGTGCGGGCGGTATGCGCGGAAACCGCATTCCATCTGAGTTCCTAGTTGGCTTGGTGGAGTAGCACATAGGCTAATAGTCCACACGTATGGTAAGTGGTAAGTACAGAAAATCTGCAACTTAGGCCCGTATTAATAAATCGATCTCAAAGTTGAGATCGCTTTAAGATGCAGTTTTGACGTTTAATGTATGGAACACCTGTCAAAAACAGCGTCTTAAGTTCGATCTCAATCTGTCTTAGAGGAGCAGACGCGGTGCTGACGACGTTTGAAGGACCAGACGAAAGGAAAGAAGTGCAATGGTTAAAGTATTCAGGACTTAATTTGAGTAGCTTCATCATGGTCACCATATCTGGCACACTTAGAGGCTAATTATAGAGCTCCTAGTTTCCTGAGTGTTGAACGAACAGCGTTTAACGTATTCTTCATGCTCATTGCCATTAAATTACGGCTGTATTTTACTGGGCAGTTTGACTTACTGGCTTTGGTCTTCGAATACCACCTTTGTGGACCACCTTGCTGCTGTATTTAACAACACGAGATAGATTTCAATAAATTAAATCAACTTTTTGACGCCAAAGTTTGACCCTCGAGGAAAAGCTAAGTTGTCTTGGAACCCGCACGAATTTATTTATTTAGTTTTTAAGGAAGACTAAGAGTTAACAAGATACAGTAGATAGAGAAGTAACAATACAAAGCCATTTACAAGTCTCCACAGATAGTAAAATATAAGATAAAAAGGGAAACAAGTGAACCAATACCACCACCATTAAAACTATGTTTACAAACTTAACAGACTGAAGTATACAATGAAAAATATAATGAAGAAGAAACTCGAAAAAAAAAGAAGCTCAATGCAGAATAAGAAAAAAATAATAATAATAATATAAAATAAAATATATAAAACCGTGTAAGGGACAGCACACATCATACAGTGAAATACTACCTGCCCATTAGGAAATGTGAATTAAGTTTTAGTCTCAGTTTAATTTAATCAAAAGAAAGGATAGGAGGAGTTAAAAGTAGATTATCCACACTTAGCTTTTCCCCGGGACTCGTCGAGGGTCAAACCTTGGCGTCATCATTGGACACCATTGTCGATCCTGGCTTACTACAGGACGGTGGTGGGAGTATGATCACTTCCCGTAAAATGTTAATTTGCATTCAACAATACCCAATTCCACCGTTATCATCATTGATTTATAATTATACTATGATTAGCATCGCTGACTCGATGCGGACGCCCAATCGATTTAAATGTTAAATATCGATTCAGTGAACTGTATAATCGAGAATAGCCGGTGCACTATTGTCTCTGTATCGTTACTTCCGGCTTGGGAAATAGCGTATTTAATTTAATTTTAGGCAACCAAGTAACAAGTTATAACAATATATTTTGCTAACCACTCAATAATAAACTAACCTAATGACGATTTGGTGGTAGAGCCAAGCTGTAGCCAATTGACTGCAGTTCATATACGTGCTGGCTTGACTGGGGTAGTACCACCCTCTCACAGAAAATCGGCGTAAAGTAGCTATTATAGCTGTGTTTTTTAGGATGAGTAGGAGACCCACAAACCCAACTCCTCCCTCTTCCCTTCCCTCTTCCCTTCCCTCTGTCCCACTGCCCTTCAAGTCGGCAACCTGCGAGCGATGCCTTTGGTATTGCAAGCATCTATAGGCTACGGTAACTGCTTAACATCAGGCGGGCCGTAGTCTTGTTTGCCACCGCAGTCACGTAATAAAGTAGTCTTTTAGAGGTTTTGAGAGCGCCTTTACCAGTAACGTAATGGTATCATTTCCAACATAAGCTGGCCTCTTTTTACCCGACTACGGCGGAGGGTTATGATTTTGACCGGTATGTATGTATGTATGTATGTATGTATGTATGTATGTATGTATGTATGTATGTATGTATGTATGTATGTATGTATGTATGTATGTATGTATGTGCATCTGTTCCCACCTAACTTCCAAACTACTTGTCGCAATTTGACAAATGAGGTATCGTTAGAAGCGGCTTAATGGCGCGCTGGTTATAGGCTATGTGACGTCACATAAAATTGCATATGGCGCCCTCTAGAGGACATAATGTCATGAACTAAAAAAAAAACTTTTTTTAATAAAACCGTGTGGGGTATCAAATGAAAGAGCTTGATGAGCACATTTCAAAAATATATATATTGTTACCTATAACTCCAAAATAATTAAATAAAAAGTAAGTTTAAAAACTAAAACCCGACTACTGAAAAATCGCGCTCTAAAAAGTATGAAACAAGAAAATATCCTCATCTAGAGGATAGCCGTGGTCCGTGTAGGTCCTTAGGGCCAAATGGCATATGAACACGGACCACGGCTATCCTCTAGATGAGGATATTTTCTTGTTTCATACTTTTTAGAGCGCGATTTTTCAGTAGTCGGGTTTTAGTTTTTATTATTGACACTCGTAATTAAGAGAGTTCAGCTTATGTTGGGAATGTTTCCATAGACGTTCAGGTGACCTGAGGTTTTTTATCGTGACGTTAAGATCGATGATTGTTACTGTTAGATTACCTACCCTTAAAAATCCAATAAATAAAATTTAAATAAAAAGGTACTTAATTAAATATATTATAATTGAAATCAGTATGGTAATTTTCCAATTTCCTATCGTTGGAATCGTTTTAATTTCATGAATCTGTTACATCCGTGACCTCGGTGATTGGGACCTCAATTTACACACAAAGCAGCTGTTATTCCAAATGCAAGGTTTTATTTGATTATATTTATGTACATTTTGATTACATTAATTTTCGATAATGATATTTTTATTTTTCCTACATACTGGCACAAATAGACCTTTTTTGTAAACTGAGTTTAATCTTGAAAAGCGTCCGAGCAATCTCATAATTTTAAATAAGTAGGTATACACCGACGTCGGGCTAGTAATTTTCATTTTTTCACATTCAGTTTAAATATAGGAGAGGTACCGTCGATTATTTTTTTTACTCAAGATTTGAGCACATACTCTTTGTAGCAATAACCAATCTTTATAAGTGTCTCAACGTTTAGTAATGTATTAACTACGGAACATAAATATAAAGACAATGGCATAAATGGAAGAGATTGTGAGGTAGGATGACTAGAATAATCTTCGTCCGTCCACGCAATAGTAACGTTTCAATACAATCTAGGCCCATCCCTACATACCATAGATAAAACAACAATTTCAATGCCCCACCTGCGGACACATCAATGCGCGCCACCGAACGCTAATGAAGATATAATATCCGTCTCTGAACGTATTTATTTTCCCGCGCGCGCCATTTTGTTGCGCCGATGACAGTCCATAGAGTATCGTAATGGCGGCCAATTACGCGGCCCTTTGGTCTACTAATAGGATTTAGTTGTCAATGTCGCGGTTTAATTGGATTGTTGTAATCTTTGTTGTTATATTGAATTAAATTAGTTTGTTTGCGTTTGTGGTCGGTTTGGTTTATGTGAAAGGTTTTATCAAAAAGATTAAATTTGTGGAAGGTTTATACAGCTAATAAGTTATACTATTGTTGGTTGATTATAGGTCTTATTATAAGGCAATCAAATCAAATTACGAGTCGCGTAGAGTAGGTATGACTACCTACTCTTCCAGAGAAGGCAAAGACAAAACAGCTCATCAACGATTGATTGGACTCTGTTGACGTTATCTGTCACTTTACTTCTGTCAATGTCATTTGATTCGCTTAGTCTACCTTTGAGTCTACGCGACTCGTAATTTGATTTGATTGCCTTATAATAAGACCTATAATCAACCATTCATTTACAAGTCTTCTGTGAAATGTTAGGAAAACATAATATTCAAATCTAATCGGAATGCAGTCAATTAAAATATCATTGCAACCGCTAATCCACTGTCATTACTTGACACGCAGAGCTATTGGTCCATCATCAGTATCATGTATCTAACGCCAGTAATAGCTCTAAATTACGAACACGAGAAATCAATTAGCGAGAAAATGCGATTTCTAAACATTTCCAGATAAATAGGTATTACTTATGCATCATTGACCGACTTGGCGAGACGTTTTTGCCATATTTAAACTGTCGATTAAAGAATAAAACACATTTTATAGTACGTTTACCAAATACAGAGTGTTTTTATTGCTGCATATAATATTTTTAACGAACCTTTAAACGTAATGGTTCGATTTACATATAAAACTACGCTGTTGACTTTTATGATGCGTTCGATAAGATGGACATTGGAAACTATGGAAATATTTAATCGAAATCGAATTGTTAATAAAAAGGTGACACACGGTTAGGTTTTTCTTTGACTAATAAGCAGAAATATTTAAAAAGAAAGTGTATGTATTAAGTATAACTAACTCCTAATTCGGGAGTGCCACAAGGGTTGTTAATTGGTCCTATTTTTCAAATACTGTTTACACTTGAATAAAATGATAATTTCAGTTTTCTCTCTTCTACTAATAAAGCTAATTGAAAAATAAAATTGATTGTTTAGTTCTTTATACACCGTATTAAAACATTCTCGTTACTGTGAAATGTCGCAGTAACTAGATGCATACAAAGAGGGATTAAGTGCAAAAAGCGTTCACACTGCACTGGACACATGCCAAAGAATAGTACCTGTAGATATTTTTATTGTTAGAACCGACCGTAATACCAATTAACCGTCGATAACGAAATTGAATGGCTGTTACGAGCTGTCATAGATCTCGAATCGTCATTAAGAACACAGGCAATAAAAAGTAATGAATGTAACTTGAATAATTTCGAATTGAATGAGTTCAGTTTCAGTCAATAAGCGTCGAGTGCTAATTACCGTACAGGGATGCGCCAACACGATAACGATGATACAATTCTGGCGCCGAGCCATCAAAAACCTATTATTTTCTCGCAATAAAGTGCAATTTGGAATTAAATACAAAAATAAGTCTAGATCGTAAAATTTTCATTACTGACCTTCTTCACGGATGCCTGGTTATTATAATACAATAAAATATGAAGATGATAACATTATTTTAAACTTGTTATGATCCTCAATATCTTGAAAGAAATGGTTCGATTTGAGGAACGTATTTTATTACATCTTATAAGTATAGTGAGACTTCTATTACGAGCTATTTTTGTTCTAATAAGTGGTGAAAAGTAATTGATAATTTGATACTACATGGTTATTGGTAAACACTAACATTTTAGAGTGTTGTTAGATTTTTATTTGTTATTTTTTTTTGTTTTTTAAAAAGTCATAGAACAAAAGTTGTTGTTTTTGAAGTCAGTAATACCCTGCAAGGTTGTTAGTGTTTTACCAATAACCCTGTATATTTTTTGACACTTATTATCGACTCAATTGCAGACCTAAAATAAATTGCAACTCTTATAATATCTGAGGCAACCATTTGGCAATAAGAGATGGTGGCTGACAGAATCATCATATATTTTTACACGACTGCCCAAAAAAGGAGTGTATATGTGTTTAGGGTTCATGTATGTTTGTTTGTATGTATGTATGTGAGATTCTTTATTCCACCATAACTTATAAATGCCTGAACGGATTTGGATGTATGGGGTATCGTTAGAATCCTTACATCATTCCGGGTAACACTGGGTATATTATTTTTGAAAAAAATCGATATGGCGGCATTACGGCTCAATTATGAAATGTGAAAAAAATATTTTTTTTTCTTCCATATTTACAATATGGGTATCAAATTGAAGGCCTTGATGAGCACATTCCAAAACTGTAGAATTTATAGGCATAATTTAATATAGGTAGGATGTACATGCAAAACAAACATTTCATTTTGGCTGTTGTCACTAAAATGCATGAAATAAAATAAATAATTTATAAAAATAAAAAACACGCCCTCTTAGATTAAATATGTTCCACAGAACGGTCCCCCGACTGCAATGACACTGCACTTGATTGATAGTTTTTAGTTCGTTTTTTGGCAGGGCAGTCGTGTTTTTTAATTTTTTTAATTATCAATTCATGTGCATCTTAATTCATCAATAACCCAATGACATTCATACGCACACCCCTTATTCTTCAATTTTATATATCTTTCCTCTCCGTCCATAAAACTCTTCGCAGCTGTCACATGCGTGTATGAAGTTGTTCATACAAAAAATAATAATTATAATTTATTATCAAGTTATTGTTTGTTAATCACTGGCTTCAGAGCCACTGTATGGTGTGGTTTACGACGGTTCCATGTGGAAGATAATTAAGACATAAAAACTGTTCTCGGAATTGCTACCAATATTCATCTTCGGTTAGGTAATATATTATGGCGAGGGAAAATTATTTGTCGTTTCGTTTATTTCAGTGTCATTTTAATAAACATAGGAAGGGTTCCTTATTATTAGAAATTCTTTGCGATGGTTCTAAGGGCCCTAACGATAGGTGTTGTAAGCTGATTATTGTTTTAACGAAGATTACTTCGTTAACAGTTTTTGCACGGAAAAAAGAATCTCCCGACATGCCAATTTCATGCCAATTTTCTTTGGATGTATTTTCTATCCTTCCAAGTGATTTCTAGATATCTCTTAATTATAACTATTACTACTACTTTTGAACGAAACGTGTGTATAACTTCCATTCCATTGACTTTGCCTACATAGATATCTAATTAACTTGTTTTGTATGTTATTGTGTTGTTTATATACTCTATATTTTATCTTGTGAATTTTTTTGAACTTTTCTTGTTAACTTTTGAATCATATTCTTACTCTCTTTCTGCGAAAACAGAAGGCTTATTATGTAATTTGTATAACTGTTACCACCACTGAACTTAAAAGCTGTTGTTATTCCTAGCTATAAATAAATAAATAACGAATGTTGAAGAAATTGTAGAGAAATCCAAAGAACGACTCTTGGTGGCATTGCAAGCTTGCATCTTACCTTAAATAGTTCATGAAGAGTCTGCGGCCTCACGGCTAAGCGCTCAAAAACGCACACGCTTACAATTTCACAATTTGTCCGCGCGCTTTTTGCGCTCCCCGATAATTGGCGCTCACCTGCGCCCGCGCACCGCACCAAATATGGCGGCCGGCCCGACGCGGACATTTCGCTTTTTAGCTGTATCTGACAAATGTGTAATTATTTATTTAATATCGTCCGCGTGCTGACGTATTTGGGCACAATTCGCATACCGAATTCAAAGTTTTTCGGCCGCCATTACTTACGTAGTGTTAAGGATGGTATAATGCGTCTTGCCAGTAAATGAATACGGTAATGACACTCCCTATCCGGAAACTGGTGGTTATATTTTTGTTGAAATTTATTAAGTTTAACTGTTATCTTTAATTGGTGGATGCCAGTGTTCACTGTAGGTAGGATAGGACGGGTTTTTAAAGCGTTAATGTCAACACTAACTAAAAGGTTTTATGGGGAAAATTCCGTATGAAGTCATGATAGGTAATTGTACTGTTTTGGTATCAGAGGATGACGGGATTGGCCGGGATGGTCGTCATAAAAAACCTTGGTGTGGATGCCGATTGACTTATAATAAGCAGCGTTCCTGGTGCCAGGTTAAAATGGGTCGATAACACTCCTTTAGATCAGTATGGATCGGTGACAAACTGATAGGTGCACACACTGGGCTTATACGGTCAGAAAGTATCTTATATCTATCTATTCCTTTCGGATACTTTGTTCATACTAGGAGTGAGGCGTATTTATCGTAACAGTTAAATATAACAGGTATCTTACAATAAAAGACTGTAACTGTGACAACAAACTGAAAAAACAGCTACTGTTCCACGAGATAACAAAATCCCTTATATGAAAGTCACAAGCTTTTCTTTATTCAGGCTTATGACAATAACATTAGTTCGAATGAGATAAAAAATGTTACTGTTACACCCAGTTACAGTCGTCAAAAGCTCTTTCCTTTTCTAGCATATGTTTAACACCTTAGTTAGAAAGAGAAGTACTCTATGGAAGGTAGTATTTATGTGACGCAGTTGGGCTGTTATTGCGATCGGATACACATACATCTTTACGAAATGACTATTCGACCATTTATATCATATCGTGTAATCCAGAATAAAATTTATAATGCTAACCCACATTATATTGTTTTTCCGCTATTGCCTTTCTGCTATTTACTACCTAAAAACAGCTATTATAGTATACAGGTTAAAAGTTTTTATCTCCGGTAACAGAAAACATAACAGTTTGTTCCCAGTTCCCACATCGTATGAAATAACAGACTGTTATTTTATAACAGGTTTTTGGAACTGTTATTTAAGTGGAACAAAAACAGACGGAGCAGGTATGCGATTTTACCTGTTATAACCCACTCCTAGTTCATACTGGTAGGAATGGATATTGATTCCTATAAGGAGATTCTGCGCTGATGAATAAGCATCTAAGATCCATAAGATCCCAACCATATTTTTATGATATATGAAATCAATATGAATATACCTATCATGTCATGAAATGGCCCAATCATAAATATCTAAGTGCAAATAAAATTATATTTCATTGGTCGATTACTTCGCCGCCAGAAATATATTTCTTGGAATTACCTAGTTCAGTATTTCTAGGTAAATGTATATTTGTATTGGCTCTCCTAATAGATGTGGTTGCAATTAGAAAATCAATGGAGAGATAATTATAGTAAATTACTGCTGCGGTCTCTAATGAGTGTGTTGTTGACCGCGTTGATGATGGGCGAAAGCGCGGCGCAGCGCAGCTCCAGGCCTCCACAGCGCGGTCAGCATAGCTACCCTTGATGAACAAGCTAAAATAAAGGCCGAGACCAAAGGTCGAGGCCTTTATAGCGCGGCCAGCAAGGGTAGCTATGATGACCAAGCTTGGAGGCCGTGAGCGTAGCGAAGCTTAGCTTGAGGCCAGTATAGCGTGGTCAGCAGTACCCTCATTAGAGACCAAGGCTTGTATAGTGCTTTACTCAAAAATGCGACTATTAGTTTAAACAAAACTAGCTAAGTGGGTCTAAAAATTAATACAATTATATTTATATTTTTACGAACTGTATCTATAGTTGTGTATTTTCTCTGTTTACGTTTCCATGGCAACGGTCAAATAACAGCAATATAATGACGATAATTCGGGGTAATAATACATTGTATGTCATGTAGCTCTTGCAGTATGACAAATCCGATTTTGCTCGAAGAAGGTTTGTGAAATAATGATAACATTATAAACTTATTTGAGTAAAAGATTATTACTGAAGCTATGCTATCTAGTGCCACTAAATAACTATAAATGCTAACTTTACGTTGCGGTGTTACAAACATTTTATTTTCCTTATTTCATAATAATTTTAACAATTTCTAATTAAGAATTAAGGTTAATTGTCAGTTTTGGGGGCGTCCATAAATTACGTGAGGTGATTTTTGAGATTTTTCGGCCCCCTCACCCCTTGGTGAGTATCGTGAGATTTTGCTTGACCCCCTCCCTCCCCGTCTAATCTCACGTGATATTTTTCAAAAGCTATATTCTAGATGAAAAACATGTTTTACTTAATTTAACCCAGTTTCTTGCAATTTTATACTGTTTCTTGCGGTAAAAAAAATTACGTGAGATTTGCCGAGACCCCCCCTCTCCCCCACGTGAGATTTGGTGAGATTTTGCTCGACCCCCTCCCCCCCTAAATGCCTCACGTAATTTATGGACACCCCCTTTCCTTCAACCAATATTTCTTGCATCAATAGTAGGTAGAGACCATGATATACAAATGGTAGAGAGAGACTAACCTGTTATTTTGTATCGATTTCATAAGTCTCGTGGTAAATATTAAATACACCTCTACTAATACGCCAATTCCTGTCTATTTAGCCATGTAGAGTCGAATGGAAACCTCTACGATTGCCATAAACGACGGCAATTATAGATGCCGATGTGAGGTAGAGATGGCAGGAATGTTGCCATTCACGGGAAAATATTCCTATTCACTGTATCTGGAGCAACTGCGTGAGAGATATGACTAAAGATATGGAAAAATAAGTATGAAAAGTGGTTGAGGAACCGACTAGAAATAAGTATGACTACGAATGAACACAATGGTGTGAAATTGGTAGGTGCACAGAATCAAAGTACCCAACGGCTGTTGGTCAGAAATGCTCTAGATTGGCGACTTTTAATCTAAGTTGTACTGTAAAGTATACCGAAAAAAAAAATGATTTAAGGTACCTATTAGGGCTCTATCTCACGGGACGCCAAACGCGTCGACAGCCACCGTCGCTAACGAATTCTTATTGAATTTGACAGGTAATACCAATTGTTTGGATACGTGGCCGGCGACGTCGCTGGCTACCGTCGCAAATAATTCGTATTGAATTATGTCAAAATATGACAGGACTCTACTTGGCGACGGTCGCCAAACCCATCGCCAGGTGTGATACAGCCCTTAGTTTTACGGATTAGTTACAATTGTGCCCTAGGTATTAGATGAGTTACTAGAAGGTATAAGATATGAATCTAAAAAATACAGACTAAAAATAAACTTGCCTAACGATTAATCACCCCATGAATGAACAGCAAAAACGGCCATAGACGACCATTAACGGCCGCATGCATTATTGGCGACGCGTACGCAACAAAACGTTGAGCTATGCGCGACCGCTGCTCCGGGATCAAACGTTCAGTTTTTGTGCCAATATGGCGGTTAGACTGGCTGCGGCTAGTGCAAACTCATTTAAGTGTCGACAAATCGGCTTAAAACCTCCTACTCACGTCCTGATCTGACTCCCTATTGAGTGCTAGGAAAATGTAGTCAGAAGTTTCTCGTAATTCTTCCTTCTTCCCTAGCTTTGTCTCTAGGTAGAGTCACTCTACCTAGGTTTGGAAAGGCCAAAAAGGACCCCGAGCACCTAAAACGCCTAAAACAACCTTTTTCACAGTATCCATGCTTCAGAGGGGTGTCTGAGTCATAAATCAATCGAGGATAGATCTGCATCGTCGTTACGAAATTGCAATACACTTGAAGTAATTTGAAAATGAGCACCGCATACATTTTCAGCACTTATGATTTTTTAAAACAGCAGGTTACCGGTTGTATGACTGATTGGGTCTTGAAGAACCGATGGGTTTCATTTGGAGATCCCGGAACCCCTACAAAGTGCTGATGGCGGCTGGGAAGGGTTTATAAAGAAATAATTAATCCCAAATCACCCAAGCCCTTTCTCCTACAAAGAAGACACGATGCCTTCTCGATGCCTTTGGAAGACGTCCTTCCAATTAGTGAAAAAGATGGATCTCGAAGGACACTTGGCTGTCATTCCATGTGAAACAGAACATTTCTCCAAATTTGGTTGGACAAGAAAGTTCTGTTGGTTCGTAAAACAGCCATATCCAATCTGTCCTTGGAGTTGGTTCGCCTTAACAACCGCTATCATAGATTCCTCAAAGCTAATTTAAAGATCTCTGTCGCGACTCTCCATCATAAAAATTCCGAATGCGACCGCGCAGCTTGTTATATCGACATTTTGCTATGATTTACAGACTTGTACAAATCTGACGTATGATGCTGATGGAATAAATTCTAAAGATTGTTTGATACACTGATCATATCCAGATCATTGATAATGTCTTTATCGTCAATATCAACTTCCTCTTCCACGTTTTCTTTATATTATCGTCATCTCATATTTTTAATCCTCAAAGATACGTGATTAACTGTGGTCCAGATTTGAAAGATGCACTAAATACAATTCCTGAAGGACTGCATCAGAGTCCATGGTGTTATTGATGTTTTTTATGACATCCACAATAAGATAGCGTACATTAGATAAACGACCATATCCCGAGGGCTTTAACCTTACTGCTTAACTATCTACACATTCTGGCAATGCAAATAAATTGTGAGTATTTATAGACCCAGAACAGAATATTCAGGAATGAGACGATTTATTAAATTTCTAATAACTTTACAGGTATTTTTTCATCAGCTGGTTACCTAACACACTATGTGTATAATGCCTAAGCCGGTGTGACTGCATCGAATCCTGCGCAGCGCGATATCACTCTACTGTTTGATTGGGCTGCTTCCAATCAAATAATTGGCACAAATGCGCGTGTTCACGCTTCGCTCCGTGTGCCGATATGCGATTATAGATTAATATATGTACTTTATTGACTAAAATGTGTGCACGCGCAAGCTAGAAACTGTCAAAGAATTGCTAGGTGATGAAACATTTTAAAATTCCGATTACTTGCTGTGGTCAGTCGCATTTCCGTCAGATCAATAAATTATCTACAAATTAAATGTTCTACTCCTGGGCACGGCCGTTCCTCAATGCGTAGGGATTCAGGTCATAATCCACCATGACCCAGTGCAGGTTGGTAGATTTACATACCTTAGATTTTCTAAATGCAAATTTCCTCACGATGTTTTCCTTCGCCGTAAGCAAGTGATAATCATATTGAAATTGGGATTCGAACACAGATTTTCAAAACCCCAGACGTGCGAGCCGAGGATCTTGGACCTTAGCAGGCAATCTTTAGGTACACACAATTTAAATACCTAGGCTCTGTTATTCAGGCTTCGTATTATTAACTCGAAATGCCTTGTATTCTTTTATAGGCATAACATACAATGGTTACGAATTCAATTCCAAATTTAAACCGCAACCTTCAACATTATATTACCATAATTACATTTTTATCGATTGTTTACGGTATTGTATCGATAATCGGCAAATAGGCACCAATCGCAGTCGTCGATCGGTCACAAATCGAATAATTGGCGTCGCGCCGGTCACGCGCAGATCGATTGCGTTATCGATTCTAATTCGTTGTCGAGTTTCCTACTCGTAGGTAGAGCACGTGCTAACTTTTTACAGCGATTAAAAAAATAAAAGCCACGCCCGTCACGCATTGACGATATCTCGAAATAATAATTGTAATGTGATCGGTTCTCGTCAACCCGATTATTTTTATTTAATCGATTTATTATTTCATTTGATGATTATATTAGGTAACGGTAGATCGATAGTTCCTAGTAGGCAAATATTTTATTTTGTGATTTGCTGTAATATGTTTTTGGCTGTTTCTTAGGTAAGTACTTACCTACTTATATGTATGGGTACCTAGGTGGATAAGTAGATGCTTAATTACTTGCAATAGTTGCGAGTATGATTACCAACCTAATTAAGATTGCCCTTTAGAACAATGATTTATAGCGTTCAAAGGCATAACTGTCAATTTTTTGCTATTTCAAACATTTTAGTACAAAAATCCGAAGAATGTCTATAAGAAGCGGCGTACACAAACACGGAATAGGTGTGTCATTTGTTAATTATTATAATGATTAACGATGACTTCAACACATATTGCAGGATTTAAATTAACGATTTGGCACTACAAAAACTTTTGGGGCTTTGGGTGTGAACCATGGATCAATTACTAAGGGGACTGGGTCTAAGCAACCCGGCCGAGTGGTCGGCCGAGTACTAACATCGACATAAAACGAAGCGAGAAGTTCAGCTATTTACCGGTAGATAGATGCCACGCATCCCGGGAAAATGACCACGCGTTGTTTCATAGAGATATCTACTAAGAACGTTTCTTCTAATTAAAATCTCTATGGTGTGAACACAGGGCTATCCTCTCAAAGGGAGGAGGGGGGATGTATCCGGTATAATGGCAATTATTACAATCATCATCATCATCATTTCAGCCAAAAAACGTCCACTGTACATAGGTACAACATCGCCTCCTATAACTTTGGGTAAACACTATAGACGAAATTGGGTTCAGTGCATTGGGTGCAGTGCAGTGCATTGGGTGCAGCACTGCAGTGCTGCCACAATGTGGTGGTGTATGGCCACTCAAGCCTCTGACTACCCCCGAAAGGGGATAAAAGTCGTGACGTTACATTCTTTTTTTGTTACTATAGACGAAATTGGGTGCAGTGCATTAGGTGCAGTGCAGTGCATTGGGTGCAGCACTGCAGTGCTGCCCACTCCTTCAGGGAATGGCGTTGTGCTTGAGATCAGAAAAACTTTTGGGGTTTTGGGTATGGAGACTGGGCCAGCGTGGACATCCTCTCAATGCAAGGGGGATTTTGACCGGTATATAATAGGCTCGTCCCTTTTACATTGGGAAAACACTATAGGTAGAATTGGGCGCTCTACAGTGCAACTTTGCCCATCCCTTTAGGGAATTATAGCGTGATGGCGCTTGGGACTATTATGTGGCATATGGCAGAACGTTTTTTATGTGGTGGTTAAAAAGCGTTCGGTCCGCCTGATGGTAAGCAGTTACCGTAGCCTATAGATGCCAAAATCTCACTCGCAAGTTGCCGACTTGAAGGGGAGTGGGACAGAGGGTGGGAAAGGAGGAGCGGGGGGGTTGAGCTTCCGGTTCTCTTACACATCGTACAAAACGCAGTTGTAATAGCTACTTTACGCCGATCTTTTGTGACAGGGTGGTACTATCCCGGTCGAGGCAGCTCGTATACGAACTGCAGTCAATTGGCTACCACAAAAAGTACTTAGTAGGGACTTACTAAAATAAATATTATTATTATGATTCAAAAGTCACACTCCACACGTCAAGCGGCAAAATAATATGTAGGGAGTTATCTCCAATGTATGTGGTCAAACATTTATTAATCTTACGTTGGAAGTATTTTTCGCTTGCAGCTAGCGACAATTTTGTGACTAGAAATTGCCGTTTGGCGCTTGACGTTGCAAGCACGGTGCGTGGCGTTTTTATAAAGGTGCTCCTCACCGGGTGCATTTGCCTGTAATGTAACATTTCACATTGAATTTTAAGCATTACGTTACAATACTACCTCCCTGACTAACGAGCATTCGCTTGTAATGTAACGCATTGATCATATCGTATCATTACAGGTTGCGCACTGTAATGGTCGGTTCTCCTCACTTACTGATGTAATGCCCGAATTATATCATCACAGGTTGCGCACTGTAATGTTCGCTTCGCCTCCCTCACTGATGTAATGCTCGAATTGTATCATTACAAGTTGCGCACTGTAATGTTCGCTTCGCCTCCCTCACTGATGTAATGCTCGAATTGTATCATTACAGGTTGCGCACTGTAATGTTCGGTTCGCCTCCCTCACTGATGTCATGCTCGAATTGTATCATTACAGGTTGCGCACTGTAATGTTTGGTTCACCTCCCTCACTGATGTAATGCTCGAATTGTATCATTACAGATTGCGCACTGTAATATTCGATTTTACCTCCCTCACTGATGTAATGCTCGAATTGTATCATTACAGGTTGCGTACTATAATGTTCGGTTCATCTCCCTCACTAATATAATGCTCGAATTGTATCATTACAGGTTGCAGGTGGATTTTGAGCATTAGTTTGACCCTGTAACGTTACATTACAGGCGAATACCGCCGGGGAAGAGCACATTAAGGAGGTCAAAAGTAAAATAAAAATTTCCTTAAATCAATAGGCTATGTTTAACCTTACAGCATATTATTAAAGTAATCTATTCCTATCGAATTATAAGGAAATAGGTCTACAATTTGGTAATTAATGAATTTTTATTGCTTTAGATATTATATACTAATGTAGTGATAATTTAAATACAAAGCAAGCAATAATTTGAATACCAATTAACCTTTGCCTAGACTTTGTATGTATCTACGGGTTATAAATATGTATGTACTTACTTATATATTGTATAATTAAAGCGTTATTTAAAAAAAAATTGCACGGTCGAGTTTTGAAAGAGGTAATATTATGATGTATCTATAGCTATTATTACTTATTGGTGGTAGAGCCAAGCTGTAGCCAACTGACTGCTGCTCATATATGGGCTGGCTCGACCTGGGAAGTACCACCCACTCACAGCAGATCGGCGTAAAGTTGCTATTACAACTGCGTTTCGTACGATGAGTGAGAGAGCCGGTAGACCAACTCCCCCAACGCCCACCCTTTCCCTTCCCTCTGACCCACTCCCCTTTAGGTCGGCAACGTGTGAGCAATGCCTTTCGTATTAAAAGCATCTATAGGCTACGGTAACTGTTTCACATCAGGTGGGCCGTACGCTTGTTTACGTTACGAAGGTGGCAACCTTCGTAATGTAAAAACAACCTAGGTACCTATTACTCATCCTTGAAATAGTTTCAATATACAGGGTGAAAAAAGGAATAATAGTCTTTGTTCATAGTTAAACAGACCCGGAAATAAAAATTAGAAAGTGTGCAAAAATCATTGTTTATCCAATTATACTGTATTGATCAAGTGTGCATGGATGACTAAATCTGTATCTATGGGGTATCGGAGTCTATTTTGAAGAAAACCAAAACTCCATCATGAGATTTAAAAAACAGTATATTTTGCTAGTAATACTATTATGAGGACTTGCAAGTTGCACTTGACCGTTCGAAATTCAAATTATTAGAAAAAAAAACTGCATTCGATAATTTTGCTTATACCAATAGATCATGTACTGGGAAGTAATGTCAATCGGCAAACTAAAAGAATGACCTTGAATGTAAGTACATGTATTATTTATGATTATACACTAACCGGGTACACTACTGAACAGTACCAAATCAGAATAAATTAGACACGAACACTCTTTGTGGACATAGTTTAGTCGATTGAGTCGCGATTCCGATTAATCGACTAGATACTAAATAGTCGAGTCATGCATCGGTTGTCATACTCAACACTGGAGATACTTATTTACATAATTTTAAAAATAAATACACGTCGGAAAAGTAGATTATACTAGACACATTCCCTTATCAAAGGCTAGAAATATGTAAATCGTTAGATCAGAAAAGAACGGCCCGGCTTTTCTGGATCGTTTTGGAATGAACTTCATTTATTTTATGGACTTCTTCATAATGCTATAGACCTACGTCATTAGATGAGTGACGGTATTGTCGCTCTGACATTTTAATAGGAATGTTCACCTATCTGTCTCGGATTGGAAATGGAAACCGTATTTGATTCCAATCAGAAATTAATAATGTAGCACTTATCCAGACAGATATCGTTTTCTTCTTAAAACACCATACCTTCCTACTCCAATGCCCGAACAGTTGTTTTATTCATTATTCCAAAGTATTCATCAAAACCTAGAAAACTTTAAAAACTTACTATTGGGCGATCCGCCTCTAAACATAGGGTTGGGCGCCATCCATGGGAAGGCACCGAAGGGCCACGAGGGCGGCGGCGGCCCCTGGTACAGCCGCGGCAGAAGCGGCTGCGGGACCACCACCCCTCGGCTCTCCATCTCCTCCCCATCGTGACCGTTCTCTCTCTCCTCTCTCTCGTCGACGTTAGAGTCAACGTCTTCGATGTCGACGTCACTGTCGTCGCTCTCCGGCGCCGCGTCAGTACTTTCTGCATCGTTGGTCTCCGAGTAATTAGCGTCATTCTGCGTGTCTTTCACCGGAGCGTCTGTTTTCCCCCGTAACAACGAGTCCACGCTGAACGATATCCGCCCTTTCCCACCGTTCTCGGTGGCGTCGGCACGCTCGCATTCGAGCGACGTCTTCATTTCATCTGCTCGATGACATTTCAGTATCAATTCGCGCGCTAAAACCCCCGGCGGATCTCGGACGCCATTTTAGAATCGACAATCGGTTTTTGTCTCGATAATTTAATCGATAGTCCGACTAATTATCCTCATATTATGCGGCTCATAACTCATTGTATTCGATTCATGTTAGTGATTTGTATTCATGCAATTAATTGCATACAACAATGTAGTCTGTCCGATAATTAACGTGAGTTGATGAATAAATGTTTGTTAGTATCCGTGCATGATTTGCATTCATGCACATCGACTAATTCAATTACACTGTTCACGTTAACGTTTCCAAATAGTCGAGTTCAATTAAACATCACTATTATAGTAACAGTCTAATTATCACAATCGCATCACTCCGTGAGAAAAGTTTGAATTTTGAAATTGGAACGTTGATTCGGAATTCAAACGGGTTGGCGTAGCCGCGCGCGTTCGGAAACTTGCGAGTGTGTTCGGAAACGCGATATCTCCGCGTAATGATTCGCGTGGAAGCGCGGTGAAAATCGCGCTAGTATTGGGGCGCAAACCGCGGCCCGCGGACCGCCTCTCCTCCCGGCCGCGCCCGACAGAGACGCAGATACCCACCGGAGAATTTTAATAAGCGTCGCGGAGCGAGCGAGATGACGATATCGTCTGACATGTGTGTAAACGCGATATCGAGGAGGCGGAGTCCGTCGCGCTCAAATTAATAGTCTCTGTGGAATACGCCTTATACAATTCAGATCACTGAATCCAAATTGAATCTTGTACCATTATGTTACATTATATTATTGCGTGTAGTGACAAATAATGAAGTGACGTAACGTAGCCGAGCGGGTCGGCTTGCAGCGGCTATTGTGTTGAATGAAAAAGGAGTAAATAGACGGGTGCTGTAGGCGGCGTAGAGGGGACTTTACGATTTAATTATTCGCGAATGCGGAGGCATTTTGTACCGGGCTAATGTCTTATTGTCTCATTAATATCTCGGCGGGCCGGCCATGTTTGATGTGTTTATGACACGGTGTAGGTGAGACGGTAGTGGCTTTGTTTTCGCACGACCGTTCCGAAACGGAGATTCAGTGCTCGTAGCGGCGTTGTACTAAATTAGTTTAGTACAAACAACGTGTCTGTTGAATTTGTGGCGTTTGCTCGGGTTTTGCTTAGTTTGAGGTGTGAAATTGTTTTTCAGTTAGGCGATAATTTTGAGTCATAGAATAATACGATACGTAGTAAAAAAAGTTGTTTATTATTTTCACCCTGTATAGGAATTTATATGTTGACTATTTTGCCTTTCTAGCTTAAAGCGCTTAGCTTAATAATGAGGAGATAAAGATGCAAATGCGTTAAAAAATCAATAAAACCCATAAAAAGGAAATAATCCCGAATCAAATCATTAGCGCCATGTCACTTAACAGTTAATCGCATTACACAGATATCTACAATCTCTTTGTGCATCGAGCAAAAAGATTTTCTCCCACACCACCCACTGAAAACCAAACCTTCTCACCATTAGACAAAGTTGAAATCACAATGCCGATTTAACCTGACGATGTCAATTGGCAAATATTAACAAAAGACGATCTGTCACTAAAAGTTGTTGAAAGAAAATAGTCTTTATTGCGTAGTGATAGAGTCGGATTATTGTTAGATACGTTGTACAGCGTCCCCTCATCCAATTAAGGTAATTTAATAGCACAGAGAGATTAACGTTCGCCTTAATTGAAAGAGTATAAAGGACATGTTTAGCTTATGTTATGTTTTGGCAGTAATCTGGGGATAATAGACAAAATCTGTCTATCATGACATAACGTCAATGTTGTAGTGAGATAGGCAGATACCCCCAAATTTATAGAAAGTTATGACGGACTTAAACTGACATTACAAATCATCTTTGTTCCTAATTTTTATTAAAACCATTGTAAACGGGCTAAAAAGCTCTATAAATTTGGCGGATAAAGTTAACGCACTTTTTCAGACTTGAGGCTGAATAACGCTACTCAAATATTTAAGTTTCACATAGCTGTTTGAGATGTCGTGATCTATAAATTTTTGTATGATAGGTAGGTACTTGTAATTTGAGTTGCGTTAAAATTTCGACCGTTGAGGCTTTTAGATTTTAGCCGAACATTTTATGTGACGATATAGTTATAAAAGCAGCAGTACCTATGTCTATTTTTTTTAAGTTATATTCAGCATCAACACTTATGTTATCATGGAGGTATAGCGTAGATATCAGAGAACTGACGATCCTAGGTCTCCAAACTAACATAACACTTAGGGTCTTGTATTTCTGATATATTTAAAATGTAACGTCACGACTTTTATCCCCATTCGGGCGTAGTCAGAGGCTTGAGTGGCCATACACCACCACATTGTGGAGGTATTAACCAACTCAAACGTTTTACCAGATAGTCAGATCCCAACGTGACAGGTGGATATTTCTAATTTTATAGTATAGAGATAGGGTCCAAAAGCAGGCGCTGTGAGGTATTATCATAAACTAAGACTATCGATTTTTTCTCAAATTTTATGTTTGGTAGAGTCTAAAAGTAGTTACAGTCAAAAACGGTTGCGATGCAACATTACCTATAATTGTATTTCAATCTCTGGGTAGGTTATGTTTGTTTTATTCCTTAGTGATGTAACGTAATGTAAGTATGTCGCCAAATTATCTATGAAAAACAATTATGTTCTAAGCTTTGTATTAAAATGTCTTAAATTAGGGACGGACTGATTTCCTTCAAATTATTTTTACGAAATAGTCAAAGGTGTGTGATCTTTCAGTAGGGAATATGTTCAAACTCTAAACTCATCATTAGATGGACTTAAAACAGAAAAGAAAATTACCTGCACAGTTAAATAAATTATAACCATTTTTAATTAACGTAACAAGTTAAAGATATAAATTCCAAGTGGCGACCTACGGAATCCTCTTACCAATAAAATGTAGAAACGTCCTCAAGGGCTCGGGGAAGGGGCTTAACCGTAATTTACACAGAAAATAATACGCGAAAAAAGGCGCAATCTTTTTAAATAACGACTTTCATATTCCCGAGTGGTGCGAACAATTTAGCGGCGATGAGAGATCCTCCGCTTTTTTATTAAAAAGTAGAAGGGATAGTAAGTGGGGGTGGACCGGCCATTACTCCGCGCGAAATGAGTTTTCATTTTGCGACCTTTTTTATGGTGACACAGGGTGGTTCATTTTTGTCGGACGAGTAATTGGTTGCGAAGTTTTCTATTTCCTATATTGTTTTTAAATATGACGCTTTTGTCTTTAAAATGGTAATACTTTCATTTAACCAACCGTTATCTACTTAAAAATACATTTTAAAAATACCTACCTATGTATAGTGCGCGACAGGTCGAGATGATATTCAGGTTATGAGCTTTTTGCAGAATAAAATCCGAATCAAAATTCGTAGGACCCGCAACGCAACAGAATAATTTAATTTAATAATTTTGTGGGCGATTTTAATTGTTTATCGGGTCCTGCTAATTTTGATTCGGATTTTATTCTGCAAAAAGCTCATAACCCGAATGTCACCTGGACCTGTCGCGCACTATACCTATTTAATGAAATTAAATAGTTCAATTATTAATACCTAATATATTTATACTATGAGGTACTTGGCCACAGTTCTTGGTTACTTGGTACAGTATCCGGAATAGAAATCGAAATGTTAAACAACACGAAAGCAAAGAAATATACAATCGACGTATTTCGCAAAAAGGTGCAATGTTTGTGATTATTACGTCATTTTCTTAAACTGTGGGCTCAGTGTTGATTTAAGGCGTATTACCGAATGTCTGTCAATTAACAGCTTTAATGATGCTAAAGAATTACGTAACAATAATATTTTGGGTGAAAAACATTAAAGTGATATAGGAAATTTTAAAAAAACTTCCAAATATGCATTAATTCCAGGGATAATCAGAGGCATACGAATAATAACTTATTTAGTGTAACTACAACTGTTTTTATCAATAACATATAAATACCGGCACAAAAGTGGCAAGTATAGTCTATTGCACATTTAAAAACTGTAACATTAAACTTTTTGATTAAGGGCCACCGCAAACACGCTACTTTTTGCATCGGCGATCGGCGATTTAGTCGCTTTTAGCATCGGAGCAGTCGCTGCGTCCGAACACAGAGAGTCGCCAAATCGCGATGCAGCATCGATACAGTCGCAAAATCGCCGATCGCCGATGCAAAATGTAGCATGTCTGAGGTGTCCCTTAGTAAATAAAATTATGAAATCGAGATTCAAACCCATGACTTTACAAATAAGAATAGTATGGAAGATATACTCTTCCAACGTAGTGGTTGCATTCTCTCTGATTGCGATTGTGATATTAACAAGAAATTTAGTAAAAAAATAAGTATTTTTTTCTCTACAGCCTGTATATCAATGCCTTATAGAAAACCGGTGAAGTAATAACGTGCGCCGCAGCGCCGCACCGCACCGCGGCCCTGTCATCGCAAATACATTTCCCTTATTTCCACAATTGCTTTTCTGCTTACGAATTATGAATAGGACATTAATAATAATATCGCCAGACTTACACCAACTGTATGGTCCCAAACTAAGCAAAGCTTGTACTATGGGTACCGTGCAATGGACTGGGGGCGATCCCAGTGACACCCAGAACAAATTACGAAAAGGACATATTACATATTATTTGGCCAGACATATCTCTCCCTCTTTCTTGGTAATGTCTTTGGAATACGAACTTTTTAATTTAAAATGTAGATGTTTATAGTCGGCTTATCAGATAAATGACATTCTATGGTCGGTCGGTACATCGGTACATGTATAATTTACTCCGTGATCGGTACTACTATAGGAGGTATGTTGGTACTATCGGTACTAAAATCGTTTTAAAAACAATTGCATTCCCACAGCAGTCATCATTAAACATTGAAACTAAATTTGACAACCTATATCTTAATAAATGGTTAATAAAATCGTTATTAGACATTACCAACTTTACGATGATAGATGAGAATAATAAATCCGCGGTAGGGAAGTGTGACTGGAAATTATGGCGCCATTTTTATTCTTTAGGGGTGGCAATATTCGTTTTGGGTTTTATTAATTTACATCTTACAATTTGATAAAAGAAGTATATTGGAATTTATTCTAACAATTAAAACAGTCATCTAAATTATATTATTTTTTTACTCAACAATGATACGAAACGATAGCAGTATGAAAAAAAAAAAAAGTATGTTTATGATTGTAGTAAGTACCTCGGTATATTTATTATTTACTTTTTGAAAGATTCCATATTTGAAATATTTGGTAAAAGGTACCGGACGGATTTCTTTGTCCTGTAAAAGCACCAACTATACCTAAAGTAAAGGATGTAAACGCTGTCCGGCGACAAAAAAAAACCATCAGCTTCCACAGTCGCTTTGTTGTGAACAGATAAAAATAAACTCCACCTTGTTAAGAGGAGTCGTGTTTAAAGCCCTAAAACAAACGCTCCTAAAACAACCAAACATCGTCCCCACTTAACCACATCACTTAACGAAACCATTTTTAGAAGATCCTTTTACTCGTATCATTTTCTATGCAGTATATCATAGATACACAGTTCCTTGTAGTTTAGACGCATTATACGCCTAACAAATATTGTTCGAACAAAGAACGTGTAACAATTTTTGAATTTAGAAGGTGTAACTAGTTCGATTCGGGCGCCACCTTAAAGAGATTATGGAGTTTTAAGCGCCATTCGTTTGTTTGGCGTTTCAAAAATGGAACGTTGTGATGTTTTCGCGTTAGCACCTTTTAGTGCGTGCGTTTGGTAGCGTCGTGTGTGGTCCGACGTGACGAGTGAATGGTTCGAACGAATGGTTTTACATTCTGTAATTAGCTGTTATTATTTTAACGATTTTATGTCGTGTTCTAGGAATAAAAAAATTATGATAGTGATGACATATTAATAAATGTAGGTGTTTCGTAATCATGAAAGGCATAAAAAATATCTAGTTCTTTAGAATTGGAACCGTGAACTCCATAAATATTTGCACAAAGAAAGACAAGATAATCCGAAAAGTTTTTAAAATCGCTTTGATCGAGTCAATTTTCAACGCGTGCTTTGGGACGCGCAAAAAATACGTTTTTGTCAACATACGACGTCTTTACACCTTTTGATATACGAATATCTTTAGAAAAAAATCAATAAACCTGCAAACGACTCGTTTGCACTCAGTTATCCTTATTATTTCTCCAATAAAGATGAAAATTAAGAATTTTTCATGTTTAAACAGTAAATATAAGTTTGTTGAACGTTTTATATGACATCTTCTTTCCCGTGAAGATATCTAGATAACATTAGTGGCTTATAAACGGTTGTTCAGAGGATTTCAATGGGTATAAAGGCCTTTAGAGCAAGGGTCATGATTGTCATGAATAGGTGACGTTTTTCCATAGAGATGCGTCTCAGTTGATAAATACGCGACTAATCAAATTATTTATGGCATTAAATCGTAATAAAATGATTCGAGCATCTGCTGAGCGGCAGTTTATGGTGCTTTTGTGTTATGTAAAAAGGGTTTCGTGAAGTTTTACTGGTTTTTATTTGATTATACCTAACAACTTTTGTATTAATTCACACCAGATTTAAAAAATAAATAAAGCAGAAAGAACTTTACATACGATGTAGTTTTACTAACCCCTTGTATTTATTTATAAACTTAACTTTATTTCCATGTTCCGTTAATCTCGGTAACTAATCAAATAATGATCATACTTCAACTTTAGTATCGATATCAAAACACCTTATCGATTCGAATTATCGATTTCAAATTCTCGCGAAAATTGTCGATTACTCTATATTCGGCACATCGAACGATCGACCGAACATTAACTCGGCACCAGCAGGGTAAACGGTCCCGTTTTCACCTCATTAAGCCCAAGTTAAGGACCCTATTATGTACTTTATGTATTCCTAAATTACCCATCACTTAATAGGGTAGCCAACAACGGGGGAGCTTACCCTACGGCCATTTTAAAATGAGCTTCCTATCTCCTCTTTGGATATAATTTTTATTAATAAAAGAGGGTAGTTTGTATGTGTGTAGGGGTCAAGTTATGTTGGGTAATTACTATAGGTGGGGAGTTTTAAAGTGTTTGGTATGATTACTGGCCTGTTCAAATTTAATGCCCGTTTCTCGTTTGGCGAGTTTATAGCGTACAAGTTGGGAAATTGGGTGATAAGTAGGTGTATTGATGTTGCTATTTAATTACTGGAATTACTTTACATTATAGCAACATACATCGATATTTATTTCCCAGCTGTTGATCTAAGTCGAAGTCCTTGTTAGATAGGTAGTTTCCATAAAATGTTTCTAAAAAGAATTATGTGAACACAATCAATAAAATTGTAGAGACGTAGACCCTGTCTAATTGGTCCGACTATAAGAACACCTATTAATAAAATATAAAAATTATGATGCTAATTTGTTATCAATTTTTGCCGCTCAATGAATGAACGAACGAATGTAAGAGTGATAAATTCATAAAAACCACATTCTTAAGATGTGAAATGACATAGCGAAATTTCAAAAACAGAATGGATAGGGTGTCCCCGATTCGGGGTTCGATCAGAAACCCCAGATGTCCAAACAACAATCGTTCGGATCTTCCTGTGAGGCTATTGTTTGGGATGACAAACGGAGACCTATTGTCGGACTGTCCCATTATTAAGAGTGTTTAATATACTACTTGTTAGGGTGTCTGTGAGTTAAGCAAAATCGTATTGTAGTCCTAAAGGGTTTTTAAGTGAACTTACCTACCTACAATAATTGAAATATAACTAACTTTTGATATGCATTAAGTTAGTTTTTGAAACAATTATCCTCGTGTTGACCTTGTTATACTTACATACTTTTATCGCACTACATTTCTTTAGAAATGTAGGTGTTTTGATAGCTCTTAATTAAATTGAGTGTCTATTTACCAATTCACCGTTTAAAAGCACTTAATGATGTCGAGATAATTAACTTCTGTGAATATAACCAAATAATTATTCAAATAAATATTGGTCATAGTTAACTGATATAAATTGTCACCCTACACATAAAGCGCAGCAGTGACGATCACTGCGCGCCATTCACAGTCGTTTTAATGACCGGCTGATAGCCGTTTAAAAACGAATTTGCTCACTTCTGGTACATTAAACAATCATTCGTGTCGATTCCGTGCGGCGTGCGTAGATGGGAACGCGATGGGTTTGGATGCGTTTCAATTTTGAATTTAGTTGTCATCGTGTTGGAGGGAATGGAACAGTGTATAAATAAAGAAACCCTAAAAATTATTAGAGTAGACCATAGGCTAAAGTTTTTTTTACATAAAAAATTACACTTGTAAAACTATGCGTACATTAATAATTAATTTACTTAATAACATCGTGTTCGTACAGAAATCCGTTGGTTGAAATTCCCCGTGTTATCTAAACAGGATGCTAGTTTGTTATTACCACTCGATAACAAAATAATTGGTATTATTGTTACTTAATTACAGGAAAAAATCTAATCAACACAAAATAAATAACTGTTTCCGTAATTAATATTATTACCGCCTTTATCCTGTTTTGTTGGATTATCGGGGTATTTTTAATTAAATTCATATCGGTGGTGTATTGGATAGAATTTAATTATTATACCACTTACTTATGTAAGCGTGACGCACTTCCCCAGTTTTCGACAAAAACAGGAAAAGGTTGTTTGTGCAGTTAAACAATAGTTTCAGGTTACTGAGATATTATATTGAGCTGTTATCGGTATGTAACAATAGCGGAATGTGGTGTGGCTATTTCCGGCAATGTAACTAAAACAGTAGGTGTAATGTTTTCCCCACCTACTTACTTCGCAAAACAAATTATTAGTCGTTATTTAGTATTTAGTATTAGAGTAGTTTAGTATTTAGTATTAGAGTAGTATTAGAGTAGTTATTTAACGAGGATTATTTTCTATTTCAGAGATCTCTCAGAAATGTAAAGCTTTATTCATTTATTTCCCTATGTTAAATTTTATTGATCAGTTTGCGTACATATGCCTAAGTAACCTCCATAGTAGGCACAAGGTTTGACAGCTGTAATTTTAATCAAGATTTTATTAAAAGTTGTATTGCATTAACCGATATTTAGGGCCCCCACCCTAAATCAGGGAGATGTAAGACACTTTTTTCGAGTGAAAGAATTAGGAACTCTAAATATCGGATAGTGTAATACGGGTTTTACTTGGCAAAATGAATGCAACAAAAAATTTGTTCTTTTTTTAAAATCCTTTCCATTAATTTCTTTGTCAACTGCCAGCAACAGCCATAAAATACCACAGAAAAGTTTTCACTTTGAAAACATCAAAAGTGACTATTAATAACCCTTTATTTCGAGTGTAAACGGAAAGTGCCCGAAATAAATTCAATAAAGAAACCCCCGAACGCCGTGTATCGACTCACAAATCCGATGATCATTCGTCTAAACACATTATGTCGGGCTATTATAGGCCACTTTAGCACCCCTATACAATTGACTGCAGTAGGGCTGTCACGAGGTGATTTTAAATTTATAAAAAAAGAATGTGTGCAGTTCACTACGAGTATTTTGTAAAAGGTAGCCAAATAAATTAACAACGTGTCGGACTACTACATGTGCGTCATGGTCACAACACCACCTAAGACTGAAGTATTAAGACACAACGGTTTTTAAATTTTCCGTTATTTTAACGGTAAACTGTTGCGTGCTGAGACGACGCCGGTTATCAAAATTTTCCAAGCAAGATGTAGAATTTATTTTTTGTAGAGGTTTCCGAAGAAGCCCCCCCCTCCCCTCCCTCTCCCTGTGTTCGACTCCCCTTCCATAGGGCAACTGCTTAACATCAGGCGAACCGTACGCTTGGTTGTCACCTCAGTCCCGTAAAGAAAAGCTTTGTTTGTAAGTTTTTATTCACCGTTGACAGCCCTATTGGACGTAGGGCCCGCACATTCATACAGTGATTGTGTACATTATAAAGTGTGCATATAGCAGTAAGGGGACAAACACACTGAGTGATTCGGCAATTACGCCGCCGTTCAATCGGCTTCATGACGCTATGCCGTTGCCGACGAATTAAAAGTTATTGGTTTTATGGATTTAAATTAAATTATCACTGTTCTGGATTTGAATTTGTTTCTTTCTGTGTGCGTCAATAAGTCAACACAAATTGACTAAGAATCATCATCAAGAGTTCCATGTAGGACAAGGAAAGTAGGACTGAAATATGAGTTCTAAATTACTATTTTGAGTTTCTTACCTATAGGGGAGGAAATGGCGGGGGAGGGGTAGTTGCCCACCTCGGTACACCCAAGGTTGCATGAGTATTTTATTATTATTTTTATTTGGGACTAGGCCCGCCACACACTCCCACTGTCACTCCTGTAAGCCAGGATCGACAATGGTGTCCAACGATAACGCAAAAGTTTGACCCTCGACAAGTCCCGGGGAAAAGCTAAGTTGTCCTGGAACCCACACGAATTTAATCAAAAGAAAGGATAGGAGGTTTCGGAAGAAAATTATCCACTTCCCTCCGTTGTAAAGCGGGAGACAAAAATAACAGGTTGGTAGCCACAGAAATAAGACTGTTACAAATGGGTTTACTGTTAATGCTACAACTTGCATAGGTTGCAAAATAGAGTTCAGGTTGAATATTTTAGACTGTCGGTTCAGACATAGACGGTAACAATATTAACAAATGCCACTTAATTCTAAACGGGGTTGCCTGCCCTCTCTCCCTCTGCTCCCACAAGTCCCTTTAATTACCCCGAGAAATCAGTTACCCGGTTTACTGGCAGCATATGTAAATATGTGTCGACTGACATATTTTAATATAGCACCCTCGCGGGCCCGGGTTCCACTCCCAGCGCGTTTAGTTTGTATTAAATACGATATTTTTCCATATCATTGTGCTGCCGTCGCGATTTGGGGAGAGTTGGACGGAGTTATGTTAGAGGGAAGAGAAGATAGAAAATGGGAAAATAAAAAGGTGGAAATGTGTAGGATTTTTATCTCCTTATCTGTCTTATCTCCTCCTAGTATCTACATTCATTTCTTCGGTGCAAAGCCGTAGTTTTTATTTGAAACAATAAATTTATTAAAAAAATACTGATAGTAATGTTATCATTAACCCTATCGCTGCTCTATCTAATTAATATTTAATGATATAGGGTAAACCGGGTAGCAATTGACAACTTAAGGATTGCCAACACTTTGTCAGTATATCAAATATTTTGTATTATAGCTACAGTCTTATTAATATTATTTTCTGATTGCTTAATAAACTAACTTGGACTGTATTAACAGTTTTTAGGTAAAATCCAATTATTATAGAAGATATAGACATTATGGTAAAACATGATATTTTTTAGCCATTTTCTGTTATTAGCCACCCTCTTGCAGTGATTAGCCGCACCAGGTGTAGTGATTAGCCAGTGCTATAAAGTGTTGAATTAAACCAAAACAAATACTAAAATTACATACTTCTTGGCCACTTACGTTATGAATAATAACCTTTTCCCGTTCCAATAAACATACAAAATAGTTATTTACTGTTTAAAAAACATTCAATAATTCTAATGAATCAAGTGTAAGTCCTTAAGGAAATTGATAAGATTCTTAAAATGTTCAATGAAACTCACACCCGACTTGATAAAACCCACCATAAGTATTTTTATTTTTAAAAACGCTGTTCCTGGAGTATTAAAATCGATTGTCTATGGCTAACAGCGTCACTTAGCCAAGTTTCATTGAATTATATTGACAGTAAATAACAAAAAATACGTTATTTCCTTAAAATGGCTAATCACTGACGAATGGCTAATTACCCCCCGGTTTACCCTATGTATATTTATTTATTTTATACGAGAATTTACCAAAGCTTTCGCTACTGAGTCGAGGGCTGTGCTCTCTTTTCCAATTTTTAACATTTTCCCGAACGGTAATACTCGTTCGCCTTGAGTACCTATAGTTTGCTTTATTCGTGGAAGTCCCTTCATTACCTCTGATAGAAATGGTGGAAATTATTATATCGTGTTGTCTCCAAACTGTACGGCCCGTCTGATATTAAGCAGTTACCGTAGCCTATAGATGCTTACAATACCTAAGGCATCGCTCGCACATTGCCGACCTGAAGGGGGGGGGGGGGGGCTTTCGGCTCTCTCACTCATCGTACGAAACGCAGCTGTAATAGCTGCTTTACGCCGATCTTCTGTGAGAGGGTGGTACTACCCCGGTTAAGCCAGCCCGTTTATGAGCTGCAGTCAATTGGCTACAGCTTGGCTCTACCACCTTCAACTGGAGGTATTTTGGAGGTAGTGTGTCCGTTGGTTCTGTCTCGTCTACACCCATCCCCCTGTAGCCGTATAAAACCGAAGCTCAAGTCGGTTTAACGGAGCCAATAAACATGACACTCCCTCATTCCACGGATTCATTAATGCATTTGTCATAAACTGCGTACAGTTATTGCGCAGTGGAGCGCACGAGGGGGGCGCTTGGCGATTTTTACTTAATTTCCGTTTGCTATTTATTTAGGGGTGCGAAATTTGATTTTTTATCTCGATATTCATTAATGGATTGTAGATTAGTAACTTGTTTGTTTATTAAATGTAGACACACATAGGTAGATAAATAAATTTTCATACTTTAACAAAAATTATGAAAAAAAATCTACCTCGATTAATTAAATTATGAATACCTAAAATTATGTTTTACAACATAACGATGTCTAGGAAGTTAAGTTTAAAAAAGAAAGGTGTTCTTTTGTTCTTTTCAATATAAACTCGAGTTTACTAATAGTCCACTCTTGAATCTATTATCGCACAATCTCCAAATCATTAATAACGGGTTATGAATGACTGCTTAAAATTGTATAGGACACCCAAACATCTGACGTTTGTCGAGAAATGCGCTCAACACATGCTCGCCAGCGATCTTTTCAACGCTTCGCGCGATCATCTATCATTAATTCTATCTCTGTCTATCATTAATCATTAAAATGAGACTTAAAGAGAGAGAAAATGAAGTGATGGTACGTCACAAGAGTAAATACGATACGGCTAATGATACAATTAATGATTAATTATATTTCAAATTTCACAGTTCGTGAATGAATAGGTACATGAATAGCGAATCCTTTAACGAATGTAGTTGTTATAAGGGTTACATTTGCGTGCATTGTGTGGCGTCGGCGTGTCTCAGAGGTCTGTGAAATCCTTTTAATGACTGCGGGTATTTTTGTAACGTAAGTGGAATAATGATATTGTAAAATTCATTGAGCGTTGTAAGGGTTAAGAGTGTTCCCTGGAGTAACGTGGCTATTGATAATTTCACACCATTTTTATAACAATTAAAGGACATTTTACGTCATATTTAAAGGAAATTTTCAGTTGCATTGTGTGAATTACTTATATTCTGTAGATAACTCCTTTGTAATTTTAAAACGCATAAACGTGAGGTTATGGCCAATAGGACATTGTAATATTCATTGACCATTGTGAGGACTGAATAAGAAGTTATGAACCATTCAAGGATTCGGGTTATTTTTATCCAAACTTATTTATGAAAATGTAACTAAAAAAAATATTTGCGATAACGACTGAGGTTAGGTTTGTGCATTATGGTTTAGATAAGTTAATCGTGTTTCAAATAATATCTACACTACAACTGTTATTAATTTATTCGGGAAAGTATTTACAAACGTTGCGTTGGTGGTCGACTCACAATTTTAATGTAACGTCATCTTGACGTATAAAACTTAATAAAACTCGTAAATACCACCTATCCCTTTGAAAGAGCAAATAAATCCAAAAGAATCCCATTAAAAATTACCCAATATATTAAATAGTTTGAATGTATAAATGGACGGCGTCATACAGAATGGTGCATCATTAAAATCAAATCCTATAATAAATGTACACGGAACAATGATTGTTGTATAACGTTTTAGTGGTTTCCGAGTTATTTGTAATAAATTACGGAATAATTCGTGAGTTACCAACAGTTACCAACAAATAAATCCTTAATAAGGTGTCGTTAAACTTTATTATTTAGTAACTGACTCCACTTAGGGGTTATTGTTGTGATGCTTTTTATTTGAGAGCGCATCTGTCGGGTTGATTGTAGTATACGCTTAGAAAGTGGATAAAATTTACAGTATAACGTAAAATAAAAAATAAATGTTGTAACCAACAGTAGTCGGTAGGTAGGTATTAGGTATAGTTACCATCAACCGTAGCCTTCTAGGAGTCTGATGATTATGGCAAGTGTATTTACCTACGTTCACAGCTGAAACTGAAAATGCCACCCAGCTCATGTGTCAAAGAGTTAACTTTACTAGTTGGCCAAACCAATTCCTAATTTACAAATATATAATTTGCAAATATGTATGTGTACATCGATTTATGATAAACGTCAACGTCACTCATTTGTGCTATCAAGAAATAGGGACAACAACATAAATCGGTGTAAATATTTCGCCACTAAGTTCGAGCCCAAAAAATTGGTTGTAGTCGAAAAAAGCCCTATGATACCGATATCATTGCGCTCGTCGATAGCGATCAGTCGATGTCCCAGACGTAATTGTGTGAGTTTATCGTTATATCTTGCGTATACTGCACATCGCGACAATATTTTATAGTTTATAGAACTTCGCCATTGTGCTACCGTTGAGCCGGGCTAGTTTATTATTTGATACTTGCGCCGCGACCAGCGGCTGTCAAACATCATTTGTATAGCCAGTTTGACAGTTTGAGCACCACTGTTTTTCGAGATTACGGTGCAAATAACATCGAACAGGAGAGTATTGTTCTGGTGTGCTTTGGTTTGAATTCTAGCAAGAGTTTGTGATTAAAAACATAGATTTGCATGTTTTCCTGACAAGTGACAAACACTGATACGCATCTGCGTAATAATAATATTTTTCCAAAGATATAACATACTTTATTCACTACTACACTGGGCACTGGCTATTAGTGATAAGGCCACCCATTTTCCACTTTCTGTGTAAATTGTGTAATTATTTATAAAAGTTTATTTTTCTAGTGGTGGATTAATAAAGAGTTATCTATCTATCTATCTATCATACAAAAAAATACGCGAGAATATCCAACGCACGAGCGTATATTTTTGATCGTGTATTTATTCTATTCTTTCTTTTTATTAATCTTATGACAGACAACTTAACTTTTTCCTGGGAGTGTGTGGCGGAGTAAGCCTATAATAATATGTTACTCAATAAAATAACCTAGCTTTGCACCAAATTTTATTCAAATCCGTGCAGCTGTTTTCGCGTGATGCTCAGTGAAATTTAAACTAACTACACTTTCAAAGACATTACCAAGAAAGAAGGAGACATGTATTTACGTACATGACATCATATTCATAAAAATATCGAGTAACGATGTATTGTGAATAACCATAGAGATTAGTTTGCCATCCACTTTTTTAATTAGGCACAATTTTTGGCGCCATGTGAGGTAGGTATATTTTTTCGGTAGTGTTGCCCACCGGAACTGCGAGATAGCGGCGTAGTGTTGTAACTGCTGGCAG
This sequence comes from Drymonia ruficornis, assembly GCA_947859195.1. Classification (NCBI taxonomy): domain Eukaryota; kingdom Metazoa; phylum Arthropoda; class Insecta; order Lepidoptera; family Notodontidae; genus Drymonia; species Drymonia ruficornis. Next base: position 5,781,152 of record OX401926.1, on the reverse strand, counting down.
GGCACGGTCTTGGCACGGTTCATTAGCGCGGCACGGCTCGGCCCGGGACGGAAGGCGGGACACCAAGTGACCCGTGACACTTGGCGCCACGCATTTTTTTAATGTCTACATCTTACGGTGACAGAAAAAAAATATGAGCTGTTCAGACATCGGTTGTAGGGATGACAAGATTTTTTTTCTACTGGTGTATAGAAATTAGGTTGGTAAGAGGCACTAAGCATAATCGGTGTTATTTCAAAGAAGTTACGCGTTTTGGGCGCGTGTCTTGATCGAATTTCCCTTGGACATTTGTTATTTATTTATTACTTATCTAATAGTAAAAATACTTTTTTTTCCACTGACACTACTCTTTTCCTAAAATATCTTTTGTAACTCGCGTTCGAACGATTTCCGAGGAGTTATTTATTTTTGGTTTTATTTTTGCCTCTATTTCCAATATGATCATCAACATGCTACTTAGTAAAGATACTAAGACAATATAATATACTATATACTATATATAATACTACCAGATACTACCTGATAGTGCAGGCATTAAATATTTTGATAGTGCGTATATCTGAACGGACCAATCTATATCGGTTTTGCAATAAACTAATTACGTAGTACAAATGAGGAAGTTAATATCGTGGTAACTAATTAATGTGTAACTTAGATAACGTTATCGATTTCATTACCATTATTTTCGTAAAAACATGTTGAAATACTGTTTTTTTTAGGTATTTTAATTTATTTTCACACATTTCAATAATCATGTAGCGTGAAGGGGCGTGCATTTTTAAACTGAAACATCTCTCCATATACCATATCTGCTAAAATAAAACCTAAATCAATGAGTAGAACAATGCAATTACAATAGCCTTTTTTATGACTGTAATGCAAGTTACAGAAAATACCTACTAGGCACTCACGCACGTTTTGCGGTTCTTAGTATCAAATTAATTTTGTTTTCCGCCGAAATTATTGCTCCTTCCTTATTTTCCATTATTTACACCATAGGTTCTTGACTATGACGCACGCTTGTAAAAGCAACGCACACATTTTGCGTCAATATTTTTTTCAGTATTTATCAAATGCCTTCTGTTTTTCTGTGTTCATTTAGCAGAAGTGGTACCTTCAAACATTGCAATCACAAAACTCGTGCACAGTGTAGGGCGCACTACATGCAGCGATTGCACTTGCAATTATTCATAATACATAAGAAGGCATCGGAAGATGAGTCACAGGTATTGGCAATACCGATATGCTTACAACGTTATTTTCCGCGAGCCACTCAGCTGTGTCCATGGACTTTGTTTAGTAGGACATACTATTTTGGACAGTCACGTATCTTCCTCATCTTGGTAATGTCTTTGGTTTAAACGTTTGTGCCCGACTTAAGGCCGACAAGACAAAAAAAAACTTAACTTTTTTTAAATTTTAATTTGCGGCAGAGGTGTCAAACTACATGGACGCGTGATTAGCAACGGAACACATTTTAATAATTAGGCAACAGTTTTACGAATCCCCATTATTTTTTTACAGATGTTCGCAACTATTTATTGCTTAAGTTACTCACCACATTTGACGGCAAATTTAGAACCTAGCGTGTTCCACTAAATACCTGTGATGTAAGTAGACTCACTTAAGTAGAATATTGAGTCACACGTGAGCTCAGAGGAATCTCAATATCAGAGCGGCGCTTGAGATAACAAAACACAATTATTATTATAAATAGCGACCGCAACGACCACAGACGAGTAGTACTGTATTTTATTTTCTGTGGTTGAACACCATCATGGTATTTTCAAAAATATTACTCCCTCTAGTTTATTTTAGTTTCAGTCTTTTTAGTTAAAATTATTTATTAATATCGTATCGGCAATTCATATCTCCAACAAATAAAGACCATTCTAATTATAGTCGCGACAGGTCGAGATGACTCTGGTTAAGAGCTTTTTGCACAATAAAATCCGAATAAAATTTAGCAGGACCCGATAAACAATTAAAATCGCCAACAAAATTATTAAATTAAAATATTCTGTTGCGTTGCGGGTCCTGCTAATTTTGATTCGTATTTTATACTGCAAAAACCTCATAACCCGAATGTCATCTTGACCTGTCGCGAACTATACCTACACTTTATCACTTCTTTAGACAGCAAAAAGAACCGGAGGAGATAATAATAATTATGACGTATATACCTAAGTAAGAGACACACACCCACTAGGTGCCTTTCACTCGGATCGCTTTTGTGTAACAGAAGTAGTGATGGGATGTTCTCGAGAACATTCTCACCCTTGGAAACTTACTCGTGAGATTTTTTGAGAATCTTATATTTTGGGTGGCGTTATCCTAACTTTAAATCTTAAAAACAATTAAAACCACCATACTTGTATGTTTAATGAGGTTTATGCCAAGTTTAATGCCAGAAGATAACTTCTCGAAAATTCTCACGAGTAAGTTTCCGAGGGTGAGAATGTTCTCGAGAACATGCCATCACTAAACAGACGTAAGGCATTAGTTGTATGTGCGCCTGGGGGGCTAATAGCGACGCTGCAACATTGCCAATGCAATTCATTTTTCAGATTTTCTGAGGAATCCTTAGCAATTCCACAATATTTCTGTAAAATACTCATTTTATGCCATTCGTGACCGTTTCACGGAAATTTAGCGGATTCTGCTGGAGGGTCGGAAAAATGAATTGCTTTTGTAGAAATGCTGAAATGATGCATAGTGTCGCTATTAGCCCCTATGACTGTGATCTCTTGCAGTCCGGTTTTTATTATACCTTATATTTACAGGGTATTCCTATATTAGCAAAATAACCCGGATTATGTACTTACTTGTTTACAATAAATGATTTATCCTGAAAATAATTTTGCTGTATTTTACTTAATAATCATATCAAGCCCGTTTGTTTTGTACCGTAGGGCGGGAAAGTACGTCTCGTGGTGAACAATAAGCTCATTAAACTGTATAGTATTTGGTATTTCCGTGTTATATTTAGAGGATGTTATTGTTAGGTATTGCATTATTTGAAATAAAAACCCGGCATGACGGAATTCCTATATGTATTTTAATTAGGTTTTAATATTCTAACGAACGAACCGCAAAAATAACAATTAAAATTTAAATAGGTATATGTTTTTTTAAACGTTTTTAGATTTTCCAAGAGTTTATACCAAGTAGGTAGTTATAAATAGGTTGGTTGGTTAATGTCTATGGTTTAAATATACCAATGTCAAAGTCATGTTCGCAATTTCATTGTTATTCGACACCAACAGCGAATAAAAAAGCAGTATTTTTGAATTGTGAATATCCTAAATATGGCGGGCAATAATTCAAATTTGGAAGCCGCTGTGCAAATCCAGTAACGAAGCGTGTCCGCGCGCGGGTGCAAAGCGCGCCGAAAATTTGAATACGAGCATGTTTTATTTAAATGTTTCTTTAAACATTGTCATGGGTGTCTGGGCAGCGTTTGATTTTAAGTATTACACCAACCTACTCAAAGGCGTTATATGGTAAGGAGTGACGTCATCAGAAAGGAATATTGAAAACGCATCGGAAGAAGGTGTAGAGATCCATGGATGATGATTATGATGTTTTTTTTTATTGTGATCTGCTCTATGTTCAGTCACATAATAAAATAAGGTTCAATAGCTACTGCAAAATACGTTTTTTAAATTTTATTTACACGTGAAAATTTTACCATTTTACTAAGTTATGTATGTATGTACCCACCTATGTATATTACAGAACTATTTTTTACGTACTCTCGGTCTGAGGGCGCCTTTATCAAAAATGTCTGGCTTTATTCTTAACTCGGGTACCGAAATAAACCGCTAGTAAAGGATTATAACATTAAAGCATCATTAACTTAGTATCGGAATAAAGAGCAGCATTAGCCATTTATCCTTACATCGACAGTGTTGCCAGATAACAAATTGTCGTTGAAATGTAAACTTTATGCCGCGGCAACACTGAATAGATTCAATTATTAATGATCTCGGCGGCGTCATTTTTCATCCATTCACGAGGTGATTCGACAAAGGGTTAGTCAGTCGGATCGACCGACACTGGCTCAATATTTAACGTGTTCAGCGATATTTATGGGTTAGGTGGACGGTGTCACTGACAGCGAAACGAAGCCTTAACTTAAAACGGAGGAAGGGGACTCATCGTAACTTAAATATTTTTATTAGGTGCAAATGTTGCAATAGATAAGAAATTCTGAATGAAGGCAAACATTTTTAGCTGACCAATTATCGCTTGATTGGACTGGATTTTGCGAAAACAAGAATCCTTTTCGTTGGGCTTCAAATTTCGAATTTTGACACATTCCGCAGTAAAAGAAAGTCCAACAGTCCCCCCTCCCTCTACCTCTGCCCTATTCCCCATTCAGGCCGGCAACGTGCGAGCGATACTTTTAGTACGTATTGTAAAACCAATGTAGATGTTGGTCGAGTATCTACTACCAAAATTGGTAGAGTACAGGGGGCTTACCACAAGCTCTTATTGCGATTCAATTATAGGAACGTTTTAACGACGTTTTAATGACGTTTCTTATTGTCATGACAATAAGGTACGTCATTGCCCAAAAAGTCGCTGAAACGTTAATACGTTCCTGTAATTGAATCGCAATAAGAGCTTGTGGTAAGCCCCCTGGGTAGTAAACTAGTTGACTCTACTGTTTACTATACTCGTAGGTATACCCCAGGTTTGAAGATGGGTTTTGGTCTAAACTGTTTCGGCCTAAACCCACCTTCAAACCTGGGGTATACAGTAAAGTAAACGGTAGCGTCAACTAGCTTGCTTGATGATTGACGATGACGCCGCTATCACTGCGGCCCCACCCTCGCGATATTTAATTTCCATCCACAAAAGGGTTGCCGCGCACTAACGATCGGCCTAACTTTTTTATTGGCGTTCTGGTGGCAAAGGAAGCTAATCCTCGCGGCTCGTTAAGTGATTCCGCGAGATTAATGGCGGTTGATGAGGTGGTTACGGTAACCAGATGGTTAATTCGATTTGTGTAAATCATATTGCATCAAAACATTTAAATTGCAATCCTCAAAGTTAAAAAAATGCGTGAAAATCGGCTAATTGGTTCTGAAAATACAATTCTGGATATTAATCAGCTTTGTTATATAGTACAAAATAATAACTTTGTTCAGACATAAGTAGGTACGTAAGCAAATATTTATTTTAGTTTGATCAATGGTTTATTGTTATTAAGGCGGCTACTCACGATGCAATATCGTATTCAATCTGTCGATTCAATTTGTTGAAGTAGTAGTAGAAGAAAGTAGGCGTTATGTCTCCTCACCGCGCAATATGTCAAATCAACTCAAGTTGAAACACCGGATTGAATACGAAATTGCATTATGAGTAGCCGCCTTAGGTAGGTACCTTCGCTATTAAAACTTGTATAGGTACCTATTGTTTTAAACAATAAAACAATGGAACGAACACGCCACGGTGTTATTTCAATCAAATGAGGTTAATTAAGTAATTTATTTTAAAAATAATTTCCATAAAATAAAAATGTGACTGGCTATCAACAGCGAAAAAACACAACCAAAGCCATTTATGAAGTTTAAAAGGAAATTTATTTATTTTTTATTTTTATTTTATGGCTTCGTACATTTTTTTATGGAATAACGGCCAGTTTGAATCAAGAACTTTACCTACCTATATGTTTTAAATGTAGTATAGAGGTTTTATGGACATAAAACTAATAATTTAGAAATTCTACGTAACTTAATTTGTTTTTTTTTTTAATAAGAATTATAAGTTCGGTTATTTTAAGACGTCACAGTAGGTACCCCAACACTTCTAAATCGACAATACTTATTATTATTAACGACATCAAGACCACACCCGAATCGATCAGCGTTCGAACGGATCCCCGAATTTATTGACTGTCGTCGCCGGAGCGAATTGATTCGATTGATTTAAACGATTCTAATCGATTATTGTGTCGATACCTAGCTTTGTATTTAAAGTATTTATTGTGGTAACTTTTTATGCATAATAAAGAATTCACAAAGATAATATTAGAGACCGGTGGTTTTCCATTGGTTTTTACTTTTTAGCGAGCAGACTCGGGGTCTGATTTTGGGCTGTAATTATTTTAACAAAAAGCTAGAAAATTATAGCTAAGTATCTACTTATAGTATAAAAAAGGTTCGTATTAGATAAGTAGCTATGCACCCGGAGCAACTTTAGTTGCCGAAACTATCAACTGCTTCATGTTTTTTTTGGCAGTTGCAGCAACAATTGCCGCGGTTGCCGCGATTGTTTTATATGAAAACAGCTAGTTGCGAGTTGCCAGCTGCCGCAAAAGTTGCCAGTGTGCATAGCCCCTTAGCTCTCCCCGCGGCTCGACTTCGAGGATGAAGTAGGCACATTTATGATATCCCACTAGAGTATTTTATTTGTATGACTAATGTGGCAAGCAAGCCTACAGCCCGCCTGATGTTAAGCATTCACCGTAGCCTATAGATCCTTGCAATAGCAAAGTCTTCTCACGCACGTTGCCGACCTGAAGGGGAGTGGGACAGAGGAAAGGGGGTGTTGGGCTTCCGGCTCTCTCACTCATCGTCCGAACTACAGCTCTAATAACTTTACGCCGATGTTCTGCGAGAGGGAGGTACTATCCTGGTCGAGCCAGCTCTATTTTGTTTGGATGTCCTCATTAAAGTATCTGTAACGTAACGTCTAGTTACAATTTAGTGTAGGTACAGTGTAGGCTTCTCTGGGCGAGTGCGAGCCCCTCGTTAGCGGACATGCGCCGCGTTCTACCTACAACTTAATTAAGAGTACGGGACCCAGTACAGGAGGCAGAAAGTACTTCAAATTATGTTTTACTAGCTGTGCCTCACGGCTTCGTCCGCGCGGAAATAGATGTGTAAGATTAGCCTATGTTTTATTCCAGAGCCTACACTATCAGGAAGTAGGATAGGATTTGCCTGTATATATAGCCCCTAAATGTTCAAAATGTAGAACTTGATTTTTTTATACAAGTTTTGTACAATTGTATTTATAGGTAGATAGATAGGTAGTACGTAAACATTACTCGCAACGCTTACATCATTCCGTGAAACATCAGCGCACATTCATCACATTATTGTGTGGTTTTAAGTAAACATGCGCGATTTAATTAATTTGTAATTATTACTATTACACATTGTTAGTAAATAAAATGAAAAATATGTACTTACCTACCTCAACAACTATTACTTCGGTAGGTATGCAACTTACCTACCTGCGTTTTGTTTTCAAATTAGTAATTTACTACGTCATCATTAATAAGGTTTTCCCTCGCTGCGCATTTTAATCATTCGTATACAAACATAGGTACTGCTTTACGAGTCTTAAACCGAATCTTCTCTGAAGTTATTAAAATATCGAAGGTTAAGCAACGCTTGGCAAGGTCAGGCAGAGTTTAGCATAAGTGCATTAGTGGCATTTAAACAGAGCATCTCCGTGCTTCGAAGGGCACGTAGAAAGCCGGTCCCGGATGTTATTTAGGCAGCCGTCGTTAAGTCTTCGGGCGGCTTGAACAACTCTGTCATCAGGTCGGCCACTAACCATACGATAAGAAGAAGCTATTCAAATTTAATTGCCACCAGAGGTAAATTTCGGAAGCGGCCTTTTCGTAATTTGCCCTGGTCTGGGTGTCACTGGGATCGCCCTCAGTCCATTGTATGGTATCCATAGTACAAGCGTTGCTTAGCTAGGGACCATACAGTCTGGATTTTTTTATTGTAAATTAATACAGTAGGGACCGAACTTTCGTCCCGCCGTACCTCTTATTAGGTTGAATATTGATGACCAATTAAGAGCGGTGTTCTCGGTAATCTCGGGGCGGCCGCGAGATAACGCATTTAGTTCGCCCCGCGCCGCACAGCACAGCACAGCACAGCTTCGCATCGCACCGCGTATGCTAATAAAGGTCTTGCATACCTTACCGTTGATAGAAGATATTTTTTATAGACGCTCTATGTTATGAAAACAAAAGATTATCGTTCTATCTACCCTATAAATTTCTGAAAATAATCCGATCAAGCCCTTAATATTAAGGGCTTGCTCGGATTATAATCTTTTTATTTTTTGTTTTTGTTTTCTTTATATTTATATACTTTTTATTTTAATTTTATTTTGTACCATTATTTTTTTTAAGTTTAGGTTTCTTTAGTCCCTAGTTTAGGATTATTATTTTCTATTTTCTGTTTTTGTAGGTAAGGTACCTACAAAGTACTACACAGTAGTAATTACGCCTACCCAAATGCATGCGGTGTTAACCTATAATTAGTTATACGTTAAGCAAATAACTCACATATATAAAAACACATTACACGAAGTAATGTAATAACCGTTGGTTAACCTAATAAATAGAACCATATTTTTTTAAATACAGTTCGCATTTCATAAAATAAAAAAGTTACACAATATCGATTGTGTATTTCGATTCGATTCGATTGTCTACTTACCTTAATACGTCTTTGGGACATCGGTCCCAAAGCTAGCAACATAAGGCTGCCTAGCCATAGTACAAGCGTTGCTTACTATGGGATCAAATTTGGTGCCGATACTTATTTATGTATTTGTTTAATCGTTGGCGTCTTACCAGCTCCCCTAACCAAGTGGCTTTGTCTACAAGCGTTTCTATAAATCGCTACGCTTCATGTATGAAAATGACATAAGTCACGTGATCTACTTATCGACTTGTAATGTCATTTCGATACATTTAAGCGTAGTGTTTTGTAGAAACGCTTGTAAACGAAGCCACTTGTTTATGGAGGCAGTGCGGCCCCAGCGTAAACTATAGATAAACCCGCTGTTAAATCATTAAACATTAACAGATTCGCAATCATAATAAAGATTATTTCACAAACGTGTTAAATCTCTTACAGGAATAAGGAACAATCATTCCTATTAAAAACGGCCATAACTCTTTATTGAAGCCAAACCCTTACAAATCGACTGATTGTTAGCGAAATGAGACGGACATTGCGCGTTCATACCCGTCTTTCTTTTACCTTTGACTTATCGTAAAATTTATGAAGATTACCAACGACAATCACTCCTACTTTCAAGAAATCAATGGACACTCGAGTGCCATACCGGAGATTTATTAGTCGCTATTCGACCATAATCACAACTAATTCACCGTAGAAAAACGTGGGGTTTATAGCCACCTGGAGAATCGGTCTTTTGTCGTTGGTCTCAATATATTTTAAATGACTGCGAGACGGCCTCTCGTGAAGCCGGTCCCATTGTGCCTGCTGGATGGACCGTTCCTTAGATATCGAATGGCGGGATATTTATTTTGAATTAAGAATAATTTCTTTTTTAGCTGCCGTCCGTGGACGTGTGCGGCGCATTAGCGGCCTTTGTTGACGCTATATTAATGAAGTTTGAATATGGAATGTCCTTTTTCTTTTTTTTTTATTGGACTACCGCATCGATACTGCTCCAAAATTATGTCTCTGGTAATGAATTTATGAACTTTTTTAAAAGAGGATTTTATAAATGTCGCAAGTAGCAAAATTGCATTTTTCTCCCCCAATATTATAGGGTTCTGCTTCTAGGCTTAACTGATTTTGTTGATTAAAGTTATTTTTTTATACAAGCCCATAGGTTATACAACTATTTATCAGCAAATTAGGTTATTTTTTCTTCGATATGGCGTCGCTTTTCGCATATGCCAGTGTCAAGTAAAATATAATAATACAATTTTTTTTGCTGCGTCAAGCACATGAAGACCTTTGGCTTGGCCTAAACCCCCCCCCCCCCCAAGCCCTATTAGTAAAGTGGCGGATACTTTACTGACAAATTACTAGGCTTTTTGGAGGAACCCGAAAATCATGTTTTACCACTTTTGTTCTAATTGCCCACACTCACGCACATCTATGAACATATAATGGTTAATATTCCACCAACATTACACATTATAATACACGGAAACACAAGTTTTGGACATTAAAACAAAAATGACAACATCACTTTTCCACTTCCCGCCAAAAAGTCAGCAACTTTGATAAGGTCAGCATATTAGGTTCGTGTATGCCAGGAACAGCTGTCATAGAATCTATGACATAAGTATCTCGTTGCAAATTATTCATGGAATCATGTTTATTATTATGGAAGAGTAGGTATAGCTGCATTAAGTCAGTCTCTTGTTTGGTTGAGACCACAGAGTAAAGACTAAAGAAAGAGGTGCCCTTATTAGATACATGTATGAAAAAAAACGTGGTCATTATTTTTTCATTTTCATTGTTCTATCTACCTGTAAATAGTTGAACTACTCGCTTCGTTTTATGTCGATGTTAGTACTAGGCCGACCACTCGGCCGAGTTGCTTAGGGCCAGTCCCCTTAGTAATTGGTCCATGGTTGAGACGCTGAGTTTGTCACGACTGAAGCGTGCAATAACACCTCGCTTATTGCTTGGTACCTGTAAAACAAAGACTGTGAATATGTTTGTCAAACAGACTAGATACGCAGGACACTATAGTCCGATTTTTAATTAAACGAAGTAGACTGACAGCTGAAAATGTCATTGTTCTATGAATTTGAACCTTATTTGTTCTATTTATATCGAAACGTGACATTTGCACCTGTCAGTTTACTTCGTCTAATTAAAAATCAGACTATACAGAGAGATTTCACGTACCTAGTAAAAAAAATCTCGTAAAATCGAATAGACGTGTCTACAACATGCACATGCCGCGCGAGGCTGCTCACCCACATGCCTCGCGAAGCACGACGTTTGCCTCAGTCGCATGCCGCGCGAGGCAAATGGCGAGGCAACTGACACTCTAGACAGGGAAAGGTATACCCGATCAATCAGTTTGACACGTTTGACATCGTTCTGTCTCACGACTGCCAAACTAGGCGAGGCAAATGTGAGTGCTCAGGTGAGGCAGGGCGCGCATTTGCCTCACTTGAGGCAAGTCAAACTTGGCGAGGAATATTTTCCTCGCGCGGCATGTGACACTTCTGGACGTAGCTAATGATAAATGTTCGAACACGTTTCCTCGATGGAATTTGCTCGAAAGATCGAAAAGTCTTCCGACTACAAATCTTATCAGCTCCAAGCTCTAATATCCATCAGTCAACGTAGACAATCATTCATTTATAGTGGTAGAGTCAAGCTGTAGCCAATTGACTGCAGCTCATATACCTCTGGGCTGGTTGGACCGGGGTTGCAGAAGATTGGCCTATAGTAACTATTACTGCTGCGTTTCCGTACGATGAGGGAGACAACCGGAAACCCCCCCAAGCCCCCCTCTATCCAATTCCCCTTCAGATCCGCATCGTGCCAACGATACCTTTGGTATTGCAAGCATCTATAAGCTACGGTAACTTAACATCAGGCGGGCCGTAGGCTTGTTTCCGACCATAGTCACATAAAAATAATTTAAAAGAGTAATTTTATAAGAATCATAGAATCTACATATTATCTATTTCTCCTATACAAAACCCTCCTATTACCTATTTTAGAGCCAAAACTTCATCGGTAAAATGTGCTGCTTATCCCTTTTGGGATATAGAGGTGATGCTATATTACAACGATTACTTAAGTACCTACTGTGTTTAAGTATCACTTAAGCAGTGCCTTAAGGACCCATTACAGGTAAAGTTGTAAAGGCCCCGATAAGGAACATCTCGGCGCGTTCATCGCGGCGGGCACGTTAAACCTATTAAGGATTTCTCTCTCAGCGTGCATTGCACGTTGTGGGGTTAAGACCTGGGGGTATTCTGTAACCAACTCACAGATTTAAAATGTAATTTAAACCATAATTAACATGTCTTTGTATAGCTGAATGGGATGATTTAACGGATGCGAGTGGGACAAATTGGGTGTCAATCCAAATTGCGACATGTATTGGGTGACGAATGGTCTAAATTGGGTGACAAATAGTCAAATTTTCTGTACTTATTACAACTATGGGTTTTAAAACATTTTATAGTATTTACTGACTGACTAACTGACTGATATATCACCGCACAGGCTAAACCGCTGGTCCTAGAGACATGAAATTTGGAGGGTATGTTCTTTGTGAAGTGTAGGTATCCACTAAGAAAGGGTTTTTCTAAATTCCACCCCTAAGTGCGGTAAATAGGGGATGAAAGTTTATATGGAAGTTCGATTTTGAATTCTACGCGGATGAAGTCGCGGGCAAAAGCTAGTTATTTATATTATACAAAGTAGAGCTAATTTTTGCAGAATAAAGCCAGTGCTATCTGGAGAATTATCTCGGAGCGCAGGGCGCAGGCGCGTCTTCTAATTTGTAATTACCTCGCGCGCCACCAGAGGGCGCTTATTAAGTTATTACATCGCGACAATACGACCCGGTTTATACGAACAGTGTTCTAGGAGACGTTTAGTTTGGATGGATTTTTATCTTGTTGCACTGAAAATTTATGTTTATAACTTCAGTCGCCTTTTACGATATTCAATGCCATATTTATAGTCGTGGATAAAGGTTGGTCATGAGTCTTTTTGTTGCCTGTGTTTTTTATTTTTTTCAAATTAAACTGTACCTACTGTAGCTAAACCCAATGCTATTTGAATGAAAACGAATGGGGATACCATTATTTTCTCCACCATAATAACTCAATCAGTAATATCACAATGTTGTAGTTCAATTATTTTTCATAGGTATCCCAACAGCAGACTTCATCTTAAACCCATTTAAAACTATTACAGTACAATTGCGTCAAAAGCGCACAATTATCGCGCACATACACCAACATGCAACTGAGGGAAGCGATTTCATCTTGCATACGAATCAACGCTATCAAAAAACAAATCCAACACACACAAAAATCAACCTTACACCGAAAACATACGATTGTAAAATTATTTCAGGACTAGCAATAGTATTCTCCAAATGAATATAAGCTTTATTGGCTTCCAATTGTGGCTGTAAATTGCGTGTGGTGATCGTGAGACAGTGGTTAGGCGCAATCGTGACTGGACGGTTGACGCGCTCTAATGAAGTCGTAAGGCGCGGGCGGCTCGCACACATCGACCCCTAGAGGTTCGGAGTATGGAGGAGACTTTATTAAAAATAATGTCAGGAACTTGACATAATAGGTTTTTGAATGAGTTTGTTTTCGTGTGGCACACGAAAATAACCTACATTGACCCTGGAGACAATTTATACCTTACTTTCTTTAAACTCTGTAATTTATATCTATACTAATATTATAAATGCGAACGTAACTGTCTGTCTGTCTGTCTGTTACGCTTTCACGACTAAACCGCTGAACCAATTTTGATGAAATTTGGTATGGAGATAGATATGACCTTGACCTTTTATCCCAGAAAAATTTCAGGTTCCTGTAGGATTTTAAAGTTAACGCGGACGAAGTTGCGGGCAGAAGCTAGTTTGTTATAAATTAAAGTCGGAAAAAATCTGATTAATTCATTACACTCTTATCTTGAACAATATGCTTCTAGACCTGACATATTTTTGACCCAGGAAGGAAACATTGCCGTTACGACCTAAATCCATAACAATTGGCCAAAATGGCCAATAACAGGAAAAGTGGACAGCTGTGGGAAGACCTTTTCGCAGCCGCGGAACAATGTGGGTTGCTAAAAAAGTGCATGTAAAAAGAAGCCGTCTCCATACCACCACCGTACTCCAGCCTCACCTCTCTGGGTGGCACTTATTATAACTCATTAGCGCGGCGGGACACTGCCACGTCCACACAAATTATCCCGTTTGAGTCACCATCGACTCCTGCGCAGCGCAGCGCCACCGGACTGTGTGCGCAACACATTACATCAACGTTCACACTATTATTTACCAATTACGCTTTAATTGTTTGGCCCAAGTGGATTCTCTTGTTTTCCATAGTGTTACTTGATGTTCGGAGTGGTTTGGACGGAAAAATATTCATTTTAAACTTGCTGGTACGTATAATAACATTTGTATGACAAATTCTTAGTTCCTTGAGTGACTGATATGAGCACTGTACAATTTGCCAAAGAAATACTTGATTGTAGACTACCTCTACTTTTCTAATGTGTTTTCAGTCCCTATTAGATATTGGCTTGAGCTTTGAGGTTTCTGGCTTCAGGGTTAGTGATTTGGGTGCAACTAGCTAAACCATCCTCAAAAGGCCATAACACACCGGGTAGCCATGGCGACGTCACCAGCCACCATAGCCAACTATTCGTTTTAAAATGTATGGTACGTCGCCAGTCAATACAAATTGTTTGGATACGTAGCCGGCGACGTTACCTGGTGTCCCGGTGTGTTATGGCTTAAAGTGTACAGGTTTTAGCTCGGCACCATTGGGGTAGAGAGAAAATCCACTTGGTCGTGAACTTCATAAAGAACCACTTAGAGGCTATGCACACAGAGCAACTTTTGCGGCAACTGGCAACTCGCAACTAGCCGTTTTCATATAAAACAATTGCGAAACGATTGCGGCGATCGCGGCAACTGTTGCTGCGACTGGCAATGGTTTGCTGCAACTGCCAAAAAGCTTAAAAAGTTGATAGTGTCGACAACTAAGTTGCTAGTTGCGGCCACTAAAGTTGCTCCGTGTGCATAGCCTCTTAAACTTTAAATAATTTGTGAAAATGTTATGTCATCTTTAAAATGAAAATCAAGATTACCACTTTACTAGTTTCGTAACCTTTATCAATATCACACTAACCCATACTACTTTAAAAATTAGATCCCAATATCCCAAATCAGTTGAACTATTTGCTCCACTACTTCAGATTAACCATATAAGTATATCAAACAACAGTCTGTCGTAATATTCTCAAAGTGACAGTACACACACTCCATCAGATGTGATGCTCTAATTTCGTTAACCAGCGCTAACGGTGGGAGCATAGACGTTGGTGGCGTCTGGTCGAATACTCACTTATCACTGTTAACGCCTGCTGTGGGAAATATTGTCTTCACATCACTAGTTTACGTATAGGGTGTATTATGGTTGTTGGGCTGAACAGATAACGGACTTTAGCATAGACAGCGGCGAACTTGTGACAGTTGTATTTTGACCACTTGTCACCCAATTTTTAAATTGATCACATATTTTGGGTGACTTATGGTTAAGGTTGGGTGACAGTTGATTTTATATGTTCAGGGTCCACGGACTCCCAGGACCCCCAGAGGATGTTAAAAAGGGGTCCAAGTGGAATGACCCATTCGCAATCATGGGTGTATAAATGGAACGCCGGCGCAGAATTTTGGATATGTTGTGCATCAATTGTTGTTGTTGAATCATGACAATAGCTGATACGTATATTCCCATCACAATTTTATTTTCTTATATCGCCAGACTTACACAACAACTATATGGTCCCAAACTAAGCAACGCTTGTACTATGGCTACCATACAATGAACTGGGGGCGATCCCAGTAACACCCAGACCAGGGCAAATTACGAAAATGCCGTTTTGGGAATCGAACCCGCGACCACCTGATGCAGTGAGCCGTGCGGCCATTGTTCAACTCACTGCGCCAAAAGGTCATTATAATCAGTTTTGCAGACGCGTTTATGACGTCACAAGCAACCTAAAAATAGCAAGCTAAACTCCTGAAGTCAGAAATTGGCACCATATGGACATAAATGGACGTCCACTTATCCTCAGATGAAAGGCTAACTTATAAGCATTGCAGCAAAATAACTGCAACACTTTTCCATCTACAATGTGGGAAAACATACAGCGGAAGAGATGCCAACATTTCCATACTAAACACACATCCTATACAATAATAGAGAGCTTCCTATTGGCCGGTAAGTGGGCACGCACCGTGGGTACCGCGCGGGCGCACCAGAGGTAAATTACATTAGCAAATCGGGTAAATAGACGCCAAATGGTGTGGGAAGTTCCTATGGGAAATGAAGATGGTTGCAGTGTTCTTTGTTTAGTGTTTGAACACAGGAGTTCAAAGAGACCCTCAGTCATTGACGTATTATTTGAGCAGATGTGGTATCTCCTCACATTGCAATCTAGACTTGTGCTCAGTGCACCATGACATGCAGCGACATTCATACATCTGTTTTCGCACTCGCAAGTCGTCAACCAACTTAAGAAATTTTGATGCGTATATTATTTAACAGAAGATGAGTAGTATTGACAATACCAAAATGTTTCCAACATTATATTCCGCGAACGACTGACTCGCGACTGACTGACTGACTGGACGACGCGGACTCGTACTGTGTCCATGGACTGCGTTTTGTATTTTGGACAGTCATACACATGTCTCCCTCTATCTTGTTAAAGTCTTTGCTCTCAGTAATGGTAATCGAACTCGATAGCTCGGTTATACTTTGACACGTTGTTGGTGGTAATCAAGTCAAAATATTTTTATTCAAGAACTAATTTGGTAACTCTTATCAGTAGAAAAAAGTTGATCTACACTTTCATAAATAGCAACACCATAGTCACAAAAAAATAATACGCAAGTTATTTAATACTACCGAAATAAAGTCTTATTGAATGGTGTACTTATTATAATTTATCTCCGCGAGGATACTCCGACAAGATCGAGCCAGAGCAATGCGCGCGCGCGCAACTTTTATAAATCTATGAGTATTGTCATTACATTTCTTGTAGTGAGTGAATGAAATGTAGTGGTTTAATGACAGCTATTGTGGTCTGGAGGGTCAATCAAATGCCTAAAGTTAATAACAGTTCACGGTAATCTTTATAAAAATTACGTCCTATAGGTACTACGCTATCTTAAGCAGAACTTATTGCGATTAAATGAAGCTATAGCAGCTCTATTGCTAGTAAATAGTTAATTTTCCATCTCATTTGCTTCGGTTGTTATGCAACATAAAATTTTACACGCTCGTCCGATGAGCGATGCTTCAAACGCGATGTAACGCTAAGATAGTGTATGATGATTGGGAAAAAGTAATTTAAAATTGTTAGTAGAGTTTAATATAGGGAGACATAAATATCATTATACCAAACAATAATGTGAAATTCGTACAGTACTTACATAATTCGTTTAAATATTGACCTACTCGGTGTTGTTTTTTGTAAATCTATACAAGTACATAAATAAGATAGAAATCTATGTATGTAATGCCGTGTGTCCTGGCAAGAAGACTTGCACAAGTTTACTTGCGCAAGCGACTTCCAATGTGTTAACACTCAGCAAGTGGACTTCTGCGAATTGTCGAACTTGCTGCAAGTCCCACATGTACACGGTTGTGTAAAATTGCGGTCAGTGGAAACACGTCGGCAAGTGACTTCTGCAAGAAATTGCGGAAGTTACTTGCCAGTGGACACACGGCATAATGTCAAAATAACAGCTTTTACTAGCTTTAACTAAACTAAACATTTTTTTTAATATTGTCTTTCTGTTTGTCTGATAATCTTCGAAACGGTTGGACCGATTTTGACAGGACTCACTGGCAGATAGCTGAAGTTATAAGGAGTAACTTAGGCTACTTGTATTTTAGCAAACATTTGTCAAATTCCCCGCGAACAAAGTCACGGCTAGTTGTAATTAATTTAACTTGTGGTAAGTAATTACCTACCCATTTTTAATATCCAACCATTGTTTCATTCTTAATTTAACCTTCGTAATAAAATCATCATTATTAAATAATTCATTTCATTCGATCATTGTGGTC